>CM060912.1:901272241-903772241 GCA_030737875.1 Allium sativum
AATTCTATTTATTTTTAAATAAATAAATTGAATTCGAAAAGGGTTTTAAAAGTAACCAAAATTCCAATGATTACACTGGAGTGGATTTGAATCGAAATTGTCTTCGGAATATTTCGATGTTGGAATTCATGATTATACAGGTGTTGTTATGGAAATTTGAAAGATATATATGTATATCGTTATTTCCAATACGACATTTGTTAGTCGTAGAATTCGATATTGAATATAAGCCGATATATTTTCTATTCAGAGCCTTGTATTGAATATCGAATGTGATTTGGGTTTGTCGTGAATGGTGTCTTCACTAACACTGTTCTTGAACCCAGCTGAGAAAAGATTAAATCTTTTTATTTAGATTTAATGAAGTGTACCAATTAAATAACATTTAATTGGAATTGAATTGATATTGATTTTTGGGTTTATCGTGAACAGTGTTTTAAATAACACTCGTTCTTTAACCCGATAATTAATGAATGTGATTTGGGTTCGTCGTGAATGGTGTCTTCACTAACACTGTTCTTGAACCCAGCTGAGAAAAGATTAAATCTTTTGATTTAGATTTAATGAAGTGTACCAATTAAATAACATTTAATTGAATTGAATTGATATTGATTTTTGGGTTTATCGTGAACAGTGTTTTAAATAACACTCGTTCTTTAACCCGATAATTAATGAATGTGATTTGGGTTCGTCGTGAATGGTGTCTTCACTAACACTGTTCTTGAACCCAGTTGAGAAATGATTAAATCTTTTTATTTAGATTTAATGAAGTGTACCAATTAAATAACATTTAATTGGAATTGAATCGATATTGATTTTTGGGTTTATCGTGGACAGTGTTTTTAAATAACACTCGTTCTTTAACCCGACGATTAATGAATGTGATTTTGGGTTTATCGTGAACCGTGTTTTTAAATGACACTGATTCTTTAACCCAGTCAAAAGATTAAAACTAAGTGGAGTTTTAATGAATCTTTAATTAGATTGAAAAGATCGAGAATGGAGTATCACCAGTTTTGCTCCAGGCGATAGTTAAATCTTTAATTAGATTTGAACGTGAAATTTAGAAACTAACTGTCGGTTAGCCAAGCAGAATGGTTTTCTGGATATTGATCTGATGTTGGTTTCGGCCTTCGGGGTTAATATTTGGGGAATTATTCTCTTGATTAATTTACGGTTAGTGACTAATGAATTGGAATGAGGCGTATGTTGTGTTTGTGTAACACTTATTTAAAATATACGCGAGTTATTCGGAAAGACCGGGTTTATCCCATTCTGAATAACTGATACGACGATAAGTCGAAGATGAAGACGATGGTCGAAGACCGGAGGTCTTCACGTCGTTTGGGTGATAACTGATGATCTTGATTGGGCTGTACACCCAAGAAGATGGAAACAGTTAGTGATCGTCCAGACGTACTTGGAGATCGATGGATATGCGAGGTACTAGGTGCCTCCGGTTTCGTTCAGACCCAGAACGGACTTGTAAATGGACTGTGTGTCTGACATCGGATTTCATTCTGTGTGACTGATATCGGTTGCATAGGATGGTTTGCCTGTGTGGCATGCTAAGATGCAAATGATCAAGGCTTCTGTTGAAAAGCAAAGTCTTGTGGTGATGATCAAAGCACGGCCTTTGTGGCGTAGCTTTGTGTAACGTTTACCTCGCGTGTTTCACACCAGGTATGAACCAAAAACGGGAGACGGACCTCAGGGAGGACTTGCGTTTCTTTCTAGTTAGAAGTGGCGTCAGTGGTTTTACACGCCCTGACGAGTTTGACTTATGTGGTTGTTGCTGTTGCGAGGCGCCTCGGTTATATCGGTTTCGGCCGATGCATTCTGGTCGGCTGACGGACCAGACTTACACCCCATAGGGTGGGGAAACGTAGTGTTCAGGCATTTTAATCCACATCGGTGGACCGGCCCTGTCGCTCCAAGGTCACTCGAGCTCTGACCTGTGGCTCGGGCTAGAGAGTCACGAATCGGTTGAGGACTATCTTTTGCCTCGGTTCATAGACGGAAATCCAATTTCCAAATACGTGACATTTGCGGTTTTATTTGTAACCTATATATGGTGACATAGTGGGATGGGGCGCTCATGCCGCCTATGATTGATACTTATGATTTGAAGTGTTTTATACACTATGCACTTATAATAGTATCAAATGATTTGTTTTAAACGTATCAAGCATTCTTTGGCTGTTATAAGGGAAAAACCCTATCCCCCGGCTTGCGTTGCATTGTGTGATAGGACCTGGGTCTTATAACAGCTTCATCTTTCTTTATTTAGCATTGCGCTGTTGGTTTTATGCACTGGTATTCTTGGGAGGAAACCCGTTCCGTGTTATACGGCGTGGTCCCTTGATTTACCTAACTTTAAAAACAAAGATTAACAACTGTTTTAGTTCTCACACCAGTCACATGACTGACCTGGAGTTTATTGTTTTAACCTAAACTCTGGGTGCCCTTATTTCGACACGGGCAGCTAGTAGTTTTGGTTTTGCAGATTTATATTCACAGGATTTTGGTTTACAGCTGGAACGATATCCGGAAAGCTTTGTATCCGTATATCTTCTTCTAGTTGTGTATTGTATTATTTTCCGCTGCTATGTATTTAAATGTAATTTAAATCTCTGATATTTCTGTGTAATATTCATTCATACTCTGTATATTCTTGTAATCTGATGCATTGTTGTTATATACAATGAAATGTTCTTCTGTATGCGTTCTATTGTGGTTTGTTCTCGAACTATCCGACGCTTTCCTTTACGGGGAAGTTGCGGGTCTTTACATTTGGTATCAGAGCTTTGGTTTACAAAGCAGAGAACAAGACACATTAGAACCGTACGAAAGAATTCATCAGAAATTGGATTAGTAATATCCAACGAGAATGACTCATTAGAGATGCGATCAGTAGTATCCTAGAACGAGTGTGAAGAGTATATTTTTGAAAATGAAAACAAATTTTTGTTTTGAAAATTTAATCAATTATTCGTATTTGATTATCTATTTAAATTGATGTGGACAATCCAGTATATATAGATTTTGCGTATACGTCTGATCCGCGTGTATTCGAAGTTTTAATATATTGGATAGATATAGAGTCGCACTCTAGTCGCCCGGACATGGTCCTGATGATGAAGTATACCATCACCAGCATTTATTTTCGAGTAACGAAAGTATGATATCTATATATTTCCATTAGGCTGGTGTGAGAACCAAATCTTATATAGCTAGAACACTTTGTTGTGAATTGGCATCAAAAACAAGATTTTCAGTATATATATCAAAATTATGAATTTGAAACGTTAAATTCACTAATTGATTGATGTTTGTGTTGTTTGTTCATTTGTTTGCTAATTTTAAACCATTTAGCCTAATTGAATCAAATATTGGATTATATTGAAAATTGGTCGCATTTGCTTGCATATACATATACTTATATTGAGCAGGTCATAGCAAGGAGGCTAGAGCCAGAGAATAAAATTTGTTTGCCCGACAAATAGGTACATGTTTACTACATAATTTACTGTTTTGTTTGGGTGATGATGATTTTGTGAGCCTATTGGCTAGCCGCTTGGCTTTTTCTTTTTCTTTTTGAGATCTGAAGGACCGGGGAAGCTATTTGAAATTCCCCGATGCTCCCGGTGCAGGGGAGGTTATGGCGAAATTTTTCGAAAATTTAGGGTGTTAGCCAAATTTTTGAAATTTTGAAAATTCTCAGAAACTAAAGAGTTGGAGAATGGAAGCCTGATCGATCGTAGAGCTGAATAATCAAACCACTTTCGACTTTGTTCCTTTTCGGGGACGAAAAGTTTTAAGTGGGGGAGATTGTAACAACCCGAAAATCTGGGCCAGTTTAAAAATTTTATTTTGGCAATTTTAGCGAATTTTGAATATTTAAAATAGATTATTTTAAATAATATCGACGAGAAATCTGTTTTGAATATAATTCGAACGTATATATTTATACGCGTCGTCGTTAGAATATAAATAATTATATATAATTATAAAAGGAATTGAAAATGGCGCGGTAGTTCGAAAATTCGATTTCTAATTTCAAATGAATATACAGAATTCAATATAAGTCAGAATTGAACGAAACAAGAAATATTTGAATCTGTATAACTATATCTTTGTAATGAAGTTAACAAACTGGGATTTCATCTTAGAAATGATAAGATATGTCCAGTTAAAAATTAGAAATAGTCGCTGTGGAATTTATATATATTTTTATATATATAAGGCCCTTAAAAATAGCAATTTTGCAAACGACCTTGGATTACGACGAAACCAGTTTTGTTGGGTCCGTGATGTCGAGTTATTGCTAGATTCCAAATTTCATAATTTTTCGAATCAATATGTGAGCGTGGCAAAGGAAAATGCGTTTGACCATTTTCAGTTGATTTTAATCGACTGGAAATTGGCCATTTTTCAAACGGTCTCGGAATTCGACGAAACTAGTTTTGTTAGGACCGCATCGTCAATACGAAGCTAGAAAATATTTTTCTGGAATTTTTCTAGTTAGTATGTGACCCCGGTAATTAGAAATGTACGTTTAAAATTCAATATAATGATTTAAATGTAAATTCAACAGAAACTGATCAAAGCGATCAGATCAGCTTACGTTACATATCCCATTGTGTTCGGAATGGGGGTAATTAGCTAGGGGCGACAGTCGGTGGGCTTGATTTCGAGTTAAAACGAAAAGTCAACTTTAAATTGAATTAAATAACTAAATTAAAATAAAAAAAAATATAAAATATACCCCTTCCCCTTAAAAACCCGCTGGCCCCCCCCTTTTGTTTTTTTCTCAAATCGATTTCAAATAAAAAAAAAAAAAAAAGAGAAAGGCGACGGGGTGGGGGGCGAATCGCGCCGCCGCGGCCAGCGAGGCCGCCGCGCCTCAGGCGCCGCCTCCCAGGAGGACCACCGCCCTCCTCCGCTTCAAACCCGACCCTCTGCCCTCTCCTCTCCCTCCTCCCAACTCACGAAGCTCAAAACCCCACCGCGAAGACCACCACGCTCCCCTCGAAGACCGCCACCGATGAACACCGCAACCACCATCTTCGCCTCCGCCCAGTCAACCCCGCATCCCCTCCGAGCCGTCGACGAGTCCCCCCTGTAAGTCGTTTTTCAATTTATTTGTTTTCTTTTTTTTTTATATTAATAGAAGTTTAAAAAAACTGGATTTTTAAAAGTTTAAAAACTGGATTTTTAGAAGTTTAAAAACTGGATTTTTAGAAGTTTAAAAACTGGATTTTTAGAAGTTTAAAAACTGGATTTTTAAAAGTTTAAAAACTGGATTTTTAAAAGTTTAAAAACTGGATTTTTAGAAGTTAAAAAAAACTGGATTTATAGAAGTTTAAAAACTGGTTTTAAAAGTTAAAAAAAACTGGATTTTTAGAAGTTTAAAAAAAACTGGATTTTAAAAGTTTAAAAAAAACTGAATTTTAAGAGTTTAAAAACTGATTTGAAAAGGATAAAGGAAAAAAAAAAAAAACTGCATTTTTAAAAAGGCAAAACTGCATTTTAAAAACAAAAACTGTTTTGAAAAACTGTTTTGAAAAACTGTTTTGAAAAGAAAATAAAAACTGATTTGAAAAGGAAAAGAAAACTGATTTTATTTTAAACTTTGAGATAGAGAAAAAAAGGGGTTTGATCTCTTAATAGAAAAAGATTTGAACTTGAAAATAAAGATCATATTTTTAAAAACAGAAAAGATGGAATTTTTGTTAAGTAGAAATAGTAAGGTATGATTCTTATATTTTTAAAGCAATAAAAATATAATTGTTACATCATAAGAATAGTAAAAATATAATCTTTGCATAGTAGGAACTATAAAAATCAAATCTTTGTTTTTGAAAAAGGTGAAATCTTTAAATTTAAAAAAAGGTGAAATCTTTAAATTTAAAAAGGCGAAATCTTTAAATTTAAAAAGGCGAAATCTTCATATAGAAAATAGCGTGATAAAAATATAATTTTTATCTATATAACATAGTAGAAAAAAACTTCGATTTTTATATATTGAATAGCAAAGTAAAAATTCGATTTTTACATATTGAATAGCGAAGTAAAAATGTGATTTTTACGTATGTAGTGAAAGCAGCAACGAAGGTGACAAAAAGGCGAAACGACGAAGACTTCTGCAAAAGAAGAGTCGAGATGGTTGGATAGCTAAAGGTGAGAATTTCTCACCTTTCTATTTTATTTCTAGTTATATATATATACTAGGATGCAGACGGTGCTTAGTAGCACCCGACACAATCGTCCACAGACCATGGACTTGTTTGTTTGACTGTTTGGTGATTGATTGCGATATTGGTTTGAATGTGGTTTGTGGTGTGAAAAATCGAATCGATAAATTGGTTAGGATTAGACGTGCGCCGTTATAAGGCGAAGGAGTAAGGCTAGGTTAGACCCTTACTCCAAAGTTTGTGGTTTGCATAACGAATTGATTTGATTGATGTGTGAATGGCGTGGGCCTTCACTAGACCGGGGATAAGGCTAGGCCTTGTCCCGTTTCTAGTATCGTGCCGTTATGCCGCCGAAATTTTCTAAAATATGTTAGAAAAATAAAAATATCATTTTATTTGTGTAAATGAAGAATAGAAATTCATATGTCAAAATAAAATGTGTTATCGTTAAAAATATAATTTTTAACGTGAATGTGAATAAATAAATATTCATTTACAAACCAGACGGTTTGTTTATGTACACCTATTTGAATGACGTTGATTGGGTCGATAAATTTTACACATCGCCTAACTGCACAAATAAAATATGTGTTTGATTGTTTGAAACCCCACACGGGTGTTAGGATGAAATTTGAAGTTCACTCATCCTGATTGATTAAATATGTCGATCGATTGATTGACAGGCTGTTATAAGCGTTGAATATCTATATTTGATGCTTATACAGTGTAGTGCACTTTGGTTGATGGTTGATTATTTTCAATGCTATTATATACATGTGTTGTATGAAAATCCATATAATTAATTTTATATGGTAATTGATTGGGCCTCATTCCAGTTTTGAAAAAGAAATATTTGAAAAAGAAATATTTGAAATAGAATATTTGAAAATAAAGGAATATATGAAGCCGTGTTGATTAGATTGACGCCATTTTGACGTGAACGATATTTATATCGATTTTAAAAACGAATTCGAAATGAATTGAAAACGATTTCGAAATGAAATGAATTGAAAACGATTTCGAAATGAATTGAATTGAAAACGATTTCGAAATGAATTGAATTGAAAACGATTTCGAAATGAATTGAATTGAAAACGATTTCGAAATGAATTGAATTGAAAACGATTTCGAAATGAATTGAATTGAAAATGAATTCGAATTGAATTGAAAACGATTTCGAAATGAATTGAATTGAAAACGATTTCGAAATGAATTGAATTGAAAATGAATTCGAATTGAATTGAAAACGATTTCGAAATGAATTGAATTGAAAACGATTTCGAAATGAATTGAATTGAAAATGAATTCGAATTGAATTGAAAACGATTTCGAAATGAATTGAATTGAAAATGAATTCGAATTGAATTGAAAACGATTTCGAAATGAATTGAATTGAAAACGATTTCGAAATGAATTGAATTGAAAATGAATTCGAATTGAATTGAAAACGATTTCGAAATGAATTGAATTGAAAACGATTTCGAAATGAATTGAATTGAAAATGAATTCGAATTGAATTGAAAACGATTTCGAAATGAATTGAATTGAAAACGATTTCGAAATGAATTGAATTGAAAACGATTTCGAAATGAATTGAATTGAAAACGAATTCGAATTGAATTGAAAACGATTTCGAAATGAATTGAATTGAAAACGAATTCGAATTGAATTGAAAACGATTTCGAAATGAATTGAATTGAAAACGAATTCGAATTGAATTAAAAGCGAATTGAAATGAATTCAAATTGAATTGAAATTCGAATTGAATAGAAATGAATTTTGAAACGAATTTATAAAGAAGAATTCAATTTTGATTTGAATTGAAAAGGAAGTTGAGATTGCTTTTGAAACGAATTTTAAAACTATTTATATAATTCGTTTTAAATAGAAATCGACGAAGTATATATTATATATATATTATATATATAATATAATGGCCTGAATAGAACGCGCCGCGCCGCGGCAGTTCGCGAATTTCGACCATTTATTTCAAACGGACATTACGGGAGATCCGACCGTCGGATTCTCCTAAAACCGGAACCGTTGGGTTCGTATCGAAAAGAGCTTTCTAATGAATGTTAGAAATTTGAAATCTAACGGTTGGATTTGGAATTATGTCCAAATCAAATTCGAAAAAGGTCGCTATAAGTGCAGTTCGATGGCCATTGATGGAAATCGACTGTACGGGCCTTGATAAAATTATTAAAAATAGTAATAATTTGTGTAAAATCATAAGAAATGATTTAGAAAGAATTGGGATGAAAAATTCCATATTAGAAAAGATAAAAATAGATTTTTATCGAAATGAACTAGTTTTGAACTAGAATTATAATTCTATTTATTTTTAAATAAATAAATTGAATTCGAAAAGGGTTTTAAAAGTAACCAAAATTCCAATGATTACACTGGAGTGGATTTGAATCGAAATTGTCTTCGGAATATTTCGATGTTGGAATTCATGATTATACAGGTGTTGTTATGGAAATTTGAAAGATATATATGTATATCGTTATTTCCAATACGACATTTGTTAGTCGTAGAATTCGATATTGAATATAAGCCGATATATTTTCTATTCAGAGCCTTGTATTGAATATCGAATGTGATTTGGGTTTGTCGTGAATGGTGTCTTCACTAACACTGTTCTTGAACCCAGCTGAGAAAAGATTAAATCTTTTTATTTAGATTTAATGAAGTGTACCAATTAAATAACATTTAATTGGAATTGAATTGATATTGATTTTTGGGTTTATCGTGAACAGTGTTTTAAATAACACTCGTTCTTTAACCCGATAATTAATGAATGTGATTTGGGTTCGTCGTGAATGGTGTCTTCACTAACACTGTTCTTGAACCCAGCTGAGAAAAGATTAAATCTTTTGATTTAGATTTAATGAAGTGTACCAATTAAATAACATTTAATTGGAATTGAATTGATATTGATTTTTGGGTTTATCGTGAACAGTGTTTTAAATAACACTCGTTCTTTAACCCGATAATTAATGAATGTGATTTGGGTTCGTCGTGAATGGTGTCTTCACTAACACTGTTCTTGAACCCAGTTGAGAAATGATTAAATCTTTTTATTTAGATTTAATGAAGTGTACCAATTAAATAACATTTAATTGGAATTGAATCGATATTGATTTTTGGGTTTATCGTGGACAGTGTTTTTAAATAACACTCGTTCTTTAACCCGACGATTAATGAATGTGATTTTGGGTTTATCGTGAACCGTGTTTTTAAATGACACTGATTCTTTAACCCAGTCAAAAGATTAAAACTAAGTGGAGTTTTAATGAATCTTTAATTAGATTGAAAAGATCGAGAATGGAGTATCACCAGTTTTGCTCCAGGCGATAGTTAAATCTTTAATTAGATTTGAACGTGAAATTTAGAAACTAACTGTCGGTTAGCCAAGCAGAATGGTTTTCTGGATATTGATCTGATGTTGGTTTCGGCCTTCGGGGTTAATATTTGGGGAATTATTCTCTTGATTAATTTACGGTTAGTGACTAATGAATTGGAATGAGGCGTATGTTGTGTTTGTGTAACACTTATTTAAAATATACGCGAGTTATTCGGAAAGACCGGGTTTATCCCATTCTGAATAACTGATACGACGATAAGTCGAAGATGAAGACGATGGTCGAAGACCGGAGGTCTTCACGTCGTTTGGGTGATAACTGATGATCTTGATTGGGCTGTACACCCAAGAAGATGGAAACAGTTAGTGATCGTCCAGACGTACTTGGAGATCGATGGATATGCGAGGTACTAGGTGCCTCCGGTTTCGTTCAGACCCAGAACGGACTTGTAAATGGACTGTGTGTCTGACATCGGATTTCATTCTGTGTGACTGATATCGGTTGCATAGGATGGTTTGCCTGTGTGGCATGCTAAGATGCAAATGATCAAGGCTTCTGTTGAAAAGCAAAGTCTTGTGGTGATGATCAAAGCACGGCCTTTGTGGCGTAGCTTTGTGTAACGTTTACCTCGCGTGTTTCACACCAGGTATGAACCAAAAACGGGAGACGGACCTCAGGGAGGACTTGCGTTTCTTTCTAGTTAGAAGTGGCGTCAGTGGTTTTACACGCCCTGACGAGTTTGACTTATGTGGTTGTTGCTGTTGCGAGGCGCCTCGGTTATATCGGTTTCGGCCGATGCATTCTGGTCGGCTGACGGACCAGACTTACACCCCATAGGGTGGGGAAACGTAGTGTTCAGGCATTTTAATCCACATCGGTGGACCGGCCCTGTCGCTCCAAGGTCACTCGAGCTCTGACCTGTGGCTCGGGCTAGAGAGTCACGAATCGGTTGAGGACTATCTTTTGCCTCGGTTCATAGACGGAAATCCAATTTCCAAATACGTGACATTTGCGGTTTTATTTGTAAACCTATATATGGTGACATAGTGGGATGGGGCGCTCATGCCGCCTATGATTGATACTTATGATTTGAAGTGTTTTATACACTATGCACTTATAATAGTATCAAATGATTTGTTTTAAACGTATCAAGCATTCTTTGGCTGTTATAAGGGAAAACCCTATCCCCCGGCTTGCGTTGCATTGTGTGATAGGACCTGGGTCTTATAACAGCTTCATCTTTCTTTATTTAGCATTGCGCTGTTGGTTTTATGCACTGGTATTCTTGGGAGGAAACCCGTTCCGTGTTATACGGCGTGGTCCCTTGATTTACCTAACTTTAAAAACAAAGATTAACAACTGTTTTAGTTCTCACACCAGTCACATGACTGACCTGGAGTTTATTGTTTTAACCTAAACTCTGGGTGCCCTTATTTCGACACGGGCAGCTAGTAGTTTTGGTTTTGCAGATTTATATTCACAGGATTTTGGTTTACAGCTGGAACGATATCCGGAAAGCTTTGTATCCGTATATCTTCTTCTAGTTGTGTATTGTATTATTTTCCGCTGCTATGTATTTAAATGTAATTTAAATCTCTGATATTTCTGTGTAATATTCATTCATACTCTGTATATTCTTGTAATCTGATGCATTGTTGTTATATACAATGAAATGTTCTTCTGTATGCGTTCTATTGTGGTTTGTTCTCGAACTATCCGACGCTTTCCTTTACGGGGAAGTTGCGGGTCTTTACATTTGGTATCAGAGCTTTGGTTTACAAAGCAGAGAACAAGACACATTAGAACCGTACGAAAGAATTCATCAGAAATTGGATTAGTAATATCCAACGAGAATGACTCATTAGAGATGCGATCAGTAGTATCCTAGAACGAGTGTGAAGAGTATATTTTTGAAAATGAAAACAAATTTTTGTTTTGAAAATTTAATCAATTATTCGTATTTGATTATCTATTTAAATTGATGTGGACAATCCAGTATATATAGATTTTGCGTATACGTCTGATCCGCGTGTATTCGAAGTTTTAATATATTGGATAGATATAGAGTCGCACTCTAGTCGCCCGGACATGGTCCTGATGATGAAGTATACCATCACCAGCATTTATTTTCGAGTAACGAAAGTATGATATCTATATATTTCCATTAGGCTGGTGTGAGAACCAAATCTTATATAGCTAGAACACTTTGTTGTGAATTGGCATCAAAAACAAGATTTTCAGTATATATATCAAAATTATGAATTTGAAACGTTAAATTCACTAATTGATTGATGTTTGTGTTGTTTGTTCATTTGTTTGCTAATTTTAAACCATTTAGCCTAATTGAATCAAATATTGGATTATATTGAAAATTGGTCGCATTTGCTTGCATATACATATACTTATATTGAGCAGGTCATAGCAAGGAGGCTAGAGCCAGAGAATAAAATTTGTTTGCCCGACAAATAGGTACATGTTTACTACATAATTTACTGTTTTGTTTGGGTGATGATGATTTTGTGAGCCTATTGGCTAGCCGCTTGGCTTTTTCTTTTTCTTTTTGAGATCTGAAGGACCGGGGAAGCTATTTGAAATTCCCCGATGCTCCCGGTGCAGGGGAGGTTATGGCGAAATTTTTCGAAAATTTAGGGTGTTAGCCAAATTTTTGAAATTTTGAAAATTCTCAGAAACTAAAGAGTTGGAGAATGGAAGCCTGATCGATCGTAGAGCTGAATAATCAAACCACTTTCGACTTTGTTCCTTTTCGGGGACGAAAAGTTTTAAGTGGGGGAGATTGTAACAACCCGAAAATCTGGGCCAGTTTAAAAATTTTATTTTGGCAATTTTAGCGAATTTTGAATATTTAAAATAGATTATTTTAAATAATATCGACGAGAAATCTGTTTTGAATATAATTCGAACGTATATATTTATACGCGTCGTCGTTAGAATATAAATAATTATATATAATTATAAAAGGAATTGAAAATGGCGCGGTAGTTCGAAAATTCGATTTCTAATTTCAAATGAATATACAGAATTCAATATAAGTCAGAATTGAACGAAACAAGAAATATTTGAATCTGTATAACTATATCTTTGTAATGAAGTTAACAAACTGGGATTTCATCTTAGAAATGATAAGATATGTCCAGTTAAAAATTAGAAATAGTCGCTGTGGAATTTATATATATTTTTATATATATAAGGCCCTTAAAAATAGCAATTTTGCAAACGACCTTGGATTACGACGAAACCAGTTTTGTTGGGTCCGTGATGTCGAGTTATTGCTAGATTCCAAATTTCATAATTTTTCGAATCAATATGTGAGCGTGGCAAAGGAAAATGCGTTTGACCATTTTCAGTTGATTTTAATCGACTGGAAATTGGCCATTTTTCAAACGGTCTCGGAATTCGACGAAACTAGTTTTGTTAGGACCGCATCGTCAATACGAAGCTAGAAAATATTTTTCTGGAATTTTTCTAGTTAGTATGTGACCCCGGTAATTAGAAATGTACGTTTAAAATTCAATATAATGATTTAAATGTAAATTCAACAGAAACTGATCAAAGCGATCAGATCAGCTTACGTTACATATCCCATTGTGTTCGGAATGGGGGTAATTAGCTAGGGGCGACAGTCGGTGGGCTTGATTTCGAGTTAAAACGAAAAGTCAACTTTAAATTGAATTAAATAACTAAATTAAAATAAAAAAAAATATAAAATATACCCCTTCCCCTTAAAAACCCGCTGGCCCCCCCCTTTTGTTTTTTTCTCAAATCGATTTCAAATAAAAAAAAAAAAAAAAGAGAAAGGCGACGGGGTGGGGGGCGAATCGCGCCGCCGCGGCCAGCGAGGCCGCCGCGCCTCAGGCGCCGCCTCCCAGGAGGACCACCGCCCTCCTCCGCTTCAAACCCGACCCTCTGCCCTCTCCTCTCCCTCCTCCCAACTCACGAAGCTCAAAACCCCACCGCGAAGACCACCACGCTCCCCTCGAAGACCGCCACCGATGAACACCGCAACCACCATCTTCGCCTCCGCCCAGTCAACCCCGCATCCCCTCCGAGCCGTCGACGAGTCCCCCCTGTAAGTCGTTTTTCAATTTATTTGTTTTCTTTTTTTTTTATATTAATAGAAGTTTAAAAAAACTGGATTTTTAAAAGTTTAAAAACTGGATTTTTAGAAGTTTAAAAACTGGATTTTTAGAAGTTTAAAAACTGGATTTTTAGAAGTTTAAAAACTGGATTTTTAAAAGTTTAAAAACTGGATTTTTAAAAGTTTAAAAACTGGATTTTTAGAAGTTAAAAAAAACTGGATTTATAGAAGTTTAAAAACTGGTTTTAAAAGTTAAAAAAAACTGGATTTTTAGAAGTTTAAAAAAAACTGGATTTTAAAAGTTTAAAAAAAACTGAATTTTAAGAGTTTAAAAACTGATTTGAAAAGGATAAAGGAAAAAAAAAAAAAAACTGCATTTTTAAAAAGGCAAAACTGCATTTTAAAAACAAAAACTGTTTTGAAAAACTGTTTTGAAAAACTGTTTTGAAAAGAAAATAAAAACTGATTTGAAAAGGAAAAGAAAACTGATTTTATTTTAAACTTTGAGATAGAGAAAAAAAGGGGTTTGATCTCTTAATAGAAAAAGATTTGAACTTGAAAATAAAGATCATATTTTTAAAAACAGAAAAGATGGAATTTTTGTTAAGTAGAAATAGTAAGGTATGATTCTTATATTTTTAAAGCAATAAAAATATAATTGTTACATCATAAGAATAGTAAAAATATAATCTTTGCATAGTAGGAACTATAAAAATCAAATCTTTGTTTTTGAAAAAGGTGAAATCTTTAAATTTAAAAAAAGGTGAAATCTTTAAATTTAAAAAGGCGAAATCTTTAAATTTAAAAAGGCGAAATCTTCATATAGAAAATAGCGTGATAAAAATATAATTTTTATCTATATAACATAGTAGAAAAAAACTTCGATTTTTATATATTGAATAGCAAAGTAAAAATTCGATTTTTACATATTGAATAGCGAAGTAAAAATGTGATTTTTACGTATGTAGTGAAAGCAGCAACGAAGGTGACAAAAAGGCGAAACGACGAAGACTTCTGCAAAAGAAGAGTCGAGATGGTTGGATAGCTAAAGGTGAGAATTTCTCACCTTTCTATTTTATTTCTAGTTATATATATATACTAGGATGCAGACGGTGCTTAGTAGCACCCGACACAATCGTCCACAGACCATGGACTTGTTTGTTTGACTGTTTGGTGATTGATTGCGATATTGGTTTGAATGTGGTTTGTGGTGTGAAAAATCGAATCGATAAATTGGTTAGGATTAGACGTGCGCCGTTATAAGGCGAAGGAGTAAGGCTAGGTTAGACCCTTACTCCAAAGTTTGTGGTTTGCATAACGAATTGATTTGATTGATGTGTGAATGGCGTGGGCCTTCACTAGACCGGGGATAAGGCTAGGCCTTGTCCCGTTTCTAGTATCGTGCCGTTATGCCGCCGAAATTTTCTAAAATATGTTAGAAAAATAAAAATATCATTTTATTTGTGTAAATGAAGAATAGAAATTCATATGTCAAAATAAAATGTGTTATCGTTAAAAATATAATTTTTAACGTGAATGTGAATAAATAAATATTCATTTACAAACCAGACGGTTTGTTTATGTACACCTATTTGAATGACGTTGATTGGGTCGATAAATTTTACACATCGCCTAACTGCACAAATAAAATATGTGTTTGATTGTTTGAAACCCCACACGGGTGTTAGGATGAAATTTGAAGTTCACTCATCCTGATTGATTAAATATGTCGATCGATTGATTGACAGGCTGTTATAAGCGTTGAATATCTATATTTGATGCTTATACAGTGTAGTGCACTTTGGTTGATGGTTGATTATTTTCAATGCTATTATATACATGTGTTGTATGAAAATCCATATAATTAATTTTATATGGTAATTGATTGGGCCTCATTCCAGTTTTGAAAAAGAAATATTTGAAAAAGAAATATTTGAAATAGAATATTTGAAAATAAAGGAATATATGAAGCCGTGTTGATTAGATTGACGCCATTTTGACGTGAACGATATTTATATCGATTTTAAAAACGAATTCGAAATGAATTGAAAACGATTTCGAAATGAAATGAATTGAAAACGATTTCGAAATGAATTGAATTGAAAACGATTTCGAAATGAATTGAATTGAAAACGATTTCGAAATGAATTGAATTGAAAACGATTTCGAAATGAATTGAATTGAAAACGATTTCGAAATGAATTGAATTGAAAATGAATTCGAATTGAATTGAAAACGATTTCGAAATGAATTGAATTGAAAACGATTTCGAAATGAATTGAATTGAAAATGAATTCGAATTGAATTGAAAACGATTTCGAAATGAATTGAATTGAAAACGATTTCGAAATGAATTGAATTGAAAATGAATTCGAATTGAATTGAAAACGATTTCGAAATGAATTGAATTGAAAATGAATTCGAATTGAATTGAAAACGATTTCGAAATGAATTGAATTGAAAACGATTTCGAAATGAATTGAATTGAAAATGAATTCGAATTGAATTGAAAACGATTTCGAAATGAATTGAATTGAAAACGATTTCGAAATGAATTGAATTGAAAATGAATTCGAATTGAATTGAAAACGATTTCGAAATGAATTGAATTGAAAACGATTTCGAAATGAATTGAATTGAAAACGATTTCGAAATGAATTGAATTGAAAACGAATTCGAATTGAATTGAAAACGATTTCGAAATGAATTGAATTGAAAACGAATTCGAATTGAATTGAAAACGATTTCGAAATGAATTGAATTGAAAACGAATTCGAATTGAATTAAAAGCGAATTGAAATGAATTCAAATTGAATTGAAATTCGAATTGAATAGAAATGAATTTTGAAACGAATTTATAAAGAAGAATTCAATTTTGATTTGAATTGAAAAGGAAGTTGAGATTGCTTTTGAAACGAATTTTAAAACTATTTATATAATTCGTTTTAAATAGAAATCGACGAAGTATATATTATATATATATTATATATATAATATAATGGCCTGAATAGAACGCGCCGCGCCGCGGCAGTTCGCGAATTTCGACCATTTATTTCAAACGGACATTACGGGAGATCCGACCGTCGGATTCTCCTAAAACCGGAACCGTTGGGTTCGTATCGAAAAGAGCTTTCTAATGAATGTTAGAAATTTGAAATCTAACGGTTGGATTTGGAATTATGTCCAAATCAAATTCGAAAAAGGTCGCTATAAGTGCAGTTCGATGGCCATTGATGGAAATCGACTGTACGGGCCTTGATAAAATTATTAAAAATAGTAATAATTTGTGTAAAATCATAAGAAATGATTTAGAAAGAATTGGGATGAAAAATTCCATATTAGAAAAGATAAAAATAGATTTTTATCGAAATGAACTAGTTTTGAACTAGAATTATAATTCTATTTATTTTTAAATAAATAAATTGAATTCGAAAAGGGTTTTAAAAGTAACCAAAATTCCAATGATTACACTGGAGTGGATTTGAATCGAAATTGTCTTCGGAATATTTCGATGTTGGAATTCATGATTATACAGGTGTTGTTATGGAAATTTGAAAGATATATATGTATATCGTTATTTCCAATACGACATTTGTTAGTCGTAGAATTCGATATTGAATATAAGCCGATATATTTTCTATTCAGAGCCTTGTATTGAATATCGAATGTGATTTGGGTTTGTCGTGAATGGTGTCTTCACTAACACTGTTCTTGAACCCAGCTGAGAAAAGATTAAATCTTTTTATTTAGATTTAATGAAGTGTACCAATTAAATAACATTTAATTGGAATTGAATTGATATTGATTTTTGGGTTTATCGTGAACAGTGTTTTAAATAACACTCGTTCTTTAACCCGATAATTAATGAATGTGATTTGGGTTCGTCGTGAATGGTGTCTTCACTAACACTGTTCTTGAACCCAGCTGAGAAAAGATTAAATCTTTTGATTTAGATTTAATGAAGTGTACCAATTAAATAACATTTAATTGGAATTGAATTGATATTGATTTTTGGGTTTATCGTGAACAGTGTTTTAAATAACACTCGTTCTTTAACCCGATAATTAATGAATGTGATTTGGGTTCGTCGTGAATGGTGTCTTCACTAACACTGTTCTTGAACCCAGTTGAGAAATGATTAAATCTTTTTATTTAGATTTAATGAAGTGTACCAATTAAATAACATTTAATTGGAATTGAATCGATATTGATTTTTGGGTTTATCGTGGACAGTGTTTTTAAATAACACTCGTTCTTTAACCCGACGATTAATGAATGTGATTTTGGGTTTATCGTGAACCGTGTTTTTAAATGACACTGATTCTTTAACCCAGTCAAAAGATTAAAACTAAGTGGAGTTTTAATGAATCTTTAATTAGATTGAAAAGATCGAGAATGGAGTATCACCAGTTTTGCTCCAGGCGATAGTTAAATCTTTAATTAGATTTGAACGTGAAATTTAGAAACTAACTGTCGGTTAGCCAAGCAGAATGGTTTTCTGGATATTGATCTGATGTTGGTTTCGGCCTTCGGGGTTAATATTTGGGGAATTATTCTCTTGATTAATTTACGGTTAGTGACTAATGAATTGGAATGAGGCGTATGTTGTGTTTGTGTAACACTTATTTAAAATATACGCGAGTTATTCGGAAAGACCGGGTTTATCCCATTCTGAATAACTGATACGACGATAAGTCGAAGATGAAGACGATGGTCGAAGACCGGAGGTCTTCACGTCGTTTGGGTGATAACTGATGATCTTGATTGGGCTGTACACCCAAGAAGATGGAAACAGTTAGTGATCGTCCAGACGTACTTGGAGATCGATGGATATGCGAGGTACTAGGTGCCTCCGGTTTCGTTCAGACCCAGAACGGACTTGTAAATGGACTGTGTGTCTGACATCGGATTTCATTCTGTGTGACTGATATCGGTTGCATAGGATGGTTTGCCTGTGTGGCATGCTAAGATGCAAATGATCAAGGCTTCTGTTGAAAAGCAAAGTCTTGTGGTGATGATCAAAGCACGGCCTTTGTGGCGTAGCTTTGTGTAACGTTTACCTCGCGTGTTTCACACCAGGTATGAACCAAAAACGGGAGACGGACCTCAGGGAGGACTTGCGTTTCTTTCTAGTTAGAAGTGGCGTCAGTGGTTTTACACGCCCTGACGAGTTTGACTTATGTGGTTGTTGCTGTTGCGAGGCGCCTCGGTTATATCGGTTTCGGCCGATGCATTCTGGTCGGCTGACGGACCAGACTTACACCCCATAGGGTGGGGAAACGTAGTGTTCAGGCATTTTAATCCACATCGGTGGACCGGCCCTGTCGCTCCAAGGTCACTCGAGCTCTGACCTGTGGCTCGGGCTAGAGAGTCACGAATCGGTTGAGGACTATCTTTTGCCTCGGTTCATAGACGGAAATCCAATTTCCAAATACGTGACATTTGCGGTTTTATTTGTAAACCTATATATGGTGACATAGTGGGATGGGGCGCTCATGCCGCCTATGATTGATACTTATGATTTGAAGTGTTTTATACACTATGCACTTATAATAGTATCAAATGATTTGTTTTAAACGTATCAAGCATTCTTTGGCTGTTATAAGGGAAAACCCTATCCCCCGGCTTGCGTTGCATTGTGTGATAGGACCTGGGTCTTATAACAGCTTCATCTTTCTTTATTTAGCATTGCGCTGTTGGTTTTATGCACTGGTATTCTTGGGAGGAAACCCGTTCCGTGTTATACGGCGTGGTCCCTTGATTTACCTAACTTTAAAAACAAAGATTAACAACTGTTTTAGTTCTCACACCAGTCACATGACTGACCTGGAGTTTATTGTTTTAACCTAAACTCTGGGTGCCCTTATTTCGACACGGGCAGCTAGTAGTTTTGGTTTTGCAGATTTATATTCACAGGATTTTGGTTTACAGCTGGAACGATATCCGGAAAGCTTTGTATCCGTATATCTTCTTCTAGTTGTGTATTGTATTATTTTCCGCTGCTATGTATTTAAATGTAATTTAAATCTCTGATATTTCTGTGTAATATTCATTCATACTCTGTATATTCTTGTAATCTGATGCATTGTTGTTATATACAATGAAATGTTCTTCTGTATGCGTTCTATTGTGGTTTGTTCTCGAACTATCCGACGCTTTCCTTTACGGGGAAGTTGCGGGTCTTTACAGATATATGGTACCCATGCCGTCTATGATTGATAGTTATGATTTGAAATTGTTTTCAAAACATATAGACACAATAATATCAAATGCCTTTGTTTTGTTCGTATTAAGCATATTTTGACCGTTATAAGGTAAAACTCTATCCTCCGGTTTGCGTTGCATTGTGTGATGGGAGCTGAGTCTTATAACGGTTTCATTTTTATAAAAAGCATAGCGATGTTTAAAAGAAAGATTTGTTTTAAAGCACTGGCAATCCAATGGAGTAAACCCGTTCCACGAAAGTGGCGTGGTCCTGTGATTTGCCAAATTATATATGTGTTGAGTAGATTTCTCATACCAGTCCCATGACTGACTCGTAGTTTGTTTCACTTTCAAACTCGGGTGCCCCTTTTTCTACACGGGCAGCCTTGTATTCAGGTTTAGTTGGTTCTTTTTCTGGATAGCTGGAGCTGAAGATGGATTCTATCATTTATTTCTTTTTATGCTGTTCAGCTCCTATTGTACATATTTTGTTTATTTCCGCTGTAGACATTTATGTATAGCTGAACTGTATTTGTTCTAAGTAAGATCCTATATGCTGTGTAACTCTGATGATTACTTTTATCCAGTATATTTTGTCGTTCGTTATCTGGTGTATTTATTTAATTTTGTTCTGCTATTATCTGTTTCTGTGTTATATTCCAAAGATAACCCTTGTTTCCGTCTGAACGGGATTTCGGGTCGTCTCAACGTGGTATCAGAGCTTTGGTTAAGCTTAGTTCTGGAATATAACATTCGAACGAACTCGTCAGAAATAGAACCAGTAGTGTTCTAGGACGGGTAACTCCATACAGATGGGATCAGTAATATCCTAGTATGAGTAAAGCAGAATGAAATTACACCTCGATAGACACATTTACATTCAAGTATTTGTCTCTATATTTTCAAATATCTTTTCCGTTGACCTGACACTTTGTCTGCTAATTGCAGACATGCTAGAAAATGAGTGATAGGAACAGAAGAAGTAATCGTATGGCTCGACCAGCTAAGGAGCCAGTTGTGCTCCCACAGCCAGAATCCGATATAGAAGTTCTATTCAAGAGATTTCGAAATCTGGGTGGATCGCCATTCTTAGGCAAGGAGTCCATTATGGAAACACAAGCTTGGATTCGTTCTGCAGAGAAAATCTTTGAGGGCTTAAAGCTGAGAGACGATCAGAAAAGATTACTAGCGTCTTGGGCACTCAAAGAAGAAGCTTTGTTTTGGTGGGATTCTGTTATTAAAGATAATCCAGAAGGTGATATCACCTGGGATAGATTCAAAGTGATTTTCCTAGAAAGATTTACTCCTCCCGAAGCAACGGAGCGATTATGTGATGAATTTTCTTATCTAATACAAGGTGACATGACCATTCCCGAATATCATAAGAAATTCAACGAGCTTGCTCACTTTGCTCCTCATCTGATTCAAGATCCAAAGAGGAAAAATCTGAGATTTATTCATGGCCTGCAAAGGAGATATCAGAATAGTGTAATGAGGAATGTGAAGCTTCCTTTTTCTGAAATGATATACATGGCTTATCAGTATGAAGATCTCCATAAGAAAGGAATGTTGCGCGACGAAGAAGAAGTCTGTTCTAGTGACAAAACAGAGTCGGAAACTGATATTCCTGAAGCCGGTATGAGGTCTGAGGGAAGTAAGAAGCCCAGTGCCAAGAGGAAGAGGGCCAAATCTAAGAAGGAACCCGTAACAACTGCTACTTGCTCTAACTGCCATCTGAAGGGGCATTTGTCGATAAATTTCGGGCCCTTAAAGAAGCGGATAGAAAGTGGATCCAAGCCCACTAAGAAACAAAGGAACCCCCATGGGGAAAGGAGATGCCATAAGTGCCGCCAGGCAGGTCATATTGCACGGGAGTGCCAACTCTCAAAGAAATCTGAAACCGTATGTATAAATGAAGTAGCAGAAACTTCCGAGCCCTCAGCTAGTCAAGAAAGGCCAAATGTTTTAGAAGGCACGCTAACTGTCAAAGACATCCCAGTTAAAGTACTGTTTGACACTGGCGCGTCACGAAGTTTCATTTCCAAAGATGCAGCTAAGAAACTGGATTTGAATTTGAAGAAGCTCAAGGAACCAATGACTGTCCAGAATCCAGTTGGGGGTTCCATTGATCTCAGTTGGATTTGTGGAGTGCCGGTTTCTTTCTCTCGTTATCGGTTTCCTACCATCGCAGTCGTCATGAATTTTAAAGAGTTTGATCTTATCTTGGGATTGGATTGGCTAACCAAATATGAAGCAGAGGTTAAATGCGCCGACAGAGTCATAAAGGCGAAGATTAAATCAGGTGATTATATAACCATTCCCTGTGAAGGTCAGAATGCTAATAGAAAAGACTTCTAGGCAGCTTTGAATGTTTCTCCAGCCCAAATAGAAAATGTCCCTGAAGTCATAGAGAATATTCCCGATCTAGTGAAAGACATCCCTGTTGTCAAGAACTATGCGGATGTGTTCGAAGAAGTTGTTCGCTTACCTCCGCAAAGAGAAATAGATTTCAAGATTGCTTTAATTCCCAATGCAAGGCCAGTAGTTCACGCTATTCGAAGAATGTCCTTGAAAGAGAAGGAGGAATTAGACAATCAAACAAGACAGCTAGTATGGAAGGGTCTGATCAGGCCCAGTTTCTCTGATTGGGGTGCAACAGCGGTATTTGTCCCAAAATCTGACTGTACTCTACGGCTATGCGTGGATTATCGTGATCTGAACAAACAGACAATAAAGAACAAATATCCATTGCCGCGAATAGATGATTTGTTGGATCGATTAAATGGCGCACAAGTATTTTCACGAATGGACCTAGCTACAGGTTTCCATCAACTTCGAATTGCCGAAGAGTGTGTTCCAATGACAGCGTTCAGAGGCCCCGACTTATTCTACGAGTGGTTAGTAATGCCGTTCGGCTTATGTAACGCTCCAGCTTATTTCGTCGATCTAATGAACAGAGTGTTCAGAGGGGTTTTGAATAAATTTGTTCTGGTTTTTATTGATGATATTCTAATCTTCTCTAAATCAAAGGCCGAACATGAAAAGCATCTGGAACAAGTGTTAGAAATTCTCAGGCGAAATGTATTAAAAGCCAAATTTTCCAAATGTATCTTCTGGCAAGATGAAGTGAAATTTCTGGGCCATGTTGTATCGAAAGAAGGAATCGCTGTGGATCCAAGCAAAATCACGGCCATTCAGAATTGGAAACAGCCCACCACCCCCACTGAAGTTCGCAGTTTTCTCGGATTGGCTAGTTATTACCGAAAGTTCGTTAAAAACTTTTCGAAGATATCTGGTCATTTAACAAAGCTTACGAAGAAGCATTCTAAGTTCAAATGGACTCCAGAAAGTGAGGAGGCTTTCGAAGAGCTAAAGTTGAGATTAACAACAGCTCCGGTGTTAACCATCATCGATGGCAACCAGGATTTAAAGGTCTGGACTGATGCTTGTAGAGAAGGCCTTGGCGCAGTGTTAATGCAAAGAGGCCAAGTGATTGCTTATGCTAGCCGTCAACTGAAGCCGCACGAGAAAAACTATATAACTCATGATCTTGAGTTATTCGCTATAGTATTCGCCTTGAAAATCTGGAGACACTATCTTATGGGCGAGAGATTTGAACTGTTTACAGACCACCAGTCGTTAAAGTATCTGTTCACTCAGAAGGACTTGAACTTGAGGCAGCAACGTTGGCTGGAGTTCCTTGCAGCATATGACTTTGAAATTATATATACTCCAGGAAAAGCCAATGTCGTGGCTGATGCATTAAGCCGAAAGAATGAAATGATCGCCAGTTTTATTATCACGACTTCATTGCTAGATAAGATATCTGCTCTTCAAGAGGATGATCACTTCATTCAGAAGATCAGAGGGATAATTCAACAAGGCGAACCCTCGAGTTTTCAAGTTGATAATGATGGGATTTTAAGGCTCAAAGGTCGAATCTGTGTCCCTAACATTCCTGAACTTCGAAAGGAAGTACTGGATGAATGCCACAAGTCAAAACTCAGTATCCATCCGGGAGTAAGCAAAATGTATAATGACATCAAACGCACTTTCTGGTGGAAGTCGATGAAAAGGGACATTTCCTTATATGTTAGCCGATGCCCTACTTGCCAGCTAGTCAAGAGCGACCAACAGAAATTGGCTGGATTATTACAACCGCTAGAAGTTCCTGGTTGGAAGTGAGAACATATTTCTATGGATTTCATTGATGGTTTGCCCATAACAAGAAAAGGAAATGACAGTATTTGGGTGATCGTAGATCGCTTCACGAAGACCGCCCATTTCATACCTGTCAGATCAAACAGAACCGCTCAGAGTCTGGCGCAGATATACTTCAGGGAAATAGTTAGACTATATGGAGTGCCGCTCAGCATAGTCAGTGATAGAGATACAATATTCACTAGTAAATTCTGGGAGGCATTTCAAGTCGAGTTGGGAACAAAGTTAAACTTGAGCACCGCTTATCATCCTCAGACAGACGGTCAGACTGAGAGGGTGAATCGCATTTTAGAAGATCTATTGCGGGCTTGTGTTCTAGATTTCGGTGGATCATGGGAAGACCATCTGCATTTGGCCGAATTCTCTTATAACAACAGCTACCAGGCGAGTCTGACAATGTCGCCATTCGAAGCATTGTATGGTAGACCGTGTCGATCTCCTGCTTGTTGGGTCGAGCCTGGAAATAGACTTGTGTTAGGGCCTGATATGATTCGAGAAGCTGCTGACAAAGTCGATTTTATTAAGAAGCGATTACTCGCCGCTCAAAGCCGACAAAAGAACTATGCCGATAGAAGAAGAAGAGATATATCCTTTGAAGTTGGTGACTATGTATATTTGAAAGTATCGCCGATGAGAGGAGTTATCCGGTTCGGTAAAACTGGAAAGTTAGCGCCCAAATTCATTGGTCCGTTTCCTATTCTGGAACGGATCGGAACTCTCGCTTACAGGGTCAAACTGCCTGATTGGTTACCTGGAGTTCATGATGTATTTCATATATCTCAACTTCGAAAGCACGTTCATGATCCAGACTTGATCGTGGAAGAAGCAGCTCAACAGGACATTGAAATTACACCAGAATTAGCCGTGAGACGTGAGCCGCTAAAGATTATCGGCAAAGAAACCAAAGAGCTGAGGAACAAGAAGGTTCACTTAGTCAAAGTGCAATGGAGTGGAGATCCGCGAGATTGTACTTGGGAAACTGAGGAGAGCATTCAGAAAGCTTATCCCAGATGCCGAGTAGATATCTCTGATTGACTCCGGTGCAAGGTACATTTAACCTACTTTGCACTACCATTCAATTCTCTACTCTATTGTTATTTTCTTTTCATGGATGTGCACTTTTAATTATATAGTCTGAATGATTTTAAAGAGTATAGGATTTGATTAGTATATTTTTGAAGGTTAAAAACAATTGGATTGGTTGTTGTGTTGTGTGATTGTAGATTTATCAAACCACTTTCGACTTTGTTCCTTTTCGGGGACGAAAAGTTTTAAGTGGGGGAGATTGTAACGACCCAGAAAATCTGAACCAATTTAAAAATTTTAAATTGGCTAAAATAATGGATTTTAAATATTTAAAATAAAGATTTTAAATAATGGCGATGAAAACTGAGTTTGAATCGACATTTGAAAACGAATATAATTAATTATAATTATATATAGAATTGAAAATGGCGCGGTAGTTCGATAATTCGATTTCAAACTTCAATTGAATATACCGGGTGCAAAATAATCCGGATTTTAGTGAAACCAAAAACATTAGGATCTAATTGATGATATCTTTCCAACGAATCTGACAAATCGAAATTTGATAGCGGGAATCAAAAGATATGTCCAGTTGAAAATTCTGAATAGTCGCTATGGAATTCAGGCCCTTAAAAATGGACATTTTGCAAATGACCTCGGATTTCGACGAAACCTCTTTTGTTGGATCCGCAGTGTCAAGTTATTGTTAGGTTTCAAATTTCATAATTTTTCGAATCAATATGTGAGCGTGGCAAAGGAAAACGCGTTTGACCAGTTTTAGTTGATTTTAATCGACTGGAAATTGGCCATTTTTCAAACGGTCTCAGAATTCGGCGAAACTAGTTTTGTTAGGACCGTATCGTCAATACGAAGCTAGAAAATATTTTTTTGGAATTTTTCTAGTTAGTATGTGACCCCGGTAATTTGAAATGTACGTTTAAAACTCAATATAGTGATTTAAATGAAAATTCAACGGAAACTGATTGTAACAATCAAATCAGCTTGCGATACATATCCCATTGTGTTCGGAATGGGGGTTAAACGCTATGGACGGCAGGCGGTGGGCCTCGTTTAGAGGTCGTATCTAAAAGTCAACTTTTTGCAAAATTAAATAATAAAAAAAAAAATAATTCCCTCCCTTTATCTTTCTTTCTGGCCCCCCCCGATTTCATTAAACAGAGAAAAAAAGAAAGAAAAAAAAAATAAAACCCCATCGTCGATCGCCCCTGAACCCCGTCGCCCCCTCGCCTTCGCCACCCCAGTAGCCGCCGGATCCGCCACCGCACATCGCCAGCCACGCCCCCACTTCCGCTCCGCCTCCTCCTTCTTCCAGCCCTCCCCTCGTTCGCCGAACCGCCAGTGACATCGCACCCCGCCCCAGCCGAGACCATCGAAGCCAGCTCCGCCCTGACGACCTCCTGCCGCCGACTCTGACGACGCCCCCCTTCTTCGTAGTTAAAGTAAGTTGTTTTTACTTTATTTTATTTTTATTTTAATCTGAAAATTTCGATTTTTATGTATTTAAATTCTGATTTTAAAAAGATTATAAAACTGATTTTTATGTATTTAAATTCTGATTTTAAAAGATTATAAAACTGATTTTATTTTAAACTTTAAAAAAAGAAAAGATTTAAACTTTAAAAAGAAAAAGATTAGAACTTTAAAAAGAAAAAGACTAGAACTTTAAAAAGAAAAAGACTAGAACTTTAAAAAAGAAAATGATTTGAACTGGGATAGAAAGATCAGTTTTTTTAGAATAGAAAAGATCATATTTTTTAAAATAGAAAAGACGGAAATTTTATTAAGTAGAAGAAGTAAGATATGATTTTTATATTTTTAAAACAATAAAAATATAATTTTTACATCATAGGAATATTAAAAATATAATCTTTATTTTTAAAATATGATCTTTATATATTGAATAGCGAAGTCAAAATTCGATTTTTATATATTGAATAACATAGTAAAAATTCGATTTTTACATATGTAGAGAATACGGGCAACGAAGCGACAAAAGGCGAGATTGGCGAAGATTTCTATAAAGGAAGAGTCGTGGTATTGGATAGCTATTTGTGAGAATTTCTCACTCTTCAATTTCTTTTTTAAATATATATATATATATATATATATATATATGTGTGTTGAAATAAAAGTGAACTGCTATATATAATATATATATATCTACGCCCCTCGTCCACAAACCATGGACGATATTTATTGGTTGAAATTGTTGTGAAAATTGATAGATAGCGAATGGTTTTTTGGGATTGTTTGTGATTAATATTGGTTGAAAAATACCCGGTTGTGGTTGAGAAATATTTGGTTGAAACCACATAGGATTAGTTTTGTGGAAATGAAATAAATATATACATGCCGCCTGCGTGCGAACTAGATGCATGATCCCCATTGTCAAAAACCGCGAGGTTTTAAGGTAGAGCGAGGAGCCGTACTAGGGACGGTCCCGGTTTTAACTACCCTGCCGTTATGCTGCCGATATTTTGAATAATATTCGTGTGTTTGAATTATTTTCATATGCTTAAACTATATTTATTCATTGAATAGAAAACATTCATGTGTTGAATTGATATTCATTCGTTGATTAGAAATTCATGTGTTGAATGGTATTCATATTTTGAAATAAATTGTTTGATAATAAAAATCACATTTTTATCTATATATAGAAACTATAGAAAACATTCATGTGTTGAATTGATATTCATTCGTTGATTTGAAATTCATGTGTTGAATGGTATTCATATTTTGAAATAAATTGTTTGATAATAAAAATCACATTTTTATCTATATATAGAAACTATAGAAAACATTCATGTGTTGAATTGATATTCATTCGTTGATTAGAAATTCATGTGTTGAATGGTATTCATATTTTGAAATAAATTGTTTGATAATAAAAATCACATTTTTATCTATATATAGAAACTATAGAAAACATTCATGTGTTGAATTGATATTCATTCGTTGATTTGAAATTCATGTGTTGAATGTATTCATATTTTGAAATAAATTGTTTGATAATAAAAATCACATTTTTATCTATATATAGAAACTATAGAAAACATTCATGTGTTGAATTGATATTCATTCGTTGATTAGAAATTCATGTGTTGAATGGTATTCATATTTTGAAATAAATTGTTTGATAATAAAAATCACATTTTTATCTATATATAGAAACTATAGAAAACATTCATGTGTTGAATTGATATTCATTCGTTGATTTGAAATTCATGTGTTGAATGGTATTCATATTTTGAAATAAATCGTTTGATAATAAAAATCACATTTTTATCTATATATATAAACTATAGAAAACATTCATGTGTTGAATTGATATTCATTCGTTGATTAGAAATTCATGTGTTGAATGGTATTCATATTTTGAAATAAATTGTTTGATAATAAAAATCACATTTTTATCTATATATAGAAACTATAGAAAACATTCATGTGTTGAATTGATATTCATTCGTTGATTAGAAATTCATGTGTTGAATGGTATTCATATTTTGAAATAAATTGTTTGATAATAAAAATCACATTTTTATCTATATATAGAAAATCCTATTTTTGTCACCTATATGAACTATATAGAAAAATAGTGTTTTGAAATGAATTGTTTTACAATAAAAATCACATTTTTATTGTATGCATAAATCGTTGAAATGTGAAGTGTTAAAAATAGCCACTTGTTCAAAATAAACATATATGAGTTGAAATATTCATTAATTAGCTAATGAAATGATTTGCACCTATGTAAGTAACATTAGAATGAATGGTGTTTTTAAACCAAATAGAAATCAAATATGAAGTTGAATAGAAAATGATAAATGATAAGAACTGTATATATATGTACATGCATATTCATTGAACAGGTTATAGAAAAGGGGCTAGAGAAGAGGAATAAAATTTTGTGCCCGACAAATAGGTACACATTTACTGTTTTGTTTGGGTGATGATTTTATGGGCCTGTTGGCTAGCCGCTTGGCTTTTTCTTTTTTTTGAGATTAGAAGGACCGGGAAAGCTATTTGTGATTTCCCGATGCTCCCGGTGCAGGGGAGGTTATGGCGAAATTTTCCAAAATTTTAAGGCGTTAGTGAAATATTTGAAATGAAAACGATATAGGAATATTTGAAGAAACTATATTTATATAAATATATAAATATATAAATATATAAATATAAATAAAATTAAAACGAAACGAAGCCGTGCAGTTCGTATTTTGAAACTGTGATTTCAAACAACTAGTGCGGGAAATCCGACCATTGGATTTCCCCGAAATCTCAACCGTCGGGTTCGCCTTGGAAATATCTTCCCAACGACACCAACCTTGTAAAAATCCAACGGTTGGAATTTCTGGAATGTTTAAATCAAATCTGATGAAAAACAACGCCAGAAGCGATTATATTTATATATATATAAATATAATTATATATATTTAATCGAATAACGACACTGCAGTTCGTATTTTGAAATCGAAAATTCAAACGATTGTACCGGGAGATCCGACCGTCGGATTTTCCCGAAACTGGAACCGTTGGATTCGTTTTGAAATGACCTTTCTAATGATGTAAATTTTGTGAAGATCCAACGGTTAGATTTTCAGATATGTGTAAATCAAATCTGAAGAAAAACAGCGCCACGGCCGCTTTATGGCCCGAAGCGTCGTTTTGAATAAATTGGCTATTTTAAAATAAATAAAAATAGCGATAAATTATTATAGAGTACCATAAACATTATGGAATGGAAATAAACTGAATTTGCTTGATTTATGTGGCTTTTGATGGTTGAATGTGTTTGGTGTGAAAATTACATTAAAGAACACAATTGGTGCTGTCGAATAATTTAACCATTGAAATAAATTGATTTGAAATTCTAAATATACGTGAATCATTTGAAAAGGCCGAGTTAATTCTCATTTCAAATAATTGACCGACGATTGAAATTCGAAGATGAAGACGACGGTCAAAGACCGGAGATCTTCACCTCGTTTGGATGGTAACCGAGGTCCTGATTGGGAGGCATCCCGAAATATGGATAATGAGTGGTGATCGTCCAGATGTACGCGGTGATCGATGGGTTTGCGAGGTATTTAGTGTCTCCGGTTTCGTTCAGACCCAGAACGGACTTGTAAATGGACTGTGTGTCTGACATAGGATTTATTCTGTGTGGCATGCTAAGATGCAGTGATCAGGGCTTCTGTTGAAAAGCAAAGTCTTGTGGTGATGATCAAAGCACCGCCTGGGTGGCGTAGCTTTGTGTATAACGTGAATTCGTGAGCCTCACACCCCGGTATGAACCTAAAACGGGAGAAGGGCCTCAGGGAGGGCATGCGTTTCTTTCTATCTAGGGTGGTGTCAGTGACCTACCAGCCCTGACATTTATATACTTTTCACCTATGTGGTTGTTGCTGTTGCGAGGCGCCTCGGTTTGATCGGACGATCCGGGTCCGATGGAGTCATTCGTTGGCTCGTTGACGCCCCAAAGGGCGGGGAAACGTATTGTTCAGGCATTTTAATCCACATCAGTGGACTGGCCCAGACGATCCAAAGGCTTGACTGAGTACTTGCCTGGGACACGGGCTAGAGCGTCTCGAATTCGGTAAGGACTATCTTTTGCCTTGGTTCATGACGGAGATCCAATTTCCAAATACGACATCGTGCGGTTTTGATTGTATATATATATGGCGACATGATATATGGTACCCATGCCGTCTATGATTGATAGTTATGATTTGAAATTGTTTTCAAAACATATAGACACTAACAATAATATCAAATGCCTTTGTTTTGTTCGTATCAAGCATATTTTGACCGTTATAAGGTAAAACTCTATCCTCCGGTTTGCGTTGCATTGTGTGATGGGAACTGAGTCTTATAACGGTTTCATTTTTATAAAAAGCATAGCGATGTTTAAAAGAAAGATTTGTTTTAAAGCACTGGCAATCCAATGGAGTAAACCCGTTCCACGAAAGTGGCGTGGTCCTGTGATTTGCCAAATTATATATGTGTTGAGTAGATTTCTCATACCAGTCCCATGACTGACTCGTAGTTTGTTTCACTTTCAAACTCGGGTGCCCCTTTTTCTACACGGGTAGCCTTGTATTCAGGTTTAGCTGGTTCTTTTTCTGGATAGCTGGAGCTGAAGATGGATTCTATCATTCATTTCTTTTTATGCTGTTCAGCTCCTACTGTACATATTTTGTTTATTTCCGCTGTAGACATTTATGTATAGCTGAACTGTATTTGTTCTAAGTAAGATCCTGTATGCTGTGTAACTCTGATGATTACTTTTATCCAGTATATTTTGTCGTTCGTTATCTGGTGTATTTATTTAATTTTGTTCTGCTATTATCTGTTTCTGTGTTATATTCCAAAGATAACCCTTGTTTCCGTCTGAACGGGATTTCAGGTCGTCTCACGTGTAGATTTTGAGATATGTCCAAATCAAATTTTAAAATAGCCGCTATAGAATCGTTTATCGACCGTATCAGTTTATTCGATATAACTAGAGATCGGGATTGAATTTAGACAAGGTTCTTTTGGGACATAGCGATAATTTAATTTTTAGTATTTTACTATAAATTTTAATTAATTAAATAAGCAACTTTTTATTTGGAGTATTTCGCACCCTGTATTCAACATTTTGAGATTTCACAAAATGAGGTTAACTACCGATATTATTATATTTCTGGGATCGTGGCACCTTACTGAATACAACGATATCTTTATTTCAGTCTATAGGTGAAAGGAATTTTATGAAACGAGGTACGTTAAATTTATTATATCCAAAACTGACCGTAAAATATCTCCACCCTTTCTCGGATCAAAAGAGGCCACACACTGTCGTTCTCAGCCACTCATTCCTTTTGAAAACGTGGAACGAATGCAACCTAAAAAATTCAAATATAAATAATCCCTAACGTCTAAACCCTACAGGAACTCATCTCTAAGTCAACGCAGCAAAGAAAACATCGGCGGCCACAAACCTCAAATGAAATCCCGCACCTGGGAAAATCTAAATAAATTCCCACAAAAATCGATAAATCTCGTAACTAAAGTATATTCGATCCTAAGAAGAAGCTTTCCAATCTCGTGCCCTTTTTTCAAGTTCGGTCATGGGTTTCGACGCAAACACAAAGGGGGAGTTCGTGGAGTATTGGTGGCGGACGGCGAGGTCAGGCATGGCGCGGCTTCGGTCGAGGGAAGAGCAGATTCCGGCGGACCTGCTGGCACTCTCGGATGGCACTCCGATCAACAAATCCAACGTACGGGGATGAGTTTTGGTCAGACTGTTTGGGTTTTTGCGTGAAGAAGCGAGAGTGAGAGGGAAGGAGTAATACAACGAAATGGCTTGTAAACTGTAGACTGGAACGAAGTTTTGTTTGTGGGGAGTTGGAGCCTTGTTCACGGCGGTGAATGGGTTGCTGTAGCATGGAGTTTTGGATCCAAAAACATGATGGAAATGGATTGAAGAACCGTGAATTTGATTTAGGAGAAAAGGGGGATTAGTGATAAATTTCGTTTTGATGATGGAATAAAAAGTGGCATTAACTGGAAGAATAAGGAAAAATGAGATGGGGGAGGAAGAACAAATTGAGTTGGAGCATGGTAATGGCAGTTGTAAACACGGGTTGGCCATTTGAAGAAAATAATGAGCAACAGGAATGTCAAACGGTCAGATCCGACAGGATCTTACGGACGTAGACAACATCATGCTACTAAGATGGAATTTATTGGAGCTCGTAACAATTTATCGAAATAAATTGCCTGATCCGAACCATCGACCGTAAATCGTTATTTAACGATTACGGACAATGTGAGCAAATCTCACCAACTATGAACAGTTTATAATTTCATGTTGTATTTTTAGAACTGTTAGATATTGGCTGATTGACTGTATGTTGACTGTTTGATTGAACTGCTAGTCAGTTAGTTGAATTTCTATATTGATTTTGTTTAACAGAATATATCATATGGAACTGAAAGTGATGTTATCTATATTGTTTAACATCTGTGATGCAGGGAAACAGGTTGGAGGAATCCGACTGGATTCCTCAACAGTTATTTTATTATTTTTCATATATTGTGATATATGATGTGATATATAATCTGTTGTCGAATATATGTGTTTGGACGATACTAAACATCGTGATTTGATATGTTGAATACCATAACAAATTGAAATGTTGATAAGGGAATATTTTCAAAGTGATGTTTGAAAATAAAATATTTATAAATGGAATATTTATAAATAAGAAATATTTATAAATTGGAATATTTATAAATAGGAGATATTTAGAAAATGAATAAACGTTATAAAATGGAAACTGTTATAAGAAGGAAATCATTTGTAAAGTGAAGAACCGTTACTAAAAGTAAATCTTTATAAATGAATAGTTAAATAGAAAGTAAAAGAAGTTAGTCGATGTTATTTTAATCGATTAGAGTTAAAGCAAAGGAGTTAATCAATGTTTGTTTAATCGACTAGGGTTAATCGAAAGGAGTTAATCGATGTTAGTTTAATCGATTAGGGTTAAAGCAAAGGAGTTAATCGATGTTAGTTTAATCGATTAGAGTTAAAGCAAAGGAGTTAATCGAATATAGTTTATTCGAATAGAAAGTAAAATGAGTTAATCGAATATAGTTTATTCGAAAGGAGTTAAGTGAAATGAGTAAATCGATAGCGTTAGTCAAATAGAGTCAATCCAATAGTGTTAGTCCAATAGAGTTAATTGATAAGGGTTAATCGAATAGAGTTAAGTGAAAAGAGTCAATCGAATATAGCTATTCAAAGGAGGGTTAAGTAAGGAAGTTAGTAAAAGGAATATAAAGTGAACTTTGCCTATTTCAAAGTTAAAAATGTTGTTCAGTTAAGATCTGAGAGGTAGTTCTACCCCTACTTGATTGGCTTCGTTTTTAACTAAGGAATAGTTAAGGTTCGGCAATAAAGGAAATGGTTTGAGTTGGCATGGCGATGGTTTGTTTAAAACATCTGTCTAAGTCCAATGAAGAAGCTTTGGAAATGTTTTCCAAATAAGAAACCCGAAATGTTTTCTAATAAAGGAAACAAGAAATGGAAATGTTTTCCATTGTTAATAACGTATATTTTCCAAATTTAGAAAATAAGAAATATTGAATATAGGGAAACAGGAGATAAGTAAATTAATGAAATAAAGAGATAAATGTTGAATGATGTTTGATCGATATAAATTTCCATTTGGAAATGATATCGTTGTTTGCACACCTGTTTTTCTTCGATAGTTAAATCATAGACTATTGAAGTTTTGACCATTTTAATGTTGTTAATATGGAGAGACTGGTTGGATTATTATCCAAAGAATCACTCTGTATTGGCATAAGCGTTGCTAATCATATATGCCAAAGATAATTGAAGACGGTGTTATGCAAGGGCTATCCTATTTACAGAATAGTGCCTTCGGTTCATCCTGTTCCTGGATGACTTGTATGGACGGATGTCTGACAGAGTATTTCCAGACAATCACGTATATTGATTTCTCCAACCGTACCAAGAGTGGAAGCGGAGAAGGAAACTTCTTTTAGCTAACACATAATGTATGGTTGAGGACGTCAATCGGTGATTTGATGGATTAGACGATGTGGCATTCAAAGTGAATCTGGTGTGATGATAAAGCGTAGCTTCTAGCCTCATCTACCGGTAAATGACAGAAATCGGACAGGCAACATGGCTAAGTTGGTCGCACCGAAGTAGGGTGTATAATCACCTGATCTAGAGTTTTATTTACTTCTAAAAATCTACTGTTGATGCTGTCCCATTCGGGAAACGGTTGCTGATCCCAACCGTTAGTTATATACAATCGATACACTCAAGCGAAATGAGTGGTCGGTCATATGTGTCCGGGTTGCACGATGTTCTTATTGAACCCAGTGTATTCCTCTCTAGAGGTACACTAGCGAAAGGTTGTTCCATACCTTGTCATAGTTGGAAATCCATTACCCAATACGTGCTTGCTGTTTTGATTGTATACTATATATGTAGAACGTGAGATGAAAGCGTTTCTGCTAGATGATTATTATATTGTGTTGATAGACATTATTATAATATCAAAAGGTTTTTGATACAAAGATATTTGGATTCTCATAAGGGAAAAACCCGTTTTGTTATACGACGTGGTCTTATGAGATATCGATTACCTGTTTGAACTGTTTTAAAATGTTTTACTCACACCAGTCCCATGACTGACCCGGAGTTTATTTTGTTGTTTTCCCTAAACTCTTGGGTGCCTAAATTTGTACGGGCAGTCAAGTAGTCGGGGTTTTACAAATACACTTGAAGAGCTGGAGCAGGAGGCTTCAGGAACATATAGCTATAGTTATTTCCGCTGTGTTGTAAGTGCTGTACTTTGATAATGATGTATATTCAAGTACAGATGTATATTTATGTTATATAGTATATGTTATTCGTTCCGCTGTGAGGTTCGTGTTACTCTGATGTGGTGTTCTTCTTCTTCTTCTATTCTAAGTTTCTATCTTATCTTTCCTCACCCTCTAATTTCTTTCACTAATGACCGATATTTTTCGATGTTTGGTTAGTCATCATTGAGTTTATGGCAATAACCAAAGTCGTCAAAATCCGGGTCATTACAGTTGGTATCAGAGCAAAGGTTTAGTTAATACCTTGGCTCTATGGCGTGACTCGGTAGAGATAGGGTTAGTAATACCCTAGGCTGAGTTGACCATATATATACGAGTGAACGTATTTGTTATTGATATAAAAATAATTTTTTATTTGGGGTTTCATTGGTTGAGTTGTTTATGTGTTCTGGTCGATCAGTTTGATCCACTGTATCGGTAGAAGTTACTAAACACTCGAATACGATGGGTCGACACGATATGTTTTGAAAAAAGGGTAAATTAAAATAAGTTTACCCAAGGTATATCTTGATATAGAGAAGATATATATATCAAAATTGTAATATAGTGGATATATTGGTTGTTATTATAATCGAGTAAGATTATAAATTAAATTGTTATGTAAATAACCAACCATAATGCATATAAGTGAAATACGTGAAATCAGATGAGTTAAATCTGAAATTTAAACCAAAAATTTAATTAAAATTCTGGAAAATGGGATAAGTGTTTGTAAATGGATTTGGATTAAAAATAAGGAAAATTTAAGATCCTAGGAGATTTTAAATTGTTTTACAAGCGGTGTGAATTATATTTTGAAATGGATTTCAAGGTGGAAATGTTTAAAAAGGATTTTATAGTATCGAACTCACTTCGATCGCTGGAAAATAGATTCTGATGATGACACCTGCATCATCAGTATTCATTTTCGAGTTGTAAGTGACGAATTACTACCAGAGATACTGTTTTGAAATTGTTTTGGGAAAGACAAGTTGTGTTGAATTTCAAATGGGATTTATAATAAAGAATGAATAAAGAAAGTTTGAAAAGGAATTTGAATAAAGGAAGTTCAAACATAGAATGTAAATAAGAAAATTCAAAGGGGATTTGAATATAGAAATTCAAATGAGATTTGAATAAAGAAGATTTAAATAATGGAAAATTGAATATAGAATTCATATAGAGTAATAATGAAATTTGAAAATAGAATTTCAAAATAAAATTTGAAATAGGAATTCGAATATAGAATTCAAATAGAGTTGAAATGGGAATTGGACTATATAATTCAATGGAGTTTGAAAATATAGGGTTTGAATATATAGATTTGAATAATAGAAGTGATATGAAATTTGAATAGAAATTGAATAGAATTAACTAAGTCGAAGAGGATTAGTTAATCGAGTTTCAAATTTGAAGTTGAACTTTAAAAGGTGAATTGGATTTGTAAATGTATATTCGAAATCGAATATAGAACTTAAATTTGAAATTTGGATTTAAATTAGTTAATAAGCTAGCTAAAATATATTTGAACATGTCATGTTCAAATATAAAAGTGAAATAGACTAAAGAGTTAATTAACAAATTAATTAACGAATTAAGTTAAAACGATCAGGTATAGTTAAAATAGATTGGGCAGGTATAAATATACATGAGATATGTATGGATAAGGTATGAAGGTATATAAATAGAATGCTCGACAGAAAATGTATGTATTTAATTCATATATGAGATTTTATGCGCCGTATCGGCTATCCGCTTGGCTTTTTCTTGTTCTTTTGGATTGGTGAGGGCCATGGGAGGCTATTTGAAATATCCCGATGCTCCTGGTACAAACGAGGTTATGGCGAATTTTTCCGGGAATTTAAGGAGTTAGAATATTTTTTTAAGATAATTTGATAGATAGAAATCAACATATCTATATATATAGAAGTCGATAAGGAAATGAACTTAGAAATAGAATAGTAAAATCAAAAAGGAAGACTAAGAATAAAATCTAGTAAGAATAGAAAGAGGAAGCGTATACGTGTTTAAAAGTGAATAAGTAGTTGTATGGTATTGATTATTCGAGTAGGTAGTCATATCTGTTTGACGTTATAAATGTTATTCAGTCAAGGTCTGAGAGGTAGTTATACCCCAACTTGATTGATTTCATTATTAACAAATAAATAGTAAGATTTCAAGCTCGAAGATCAATGTTGAATAAGAGTTAGTTGAATATAGTATTTAGGTTGTCGTAACAATGTTTTACATAACATCCGTTTTAACCCAAATAAGTGTAAACTTGGAAATAGCATAATAAACATTTCCTAAGTATAGAAATAAACGAGATCTGAAAAGAGATAAGAAATTGGATTATTTTCCAATTATAAATAGCATATATTTTCTAAAGTTTAGAAAATAAAGGAAGACGATATTCGGAAAAGTTTTCCAAATAACGTAAAAGGCCAATATGGTTATTGAAAATATTTGGTTAACAAATATTGATAAAGAAATAGAGAAGTGATTTAACTAATGGAATATTGATTAAGGGCTCAGTGACATGTTCAAAAGGAAAATTTGACTTTTGGAAAGTGTAAACTATTTAAAAACTCCCTGGGAAAGACTGTTTCAATTAAAAACAAATTTAACAGAAATTTATGAAAGCAAATTTGAATTAAAGTAAAGTCAGTTAAGTGGTAACTGAAGTTGAATTGAAATCGAATAAGATTGTATTAGAATGATATCAAGACAAATTGGATTGTGAGATTCAAATTTGAAGTGTAATGGGATAATCAAGTCAAGAGTTGAAATGATATTTGGCTCGGATATAAGCAAATGGTGGTGTTGTGAATAAAAGCAGATTGGAATTTGATTGGGATGACCCTTGTATCCGCTAAATTGATAACAGGTGGAAATGATATAATGATAGGCCGACAAAAGGTACAAGTCTCTATTTCTATTTGATATAAGATTTATGAGCCGAATTGGCAAGCCGCTTGGCTGTTTGATTTTCTTTTGGGATGGAGATGGCCCAGAGAGGCGAGTTGGAATTTGACCTATCGACCAGTACAAAGGAGGTGCTGGCGAAATTTTTCGAAAGGTTATGGCGTTAGAAAATTTTCAGGATTTTTGAAAATTTTCGTTGATAAGAATTAATTAATATTAAATTGAAATTTAATTGGTTCAGTTGAAACTGAAGATAAGAAGTGAACGAATATGTTCTAACCTGTAGATAGGGTCATCTTCTAGCCTTAGCAATTTCGAGGACGAAATTATTTTAAGTGGGGAAGATTGTAATGACCCGCATTGGCAGAGGTATTATAATTAATTTATTTAATTATATAAATAGTGACATAGTGAATTAAATGGTCGTGGAATTAAATAATGGTGAATATTTAATTAAAATAATATATTTAATAATATATTTAATTTTGAAATAATCAGAATTGGCTGAAATGACGATATGGTGTGAACCGGATCATCTGTGATATTTAATTCAGCTTGGAATTGAATTTGAATAACGAATATATTCAATCGTCGACAGTTGAACGTATAGTTTATAATATAATTATAAACAGCTTGAAATGGCGCAGCAGTTCGTAAATTGGCGATTCGAACTTCAACTGAATGTACAGGATTCGTTTTAAGCCAGATTTCTGTGAAACAAGAAACGTGTGGAGCTGGTGAAGTATATCTTTCTAGTGGAAGAGAAATATCGGGATTTCGTCGTGTAGATTTTGAGATATGTCCAAATCAAATTTAAAAATAGCCGCTATAGAATCGTTTATCGACCGTATCGGTTGATTCGATATAACTAGAGATCGGGTTTGAATTTAAACAAGGTTCTTTTGGGACATAGCGATAATTTAATTTTTAGTATTTTACTGTAATTTTTAATTAATTAAATAAGCAACTTTTTATTTGGAGTATTTCGCACCCTGTATTCAACATTTTGAGATTTCACAAAATGAGTTGAATTACCGATATTATTATATTTCTGGGATCGTGGCACCTTACTGAATACAACGTTATCTTTATTTCAGTCTGTAGGTGAAAGGAATTTTATGAAACGAGGTACGTTAAATTTATTATATCCAAAACCGACCGTAAAATATCTCCACCCTTTCTTGGATCAAAAGAGGCCACACACTGTCGTTCTCAGCCACTCGTTCCTTTTGAAAACGTGGAACGAATGCAACCTAAAAAATTCAAATATAAATAATCCCTAATGTCTAAAACCTACAGAAACTCATCTTTAAGTCAATGCAGCAAAGAAAACATCGGCGGCCACAAACCTCAAATGAAATCCCGCACCTGGGAAAATCGAAATAAATTCCCACAAAAATCGATAAATCTCTTAACTAAAGTATATTCGATCCTAAGAAGAAGCTTTCCAATCTCGTGCCCTTTTTGTCAAGTTCGGTCATGGGTTTCAACGCAAACACAAAGGGGGAGTTCGTGGAGTATTGGCGGCGGACGGCGAGGTCAGGCATGGCGTGGCTTCGGTCGAGGGAAGAGCAGATTCCGGCGGACCTTCTGGCACTCTCGGATGGCACTCCGATCAACGAATCCAACGTACGGGGATGAGTTTTGGTCAGACAGTTTGGGTTTTTGAGTGAAGAAGCGAGAGTGAGAGGGAAGGAGTAATACAACGAAATGGCTTGTAAACTGTAGACTGGAACGAAGTTTTGTTTGTGGGGAGTTGGAGCCTTGTTCACGGTGGTGAACGGGTTGCTGTAGCATGGAGTTTTGGATCCAAAAACATGATGGAAATGGATTGAAGAACCGTGAATTTGATTTAGGAGAAAAGGGGGATTAGTGATAAATTTCGTTTTGATGATGGAATAAAAAGTGGCATTAACTGGAAGAATAAGGAAAAATGAGATGGGGGAGGAAGAACAAATTGAGTTGGAGCATGGTAATGGCAGTTGTAAACACGGGTTGGCCATTTGAAGAAAATAATGAGCAACAGGAATGTCGAACGGTCAGATCCGACAGGATCGTACGGACGTAGACTACATCATGCAACTAGGATGGAATCTATTGGAGCTCGTAACAATTTATCGAAATAAATTGCCTGATCCGAACCATCGACCGTAAATCGTTATTTAACGATTACGGACAATGTGATTAAATCTCACCAACTCTGAACAGTTTATAATTTCATGTTGTATTTTTAGAACTGTTAGATATTGGCTGATTGACTGTATGTTGAATGTTTGATTGAATTGCTAGTCAGTTATTTGAATTTCTATATTGATTCTGTTTAACAGAATATATCATATGGAACTGAAAGTGATGTTATCTATATTGTTTAACATCTGTGATGCAGGGAAACAGGTTGGAGGAATCCGACTGGATTCCTCAACAGTTATTTTATTATTTTTCATACATTGTGATATATGATGTGATATATAATCTGTTGTCGATTATATGTGTTTGGACGATACTGAACATCGTGATTTGATATGTTGAATACCATAACATACCGAAATGTTGATAAGGGAATATTTTCAAAGTGATGTTTGAAAATAAAATATTTATAAATGGAATATTTATAAATAAGAAATATTTATAAATTGGAATATTTATAAATAGGAGATATTTAGAAAATGAATAAACGTTATAAAATGGAAACTGTTATAAGAAGGAAATCATTTGTAAAGTGAAGAACCGTTACTAAAAGTAAATCTTTATAAATGAATAGTTAAATAGAAAGTAAAAGAAGTTAATCGATGTTATTTTAATCGATTAGAGTTAAAGCAAAGGAGTTAATCGATGTTAGTTTAATCGATTAGGGTTAATCGAAAGGAGTTAATCGATGTTAGTTTAATCGATTAGGGTTAAAGCAAAGGAGTTAATCGATGTTAGTTTAATCGATTAGAGTTAAAGCAAAGGAGTTAATCGAATATAGTTTATTCGAATAGAAAGTAAAATGAGTTAATCGAATATAGTTTATTCGAAAGGAGTTAAGTGAAATGAGTAAATCAATAGCGTTAGTCAAATAGAGTCAATCCAATAATGTTAGTCCAATAGAGTTAATTGATAAGGGTTAATCGAATAGAGTTAAGTGAAAAGAGTCAATCGAATATAGCTATTCGAAGGAGGGTTAAGTAAGGAAGTTAGTAAAAGGAATATAAAGTGAACTTTGCCTATTTCAAAGTTAGAAATGTTGTTCAGTTAAGGTCTGAGAGGTAGTTCTACCCCAACTTGATTGGCTTCGTTTTTAACTAAGGAATAGTTAAGGTTCGGCAATAAAGGAAATGGTTTGAGTTGGCATGGCGATGGTTTGTTTAAAACATCTGTCTAAGTCCAATGAACAAGCTTTGGAAATGTTTTCAAAATAAGAAACCAGAAATTTTTCTAATAAAGGAAACAAGAAATGGAAAAGTTTTCCATTGTTAATAACGTATATTTTCCAAATTTAGAAAACAAGAAATATTGAATATAGGGAAACAGGAGATAAGGAAATTAATGAAATAAAGAGATAAATGTTGAATGATGTTTGATCGATATAAATTTCCATTTGGAAATGATATCGTTGTTTGCACACCTGTTTTTCTTCGATAGTTAAATCACAGACTATTGAAGTTTTGACATTTTAACGTTGTTAATATGGAGAGACCGATTGGATTATTATCCAAAGAACCACTCTGTATTGGCATAAGCTTTGCTAATCATATATGCCAAAGATAATTGAAGACGGTGTTATGCAAGGGCTATCCTGTTTACAGAATAGTGCCTTCGGTTCATCCTGTTCCTGGATGACTTGTATGGACGGATGTCTGACAGAGTATTTCCAGACAATCACGTATATTGATTTCTCCAACCGTACCAAGAGTGGAAGCGGAGAAGGAAACTTCTTTTAGCTAACACATAATGTATGGTTGAGGACGTCAATCGGTGATTTGATGGATTTGACGATGTGGCATTCAAAGTGAATCTGGTGTGATGATAAAGCGTAGCTTCTAGCCTCATCTACCGTTAAATGACAGAAATCGGGCAGGCAACATGGCTAAGTCGGTCGCACCGAAGTAGGGTGTATAATCACCTGATCTAGAGTTTTATTTACTTCTAAAAATCTATTGTTGATGCTGTCCCATTCGGGAAACGGTTGCTGATCCCAACCGTTGGTGATATACATTCGATACACTCAAGCGAAATGAGTGGTCGGTCATATGTGGCCGGGTTGCAAGATGTTCTTGTTGAACCCAGTGTATTCCTCTCTAGAGGTACACTAGCGAAAGGTTGTTCCATACCTTGTCATAGTTGGAAATCCATTACCCAATACGTGCTTGCGGTTTTGATTGTATACTATATATGTAGAACGTGAGATGAAAGTGTTTCTGCTAGATGATTATTATATTGTGTTGATAGACATTATTATAATATCAAAAGGTTTTTGATACAAAGATATTTGGATTCTCATAAGGGAAAAACCCGTTCCGTTATACGGCGTGGTCTTATGAGATATCGATTACCTGTTTGAACTGTTTTAAAATGTTTTACTCACACCAGTCCCATGACTGACCCGGAGTTTATTTTGTTGTTTTCCCTAAACTCTTGGGTGCCTAAATTTGTACGGGCAGTCAAGTAGTCGGGGTTTTACAGATACACTTGAAGAGCTGGAGCAGGAGGCTTCATGATCATATAGCTATAGTTGTTTCCGTTGTGTTGTAAGTGCTGTACTTTGATAATGATGTATATTCAAGTACAGATGTATATTTATGTTATATATATTATATGTTATTCGTTCCGCTGTGAGGTTCGTGTTACTCTGATGTGGTGTTCTTCTTCTTCTATTCTAAGTTTCTATCTTATCTTTCCTAACCCTCTAATTTCTTTCACTAATGACCGGTATTTTTTGATGTTTGGTTAGTCATCATTGAGTTTATGGCGATAACCAAAGTCGTCAAAATCCGGGTCATTACAAACTTAGATTAACGTAAGGAAGTTTTTATATTAATTAAGATATGAACTAATTAGAGTATAAGTCTAATTAATTGTATAAACTAATGGCTTTAATAACTAATCATGAACAGACGTCTTGGGATAAAAGCGAGGAAACAAGGCTGATACTGTGTAAGAAATGGAGAAGACGCGGGGCTGAAGATAGGACCGGATACAAGGAGTAAACGAACTGTATTCTTAAACTTAACATAATTGGTTATTCAATTAGTAAATAAGTATTAATTAAAAAAATATTAATTAAAACCATGATTTTTATTCCAGGGCTGTCTATGGAGTACGGGTGAAGCGATACTGGGATAAACGAATTACTGTGGAAAACGGGAAGAAACAGATAGCGTGAGCACAACGCATGAAAGAGGAATCAATAAATCGGCCCATTTCAGTAATCGGTTAATTAAACTATGATTAAAATACTTAATAGTATTAGTAATAAACTTAAACTGACCGTCCAATAATTTATCATGATAGGTTAAGCAAGTGTTCAGAAAAGGTAAAGAATGATCTACATACTTGGGAAGAATCAATCGTGAAATACTAATAATAAGAGTAAATGTAATTAGTTAAAAGTATTTAATTATTAAGGGATTATTGCCTTAATTAAATCATGCTAATATAAAATGTTCGGAACAATACAGGGAGGCAGAACTCGGGTGGCTTGAACGTGAAGGGAAGGGAAAATTGTCGGATCTATTTAAACTGTAAAGGAAAAAGTAATGGCCACTAAATAATTATTTAATTAGGGGTTTTGTTTTATAAATAAATCGTATCATTTTATTTATTTATAACTATTGCCTCCATTACCAGAATCAGATAAACAAAGTAGCATTGGAATCATCTTGACTCAATCTACGCTATGGAACCGAAATGGACACAACTGGAGTCAACCTGGATTTTTAATTAAATTAAACTCTCGTTTAATTTGATTAAAACCAACCGTTCAAACAACGGTATCAAATCAAGGTGTGTTAAACTCACTTAGTTTCCCATTTATATTTTTTATAAATTGGGTTTTATTTTGTGTGCTCTACTTGCTGATGGTTGCCTGTTTGCTAGTTATACATTTGTTTGTTGATTTAACTGATGAAATTAAACTGTGTTTAATTTCAGTGAAATACCAAATCGTTATTTTAACGATTGGTCCCAATAAAGGCAATTTACCTTATTGGTCACGTTTATTTATAAACATGTTTAAATTTTTGAATTGTTTGTATTTCTTGTGGTTGAGGTTAAATTGCCGTTATTTTATTGTTATCAGTTAAATGAAATTGAATGATCTGGTTTGTGATAACCGTTTTGAATACAGGGGAGAACAGGTTGGAGGGATCCAATCGGATTCCTCAAATATATTATTTATTTTCATATTATCATATATGAACTGTCATGATTGGTGATTGATTTGGTTTGTGATCATTTACTAAAAAGCCAACCTGTGTTTTGTTTAAACCAATGGGCGGTATTGGTTTAATATTTGACAGCGTATGGCCGATATAATCAATCATTTTATAAATATTGATTCACCGTCAAGTGAGTCGATAGAGATGGAGTTATAAAATTTATTTTATAACTGGAGATAGATTTTTGAATATACTATTTTGAATAAAGGTTATTAAAGAGGGATAAATAAATATTTTATTTATTTAAGACTTCGATTTGTTAATAATTTATTTTATAAAGTAAATGCTGATGTTAATCAGATTTACAATTATGAGAATAAGAAGTGAATCGAATGGTTAAAACTTTGATAATTGTTTTGAAAAGAATTAATTAATGAAATTATTTTAATTAATTTATATTTTTAATTAATTTAAAGTGAGGATTAATTAGGATCGGTTAACGAGATAATCGAGTATTGAATTAATTTAATCGACCATTTTGAATTGGAATTGATTATCAAATTAATGCGTTTTGATTAAAATAGTTAAATGAATATTGTTTAAATTTAAATAAGGTTTTAAAAAGGGATTTACAATTTGTTTAGTTAATAAAGGAGTAAACTACTGAAGTAGTTAATGGCTGGAATAAGTTATTACTATAATTAGTGGTAATTTGGAAAATTACTTTTTAAATGAGAATGCATTTAAGAAGTGATCGAAGGTGAAATGTAATCCAACTGAATGGCAAAAGGAATTCATGAACGGGTTTTATATTTAAAATCCAAATTTTTATAACAGAGTTATAAAGAGAATTTTAAGCGAATACGACAACTTAAATTAAAGGTTACTTAATTATTTGAATGTTTGAAAGGAGATTAAGAAAAAGGGTTATAATAAACCAGGAGTGTGTAAATTAAAAATAAAGTGTAAAAGCGTAAATTTTATATTAACGTTACTTGAAAAATGAGATCAAGTAAAAGGGGAAAAATTGAAATTAGATTGCCAAAGGGGGAAATGGTTGAATATGGTTTGAAAGGAGATTGGAAATAAGTGAATCTGGTTAAAAAAGTGGGCTATAGGGTTGTATAACTAAATGCAAGTTATGATGGAAATTGTTTGAGACTGAAATGGAATATTGGGTTTTGATTACAACTTATATTTATCTGAAGATATGAATGTTGTTGATCAAGGTCTGAGAGGTAATTAAAATACCCCAACTTGAATGGCATCAGGATTATCTGAAGATGATAGTAGTTGGGAATCGCAATGGAGGTTAGTGATAATTCGTTATTTCCATTAGTGAAATGATGCAACGTTGGTGAAAGATTTAGAGAATGTATAACGAGAGATCTGAAGTAAAGGAAACTAATTAGAATGAAATGTAAAGTTAGTTTTATTCTATACTCATTAGTATAGTTTTAAGAACGTAATAAAATGTATTGTGTAACGTTGTTTATGAATAATAAGTTAAGTGAATTTACCAAGCTTTAGATAATAAAGAATGATGTAATGAATGTTTGAAAGGAGAACTAAAATAAGAATTGATTATGGTTATGAGTTATTTTACTAAGTGTTATATAGAAAGGGTTTTGAGATCGTTAGTATATAAGAATTCAATTATCATACTTTTAAAGATTAAAAGAGTTAGAATTTTTAATTAAGATGAAGTGAATCAGTTTGTTAAAAGGTCAAGTGGTGCTGAATACTGAACCAGTGAACTCATTGGAGTGTCATGATTGAAACACTGTATATTTTGATAGTTAAATCACCGACTATCAAATCTGTCCAATGCGACTGTTGGTACGGGAAGACCGGGATCGAAATTATATTCAAAAACATTCCGACCAACAAATACGTGAAGATCTCAGAAGATGATCGAGATGGAGCATTGAAGACCTTTGACTTTCACAAACGGAAGAACCATTAGTATTCTCTGCCTGGCAAGCAGAGATAAGCTGTGATTCTGTCGTGGTTGGAATCTACGGGTTGCAAGGACTTCTCGCTACTGATCCATGGGGTGATTCCTATATTGGTTGGAGTAGGAGAGTGCCTTCGGTTCATCCTGTTCCTGGATGACTTGTATGGATGGATGTCTAACAGAGTATTTTCAAAGGGTCACACATGTTGATTTCTCCAAACGTGCAATAGTTATTGGCAGAGAATTACCGTTCTCTTAGCTTCTAACTAGAGTATTTTTGTGGACGTCAATTAGTGATATCTGACAGATCTGACGATGCGACATTCAAAGTGAATGGTGATCAGGTGTTTCAAAAATAAACTCTGACCTCAAGCCTCATCAACCGGGAAATGACAAAAATTGGGCAGGCAGCATGGCTATGTGAGTCGCTCCCATTAGGGTGTATAATCACCTATCTAGAGAAAATCTATTTGCTTCTTTAATCTACATTCGATGTTGTCCCTTTTCGGGAGACGGTTGCTGATCCCAACCGTCGGTGATATACATTCGATACACTCAAGCGAAATGAGTGGTCGGTCATATGTGGGCCGGGTTGCAGGAGGTTCTTGTTGAGCCCAGTGTATTCGCCTCTAGAGATACACTATCGGCAGGTGATCCCATACCTTGTCATAGTTGGAATCCAATCCCCAATAAGTGCCCGCGGTTTTGATTGTATACTATATATGTGGAGCGTGAGATGCAAGTGTTCCACTAGATTACTATTTACTTGTATTTAGACATTATTTTAATATCAGAAAAGATATTGGTTTCAAAATTGTTTTGGGTTATCGTAAGGTAAAAACCGTCCGTATTTATGTGTGGATTTGGTCTTACGATTATCCATTTCTTTCGAAATGATTTTTAACTTAAAAATCAAGTTATTTGATACCCTTAGTGTTGTGCTATTTTTTCTCACTCTGGTTCACCAGACCGACCCAGTGTTTTGTAAATGCTTGGGTTTGCCCGGGGTGTACAGGTTTCGGTTATCGAATGCTGTGAAGAGATGAGCTGGAAGAGTCCAGACGTATGATATTATATAGCTGCTATTCCGTTGTGTTTTGTATATGGGAACAGGTTATTATAACTGTCTCATTGTATGATGTACTCTGATATTGTAAATATTTTTTAAAGCTCTCAATAAAGATTTATTTCTATATTATATTTTGTTCCGCTGCGATGTGAGACTCTGTGTTGTGTTGTTTCTTCTTCTTCCTCTATTCTAATATTTCTTTCTTCCTTATCTCACCCTCTAAATTCTTTCTAATAACTATCCAGTGTTTTCGGTGTTGGAAGGTCGGCATGAGTTACGGTGAAGGTATTTATGTCGATTTCTAGGGCTAGAAATTTTTGGGTCGTTACAAACCTCTTACAATTAGTTTAGTAAGCGTGCCCTGACCCCTACCTAGTGCGGGGTCCCCCTTTTAATACCAGAATGGGTTACTGACTAATATGGGTCCTACACAACATATGACATAAGCCAACTCCCATCGATCTTGTGTCCCCAATTAACTAGATATTTGGCAGGTTATGCCTAACAGACTTAACATATTTGCATAACCCCTACAGATTTACGGGTTAAACTTTACAAGTTAACGGGTTCCTATAACCCCAACAGATGTAACAGGTTATGTCTTTTAGATTAACAGGTTCGTATAACCCCTACGGATTTAATAGGTTTACTTAACCCTACAGACTTAACAGGTTTACTTAACCCCAGAAATTGAACAGGTTTACTTAACCCCACAGAAACTTAACAGGTTTACTTAACCCCACAGACTTAACAGGTTTACTTAACCCTACAAATTTAATACATTTACTTAACCCCATAGAAAATTAACAGGTTTATTTAACCCGACAGACTTAACAGGTTTACTTAACCCCATCAATTCATATAAATTTACTTAACCCTTTATTCCATTTGTGGGGTTCATATATTACCCCTTTTTACATTCAAACCGGTTAAGTATTTCAATTTAAAATGTTGTCATTATCCTTTCATTTACATATGCTAACACACCAGACCTCTCACATTAAGTCAATCATTTATGGCTGCTGGATATGCCGAGCGGCTCCGGGCAGACATAAACACAAGTTTAGACTTAACCTCGTGTCGTGGTGCCGTTTCGTAGTAGACCCCTCACATTAGATTAGCCACTTGTGGTTGCTGGATATGTCGGGCGGCTCTGGGCAGACTTATACCACAAGCGCAATCTAACCTCATGTCTAAGCGTTATTACCATTCATTTTTAGGCATATTCATATTAGCAATTATCCTATTTCAATTATAGGTTTTCCCATGCCCCTTTCAATTCACATATCATTATGCCCAATATGCCCTTTTTCCTAAGTCATAAATCAATGTTCCAATTTATGCCCCAATTCAATATTCACATATTTTCTAATTTATGCCCTAATTCAATATTCACATATGTTCCAATTTATGCCCCAATTCAATATTCACATATTTCAGTACAAGTTATGCTCAAATTCTTGTTTTTCCGAACGATTCCCAATTTTTCACGTTCGCATATTTCAGCGTTAGGCGAAGGCTCGAAGGTAGCCTAGCTATATAAAAATAAAAAGGGAAAAGAGGGAGAGAAGAGAGTCAAAAGTAGGCATATTAACAAACCAGTAATTAACTGACAGAAAAAGGCATAAAAACTGAATAGGCATATTATGACAAGATTTGGCATGGTGGCGATATAAACATATAAGAACAGATTTAGTGAATATGTCATAATAGAACTGATTTAGCCGATGATTATCCAATTTTATATACATATCAAGATTGCCAATGTAACATCCCGTAGTTTTAAGGATTTAATAATTAATTAATTTAATTATTTTAATATATTGGTTTGATAATTTAATTGCTTTGAATTCAAATATTTCGAATAATTAATTTATATAAATAATGGGATAATAAGTTTAATTCCGAATTAGTCGGAAATAATTGTATTTGTAATATCAAAAATCAGATAATTTAAATAGATTTAATTCAGTTTAAAATTGAATTATAATAACGAATATATTTATTAAAATCGGTTATATAAAGCGTGCATTGATAATAAAATATGGGTCGCTTTCAGAAAATCTTTGTCAAATCCTTATATAGCAGTTTATAATCTTTAAAACAATCTAAATGAGAATTCAGCACTGGTTAAAAACCTTATACGGAACTTGAACATTAGATTTGATAGAATATTGCACCATATTTCATATCCTTATCACATCTTACAAATATTTCACTTGTGTCCAAATAGCATTCAATGTCGGTAAGGTATGCATGGTATACTTGGCAAAGTTTTTGGCATACATTGACATAAAAAGAAGAAGAAAATAATATATAATATCTCTGTCGGTTTCTTTTTATTGCTAAGGACCTTATTTCTTGCGTGCACAGTAATAAAATATTATATCCGATCTATGAAAGTCTGAAGAGGTAGTGCTTTCCATGTTACCTCGTGTACGATTAGTCTAACATTTTGGCTACACACTATATTATATATAATATATAATAAATAAAATAAACATGAAGCTTCTATTAAAAGCCACTCGATTCCTTCTCACTAAAACCACTAAAACGTCTACTGGAAGGCACCTTCTTTTATATATCCTGGATTCTCTTCTTCCTTGTTTTGGCAGATCGCACTCTTCAGTAAAATAAAATAATAATAATGAGAACACCCTATATGAACCCACCAGTGCTTCTGAAAATCCCAGGCCGTTCATTGCTAAAGCCCCTAACTCCCATTCGTTTTCCCTCTTTGTATTCTTTCTGCTAATTCATGAAATACTTCATTCCTTCAGAAATCCAAACAAAATTCAAAACAAAACAAAATCAATCCATTTCTGATTCATTATACTTCTCATTTCCTTGGCTTCACACTAATCTATCTACTGTTGAGTTCGATCTTACCACAGACGCACAATTTATATGTCAACGAGGTAAGCGAATGGAATTTTGGCAAATTAAAGAGGGAATTTGTGGGAATAAGGCATGAATTTCTGTTTGAAGTGGGATTCCACACATGCCAGAAAAATTTGCGGAAATTTGTTGTGAAATTTTTTGCAACTGTGTACCTGTGAGGTCGACGCGGTTGTAGGGGACTTTGGGTTTGTCTTGGATGGTCGAAAATGGTACGAGGTAAATTTGTGGTGTAGTTCGTATATTGTTTTAATTGTCTGGGAAGGAAGGGAGTTGTGATTTTTCCAATGAGAAATGAAAATGCGTGTTGATTTCTTAATGTAAGCAATAGAGGAAAAAACGTGGTTTTAGGTGTGGAAGGGTGAAGAATGACTTGAGATAAGTAACGGCAGTGGGTTGATTTGTAAGAAAGAAGCAGGTTATGGTAGGGAGTGAAATGGTGTGTTCATTGTTGAGGACGGTGGGAAGATAAGTGCTGTGGGTGGGACAGTTTGGTTACATAGACTTGCATGTTTATTTTAAAACGGAGAAGTACGGCTCTATTACAAGATATGAAGAGAAGTGATGGTGTGTTACTGCAGGAGGTGGCAGGCTCAAAGGAATTGAGGAAGACATTATCGAGACATGAAAAGGGATGCAGCATGAGAAAATGTCATGGAGCGTGAGAATGGAGGAGTCATTGGCTAACTAATCCACTAAAACAAAACGAAATGAAAGAAGATGAGGTCGTAATGATGGAATCTACATTATGGCACTGATGTGGATGAAGCAAAGCTACTGGAATTTCATGATAAAAATAAAATGTCTGTTTGATTTTAAATGAAACCAAAGCAGAATTGTCAACGACAAACCAATGTATGTAAACTCACTACTCTGACTCGTTTATATTTTTATATAAATGAGTTTTAAATTAAATATATATATTAATTATGCTGTGTGATTTTTGATTGGATGAATGGTTGATAAAATTGGTTGAAATAGTTGATATAGAAACCATTGATTGAATATTGATTCTATTACCATATATAATTGAAATTGATGAAATTTGTGTTGATTAACATCTGTGGATGCAGGGAAACAGGTTGGAGGGATCCAACTGGATTCCTCAACATTTTATTTATTGTTCTATTTAATTATTGTGATATCTAATATGGTATATGACCGGTGATTGATTTTGTTGTGGTTGAATTACACTGGCCCCATAATTTTGGTATTTAAATACCGTAAAATATTTTAGAATGTAGAATTTTTTTTTGAGATTTTAAAAGGGGATTTACTTCAAAAATAGAAATTAGATTTCAAATGGATTGGAAATAGAAACTTGTTTAAGCAGATTAAACAAGAATTTGATTATAATGATGTTTATAATTTAAACATAATATTTATCATAGGATAAATTAAAATGTAAATTCAAGTTGAGTTTATATAATTAAAGTGGAAATTAGTTGACACCGATATTGGAAGTGGAACTTAAAAGCAGTAGTTGTAGAAGAGATTTGGATCGGGATCAGTGAATTCAAATGGGAATTTGAGTGAGAAGGGAAATGAGAAATCGGTTTCATAAGAAGACGATGGGCTTTATTCCAAAGTTTGGAATATAAAATGAAACTAGATAAAATCCAAGGGATTTTTATTTCAACTATGTCGGATCTTATTTAAATGATTTATTTCGAAAAAAATATTTAAAATTTCATCTAGTGTGAATCTATAAAATATGTCAAGAAACTAATATTTCAATATTTATAGCTATGTAAATAGGATTACATGTTTTTGAGACAATTTTATATTATTTTAAAATTAAGATTTATAAACGAGAACACGGTCGTAAGAATCAAATAAGCTAATTTCAGAAGAAGGGAATGTATAGCTAGTAAATACATTTAAAAGGGAATTTGACTTGCTTTATATAAACAGAATGATGTCAGTAGCTGTCTACATAAATAGAATTTATAAATGGAGTAGATTATGATATGGGTTTATCTATAAATGAGGTTTGGATCTAGAATAATATTTGCAAAGTAAGATTAAATTTATTTGATAAAACGAGTCTAGTTTCCTATTAAGGAAGAAGATTCATATTTGGAAGTGAATAACAATTTGAAAGCAATTATTTTGCAAACGGAAATAATTATAAGGGAATTTGACTTAACCTAAAATGGTTGATAAATTTCGAAGTTCGGACTATAATCGAATATAGATTATTCAAGAGAGAGTTATTTATTAGGATTATATTATATCGAATTTAAGAAAGTAGTTATTTTACCTTCCATTTGAATCAAATTTACTTATTTAATTATTTACTTATTAATTTATTTATTGAAATTAATAAGTATAAATTATATTTGGAAACAGCGACTATAATGCTACCGTTATAATAAATGTTTTGTAAATCTAAACAACGATTATAATGCTACTGTTATAAAAAAGATTTTGTAAATCTAAACAGCGATTATGACACTACCGTTATAATAATTGTTCTGAAAATCTAAACAACGATTTTAATGATACCGCTATAATAAATGTTTTATAAATCTAAATAGCAATCTTAACGCTGCCATTATAACAAATGTCTTATAAATCAAATGTTTGGAAACAACAATTATAACGCTACTGTTATAATCAATGTTTTTGTAAAAGAAGTGGATTCTTAGGTTGAATCTGAGTCATGTAAGCAATGTGTTTTTGGAAGTTTTTGTTGGAAGTTGTGAGCTTTGACTATTTCAAAGTTGAGAATGTTGTTCAATTAAGGTCTGAGAGGTAATTATACCCCCAACTTGATTGATTTCATGATTGATGGAGGAATGGTTAAGGTTCAATAGTGAAGATTGGTTAGCAATATAGTTAGTCAATAAATGATTAATGGTTTGAGTTATAATAACGATGTTTTATAACATCACGTTAATTTAAAGAATTCTGAAATGTTTCCCAAATAAAATAAGAGATATTTTCTATGCGTAGAAAATGAAATGAACTTGTCAACGAGGAATTAATAATGGAATATGGAAATATTTTCTGATATTAATATGGGATATTTTCTGAATATAGAAAATAATGATTTGTGAATATTTAGAAATGTTTTCTAGCTGTAATAAGAGATATTTTCTCGAATAAAGAAATTATGATATTGGAAATGTTTTCCAATAATCGAGAGAGACAATCGAGCTTTGAAAAGATCTGGAAGAGGGAAAAAGGAAATTTAGAATTGGTAAAATAATAAGGAATTAATATAAAAAGGGGCCAGTATTGTTTGATGCTTGATCGGTAGAAATTTCCATTGGAAATAGGATTGTTGGTTGTATGGATGTTCCTTTGATAGTTAAATCACCGACTGTCAAATTTTTGGTTTATTTTATACCTCCGTTGTCAATACAGAGAGACCGGGATCAGATTTAATATCTGTAAACAACTTCGTATTGGCATAAGCGTTGTGAATTGAATTATGCTGAAGATAATTGAAGACGGAGTAAAGTGCAAGGGTTATTCTGTTAATCCTAGGTAGGAATTTTCCCAAGATGGATTAATAGAATGGCTCCTTTTGTTGTCCGGTCCCAGGATAACGTATGTGGATGAATGTCTAACGACTTGACATTCAAAGTAAATGGTGGCAAGATGTTCTAACAGGATAATCGTGACCTCAAGCCTCATCACCCAGGAAATGACAGAAATCGGGCAGGCAGAATGGCCATGGGGTCATTCCCATTAGGGGTATTATCACCTGATCTAGATAAATTTCATTTACTTCTTATTCTATTCGCTGTTGTATGCTTTCGGTAACGGTTGCTGATCACAACCGTTGGTGATAATATGCTCGATACACTCAAGTTAAATGAGTGGTCAGCCATTTGTGGGCCGGGCTGCAAGACGTTCTTGTTGAACCTAGTGTATTCCCCTCTAGAGATACACTATCGAAAGGTGGTTCCATACCTTGTCTTGTTGGAAATCCAATCTCTAATAAGCGCCTTATGTGTTTTGATTTAATATTATATATGGAGCGTGAGATGCAAGCGTTCTGCTAGATTTCTATTTATTTGATTTAGACACTATTATAATATCATTGGATTTGATATCAAAAATATTTTTGGTCATCGTAAGGTAAAAACCATCCGTGTTTATGTGTGGATCGGTCTTACGATTATCATTTATTTCTAAAGGATTTTTTAAAAGTTAAATGAATGGTTGGAGCTTACTCACACCAGTCCCATGACTGACCCAAAATTTATCTTGTTTGTTTTCCCTAAACTCTTGGGTGCCCAAATTTGTACGGGCAATCAAGTAGTCGGGATTTTATAGATTCACTTGGAGCAGTTTGAATCGATAGGCGTCACCACTTAGCTATAGACTACTATATTTTCCACTATGTATTATGCTCGCATCTGGAAACAGGTGTTTATAACTATTCCATAAATAGCTATTGTGCTCTGATAATGGTATGTATATAAAGTTACTGAATTGTATTTCAAATTTTATGTTATCTAATATATTTTATTTGTTCCGCTGTGAGTTTGTGACCTTCGTTTTCTTCTATTCTAGTATTTCGTTTTTCTATTTCTCATCCTTTAACTTCTTTCTAATAATGATTCGTATTTCTGTGCAATTTGGGCTGGACATGTGGTGTTATTAGTCGACTCAAAGGGTACGGAAATTTGAGCCATTACATTTGGTATCAGAGCAGAAGGTTGCGTAGTAACATTGGCTCTGTGGCGCAACTCAATAGAGATAGGGTTAGTAATACCCTAGATTGAGTTTGATTGCTATTTTGATATATTGAAACTCGATACAGTATTGTTTTAAAAGGGGTAAATGAACTAATTTTGCCAAAAATTATTTTGATATGAAAGGAATAATTTATGAATTATTATATATGAATGTGTTGATTGTTATTCCAATCAAATGGAATTATGAAATATTGAAATGGTTATGTAATTTGTATGCGGATAATGTATACAAATGAGATAGACCAAAGTTAAGCTCAAATCAGAATTGGAATTTAAATTCCGGGGCTTAGAAAACATTTTCTGAAACATTATAAAGTATTATAACATTACTTTAAAGTATTTTTGAATAAGAATGGTTTAAATGGATTTTTAAACAAATTAGGCACTTAGATCATTTTATTGGCAAGAAAATAATTTTGATAATGGATCGCAACATTATCAGTATTCATTTTCAAGTTTCTAAGTGACGGATTGCTACCATAACAATTCGTTGATGGAAAATTTGTTTGAAAGAACATGTTGTTTCAAAAATTCAAATGTTTTGAATAAACAAATGATCAAGAATATATATGTATAATTATATGATTTTAAACCGATTCAGAAATAAAAAGCCGGGAATTTGAATTTTAAAATTAAAATTTAACTTGTATAAGTCGAATAGATTGAAATAGTAAAATGTATCAAATGAATTGAAATTTAACTTTAAGTTAAACAAAATTGGATTGGATTAGAAATAATTCCGAATGAAATTAAATAAAGGGAAATGTTGAGATTCGAATTATTAATATGAATTCCACTTATGAATAAGCAAGTTGAATATATATTGGATGTTGTTTATTGAAATTGAACTGTGATAAATTTGGATTCAAGTATAATAAGTGGATTGACTTAAATAGAAATCAGATTTGAATTGACAGAATGGAAGTGAACAAATCAGAAGTTGATTAAAGTGTTGAAAACTGGAAGTTGGATTGATTTGAAACCAACTGGAAATGGATATATGTATGCTGAGAAGATATTGAATGGAAGCAAATGCAAGGGATAGAATTATGCCCGACAAAAAGTTACATGTTTACAGTATTACTTGGGTTTGATGGTTTTATGTAACGACCCGGAAAATCTGAAACAATTTAAAAATTTTAAATTGGCTAAAATAGTGGATTTTAAATATTTAAAATAAATATTTTAAATAAGAATGATGAAAAGTAAGTTTGAATCGAAATTGAAAATAAATATAATTACTTTGAATTATAAACAAGGCCTCAAATGGCGCGGTAGTTTCAAAATTTGAATTCAAACTTCGACTGACTGTATCGGGTGCAAAACAAAATGGATTTGAGTGAAACCAAAAATATCTAAATCTGTTAGTGAATACCTTTCTTACGAATCTGAAAAATCGAAGTTTCATAGCGGAAAGCAAAAGTTATGGCCAAATGAATTTTCAGAAAGGTCGCTATGGAATTTATATAGCCCATGAAAATGGCCATTTTGCAAACGACCTCGGAATTCGACGAAACCACTTTTATTGGATCCGGGATGTGAAATTATTTCTAGGTTTCAAATTTCATAATTTTTGAATCTAGTATGAGAGCGTGGCAAAGGAAAATGTGTTTTGGTCAATTATAGTTAAATTGGATCGACCAGAAAAGGGCCATTTTACAAACAGTCTCAGAATTCGATGAAACTAGTTTTGTTGGGACCGTATCGTCAAAACATAGCCAGATTTATGTTTTTGGAATTTTTCGAATCAGTTTGTGGCCCTGGCAAATTGAAATGTACGTTCAAATCGAGTATTGAATGTTATATATTTTAAATTAAGGGAAAACAGACTGAAATAGTCGAATAGGCCTACGAAACATATCCCATTGTGTTTGGAATGGGGGTAAAACGCTAGGGACAACAGTCGTTGGGTTTGAATTGGTGTTCGTGAGTGACAAGGGGTATTTTCGGATTTTTAAAACTTTATAAATAAATAAAAAATCACTGGTCCACATCAGCCCCCCCCGACTTTCTCTCTCCCCGTAGCTCGATCGAAGGCGGAAAACCGCTCCCCCGTTCCCGTTCATTTTCTGATCAATCCACGCAATAAAAACCCATCCTCCAGTTGAAGATTTTGTAGAGCTAGGGAAGATCTTCAAATCCATATATAGTTTAGATTTTTTCGTTGTGTATTTCTCAAGATTGAAGCCTCCAAACTTTCGTCGTCAGACCACCGCCGCAAGCTCCCCTGACCACCGAGCTGGTCCACACCCCCCTGCGCGGAAACTCCTCTCCTATCCCTTCGACGTTGCGAAGGCCGATCGTCATATAGCTACACAGATTTCACGAAAATCGAAAACCTAGTTTCGAACCAAACTGTGAAGGTACGGCTATGATAATTTTAAACTGATTTTAACATTTAAAAGCATAGCGAACTTCTAAAAATCATATCCTTTTCGTTTCTTGACGAAATTCAGTGAAACAAGAGACAGTGGACCCGTGAGGACGTCTTCTACATTCTAGAAGGGACCGCATATTTTTTTGAGCCTTCTGCTATTTTTGGTGGAGTGGAACCCAATGTGAGATTTCTAATTTATAAACGATATGGAAAACGACGATGTATAAATTATATAATCGATGTATGAGTTATATAAGCGTTGTACACCTCTTGTATAAGCGTTGTATAAGTTGTACGTTCGATGTATAAGTTGTATATGCGTTGTAAAAATTATATATGTGTTGAAATAGAAGTGAAATGCTATATATATATACGCCCCTCGTCCACAAACCATGGACGATATTTATTGGTTGTGATTGGTGTGGAAATTGATTGATAGCGAATGGTTGATTGAAATTGTTTGTGGTTGAAAAATACCCATTTGTGGTTGAGAAATATTTGGTTGAAACCATATAGGATTAGTCTGTGGAAATGGAAAAAAATATACATGCCGCCTGCGTGCGAACTAGATGCATGATTCCCCATTGTCAAAAGCTGTGAGGCTTTAAGGTAGAGCGAGGAGCCATACTAGGGACGGTCCCGGTTTTAACTACTCTGCTGTTATGCTGCCGAAATTTTGAATAATATTCATGTGTTAGAATTATTTTCATTTGTTGAAACTATATTTATTTGTTGAATAGAAAACCTTTATGTGTTGAATTGACATTCATTCGTTGAATAGAAATTCATGTGTTGAATGGTATTCGTGTTTTAAATATAAAAATCACCTTTTTATCTATATATGTATATATAAACTATAGAAAACCTTCATGTGTTGAATCGAAATTCATTCGTTGAATTGAAATTCATGTGTTGAATGGTATTCGTGTTTTAAATAAACTGTTTTAACAATAAAAATCACATTTTTACTCTATATATATAAACTATAGAAAACCTTCATGTGTTGAATCGATATTCATTCGTTGGATAGAAATTCATGTGTTGAATGGTATTCGTGTTTTAAATATAAAAATCACCTTTTTATCTATATATATAAACTATAGAAAACCTTCATGTGTTGAATCGAAATTCATTCGTTGAATTGAAATTCATGTGTTGAATGGTATTCGTGTTTTAAATAAATTGTTTTAACAATAAAAATCACATTTTTACTCTATATATATAAACTATAGAAAACCTTCATGTGTTGAATCGATATTCATTCGTTGGATAGAAATTCATGTGTTGAATGGTATTTGTGTTTTAAATATAAAAATCACCTTTTTATCTATATATATAAACTATAGAAAACCTTCATGTATTGAATCGAAATTCATTCGTTGAATTGAAATTCATGTGTTGAATGGTATTCATATTTTGAAAGAAATTGTTTTATAATAAAAATCCTATTTTTATCATCAATATGAACTATATAAAATAATCTTGTTTTGAAATAAATTGTTTTATAATAAAAATCCTATTTTTATCACCTATATTAACTGTATAAAATAGTCGAGTTTTGAAATAAATTGTTTTACATTAAAAATCACATTTTTATTATATACATGAATTGTTAAAAATAGTGAAGTGTTGAAATAAAAGACAGTTAGATAAAAATATAATTTTTATCAAATGTATGAAAATTATATAGTTTTGAAATCGAAGAATCGATATATATATATATATATATATATATATATAAATAGAATTGAAATATATCGAATGACGAAGCTGCAGTTCGTATTTTGAAACCGTGATTTCAAACGATTAGTGCGGGAGATCCGACCATCGAATTTTCCCGAAACCGCAACCGTTGGGTTCGCTTTGGAAATATCTTTCCAACGCCACCAACTTTGTAAAAATCCAACGGTTGGATTGTCTGGAATGTTTAATTCAAATCTGAAGAAAAACAGCGCTAGAATCGATTATATTATATATATATATAATTATATTAAATCGAATAATGACGCTGCAGTTCGTATTTTGAAATCGAAACTTCAAACGATTATACCGGGAGATTCGACCGTCAGATTCTCCCGAAACTGGAATCGTTGGATTCGTTTTGAAAAGATCTTTCTAATGATGTAAATTTTGTGAAGATCCAACGGTTAGATTTTCATATATGTGTAAATGAAATCTAAAGAAAAATAGCGACATGGCCGTGTTATGGCCCGAAGCGTCGTTTGAATAAATTGGCTATTTTAAAATAAATAAAATTGGCGATAAATTGTTATAAAATATTATAAACGCTATGGATGTGAAATTTAGAAACTAACTGAAGGTTGGCTAAGTCGAATGGTTTCTTGGGTGTTGATATGATGTTGGTTTCGGCCTTCGGGGTTAATATTTGGGAAATCGTTCTCTTACTGATTTACGGTTAGCGACTAATGAATTGAAATGATGCGTATGTGTTGCACTTGTTTATTATATACGCGAGTTGCTTAGAAAGACCGGGTTTATCCCATTCTGAATAACTGAATCGACGATAAGAAATCGAAGATGAAGACGGTGGTCGTAGACCGGAGATCTTCACCTCGTTTGGATGGTAACTGATGTCCTGATTGCGAGGCATCCCAAAATATGGATAATAAGTGGTGATCGTCCAGACGTACATGGAGATCGAAGGGTTTGCGAGGTATATAGGGCCTCCGGTTTCGTTCAGACCCAGAACGGACTTGCAAATGGACAGTGTGTCTGACATTGGAAGTTATTCTGTGTAATTGATAGCTATCAGTTGCACAGTGTGAATTGCCTGTGTGGCATGCTAAGATACAATGATCAAGGCTTCTGTTGAAAAGCAAAGTCTTGTGGTGATTATCAAAGCACCGGCTATGTGGCGTAGCTTTGTGTACAACGTGAATTCGCGAACCTCACACCCCGGTATGAACCAGAAACGGGAGAGGACCTCAGGGGGGACGTGCGTTTTCTTTCTATCTTGAAGTGGCGTCAGTGGTTTTACACACCCTGACGAGTTTGACTTATGTGTTTGTTACTGTTGCGAGGCACCTCGGTTAGATCGGACGATCCGGGTTTGATGGAGTCATTCGTTGGCTCATTTACGCCCCAAAGGGCAGAGAGACGCATTGTTCAGGCATTATAATCCACTTCGTGTGAACCGGCCCTGACGATCCAAGGTACGGTTGCGGCTGTGCCTGAGACTCGGGCTAGACAGTCTCGAATTCGGTAAGGACTATCTTTTGCCTTGGTTCATGACGGAAATCCAACTTCCAAATACGTGACTGTGCGGTTTTGATTGTATACCTATATATGGCGACATAGTGGTATGGGGCATTAATGCCGTCTATGATTGATACTTATGATTAGAAATTGTTTTTGAAACATATAAACACTAGTAGTAATATCAAATGCTTTTGTTTTATTCGTATCTAGCATATCTTAGCCATTATAAGGTAAAAACTATATCCTCCAGTTTGCGTTGCATTGTGTGATGGGAACTGAGTCTTATAATGGCTTCATTTTTACAAAAAGCATTGCGATGTTTAAAAGATTTGTTTGTTTTAAAGCACTGGCAATCCAATGGAGTAAACCCGTTCCACGAAAGTGGCGTGGTCCTTTGATTAGCCATATTTTAAATATGTTGAGTAGATTTCTCATACCAGTCCCATGATTGACTCGTAGTTTGTTTCACTTTCAAACTCGGGTGCCCCTTTTTCTACATGGACAGCCTTGTATTTAGGTTTTAGCTGGCTCTTTCTGGATAGCTGGAGCTAAGGATGGATTCTATTATTTATCTTTTTTATGCTGTTCAGCTCCTATTGCACATTATGTTTGTTTTCCGCTGTAGACATTTATGTATAGTTGAACTGTATTTGTACTAAGTATGATCCTGTATACTGTGTAACTCTGATGATTACGTTTATCCAGTATATTCTATTGTGCATTATTTGGTGTATTTATTTATTTATGTTTTGCTATTATCTTTTTATGTGTTATATTCCAAAGATTACCCTTGCCACCATCAGTACGAGGTTCGGGGTCATCTCATTTAGTATCAGAGCTTTGGTTAAGCTTAGTTCTGGAATATAACATATTAACGAACTCGTCAGAAATAGAACCAGTAGTGTTCTCGGACGGGTAACTCATTACAGATAGGATCAGTAATATCCTAGTATGAGTAAAGCAGAATGGAATACACCCAATAGACACATTTACATTTGAAGTATATGTTTCTATGTTTTGAAATATCTTTTTTGTGACCTGACACTTGATCTGCTGTTTGCAAAAGTACTAAAAAATGAGTGTCAGAAACAGAAGAAATGCAGAACCAGATCTAGAGGCTCTATTTAAGAGATATCGAAATCTGGGAGGAGCACAATTCTCGGGCAATGAATCTATTATTCAAACTCAAGCTTGGGTGAGCTCTACAGAAAGAATATTTGAGCGTTTCCAGCTGAGAGATGACCAGAAAAGGTTAGTAGCATCTTGGGCGCTCAAAGAAGAAGCTTTAATCTGGTGGGAAACAATCATCAAAGATAATCCAGAAGGTGATATCACCTGGGATAGATTCAAGGAGATTTTCCTAGAAAGATTTACTCCTCCTGAGGTGACGGAGCGACTATGTGATGAATTCTCTTATCTGATACAAGGAGATATGACCATTCTAGAATATCATAAGAAATTCAATGAACTTTCTCACTTTGCTCCTCATCTGATTCAAGATCCAAAGAGGAAGAATCTAAGATTTATTCATGGCCTGCAAAGGAGATATCAGAATAGTTTGATGAGGAATGTGAAGCTCCCTTTTTTAGAAATGATTTATATGGCTTATCAATATGAAGATCTCCATAAGAAAGGTATGTTGCGGAACGAAGAGGAAGTCAGTTCTAGTAACAAAGTGGAGTCTGTGATTGATAGTCCCGAGGTAAGTAAGAAACTCGGAGCCAAAAGAAAAAGGGCTAAATCTAAGAAGGAACCAGTAACAACTGCCACATGCTCTAACTGCAATAAACAAGGGCATCTGACCAGGAAGTGTAAATCCTCGAAGAAACGAAAGAATGATGGGTTTAAATCTGGCAAGAAGCTTCAGGAAAGTAAAAGATGCAATGAATGCCATCGGTTTGGTCATGTAAAACAAGAGTGCCGGTTGTTAAAAACAACCAAAGAAGCTCAGGTAAATGAAGTAGCAGAAGTGCCTGCATCTTCTTCTGCTCAGGAAAGGCCAGATGTTTTAGAAGGCACGCTTACTGTCAAAGACATTCCTGTTAAAGTACTGTTTGATATAGGCGCGTCACGAAGCTTCATTGCCAAAAATGCAGTTAAGAAACTAGATTTGAATTTGAAGAAGCTCAAAGAACCAATGACCGTCCCAAACCCGGTCGGGGGTTCCATCGATCTCAGTTGGGTTTGTGGAGTGCCGGTTTCTTTTTCTCGTTATCGGTTCCCTACCATTGCGGTCGTCATGAATTTTACAGAGTTTGATCTTATCTTGGGGTTAGACTGGTTGACCAAATATGAAGCTGAAGTTTCAGTAGTTCACGCTATTCGAAGAATGTCCTTGAAAGAGAAAGAGGAATTAGAAAATCAAACACGACAGCTCATATGGAAGGGTTTGATCAGGCCTAGTTTCGCTCATTGGGGAGCACCAGTGGTGTTTGTCCCAAAATATGACGGTACTCGGCGTCTATGTGTGGATTATCGTGATTTGAACAAGCAGACAATAAAGAATAAATATCCATTGCCGCGAATCGATGAATTATTGGATCGTCTGAATGGAGCACAGGTATTTTCAAGGATGGACCTAGCTACAGGCTTCCATCAGCCTCGTATTGCCGAAGAATGTGTTCCTATGACAGCATTCAAAGGTCCAGACCTATTCTATGAGTGGTTAGTAATGTCGTTCGACTTATGTAACGCTCCAGCTTACTTCGTCGATTTGATGAATAGAGTGTTCAGAGAAGTCCTGAATAATTTTGTTCTGGTTTTTATTGACGATATTCTAATCTTCTCTAAATCAAAGGTCGAACATGAAAAGCATTTGGAACAGGTTCTAGAAATTCTGAGAAAGAATGTATTGAAAGCTAAACTGTCCAAATGTATATTCTGGCAAGAAGAAGTGAAATTTCTGGGCCACGTTGTATCGAAAGAAGGAATTGCCATGGATCCAAGTAAAATCACAGCTATTCAAAACTGGAAGCAGCCTAGTACTCCTACAGAGGTTCGCAGTTTTCTTGGATTGGCTAGTTATTACCGGAAGTTCGTTAAAAACTTTTCGAAGATATTTGGTCACTTTACGAAACTTACAAAGAAGCACTCTAAATTCAAATGGACTCCAGAATGTGAGGAGGCTTTTGAAGAGCTAAAGTTAAGATTAACGATTGCTCCAGTGTTAACCATTATCGACGACAATTAGGATTTAAAAGTCTGGACAGATGCCTCTAGAGAAGGTCTTGGAGCAGTGTTAATGCAAAGAGGTCAAGTGATCGCTTATACTAGCTGTCAGCTGAAGCCGCATGAGAAAAACTACGTCACTTATGATCTTGAGTTGTTGGCTATCGTATTCTCTTTGAAAATCTGGAGCCACTATCTTTTGGGTGAGAAATTCGAGCTGTATATAGACCATCAGTCATTGAAGTATTTGTTCACTCAGAAAGACTTAAATCTGAGGCAGCAACGTTGGCTAGAGTTCCTTGCAGCATATGATTTTGAGATTCTATACACTCCAGGGAAAGCCAATGTCGTGGCCGATGCGTTAAGCCGAAAGAATGTAATGATCGCCAGCTTTATTATTACGACTTCCTTGATTGACAAATATCTATTCTTCAGAAGGAGGATAACTTTATTAAGGATATGATCAAAAGGATTCAGAAAGGCGAACCCTCGTGTTTTCAAATAGATAACGATGGGATCCTGAGATTGAAAGGAAGGATTTGTGTTCCTGGAATCCCCGAGCTCAAGAGGGAAGTGTTAGATGAGTGTCACAAGTCCAAGCTGAGTATCCATCCTGGTGTGGCCAAAATGTATAACGATCTCAAGCAAACATTCTGGTGGAAGGCTATGAAAAGAGACATTTCAACATATGTTAGTCGATGCCCTACTTGCCAGCTGGTCAAGAGCGACCAACAGAAACTGGCTGGATTGTTACAACCGCTAGACGTTCCAGGTCGGAAGTGGGAACATATTTCCATGGACTTCATTGATGGTTTGCCCAGAACCAAAAAAGGAAATGACAGTATTTGGGTGATCGTAGATCGCTTCACGAAGACCGCCCATTTCATACCTGTCAGATCAAACAGAACTGCTCAGAGTCTGGCGCAGATATATTTCAAGGAAATTATTAGACTACCTGGAGTGCCGATCAGTATAGTTAGTGATAGAGATCCAATATTCACTAGCAAATTCTGGGAGGCATTTCAAGTAGAGCTAGGAACAAAGCTGAACTTGAGTTCACCGCCTATCATCCTCAGATAGATGGTCAGACTGAGAGGGTGAATCGTATTTTAGAAGATCTATTGCGGGCTTGTGTTCTAGATTTCGGCGGATCATGGGAAGACCATCTGCATTTGGATGAATTCTCATATAACAACAGCTACCAGGCGAGCCTGACAATGTCGCCATTCAAAGCATTATATGGTAGACCGTGCAGATCTCCTGCTTGTTGGGTCGAACCTGATAATAGGCTTGTATTGGGACCAGATATGATCCGCGAGGCTGCCGACAAAGTCGATTTCGTTAAGAAACGATTACTCGCCGCTCAGAGCCGATAGAAGAGCTATGCTGATTCGATAAGAAGGGATTTGGCTTTTTCTGTTAGTGATTATGTGTATATTAACGTTTCTCCGATGAGGGGAGTGATTCGCTTTGGAAAAACTGGGAAATTAGTGCCCAGATTTATTGGTCCATTCCCTATTCTTGAACGGATTGGAACTCTGGCCTATAGGATTCAATTGCCTGATTGGTTGCCTGGTGTGCATGATGTATTTCACATATCTCAACTTTGAAAGCACGTTCATGATCCAGACTTGATCATGGAAGAAGCAGCTCAACAGGATATTGAAATTACTCCAGAATTAGCTGTGAGAAGAGAGCCGCTCAAGATTATCGGCAAAGAAACCAAAGAGCTGAGGAACAAGAAGGTTTACTTAATCAAAGTGCAATGGAGTGCAGATCCGCGAGATTGTACTTGGGAAACTGAGGAGAGCATTCAGAAAGCCTATCCTAAATGTTGAGTGGATATCTCTGATTGACTCCGGTGCAAGGTACATTTACCATACTTTGCATTACAAATTAGTTCTCTACTCTGTTGTTACTTTCTTTCCATGGATGTGCATTTTTAATTCTATAGTCTGAATGATTTTAAAAGAGTATATAAATTGATTAGTATGTTTTTGAAAAGTTAAAAAAAATGCTTGTTGTTGGCATTGTGTGATAGTAAATTGGATTAATTAAATTATTGAAACGATAGTTAATTTAATCAATAAGAGAATAATGGTAGACTTTATTCATTTAAATCACACATTGAACTGATTAGAAAATAGATAAATTATATACTTGTGCATTATATATGTTTGAACAGGAAAATGGATAGCTGTTGAGTAAAGATTTTATTTGCGTGCCCGACAAATAGGTAAACCTTAATGAGTTGGATGCGAAATATTATTATATCAACTCCTGTGAATGCCATTGGATGCAGAGTGCTGGTTATTCTGTGTGTAATAATAAACATCGCCATAGGATAATAACAATTAATTTTGAACTACACTACATGGCATAATTCTGGAAGATAGGCATACTTCATCATATACCACATAAGCATTTGGAGCTTGTGTGACGAGGTGGAAGATTTACCATACGAGCGAGAGGCTTGTATGGTGATGACTATATTTTACAGGTTGAACTGATGACTGATATGGACTATTTAAAATGTAACGATAAATTGCCAGATTAATAAAAACCCCACACGGGTCTGAAGTTGACAATAATCACATCTCTCTAGTTATTAGATACGGCACATGGAATATTTATTTCCCACATGGGACGAGGTGACGAGGATTTATCCATTGGAGCAATTAAAATACACACTCCCTCAGGCTTTGACAGGGTGATGAGAATTTATTCTCTGGAGTTATTATCTATACACGCTCCCCTGTAAACACCAGAATATATAACTATAAATATGTGTATGCTTTATAGGATTTATTGGGTACCTAATACGGTCCAATAAATTTCCAAACCCCTCCCCGTACAAAGGAGGTTATGGCGAAATTTTTCGAAAATTCCGGGTGTTAGCCAAATTTTTGAAGAATCTGAAAATTCTCAGAAACTGAAAAGTTGGAGAACAGAAGCCAAATTGAACGTAGAGTTGATTAATCAAACCACTTTCGACTTTGTTCCTTTTCGGGGACGAAAAGTTTTAAGTGGGGGAGATTGTAACGATCCGGAAAATTTAAACCAATTTAAAAATTTTAAATTGGCTAAAATAGTGGATTTTAAATATTTAAAATAAATATTTTAAATAATAATGATGAAAAGTAAGTTTGAATCGAAGTTGAAAATAAATATAATTACTTTGAATTATAAACAAGGCCTGAAATGGCGCGGTAGTTTCAAAATTTGAATTCAAACTTCGACTGACTGCATCGGGTGCAAAACAAAACGGATTTGAGTGAAACCAAAAATATTTAAATCTGTTAGTGAATACCTTTCTAATGAATATGAAAAATCGAAGTTTCATAGCGGAAAGCAAAAGTTATGGCTAAATGAATTTTGAGAAAGGTCGCTATGGAATTTATATAGCTCGAGAAAATGGCCATTTTGCAAGCGACCTCGGAATTCGATGAAACCACTTTTGTTGGATCCGGGATGTGAAGTTATTGCTAGGTTTCAAATTTCATAATTTTTGAAGCTAGTATGTGGGCGTGGCAAAGGAAAATGTGTTTTGGTCAATTACAGTTAAATTGGATCGAGCAGAAAAGGGCCATTTTACAAACAGTCTCAAAATTCGACGAAACTAGTTTTGTTGGGACCGTATCGTCAAAACATAGCCAGATTTATGTTTCTAGAAGTTTTCGAATCAGTTTGTGGCCCTGAAAAATTGAAATGTACGTTCAAATCGAATATTAAATGTTATATATTTTAAATTAAGGGAAAACTGACTGAAACAGTCGAATAGGCCTATGAAACATATCCCATTGTGTTCGGAATGGGGGTAAAACGCTAGGGACGGCAGTCGTTGGGTTTGAATTGGTGTTCGTGTGTGACAAGGGGTATTTTCGGATTTTTAAAACTTTATAAATAAAAAAAAATCCCTGGTCCACATCAGCCCCCCGACTTTCTCTCTCCCCATAGCTCGATCGAAGGCGGAAAACCGCTCCCCCATTCCCGTTCATTTTCTGATCAATCCATGCAATAAAAACCCGTCCTCCAGTTGAAGATTTTGTAGAGCTAAGGAAGATCTTCAAATCCATATATAGTTTGGATTTTTTCGTTGTGTATTTCTCAAGATTAAAGCCTCTAAACTTTCGCCGTTCAGACCGCCGCCGCGAGCTCCCCTGACCACCGAGCTGGTCCACACCCCCCCGCACGGAAACGCCTCTCCTAGCCCTTCGACGCTATGAAAGCCGATCGTCATATAACTACACGGATTTCGCGAAAATCGAAAACCTAGTTTTGAACCAAACTGTGAAGGTACGGCTATGATAATTTTAAACTGATTTTAACATTTAAAAGCGTAGCGAACTTCTAAAAATCATATCTTTTTCGTTTCGTGACGAAATTCAGTGAAGCAAGAGACAGTGGACCCGTGAGGACGTCTTCTACATTCTAGAAGAGACCGCATATTTTTCTGAGCCTTCTGCTATATTTGGTGGAGTGGAACCCAATGTGAGATTTCTAATTTATAAACGATATGGAAAACGATGATGTATAAATTATATAATCGATGTATGAGTTATATAAGCGTTGTACACCTCTTGTATAAGCGTTGTATAAGTTGTACGTTCGATGTATAAGTTGTATATGCGTTGTAAAAATTATATATGTGTTGAAATAGAAGTGAAATGCTATATATATATACACACGCCCCTCGTCCACAAACCATGGACGATATTTATTGGTTGTGATTGGTGTGGAAATTGATTGATAGCGAATGGTTGATTGAAATTGTTTGTGGTTGAAATTGATTGATTGTGGTTGAAAAATACCCGTTTGTGGTTGAGAAATATTTGGTTGAAACCACATAGGATTAGTTTGCGGAAATGAAAAAAAAATATACATGCCGCCTGCGTGCGAACTAGATGCATAATTCCCCATTTTCAAAAGCTGTGAGGCTTTAAGGTAGAGCGAGGAGCCGTACTAGGGACGGTCCCGGTTTTAACATCCCTGCCGTTATGCTGCCGAAATTTTGAATAATATTCATGTGTTAGAATTATTTTCATTTGTTGAAACTATATTTATTCGTTGAATAGAAAACCTTCATGTGTTGAATTGAAATTCATTCGTTGAATAGAAATTCATGTGTTGAATGGTATTCGTGTTTTTTTATAAAAATCACCTTTTTATCTATATAAATATAAACTATAGAAAGCCTTCATGTGTTGAATCGAAATTCATTCGTTGAATTGAAATTCATGTGTTGAATGGTATTCGTGTTTTAAATATAAAAATCACCTTTTTATCTATATATGTATATATAAACTATAGAAAACCTTCATGTGTTGAATCGAAATTCATTCGTTGAATTGAAATTCATGTGTTGAATGGTATTCGTGTTTTAAATAAATTGTTTTAACAATAAAAATCACATTTTTACTCTATATATATAAACTATAGAAAACCTTCATGTGTTGAATCGATATTCATTCGTTGGATAGAAATTCATGTGTTGAATGGTATTCGTGTTTTAAATATAAAAATCACCTTTTTATCTATATATATAAACTATAGAAAACCTTCATGTGTTGAATCGAAATTCATTCGTTGAATTGAAATTCATGTGTTGAATGGTATTCGTGTTTTAAATAAATTGTTTTAACAATAAAAATCACATTTTTACTCTATATATATAAACTATAGAAAACCTTCATGTGTTGAATCGATATTCATTCGTTGGATAGAAATTCATGTGTTGAATGGTATTTGTGTTTTAAATATAAAAATCACCTTTTTATCTATATATATAAACTATAGAAAGCCTTCATGTGTTGAATCGAAATTCATTCGTTGAATTGAAATTCATGTGTTGAATGGTATTCATATTTTGAAAGAAATTGTTTTATAATAAAAATCCTATTTTTATCATCAATATGAACTATATAAAATAATCTTGTTTTGAAATAAATTGTTTTATAATAAAAATCCTATTTTTATCACCTATATTAACTGTATAAAATAGTCGAGTTTAGAAATAAATTGTTTTACATTAAAAATCAAAATTTTATTATATACACGAATTGTTAAAAATAGTGAAGTGTTGAAATAGAAGACAGTTAGATAAAAATATCATTTTTATCAAATGTATGAAAATTATATAGTTTTGAAATCGACTAATTGATATATATATATATATATATATATAAATAGAATTGAAATATATCGAATAACGAAGCTGCAGTTCGTATTTCGAAACTGTGATTTCAAACGATTAGTGCGGGAGATCCGACCATCGGATTTTCCCGAAACCACAACCATTGGGTTCGCTTTGGAAATATCTTTCCAATACCACCAACTTTGTAAAAATCCAACGGTTGGATTGTCTGGAATGTTTAATTCAAATCTGAAGAAAAACAGCGCCAGAATCGATTATATATATATATATAATTATATTAAATCGAATAATGACGCTGCAGTTCGTATTTTGAAATCGAATCTTCAAACGATTATACCGGGAGATCCAACCGTCGGATTCTCCCGAAACTGGAATCGTTTTGAAAAGATCTTTCTAATGATGTAAATTTTGTGAAGATCCAACGGTTAGATTTTCAGATATGTGTAAATCAAATCTGAAGAAAAACAGCGCCACGGCCGCGTTATGGCCCGAAGCGTCGTTTGAATAAATTGGCTATTTTAAAATAAATAAAAATGGCGATAAATCATTATAAAATATTATAAACGATATGGATGTGAAATTTAGAAACTAACTGAAGGTCGGCTAAGTCGAATGGTTTCCTGGGTGTTGATCTGATGTTGGTTTCGGCCGTCGGGGTTAATATTTAGGAAATCGTTCTCATACTGATTTACGGTTAGCGACTAATGAATTGAAATGATGCATATGTGTGTTTGTGTTGCACTTGTTTATTATATACGCGAGTTGTTTAGAAAGACCGGGTTTATCCCATTCTAAATAACTGAATCGACGATAAGAAATCGAAGATGAAGATGGTGGTCGAAGACCGGAGATCTTCACCTCGTTTGGATGGTAACTGATGTCCTGATTGGGAGGCATCCCGAAATATTGTTAATAAGTGGTGATCGTCCAAACGTACGTGGAGATCGATGGGTTTGCGAGGTATATAGTGCCTCCGGTTTCGTTCAGACCCAGAACGGACTTGCAAATGGACAGTGTGTCTGACATTGGAATTTATTCTGTGTGATTGATAGCTATCAGTTGCACGGTGTTAATTGCCTGTGTGGCATGCTAAGATGCAGTGATCAAGGCTTCTGTTGAAAAGAAAGTCTTGTGGTGATGATCAAAGCACTGCCTGTGTGGCGTAGCTTTGTGTACAACGTGAATTCACGAACCTCACACCCCGGTAAGAACCAGAAACGGGAGAGGACCTCAGGGGTGGCGTGTGTTTTCTTTCTATCTAGAAGTGGCGTCAGTGGTTTTACACGCCCTGACGAGTTTGACTTATGTGATTGTTACTGTTGCGAGGCGCCTCAGTTAGATCGGACGATCCGGGTCCGATGGAGTCATTCGTTGGCTCATTTACGCCCCAAAGGGAGGAGAGACGCATTGTTCAAGCATTATAATCCACTTCGTGTGGACCGGCCCTGACGATCGAAGGTACGGTTGCGGCAGTGCCTGGGACTCGGGCTAGACAGTCTCGAATTCGGTAAGGACTATCTTTTGCCTTGGTTCATGACGGAAATCCAACTTCCAAATACGTGACTGTGCGATTTTGATTGTATACCTATATATGGCGACATAGTGGTATGGGGCATTAATGCCGTCTATGATTGATACTTATGATTAGAAATTGTTTTTGAAACATATAAACACTAGTAGTAATATCAAATGCTTTTGTTTTATTCGTATCAAGCATATCTTGGCCATTATAAGGTAAAAACTCTATTCTCCGGTTTGTGTTGCATTGTGTGATGGGAACTGAGTCTTATAATGGCTTCATTTTTATAAAAAGCATTGCGACGTTTAAAAGAATTGTTTGTTTTACAGCACTGGTAATCCAATGGAGTAAACCCATTCCACGAAAGTGGCGTGGTCCTGTGATTAGCCATATTTTAAATATGTTGAGTAGATTTCTCATACCAGTCCCATGACTGACTCGTAGTTTATTTCACTTTCAAACTCTGGTGCCCCTTTTTCTATACGGGCAGCCTTGTATTCAGGTTTAGCTGGCTCTTTATGGATAGCTGGAGCTGAGGATGGATTCTATTATTTATCTCTTTTTATGTTGTTCAGCTCATATTGTACATTATGTTTGTTTTCCGCTGTAGACATTTATGTATAACTGAACTGTATTTGTACTAAGTATGATCCTGTATACTGTGTAACTCTGATGATTACGTTTATCCAGTATATTCTATTGTGCATTATCTGGTGTATTTATTTATTTCTGTTCAGCTATTATCTGTTTATGTGTTATATTCCAAAGATTACCCTTGCCACCGTCAGTACGGGGTTCGGGGTCGTCTCATTTTATGAGCCTATGGGGCAACCCGCTTGGCTTTTTGATTTTATTTTGGATTGGAGAAGGCCTAGAAAGGCGAGTTGTGGTTGTACCTATTAAGTCGTGCAATGGAGATGATGGCGAATTTTTTTCAAAAATTTAAAGAGTTAGAAAATTTTCAAGAAATTTTTGATAATTTAAAATCTAGTGTTAATTGAAATAAGAAAACCAGAATTGGTTGATAAAATTTCAAGTGGAATAATGAAATTGATAAATGGATTTAAAATCAATTGGAATGAGTGTGGATATGCAAAAGAGCATATGGATTGAAGACAAGAAAGTGATGATGGATTATCCAAAAATGGTGGATAGATCATTTGGAAAGAATTATGAATGGTCGAGTATTGGTATGAGAATTCCAAGGTCGATTAAGAACTAGGTTATGAAGATATGGAATATAAGAATTCAATTAAGTAGGTTATGAGGAGTTAGAGTTAGAGCATTTTTACTGCTTAACAATTTCGAGGACGAAATTTTTTAAGGGGGAAGGAATGTAACATCCTGGAGTTTTAGGGATTTAATAATTATTTAATTTAATTATTTTAATATATTTGTTTGATAATTTAATTGCTTTGAATTCAAATATTTCAAATAATTAATTTATATAAATATTGGGATAATAAGTTTAATTCCGAAATAGTCGGAAATAGTTGTATTTGCAATATCGAAAGTAAGATAATTTAAATAGATTTAATTCAGTTTAAAATTGAATTATAATGTAACAACCCAGATCTTTGGGAAGAGGCTGTAATAGCTTAGAAAAATTGGCGTTTAGAAAATGAACTAAATTAAGTTTAATATTTGAAAGTGAGTTGTTTTGTTAAAATCAATGATGGAAGTATTTTAAAATTAATTGAAATATTTGATCTGAGAATCTGTAAAGTTGATTTTTAAACTTAGCTCTTTATCTTAGGACATAAATTTGTTTTAATAATTAAAAAAAGTATATTCGAGAATTCTATTTGGAAATAAAAATACATTGTTTTGAATTTGTATACTAACAAATAAATGGTATAACATTTGGTATAAAATAAAATGAAAATGAAAATAAATGTTTGTTTATTTGGGTTGCCACTTGTTAAATTGGTTCTAAAATTTTGGAACGTGTCTTTGTTATCTGTGAAGCACACGTCCTTCCCCCTAGACATGTTCATGTCCGTTTATTTCTTCAGAAAGGTCTCGATTCCTCAGGAGAATGCACTCTCCCAAATTTAAAATCAGGGGGTGGGAATTCCATAGCAAAACTTTTCCCCAGAAATTTCATTCAAAAATCAGTTCCTCCAAAACGATGCTCAACTGGAAAAAATTGGCTTCTGCCCCAAAAATCGGAGTCCTCGACCGCTCCTCATTCCGTTCAACCACCGTCATCAGTCGAATCCACCGGAAGCACTTAACCACCTCGCGACGAGGACTGTGAAACCCTCTTCACGGAGCACTATAGCCCGAGGAACCAAAACCCCAAGCCACCAAATCTGAAATCTGGTCTTCCCTCTATCTAGTCGGAGACCTTCACTTTATCGTTGAGCATCCAAGGCTAGGCCTGAAAGAGGCGTTGTTTTCCCGTCGGCATCACTGTGTGTTGCTCAAGCGCGAAACCGCTAGCATGCCATCATCCTCAGCTTTTTCGGTGTGTTTGAAGGTAAGTTTACTTAAGAATAAGTTTATTACAAGTATTTTACTTCACGTACACTGAATATAGTTGGCCTACGGGTTGTTTGGCGATTGTTTTTCCATCATTTTGTTGGCATGTTAATTTCTGGGTTGTGATCACTTGCTCATGTGACGTATTACAAACTTGGTAATTTGATAGAGATGAACTTCTTTCTTTTTGGTTTGCATTGCATGACATGCGAACCTAGTAGCAAGTTGATGAACTTTTATTTCTCTAAATTAAATATATCAGTTATGTTAGGAGATCAGTTTTTGAGCCATAATTCTAATTCTTTGTCTGTGTTAACGTTGTACATGTGGTATCAGCGTGAACTGTAATTAATATGATAGCTTGGTTGGGACAAAGTTGTGTCCTTCAGAAAAAAAAGAGAAATATTTTTACACAACAAAACTTTCTTCTGTACTGTATGGAGTATGGAGTGTTAATTAAAGGTCAAAAAAAATTGTCAAAAATAGGTTTTATTGGTATAATATTATTTTTCCATTGATTGCCAATTAAATAGGATATCCACCTTTTATGGTTTGAAAAATGTTTTTGGTTGGATGAGTGGTCTACTTTGGGTATAGTCATGATTTTTCTATGTTCATTTGTCATTTGTGGATTAAAGGGTCTGTGCATGCACATGCAAATGCATTAACTTTCATTTTTTGTTAATTTTAGTCCTAATTTGTATGAAAGATGGATCCTTCTATCGGGATTTTTGCACCTGAGTTGTTTCACTTATTTTAGGGAAGCATGCCATTCAATGTTTTAAACTTTATGCTTAGATTTCAGCATGCAATTTTAGGAATGGTCTGTTTTAAACATAATTCTTGATGGAACTGAAGTTTCCAAAATATTGTAACGACCCGCATTTTAGCCTTCAAATATTTAATTTAATTTATTATTTTAAATATTATATTTGGAGTATTAATGGATTTTAATATTTAATTCGTTATTTATAAAACGAAGTTTGAACGTATAATTTATAATATAATATAAAACGAGTTCGAAATCACGCGACAGTTCATAATATGGAGTTTTGAACTTCAACTGAGAATACAGGATTCAAAATAAATCAGATTTTAGCGAAACAAGAAATATTTGAATCTTCTTGAAAATATCTTTCCAACGAATGTGAAAAATCCAGATTTCATAGCGGGAATAAAAAGTTATGTCCAAATCAATTTTTCAGAAAGACGCTGTAGAATCGCCTATAGACCATAACGGTTTATTTAATATATTTAAATATCGGTCTTGAATTTGGACAAGCCCTTTTAGACACAGTGATAATTTAATTTTTAGAATTTTACTGTAATTTTTAATTAATTAAATACGCAACTTTTTATTGGAAGTATTTTGCACCCTATACCAATATTTTGGGGTTTCAAAATAGAAGTTAAACTACCGGTATTATTATATTTTTGGGATCGTGGTACCTCGCTGGACACGACCGTACTCTTATTTCTATCCCCAACAGTTCGTAAGTAACGGAATTCTGTATAATAGATACTATATAAACTTTAAAAGACAAATTAACATGGTGTGTTGACGGACAACCTTAGCCAGTTCACCCTTTCTTTGCTTTTAACGCATCAACCTGGGAATTCACCATTTTGTCTACACTATTCAACCCGTGTTCTCCAAGCTCTTCACAACCGTGCTCTCCACGCCTCTCAAAAACAACGTACTCTCCACGTTTTTCCTTAACAGCGTGAGTGCCAAGTAAACATCCGTGAGTGCCAAGACATCTGTGTCATGCCCCTCACGTTGTTTCTCTTGTAAATATTTACATTCATCTTACGGGCCCTCAAAAGGAAAAATCAAATCCAACTTTACTCTCTCTCTTCTGAATAGAACCACCGCTATTTTATATTCTTCCAAAAATGACTAAAAATCAAATTCAATACGAAATCTTTCGATTTCGAATTCAATGAAATGGTTTACAGGAGAGCTCCTCACGTATATGTATTTTATTGGGTGCACATCATTTTCTGATGCTCGAATTTGTGAGCCGTGGAACTAGGGTTCAGCGGCGAGGGTGATTCGGTGGATAGCTCGGTCTCTGGGTGGCGGACGGAGGGCGATGGTGGGGTGGTCTGTGGTTCATAGGAGGTGGAGCAACAATCGTTGAAAGGAGAAGCAGGTTTTGGGAAGGGTTTTGCTCCGGAAATTTCATGATGCGCTATGCACTTTAGTTTTGAAAAATAAAGAGATGGAAACGGTGGTCATGGAAGGAATGAAGTTGGGGTTCCAGTATTTGGTTTTTGGGAAGAAAGAAGTTAGCGGCTGTGACAACAGAAATGGAGCGGGGTCCAGAAGGAAGTGGAGGATGGGTTAACATTTTAATTAATGTGATCAGGGAGATTTGCGGGTTGTTTCCATGAATTGGGGGTGCATGTGAAAAAAAGGGAGTTTGAAACAATATATATTGAAATGAAGGTGAAAGATGCAACGTATATTTGTCCAAAGGTGAAGGGTACATTTGCCTTGTTGAAGTTTGGATGCGAGACAATAGCGTGTTTATGGTTTGAACGAATAAAGTTGGAAGGGAGAAAGTCATATGTTTTTAACCAAAGACCCGAAAGGAGTAATCAAAGTGTATTTTCGGATTCGCAAGGTAAACCGCAACTTAAGGGTATAATTTAGTTAATCTAATTTTTAAATAAAAGGATAATGATGTTTAAATATATTCAAATCATTTAACGTCTCTATAATTATCATATGTGGATAGAAACGGATGAAAACAGTCACATTGGAACGAGCTATATTGCAGAACTGATTTCACTAAGAAAGGAGCTACTGGAATTTCATCGTAAAATCAAATGCCTATTTGATTTAAAACGAAACAAAAGAAGAATCGTCAACTGCGAAACAAGGTGAGTAAGCTCACTAAACACTGATTCGTTTATATTTTTATACAAACGAGTTTTAAACTTATTTTATACTGTGCAATGGTTGCTTGGTTGAATAGTTGATAAAATAGGTTGAAATGGGAGATATGATTACATCGTTGATCGATTATTAGTTCTGATATTTCATATTGATGTGAAATAATATTTTTGATGTTGACTAACATCTGTGGATGCAGGGAAACAGGTTGGAGGGATCCGACTGGATCTCTCAACATCTATATTGTTGTTTGTTATTCATTGTGATATACACTATGGTTGATTATGCTGCGTTGAATTCCCCTGGCCTTAGAAATTTTGGTATTTAATACCGACTTATATGTTCGAATAAAATAAAATAAAATAAAATGGAGATTTTAAAAAGAAATTCATTTTCCAAAATTAGAAATTGGATTTCGAATAGATTTGAAAGTAGAAATTTGTTTAATGTATAAAACAAGTGGTTAAATTTATAAACGATAGGTATGGCTGAAGGGAAATAATTATCATTTGAATAATTAATATTTGGCTTGGAATCGGTATTTTATCATCGAATGAAAATCACTTTAAGGTAAAAAGGGAGATTTTGAATAGAAATATGTTTTTATTAGATAAATTGAGAAGATTAAATTCAGTGAAATATTTATAGAGGAATAGATTGAATCTATATAGAAAGGTGGAAAACGATTTGAAACCGATATTTGAAGTTGGATTTAAACTTAGTAGTTATAAAAGGAATTGTGAACAAGATTATAAATATTGGAAATAGGGAGGGAAAATGAGATTTTAAATATTTGAAAATAAAAAGAGAGTTTGTAATAAAAAAATTAAATAAAGTATGAAAGGAAATTTGATCGTAATATCAACCACTGATTTGATTCTCTAAAAGAAATGATATTCACGTTTGAAGGGAATAAAGATATAAAGTAAGTATTTCGTAAATGAGTATATTTATATGGAAAAATTGGAGAATTTGAAATATAAAATTTAAAAGGGAAATTTGAATGAGAATGGAAGTGGGGGATTAGTTCCAAAGGGAACGATGGGTTTTATTCCAAAGATTGGAATATAAATGAATTAAGCTAAATCCAAGGGTTAAACTTAGCATTCGACAATGTCGAACCTTATTAAAATGTTTGTAAATCTAAATAGCTATTGTAATGCTACTATTATAATAAATGTTTTATATATCCAAACAGTGATTTTAACGCTGTCGTTATAACAGATATTTTGTAAATTCTAAAGCAGCGATTTTTAACGCTGCCATTTTAATGCGATCTTAACGCTATGGTTATAATAAATGTTCTAAAATTCTAGACAGCGATTGTAACGTTGTTGTCAAAAGCAATGTTTTATAAATCAAATACTTGGAAACAACAATTATAACGCTACCGTTATAATCAATATTTTCTGTAAAGGAAGTGTGTTCTTAGATCGAATCCGAGTCGCATAAGCGACGGTTTTTTAAAGTGGTGAGCTTTGACTGTTTCAAAGTTGAGAATGTTGCTCAGTTAAGGTCTGAGAGGTAATTATACCCCAACTTGACTGACTTCATAATTGATGGACAAATTGTTAAGGTTCGATAGTGAAGGTGAGTAATACGATTAGTAATGAAGGAATTAATTTTAAAAGGGGCCCAGTGTGGTTTGATGGTTGATCGGTAGGATTTCCAATTGGAAATAGGACCGTTGATTGGATGAATGTTTCTTTGATAGTTAAATCACCGACTATCAAAGTTTTGATTTACTTTATACCTCCCTTGTCAATGCAGAGATACTGGGATCAGATTCATTATCTGGAAACCACTCTGTATGGGCGTTAGCGTTGCGATCAAATATGATGAAAATAATTGAAGACGAAGTTATGCAAGGGCTATCCTGTTTACGGGATAGTGCCTTCGGTTTGTCCAGTCCCAAGACAACGTGAATGGACGAATGTCTGACAGAGTATATCTAACGGATCACGTAAGTTGATCTCTTCAAATGTACTTACGTTTGGTGGCGGAGGAACTCATTTCTCTTAGCTTTATACCCATGGTATTTATGGAGAAATCAATTTGTGATTTAGTGGGTATGACGATGTGGCATTCAAAGTGAATGGTGGCCAGATATTCTGAAAGATAATTTAAACCTCAAGCCTCACAACCGGGAATTGACAAAAATCGGGCTGGCGGCATGACTATGTGGGTCGCACCCATTAGAATGTATAATCACCTATCTAGAGAAATTCCATTTGTTCTTAAATCTATCGATGCTGTCCCTTTCGGGAAACGGTTGTTGATCCCAACCGTTGGTGATATACATTCGATACACTCAAGCGAAATGAGTGGTCGGTCATGTGAGGGCCGAGTTGTAAGACGTTCTTGTTGAACCCAATGTATTCGTCTCTAAAGATACACTACCGGGAGGTGGTCCCATACCTTGTCATATTGGAAATCCAATCTCCAATAAGCGCCCTGCAGTTTTTGATTTTATATTATATATGGAGCGTGAGATGCAAGCGTTCCGCTAGATTCTATTTATTTGTGGTAGATACTATTACAATATCACCAGATTTTGATATCAAATTGTTTTGGGTTATCATAAGGTAAAAACCATCCGTGTTTATGTGTGGATCGGTCTTACAATTATCATTTCTTTCGAAAGGATTTGAAAGTTAAACAAATGGTTGGAGTTTACTCACACCAGTCCCATGACTGACCCAATGTTTATTTTGTTTGTTTTCCCTAAACTCTTGGGTGCCCAAATTTGTACGGGCAGTCAAGTAGTCGGGATTTTTCAAATTCCCTTGGTGGAGCTCGAAGCAGGAGGCTTCACCAGTTAGCTATAGACTATCTTATTTTCCGTTGTGTACTATGTTGTATCTGGAAACAGGTGTTTATAACTGTTCCAGGGATAACCGTTATGCTCTGATAATGGTATGTATATACAATTACTGATTTGTATTTCAAAAGTTTATGTTATCTAATATATTTTATTCGTTCCGCTGTGAGTTTGTGATATTCGTTTTCTTCGATTCTTATATTTCCTTCTTTCTATCTCTCATCCTCTAACTTCTTTCTTATAATGATTCGTGTTTTTGTGTCATTTGGATTGGACTTGTGGTGTTCTTAGTCGATCCAAAGGGTACGGAAATTCGGGTCGTTTCATTTGGTATCAGAGCTGAAGGTTGAGTGATAACTTTGGCTCTGTGATGTAATTCAATAGAGATAGGGTTAGTAATACCCTAGATTCAGTTTGAGTGTATAAATATGAGCGCGTATTTGTAGATTTGATATAAAATTGGTTTATATTGTGTTGACTGGTTTGTTGAGTGGTTTATGAATCCTGGTCGATACAGGATGTACAACTGTATCGATAGGTGTTTCTAAACTCTCGAACAGAACAATTCGACATAGTATTGTTTTGAAGTGGGTAAATGAAATAATTTGCCGAAAAGTTATTTTGATATAAAAGAAATAATCTCTGAAACATTATAGTTTATGAATGTGTAGATTGTTATTACAATCAAATGGAATTATAAAATACCGAAATGGTTATATAAACCAAATTGAATTTGTATCAGAATAGAATATATAAATAAGTTGAATTAGAATTGGATTTAGATCAGAAGTGTGGATTTAAATCCCAGATATTTAGAAAATATTTTCTAAAGTGTTTTAAAAGTAATATAATATTACTTTGAAGGATTTTTGAATAAGAATGATTTTAAATGGATTTTAAAAGTGATTAAGCACTAAAATCACTTCAGTGGCGAGAAAATGATTCTAATAATGGGTCGCGACATTATCGGTATTCATTTTCAAGTTTCTGAGTGACGGATTGCTACCATAATGATTTAGGAATAAAAAAATTTGTTTGAAAAGGACATGATGATTTAGAAATTCAAATGTTTTGAATTGAGTTGATTATAAATATATGTATATATATATATATGATTTCGAACTAATTTGAAATAAAACCCGGGAATTTGAGTTCTGAAATTAAAATTTAATTTGTATAAGTGAATAAATTGAAATGGGGGAAGTAAATCACATGGATTGAAATTTAATTTAAGTTAAATGGAAATTGAATCTCAAACTAAATAAGTGGATTGATTTTGAAATAAAGATTTAATGGAATCGATAGAATGGAAGTGAACTAATCAGAAGTTGATTAGAGATTTCAAAACTGGAAGCTGGATTGATTTGAAACCAACTGGAAATAGATATATGTATGCCGAGCGGATATTGAATGGAAGCAAATGCAAGAGATAGAATTATGCCCGACAAAAAGGTACATGTTTACAATACTACTTGGGTTTGATGGTTTTATGAGCCTACGGGGCAAGCCGCTTGGCTTTTTGATTTTCTTTTGGATTGTAAAAGGCCTAGAAAGGCGAGTTGTGGTTGTACCGATTGAGCCGTGCATAGGAGATGCTGCCGAAATTTTTCAAAAATTTAAAGTGTTAGAAATTTTCAGAATTTTTGAAAATTTTCATTAGTAAGAATAAATTAATATTTTTAATTGAAATAAATTGGTTCAGTTAAACTGAACTTAAGAAGTGAACAAAGAGGATTTTTGGACCTAGATAATATGGTCTGTAGCATCATTTTCCTACCTTAACAATTTCGAGGACGAAATTATTTTAAGGGGGAAGGAATGTAACGACCCGCATTTTAGCCGTCAAATATTTAATTTTTTATTATTTTAAATATTATATTTGGAGTATTTATGGATTTTAATATTTAATTCGTTATTTATAAAACGAAGTTTGAACGTATAATTTATAATATAATATAAAACGAGTTCGAAATCGCACGGCAGTTTGTGATATGGAGTTTTGAACTTCAACTGAGAATACATGATTCAAAATAAATCGGATTTTAGGGAAACAAGAAATATTTGAATTTGTTTGAAAATATCTTTCCAATGAATGTGAAAAATCCAGATTTCATAGCGGGAATAAAAAGTTATGTCCAAATCAAATTTTCAGAAAGACACTGTAGAATCGCCTATAGACAATAACAGTTTATTTAATATATTTAAATATTGGTCTTGAATTTGGACAAGCCCTTTTAGACGTAGTGATAATTTAATTTTTAGAATTTTACCGTAATTTTTAATTAATTAAATACGCAACTTTTTATTGGAAGTATTTTGCACCTTATATCAATATTTTGGGGTTTCACAATATAAGTTGAACTACCAGTATTATTATATTTTTGGGATCGTGGTACCTCGCTGGACACGATCGTACTCTTATTTCTGTCCACAACAGTTCGTAAGTAACGGAATTCTGTATAATAGATACTATATAAACTTTAAAAGACAAATTAACATGGTATGTTGACGGACAACCTTAGCCAGCTCACCCTTTCTTTGCTTTTAACGCGCCAGCCTGGGAATTCACCATTTTGTCTACACTATTCAACCCGTGTTCTCCAAGCTCTTCACAACCGTGCTCTCTACGCCTCTCAAAAACAACGTACTCTCCACGTTTTTCCTTAACAGCGTGAGTGCCAAGTAAACATCCGTGAGTGCCAAGACATCTGTGTCGTGCCCCTCACGTTGTTTCTCCTTTAAATATTTACATTCATCTTACGGGCCCTCAAAAGGAAAAATCAAATCCAACTTTACTTTCGCTCTTCTGAATAGAACCACCGCTATTTTATATTCTTCCAAAAATGACTAAAAATCAAATTCAATACGAAATCTTTCGATTCCGAATTCAATGAAATGGTTTACAGGATAGCTCCTCACGTATATGTATTTTATTGGGTGCACATTATTTTCTGATGCTAGAATTTGTTAGGCATGGAAGTAGGGTTCAGCGGCGAGGGTGATTCGGTGGAAGCTCGGTCTCTGGGTGGCGGACGGAGGGCGATGGCGCAGTGGTCTGTGGTTCATACGAGGTGGAGCAACAATCGTTGAAAGTAGAAACAGGTTTTGGGAAGGGTTTTGCTCCAGAAATTTCATGATGCGCTATGCACTTTAGTTTTGGAATTTGATGGGAAAAATAAAGAGATGGAAATGGTGGTCATGGGAGGAGTGAAGTTGGGGTTCCAGTATTTGGTTTTGGGGAAGAAAGAAGTTAGCGGCTGTGACAACAGAAATGGAGCGGGGTCCAGACGGAAGTGGAGGATGGGTTAACATTTTAATTAACGTGATCAGGGAGATTTGTGGGTTGTTTCCATGAACTGGGGGTGCGTGTGAAAAAAAGGGAGTTTGAAACAATATATATTGAAATGAAGGTGAAAGGTGTAACGTATATTTATCCAAAGGTGAAGGGTCCATTTGCCTTGTTGAAGTTTGGATGCGAGACAATAGCGTGTTTATGGTTTGAACGAATAAAGTTGGAAGGAAGAAAGTCATATGTTTTTAACCAAAGACCCGAAAGAAGTAATCAAAGTTTATTTTTGGATTCGCAAGGTAAACCGCAACTTAAGGGTATAATTTAGTTAATCTAATTTTTAAATAAAAGGATAATGATGTTTAAATATATTCAAATCATTTAACGTCTATACAATTATCATATGTGGATAGAAACGGATGAAAACGGTGACATTGGAACGAGCTATATTGCAGAATTGATTTCACTAAGAAAGGAGCTATTGGAATTTCATCGTAAAATCAAACGCCTGTTTGATTTAAAACGAAACAAAAGCAGAATCATCAACTGTGAAACAAGGTGAGTAAACTCACTAAACTCTGACTCGTTTATATTTTTATATAAACGAGTTTTAAACTCATTTTATACTGTGCAATGGTTGCATGTTTGAATAGTTGATAAAATTGGTTGAAATCGGTGATATGATTACATCGTTGATCGATTATTAGTTCTGATATTTCATATTGATGTGAAATAATATTTTTGATGTTGATTAAGATCTGTGGATGCAGGGAAACAGGTTGGAGGGATCCGACTGGATCTCTCAATATTTATATTGTTATTTGTTATTCATTGTGATATACACTGTGGTTGATTATGCTGCGTTGAATTCCCCTGGCCTTAGAAATTTTGGTATTTAATGCCGACTTATATTTTCGAATAGAATAAAATAAAATAAACTGGAGATTTTAAAAAGAAATTCATTTTCCAAAATTAGAAATTGGATTTCGAATAGATTTGAAAGTAGAAATTTGTTTAATGTATAAAACAAGTGGTTAAATTTGTAAACGATAGGTATGGTTGAAGGGAAATAATTATCATTTGAATAATTAATATTTGGCTTGGAATCGGTATTTTATCATCGAATGAAAATCACTATAAGCTAAAAAGTGAGATTTTGTATAGAAATATGTTTTTATTAGATAAATTGAGAAGATTAAATTCAGTGAAATATTTATAGAGGAATAAATTGAATCTATATAGAAAGGTGGAAAACGATTTGAAACCTATATTTGAAGTTGGATTTAAAATTAGTAGTTATAAAAGGAATTGTGAACGAGATTATAAATATTGGAAATAGTGAGGGAAAATGAGATTTTAAATATTTGAAAATAAAATGAGAGTTTGTATTAATTTTTTTAAATAAAGTATGAAAGGAAATTTGATCGTAATATCAACCACTGATTTGATTCTCTAAAAGAAATGATATTCACGTTTGAAGGGAATAAAGATATAAAGTAAGTATTTCGTAAATGAGTATATTTATATGGAAAAATTGGAGAATTTGAAATATAAAATTCAAAAGGGAAATTTGAATGAGAAAGGAAGTGGGAGATTAGTTCCAAAGGGAAAGAGGGGTTTTATTGCAAAGATTGGAATATAAATGAATTAAGCTAAATCCAAGGGTTATACTTAGCATTCGACAATGTCGAACCTTACTAAAATGTTTGTAAATCTAAACAATGATTGTAATGCTACTATTATAATAAATGTTTCATATATCCAAACAGCAATTTTAACACTGTCGTTATAATAGATATTTTATAAATTCTAAAGCAGCGATTTTTAACGCTGCCATTTTATTGCGATCTTAACGCTATGGTTATAATAAATGTTCTAAAATTCTAGACAGCGATTGTAACGTTGTTGTCAAAAGCAATGTTTTATAAATCAAATATTTGGAAACAGCGATTATAATGCTACCGTTATAATCAATATTTTTCTATAAAGGAAGTGTGTTCTTAGATCGAATCCGAGTCGCGTAAGCGACGGTTTGTTTAAAGTGGTGAGCTTTGACTATTTCAAAGTTGAGAATGTTGTTCAGTTAGGGTTTGAGAGGTAATTATACCCCAACTTGACTGACTTCATAATTGATGGACAAATAGTTAAGGTTCGATAGTGAAGGTGAGTAATACGATTATTAGTGAAGGAATTAATTTTAAAAGGGAACCAGTGTGGTTTGATGGTTGATCGGTAGGATTTCCAATTGGAAATAGGATCGTTGATTGGATGAATGTTTCTTTGATAGTTAAATCACCGACTATCAAAGTTTTGATTTACTTTATACCTCCGTTGTCAATGCGGAGATACCGGGATCAGATTCATTATCTGGAAACCACTCTGTATGGGCGTTAGCGTTGCGATCAAATATGATGAAAATAATTGAAGAAGGAGTTATGCAAGGGCTATCCTGTTTATGGGATAGTGCCTTCGGTTTGTCCAGTCCCAGGACAACGTGAATGGACGAATGCCTGACAGAGTATATCTAATTGATCGCGTAAGTTGATCTCTTCAAACGTACTTACGTTTGGTGGCGGAGGAACTCGTTTCTCTTAGCTTTATACCCGTGGTATTTTTGGAGAAATCAATTTGTGATTTGGTGGGTATGACGATGTGGCATTCAAAGTGAATGGTGGCCAGATATTCTGAAAGATAATTTAAACCTCAAGCCTCAAAATCGGGAATTGACAAAAATCGGGCTGGCAGCATGACTATGTGGGTCGCACCCATTAGGATGTATAATCACCTATCTAGAGACATTCCATTTGTTCTTAAATCTATCGATGTTTTCCCTTTCGGGAAACGTTTGCTGATCCCAACCGCTGATGATATACATTCGATACACTCAAGCGAAATGAGTGGTCGGTCATGTGAGGGCCGGGTTGCAAGACGTTCTTCTTGAACCCAGTGTATTCGTCTCTAGAGATACACTATCGGGAGGTGGTCCCATACCTTGTCATGTTGGAAATCCAATCTCCAATAAACACCCTGCAGTTTTTGATTTTATATTATATATGGAGCTTGAGATGCAAGCGTTCCGCTAGATTCTATTTATTTGTGGTAGACACTATTACAATATCACCAGATTTTGATATCAAATTGTTTTGGGTTATCGTAAGGTAAAAACCTTCTGTGTTTATGTGTGGATCGGTCTTACGATTATCATTTCTTTCGAAAGGATTTGAAAGTTAAACAAATGGTTGGAGTTTACTCACATCAGTCCCATGACTGACCTAGAGTTTATTTTGTTTGTTTTCCCTAAACTCTTGGGTGCCCAAATTTGTACGGGCAGTCAAGTAGTCGGGATTTTTCAGATTCCCTTGGAGGAGCTCGAAGCAGGAGCCTTCACCAGTTGGCTATAGACTATCATATTTTCCACTGTGTACTATGTTGTATCTGGAAACTGGTGTTTATAACTGTTCCAGGGATAACCATTGTGCTCTGATAATGGTATGTATATACAATTACTGATTTGTATTTCAAAAGTTTATGTTATCTAATATATTTTATTCGTTCCGCTGTGAGTTTGTGATCTTCGTTTTCTTCTATTATAATATTTCTTTCTTTCTATCTCTCATCCTCTAACTTCTTTCTTATAATGATTCGTATTTTTGTGTCATTTGGATTGGACATGTGGTGTTCTTAGTCGATCCAAAGGGTACAGAAATTCGGGTCGTTTCAAATATAAAACTAAATTGCTTGTAGCACATGACAGTTTCCAGTTCAAGGTCTAGTGAGTAAAGGAATTTTAAATGTCTGCTTCCCCAAACGGTAATTATATTTGTATTAAATATTCTAACTTTCTGTTTTGTACTTCCCTTTTCTTACTTTAATGATATGGTCATATGCATGCTTCTTGATTCACTTATAAGCACCAAAACAAAACAAGCAATGTAAGCATGGAGTTTACATAACTGGAAATTCCAACTTGAAAGGCATTCTCATCATAGGATTACAGGTTTCTAAGATAACAGTTCAAAACAGAAAGGAAAAAAAAAGAGATCTTATGAGAAAATAAGGTTATTGTTTATTATTGATTTATAAATTTGGGACCGCATCAATAATGTGAGATGATATTTGTAGCACCAACTTTTACAGAATTAATGATTAGCAATGCATTAGTCTTCAACCCATCTCTCACACTTTGCCCACATTTGCACACTGTTGGAACTACTGTCTTCCCCTCACAAAGTTGTGTCTTTGACCTAGTCTCTATTTTGAATTTTTAGAAGAAAACCTCAAGTATGATTTTAATTTGACAAATGGAACGCCTTCAAATTTCTTTTTGGGTTTTACTGTTCAAGCACATGAGCAGCTTGACAATGGTCACTATAAGGTTGGGACCGTTTGAACATGACATGCAGAATAGTAACAAAATTATTTAATATCGAATTCCCGCCTTACGACTATATTTTGCAAGTAAGATCTAAATGTGTATATCAAACAATATTTTGATTTAAAGGATTTGTTCTAATGTTAAAAACTCTACAAACTATAAGTGCATGAAACTGCACTACACTTAGTTGCAGTGTTCTCCTTTCATATGACAACAAGTTATATAATTAGGCTATTAATTTTTTTCTAAGAATTATCTATATAAAATTCTCATAAATGACTGGTTGTTAATAAAAATATGAATTGTTTAATTAGTCAAACTCTGATGTCATTTACAGTAAAAACTTATGTTTAATTGTTACTCCTAACATACATGTCTCTCTTTCCATGCCTTTATGAGTGCATTTGACCGTTAATTTATTTGAATATGAGATATGAAATCTATCGTAAAATATCTTACATGTTTAGAACATATGAGATATATTATATGACAATGGTTTGCAATTATATAAATGCAACCATCATCACCTCTCATACCCATATGTTAATTTTTATTTTCTTCCTTATTTAGTGTAAATTTTTGAGTCTTTGCATGCTTGTTAACTTCGAATTCATTTCAGCTGTTGGTATTGTTATTATTGACTGTTCTAGTAAACTAATGTTAGTATTCATGCAAGTTATTAATAAAATTTTGTGCTGTTGAATACTTTGAACCTACACATTGACGATTTAAAATGATGCAAAGGCCATAGTTCTTGAAGAGGAGAGGCATAAGAAGACGCAGGAGCGAGCAGGGCTCGACAGCAGCTGTAATTTATTAAAAGGGAAAATTCATTTGTAAATATATATATTTTTCTCCACTGTACAAAATATTGTATTATAAACTCTGATATTTGAATAAAATTTTATTTTGTTACTATTATCGAGCATAGCGATTCTGTGTTAAATTCCATTTTAAACCCTGTAAGCTAATAACAATCTGTCATTTTGAACGCTTCGAGTTGCTTTAAATACCGCCTTGAGGCGGTCAAAATGGTGGGCTTTTACAATTGGTATCAGAGCCAGGTTTTTCTAAAACTTGGCTTATTGGGTTTAAAACTCATTAGAGATAGGGTGGAAATACCATAGAATGAGCGGAATTGATATAGAATCAATCTTGAGAGAGCGCGTTTTGAGGTTTTGAAAAATACTTCGAATTTGACAAAATGGGATTCGAGCGGTGTCCGATTTAAAAATGGTAGTTAAACTAGAACTGAATCAGTTTTGAAATTGGCTCGGATCAATATTTGAAGTAAAGTAAGAATGCCGGTGATAATAAATAAATAATACAAACAACTAAAAGTAGATTAGTTATTTTTCTTTGACAGATATATAGTTTGAATCGAGTACAATCTCCATTGAGATATTCTGGATGATGAGGATTTTGAGTAAACCGATTAGTAATACCAAGCGGTATGGGACGTTTTCTGGTTACTCTCTTTACTTTTCATATAGAATATTCGGTTTTTTTTCGTATTTTCGGTTCTGAAATATACCGGTAACATAATGTGGTACAAGAACATGTGTTACTGTTTGAAAGTATTCTTCAATTACTGAAGTGTTTTCTAAGTTTACATGCTTGCATGATGATACTATTTGTTCTCATTCACAACTATTATGATTTGGTTCATTTCGCCATATTGTTTTATATTTGATATTTATTATGAGTGTTATATCGATTTATATATGATATCCTGACTTGACTAATTTTATTATATTGTTTTATATATGATAAAATCGAAGATCAGTTTTGTTTGTGATTACCATTTTGCCTTTATATGTGATGGTCTATTTCTTTAAGTCATAGTTGAATTTTTAAAGTGTTTTGATGTTATAAACACTTTGAACTACATGGCAAGTTTTATATAAATTAGCATTTCAAAAATTCTTTTCATTTTGGGATTGGGATAGATTGGACTCTGTTGTACCAATGGACCAAAACTCCATCTTGGTCGACCTGATTCAGGTTCGCTACCTGAATCATGGTGGTTTTAATTTCTGCCCATCTACCACCAAAGGTCAAACGGTCTGCTACATTGGGCAATTTTGTTGTTTTGATCGGGATTCCCAATCGGCGGGTCACGGACTACATCAGATGGAGGCGTGGGGGTGCCACATGTAGTGCCGCGAACGGGTAGCATACGGCCTTCTCCTTAGACCGTCTTGGTTATCCGGGGATGATCGCCAGGTGTCATTATGGCGCTATGAGTGGATTACGGTGCAGATGTCTCGATGCGCGCTCGAGCTCTACCACTGTGATTTTACAAAACTAGTGTCTGTTTATTTGGTATTTATGAGTCAAGTTACATTTATCCCATAATCCCCTAATATTTTATTACATTACTATAACTGATTTGATTATATTATCATATTGATTTTATAAATGATATTTGTTATGAGTATCGTATTGATTTATATATGATACTCTTATTTGATTATATTATCATATTGATTTTATATATGATAATTGTTATGAGTATCGTATTGATTTATATATGATACTCTGGTTTGATTATATTATCATATTGATCTATATATGATATTTGTTAAGAGCAACGTATTGATTTATATATGATACTCTGGTTTGATTATATTATCATATTGATTTATATATGATAATTGTTATATTGATTTATGCTTTGTTTAACAAGCGATAAATGCCATGAAGATTTTATTAACTTGATCAATTATCATAAGATATTTATTGTGAGTATCTTATCGTTTGAGTATTGTGTTGATTTATATATGATATTTTGTTTTTGTTATTTTATCATATTATTTTTTTATATATATGATAAATATCATGAAATGTTCGATTTATATAAGTTGTTTTATTTTTTCCATCTGGTTGTATTCATTATGAGCATCGTTTTGATTTAGGAATGGTACCCTGACCTAATTCATTTTTATCATATTGTTTTCATATGATAAATGTAATGAAGATTTTATTGGCTTTAACTCGATTTGTTATTATATTACGACTTGTGATGGATACCATATTGATTATATTAAAAACAAGGGAGTGGGTATCTTAATATATGTAGTTTACTTGGGATAAGAGTTGAAACTTTTAAAAAATTGAATAAACAAGCTTGGGTTTTTTTGTTGTTACAAGCTAAATAAGTTGGGAAAGATTACAGAAGCTTCAAGCTCCATGTATTGGATCTTTAAAATTACCAAAGAAGTTATACATGCGATGTTGGAATTTTATAATGTTGTATACCAAACCGAGTAAATTGCGAGGGCGCAATTTCTTTAAGGTGTGAAGTCTATAACAACCCAGATTTTTGTGAAGGGGCTGTAATAGCTTAGAAAAATTGGCATTTAGAAAATGAACTAAATTAAGATTTAATATTTGAAAGTGAGTTGTTTTGATAAATTCAATGATGGAAGTATTTTAAACTTAATTGAAATATTTGATCTGAGAATCTGTAAAGTTGATTTTTAAACTTAGCTCTTTATCTTAGGACATAAATTTGTTTTAATAATTAAAAAAAAGTATATTCGAGAATTCTATTTGGAAATAAAAATACATTGTTTTGAATTTGTATACCTAACAAATAAATGGTATAACATTTGGTATAAAAATAAAATAAAATGAAAATGAAAACGAATGTTTGTTTATTTGGGTTGCCACTTGTTAAATTGGTTCTGAAATTTTGGAACGTGTCTTTGTTATCTGTGAAGCACACATCCTTCCCTCTAGACATGTTCGTGTCCCTTTATTTCTTCAGAAAGGTCTCGATTCCTCGGGAGAATGCACTCTTCCAAATATAAAATCAGGGGGGTGGGAAATCCTTAGCAAAAATTTTCCCCAAAAATTTCATTAAAAAATCAGTTCCTGCAAAATGATGCTCAATTGGAAAAAATGGCTTCTGCCACAAAAATCGGAGTCCCCGACTGCTCCTCATTCCGTTCAACCACCGTCATCAGTTCGAATCCACCTGAAGCACTTAACTACCTCACGATGAGGACTGCGAAACCCTCTTCACGGAGCACTGTAGCCCGAGGACCCAAAACCCGAAGCCACCAAATCTGAAATTTGGTCTTCCCTCTATCTAGTCGGAGACCTTCACTTTATCGTTGAGCATCCAAGGCATTCTAATATGGGCCTGAAAGAGGCGCTGTTTTCCTGTAACAACCCGCAAATCCGAGCTATCTGAGTTGACTAAATACAACACACGTCCAACCCAAATAACACAGAAATACGAACCATCAATAGAAAGAAGATAGAGGATGAGAAATAGAAAGAAAGAAATATTAGAATAGAAGAAAAACGAAGATCACAACTCACAGCGGAACGAATAAAATATATTATATAACATAACTTTTGAAATACAAATCAGTAACTTTATATACATACCATCATCAGAGCACAACAGTCATTTCTGGAACAGTTATAAACATCGGTTTCCAGATACAAACAAGGTCCACAGCGGAATATATGATAGCCTATAGCTAACCGGTGAAGCCTCCTGCTTCCAGCTCCTTCAAATGAATCTGTGAAATCCCGACTACTTGACTGCCCGTACAAATTTGGGCACCCAAGAGTTTAGGGAAAACAAAACAAAATAAACTTCGGGTCAGTCATGGGACTGGTGTGAGTAAACTCCAACCACTCGTTTAACTTTCAAAACTCTTTTCGAAAGAAAAGATAATAGTAAGACCAGCCCACACATAAACATGGTCGGTTTTTACCTTACTATAATCCAAAACACTTTGATACGAAAATCCAGTGATATTATAATAATGTCTACATCAAGTAAATAACCAAATAGCAGAACGCTTGCATCTCACGCTCCACATATATTATAAAATCAAAACCGCAGGGCGCTTATTGGAGATTGGATTTCCAACATGACAAGGTATGGAACCACCTTCCGACTGTGTATCTCTAGAGAGGAATACACTGGGTTCAACAAGAACATCTTGCAACCCGGCCCACACATGACCGACCACTCATTTCGCTTGAGTGTATCGAATGTATATCACCAACGGTTGGGATCAGCAACCGTCTCCCGACTGTGACAGCATCGAATAGAATAAGAAATTAAATGAACCTCTAGATAGGTGATTATACATCCTAACGGGTGCGACCCACATAGCCATGCTGCCTGCCCGATTTTTGTCCTTTCCCGGTTGTTGAGGCCTGAGGCTACGAATACTTACCATTCATTGATAGCACAATCACTTTGAATGCCACATTGTCAGATCCGTTAATCACTAGTTGAGTTTGCACAAATATTCTGGATATTATGCTAAGGGATAAATCCGTTGCAACCATATATATTTATACAGACCAACCCATTTGATCATTGGAAATACTCTGTCAGACATTCGTCCATTTACGTTCGTTCTGGGATTGAACGAAACCGAAGGCACAATTTCTATAAATAGAAAAGCCCTTGCACTTTACTCCGTCTTCAATATATTCAGCATACTTGGTTCGCAACGCTTATGCCGATACGGAGTGGTTCTTCAGATAATAATCCAACCGGTCTCTCCATATTGACAACGATGGTCAAAACCTTCGATAGTCTGTGATTTAACTATCGAATAAAACAAGTGTTCATCCAAACATATCAAACAAATCACTGGGCTCTTTAATTAATATTTCATTGATTAAATCTCTTCTCCATTTCCTTATCAATATTTGTTAACCAAATATTTCAATAATCATCTTGGCCTCTTATGCCATCTGGAAAACGTTTCCAAATATTAACTTCTTTTATTTTCTATATATTAGAAAATATCTCTATTTGCAATTGGAAACAATTCCAATTACTTATCTCTATCCCGACTATTTTAATTATACTCAGGAAATACTTACTTGTTATATTTCCAAAATTCCATCACTTGGGTTTAAAACGAATGTTGTGTAAAACATCGTTACCACAACCCAAAATATTTTACTCAACTAACTCTTTTTTTTCAAACACTTCTCTTCGAGACTGGATCTTACTATTTATCCATTAAAAATGAAATCAATCAAGTTGGGGTAAAATTACCTCTCAGACCTTAACTGAAACATCCTCAACTTCAAAACGGCAAAACCACTTACCTGGAATAAATACACTATACAATCCAATTGTTCATTTTTAAAACATGTATGAAGTTCGCTTTCTATTTCTAATTTATAGATTTCCCTTTTTGTTTAAAATATTCGATTTTTTTATATTCATTTATCTATCGAATTCTATACGTCGATACAATGATTTCTAACTATCCAAATATTTTAAAAATATTCTAACTCCTTAAATTTCCGGAAAATTTCGCCATAACCTCCCCTGTATCGGGAGCATCGGGAAATTTCAAATAGCTTCCCCGGTCCTTCTAATCTCAAAAAGAAAAAGAAAAAGCCAAGCGGCTTGCCGATACGGCGCATAAAACTCATATATGAATTTAAACATGTACCTTTTTGTCGGGCACATAAATAAAAATCTTCATATACTCCATCCCATATCTGTTTAACACCTGTTCACCTGTTGCCAATTCAATTCAACTCAATCCATTCGTTTGAATTTTGAATCGTTTGAATTCAGTTTCGCTCAATTATTCTTTAATTAGCCCTTTTGCCTATTTCACTTCTTTGTTTGAACATAACATGTTCAAACAAAATATTTAATTAGCTTATATCCAAATTGAATTTCAAGTTTCCAATTCTAGCTTCCCTTTCGATTTCGAATATAAATTTTCAAATCGAATTCACTTATTCAAAGCCCAATATCAATTCAAAATCCCATTTAACTAATTACTATTCAAATTAGTTAGTTCTATTCAAAGTCAAAAAATCTGATTTCTGTTTCAAAATCAAATTCATTACTTCACTTGAGTTCACATATAATTACAACTCAGAATCTGAAATTTTCTAAATAGAATTTCGAATTTTACTCGTTTAAAATCCTTTTATAAAATTAAATAAACCGTTATGGGTTTTAAAACGATTTTGGCGCTGTTTTACTGAAAATTTGATTTTGACATATCTCAAAATCTATACGACGAAATCCAGATTTTTCTCCTTCCTTAGAAAACTATTATCAAATCGGTCCTGACGTTTCTTGTTTCAAAGAATTCCGACTTCAATTGGGTTCTTTATACTCGATTGAAGTTCGAATCGCTATTTTACGAACTGCAGCGCTGCGGCGAGCTCGTTTTAATTATATTTATATATAAAAACCTTTAAACTTCTTTAAAATGAATTCAACTTCATTTAACTCTATTCAAATATTCAAACTCCATTTAAATTCTATTTAAAATTCTAAATGTTTCCAATTCCATTTTCTCTTATTTGAAATTCCCAATATTTCAAATTACATTTTCTTTTATTTGAAATTCCATTTTTGAATTTCCTTTATTCCAATCCCATTTGAATTCCTTTGAATTTAAATTCTATTTCAATTCCCTTGAATTCAAATTCTATTTCAAAACTATTTGGATTTCCTATTTTGAAATCCTATTTCAATCCTACTTTGAAATCCTATTTTCAAAGTTTATTTCAAATTCTATTTTGAAATTCTATATTCAAATTTCTACTTGAATTTCTATATTCAATTCCCTGTTCAAATTAAATACTTGAATTTCTATTCAAATCTCTTTTCAAATTTCATGTTTGAATTCCATTCAAATCTCTGTTCAAATTTCACATTTGAATTCTTCTTTGAAATTCTATATTTCAAATTCTATTCAATTCTTCTTTGAAAATTTATATTTCAAAGTCTGGTTTCTATTTGAACTCTTATATCCAACTTCTTTAAACAAGTCTCGACTTCAATTCCTTTTGAAATCGATATTTCTATTTTCTTTGAAGATAGATTTCTCATTCCAAGTTCACACTTGTATTTCTATTTCTGAATTATCAAATGATAATTCTTTTCTCTTCATTTTATAACTTCGTTATAAAAGAACTATTTATAAACTTCATTTATAAAGGAACTACTTGTTATATTTTTCAAAAACAAGTTTTATATTTTTATTCCATTTAAAAATTCAAATTCTATTTAAAAATAGAATTTTCCCTTTTAAAATCTCGAATATCCTTCCACGATATTTTAAATAAATTAACACTTAGCCCAGTGATATTTAAAACAATCAAATCACCAAATTTTCAATCATTTTATTTTTAACACATCATATATGAACATATGAAATCAGCAAACAACAAACAGATAATATATTTTTGAGGAATCCAGTTGGATCCCTCCAACCTGTTTTCCTGCATCCACAGATGTTAGCACATAAATAATACCCATTCTGCTTCGTGGCAGAATATCGCGGTATAGAATGTCATCCACTAATCATAGCGTGGGCGTATAGGGTAATCATCCGCTATGAAACTGCGGGCATCCGCTAATGAGACTGTGGGAATCCAACCAATCAATCAACCCAATATATATATATATATATAATAGCCTAAATAACTAATATATATAAAACAACCAAAAAGCATTCGCACAAGCAACAAACAATTATTTTTAATGAAATAAAAATAATTCTAAAGGTGAGTGAGATTTACTCACCTCGATTTTTATAGTGATCAATCCCAATTCATTTCCATTTTTCAAGTGATGACAACACGAATCCAACCACCCGTTCCAATTTGGCTCTATTTAAATTCGAGATTTTATTTTATAAATAACCGAACAAATTCAAATATGATTAAAGATTTAATTAAGATAAATTAGCTTTTTAGATTACCTTACAATCCACCCTTAACATTGCCTTAGCTTTACAGCAAAACCCTATTCGGATTTCACCACTTGCCAAACCGAAGTCTGCTACTTTCCCCATTTCACCAAAACTGCCATTGCACTATCCAGTTCACAACCTGATAACAACATCAGCTCCTTTTTCCAAAAATCAAAGCCCGAAACTGCCTTTGTCTGACCCAATTCGCCATTAACACCTCAGCGTCGACCACTACAGACTGAACCCTAAAACTCTACTGTCGAGCGCTTCCCCTTCCATGCGCATCACTCAACCGCAACCCAGACGAACCCCCTTGGCACCCAAAACTCCTACGATAGAAAAGAAATTGGCCCCCTAGGTCATCGCGACCCTCACTGAATCATCTGGACATTCGAACTCCGTTCCTTCCCCAAACTCGAGTGCGAGCCACCTAGTCGCACTGATTTGCGAACGCCCGATCGAGACAGGCTTCCACCTTCGCTTTCGATTTCAAGGGTGACTGAAAAATGAGATAGAGGAAGAAGGGATGAAATGCTTTTAGTTGGCTTGTGAGAATGGAAATAACGAAGGGGATATGGCTCATTTTATAGACGCGACGGTGGGAGACAAGGAGTACAAGGCCATTAAGATCTCTGTTTTGCTCGATTTTGAAGGTGAGATACAATTTAATCAGCTCGATGAAGATGTCTCCATAGTTAAATATTTTGGTCGGGTTTTCGTACACAATATAGGGTGGTTTTAGGTATAGGTCGGCTGTGATTAGATTAGTTAGGATTTTTTTCTAAAATATAATGTTACATAATATCTCGTGACCCTTAATTTGTAATCCCAACCCACAATACATTCGTAACGACCAACGTTCTCAGATTATAACGTTATTCTGAACTCAACGGAACTGATATGGAAATTTAAATTCGAATGTAAATATAAACGGCCATATTAAATTGATAATCCAATATAAAATATCATTTATATTATCAACTAAATATTTAAAACAATATTAAATATTTAAAATAATTAACCAAAAATCTGGGTCGTTACATTCTTTCCCCCTTAAAATAATTTCGTCCTCGAAATTGCTAAAGTAGGAAAAATGGTACAAACTCATTACTTTTCAAAAACTCGCATATGCTGAAACTGAACTCTTCTAATTTCAACAAATTTAATTCCATCAAAACTTTTTGTCTTTCTTCATTCAATTCGAATGATCTACGATCAATCCATTTATATCCAATCTATATTCCATTAAACCTATTCAAATTGATTCTAGTTAATTGATTTACTTCGACCCATTTAACTAGCTTAAGTTAAATTCCAATTCCGGAATTCAAATTCCAGGGTTATCATTTTAAATCCTTTTGAAATCACTTAAACATGTACATATATTTATAATCTTTTCAAATTCAAAATATTTGAATTTTCCAACTAAACTTGTTTTCTTTTAAACAAATTCCCATCAAAAACTTTTTCTAAGGTAGCAATTCATCACTTAGAAACTCGGAAATGAACACTGATGATGTTGCAATCATCATCAGAATAATTTCCCAGCCACTGAAGTGAGTTCAGTGCTTTATTATTTCAAAATCCATCTAAAATGATTTTCTTTCAAATCCTTCTAAAACAAAGCTATATTACTTTAATATACTTTGAAAAATATTTTTCAACTTCCCAGGATTTTGAATTCTTAATTCTGGTTTGAATTAAATTCTAATTCATCTCATTTGTATATTTAATTCATATACAAATTCTATTTGGTTATAAATAACCATTTTAATTTTATAATCTTGTTGGATTAAAATCTTAACAATCAACACATCCATATAATATAATAATTCTAGAAAATTATTCTTTCTATATCAAAAATAGAAATTTTGGGTAAAATTATTTCATTTACCCTTTTTAAAACAATACTGTGTCGAATTTCTCTGTTCAAGTGTTTAGAAATTCCTATCGACTTTGTGGCGTCCCACGATTTGACCAGAATTCATAAACCACTCACAGACTAGCCAACACAATATAAAACAACTTTTATATCAACTAACAAATACGCTCTCTCGTATCTATACACTCAACTCATTCTAGGGTACTACTGACCCTATCTCTAATGAGCACCTGCCACACAAGCCTAGGTATTCGCTCAACTTAAGCTCTGATACCAACTGTAACGACCTAACGGCAGTGGGCTAACCTCCCACCGTGGCTTACAGAGATACCTCAGAACTGCTTTTACGGCCAGCCTCGCGACTCGACCAACCCACATTGTCGGGAGATGTAGGGGTAAGAGTCTCCCGTTCGCCACCAAACGCGAAGCGAGAACCCCCTATCATCCGTACCAATTAAGCAACCAGCTCTGATACCAACTGTAACAACCCGCAAATCCGAGCTATCTGAGTTGACTAAATACAACACACGTCCAACCCAAATAACACAGAAATACGAACCATCAATAGAAAGAAGATAGAGGATGAGAAATAGAAAGAAAGAAATATTAGAATAGAAGAAAAACGAAGATCACAACTCACAGCGGAACGAATAAAATATATTATATAACATAACTTTTGAAATACAAATCAGTAACTTTATATACATACCATCATCAGAGCACAACAGTCATTTCTGGAACAGTTATAAACATCGGTTTCCAGATACAAACAAGGTCCACAGCGGAATATATGATAGCCTATAGCTAACCGGTGAAGCCTCCTGCTTCCAGCTCCTTCAAATGAATCTGTGAAATCCCGACTACTTGACTGCCCGTACAAATTTGGGCACCCAAGAGTTTAGGGAAAACAAAACAAAATAAACTTCGGGTCAGTCATGGGACTGGTGTGAGTAAACTCCAACCACTCGTTTAACTTTCAAAACTCTTTTCGAAAGAAAAGATAATAGTAAGACCAGCCCACACATAAACATGGTCGGTTTTTACCTTACTATAATCCAAAACACTTTGATACGAAAATCCAGTGATATTATAATAATGTCTACATCAAGTAAATAACCAAATAGCAGAACGCTTGCATCTCACGCTCCACATATATTATAAAATCAAAACCGCAGGGCGCTTATTGGAGATTGGATTTCCAACATGACAAGGTATGGAACCACCTTCCGACTGTGTATCTCTAGAGAGGAATACACTGGGTTCAACAAGAACATCTTGCAACCCGGCCCACACATGACCGACCACTCATTTCGCTTGAGTGTATCGAATGTATATCACCAACGGTTGGGATCAGCAACCGTCTCCCGACTGTGACAGCATCGAATAGAATAAGAAATTAAATGAACCTCTAGATAGGTGATTATACATCCTAATGGGTGCGACCCACATAGCCATGCTGCCTGCCCGATTTTTGTCCTTTCCCGGTTGTTGAGGCCTGAGGCTACGAATACTTACCATTCATTGATAGCACAATCACTTTGAATGCCACATTGTCAGATCCGTTAATCACTAGTTGAGTTTGCACAAATATTCTGGATATTATGCTAAGGGATAAATCCGTTGCAACCATATATATTTATACAGACCAACCCATTTGATCATTGGAAATACTCTGTCAGACATTCGTCCATTTACGCTCGTTCTGGGATTGAACGAAACTGAAGGCACAATTTCTATAAATAGAAAAGCCCTTGCACTTTACTCCGTCTTCAATATATTCAGCATACTTGGTTCGCAACGCTTATGCCGATACGGAGTGGTTCTTCGGATAATAATCCAACCGGTCTCTCCATATTGACAACGATGGTCAAAACCTTCGATAGTCTGTGATTTAACTATCGAATAAAACAAGTGTTCATCCAAACATATCAAACAAATCACTGGGCTCTTTAATTAATATTTCATTGATTAAATCTCTTCTCCATTTCCTTATCAATATTTGTTAACCAAATATTTCAATAATCATCTTGGCCTCTTATGCCATCTGGAAAACGTTTCCAAATATTAACTTCTTTTATTTTCTATATATTAGAAAATATCTCTATTTGCAATTGGAAACAATTCCAATTACTTATCTCTATCCCGACTATTTTAATTATACTCAGGAAATACTTACTTGTTATATTTCCAAAATTCCATCACTTGGGTTTAAAACGAATGTTGTGTAAAACATCGTTACCACAACCCAAAATATTTTACTCAACTAACTCTTTTTTTTCAAACACTTCTCTTCGAGACTGGATCTTACTATTTATCCATTAAAAATGAAATCAATCAAGTTGGGGTAAAATTACCTCTCAGACCTTAACTGAAACATCCTCAACTTCAAAACGGCAAAACCACTTACCTGGAATAAATACACTATACAATCCAATTGTTCATTTTTAAAACATGTATAAAGTTCACTTTCTATTTCTAATTTATAGATTTCCCTTTTTGTTTAAAATATTCGATTTTTTTATATTCATTTATCTATCGAATTCTATACGTCGATACAATGATTTCTAACTATCCAAATATTTTAAAAATATTCTAACTCCTTAAATTTCCGGAAAATTTCGCCATAACCTCCCCTGTATCGGGAGCATCGGGAAATTTCAAATAGCTTCCCCGGTCCTACTAATCTCAAAAAGAAAAAGAAAAAGCCAAGCGGCTTGCCGATACGGCGCATAAAACCCATATATGAATTTAAACATGTACCTTTTTGTCGGGCACATAAATAAAAATCTTCATATACTCCATCCCATATCTGTTTAACACCTGTTCACCTATTGCCAATTCAATTCAACTCAATCCATTCGTTTGAATTTTGAATCGTTTGAATTCAGTTTCGCTCAATTATTCTTTAATTAGCCCTTTTGCCTATTTCACTTCTTTGTTTGAACATAACATGTTCAAACAAAATATTTAATTAGCTTATATCCAAATTGAATTTCAAGTTTCCAATTCTAGCTTCCCTTTCGATTTCGAATATAAATTTTCAAATCGAATTCACTTATTCAAAGCCCAATATCAATTCAAAATCCCATTTAACTAATTACTATTCAAATTAGTTAGTTCTATTCAAAGTCAAAAAATCTGATTTCTGTTTCAAAATCAAATTCATTACTTCACTTGAGTTCACATATAATTACAACTCAGAATCTGAAATTTTCTAAATAGAATTTCGAATTTTACTCGTTTAAAATCCTTTTATAAAATTAAATAAACCGTTATGGGTTTTAAAACGATTTTGGCGCTGTTTTACTGAAAATTTGATTTTGACATATCTCAAAATCTATACGACGAAATCCAGATTTTTCTCCTTCCTTAGAAAACTATTATCAAATCGGTCCTGACGTTTCTTGTTTCAAAGAATTCCGACTTCATTGGGTTCTGTATACTCGATTGAAGTTCGAATCGCTATTTTACGAACTACAGCGCTGCGGCGAGCTCGTTTTAATTATATTTATATATATAAACCTTTAAACTTCTTTAAAATGAATTCAACTTCATTTAACTCTATTCAAATATTCAAACTCCATTTAAATTCTATTTAAAATTCTAAATGTTTCCAATTCAATTTTCTCTTATTTGAAATTCCCAATATTTCAAATTACATTTTCTTTTATTTGAAATTCCATTTTTGAATTTCCTTTATTCCAATCCCATTTGAATTCCTTTGAATTTAAATTCTATTTCAATTCCCTTGAATTCAAATTCTATTTCAAAACTATTTGGATTTCCTATTTTGAAATCCTATTTCAATCCTACTTTGAAATCCTATTTTCAAAGTTTATTTCAAATTCTATTTTGAAATTCTATATTCAAATTTCTACTTGAATTTCTATATTCAATTCCCTGTTCAAATTAAATACTTGAATTTCTATTCAAATCTCTTTTCAAATTTCATGTTTGAATTCCATTCAAATCTCTGTTCAAATTTCACATTTGAATTCTTCTTTGAAATTCTATATTTCAAATTCTATTCAATTCTTCTTTGAAAATTTATATTTCAAAGTCTGGTTTCTATTTGAACTCTTATATCCAACTTCTTTAAACAAGTCTCAACTTCAATTCCTTTTGAAATCGATATTTCTATTTTCTTTGAAGATAGATTTCTCATTCCAAGTTCACACTTGTATTTCTATTTCTGAATTATCAAATGATAATTCTTTTCTCTTCATTTTATAACTTCGTTATAAAAGAACTATTTATAAACTTCATTTATAAAGGAACTACTTGTTATATTTTTCAAAAACAAGTTTTATATTTTTATTCCATTTAAAAATTCAAATTCTATTTAAAAATAGAATTTTCCCTTTTAAAATCTCGAATATCCTTCCACGATATTTTAAATAAATTAACACTTAGCCCAGTGATATTTAAAACAATCAAATCACCAAATTTTCAATCATTTTATTTTTAACACATCATATATGAATATATGAAATCAGCAAACAACAAACAGATAATATATTTTTGAGGAATCCAGTTGGATCCCTCTAACCTGTTTTCCTGCATCCACAGATGTTAGCACATAAATAATACCCATTCTGCTTCGTGGCAGAATATCGCGGTATAGAAGGTCATCCACTAATCATAGCGTGGGGCGTATAGGGTAATCATCCGCTATGAAACTGTGGGCATCCGCTAATGAGACTGCGGGAATCCAACCAATCAATCAACCCAATATATATATATATAATAGCCTAAATAACTAATATATATAAAACAACCAGAAAGCATTCGCACAAGCAACAAACAATTATTTTTAATGAAATAAAAATAATTCTAAAGGTGAGTGAGATTTACTCACCTTGATTTTTATAGTGATCAATCCCAATTCATTTCCATTTTTCAAGTGATGACAACACGAATCCAACCACCCGTTCCAATTTGGCTCTATTTAAATTCGAGATTTTATTTTATAAATAACCGAACAAATTCAAATATGATTAAAGATTTAATTAAGATAAAATAGCTTTTTAGATTACCTTACAATCCACCCTTAACAATGCCTTAGCTTTACAGCAAAACCCTATTCGGATTTCACCACTTGCCAAACCGAAGTCTGCTACTTTCCCCATTTCACCAAAACTGCCATTGCACTATCCAGTTCACAACCTGATAACAACATCAGCTCCTTTTTCCAAAAATCAAAGCCCGAAACTGCCTTTGTCTGACCCAATTCGCCATTAACACCTCAGCGTCGACCACTACAGACTGAACCCTAAAACTCTACTGTCGAGCGCTTCCCCTTCCATGCGCATCACTCAACCGCAACCCAGACGAACCCCCTTGGCACCCAAAACTCCTACGACAGAAAAGAAATTGGCCCCCTAGGTCATCGCGACCCTCACTGAATCATCTGGACATTCGAACTCCGTTCCTTCCCCAAACTCGAGTGCGAGCCACCTAGTCGCACTGATTTGCGAACGCCCGATCGAGACAGGCTTCCACCTTCGCTTTCGATTTCAAGGGTGACTGAAAAATGAGATAGAGGAAGAAGGGATGAAATGCTTTTAGTTGGCTTGTGAGAATGGAAATAACGAAGGGGATATGGCTCATTTTATAGACGCGACGGTGGGAGACAAGGAGTACAAGGCCATTAAGATCTCTGTTTTGCTCGATTTTGAAGGTGAGAGACAATTTAATCAGCTCGATGAAGATGTCTCCATAGTTAAATATTTTGGTCGGGTTTTCGTACACAATATAGGGTGGTTTTAGGTATAGGTCGGCTGTGATTAGATTAGTTAGGATTTTTTTCTAAAATATAATGTTACATAATATCTCGTGACCCTTAATTTGTAATCCCAACCCACAATACATTCGTAACGACCAACGTTCTCAGATTATAACGTTATTCTGAACTCAACGGAACTGATATGGAAATTTAAATTCGAATGTAAATATAAACGGCCATATTAAATTGATAATCCAATATAAAATATCATTTATATTATCAACTAAATATTTAAAACAATATTAAATATTTAAAATAATTAACCAAAAATCTGGGTCGTTACATTTCCCGTCGGCATCACTGTGTGTTGCTCAAGCGCGAAACCGCTAGCATGCCATCATCCTCAGCTTTTTCGGTGTGTTTGAAGGTAAGTTTACTTAAGAATAAGTTTATTACAAGTGTTTTACTTCACATACACTGAATATAGTTGGCCTGCGGGTTGTTTGGCGATTGTTTTTCCATCATTTTGTTGGCATGTTAATTTCCGAGTTGTGATTACTTGCTCATGTGACGTATTACAAACTTGGTAATTTCATTGGAGATGAACTTCTTTATTTTTGGTTTGCATTGCATGACATGCGAACCTGGTAGCAAGTTGATGAACTTTTATTTCTCTAAATTAAATATATCAGTTATGTTAGGAGATCAGTTTTAGAGCCATAATTCTAATTCTTTGTCTGTGTTAACGTTGTACATGTGGTATCAACGTGAACTGTAATTCAATATGATAGCTTGGTTAGGACAAAGTTGTGTCCTTCAGAAAAAAAAGAGAAATATTTTTACACAACAAAACTTTCTTCTGTACTGTATGGAGTATGGAGTGTTAATTAAAGGTCAAAAAAATGTCAAAAATAGATTTTAGTGAAAATTAGGCTCACATCCTTAGAATTAATCCTAATTAAGCTCACATCCTCCCTATAAAAAAAGTTTAAATTACATCATTCTTTTTAAACTAACCTCCTATTTGTGACTAATTTGCCCCTCTTCAATATTTCGGCTGAACGTAAGGATCTAAATACTGATTAGGGCTTTATTTTTTGCAGAAACAAAATTTTATATTCCATGGTGGCGGCGGCTCCAGAACCAAAACCTAAATCGTGAGCCCCTATTTGCAGCAACCAGCGACCGCCGCTCCAGCACCATCGATCATCCCCCCTTCAGTCGACGCCGCTCCAGCACCAGGATCCACCGCCAAAGGAAATCGCGATCAACCCCCCTTCCAGCAACCAGCTATCCGCACCCTTTAGTGAAAATTAGGCTCACATCGTTAGAATTAATCCTAATTAAGCTCACATACTCCCTATAAAAAAAGTTTAAATTACATCCTTCTTTTTAAACTAACCTCCTATTTGTGACTAATTTGCCCATATTTCGGCTGAACGTAAGGATCTAAATACCGATTAGGGCTTTATTTTTTGCGGAAACAAAATTTTATATTCCATGGTGGCGGCGGCTCCAGAACCAAAACCTAAACCGTTAGCCCCTATTTGCAGCAACCAACGACCGCCGCTCCAGCACCATCGATCATCCCCCCTTTAGTCGACGCCACTCTAGCACCAGGATCCACCGCCAAAGGAAATCGCGATCAACCCCCCTTCCAGCAACCAGCTATCCGCTCTAGCACCATCGATTGCGATTCACAAATCAATGTCAGTGATCCATGGAAAAGAAGAAGAAGGAGGAAATCGCGATCTTAGGAAGGCCGCACTTCTTCCATAAACTATAGCTGCCATTTTTGTGGATGTAAGTTTTTAATTTTAGCCATGTTCTTAGGCTCTCTTAGCTTTTGATTTTTGCTGAATTTTTTATTTTTAATTTGAGCTATATATTTTGGTTTTTGGTTTGAAAATGGGAAGGGCAACATTCATTATTTTCGTTGTAGGATGTAGGAAAATACAAACAGAAAAACATTCAAAATCGCGATCTGTAAGATGTAGGAAAATATCTTTGATTTTTGCTGAACTTCTGATAAAAAGTTACGGAAAAATATGCATATATTCTTAATATATGAATATATGTATGCAATTTTTTATCAAACAAACAGAAAAACATATTATTTTACAAATATATTCATATTTCTATGCATATATCTGGAATACTTGCATATAAATATTCATAAATATCTGAAAAACATATTATTTTACAAATATATTCATATTTCTACGCATGTATTTATATTATTCTGAAGCAGTTTTTGTAATTTAGGTTACTGCTCATTAAGCTTATTAATGTTGATTTTCTTTTTTTGATAACAGTGTTCCAGTGGATATTGGTGTAGTGGTGTTGTTGAAGCTTGGTCCTCCATCCTTTTCCAAATGATTGAAATCTGCAGTTGTTTCTATAGAGACTACTAAATGTTCTGAAATTTTTGATGTAGTACATGTAAATGTGGTCTATACTTATTTTTTGATGTAATACATGTAAATGTGTTGAAATTATTCATGTAAGTATGCACATATTTCTGTTATTTGCATATATATATATGCATCTTGTTATAATTATATGTGTTTACTTTTTTGTCGTTTCTTTTGTTTCAGCAATTATGCAGTACAGTTCTGTATATGTATGCAATTATTTCACTTTTGTGCATAAATGTATGCAATTTTAATTAATATTTGTATCTAATTGTCTAATTTTTCGTAAAAATCAAAAAATCTTAATAAAAAATTGTAGTCCCTACATTCAAGTAATTATTTATTTCTGAATAATATTAATGTATGCACGTCTACTTCATTATTGCGCAAAACTAATAATTTATTTTCTGCATAATATTAATAAATGTATGCAATTATTCCACTTAGTTGCATAAATGTATGCAATTTTACGTAATATATGTATCTAAATGTCTATTTTTTCGTTAAAATAAAAAAAAGTAATAAAAAAATCGTTGTTAGAGTGATCGACGGTTTTCCAGAATTGTAGGATTAGGTTTATGAGCGAGATAATAGGAGCGATAGACTGAGTAAATGAGGAAAAACAGTTGTTAGGTAGTTTTTTAGGTATGTAAGGGTAGATTTGGAATTTTTTTAGCGGAAATTCAAAAATAGGGATGTATTCTATATTATTTTTATCACCGGGTTTTTTTTATATTTTGAAACTTAATAGGGACCTGTAAAAAACGCACCCTAGATTTTATTGGTATAATATTATTTTTCCATGGATTGCCAATTAAATAGGATATCCGCCTTTTATGGTTTGAATAATGTTTTTGGTTGGATGAGTGGTCTGTTTTGGGTATAGTCATGATTTTTCTAAGTTCATTTGTCATTTGTGGATTAAAGGGTCTGTGTATGCACATGCAAATGCATTCACTTTCATTTTTTGTTAATTTTAGTCCTAATTTGTATGAAAGATGGATCCTTCTATTGGGATTTTTGCACCTGAGTTGTTTGACTTGTTTTAGGGAAGCATGCCATTCAATGTTTTAAACTTTATGCTCAGATTTTAGCATGCAATTTGGGAATGGTCTGTTTTAAACATAATTCATGATGGAACTGAAGTTTCCAAAATATAAAATTAAATGGCTTGTAGCACATGACAATTTCCGGTTCATAGTCTAGTGAGGAAAGGAATTTTAAATGTATGCTTCCCCAAACGGTAATTATATTTGTATTAAATATTCTAACTTTCTGTTTTGTACTAACCTTTTCTTACTTTAATGATATGGTCATATGCATGCTTCTTGATTCATTTATAAGCACCAAAACAAAACAAGCAATGTAAGCATGGAGTTTACATAACTGGAAATTCCAACTTGAAAGGCATTCTCAGCATAGGATTACAGGTTTCTAAGATAACATTTCAAAACAGAAAAGAAAAAAAAAGATCTTATAAGAAAATAAGGTTATTGTTTATTATTGATTTATAAGTTTGGGACCACATCAATAATGTGAGATGATATTTGTAGCACCAACTTTTACAGAATTAATGATTGGCCATGCATTAGGCTTCAACCCATCTCTCACACTTTGCCCACATTTGCACACAGTTGGAACTACTGTCTTCCCCTCACAAAGTTGCGTCTTTAACCTAGTTTCTATTTTGAATTTTTAGAAGAAAACCTCAAGTATGATTTTAATTTGACAAATGGAACGCCTTCAAATTTCTTTTCGGGTTTAATTGTTCAAGCACGTGAGTAGCTTGACAATGATACTGTAAGTTTGGGACCGTTTGAACATGGCATGCGGAATAGTAACAAAATTATTTAATATCGAATTCCCGCCTTACGACTATATTTTGCAAGTAAGATCTAAATGTGTATATCGGACAATATTTTGAGTTAAAGGATTTGTTCTAATGTTAAAGACTCTACAAACTATAAGTGCATGAAAACTACACTACACTTAGTTGTAGTGTTCTCCTTTCATATGACATCAAGTTATATAATTAGGCTTTTTTTTTTAGAATTATCCATATAAAATTCTCATAAATGTCAGGTTGTTAATAACAATAGGGTGCTACTATTCACACCCCGGTTTCCACTATCGGCCACCAAAACTAAAAGCACACCAAATATTTTAATTTTCCTCTACTGTCCACCATCTAAATTAATAACATAAAAAACGGAGAGGCCACCATCTCCTAAACAAATATTTCCTTCCTCGCATACTTTCCATTTATCTTCATCTATGTGCATGCCCTTCAATCCAACAGGGCATTTGCATTTTCTGCTGGTGCTAGGTTTGTAATTTTTTTACATTGTTTTCCATCTGTTTTGACTTTGGTTGATGACTACGATAAAATCTAACCCTTTCACACCCCAATTGCAACTTTGGTTTTTTTCCAAGTCCTAATTTATCTGACTTTATAATTACAATAATGATATTCAACTTTTTTTCCCGTTGTTTTACACCATCGAATCAATGTACTCTAAGAATCAAATACCTAAAGTCAAATAGTTCAAGAAAAAATTAACATATTCCATTTTCATAACTGCATTAGAAATTTTAATTTTTAAAAATGAGCACTTACTTCGTTGGTACTGAAATGATTAATCAAATAAACATTTATGCCTTTTAAGTCATTTGATAAAACATCTTGCATCATATTTTCATAATCGTCATGTTTATCATCCAAAACAATAAGGGCGTTCTCCAATTTATCATCATTCAAATACTCCATATATCAAACGATAAAACAAAAATATGTACAAATTTGTAAAACAAGATACGTAAGTTATACATATAAAAACCCAATATATCAAAATTTACATTGTCATTCTTTATTACAGCATCGTCAAATTTAATATCTTTCAAACTTGAAATTTCCAACGAAGCGGAAAAAATATCTTAAAATGCAACGGAAAACCTTAACAGAAAAAAACCTTACAACATGTTCTATAAAATAATATAAAACAATAAAAATCAAATAAATCTAACACTTTTTATTATCTTCATCTTCTATCTCTATTAGGTACAAAAGAATATCCGCTTTTGTTAGGGTTTAAGGTTTGAAATTGTAGGGAAGTACGTGTCTAAATTTGGAGAAGTACAATGGTGAATAACTGAATGAAGGAATAGTATATGGTGGCCGGAAGCATAAAAAAAATAATCATCTGTATTAAGTTTAGAAAGGTGGCCGGTAGTGTAAACCGAGGTGTGAATAGTCGCACCCTAAAAATATAAATTGTTTAATTAGTCAGACTCTGACGTGATTTATAGTAAAAACACATGTTTAATTGTTACTCCTAACATACATATCTCTCTTTCCATGCCTTTATGAGTGCATTTGACCGTTAATTTATTCGAATATGAAATATGAAATCTATCGTAAAATATCTTGCATGTTTAACACATATGAGATATATTATATGACAATTGTTTGCAATTATATAAATGCAACCGTCATCACCTCTCATACCCATATGTTAATTATTATTTTCTTCCTTTTTTAGTGTAAATTTTTGAGTCTTTGCATGCTTGTTAACTTCGAATTCATTTCAGCTGTTGGTATTGTTATTATTGACTGTTCTAGTAAACTAATGTTAGTATTCGTGTAAGTTAATAATGAAATTTTGTGTTGTTGAATACTTTGAACCTACACATTGACGATTTAAAATGATGCAAAGACCTTAGTTCTTGAAGAGAAGAGCATGAGAAGACGCAGGAGCGAGCACGGCTCGACAACAGATGTAATTTATTAAAAAGGAAAATTCATTTGTAAATATATATATATATATTTTTTTCTCCGCTGTACAAAATATTGTATTATAAACTCTGATATTTGAATAAAATTTTATTTTGTTACTATTGTCGAGCATAGCGATTCTGTGTTAAATTTCATTTTAAACCCTGTAAGCTAATAACAATCCGTCGTTTTGAATGCTTCAAGTTGGTTTAATCACCGCCTTGGGCGGTCAAAATGGCGGGCTATTACATAACGAATATATTTATTAAAATCAGTTATATAAAGCATGCATTAATAATAAAATATGGGTCGCTTTCAGAAAATCCTTGTCAAACCCTTATATAGCAGTTTAAAATCTTCAAAACAATCTAAATGAGAGTTCAGCACTGGTTAAAAACCTTATACGGAACTTGAACATAAGATTTGATAGAATATTGCACCATATTTCATATCCTTATCATATCTTACAAATATTTCACTTGAGTCCAAATAGCATTCAATGTTGGTAAGGTTTGCATGGTATATGCGGCAAAGTTACTAACATACATTGACTTAAAAAGAAGAAGACAATAATATATAATATCTCTGTCTGTTTCTTTTTATTTCTAAGGACCTTATTTCTTGCGTGCACAGTAATAAAATATTCTGTAACACCCCGTATTTTTTTAATATAATTAAAAATGAAATAAAATATATAAAATATGCTTATGATAGGTAAATAATCGTGATGCATAAGGAGAATTAATTAATACATGGAAGGGAAGAAAAATTAGTTCGATAACGGCGTATGAAACACCCCACCTCCGTTAGGGTCACTCTCAAAGGGAATGCCCTAATTTTGGTGGAGGTTTATAAGTATAAGTCACAGATATACAAGACAGATATAAAAACACATATTTGTAAACAGCGGAAAAACAACAACTTTTATTTCATAAAAACAAATACGTGTTACAACAACCTCACCATGATTGTCTTACATCCTTTCCAAAAACATAACATAACACTTTCATAATCTGTCTTGATTACATTATTTAAAGAAGCATAAAGAAAACATAGATAAACTGCAAAAGCCCCATAGTGGTTGTCCAAAGCCATAGTTCAAAACGAAAAGGTCCAAGCAATACATTTCTCCTCTTCAAGCTGGATGTTAAGGCTGGTCAAGCTGCAGTGTTCCCTCCTTGTGGACCTGGGGGGGGGGGGAACGGAAGAAAAGAAGACGAAAGAAAAGTAGAGTCAGACATAAAGCCTGAGTAAGTCTATTACTATTCTGTCTATGAATAAAGAACTGGGTATGATAAGTATAAACAAGAAGTGGGAAAGTACTATAAACTTGGTTAAGTTGTCTAGGGTCGGATACACTATCGTACCCCATGTTAATCTCTGAACCCATATAAACTAGTTTCCAACTGGCACCCCATAATCAGGGTGATGTGATCCCTTCAATGATGATCGGCTCCTACTCGCATAGTTACATGTGTCTTACGGCCCCCGATGTTGTAGTTACCTATGCTGGTCCCACCATGGGGTGTATCAAGTCCCATGGTGGCGGCCCGACACAATCCTAGAATGCACAGGTATGTTACTGGTGTCCAGTGCCTTATTTTTCTACGCTGGAGTGTGTGCACGCCCGCACCCCGTTAGAACCTACACTGCTACACCACCGCCGTCAATTTGACCTCTTACAATCAGCCCAGTAATCGTGCCCCACCCTGCCTAGTTTCAGGGTATCATGATACCTTTGTAGGGTTACTGCGAAAAGGGTCCTCCGCTACTAGGTTTTCTATCTCTAGCCAACATGCTAAGTTGGTTAAGTGTTTTCTAACCTAACCCCCACCAGTCCGTTTAGTTTAGCATGTTCCATTTTGATTAAGTCTTTAGTTCACTTAATCCTAACAATCCTGACTCAGCCTTAATTGTCTTATTAAAGCCTTGACCTCTCACATTAGACAGGTATTGTTGTGGCTGCCTGTTGCCGGTTGGTTCCGGGCAGTCTTACGCCACAACTCAGTCTAACCTCGGGTCCTTATTGGGCTCCATGTTTAACCTCCCACATTGGATAGGTATTGTTGTGACTACTGGACAGCCGGGCGGTTCCGGGCAGGTTTACATCACAACTCAATCCAACCTCGGGTTAAACACATCGTATGTTCTACATTTACATATTTTGTCTTTCTTCTTTATTTTCTTATATGTAAATATTTGCGGCCCATTATTAAGTTAATGGTGTAAAGGTTACACCAATCATGGGCCCAACCAATACTTGAATTTGGGCCCTTCTACTTTATATTTTCATTTATTAATAAATTTAACCCAACGTTATTTTCCCCCGTTTAACACGTCCGTTTATTATATATATGTTGGGCTTAGCCTTTTTAAGCCCAACTTAGCCATGAGAAAAAGGGGAGGCTTAAAGCGTGATTACATACACAAAAAGGGGAAATGTGAACGCATGAACTTGCAACATAATGTTGGAACTACAAAACAGAAACTGGTGTACTTGCATAGTAGCATAAGTGACATGAATCAAAGCATGTAAACTTGTAGTTAAGTTAAGAATCTAAATTGGATATCAGTATTGACACATAGTCTTAACTACAACATAAACCTATATTTTTATTTAGGCATAATGTCAAACATAAGCAAATCATGTTCATAAGGTTACTACATGTTTACAAAGGTGCTTACTTTTGTGACTAATACAAAAGTATAATTCAACTTAATCATGATTTTAAATCTATTAAGAATATCACTATTGACACATAGGCTTAACTACAACATAAACCTATATTTTATTTAGGCATAATATCAAACATAAGAAAATCATGTTTATAAGATTACTACATGTTTACAAAGGTGCTTACTTTTGTGACCAATACAAAAGTATAATTCAACTTAATCATGATTTTAAATCTATTAACATAACCATGGCATAAATATTCCTAACATGAAATCATGATTTTTACTTTAGTCATGCAAACTTGCAAAAGGGATTTTGAATCTAACCTAGCTATGTACCACATATGTCATCATATAATTCTTGTTAACAATATAGACTTAACATGGATTTCAATTATGCAAAATATCAATCATAGCCTAGTCATATTCATAAGTTTGCAAATAGGTTTTCTAGTACAAAAGCATGGCTTAATACATAGATCATGATGCCAAAATTTCAACATAGTTTCATATGAACTATAATAACCCAAATTTGTTCCAATTACGCACAAAATGATTTTTGTACAAAAATACACATTATGATGGCATAGTAGCAAAACCCCAAACTTGCATGAATTTCAACTAAACAACTACATACATGTAGCTTCAACATGGATTACATAACTTGCGAATATTCCAAACGTATACTTGCATAAAACTACCGCAAACATGTAGTTTTTATAATGAATAATATGCTTTGCGAATATCCAAACGTATACTTGCATAAAACTACCGCAAACATGTAGTTTTCATAATGAATAACATAATTTGAGAATATCCCAAACGTATACAATAACCCAAATCGATAAGAATCATAACAACGCACAAATATGAATTACTTTATCGCCACAAATCAAGTATACAAACCAACACAATTATTTGTTCATACCAAAATAATACTCTACTTACAATTGTGTGGCAAATTCTCCAATTTAGGATTTTGGAGATGCGATTCCTTGTTGATTTGATTTGATTAAGTTGCTTTATGCTTTAGAATTTGCCTCCTAATCCCCTCTCCAATTGGCGGCTACTCTTAGTCGTTCCTCAGCAACATGACGGCTTTGTTCTTATTTTTGAATGAATAGATTAGGGTGAGTCTAGGGTCATTTTTATAGAGTTTATGAACTGATTAGGACCATTGATGTTGCTTGGATTGATCGTAGCCATTCATTCGAAAGAGAGACCAATTAGAGCCTGCCACCTAGCCCTAATGACAAAGCAAGCTTCTGAAAATCGGCCAAACACAGACCTGGCTAGCCAGGACTAGACCAGACCTGGCCAGCAGGTCATTTTTGACCTGGGCGCACTTAGCAGGTGCGCCAGGTCAAAAATGTACTGGCGCACTTCACAAGTGCGCCAGTGCATTTTTGTTCTGGCGCACTTCCCAAGTGCGCCAGTGCATTTTGACCCTTTTCCGGTTTTTCGCCCAACTTCGTTCGTCCATAACTTCTTCATACGATATCCGTTTTACGCAAACTTAGACTCTATCTCAAGCAGAATTCTGAGACGAACGCAATGGCGTATCCCGTTTCCCTTAATTCTTTGATTTAAAATTAATTATACTTTAATTTATGAATTTCACAGTTATAGAATACACGGGGTGTTACATTCTCCCCCACTTAAAAGGATTTCGTCCACGAAATCTTCAAGCTAGGAGGAATGTATATCCTAACATCCAGTCATCCATCTACTCATCCATCAAACACGAGCATCCATTGTCCTTAAAAGATTTCTAATGCTTCATGATCATATGCGAAGTGTGTGTGTACATGTACTTATCTAATGCAAAATCAGGCGGTCTACTGATTCAGTTGACCTCCTTAATGCGAATTATGTAAGTGCCATGAATCCATTATGTATGCAAATTTTCCTATTCATGATTCTACATGAGTGCACAATCATTCAATACAAATGCAACATCCATATGACAATACATTAAAGTTCAACCATATACGAATGCAAACATATATGCATATGCAATATGAAGTGACTGAGCCGATCTAAAACCTAGATTGTGTGTGTATATGCAACCACGAGCAGCCACAAGCAATCACTTGCAACCACTTGCAACCATCATCCATAACATGTTTCAACTACATGTTTTCATCCAAAGGGTTTCTACCTAAAAGATAAGGTCGAGGGAATATACCTAAAAAGATAGATAAAAGCGCAACTTAAGGAAAAAGAAAGATCAAGGATGTACCCTCGAAAAGAAAAGGGTAGGCAGTGCGTATTCTAGCTTCAGTTTCCCAAGTCGCGTCTCCCTCGGCGTCGCTCCACTGAACTTTGACGAGCTTGACTTCGCGGTTGCGTAGCTTCTTCACTTCCGTTCCTAATATGCGGGTTGGAACTTTTCTTATGGTTGCTTTGCGTTCCACTTCAGCTTCTTCTAGGATATTTGGCTCTACCACTTCAGCAGACTCATGTAGTCATTTTCGGAGATGTGAAACGTGAAAAACGTTGTGAACTCCGGCCAATTTCTCGGGTAGCTCTAATCTATAGGCCATTTTCCCAATTTTCTCGATGATAGGGAATGGCCCTACGAACCTTGGCGCTAGCTTTCCTGTGGTTCCAAAACGAACAACGTTTTTTAGCGGAGATACCTTGAGAAAAACTCTGTCTCCAACCTCAAATTCAAGGTCGGTTCTCCTCTTGTCGGCGTAGGACTTTTGTCTGTCTTGGGCCGTCTTCATCCTTCTTCGTATTAAGTCTACTTTCTCTGAAGTCTCTCGGATCATATCTGGTCCAAGTATGAGCTTATCCGTAGACTCCCACCAACAAGTGGGCGATCGGCACGGTCTTCCATATAAAGCTTCGAAGGGCGCCATTCCGATGGTTGCTTGATAGCTGTTGTTGTAGGCAAATTCCACCAAAGGAAGGTGGTCTTCCCATGTCCCTCCGAAGTCAAGGACGCACAGTCTTAAAAGGTCTTCCAAAACCCAGTTCACTCTCTCTGTTTGGCCGTCGGTTTGGGGATGATAGGCTGTGCTCAAGCATAACTGCGTTCCTACTACTTCTTGCAGACTCCGCCAAAACTCACTAGTGAAGATGGGGTCTCGGTCACTAACAATGCTAGATGGTATTCCATGGAGTCGAACGATTTCCTTGAGGTAAAGTGATGCTAGGGATGAGGCAGTTCTTTTACTTTTAACAGGTAAAAAGTGGGCGCTTTTAGTAAGCATATCCACTATTACCCAAATGCTAGTGTTGCCTCTCCTAGACCTAGGTAGCCCATCGATGAAGTCCATTGAGATGCTATCCCACTTCCACTGCGGGACCCCCAGAGGATGTAGCAGTCCGCCAGGCTTTTTCTATTCCGCCTTAACCTGTTGGCACACCATACACTTAGAAACGAATTCTGCCACGTCCTTTTTCATGCCGCTCCAGAAGAAAGTCCTTTTTATATCTTTGTACATTTTATCTCCGCCTGGGTGTATCGTCATCTTGGAGTGATGTGCTTCCTCGAGGACCTTCTTTATTAAATCTTTTGTCTGTGGGACGCATAGTCTTCCGTCTCGCCTTAGCAATCCTTTATCGTCGATGGAGTATCTGTTGAGGTGACTTGAAGTCTCACCCCTAAATAGCCTATCAATCATTTCCACAAGCTGAGGGTCTTCGCGTTGTGCTGTCCCCACTAAATCCACTAAAGTTGGGCGCACTTCGAGAGATGCTAGCAAGCCTGGTACGAAATCGGAGGAAGGCCTAAAGTCGAAGCTGGCTATAAACTCTAGGCTTTGTCTTTCAACAAACAACGGGCTTAGGGTCAATTTCTTTCGGCTCAACGCGTCTGCCACTACGTTGCCTTTGCCCGGAGTGTAGGAGATTTCGAAATCGTACGAGGCAAGAAACTCCATCCATCTTTGTTGCCTCAAGTTAAGATCTTTTTGCGAGAAAAGATATTTCAACGATTTATGGTCAGTGTAAAGTTCGAACTTCTCACCTAGGAGATAGTGTCGCCAAGATTTGAGTGCAAAGACGATGGCAGCTAACTCAAGATCGTGGGTTGGGTAGTTCTTTTCGTGCACTTTCAACTGCCTCCCGCCATAAGCTACTACCCTTCCTTCTTGCATTAAGACGGCGCCTAGCCCTGTCCCACATGCATCCGTATAAACAGTGAACATCTTGCTCCCATCTGGCAGTGTCAAAACTGGGGCTGTTGTAAGAGCCCTTTTCAGTTGTTGGAAAGCAAACTCGCAATCCAAGCCCCAATTGAACACTAGATTCTTCTTAGTCAATTTCGTGAGTGGAGCTGAGATTTTCGCAAAATCCCTTATAAACTTTCGATAGAAACCTGCTAGTCCTAGAAAGCTTCGGACCTCAGTTGCATTCCTTGGTGTCTTCCAATCCTGTACCGCCACTACCTTAGCAGGGTCCACTGCTAACCCTTGTTTGGATACTATGTGCCCAAGGAACCTCACCTCTTCTCTCCAAAAGTGGCATTTGGAGAATTTAGCTTTTAGTTGATGGACTCGCAAAGTTTCCATGATTGCCCTTAAGTGTTGAGCATGTTCCTCTTCACTCTTTGAGAAGATAAGGATATCATCTACGAAGACCACTACGAATTTGTTGAGGAAATCTCTAAATACCCTACTCATCAGGTCCACGAAGTAAGCAGGTGCATTTGTCAAGCCGAAAGGCATGACAAGCCATTCAAAGAAGCCATCTGGGGTTCTGAACGCCGTTTATCGATGCTATCTTCAGCCACCCTTAGCTGATGAAAACCGGTTGCTAAATCGAGTTGGGAGAAAACAGACGCTCCTACAAGCTGGTCAAATAAATCGTCAATTCTAGGGAGAGGGTGCCTATTCTTTTTCGTTAGCTTGTTGAGCTCCCTATAGTCAACACATAGACGGAGTGAACCATCCGCCTTTGTAGCGAACACCACTGGAGCGCCCCATTCTGAAATGCTCCTCCTAATGAACCCCTTTTCTAGAAGCTCTTTAGTCTGTTTACTGAGCTCTTTCCTTTCCGGTGGAGCCATGTGTCTAACGGGTAACGCAACGGGCTTTGCATTATCTACGAGATATATGCGGAAGTCTATTTCCCGCTTCGGAGGCAAGCCCTTCACCTCTTCGAAGACATCCGGATATTCCCGGACCACTCTAACTGATTGCAAATTTTCAACAGAGGCATCTAGCGATTCAAGATAACTAAGCATAACCGCATACGACGGATTACAAGAAATTTCCAAAGTATTACCGAGCTGGGTTAGGAGCCTAACAACCCTTTTCTCACAATCAAGGATGGCCCCATTACTGGATAGCCAATCCACCCCAAAATCAAACCATAACCCGAAAAGCCCAAAACAAAGGCACTACATTGAAATTCTACACTTAGAATAGAAATTTTCAATCCCAAACAGATCATAGACAAATGAGCTGGGCCCCCAATTGGGTTTGAAACAATTAAGGGGTCCTCTACCATACTAGTTCTTAGGTGCAGAGATTCTAACTAAAGCAGACGAGATAAAGGAGTGTGACGCGCCGGAATCAAATAAAGTGCGAACGGGGTGATCATAAAGATAAACTACACTTTCTACAGAAGTATTTATACCTCGTTTCTTTGGGCAGTCCTTAGCCATGTGGCCTGTTTTACCGCAAGAAAAGCACCCACCATTCATCTTGGCCTTCTTTTTCCGGCAATCTTTCACTAAGTGCCCTACTTTGCCACAGAATTTACACTTCCTCTTCTCTCGGGACTTATTGTCTTTCCCGCCCTTCTCAAAGTTTGTCTTCTCAGGGCAGTCTATGCTGATGTGTCCAGTCTCCCCACAATGAAAACATTCTCCTTGCTTTCTTTTCCTCTTTCTACAATCCTTGGCTATGTGCCCTTCCGTACCACAAAAATTGCATTTCCTTTTTTCTCGTTTCTTATTATTACTGTTACGATCCTTTCTTGTTTGACTATTATTTGTCTTCCTACTCTGGGACTCTTCCGCTTGATGGTTCACGTGGAGGAGGAGAAGTGAAAGCGTCAGCAGCTGGGGAGTAAGGTCTCCAGACATGCTGAAACAGAAAGGGTAGATTCAAAACGAAGGATAAGAGATAGTACCTATGGCTTTGGGGAGGGGACTTTGCCTTTTTAAAATAAAATAATATTTTATCTTTTTAAAAATGCTTCTTTAAATTTCCTTTTTGAAAATAAATTTTCAAAACTTTTTATCTTATCTGGTAAACCTATGCTCTGATACCAAGTGAAACACCCCACCTCCGTTAGGGTCACTCTCAAAGGGAATGCCCTAATTTTGGTGGAGGTTTATAAGTATAAGTCACAGATATACAAGACAGATATAAAAACACATATTTGTAAACAGCGGAAAAACAACAACTTTTATTTCATAAAAACAAATACGTGTTACAACAACCTCACCATGATTGTCTTACATCCTTTCCAAAAACATAACATAACACTTTCATAATCTGTCTTGATTACATTATTTAAAGAAGCATAAAGAAAACATAGATAAACTGCAAAAGCCCCATAGTGGTTGTCCAAAGCCATAGTTCAAAACGAAAAGGTCCAAGCAATACATTTCTCCTCTTCAAGCTGGATGTTAAGGCTGGTCAAGCTGCAGTGTTCCCTCCCTGTGGACCTGGGGGGGGGGGGAAACGGAAGAAAAGAAGACGAAAGAAAAGTAGAGTCAGACATAAAGCCTGAGTAAGTCTAGTACTATTCTGTCTATGAATAAAGAACTGGGTATGATAAGTATAAACAAGAAGTGGGAAAGTACTATAAACTTGGTTAAGTTGTCTAGGGTCGGATATACTATCGTACCCCATGTTAATCTCTGAACCCATATAAACTAGTTTCCAACTGGCACCCCATAATCAGGGTGATGTGATCCCTTCAATGATGATCGGCTCCTACTCACATAGTTACATGTGTCTTACGGCCCCCGATGTTGTAGTTACCTATGCTGGTCCCACCATGGGGTGTATCAAGTCCCATGGTGGCGGCCCAACACAATCCTAGAATGCACAGGTATGCTACTGGTGTCCAGTGCCTTATTTTTCTGCGCCGGAGTGTGTGCACGCCCGCACCCCGTTAGAACCTACACTGCTACACCACCGCCGTCGATTTGACCTCTTACAATCAGCCCAGTAATCGTGCCCCACCCTGCCTAGTTTCAGGGTATCATGATACCTTTGTAGGGTTACTGCGAAAAGGGTCCTCCGCTACTAGGTTTTCTATCTCTAGCCAACATGCTAAGTTGGTTAAGTGTTTTCTAACCTAACCCCCACCAGTCCGTTTAGTTTAGCATGTTCCATTTTGATTAAGTCTTTAGTTCACTTAATCCTAACAATCCTGACTCAGCCTTAATTGTCTTATTAAAGCCTTGACCTCTCACATTAGACAGGTATTGTTGTGGCTGCCTGTTGCCGGTTGGTTCCGGGCAGTCTTACGCCATAACTCAGTCTAACCTCGGGTCCTTATTGGGCTCCATGTTTAACCTCCCACATTGGATAGGTATTGTTGTGACTACTGGACAGCTGGGCGGTTCCGGGCAGGTTTACATCACAACTCAATCCAACCTCGGGTTAAACACATCGTATGTTCTACATTTACATATTTTGTCTTTCTTCTTTATTTTCTTATATGTAAATATTTGCGGCCCATTATTAAGTTAATGGTGTAAAGGTTACACCAATCATGGGCCCAACCAATACTTGAATTTGGGCCCTTCTACTTTATATTTTCATTTATTAATAAATTTAACCCAACGTTATTTTCCCCCGTTTAACACGTCCGTTTATTATATATATGTTGGGCTTAGCCTTTTTAAGCCCAACTTAGCCATGAGAAAAAGGGGAGGCTTAAAGCGTGATTACATACACAAAAAGGGGAAACGTGAACGCATGAACTTGCAACATAACGTTGGAACTACAAAACAGAAACTGGTGTACTTGCATAGTAGCATAAGTGACATGAATCAAAGCATGTAAACTTGTAGTTAAGTTAAGAATCTAAATTGGATATCAGTATTGACACATAGTCTTAACTACAACATAAACCTATATTTTTATTTAGGCATAATGTCAAACATAAGCAAATCATGTCCATAAGGTTACTACATGTTTACAAAGGTGCTTACTTTTGTGACTAATACAAAAGTATAATTCAACTTAATCATGATTTTAAATCTATTAAGAATATCACTATTGACACATAGGCTTAACTACAACATAAACCTATATTTTATTTAGGCATAATATCAAACATAAGAAAATCATGTTTATAAGATTACTACATGTTTACAAAGGTGCTTACTTTTGTGACTAATACAAAAGTATAATTCAACTTAATCATGATTTTAAATCTATTAACATAACCATGGCATAAATATTCCTAACATGAAATCATGATTTTTACTTTAGTCATGCAAACTTGCAAAAGGTATTTTGAATCTAACCTAGCTATGTACCACATATGTCATCATATAATTCTTGTTAACAATATAGACTTAGCATGGATTTCAATTATGCAAAATATCAATCATAGCCTAGTCATATTCATAAGTTTGCAAATAGGTTTTCTAGTACAAAAGCATGGCTTAATACATAGATCATGATGCCAAAATTTCAACATAGTTTCATATGAACTATAATAACCCAAATTTGTTCCAATTACGCACAAAATGATTTTTGTACAAAAATACACATTATGATGGCATAGTAGCAAAACCCCAAACTTGCATGAATTTCAATTAAACAACTACATACATGTAGCTTCAACATGGATTACATAACTTGCGAATATTCCAAACGTATACTTGCATAAAACTACCGCAAACATGTAGTTTTTATAATGAATAATATGCTTTGCGAATATCCAAACGTATACTTGCATAAAACTACCGCAAATATGTAGTTTTCATAATGAATAACATAATTTGAGAATATCCCAAACGTATACAATAACCCAAATCGATAAGAATCATAACAACGCACAAATATGAATTACTTTATCGCCACAAATCAAGTATACAAACCAACACAATTATTTGTTCATACCAAAATAATACTCTACTTACAATTGTGTGGCGAATTCTCCAATTTAGGATTTTGGAGATGCGATTCCTTGTTGATTTGATTTGATTAAGTTGCTTTATGCTTTAGAATTTGCCTCCTAATCCCCTCTCCAATTGGCGGCTACTCTTAGTCGTTCCTCAGCAACATGACGGCTTTGTTCTTATTTTTGAATGAATAGATTAGGGTGAGTCTAGGGTCATTTTTATAGAGTTTATGAACTGATTAGGACCATTGATGTTGCTTGGATTGATCGTAGCCATTCATTCGAAAGAGAGACCAATTAGAGCCTGCCACCTAGCCCTAATGACAAAGCAAGCTTCTGAAAATCGGCCAAACACAGACCTGGCCAGCCAGGACTAGACCAGACCTGGCCAGCAGTTTATTTTTGACCTGGGCGCACTTAGCAGGTGCGCCAGGTCAAAAGTGTACTGGCGCACTTCACAAGTGCGCCAGTGCATTTTTGTTCTGGCGCACTTCCCAAGTGCGCCAGTGCATTCTGACCCTTTTCCGGTTTTTCGCCCAACTTCGTTCGCCATAACTTCTTCATACGATATCCGTTTTACGCAAACTCAGACTCTATCTCAAGCAGAATTCTGAGACGAACGCAATGGCGTATCCCGTTTCCCTTAATTCTTTGATTTAAAATTAATTATACTTTAATTTATGAATTTCACAGTTATAGAATACACGGGGTGTTACAGCGTATGTAACAGAAAAGATAGTAAAATAAGGATAACTAATTCAAGAATCAGGAACTAGGTAAAATGGACATAACCATTGCGTTCCTCTCGGAAAAATACGCGAAATAGAGTCCGAGTTTTCGAAAATCGGAGTCCGTATGACCAAGATATGGCCAAAACAAAATTTCAGCAGACTTTATGGCAGACTACCCGTGTCGACTGTAGTGTCGACACCCAAGTCAACCTGCCCCCCCTGTTTCGACTGTAGTGTCGACTGCCCCCTATACAGGTCGACCTGGTCGGCCTGGGGTGGTCCAGAACCCATTTTTGAGGCCCGGGACGAGTTTTGATGGTCCGGATGTGTTTTAGGGTTAATCCGATGGCTAAAATGAAGTGCTACACCTATAAAATAACACCTAGACCTAGCCTAACTCACACAAATTCATATGACACCTAAATGCTGCTGGAATCTCTCTTGAGCCATGGCCGCCGTCTCCAAATTAAAGCTTAAGCGTCCAAACTCAAATCAAATCAAAGATCAATGCTTCTACAACAAATTCAAGGGGATAGATCAATGACACTGCAACTTTCTAAGACAAATTCACTTCTTAATTCATTAGCCGTTCTCTCTAAGTTCTAGTTATTTTCAGGTTTAAATATTTAATTATAATATGGCCATGAAATAAAGTGGATTTGGATTTAAGTATGTGTATCGATTCAGATCTATTTCTGTTTCTTCTTGAATCTTGATCTTTGGACTTTTCTATCTTTACTCTCATGCTAAGTTCATGATCTATTCAGCCTGTAGTAAATCAATTTTCTTGATTCATGTAGATATTATTATCCAGTTGTAATCTTAATATGCCTGTGATGATGTTTTTCTCTCCGATCTTGGTTTGATGCAAAATTCTACCTTTCCCCTATTTATTTTCTTTTGATGAACCTAGGCCAATTTCGGACCTAGGCCTAAACTGCGATTTGCGTGCGATTGAATATGGGGGAAATATTGGGATATTGTCTTGTTGGATATATGTGTTTGATAGAATCGAAGGCATAATATGAAAACTGGATATTTGGGTATTATTGCCATTAACATGAAATTGGGTATTATCATTATAATTAAAGTTCACTAGCTTGGGTATATTGGGGTAAACATGGAATACATGTAGTTTGGTATGAAACTTGACCTATGAAAAATATGGCAAGAATATTGATATGTATAACTTGGCTAAAATTTGACCTATGTAAATTGGGCATAGCTTTGTAAACATGTAAACTCTGAATCTTAACATATGTAAAAAGGCATGAAACTTGGTATATATGTAAATTGTCTAGGATTAGGCATATATAAATTGGCATATGAAATTTGGCATGGATCTTGATATATGTGTAATTTGGCTAGAACTTGATATATGTAAATTGGCATAAACTTGGCATACATGTAAACAGGCAAGAATTAGACATATGTAAACCAACTAGAATTGGGTACATATATTAATGGGCATGTAATTTGGAATGTGGGCGTATGTTAATTAACATGTAATTGTCGTGTTTAGAATAATCATGGTTAGTGACATTTAATTTGGTATGATTTACATACCAAAAATTATAAACATGATTTAAAGGGAAGGTGGGCCAGAATAGTAAATGTTGATTAATGTAAATTATGGACATAAAGATAATTGGTAATTTTTAGGAAACTTGCCATAAATTAGTCATTAATCACATGAGTGACTTATGGCATAAAATGGTATTAATTATATACCTAAATTAATGAGAATGATTGGAAACAAATTGGGCAGTAATTTGAATTTGAATAATTTACATAATTAATGTAAATTAGAAAATACGAATATGCTTAGCACGAGGTTGGATTGAGTTGTAATGTAAACCTTCCCGGACCCGCCCGGCTGTCCAGTAATCACAACAATACCTATCCAATGTGGGAGGCTAAGCATTGGGCCCAATAAAGACCCGAGGTTAGACTGAGTTGTGGCGTAAGACTACCCGGACCCGACCGGCAAACAGGCAGCCACAACAATATCTGTCTAATGTGAGAGGTTGGGGCTCTAATAAGACAATTAGAGCTGAGCTAGGATTGGTAGGGTTAAGTTAACTAGAACAATTAACCAATTTCAACATGTTAACTAAATTGGTAGGTAAGGTTAGGTTAATCTGGACACTTAACCAATTTAATATGTTGACTACGGGGGTGGGTAAGGTTAAGCAAATGTTTAACCATTATAACATGATTAAACTGGACTAGAGAGTAAGGTTAAGTTAATGAGAACACTTAACCAATACAATGGGTTAATTAGACAAGTGGTTGCGGTTAAGTAGTATCACTTAACCAACATAACAGGACAAACGGGTGGGTTAAGTTAACTTGAATAAGTTGATAACACTTAACCATTATAATATGACTAGTGGGTGGGGTTAAGTTAACAAGAAAATTCTTAACCAATGTAACCAAATAGACGAACGGGGTTAAGTTAATAAACCACACTTAACCAATCAAACATAATAAGCGAGAAAGGTTAAGTTAACTAAGGTAAACACTTAACCATGGTAACGTAACGAGTAGAAGGGTTAAGTACATATCGGGTTGGTGGGTAATATTAATAAATATAGGCCCACACACACTTAACCATTTAATACACATGCTTGAATCAGTAGCGGGGTTAAGTACACATCAGGGTTGGTGGGTAATATCAGAGAATATAGGTCCACAGACTTAACCATTAGAAAAACCTAGTAACGAGGACCCATTTCTGCAGTAACCCACATTAGGTATCAACGGAACCCTGAGCTAGGCAGGGTGGGGCACGATTACTGGGCTGATTATAAGAGGTCAAATTAGCGGCGGTTGGTGTAGCAGTGCAGGTTCTAACGGAGTGCGGGCGTGCACACACTTCGGTGCAGAAAATTTAGCCACTGGGCATCAGTAGGTATAAAGCTGTGCATCTTGGTTGTGTCAGGGTTGCCACCATGGGACTTGATACACCCCATGGTGGGACCAGCACAGGTATCTACAAGTAGGGGGCCGCGTGACCCAAATGAGAACTAGGTCAAGTAGGGAGCCGATCGATAAGGGAGTAAGGGTGCATCGAATATATACATGGCCATTGGGGTGATCGAGGTGGAATCCTCAAAATCGATGAACACCTGAAGGCTACCATAATTGCGGGGATTGGGATCACGTTGTAATTATTATATAACACGGGCTACTAGTTGGAACACTAGTAGGGGGTACGGATCCTTGTTACACAGGACACTAGTTGGGACACTAGTAGGAATACAGATCATTCAATGTAAGACACTTATGAGGATGCTAGTTAGGCGGTGCAGAGCAAATAGACATCGTTTTAATGGTAAAGCTTAGAAACATTGCGATGTTACTCTTGATAGAAACCATGCGGTGGGATACTTGATAGGAATTATGGGATGTTGTACTTGTTACATCGTGCCCGAAGTTTATCTTGTTACCTTAGTTTATCTTGTTACCATAGTTTATCTTGTTATCTTAGTTTATCCTGCCTACCTTGTCATCATGCTTATGTTTACTTTCAGTTTATTCATTCCATGTTATCTTTACTCATTTTTATGCTGAAAGTCACTAGGACTTACTCAGTCTTTATGACTGACCCGTTTTGTTTCGCCTCTTTTTCTTCCGTTCCCCCCCCCCCCAGGTTCACAGGGTGGGAATACAGCTTAGTTCGGATCTTACCAAGCTCCAAGGCTCTTTCATGTATGGCTTGGATTTCTCTTGGCTATGGCTTGCTTTGCTTTATTGGGGAATACTATAACTTATTTTTATGCTTCTTTGTTTTTGAGCAAGACAGATATTTTAGCTATGTATTTGGGTATTGGAAGTTGATGGGCTTTTTATTGTAAACAATTCTATTTAATAAATGATTTGAAGTACTTCCACTTTACTTTCCGCTGTTTTATATATGTCTGTCTTGTAATATTTCTGTTCCAGTACCAATAATACTCCATTGAAGTTAAGGCATTCCTTTTGTGAGTGACCTTAACAGATGTGGGGTGTTACATTTGGTATCAGAGCAGAAAGTTACCAGACTGGGAAAAAGTTTTCAAAAACCTTCTGAAATTATTTTCAAAACATTTACAAAGAAGAAAATTTAAAAAAAAAAATTGTTTTAATTAATAGGCATATTCCCCAAAGCCATATGCACTATCTTTTGATTCTCTCTTGAAATCTCTTCTCACTCTTTTCACCATAGTTTCGTAGGCATCCGACACATGTCGGAGGGCAAAGGAGTGCCCAACCTCCATCTATAGCCGCAGTAGTTCCATCTGCGTCTAATCTTATTTCAAGTTGGGTAGAGTTGCCATGCGTTGGAGGTAGCTTCGAGAGACTTGTCAACAAACTATACAAGGACAGTAAGAACAAGAAGCTAGTTGTTATAGCTTAATCCACGAAGGAGGAAGAAGGTGAGAGGAAAGAGCCCAAAGTGAAAGAATAGTAAAACCCGTGATAAGAGAGAGTATCTTTAGTGAGAAGGGACATGTAATTAAGTATTATAGGACAAGGGCAAGGGACAAGATCGTCGATAGGGCAACTGTATGCTCTCACTACTAGTGTACCTAAGAGAGGTAGTAACGTTTCTGTTAAAGGTTTAGCTTTTCTTTTCTATCATCCCACTAGAACTCTGTTTTTGTACAACGCATCCTTTTTATTCTGCTTCGATAGTTGAGTCTCTGCACCTTAATACTAGCATGTTAGAAGATCCCTTTTTCATCTCAAATCCTGTTGGGAAATCGGCTCATTTATTCACGACTTGTTTGGATTTGAGAATGTCTATGCTAAGTGTTGAGTTTAGAAGTAATGTTTATGTTTTGGGCTATGGGTTGATTCTAGCGATGGAGTGGTTATCCAGTAAGGGTGACCTTCTCGGTTTTGAAAAATGGGGTAGTTAGACTCTTGACTTGCCTCGGTAATACCCTCGAAGTTGCATGTAACCTTTAGGGTTCTATCATGATTTGTTACCTAGAATCTCTTGACACATTTATTGGTAATTTGTAATCCGCTCGAGTAGTGTTCACCACTAAGGCGGATGGGTCATTTCGCTTATGCATGAGTTGTAGAGAATCACCTTAGTAAGTACATTTGGCAGCATGATTGGCATTTATTTTCAAGAGATGGTTCTTCTGCGTGGAATACCTGATAGTAAGTGGACGAGATCCAAGATTCACTAGTGAATTTTTGGAGAGCTTGCATTAAAACATGAGTACGTCGTTATGTTTGAGCCGAGTATACTAGAAGTAGAGTAAGTGAAAGAGGAATGAGAGGAAACAGTGAAATAGGTTCCAACTCATATTTTGGAAACAAGAATTAAGAAGCTACGAAATTGTGAAGTTAAAGACGGACAAAGCACAATGGAGTTAAGCTCAAGGAAATGCGACTTAGAAGATTGAAGACTAGATTCGTGCATCATATCTCTTCTTAAGAGTATATCCTTGATTCCTCTCTTCCTGCAGAGCTTACTTGCATGCTATCTTTTGTGTATATCCTCTCGGTCCCATTCTCAATCCAATTTCTGTTGCAAACCCCATAGGGAGTATGACTCATCTGTTAGTAACACATGTTGGGGCTTGAGGGTGTTCGTTGGCTTGACTAAACTTTTTGGGTTTTATAAGATACGGGTTGGTCTTAGGAAGGGATTTCCTTGTGACCTAATAGGAGTCCATCATGCTTAGTTTCCTAGAAACATATATATATTGGTTGGGTTGAGTAATTTTTTGGGTGTCAGTCTGATGTTGATTTCGGTCTTCGGGGCTGATGCTTAGGGAGTTCTTCTCCTAATCAGGATATAGGTGACATAGATTTCCAGTTTTGACATTGCCTAATGGGCACAAAGTTTTTACTTGCTTCTATCATTCGACTATACCTTTAGATAGGAACAATTGGATGTAAACATGTGTTTGAGACATGTTATGATTGATGGTTGCAAGTGGTTGCTCGTAGATGCATTTACACATTAGGCACTAGATCGGCTCAATCACCTTTCATATTGCATATGCATGAGTGTTTACACCTATTTGTGGATGAAATTGAATGTGTTATCATGTGGATGTTGCATATGGATGGATGTTTGTGCACACATATAGTCTTTATGTGACTAGGACTATTTGCATACATGTTGGACTCATGGCACTAAACATATTTTGCATCTAGAAGATCAATCAGGCCTGATCATTTGCATTAGACAAGGAACATATACACACACTTCTTGCATATGTTCATATAGCATTATAAATCTCTTAAGGACAATGAATGCCTGTGATTGATGATTGAGTAGATGGATGATGGATGGTAGGACACATTCTTCTTAACTTGAAGATTTCGGGGACGAAATCCTTTAAGGAGGGGAGAATGTAACACCCCGTATTTTTTTAATATAATTAAAAATGAAATAAAATATATAAAAATATGCTTATGATAGGTAAATAATGGTGATGCATAAGGAGAATTAATTAATACATGGAAGAGAAGAAAAATTAGTTCGATAACGGCGTATGTAACAGAAAAGATAGTAAAATAAGGATAACTAATTCAAGAATCAGGAATTAGGTAAAATTGACATCACCATTGCATTCCTCTCAGAAAAATACGCGAAATAGAGTCCAAGTTTTCGAAAATCGGAGTCCATATGACCAAGATATGGCCAAAACAAGATTTCAGCAAACTTTTTGGCAGACTACCCGTGTCGACTGTAGTGTCGACACCCAAGTCTACCTGCCCCCCCTGTGTCGGCTGTAGTGTCGACTCCCCCCCTGTACAGGTCGACTTGGTCGGCCTGGGGTGGTCCAGAACCCATTTTTGAGGCCCGGGACGAGTTTTGATGGTCCGGATGGGTTTTAGGGTTAATCCAATGGCTGAAATGAAGTGCTACACCTATAAAATAACACCTAGACCTAGCCTAACTCACACAAATTCATATGACACCTAAATGCTGCTGGAATCTCTCTTGAGCCATGGCCGCCGTCTCCAAATTAAAGCTTAAGCGTCCAAACTCAAATCAAATCAAAGATCAATGCTTCTACAACAAATTCAAGGGGATAGATCAATGACACTGCAACTTTCTAAGACAAATTCACTTCTTAATTCATTAGCCGTTCTCTCTAAGTTCTAGTTATTTTCAGGTTTAAATATTTAATTATAATATGGCCATGAAATAAAGTGGATTTGGATTTAAGTATGTGTATCGATTCAGATCTATTTCTGTTTCTTCTTGAATCTTGATCTTTGGACTTTTCTATCTTTACTCTCATGCTAAGTTCATGATCTATTCAGCCTGTTGTAAATCAATTTTCTTGATTCATGTTGATATTATTATCCAGTTGTAATCTTAATATGCCTGTGATGATGTTTTTCTCTCCGATCTTGTTTTGATGCAAAATTCTACCTTTCCCCTATTTATTTTCTTTTGATGAACCTAGGTCAATTTTGAACCTAGGCCTAAAATGCGATTTGCGTGCGATTGAATACGGGGGAAATATTGGGATATTGTCTTGTTGGATATATGTGTTTGATAGAATCGAAGGCATAATATGAAAACTGGATATTTGGGTATTATTGCCATTAACATGAAATTGGGTATTATCGTTATAATTAAAGTTCGCTAGCTTGGGTAAATTGGGGTAAACATGGAATACATGTAGTTTGGTATGAAACTTGACCTATGAAAAATATGGCAAGAATATTGATATGTATAACTTGGCTAAAATTTGACCTATGTAAATTGGGCATAGCTTTGTAAACATGTAAACTCTGAATCTTGACATATGTAAAAAGGCATGAAACTTGGTATATATGTAAATTGTCTAGGATTAGGCATATATAAATTGGCATATGAAATTTGGCATGGATCTTGATATATGTGTAATTTGGCTAGAACTTGATATGTGTAAATTGGCGTAAACTTGGCATACATGTAAACAGGCAAAAATTAGACATATGTAAACTAACTAGAATTGGGTACATATATTAATAGGCATGTAATTTGGAATGTGGGCGTATGTTAATTAACATGTAATTGTCGTGTTTAGCATAATCATGGTTAGTGACATTTAATTTGGTATGATTTACATACCAAAAATTATAAACATGATTTAAAGGGAAGGTGGGCCAGAATAGTAAATGTTGATTAATGTAAATTATGGACATAAAGATAATTGGTAATTTTTAGGAAACTTGCCATAAATTAGTCATTAATCACATGAGTGATTTATGGCATAAAATGGTATTAATTATATACCTAAATTAATGAGATTGATTGGAAACAAATTGGGCAGTAATTTGAATTTGAATAATTTACATAATTAGTGTAAATTAGAAAATACGAATATGCTTAGCACGAGGTTAGATTGAGTTGTGATGTAAACCTGCCCGGACCCGCCCGGCTGTCCAGTAATCACAACAATACCTATCCAATGTGGGAGGCTAAGCATTGGGCCCAATAAAGACCCGAGGTTAGACAAAGTTGTGGCGTAAGACTACCCGGACCCGACTGGCACACAGGCAGCCACAACAATATCTGTCTAATGTGAGAGGTTGGGGCTCTAATAAGACAATTAGAGCTGAGCTAGGATTGGTAGGGTTAAGTTAACTAGAACACTTAACCAATTTCAACATGTTAACTAAATTGGTAGGTAAGGTTAGGTTAATCTGGACACTTAACCAATTTAATATGTTGACTACGGGGGTGGGTAAGGTTAAGCAAATGTTTTACCATTATAACATGATTAAACTGGACTAGAGAGTGAGGTTAAGTTAATGAGAACACTTAACCAATACAATGGGTTAATTAGACAAGTGGTTGCGGTTAAGTAGTAACACTTAACCAACATAACAGGACAAACGGGTGGGTTAAGTTAACTTGAATAAGTTGATAACACTTAACCATTATAATATGACTAGTGGGTGGGGTTAAGTTAACAAGAAAATTCTTAACCAATGTAACCAGATAGACGAACGGGGTTAAGTTAATAAACCACACTTAACCAATCAAACATAATAAGCGAGAAAGGTTAAGTTAACTAAGGTAAACACTTAACCATGGTAACGTAACGAGTAGAAGGGTTAAGTACATATCGGGTTGGTGGGTAATATTAATAAATATAGGCCCACATACACTTAACCATTAAATACACATGCTTGAATCAGTAGCGAGGTTAAGTACACATCAGGGTTGGTGGTTAATATCAGAGAATATAGGCCCAAAGACTTAACCATTAGAAAAACCTAGTAACGGGGACCCATTTCAGCAGTAACCCACATTAGGTATCAACGGAACCCTGAGCTAGGCAGGGTGGGGCACGATTACTGGGCTGATTATAAGAGGTCAAATTAGCGGCGGTTGGTGCAGCAGTGCAGGTTCTAACGGAGTGAGGGCGTGCACACACTTTGGCGCAGAAAATTTAGCCACTGGGCATCAGTAGGTATAAAGCTGTGCATCTTGGTTGTGTCAGGGTTGCCACCATGGGACTTGATACACCCCATGGTGGGACCAGCACAGGTATCTACAAGTAGGGGGCCGCGTGACCCAAATGAGAACTAGGTCAAGTAGGGAGCCGATCGATAAGGGAGTAAGGGTGCATCGAATATATACATGGCCATTGGGGTGATCGAGGTGGAATCCTCATAATCGATGTACACCTGAAGGCTACCATAATTGCGGGGATTGGGATCACGTTGTAATTATTATATAACACGGGCTACTAGTTGGGACACTAGTAGGGGGTACAGATCCTTGTTACACAGGACACTAGTACGAATACGGATCATTCAATGTAAGACACTTATGAGGATGCTAGTTAGGCGGTGCAGAGCAAATAGATATCGTTTTAATGGTAAAGCTTAGAAACCTTGCGATGTTACTCTTGATAGAAACCATGCGGTGGGATACTTAATAGGAATTATGGGATGTTATACTTGTTTCATCGTGCCCGAAGTTTATCTTGTTACCTTAGTTTATCTTGTTACCATAGTTTATCTTGTTATCTTAGTTTATCCTGCCTACCTTGTTATTATGCTTAATTTTGCTTTCAGTTTATTCATGCCATGTTATCTTTACTCATTTTTATGCTGAAAGTCACTAGGACTTACTCAGTCTTTATGACTGACCCGTTTTGTTTTGCCTCTTTTTCTTCCGTTTCTCCCCCCCCCCCCAGGTTCACAGGGTGGGAATACAGCTTAGTTCGGATCTTACCAAGCTCCAAGGCTCTTTCATGTACGGCTTGGATTTCTCTTGGCTATGGCTTGCTTTGCTTTATTGGGGAATACTATAACTTACTTTTATGCTTCTTTGTTTTTGAGCAAGACAGATATTTTAGCTATGTATTTGGGTATTGGAAGTTGATGGGCTTTTTATTGTAAACAATTCTATTTAATAAATGATTTGAAGTACTTCCACTTTACTTTCCGCTGTTTTATATATGTCTGTCTTGTAATATTTCTGTTCCAGTACCCATAATACTCCATTGAAGTTAAGGCATTCCCTTTGTGAGTGACCTTAACAGATGTGGGGTGTTACATATTCTATCCAATTTGTGAAAGTCTGAAGGGGTAGTGCTTGCCATGTTACCTCGTGTACGATTAGTCTAACTTTTTGGATACACACTATATTATATATAATATATAATAAATAAAATAAACATGAAGCTTCTATTGGAAGAATCGCTATTCCTTCTCACTAAAGCCACTGAAACGTCTACTAAAGGCACCTTCTTTTATATATATCCTGGATTCTCTTCTTCCTTGTTTTGGCAGATCGCACTCTTCAATAAAATAAAATAATAATAATAATAAAAAAAAAAACACCCTATATGAACCCACCCGTGCTTCTGAAAATCCCAGGTTGTTCATTGCTAAAATCCGTAACTCCTATTTGTTTTTCCCCTTTGTATTCTTTCTGCTAATTCAGAAATACTTTATTCCTTCAGAAATCCAAACAAAATTCGAAACAAAACGAAATCAATCCATTTCTGATTCATTGTATTTCTCATTTCCTTGGCTTCACACTAATCTATCTACTGTTGAGTTCGATCTTACCATATACGCATAATTTATATCTCAGCGGGGTAAGCAATGGAATTTTGGCAAATTAAAGAGGTAATTTGCGGGAATGAGGCATGAATTCCTGTTTGAAGTGGGATTCCGCACTTGCCAGAAAAATTTATGGAAATTTGTTATGAAAATTTTCGCAACTGTGTACTTGTGAGGTCGACACGGTTGTAGGGGGGCTTCAGGTTTGTCTTGGATGGTCGAAAATGGTACGAGGTAAATTTGTGGTGTAGTTTGTTATATTGTTTGGGAAGGAAGAGAGTCATGATTTTTCCAATGAGAAATGAAAATGCATGGGTTGATTTCTTAATGTATGCAACAGAGGCGAAAACTTGGTTTTAGATGTGGAAGAAGAAGAATGACTTGAGTTAAGTAACGACAATGGGTTGATTTGTAAGACAGAAGTAGGTTATGGTAGGGAGAGAAATGGTGTGTTCATTGTTGAGGACGGCGGGAAGATGAGTGTTGTAGGTGGGACAGTTTGGTTACATAGACTTGCATGTTTATTTTAAAACGGAGAAGTACAACTCTATTACAAGATATGAAGAGAGGTGATGGTGTGTTACTGCATGAGGTGATGGGCTCAAAGGAATTGAGGAAGACATTATCGAAACATGAAAAGGAATGCGGCATGAGAAAATGTCGCGGAGCATGAGAATGGAAGTCATTGGCCAATTAATCCACTAAAACCGAATGAAATGAAAGAAGATGAGGCCGTAATGATGGAATCTACATTATGGCACTGATGTGGCTGAAGCAAAGCTACTGGAATTTCATGATAAAAATCAAATGTCTGTTTGATTTTAAACAAAACCAAAGCAGAATCGTCGAACCAATGTGAGTAAACTCACTAACTCTGACTCGTTTATATTTTAAATAAACGAGTTTTAAATTATCTATATATTAGTTATGCTGTGTGATTTTTGATTGGATGAATGATTGATAAAATTGGTTGAAATAGTTGATATAGAAACCATTGATTGAATATTGATTCTACTACCATATATAATTGAATTGATGAAATTTGTGTTGATTAATATCTTTGGATGCAGGGAAATAGGATGGAGGGATCCAACTGGATTCCTCAACATTTTATTTACTGTTCTATTTACTTATTATGATATATAATGTGGTATATGACTGGTGATTGATTTTGTTGTGGTTGAATTACAATGGCCCTATAATTTTGGTATTTAAATACCGTTAAATATTTTAGAATGTAGAAAAGAAATTTGAGATTTTAAAAGGGGATTTACTTCAAAAATAGAAATTAAATTTCGAATGGACTGGAAATAGAAACTTGTTTAAGCAGATTAAACAAGAAGTTGATTATAACGATGTTTATAGTTTAAACACAATATTTATCACAGTATAAATTAAAATGTAAATTCAAGTTGAATTTATATAATTAAAGTGGAAATTAGTTAACACCGATATTGGAAGGTGATTGATTTAGTTGACACCGATATTGGAAATAGGATCGTTGATTGTATGGATGTTCCCTTGATAGTTTAATCACCGACTGTCAAAGTTTTGGTTTATTTTATGCCTCCGTTGTCAATACGGAAAGACCGAGATCTGATTTAATATCTGAAAACCACTCTGTATTGTCATAAGCTTTGTGAATTGAATTATGTTGAAGATAATTGAAGACAGAGTAAAGTGCAAGGGGTATTCTGTTAATCCTAGGTAGAAATTGCCTAGGATGGTTTAATAGAATGGTTCTTTCGGTTGTCCAGTCCCAGGACAACGTATATGGACGAATGTATGATGACATGACATTCAAAGCAAATGGTGGCAAGATGTTCTAACAGGATAAACGTGACCTCAAGCCTCATCACCCAGGAAATGACAGAAATCTGGCAGGCAGCATGGCCATGTGGGTCATTCCCATTAGGAGTATTATCACCTGATCTAGAGAAATTTCATTTGCTTCTTATTCTATTTGCTGTTGTATGCTTTCGGCAATGGTTTCTGATCACAAACGTTGGTGATAATATGCTCGATACACTCAAGTTAAATGAGTGGTCAGCCATGTGTGGGCCGGGCTGCAAGATGTTCTTGTTGAACCCAGTGTATTCCACTTTAGAGATACACTATCGAAAGGTGGTTCCATACCTTGTCATGCTGGAAATCCAATCTCCAATAAGCACCCTGCGGGTTTTGATTTAATATTATATATGGAGCGTGAGATGCAAGCGTTCCACTAGATTTCTATTTATTTGATTTAGACACTATTATAATATCATTGGATTTGATATCAAAAATATTTTTGTTCATCGTAAGGTAAAAAACCATCCGTGTTTATGTGTGGATCGGTCTTACGGTTATCATTTCTTTCTAAAGGATTTTTTTAAAAGTTAAACCAATGGTTGTAGTTTACTCACACCAGTCCCATGACTGAACCCAAGTTTATTTTGTTTATTTTCCCTAAACTCTTGGGTGCCCAAATTTGTATGGGCAGTCCAGTAGTCGGGATTTTATAGATTCACTTGGAGGAGTTTGGAGCGGGAGGCTTCACCAGTTTTCTATAGACTACTATATTTTTCTGTTGTGTATTATGTTCGTATCTGGAAATAGGTGTTTACAACTATTCCAAAAATAGCTGTTGTGCTCTGATAATGGTATGTATATAAATTTACAGAAATGTATTTCAAATTTATGTTATCTAATATATTTTATTAGTTCCACTGTGAGTTTGTGACCTTCGTTTTCTTCTATTCTAATATTTCTTTCTTTCTATTTCTCATCCTCTAACTTCTTTCTAATAATAATTCATATTTCTATGCAATTTGGGTTGAACATGTGGTGCTATTAGTCGACTCAAAGGGTACGGAAATTCGGGCCATTACAGCCAATTAAATATTACATAAACTCACAGTGAATAGATCTAAGGAAATGGATCCAAATAACTGAGAAGGACACGTTGATTTTGTTGTAGCAATCTTTGAATATGTATAATCTTCTTTGAATTGATTTTGGAGAAGAAAAGGCTATTTAATTTTCATTGCAGTAGAGCCTCGCCGTCACCATTATTTTTTAGATGAATAAAACCTAGGTTTAGGGTTTTTTTATAGCCTAGAAGCATCGAACCAGGTCAAGTAAAGAGCCCACGTTCAGAAAATCGAATCTGCCCCGATCTGCCTAGGGGTGTCAACCCTCCCCCCCTTAGGATGTCGACCCCGATGTCGACCCCCAAGCACCCTGGGTCGACCCAGCGGGTCTCAGGTCGACCCCCAAAATGGGGTGGTTCAGGTATTCCCCCTCCCGATTCACTATTTTGAATTTTATTTTTTTATATTTTAATTTGTTTGTATACATATAAGTGTATACAAACTTCAAACCTTCATAACTTCTTCATACGGTGTCTGTTTTACGCAAATCAAGTGCCTATCTTGACCAGAATTTTGAGATAGACACAATGGTGCAGTCCTTTACCCCTGATTCTGAATACTAAGTTTATTATTCTTATATTTGTCCTCTTTAGTGTTGTTAAAATTTCGAGGTGTTACATTCTCCCCTATTGAAAGGATTTCGTCTCCGAAATCTCCAAGTTAAGAAGAATGTGTATCCTAACATCCACATCCATCTACTCATCCACCATTCACAGACATCCATTTTCCTTAAAAGATTTGTTAATGCTTATATAAACATATGCAAAGGTGTGTGTATATGTCCGAATACTAATGTGAAGATCAGGCGGTCTACTAATTCAGTCAAGCTCCTTAATGCAATGTATGTTAGTATCTTAAATCCAACGTGTATGCAAATAATCCTATTATAACTTATAAATTCTATATGTATGCATAATCATCTGTCCAAATGAAATTTCCATATAATGATTCATCCATTTTCATCCATAAAAAGAAGACAAATGCATGCACATCCATATGCAGTTTGAGAATGATTGAGCCGATCTAGTGCCTAATTTGTGTGTATATGCATCCACAAGAAACCACTAGCAAACACTTGCATCCACTTGCCTCCCTCAAACACAACATGTCTCAACCACATGTTTGCAACCATTGGATTTCTATCTAAAGGTCAAAGATTCGATCGATAAGATACACATGAATGACAGAAGCAAGTATGAATAAAAGCTTGGGAAAGAAGTTAAGAACATAGTCCCAAAAAGGAAAGGGCATGAAGCGCGATCCTTGTCTTTAGTCTCCTAAGTCGCATCCTCTTTGTCTTCTCCCCATTGCTCTTTTATTTACTTAACCTCTCTATTGCACAATTTCTTAACTTTTGATCCAAGTATACGGGTAGCAACTCATCTAATTGTCGCCTCCCTTTCTACCTCTACTTCCTCAAGTATGTTCGGCTCAACTACCTATGATTTATCGTGCAGATACTCCCATAAATAAGAAATGAGGAAAAACATCATGAATATCCACACATATGCGAAGCAAGCTGTATGCCTTAGTGGCGAATATTACTAGAGCACCCCTTTCAGATAAGCTTCGCCTAATAAACCCTTTCTTACGTAGCTGCCCTACTTGCTTACTAAGCTCCCTCCTTTCTCTTGGAGCCATGTGGCACACAGGCAATGCAACTGGCTTTGTATTTTCCACCGAGTATATACAGAAAATAATCTCGCGCCTCGAAGGCAAGCCCCAAACCTCCTCAAAACATCAGAATACTCACAGACTACTGGTACAGATCGTAGATAATTGATAGATACATCAAGACATTCTAGGAAACTAAGTATAACAGACCCCTTAGGGTCACAAGAAATCTTGAGGGTCTTCCTATGGCAAGTCAGAAATTTAACGACCCTCCTCTAACAATCTAGAATGGCACCATACATGGCTAGCCAATCCATACCTAGAATCAGACAGTATCCTATAAAACAAAGTACATATGTGTCGTATTTAAATTCGATGCCTAACACAGATATTCTCAAACACCGACAAATCATAGACAGATGAGCCATACCCCTAGTAGGGTTTGAGACGACAATGGGATCCCAAAACCATACTAATACTAAGGTGAGGAGACTTAATCACAAAATTAGATATAAAAGAATGCGAAGCGCCCGAATTAAAAAGTTCTAAAAGGATGATTGGAAAAAGAAAATCAAACCTTCAACGGAAACTTTCCTACCTCTATCCGGCGTGCACCTGCCCTCTAGAAGATCCTGCCATTTGGTCCTGCCTTTGCTTCTTCGGGCACTCCCTAGTATAGTGTCTGACTTCCTCACATTTGAAGCAAGCATTCTTCCTTTTTATGCAGTCTTTGACCAAACGACCCACGTTCCCGCAACCATGGCATTTCTTTTTGCCTTGAGCTTTATCGTGCTTTCCTCCCCCTTGTTGTTGTTCTTTCTTGGGTCACACTTTCTTGTTTTGTGTTTCCTCAACCATAACTTCCTTCTTTTCAGCTTTATCTTCCTCATGCATTAGGGCTATATCAGCGAGCCTCTCAAAAGTTTCTCCCATTGGAATATGGGACATAGCTAACCCATGAAGGAGTTCATTCAGTCCTTTAACAAACCGCAAGGCCTTCTTATGCGGAATGTCTACTAGTTCCAAACCGAATCTAGCTAGCTAGCTAAATTTGTTCACATATTCTTTAATAGTCATATCTCCTTGTTTAAGCACCAAGAACCTCTCCATTTCCATGCTTATCTCAGCTTGGGAAAGAAACTTCATCTCAAATCTCATTCTAAAATCATTCCATATCTCCACCGGACGTCCAGCTTGAGTAACTTCCCACTAGAATGAAGCTTCATCTTTCAGTAGCCAGGCAGCTAACTGAATCTACCTTCGGTCTTCTACTTCAAAGATTACAAATAATTCCTCGGTCTCCTTGAGCCAATTCCTTGCCTCTATGAATGTCTCGGTTCCACGAAACGGCTTCCTTCCCATGGCATAGAAATCCTTGTAGATCCTGGCGAAATTATCTACCCTTGGAGGAGGAGGAGAAACAATGGGTGCAGCTGGAGGAGGAACATCAGATTGACCACCGGCAACCACCGTGGCCTCTGGATACCTACGGAACCAGCCTGGTATTGTAACGCCCTTTGGAATATTAGGTTCACCAGACTTGCTAAAACGAAAAGGAAAGATATTTAGATAAAGAACAGAAGGATAGTACATATGGCTTTGGGGAATATGTTTTTCAAAACAGACTTTTCTTTTTGAAAAATGCTTTCTTTTAAAACCTTTTTGAAAATAATTTTCAAAAGCTTTTATCTAATCTGGTAACCTTCAGCTTTGATACCAAGTGTGACACCCCACGTCCGTTAATGTCACTCATTAAGAGAATGCATTAAGTTTCGTGAAGCTTTATAGGTAAACAGAAATGAAAACATTACAAGACAGGTAGAAAAGCAAAAGTGGAATTCAAATTTTATTTCGAACATAAATCATAACGTCGTGTCCAAAATATCACAAGTCTGAAAATACATAAAAGCCATTACAAAAATATAAAACTTTCTACCTTGTTCCATCAGATTACATAAAGAGCATAATTCCACAAAAAGAGGCAAAGCCATAGTAGAGATAAGAACTTGAGCAGTACTTCAAGAGCAGCTCCTAACAAGATAAAAGAAGAATCACGGTAAAGCCTGAGTGTTCCCATCCTGAGAACCTGGGGGGAGGGAAGCGGAAGAAAAAGGAGGAAACAAAAAGGGTCAGACTTAAAGTTTGGTGAGTCTAGTTACTTTTAGCATATAAATAAGTAAAAGTATCATGATAGGCATATAAATTGGAGGGATAGACAACAGTAATAAGACAGGTATAACAAACTGAGCTTGATAAGCAGAATGAACATAACAAAATAGGTTACGCTTCTCTAATACTTTTCTATGCACCAATACTAGTATAACAAATATGTGAATGGATTACATACCCCCTAATTACTCAACACAAATAGGATGACCCCAACAGAAACATAATGGTAGTTTTAGGTGTACTCTAAGAATGTTTTTTACGCCAAATAGAGTTAACCGGTACCTAAACTAAAATAACAGGTGTTAAACCCAACAGAAATATAGGTACCCCATAGAAACAGACAGGACTAGATGTACCCTAATTACTACCCCCTAATCTATTAGCTCCCTATTCCATAAATACTCTGTGTTGGCCCCACAGTAGGGTGTATTACTTCCTAATGTGGCAACCTACAGAAGGACATAGACCTATTTACCAGTGCTACAATGGCTTATTTTCCCAGAAGCAGGTCGTACTCATGCATGCACATGAGTTCGTTGGAACGCGCCAGTACACGCCTCCTTCTAGATGAACCTCTTACAATTAGTTTAGTAAGCGTTACCTGACGTCTACCTAGTTCGGGGTCCCCCTTTTAACACCAAAATGAGTTACTGACTAATATAGGTCCCGCATAACAGATAACACAAGCCAACCCCCATAGATCTTGTTCTCAATTAACTAGGATTTTGGCAGGTTATGCCTAATAGACTTAACATATTATAATAATCCCCTACAGATTTACGTGTTAAACTTTACAAGTTAACGACTCCCTATAACCCCAACAGATATAACAGGTTAAGTCTTTTAGATTAACAGGTTCACATAACCCCTACGGATTTAACTGGTTAACTTAACCCTATAGACTTAATAGGTTTACTTAACCATACAAATTTAACAGGTTTACTTAACCCTACAGAAACTTAATAGGTTTACTTAACCACACAAATTTAACAGGTTTACTTAACCCCACAGAAAGTAAACCCCACAGAAACTTCACAGGTTTACTTAACCCCACAGACTTAACAGGTTTACTTAACCCCATCAATTCATATAAATTTACTTAACCCTTTATTCCATTTGTTGGGTTCATATATTACCCCTTTTCACATTCAAACCAGTTAAGTATATCAATTTAACATGTTGTCATTATCTTTTCATTTATACATGTTAACACACCAGACCTCTCATATTAAGTCAATCACTTATGGTTGTTGGATATGTCGGGCAGCTCCGGGCAGAATTAAACCACAAGTTTAGACTTAACCTCATGTCGTGGTGTCGTTTCGTAATATACCCCTCATATTAGATTAGCCACTTGTGGTTGCTGGATAAGCCGGGCGGCTCCGGGAAGACTTATACCACAAGCGCAATCTAACCTCGTGTCTAAGCGTTATTACCATTCCAAATTTTTAGGCATATTCATATTAGCAATTATTCTATTTCAATTATAGGTTTTCCTATGCCCCTTTTCAATTCACATATCATTATGCCCAATATGCCCTTTTTCCTAAGTCATAAATCAATGTTCCAATTTATGCCCCAATTCAATATTTACATATGTTCCAATTTATGCCCAATTCAATATTCACATATGTTCTAATTTATTCCTGAATTCAATGTTCACATATGTTCTAGTTTATGCCCCAATTCAATATTTACATATGTTCCAGTTTATGCCCTAATTCAATATTCATATATATTCCAGTTTATGCCCCAATTCAATATTCACGTATTTCAATACAAGTTATGCCCAAATTCATGTTTTTCCCAACGATTCCCAATTTCGCACGTTCGCATATTTCAGCGTTAGGCCAAGGCTCGAAGGTATCCTGGCTATATAAAAAGGGGAAAGAGGGAGAGAAGAGAGTCAAAAGTAGACATAATAACGAATCAATAATTAACTGATAGAAATAGACACAAAAACTGAATAAGCATATTATGACAAGATTTGACATGGTGGCGATATAAACATATAAGAACAGATCCAGTGAATATGCCATAATAGAACTGATTTAGGCGATGATTCAAGATCCAATTTTATGTACATATCAAGATTGCCAATTAAATATTTAGATCTAAAAATAACATAAACTCACAGTGAATAGATCTAAGAAAATGGATACAAATAACTGAGAAGGACACGTTGATTTTGTTGTAGCAATCTTTGAATATGTATAATCTTCTTTGAATTGATTTTAGAGAAGAATAGGCTATTTAATTTTCGTTGCAGTAGAGCCCATCCATCACCATTATTTTCCAGATGAATAAAACCTAGGTTTAGAGTCCTTTTTGTAGCCTAAAAGCAATGAACCAGGTCAAGGATAGAGTCCACATTCAGAAAATCGAATATGCCTAGATCTGCATAGGGGGTCAACCACCCATTAGGGTGTCGACCCCCAAACTCCCTGGGTCGACTCCTGGATCGACCTAGCGGGTCTCGGGTTGACCCCCAAAATGGGGCTGTTCGGGTATTCCCCCTCCCGATTCGCTGTTTGGATTTTTTTTATATTTTAATTTGTTTGTATACATGTAATTCTCTTATGAATATACAAAATTCAAACCTTTACTACTTCTTCACACGGTTTCCGCTTTACGCAAACCAAGTATCTATCTTCACTAGAATTTCGATACAAACAAAATGGTGCAGTCTGTTTCCCCTGATTCTGAATATTAAATTAAATATTATTTAATTTGTTCTCTTTAATGTTGTTAAAATTTTGGGGTGTTACAGCAATGAGCCTAGATGATGGGATTGTAGGTGTATGATTTTGGGATGGATGTTATTCTACAACACATGATGGTTTTAAAGTGGTTCCAAACTGAATGCCTTCCAAAGAAAACTATGAAAAACAATCCAAGTAAGAATTTTTTGCGGAGAACTATGTAAACGGATCGTTGGCAACATAGGGTTCTGTGGGTACTCATAATGCATGCGTTCTTTTGGTGATGTACATTGACATACAATGACCCATAGATACTTTAGTTGGGGATACGATGCCCTTGGGGACATGATGTCCCTTGGATCTTACGATAGAGATCAGCTAAACCCTGTATTACAACAATAGACATGCTAATTTCCTTGCATAACGAGTGGCATGGATTTTGAGTACTAAGGAAACAAATATTGTCATATATCCAACATACTGAGTGAGTGAATGTGAGGATAAATGATGGATGTTGTGTTTGTTTGATTGTTATCACTTTATGGATGTCACATGATATATATATATATATATATATATATATATATATCATTGATCTGGATGTTTAGAAATCCCTAATGCTCTAATGTAGGATACAACCATGATGACAATGTCATAAAATAGTATATAATTTTTACATGATAAATTTGTTGATTTAAGGACATGTCAAGTGTGGTTTTTCTACTCCATATAAATTAATAGTTTATGGTACATGAGATTTCTATCACTTATATAGACTTTCGTCTAACATAAAGTTTTATGTTTTGCTTCTTATTACTCCGGGTACTCTTAGATAAATCGATTAGAATCTGATCTGATGAGCATGGGAAGCTAAGTAGATGGCAAGCAGGAAGCTATTCACGTATTACTTTATCTTTAAATTTGATATTCCACTTCTAGACACTATGGAGCATATCAGTCCATTACTTTAGGGGCAAAATATTATGAATTATTTTGAAGACGTTAAAGTCTATTTACATCATTGTATGTTGCTTTAGATAAGTTGCCAGATGTTGTGATTCACTTCAGTATTTACCTCTCGCTTGTTTTTTATATGTTATGTTTACTATTATATTTTATTCCATGCATTTCGAAATATACGATAGGTCATATGTTGTTTAGTTATTTTGTACTTGAACCTTGTTGACCGCCATGAATTATTTTAGCACCATAAAAACGCACTTTAAAGATATCATGGATGTTGGGGGTGTAGCGTAGTCATCATATTTGGTATCAAAATTTATGTTATGTTGCTTAACATAAGGGCTAAATCAAGAGTGTGTGTGTGTATAACAGCACATACTTGTTATATACGTTAGTTTTCAAAATTATATAGTAGCCTGTTTTTTTTTATGTAAATATGGTATAAGTTGTGCTGCGCACGAGCACTGCTTAATGAATAATTTCTCATAAGGAGATTATTTGTTATTATCAAAGATTGAAGGATGAATCGCCAATTGAAGAATGTTAAGCGGAAATATAATTCTTGGATGAAGGAGGGAGCAAGTTCAGGAGATCTTTATCCTGAACTATAGACCATGCTTAATGTCTTCATAATGAACATGATATATAATACTTAAGTGACCCTCCCAATAATAAAGCTGAGGGTGGTACTCCCCTATAAATGCCTAGAGCTAGCATTGCTAAGCTAAGTATATACTTTAATAATCTGGATGGAAAACCATTTTGACGAAATGAGCTATAGAATTTTAGGATTAGCTCAATATTTGTAAGCGGATCTTTAGTGATCTTGGTATGGAAGATGCTATAGAAACGAGGTTAGTCTAGCGTCAGCTTCAATGAATGGCAATGATTTAGTGGAATGCAGTGAAAGTTGCTATAATTGAGGACTAAATGACTTGGAATTAGTACAAAGATCATTTTAAGGTGAAGTTCGTCCTAACTGCATGAAAATCGACATGTTTCATAAGTTTTTAGAATAGAAGCTTGGAGATAAGAGTTTCTTTGAGTATGTAACTAAGTTCGATGCTTTGTCAAAATATGGGATGTGTTTCGTTAACACGGCGCTAAAGAAAAATGAAAAGTTCATTCTCATATTGAAAGATCACTTAGGTGAGAACCTTTTAAACCATGTTGATGAGACCTTTATGGCAATTACTGGGAAAGCACCAAAGGAATAGAGCAGTTATCCCAAGTCAGAAATTGTCATTGTCCGTAAGGATGAGCTGAAGACGCAAGAGAGTGGGAGAGGAAACAAGAAATTAAATGTGATAATAAACTGAAGTCGTCTCAAGGCAAGGAAAGCAAGAAGAAGAAGGTGAGGCCTGAGGTACTTGTTTCAGTCGTGGAGATATAGGCCACTATAGTATGGTATGTAAAGATGAGGGAAATAATCATTATAACTATAACAAGTCTGAAGATATTAAGAAGGATTATCATGGGTCAACTAAAGGGAAGAAGGTACGAAGGCATAGTCTATCGATGTCATTCCAAGTTCATAGATTACCCCATCTAAGAAAGAAAAAGCAAATTCATCTTTATGCCTTTTAAATTTCATGTTCAAATCTAGTTCTTATTTTATATTGAAGTTTTCCATTCGTTTATATCTAGTAATTTGGTAGATAGATTATTCGACGACGAATATTCTATTGATTATAAATCCGTCGTAGAGTGTAATAAACCGCAAGCGCATGGCGTACACTTGTAGTACGTTAGCTAATACGGGTTGATCCACCGGGAAAGAATTAATTCTAATTTTATTCAATCAAATTGAAACAAAGTCGAGTGAAATTTTAACTACAACTATAACTAAACAAAATTAACAAACTGTGATAGATAAGAATATGTGAGTTAAATGACAAATTAGGAATAACTCGACTCTCTAGATCACATGAATCAACATAAAATGAAACCGTCATCTCTTTTTTGGTTATTTGTGAATTTAGTTGATATGATTATTATAAATATAGCTTATTCATGCTATTAATTAGCACAAAATAAACAATCAAACTATAACATACCCACTAAATCACATTATTAATTCTAATGAAAAATGACAACAAGATGAAAGTGAAATATACTTTAAGCATGGCCTATGAACTATTAATTAGAACTATAGACCATCAAATTTTTATTTTAACCTCCACTTAATCACCATCATCATATGTAGATGAAGAGGTAATTAGTGAGCATATGACTAAGCATAACCTATTTGGTGTCAACAATATAGGCCATCAAATTCAATAATGAACACATAAAACCAATAACATCAACATGACATGAAGCACAAAAAGAGAGCATGAAAAAACAATTTATGTTACATCTACATAATCAAGAGAGATTCATTACCCTTAAGTTGAAAGGGATTAGCCTCTAATATATGTAATCATGACAACAAAAGTGATTGCAACATAAATATAAACAAAACAAAAGAGAGAATTATTTAACAAAAACAAAATAAAACTAAACCACTTGCATAAAATTAAACTACACTAATGCATAAAGCAAATAACAAGAATTAAATGAACAAGAAATTCAATTTCATTAAAATGAAAATTACATAAGTGGGAAATGGATAAGAAGCCATGAAAGAAAAAGAGAGCTTTCCTCTAAACTAAACTAACTAAAAGGAGAGGAAGAGGATTTTTACATCAACATAAAGGGGGTATTTATACATGTTCTAAACCATAAACCCTAATCATTTTTGTTGGGGACTACCAAACATACCCCTTCATGAAGCTTCCGTTTGTCTTTAGCTACTAATGATTTCATTAAAATTGAATGAAGCCTTTTTTGTCTCCATTTGCTAAAATATTATCCTCTAATTGTTGGAAGAGAGTGATAATGAGTAGGTTCTTCCACTAAGTTGTATGTGAATTAATTCCATCTTCATTCCTTTATATCCACTTTGTGCATGCATATCTCCGTGTACACATCATGTGCATACTTCATTTTTTCTCCTAAATTCCTACAAGACACATGAAAATGAACAAGTAATTTTTATCAAAAATAAATAAATACATGCACAAATGATCGTTTTTCCCCAATATGAAGATGAATGCATGATCATTTATGAATTTTGTGTTTTTGGTTAAAACATGTAAAAATAGCCTAATAAGTTATTTATTTAATTAAAACAAGAATAAATGTGTGAATATAAATGTGCAAATTTACGTGCATATCAAATATCCAACACTTATCTTTTTTATTCATCCTCGAATAAATTGAAAAACTAAGGTAAATCCGTTTCTGTAGGGAGCACGATTGCATTGAGCGTATGCAACATGTCGTTAAACCTCTGGGTGTCCCAAGTAGGACGAGTGTTGTCTCGTGAGGATTTTCAGTGGATGCTACCCACAACTTCCAAATGTTAAATGCGAGATTCGAAAATATTTACAAGATGAATGCAAGTTTTTAAAAGAATATTCATAAATGGGTAATTTACTTTTAAATTTGACATGAATTAGTTAACATAAGTTTGGGTTGTCATAATGAAATTTAAGCCCGTTACTTGTTAAAACTTCAAAAAAAAGTCAGATTACCGTTACAAACTCCTTCATCTTGTCCAATTGTGTTGGTAGAAACATGTGCATATATGAAAAGGATTCTATAATCGATATCAGCAATTGTAAAATGGCATCTTTATTTCCTTTTGGTTAACAAGTTAGGTCAAATAAGTGAAGACAGTGCTTGGATTTCAAGTGGTTGCTCTCTCTTTATTTTGAAAAATATTTACAATATTATTATTTACAAATACGTAACTGAAAAGACCAAGGTATACCACCCCAACACTGCGTTACGACTTACGTGAGGGTTGGGACAGAGCTTGACGGATTGTGCAAACTGACGTTGACTTTGTCAACGACATGTCGGTAATCCTTAGGTGTCTAACTCATGAGATGAGACCAAGGTATGCCACTCCTACATTGCATTACGGCTTACGTGAGAGTTGGGGCAAAGCTTGGCGCGTTTGCACACCAAACCTATATTTACAAGCAATGTTGGATACCCCTGGATTGTTTATTATTATATTTTTTGTCTTTTTTTTCTATTTGTTTTAATTTTTTTTTTTTTGAAGAGAGAGGGTTAAACGAGAAAATCTTAGCACAACTTCACTTAAAAGATCTAAAATGTTATCGCAAGTAGTCTAAATCAACCATTCTATTAATCGGAATACAATTCAGAAAACATTTCATACTCATCACATACGAATCTCTCTACATACTAGTTACACTAAATTTGCTCATAATTCAAACTTTCCTTTTTCTATCCGTTAAGAAAAGTGATTTTCCAAATATTTTAATCGTACGATCGAACCATATATTTACTTCATCGTGCCCATTTAAAAGTAAAGTAAAATATATTTTTTGAATTTTTTTAAGAATGGAAAAAAATATAAAATAAATCTATGCAAAACCAAAATAAATATGAAATCCCCCCCCACACTTGATTTTGACTCTGCCCCCATAGTCAACCCAAGTGGAGGGAGAAAAGAAAATTTGAAAAATATGACTTATGTTTACAAGAGAAAAGAAAAAATAATAATTACAGTATATCAAAAAATATGTTGAAAAGAAGTAAATGAAACGGACTTCTAAAGACCGATTCATTTGTCCCTTCAAGTACGAGAGACACAGTTTAAGCTTGAGAAACCAAATCATAAAAAATTTCGAAGTTAAACATTTTTCTGGAAAAACGAATGTCGTTTTATTAAATATCGAATGGGTTGGTTTATTTTCGATGGGCTTTGAGGTACATCGAATAAATGGTTGAAATTCATTTTTAAATTTACCAATTTGAATTTCAAATTTATCACTGAAAATTTCTTTAGAATTGTTGATTTCAAAATCAAAATGGTGATTCAAATCTACCCCTTTAGAACTCAACTCATTTTTAAGAAGACCAAAGAATTTGTGTTCCCTTAATTCGTCTTCCTTTGAATTATTCACGACATCATTGCTTATAATATTTTCACAGTCCAAAGTCGTTGATTAAAATTCGTTATTTTAGAAAAAGGAAGATCGAATTCGAAATTTTGTTCCACCCTCTCGAAAGAATTGAAATCTAAATTAATTACCATGTTTTCAATAACTTCGTTAAGATTGTTATTTTCAGTTTCAAAAGTTGTTATTTGAAAATCGTCGATTGTGGGCAAAGGTGGATTATTATTCGAATCGTCACGCATTCGGATTTGATTTTGTTTCCTATGAAATTTCAAGTAGGTTTCATACAACAAATCAGTGTAAGTTTGCTCATCAAAATCAAATTCATGATTATTTATTTGAGAATTTCCAATTTGATATTGTTGAGAACAAATATTTTTAGTTGCACCACAATTGAAATCATTCTCATTGCCAAATTAATTTGAAAATTGATTCACATTTCCATTTTGAAATTGAAATTCATTTTGAATTAGAAATTCATTTTGAAGTTCAAAATTGAATTGGCTAGGGTCATAATCAAAATCATTTGAATTTGAATTTGGAATTGAATTTGAATTTTGATTATTTTGAAAACTTTTACTTGAATTGTTACTTATTAATGAATTATAACAGTCATTTAATCTTTGACTTGATTCAAGTAAAGATTCAATTCTTTTTTCAAGAGTTGAGGGTTGATAGTTATTCTGAAATTTTATGGTTCAAAATCCAAGTTGTTTGTACAATTCACATTTTCATTTTGAATTTAAATTCATTTTGGAGTTCGAAATTGAATTGGCATGGGTTATAATCAAAATCATTTGAATTTGAATTTTGATTATTTTGAAAACTTTGACTTGAATTGTTGCATATGTATGAATTACACCATTCATTTATCCTTTGACTTGTTTCAAGTAAAGATTAAATAATTATTTCAAGACTTGAGGATTGATCGTCATTTAGAAAATTTGGTGGTGTATAATCAAGATTATTTTGAAAACTGGAAAAGTTGATGGTGTAAAGTCCAAATTGTTTGTACAATAGTTGTTATTAAAATATCCATATGAATTTGATGTAAAATTATATGGATTATATTGATTTCCACAACTATCGTCAAATCCGTAGGAATAAGGAAATTGGGTCATTTTCAAGAAAACTTCATGTTTTTGAATTTTTTTTTTTTAGAGAAAAAGAAATATTCACAAAATAAAATTGTTTTTTTAGATTTTGGATTTTTGTATTTTTTTAACATACGCATGAACCTAATGCAACTATGCAAATTACTTATTTACAAATTTCTAAAATTATATAATGTCGGTTAGATTAATTTCAACAAAAGATTTCTTAACCAGTTAACAAACAGGATTTATCGGTACACTAGGAATCACCCTAGCTATGCACCTGAAGGTTTAAGTACCTTCATAGGAATAACCGATATAATATTTATGAATCAGCGTAATATTTGTAAATGGTTATTACTCTGTCGTTGTCTAGATATCGAGAAATAATCCGTTAGAAATAAACCAATTTACCGCAATATATTGATGTCCTTAGAAAATAAAAACAAAATAAGATGAATGCAAAACAGAAAATAAGCGTGTATTAACAATGGAACTAAGAATGGATGTTTATTTTGTTTTTGAATTTTTTAATTTTAATGCAAATGCAAGCAAACAACAATGCAAGGAAATAAAAACAAAGTTTGAACACAATACCTGAGTGCGCAGAGTTTATCAACAATTTATTTTAAATGACAATTTTTTTATACAAGCAAGCAAGTGTGGAGAAAAGCAAACAAAGCAATTCCCCTTTTTGTAACCTGAAAAGCGAAGTTGATAGATATACAACGGAATGACAAGTGTTTATATATATATATATATAACACTGATTTCAGAAAACCAAAATAATCAAAACAAAAGAAATAAGCTCAAGAAATAAAAACTAAAATAAAACAAAAGGAAATAAAGCCAAACTACGGTTAGCCTACTACACCATCAGGCCCACAAGTGAGCAAATCCCAGTTAAAAATATATCCGCCATCTACATCAGCGGCCTACCAAATTTATTCAATCCCAAATCAACAGTGTAAAAAAGTTTCCCAAATATATTTAATTATGCATTCAACGGGTAAAATGAAAATTCTGAACAAAAAATCAGGACAAAAACTCCCAAATTCTGATTTTTGGCGAGACAGGCTGTCAGTTTGTAAAGCTAAGGAGAATTTGGGGTTTCTAGGCATGGAGTTCAGGAGTTCAATTTGGGGTTTTGTCGATTTGGAGTTCGGTGGTTCTGATGGTATCTGGTTAACACAGTGGAGATTTGGGTAGTTCTGGTGGTATCTGGTAGCTGCAGACGTGGTGTATCTGAAGGACACTATGTTTCAGTACGGGGTGTAAGTGCTGGTTATGACTTGGAGTATGTAAGGTAACTGAGAAATTTAATTGTTGGAATGTAGTTGGTATGCGAATGAGCTGTTGGTAGTTGAACAGTTGCTGAGAGGTTTGCTTTGTGGTTCGGTTTGAGGACTGCTTCTGTTTGGTGTGTAAATGTAGAAGAAGCGCAGGAGGATGATACTGTGCTTGTCTATTTGATATTTGGAGTAGTAGTTGAGTGGTTAGGTTATGTTGCGGGTTCTCAGTTGTTTGGTGTGATTGAGGTACTAGTTGATATGGGAGAAGTAGGTGAAGAGGGATGGAAATGGATGAACATGTGAATTAAGGTGGAGGTCTTGGAAGTGATGAAGGTGTTTGTGCACAACGAAATATTCAGAGAAGTTGTATGTTGGAGTTGGTTGGTTGGTTGAAGATGGTGAACTGAATTGATTTGAGTGAAGTGGGTTTCAGAAGTTGTAGGTGCTTTTGTTTGTGAAGGATGAGGTTATGCACTTGTTTTTTGAGTTTGACTATGGTGTTGGCATTTGTATTGTTGGCAGATGATGTACAATAGTGTTGATTATCTGGGAAGGGGCTATGAGAGTGAAAGTGGTTGTGGTGTAATTGAGTATTAGGTGTTTTCGGAGGAGGATTCGGTGAAGTGATTATGATGGCTTGAAGCAGTGTGGGATGTTGGCGGTTTCGGTAATGAATAATGATGTATGTGAGGTGTTGGTATAAAGACGGTAAGAATTTTTGGTTAGAGTGAATGGGAGGTGAATGAAGCAGTTTGCTATGGCAAGGGTTTACAGAAGTTAGAAGTGATTTGTGAGGTGAAGAAGGGTTGGTGAATGGAGTTAGCAGTTTGAAGAGGAGCTGTTAGTTGTATGATCAGTTTGGTTGAGACTTGAAAAACAGAGAATGTGTAATTGTACGGTAAGCACTGTCTTGTGTAATGTGGAAAATAAGTAGATAAGAAAGAAATAAACATCCTTGTACTGTTGTATCATAGAGAATTGTAAATCTAGTGTAATGCGAGTTAGAAATTTAAATCCAACGTATTTGTTTTACTTTGGAATTGCAATGTTTCAAAACATGAAAGTTGTGGCTGTCTTTTTTTATCAATATAACAAATGTCTGAGACACAAATGTGAATAAGAAGAGCTAAAAACAGAATACCTTAAACAAAAAGGGATGAAAGTAGAACTGGGGATGGGAATTTGAAATGTAGAATAGTGCACAATGTTTTTTTTCCTTTTAAAGAAATGAAGCACAACAAAACTGTTAAAGAAACACAAATGATAGTGAACAAAAATGGTTAGAAAAAGCTTAAAAAAAACAGAAAGTGAACAAAAATGCACTGGAGTTTTGAGGAAACGCAAACAAACTATAAAACAGTGAACGAAATATGACAAAATTAAAATGCAAAGTGTAATTTTTTTTAATGAAGGAGAAGCAAGACACAAAATAAAAACAAAGACACAAAACTAAAATGAATAAAGCTACAAAAAAATGTAACAAACAAATACAAATAACAAACACAAATAAACTCAACAAGCTACAAGATGAAACCTTTGTTTTTTGTAAAAGAAGAACAAAACAAACAAGCTATAAGATGAAACCTTTTTTTTGTAAAGAAGAACAAAACAAAAAAGAAAACAATGAAACAAACACACACACGAAATCAAAACAAAATGAAATAAAACACTCAACTTTTTTTTTGAAGCACACAAGCAAAATTAATTCAAAGAGTAAAACTAAAATTAAATTCCTTCCCAGGCAATAGGGCCAAAAACTTGTTCGATGACGAACATTCTATTGATTAGAAATACGTCGTGAAGTGCAATAAACCGCAAGCGTACGACGTACACTTGTAGTACATTAGCGAATACGGGTCGATTCATGGGGAAAGAAGTATTTTTAATTTTGTTCAATCAAATTAAAACGAAGTCGAGTGAAATTTTAACTACAACTAAATTATATTAAAAAACTAAGATAGATAAGAATAGAGAGTTAAATAACAACTTAGGAATAACTCCACTCTCTATATCACATGAATCAACATAAAATGAAACCATGATCTCTCTTTACTTTGGCCATGTTGTTTCTGGAAATGGAATAACGGTTGGCCCCGCTAAGGTGGCAAATCTAGGACTGGGATAGACCTAAGAATGCGATGGAAGTGAGGAGTTTCCTTGGATTGGTAGGTCATTATCGTCGTTTTATCAAGGATTTCTCCAAGTTAGCTGCACCATTAATAGGATTGACGAAGAAGAACCAAGCGTTCACGTGAGATGCGAAGTGTGAGCAAGCTTTTGGAATCCCGAAAGAGCGACTGACGGGTGCTCCTGTTTGGACAATTCCAAATGGAAATGAAGAAATGGTGGTATACACTGATGCATGCGGTCCTGGACTTGGAGTAGTGCTAATGCAGAAAGATAGAGTTGTGGCATACGCGAGTCGACAACTGAAGTCGCATAAAAGGAATTATCTGACTTATGATTTAGAGTTAGCGGCGATCGTGTTTGTTCCAAAAATGTGGAGATATTACTTGTTGGGAGTTCGATTCATGTTGTTTACGGATCAGAAGATGTTGATGTAACTTTTCTCCCAAAAGGATTTGAATCTTTGGCAGCAACGATGGCTAGAGTTTTTGGCATCATACGATTTTTGAATAGCCTATACTCCTAGTAAAGGTAACGGAGTTGCAGATGCATTAAGTCGAAGACATGCAGGATTGGGAGCTATGTTTTTAGAATGAAAGAGCCTCGAGTACTTGGCATGATTTGATTTCAGACCTCGGTGTGAGTTGGAGCATGCAATATTTCCAAGCTTATCGATAAGACCTACTCTCATCGAAAGGATTGAAGAAAGCCAAAAGTGTGATGTAAAGCTTGTCAAGATTACCCTGAAGTTAGAACCAGAGGATAAGGATTTCGAAGTCGATCGAAATAGTTGGCTTTGTAAGAAAAGACGACTGGTTGTTTCTGATATTGGCGGTCTAAGAGATGAGATTTTGAGGAAATTTCATTACTGGAAGTTAACAAATCATCCTGGTGGTAACAAGATGTATCAGGACATGAAGCGAGCCTACTACTAGGAAGGGATAAAGAGGGATGTTGGAAAGTTCATTTCCAAATGCATGAACTGCCAGTTGGTGAAAGCTGAACAGAAGAAGCGAGTGGATTTCTTTCGCCATTGGAAGTTCCTATGTGGAAGTGGAAGCAGAAATCGATGGATTTTATCGATGGACTACTTAGAACTAAGGCAGGAAATGAAGGGATTTGGTTCATCGTGGATCTCTTGACCAAAAATGCAAGATTTATTCATGTCAAATCGACTTGGACAGCATTGAAGTTGGTTGAGTTATATATAAAATGGATCGTTCGATTCCGTGGTATCCCAAAGAGTATAGTCAGTGATCGAGATCCATTGTTCACGAGTGGATTTTGGAAGAGTTTGCAAGAGACTTTGGGAATCGAGTTATGTTTGACTACGACTTATCATCTTCAGACCGATGGTCATACCGAAAGAGTCAACCAAGTTTTGAAAGATCTCCTAAGAGCTTGTGAATTGGACTTCGGGGGATCGTGGGAAGACCATCTACATCTAGTTAAGTTTTCCTACAACAACCGTTACCAATCGAGCAATGGAAAGGCACCATATGAGGCGTTGTATGGTAGACCATGTTATTCTCTGACATGTTGGTTAGAAGCTGGAGATAAACTGATACTTAGGCCAGAGATGATAAGAGAAACATCAGATTGTATCGAGATTGTTCGACAACAAATGAAGACAGCCCAAGATCGTCAAAAGAGTTATGCCGACAAACATCGTAAGAATTTGGAATTCGACGTTGGCGATATGGTTTTCGTGAAGATTTCTCCTTTGAGGAATGTTGTTCGGTTCGAAAGTAAACGAAAGTTAGCTCCAAGGTTTATTAGACCGTTTCTGATAGTCGAGCGGATTGGAAAGCTCACATATAGATTGGAATTACCCAGGAAGATGTCGAGTGTGCACAACATTGTCTTTTCTACGGAAGTGTGGAAGTGTGTGCATGATTTGAATGTGGTGGAATCTTCGGAATAGTACGAAGACCTAGAAGTCGAGTTTGTAGTTTCGAAGCCTCGTTAGTCGCTTCGCGTTGTGGGGAATGACACGAAACAGCTTGGAAGGAAGACAGTCAAGCTAGTTAAGGTACAGTGGAGTGAGGATGATGATAATTGTACATGGGAAACGGAAGAGAGAATGAAGACGATCTAGGCAGAACACTTCGTTGGTATGACCCATTAATGTCGTGTCGCTCTTACACTATTGTAGCTTATACTATTGTTGTTAGAATTCTATGTGCTATGTTAAGTCTATGTATGCATGGCTTGCTGGTTGCTAGTTTGGATGATAAATTGGTTACTGTTGGATAGTAGGCATGCAGAATTGTTTCTGGTTGCTTGTATTTACTTGGGATTTCAAGGGCGAATTTCCTGAGGGGGGAAATGTAACGACTTGCATTTTACATATTAGAGGATCATAAAATATTTTTATTTGATTCCCCAAGGGTCGGATCATTCGCAAATTTTAATATGTTGGTTATTGGGTTGTGAGACATGTCCATAACTTTTATCAATTTTATTTGTAACCACTTTGCCCTTGTCAGTTTTGTATAGGGTTAACTTTTGACTGGGATCGAATCAGGTGCTGCGGTTGATTTCATTTGAAAGGAAATAGTGTTGCCAATTCCGTAGAGTTCTCACATTAAAGTTTTGGTTTAGCTGTTTGGGAGGAATCGTTGTTTTAGTGTTACATAATTTATGTATAGGTTTGACTAGTCATTGATGGGATGAATTGGTGTGGCCCATTAACAGGCTGGTTAGAGGCTATAAATAGAGGGGTAGAGGCAGGGGAAGGAGTTGCTTTTCTTCATTTCACATTTGGTTGAACTCGTGATCCTCCTTGCTCAATCAAATACACCTCCCCTCCATTAGAATGCTAGATCTACGCTTGAAGATTGAAGATCTACTTCAAACAAAGCTAGATCTACATCAAGTGAAGGGAGATCGCATCAAATTGAGAGGTTTAAAGATCGTTTTTTCACTGTTCGGATTGGGAATTTAGTGATTTCTAGTTTGTTTGAAGATTTTGTGAGTGATATGCATCTGTCACCCGGATTATATCAAGTATATGGGTGGTTTGATCTTATGTTCATCATTTCAAGTTAATTTGCATAGATCTAATTGATGAAAGTATGATTTTAATTCAAATCACCATAGGATCTTATCTAGCAACTTATAAGTGGTAATTTCATATGTTAATTCTATGTTTAGATCCATTTATTGATTTGAACATTTGTTGATCATTGTTTTATTGTTTGTTGGTTATTTCTTGAATCAATGGTTGATTTGTTGATTGAATTTGGATTGGTGGCATTTGAGATGGATCGGTGGTGTTCGGGCGTGTTTTGGCATGGATTGAACATGTTTTTGGCATGGATCGAGCAATTTCTGGTTTTAACAGCGTTTACAACCACTTTATAAAGTATGGACTGGAAATGCTATGGACCGGAAAGGTAATGGATCGGAAGAATCATGGATTGGATGGTTTGTAGACCACACAGCGTTTTATAAACGTTTTAGAAAGTATGGGCCAAGATGATATGGATCAGAATGTTATGGAGTGGAAAGGTGATGGACCAGAAGGCATATTGATGGATTGGATGTATTGACAACGTTTCTGAAACGCTATGGATGATGGATCGAAAATGCTACGGATCGGAAGGCATACCGATGGACCGGAAGGCATGTTGATGGACAGGAAGCATTGGCAGCATTTCTGAAACACTGTGAAAATTAGAGGAAACGCTATGATTCTGAGATTGAGCCTATGGGTCTGAAATGATCTAGAAGATACAATAGCATTTCTGAAATGCTTTAGTGCTGTGAAAGGCTGAAAATGCTGTGAAAGGGGATATCGACCAAATAAAGTATATTTTGGGGTCAATGATGGTCATGGCTTCGACGTGAATTCAAGAAGGAATGCTCAAAGTGTTTTGAAGTGTTAGTTAATTGACGCAATGCAACAAAAGTGAGGACAACTCAAAAATGTTGAGTTTATGGATAATGGTCGCTCGAGAAGATACTTGAGCTATGGATAGTCGTCAGTGATGAAGATTACAGTAATCGAAGGTTGAGGAATTATTGTTGTCGTAGGTTCTAGTGGACTCAAAGCAGGGGAATAATAGGGATGCCTAAAAGACTGGTTGAATGGTCAACTACCCTGGGTATTGATGAAAGGTCTACATACGTATCGATGGAATGCATATATAGTTTTTGCTAGAACCGAGGTTTCCATTAGCCCTTGACGGACGACATGATGTTGAGTCGGTCACGATTAACGCTGGTTTCACAGAAGGATTGGCAGTGATAGCCAGAGTCATGGATGTTTGTTTCTTTGCTTGTACCGTCTGATGTAGATTGTTCGACATCGAAGGAGACATCTCTTGAGTGCTTGTCTGATGTTGGTTTAGACCTTTGGGGATTGGGCTTGGGGGATGTTGATTTCTATTAGGATGGTCTATGCTAGATAACTAATTGCTATGTATGCTACTATTTGGTTATTTCTAGTTGTTGTAAAGGCTATCACTGTCAGATGTGGGGAAGACGGGTTGGGTTTCTTTTCTGTTGATGTCGGTAGATTGGATGATTTATCTACCTACTCTCGTATACTTTATTGATGATGTTAGATAGCCGTTTTATCGCTCATTAAGACTGTTGTCTGACTCAAGGTTTTACGTATTCTCTTATTACCTTGGGCTGTTTATCCTGATGTGGATGGGCAGACTAAGTAGTAGATCATAGGTAGCAGATCTTAGTGGACGATGTTGCTGAGCAATAATGAGTGTAACAACCTGCATATTTAATGATAATATATTTAAATATAACGTCATTAATCGCTAATCGAATATGTGTCCAAAAGTTCACATTTTTCATATGGATAAATTTGGACTCGAAACCACTTCCATTGAGTTCAAAATATCGTTTATGACTATTAAAAATATAAACATCGATACCTTTAGAGTTGGTGAAATTGGGTCCTTTTCATTGGGTGTATGACGAAAATATCACTTTTTGCATATGGACAAATTTGGACTCGAAACCACTTCCATTGAGTCCAGAATGTCGTTTATGACAAGAAAAACTATAAGCATTGATGTATTCCGAGATTCGAAAATTCAGCACCTTGCTTGGGGCTTGGGTTAGCTAACCTAGCCCACTCACTTAAGAGCTCTATCAGCCCTGTCCTCTTCATTTACTCAAAACACCTCATCAAAAATAAAAAATAGGGTAGAGGAAAAGGAAATTGAAATTCCCTAAACCTAGTTAATGCTTGGAGCTCCAATTCTTGTTGAGATCAAGTGCAAATCGAAGGAGAAGCTTAGGTCAGCCTCCTCTTCATCTTCTCTATCTTGTCTCCTCTTTTATTTTTGAGAATTCTTATGACCTAATTCTTAGGAAACTCGTTTATATGTGTCTAGAGTGGAGAATTTCAAGCTATATGGGAAGAGAGGTTGTTCTAGCCAAGCTTTGGATTGATTTCTTACTTCTAGCGAGCAAAGGTGAGTTCATTGAGAACACACACATATTCCTCAAGCTATATGCTTGTAAATTGTGCCTATGGAACGAATTTGTTATGAATGAATTATTTATGCATTGAGTTAGTTAATCGGGTTGTTAATTTCATTGCTTTTCAAGTATATGAAATCTCAGTATGTTTTATGTTTGGTTTGTTTATGCTATAGGTGAAGTTTTTGTGTGCACATAAGTCCTTACAATTTCCCTTTATCATTGCCAAACCATCGTGTCCTAGCTTGAATTGCATGTGATTGCTTTGGTTAGAGAATTTATTCGTTTTGGAATGTATAATCAAAATCATTGCAATCTCACATATATAAGCTTATGCATGTTTGTTTTACGTCATGAGTTGCCTCGTCCTGTTATAGAGGCTTCATTTTAGCTTAGAAAACATCATATATATCACCAATGGTCCAAGCTTGACCAAAGCCGATTACACATTCATTACTTAGGAAAAATGTTTATTTGCTTCAGCTCATACATTTAACTAAATAGGTCAGACGTCTGCCCAAGCTCTTGGGGAAAATAAAAAAAAACCGATGTCTGTCAGCTCAAACGTCTATCCTGGGTGCTCAGACGTCTGATGCATGTATTTTATTGTTAACCAGTAAAGACCATGATCAACATTTTAGGTTGTTTTAGGCTCTTTCCCGGCCGAGTTTTGGCCTATTCGGTCTTTTTCTGAGACTTTTCAGTTTCTCCGATTCATATATTTCTGCATTTGGATTTGATGGACTTTCGATCGATTCGTGGTGAATGAATTTGTAATCGATAGTTGTGAGATTAAGTTTACGTTACTTAAATGTTAATTCTTTGTTCGATTGTTATTTTGATCGATATTACATGAAATTTTCCACTTCGAAATTATATAAAAAACAGTTTTAAAATTATTAGCGGATACCAAATCTTTTGCTAAATGGTTTTAAATTCTATTTCATAATATGAAGTTATTTTCCAAATTATTTTACTATCTACTAGTATATGATTTCATAAACCTTTTTTTCCTTCGTATGAGAAGTCTAATTAAACGCCTTAGTAAAAGCAAGGACTATGACCCCTTATGTTAGCTATGACAGTTAATTCTTAGACTCGTTCGATTGAACACTGTGGCAATGATCGTTTTGTATTTCTAGTGGAATATACAACTTGTTCGTAAATAATTGAGCAGAGCAAGTGGTTATGGGACATGTAGCTCAACTCTTATATATTTACTAGCTTGGCGTAGTTTACACTATACTTGATTAGTTTTGATCATATCGATGACCTTTGTATCATCCTGAGGATCTTCAGATCATTCCGACCTTTGGGTCCCTTCGATGATCTTTGGGTCATCTTGAGGAACTTCAGTTCATTCCTTCATATCGATGATCTTCGAATCAACTTAGCGGGGTCTCGACCCGCGGTCTTAGGACCATCGTAGGAGCTTCAGCCCAACATTGGCTTGTTGCCTTGAGATCGCGTCTCACCTTTGATATTGAGTTGGTTGAGTCTTTGGACTCCCATATTGACTTGGTTGAGTCTTCGGACTCCCATATTGACTTGATGAGTCTTCGGGCTCCCGCCTTAACTTAGGGCTTCCCTTACTTTGGGATCGTCTGGATTTCTAATTTATTGATTTCTGGAATCTTAGTTCTATTGATACTATATCAATCTTAGTTTCATTGATATTGAGATGTCTTTTATATAGCTCCGATAATTTCTTTGACATATTTTATGGACATTTCCAAGACTTCACTTTACTTGTGATCATTTATGTTATTGCTCCTATCTCATTACATGTTTATATCTCTATTTTGTCTCTCAGTTTATTATGATGAGTATGGCTAAACTGATATGTTTATTGTTTATTCTTATAAATAATACTCGGGTCAGACCGAGTATTGTAGGTGCTTCTCCTTGACTATAACATGGACTAGCTCCTCCTTTTGGCTAACCTCGCTTATTTTCTAGTTTTTTCTTTCATGTATTGTGATAATGACTCTTATATGTACATATTCTTTTGTATTGTACATGTGTCTATTATTTTATGATATCATGGATCTTGCACGACCAATTATAATATGACCACCACTTTTGTAGTAATATTCATATTTATTTCCATCTTAGTGATATGAATATCTGTGTTTGACTCTGGTTTTATTGTTATGTATTTTATATTTCTTTCTGAATTATATATAGCCACTGTGTAGCAGATTTGAACTTGATTAGATGTGTTAGATTTCCTCATGAGATTTAAAAAGTTAGACCACATTATCCGACATACTTAACACTCACTCAAAGCTAATATACAGATGGTCGCTCCTCAACAACCTTATTCTTCGGGTTAGTTGACACCATTGCTTGCAATGGCCTTCGCTAACGCGAGTATTGAGGTGGGGCATTACATTTCGTATCAGAGCCAAGTGCGGAACAATATAAGATATTATAACGAGGATCATTGTCCTAAGTCTCTCTCTTAGGAAATCGTGTTTAGGATTTTATTCGAGTCTTAGGACCCATCATATCCTATCTTATATCATGATCCTTTATTTGACATCATGATCCTTTATTTGACAAATCGAGTTTGATTTGATTTCATTTTTGTGACCTAAATAAACTTAGAGTCCCGTCCCTTTCATGAGTAAGAATTCGGAGTTATTTCCTATTTTGACTTAAAACTATTTCGGGACTATTTTTGAACATGTTTAGAATGAAAACTAGAGCTTATCACAATAAGTATAGCTTATTCATGCTATTAATTAGCACAAAATAAACTATTAACTATAACATACCCACTAAATCACCTTACTAGTTCTAATGAAAAATGACAACAAGATGGAAGTGAAATATACATTAAGCATGGCCTATGAACTATTAATTAGAACTACAGACCATCAAATTTTTATTTCAACCTCCACTTAATCACCATCATCATACGTAGATGAAGAGGTAATTGGTGAGCATATGACTAGGCATAGCCTATTTGTTGTCAACAATATAGGCTATCAAATTCAATAATGAACACATAAAACCAATACCATCAACATGAAATAAAGCATAAAAAGAGAGCATGAATAAACAAATTATGTTGCCTCTACATAATCAAGAGCGCTTCAATACCCCTATGTTGAAAGGGATTAGCCTATAATATATCTAATCATGACAACAAAAGTGATTGCAACATAAACATAAACAAAACAAAAGAGAGAACTAATTAACAAAAACAAAATAAAACTAAACTACTTGCATAAAATTAAACTACACTAATGCATAAAGTAAATAACAAGAATTAAATGAACAAGAAATTCAATTGCATTACAATGAAAATTACATAAGAGGGAAATGGCTAAGAAGCCATAAAAGAAAAAAGAGCTTTTCTCTAAACTTAACTAACTAAAGGGAGAGGATTTTTACATCAACATAAAGGGGGTATTTATACATGTTCTAAACCATAAAACCCTAATCACTTTTGTTGGGGACTACCAAAAATACCCCTTCATGAAGCTTCCATTTGTCTTTAGCTACTAATGATTTCATTAAAATTGAATGAAGCCTTTCTTTGTCTCCACTTGCTAATATATTATCCTCTAATTGTTCCAAGAGAGATTGATAATGGGTAGGGTCGTCCACTAAGTTGTATGTGAATTAATTCCATCACCATTCCTTTGTATCCACATTGCGCATGCATATGTCCATGTACAGTTCATGTGCATACTTCATTTTTGCTCCTAAATTCCTATAAGACACATGAAAATGAACAAGTAAATTATATCAAAAATAAATAAATACATGCACGAATGACCGTTTTTCCCCAATATGAAGATGAATGCATGATTATTTCAGAATTTTGGGTTTTTGGTTAAAACATGTAAAAATAACCTAATATGTTATTTATTTGATTAAAACAAGAATAAATGTGTGAATATAAATGTGCAAATTTATGTGCACATCATAGATCGGGATCGGAACTCAAATTTTTTAATTTAACTTTGACCGCTACAAACCCTATGGTGGATCTACTTGTTCATGTACGATTTTTCGTAACCTAATTTTTTTTTCGAGTTATGGATGTTCTTTTATTTGCAATTTCTTAGTTTTGGGGTTTGTTGAGTTTGGCATCATGCTAGGGGTGGAATGGCTGCGTAGATATGAATTATTGGTGGATTGCAAGAGGTTACCAATGGTGATAGAGACGATAATGGATGGGAGGTGGTGTTAGGCTGCCTATATGACAATAGGGTAATGGTTAGCTTTTTATATCCATTCGTTGTCCCTTTAGTGAGCTATTGGTAGGCTCAACTTCTAGAAAGTATTCAGGCGTACTCAAAGAAGTAACTGGACGTCTACTATATAAGAAGACTATGATTTGATGAAGGACATCTAACCAATGGTGATCCCTTTAAGGAGGATAATGCCCAGAGGGCTTCAAGAGTTCAAGGTGAATGTGAATGATCTTTTGCGAAAAAAATTCGAAGTAAATATGAGTTAGGAATTCCTGTAGTATTTGCAGTGAAGAAGGATGGTAACTTTAAATTTTGTGTTGATTACTATGAGATAAGTAATGTGACAATGAAGAACAAGTACCCACTCTCATTTATTGATGACTTGTTCGACCAACTTTATGTTGCTAGGATATTTTCTCGGTTGGATCTTGCGACGAGGTTTAACTAACTGAGAGTGGCAAAAGAGGATACGCTGATTATAGCATTGTAGGTGCTATCTTGATTTTATTAGTGATTGGTTAAGACATTTACGCTAATAAATGTATGTGTTTTCAAAGGACATCTAAATGAGTCTGTACCTATGTTCATTGATGATGACTCAGTATATTCATGGATGGAAATGGAATACAAGACACATTTGATGATTCTTCTAGAGGTGTTGCTTGAACACACTTGTTGAAGAAGAAGTTTTCTAAATTTCACTTTGGGTGGAGAATAGTAAGATAATTGAGTCATGTTGTTCCAGAGCAAGGTATTGCCATAGTCCCTACAAAAATTGTGGTGATACAAGATTTGACTATGCCTAGCAAAGAACACTATGAATCTATGGAGTTTCTTGGGGTCGGCCAGACATTATATGAGGTTTATTTTGGATTCCCGAAGGTAATGGCATCTTTGACTCAATTGACGAAGAAGAATCAGACTTTGTCTTGGAATGTAAGACATGAGCGTGCATTTGTGAGCCCCGAAGAAAAACCGATGAATGCCTCAATGTTAGTTGTTCTAAGTGAGAATGAGGAGAAAACGGTAAACAATGATGCCCAAGTTATATGAGATATTTATGTAAAAAGTTAAGATTGTCACTTATGCTATTCAACGGTTGAAACCGCACGAGAAGAAGTAACCAACCTATAATTTGGAGCGGTGGTAGTTTTTGCACTCAGTACAAGGAGGCTTTATCTTTTAGCATATATTTTTATGCTATTTACTAACAATAAATCACTAAGGTATCTTTTATCGCAAAAGGATCTTAAGCTTCACCAAGAATTATGATTAGAGTTTTTAACTTTCTGTGATTTGATATTGCATATACACCGAGGAGGAATAATGCAGTCATTAATGCTTTAAGTGTAGGACTTGCCAATTTTGGAGCCATGTTCTAGGAGTGGAAGCGGTTAAATATACTTCTTCTTCTAATATCCGACCTAGATTTGAGTTAGTGCCAGAAATGTTGGAGATCTTGACTATCAGACTTACTTTTCTTGAGAGAATCGAAGGTGGTCAAAGGTATGATTCTAAGTTGGTTAAGATCATTACTAAAGTCAAGATTCGAATGGAGCCTAGAGATGCAAAGTAATACTAACTCGTCTAAGATAGTTGACTCCATAAGAAGGGAGGGTTGTTTGTTCCTTGTCGATGGATTAAAGGATGAGGTGCGTCGAGAGTGTAATTTCTCAAGACTGATTGTAACACCTTATGAATTAACAAATGGTAATAAGTTAAATTTGGAAGTAATTTTTTCATAAACGTCCCAAATTGGCTATGAGCACTAAACCATTGCATCCGTAGCGATTTTCTAAAGAATTTTCATATTTAACTCATAATGATTCAGTGTAAGAGAGACACGAGTGAGACAAGATTTAAAATCTAAATTTAATTCAAAATTTAGATTGGAAAAATTTATCAGATCGACTCGTTCAAGGGACGGTTTATCATGGTGGTTAACCGCTCCTCCATGTATTTGGCCACGATGCATACTTGGTTGTTAATTTCGATTATATGCATAATGTACTTTGATAACATTGTAGCTAGATTCAAAAAAGACATAGTTTTTATTTGGAATGAGAGAAATGATGTGTCTGGATGGTGATACCTTCTCTATGAACTATCCAAATAGATTGATAATTACTACAACATGATCGTATGGGTCAATTCTCATAAACACTAAATTCTAATGGCTATGAAGAAAGATATGGCCTATTATTGCTAGATTAATATAGGATTAACCTAGAATTTAAAGAACTTAGCTAAAATTGTAAATAAAACCTAGAACTAAACCTAAAACACTATTCTCTATTCTTTCTTGATTTCTACCTTGCTTCTTCTTCTTATTTGTCCTCTTTCGCCTTACTCTCTTCCAAAATTAAAAATAAAACAAAAGAAAAAAAATCATATCGGAAGGAGAGGATTCATATGGAGGGAAAATCTAAGGTAAATCCATACTGTGGAGTCTAGATTTTCAGGTGAGCGTGAATTAGATTTTTGAATCAAAAAGATTAATTTGCTATTTTTCCTCTAAAATACAATTCTGAACTTTTCTATAAATTTTGGACTTTTTGTAGATTAATTATAACAAAGACTATGGATATGAAATCCAAAACTTTACATCCTTAACCTGGAATTGATACATATAGTACAAAAATTAGGTTAATATAACCAAACCTGCAAACCCTAATTTAGAGCATATTAACGAGCATAAATAACAAAATGTAAACCATAATATGAACCATTTGGTTTTTAACATGACCTACAAGCCTAGAATTGGTAATATATTTTCTTCATTAAATTGGGAAATTTAAATTATATACATAACTTTTGGAAGGAGGGACGCTTTGACTTCCCTCTTAGTTAAAAAAATCTATGTGGTTGGGGATTATCCAAATGTCATTTATAGATAATGCAGGCGTAAGAAATAAGTGGTTATTAAAATGGGTAATATAAACTAGATTGGGAATAGTAACTATTGGTTGGAGCCCATATTGATGACCCTTGGACACGCAACGTTTGCATAGAAAATAAGAGGCCAAGGGTAAAACTCAATATAGCGAAATTAAGTTGGACAACGCAATTAAAATTTATTTGGGTCCATGTAAGAACATGCAACACAGGAATGGAAGATAAAAGGTCATAGGTAAGAATAAAGCAGGTAGATGTCCATCCTGGCGGTGGACATGCAGACATCATAATAGGTAATAAGAGGTTCTATGCACTTTTGCATTAATATGTGTGGTTTCAATCCTAGTGGATTCATAGGCAACTTTGAAGTAGGGAATAAAAGACCACAAAAGGGTATGGCTCATCCTCGCGATGCTTGTTCGAGGCTAATACTAAACTAGAAAATAAAAGGAATTTTACTACAACATATGAAAGGAGGACACGCATGTATTCAACGAATCACTATATGATGTTACATTTAACGTTCTTATGTGTTAGTCGCAGTGGAGTATAGAAAGGGATAAAAGATCCTGATCGTTTGATTGATGGGTGGGTTTTTGGTTGACCATTAGGTTAGGTCATATAGTGCAGATAAATTGCTCTTTGGAAATTAGGCCTAAAGGACGCATGGACTATATAGATTCTATGACACTTAGAGTAGATCCAAAGTGATTGCACTTGATCTTTTCCTTTCAGTTTATTTCCTATTTACCAAACTTTACGTCTTACCCATTCATTTTTTCCCACCTTAAGAGGATATGGTAGCAGCTGATCTTTGCTTTCAAATAGTGTGATTAAGAACTTGGTCGGATTGCTTCACAACATCCATGTACTTCTGTTTTTTTATCAATTTATTTTTTTGGTTTGTTTTGAGTGGAATTACTTGACATTCGGTGTACTATGATGTTTATGCATTATTATTTTGAGACTATGACATTTGTGATATGAAATAATGGGTATATTATAAGAAATGGTTATTTATTCAAATTTTCTTCTATAATGTAGTATTTTTTTCATTGTGATATTATTTTATTTTCAGTATACTTTGATACTTTTAGCCTTCGTATAACTTTTCACATACCTGAAGATTTCTTTGATATGACTTAGATTGGGGTTTATCAAGGGGCATGAGTTGTCATAGTTAGTATCAGAGCTAGGTTTCTACATTCGTAGAAATCATTTCTAGAATTTTCTGGAATAACTATTTAGGAAAGTATAAATACAATTATTTTTAGATTCTTTTTTGTCAAGGATCCCTTATATTTGTTTCCCTTCCCTGCTCAAATCCTCTTTTTCCTTCGCTGAGCTATCTATGGGAGTAATGTCTGACCTACCTTTACAACCTAGATTTTTGGGTACTCAGGTAAAAAGATTATAACTTGTTTTGGTATTTAAAGTTTTGAAAGAATAAAATACGATTTCATGATCCAAACCCATATAATTATGTAAGATAATAAAATAAAGAATTCAGGATTTTATGAGAAACTGTGTAGATTGAAATAAATTGAATACAAATAATGTAATAAGGAAATTTATTTCAATCTATGTTGCTAAATAAATTTAAGACAAAAATTATAAAGCTGGTGAAATCTTATAAATTTTGATTAAAAGGTTCATCTTATCAAATTAATAATAGAGCCAAAGGTTCCCGATTCCTATAAGTATGTTTTAAGAGAAATATTTTTCGAAAGAAAGTAGATTTTCAGAACAAAAACAATTTTGAAAACAAAAGATTCTCCCCTTAAGTTCAGTATAACCTACCTTTTATTTTTTGGGATCTTACGTCTCTATCTTTTTTCTTGCACAATATGTTAGGAGGCCCAAATCTTCCTGAGGGTGTCCCAATTCCTAGTTGGTTTCATAGATATCTTGAGGCTATCACACAATCAAAGAGCAAGAGCATGCACAATGTCCAGCACCTGCCACTGTGGTTCCTCCTAACCCACCAGTAGCTATTGACTTCACTAATCTTAGTAAGGATATTTCAAATCTTGGCAGTAAACATTTCTTGGGCATAAAAATTTTGTAGAGACTCATACTTGATTGAGGAGTACAAAGCAGATATTTAGATTATTGGGGCTCAAGGATTGTTAGAGAGATTAGTTGCCCATAGCAGTTGAATGAGAAGGCATTTTATTGGTAAGAGACAGTCAAGGCAAAGGGTAGAGACATTGATTGGACTAGATTTAGAGACCGATCGAGAGGTGATTCTTGTCTCGGGCCAAGGAAAGGATGCAATTGGAGTGATTTCTTGGATTGAGGCAAGGAGATCTTACTGTAAAGGAACATATCAATCACTTGAATAAGCTATCAAGGTTTGGGATGGAACTAGTAAATTCATCTCATAAGAAAGCTGTCAGGTTTGCAAAAGTATTGAGCCAACCTTTAAGGTTGGCGATGACACATACACTCATGAGGGGGCATTCGTGTCACTAGTGGATATGTATTTTATGCATGGGGATGTGAAGGAAGAGCTTAAAGAGGGTAAAGAGGAAATTTCCAAGTCTACGAGCTCAAAGAAAAAGTAATGAAAAGATAAGAAAGGTAATAAGAATAATACCAGAGGACCTGAGAAATGGTAAATCAAGAAGGATATCAAGTGTCATGGTTGTGAACTGATTGGTCATTATGCCAAGTATTATAATAACACTACGATGGATGGAAAGTGCAATAATTATGGGTAGCCATACATCTTAGTAGTGCTCATCCTCAGAGGATAGGATAGGGGTGAGTGTACCGGTGGCTCAAGCGAAGGTCTTAGAGGCATCTCTGTCTAGTGGTGGACCAGAGAGAGGTAGGAAAGTTATGGTATAAGGTTTTATTTTTATTTCTGATTTTCCCACTCGTAATCTCTTTGACTCAGGAGCATCTCATTATTTTATCTCTAGTTCCCTGGTCGATTTTTTGCATTTAGACATTTCTTTAGTCACTGATCTCGTAGTTGTTTCAAACCTCATATGTGGTTTTATACATTTGTCTACGATTTATATGGGTTTGAAAATTTAATGTTAGGCGTTGAATTTGATTGTGATGCCTATGTACTGGGATTCTTAAGTTAAGGGATGATCCTAGGAATGGATTGGTTAGCCATGTATGAGGGTATATAAGACTAAAAGAGAAGGTTTATTCAGTTAGTAACAGGTAGTGGTCAAACCCTTGAGATTTATTGCAACCCACGAGGGTCATTCATGCTGAGCTTTCTTTATTTCTTAGACTAATAAATTAACAATATTGATTTTGTACCCGTAATGCGTGGTTTTTTGGATGTGCTTGAGGAGGTGAGAGGGCTACCTCTTGGGAGAGAGATTGATTTCCGGGTTAATCTTAATGAGAATGCAAATCCCGTACCATTGCGTGTATGGCATACGACTCTAAGGGAACAGAGAGAGCTAAGCAAGCAGGTGGGTAAGCTGTTAGAGAAGGGATTCACTAAGTGGAGTATTTTCGAGTTGGGAACACTAGTAATCTTTGCTAAAAAGGTGGATGGTTCTCTCCGACTTTGTGTGGACTATAGAGAATTGAACACGATCACAAAGAAGAATCGTTACCCACTCCCTCGGATTGATGATTTATATGTCTAGTTGATTGGTGCATCAACGTTCTCTCAATTAGATTTAGCCGTTGGGTTTCATCATCTTAAGGTGATAGAGAATAGTATCGACAAGACGATCTTTCAAACACCTGACAAAATTTTCAAGTGGATGGTTATGCCTTTTAGGCTAATGAATGCACTGGCCTACTCTGTGGATCTGATGAGCAAAGTCTTCCGAGATGATCTTAGTAAGTTCATGGTTGTTTTTGTAGATGACATTTTTGGGATTCTCGAGAAGCGAGGATGAGCACACCTTACATTTGGTAGAAGATCTTCGTATTCTTCGAGCTCATCGGTTTAAGATGAGGTTTTCGAAGTGTCATTTTTAGCGAGGGGAAGTGTGTTTCTTAGGACAGATGTTTTATAGAGATGGTTTAGTTGTGGATCCTACCAAGGTGTTGGTGGTATTAGATAGGAAGGCCCTAAGATCACAAATTGAGGTGAAATGCTTTCTAGGCCTGGTGGGTTATTATAGAAAGCTTATTAAAGACTTTGCGCAGATTTCAGCATCACATCCCCGCCTCACAAAGAAGAATTTAGTATTCCTATGAGACGTAGATTCTGAGGATACCTCCACGAGGCTCAAGAAGGCCCTTACCAATGCATCGGTATTGAAACTTCTTGATGGCTTTAGAATGTTCACAACATATACTGATGCATGTGGAACTGGGTTGGAAATGGTATCGATGTCGGATGATAGGGTCGTATGTTATTGGAGTGGGCAACTTAAGGCTCATGAGAAGAATTACTATACCCATGATTTGGAATTTTTCGCGATTGATTTTGCAATCAAATCAGGAGGTATTATCTACTTGGTGAGAGATTCGAGCTCTATATAGACCATAAGTCCAAGAAGTATTTATTTTCGCAAAAGGATCTAAATCTAAGACAATATCATTGGATGGAATTCTTGGCATCATATGATTTTAAGATAGTTTATACCCCAAGTAAGGGGAATGTAGTCATTGATGCCTTGAGCAAGAATAAGGAATTTTTGAATCCTCTTTTCATAGAGCGAAAGAGATTGGAGTATTTTTATACTTACTATTTTAGACCCTCTATGGACTATACCCCTAGATTGTTAGTATTTTTGGAGGTTCAGCCTAGATTGTTGGGGTGAATTGGATCGAGACAGCAAGAGGATCTCGAACTAGAGGATATTTTTAATAGGCTTGATAAGGCATAGGTCTCTAGGAATCTCCAACGATAATATATGGATAGTAGATGTTGGCTGCATAGATATGCTGGGCTTTGTGACCATTGGATCAATGATTTAGTGAGTACGGTATTAGCTAAGGAACACCTCTCAAGGATGACCATTCATCCTCGTGGTGATAAAAGGTATAGGGACATGAAGAGAGTATTCTACTGGACTGGCATGAAAAAGGATGCGGTCGATTTTAGCGGGACATAGGAGGACCATCTACCTTTGGTAGAATTATCGTATAAAAATATCTTCTAACAGAGAATAGGTTGACTCGCTTCGAGGCACTTTGTGGACGACCTTGCAGATCTACTTTGTGTTAGGAGGAAACAACTAATAGATAGCTACTTAGGCCAGGCATGGTGAGAGAGACTTTAGAGAAGATCGACTTAACAACGAAAATAATGAAGATGGCCCATGATCAAAAAAAATATTATGCCAATAAGAGGAGGATGAATCTGGAATTTTAAGTTCGGAGATTTATTTTTTGTGAAGGTGTCGGCACTTAGTGGAGAGTTTGGTTCGGTAGGTAATTTGACTCCTAGGTTTGTAGGACCATTCCCCATCGCGGATGGAGTAGGGCGAATGGCATAGAGAGTTAGACTAGCCGAGAGAATTTCTGCAGTTCATGATAGATTTAATGTTTCGCACTTGTGAAAGTGCTTACATTACTCGGCTATGATTGTCGAGCCCAGACTACTAGAGGATGTGGAGATTGAGAGGGAGATATATGTTCATCGCGCAACTACACGGAAACTAGACCATGAGTTAATGAAGCCCTTAGACAAGGAAGTAAAACTAGTAAAGGTTCAACGGGGAGATAATGCGAATGGGGATACATGGAAAGCAGGAGAGAAGATATACATTTCCTATCCATTCCTTTTTGATGTTACACTTTAAATTTTCCATTAGTATATTTGAATAGGTTATGTCTTTCATATTTTTCATATTAATAGACCTTAAGATATAACCTATGGTTGATAAGATTTGTTAAAAACATATTAATAGGACATGTTATGTATAATGTTCGCAAGTGGTTGTAAGTGTTTGCTAGTGGATGCATATACACACATGACACTATTAGTGATCAGCAAAATAGGACGTTAAGCATATGCATATGGATGTATGTGCATTTTTACTTTATTCTCATGCTTGATTTAATGTATGATTATTAAATGATTGGTGCATTTGGATGATGTTTGAAGCACGTGTGTAGAACTATATACATATTATCGTTAGGATTTTTGCCAACATTTAGATAAATAGTACAAGCAAAATTGCATAAAAAGCAGGTCAACTGAATCAGTAAACCACCTAATCTTCTGTATTAGTTAGGAACATTCACACTATACTATTGCATACTATATAAATCGCATTAGAAAATTTAAGGTCATTGGATGCTAATGGGTGATTTTTGAGTAAATGGTTGTAGGTATTTGGATGAAAATACTTATCTCATTCTCTTATCCTTGGAGATTTCGGGGATGAAATCCTTTAAGGAGGGGAGGACGTAACAACTTGAATTCTTAAGACATAGTAATTAATTAAAGAGTTAATTAATAAAATAGTAAGTTTGTAAATTTGTTAGAATTTAGCAGTAGTAGTTACACCATTGGATCCGTGGCAATTTTCTAGTCTATTGCATATTTAGCTCATAAGAAAAAGAGGTAAAACAAAAAAGATATCGTAAAAAAAATAAGTGAAATAAATGAAAGGGCAGGACGACCCGTAGAGGGTCATGTCGACCTGACCGAAAGCCTGCGCAAAAATTCGCCCAGGCATGATTCATGACAAAATGTTTGTTTTAAATGCCGATGTGGCTTTCTCCTATTTATTGGTTTTGAACTTTTGGCTAACGTGGCGAGTTCCTATTGGTTGAGAAACATGGTTAGTATAGATTTAGTCTCGGAATCCAACATTTTAAGATCCTTAGCCTAACGTATAAATAGACCTCTAGACCTAGCTAATTCTTTACAACACAATATCTTTCCCTTTGGGTTCTCACTTTTTGAGATAGACCTAGCCTAAATTTTTTAAGGGACATGTTTATTAAAATAAATATTTTATACACCTTCTTGAGATGGGATCTAAAAAGGCTACCGATGAAAGCTTAGGACCACAAGTGTGGGAATTTAGAAAAATAGGGTTTATAATATTTGTAGATTTTTCTATAGTTTTTCTTACAGTTTTTATTACTTTTTCTATTAGTTAGTATTTCTGTGAGTTCTTTTTCTATAAGTTGTTTTCTATGGTACTTTTTAGTCTTTTCTTATAGTTTTATTTTATTGAAATTTTATAAGATAGTCTTCTTCCCCCTTTCAATATTTATGCATGTCAGCTAGTCTACAACATCCAGACTTCTTTTTGGCTTTTGCCCAAAACATGCCTAAACCTATAAATGTTAGTATATTAATGACTGATTTAATCATTTTTATTTCGTGCATGCGGAAAAAGTAAATAAAATTAATAGTTTTGCAAACGCAAATTAAAAATATGAGGCTAAATTTATAGAAAAAGTGCGCATAAAACATAAATCTTAATTTAAAAGCGATTCGATTGAAATATGCAAATTAATATAGATTTGAAATTGAAATTATAACATGGGTTGTAATTAGAAAAGACTGAACATATTTGCAAGAATGGTATTATGATAAATTGTATGGATACATAAAGAAATCGTAAAGGCAGATTGGGCTTATTTGCAAATAGAATTATAACATGAGGGTTGTAACTGAAAGAAATAATGAAAAGGCTTCTATAAATTTAAAATTAAATCTAGGATTAAGTTTCATAAGCATGTATAATTGTGGTTCGTTCCGGCAGCACAAAGGCTGATTAGGGAAAATAAGTGACCAATGAATAAAGCCCAGATCAAGGGGATCTAGGATGAGGTGCAAATTAGAATATTTGTTTTCTAGAATTCATACTAGCAGCATTCCCTTTTAGGTTTATCATTGATGGTATCACAATTTATGGTGGTGAAGGTAGGGCACACTTATGCTGATTTGGGTAAGTAAGGGATGGACAGAGACTGGGTTGTGTGTAGCTGCGTTCCAGCAGTGCAACAAGCATGCAAATGCATTGACAAGGGAAATTAAGTCACTACTGCATCCAATAATGATTAGTTATGTCTTTATTGATGGATTTTGGTTGGATAAAGGCCAAGATCCATAGTGACAAAAATTACCATGCAAGATGGTAGACTAGTAGGTTAAAATCAATTGGTGGGTAGTATTAGGAAATTATCCTAATCAAGTTTATTGCGTTCAGTAATTAAGAAAATGCAAACAATTATACAAATATTTACTTGTACAGTTCAAGTATATTTCCTTGTACATTATTCCAGTATGTTTATCTTTTGTACTTGTACACAAATTCTTACCCTATCTGACACTAAAACTAGCATTGATTCTATTTCTCTTTATAACTAGATCATGCTAGTAATTACATCATTTTACTAAGTTATATATATCTAACCCAGTCCTCTTTCTTCCTTTTGCTTCCCCACCAGGCTCGTAAGGTTGAGGTGATTAGTTCTGATTTCTTAGAGGAATATTCTTAGAGATTCATTCTTGCTTTTAATCTATTCATCTTCTATTTTTGCACCTTATTTAATGGAGTTGGTTTTACTATCGACTATTTTGAGAGATATTTATGTCATTGTACTATAGTTTGTGACTAAGATGTTATTTTTATAAGGCATGTGGCAGATTATAGTTTGAGACTGAAACGAATTAGTGGTTTTAGGAATAAATGTTATTTTTTCAATTTTGGAAATGTTTCTACCGTATTTATTACTTTATGTCTTGTTTTGATATATGTCTTAATACCTATAACGCTTCATATTTTTTAGCATGACCTTACTTTAGGGAATATTAAGGGGTGTAGGGTGTTTCAGGTAGGGTCTATGGTTTGACATCTCTTCTTTGGCTTCTCATAATTTTATTTATTGACTCATTGGTGGCAAGTTCAACATTACAGCTAACCACGATGAGAAGGTTGGTGGTATAACCATAAACATTCACGCCATAAAAGATTTTACCAATACTATCACATCAAAAGGATATGTGAAATTTCCTTCTATGGATCCTCCTTTACTTGGAGTAATAAACATGAAGGGGATGCTCGAATCTGTGCTAGACTTGATTGGTTACTTGGTAATCAAGGGTGGTTTGCCAATCCATTCTCCTCTGTCATCGAGCATCTCTATTGGACTAACTCAAATCACTCTCACATGCTTTTACATCTTTCCTCTAGCATTTATTCCATTCCTTATCCTTTAGGTTCCAAAATATATGGACCATGCACCATACTTTTCTTGGAATTGTCAAAACAGCTTAGGGAGCTTGTAACGTCCCGCCTTTTTGACCGCTCCAGAATGGTAATTAAACCATTTTAAAACGTTCAAATTGACGGATCGTTATTAGCTTACAGAATTTAAAACACAGAATCAACACAGAACAAATCAATAACAAAATCTTGAACAGAAAATAGAACTTTTTATATATATCAGAATTTGAATAAAAGATTTCTATTTCAAGACAGCGGAGTATAAACTACAGTTTGAATACAGAAAAATATTTACTGGTTTAAACCTTCAGAGTGTGCGTCTTCGAAATCCCCAACTTCGCTAATATCTTCAAATCCTGAGCCGAAATCTTTAGATCTGAAATGCTCGGGTCTGACTCGAGCATCCCATGCAAAACATAAAAATACTCGAGTCAGGATTAATCATAGTTCAAGTAAATTAACTTCAATGTAAACTGAAATATAATCGTTAATCCTAACATTGAATGTATCATATGCAACTAAAACAGGTAGAGTATTTACTCAGTAGCAAGTATAATTTACACTCGCATCAGTTTTTATTTCAAGGACAAATGGTTACAGAAGCCTGCATGTACACACGTGTACATATACATGTGTGCACTGCCCCAGCATCCCGCAACCACAAATAACGAGTATGATGAGGCTCACAGGGTGCTCGGAATATGCACACTGACCAACAAAAGGTGTCCACATACATAATAGGGCATCGGGCAAGCGATAGGGACGCACACAGAAATAATGTCGTAGCAACAATGTAACAGCAAGTTGAACATGGTACTCAAGCTAACCAAGAGATCAAAATCCTAATGGCAACAGCAGTACAAAGACATGCCTAAATAATGATGCGAATAGCATTTGTTTTGGTCGATACATGGCTGGTGGTATCATAATCAAATGCTTGCTCAAGGCCAGAAAGGGAAAATGGCACAAGTCAGGTTGAAGACAACATGTATATACATACATGCACAGGGAACAGTGCCTCAAGGACTCATGTTTAGATAATCATGAATCATGCTTAACACAACAAGGCTACCAGATGAGTATGTTACTAAATCTCAATTATGGAAATGCAATATATAATTTGGAGACCAACAAATACAACCCAATTGTATGTGTTTATCTGACGTGTGCATCTTAAGTGTAGTAAGTGTGTTTGTAAGTAATGTTAACTGACCGGAGTAAAACATAGCAAACAAATGCATGATAATATGAGCAAAACATATGTAATACTATGTTAATCCACTCTTATTAGGCTGCATGGTTTCAGACAAGAAAGCCCAACAATTTTCCCAAGGTAAATATAGTGTTTATCTAACCAAATCCTTAAGACAGTAGGTTAATATAGATCTTCAAGTAACAAGGGGGTATTCATCAAGGCCTGGACCTATCTCAGAAAAGACTCATGGTAGAATGGTGATTCAACATGGGTATTCATGTTTCCATACAACAAGTAGTGCAATGTACATTACACAGGAATCAACTAATTATAATCAGCTAAACGATGAATGGAAAAACTGAAGATTATATGGTCTGACGTAAGATATGTATCATGGTTTTAAAGCTTAATCATAGGACTCCATTTAGGTGAACAAAATGATTTGAGGAATGACTGAAAATTTGAGCATATAAATAGTAAGTTGTTTCTTTGCTGTTAAACCAAGGTGTGTATAATTGTACCAACATTTGATCATTTCTTCCACTTGTTCATGGTTGATTTGAAGGAAAACCGTGTGCATTTATAACACACTCAGAGCAAATTTCGAAGTACTCAGAAATCTTCTTTTCTTAACGTTTGTCAATTCTTTCCAATTACCTCTAATAATATCTGTCATTTGTCTACCTTTTTTTAGATAAGAAAGAAAGAAGAACAAATAAAACTTTCCGGTTATTTAATATTAGTATCTCCAAACAATTGAACACCATTCAGAATTGGTCGATGTTAATATTAAATCATTTTGACATTTGTGATGAAACAGTCGTCTCTAATCTCTGTATTCACAGGAAATAATCTTGCACTGCTTCGTTATCCCTCGTCTAAATCTATATGTATTCACATTACCAATAATTGTGAGTTAAATTAAGGAGTAGTTGCTGTCATCTCAACATTATCAAACTATACAAGATGAGGGAATTCTGCTAAAATGATAGGCCACACATTTACCGACTAGTTCCAAAGGAATCTAACGCTAACAGGTTCTAAATGGCATCAGGACCCACGTTCTAGGCAAATTAATCATTACACATACGAAGCATGCAAAACAGGTGAAGTTCAGATTTTATCAAAGAGATAGAAACAAGTCAATACTGGAAAATGAAATGGTTCTGGAATTTATTCTCTCTCAGACTAAACAGAGTGTTCTTTTTTTTTCAGTGAGTTTGAATTTAAGACACTAGTACAGTTCGAGTTATTAACACAAAATGTTGGGTTTTAAAACTACGGAACTGAAAACATTATACTGACGGCAACAAAGCTATTGTCGAACTCAAAGCTTGCAAATTCCAGATATACATATATTCACACATTTCTTCCTAATCTAATAGTTCTACAGATAACACTATAAAGGTTTGCATCAAATGGAAGGAATACATATGGACATAATTTTAGTTTGAATCTGCTGAGATTTATTTATACAGTAAGAAATTTAAGTGTTTATTCACACTACATATTCATTGTCCTTTTGTCATTAATTTCATGTTATTATATTTAGTGAGATACAGCCATTTTATGTACATACAAATATACATAACAGAAGAAAACCAAGATCTTAAACAATCGAATGCAGCACCGTCATTATATTAGGATGCTGGCATTCCTATTTGTAATGGTGATCGTCTAAACAATCGGAAAGAATAATTGCAAGGCCGCACAATAAATGTCAACTGGGAATTATCTACTGGTAAGGGAATACTACTTTTGTAAAAGAACATTTAACTTTCCTTTAAAGCGAATCCCCAAGGTGTTTTAATTCCTATCCGAGACTTCTTCGAGTTATCCAATCATATGGGAACCCAAAGCTTAATGAGACAAGGGCTCGAAACCAATTTAGTAATTATCCTCAACATAAAAATTTCAGTTTATTACCATATTGAGGATGTGCAGTCAACATAACAACTAAATGTTGCAGTATTTGCCTGAGGCTAGGCCCATCCAAAGATAAGAAACTTTCTAACTAAAATTTTCTAGTGACAGGTATTTTGTTTAACAGCCTATAAAATTTGGGGTTTATAAGCTCAATCCGTAGGTTCTGGTGATAAGAATGTAGCAAGTATAAATATTCAAAACTAAGTGATAGGATGACAGCAAAGGTCATTCTAACCGATGCCAAATTCGAAATTCTAAGAGCAGCACAAATGTGTCAAATTTTATCAAGTGACCCAAAAGTCAAGTTACTTAAATCATAAAAGGTACCAAACAAATATTCTAATAGTAGCAATCGACAAGGCAACCAAGATGGACATAATATACGAGAACATGATATGGATAAATAGTTTTAAACAATCAGAGATTTACAATCCTAATCAGTCCTATTCCTGAAGTTAATAACCTTGAATCTATGATTAATCGTGAGTGAGTGCTCACCTTTGGACGCGGCGGAGGAGCAGCGAGCGGATGACAGTAAAACAATGGTGGCGCAAGTTCCGACTTTGGGAAAGAAGGCGCTTTGGCGTTGGTGGCTTCGGTTTCTGGATTCAGTGCGGAGTTGCGACAGCAACAGTGGAGGGAGGAACGATTCCAGTTAGAGTGTCAGCCATTATTTTCAATTTGGGGAAACGATTTTAATTTGGGGGAAACTGATTTTATTTTAGGGAAAGGATGGATTTTTCTTGCTGAAGGAATTAAGGAAGAAGCGAAATTTATAAGAGCAGAACCCGTGGGTAGCAAGTATTCGTGGGAGCCAAGGTATCGAGGTAGGCTAAACTGGGGTGAGTTTTTACTGAGTACGAACTTACTTGGTGCTGAGAAAGGAAAAAAAAAGAGATCCTTCGTAATTTAATCCTACCGCAATTTACGTTACACATATTATTTTTGTTTTCGTCACACACAAACTCCAACCGCTGCGAAATTTAACGTGTTACTACGTTTTCACTTTCTGAATCTAATAAAATTATCCTGGTTATATGCTGACTCCATCTGTATACCGTTATTTAAATAATTTATCGATTCACTGATTTTATTTTGTTTGTTCAACAACAATTCCGTTTATTTATAAATTTGAAACGTTATGTTTTCGATTCCTTTATATACAAATACACGCATATCCAGACCAAAACTACATATATTTTTAACTGATAAAATTCTCTAATTTATTTAACATCCATAACGTCTATTTTCAAACTCAAGTGTTTATATTCCCAGTCAAATTTCAAATTCAATTCAAATATACAACCAAATTTGATTGCAATATCCAACAATAAATATTTAATTCTCAACTAACCATTCTTAATTAAATATTGATTTTAAATTCACGTAAAACCATATATTCTATTTTTAACTGCTACTCTGATAAATATTATAAACGATCAAATCTTTAATAAATTTCATATTCCAATTGTCGAAATTTCCAGGACGTTACAGAGCTTCCCCCCTTTAAAACTTTTCATCCTCGAAAAGGAGAGGTCGTTAGAGTTATACCCAGGTATACTTCAAATTTTCATATTCGTGAGATTTTCCACAACTAATTTAAATATCGATATTTAAATCATCGATCTTCTTTGTTTATCCATCATACTCAATTAACTTAGAAAAGTCAAGTTTCTTTTCAAAACAAATTTCTTCTAAAATTTCAAATCCTGCATAAATTGGATTTGTTATTCCAAATCTCTTTATAAGCCTCATCTGTCAAAGTTTACTTATCCATCATTACGATTGAAATGGGTTCAGGTTAGCAACGCTCAACCCAACCTCCTTACATTCAATCCATTAAATTTTTCTCAACCTCCATTAAGGAGTGCAAATAACATCTCCTTTTTACGTAACAAACTGTCAACTCGAAAATTTTCCAAACCCGAAATCCTTTAAAAAAAAAATCATGTATAAGAAATATCTGTATTATTACTCCCAAGTTATAGAATTGGAAATACTCGGAAATTCTTCTTAATTTATCAAGTTACATAGATTTTAATTTCTAATTATTAATTGGAAAATATTCGATAACTCGAAGTTTAACAAGTATATTGTCGTTCTCACAGATGTTAGACATACGCTGGCCAGGCGCATGACTAAAATCTCCAAGAGCTAAATATCCTTGTTTCAACTTAAAGTGAGACATATTTCAAAAAATTCCTTTAAAAACAGATACGGAAAGTACCAATGTGATAATATGTTGATTGTTCATGAATCGTAGATACACAATGGTTTCGTCTGGATCCCCCAGAAAACATCCGTATCCGTAGAAAATCACTTCCCTGCGAATTTCGTCATGGACAGATCAACGGAAGATATTTTAAGAATCAAAAGACATTCTGAGGTCACTGAGCGTTGATTGCTCTGTCTCAGAATCACGGAAACAAATCAAGAAATTTTGAAGATAATTCAAGTCACGAGAACAAAACAAGTCTCAAAGACAAATCAGGTCACGAAGATCAATCAAGTCACGAAGACTAACTGCTGCATCAAACAGGTGGCTCACTATCACTAAGATATCTCGGTGGACCGCAGGTACACAATGGTTACGCCTGGGTCCTCCAGGAAACATCCATACCTGTAAGCTTTCATAGCTCTGTGGATTACGCCCTTACAATTCGACTGTAGATCGCAGCAGTCAAAATGGTTTCGCTTGGTTCCCCCAAGAAACATCTGTCCGCCGTTGGCTATCTACAGCCCTGCGAATTTCGCTACACGGTCGAATTCCAACGACTCTAGATCGCAGCGATCACAATGGTTACACCTGATTCCCTCAAGAAACATCCGACCGCCGTAGGCTATCTGCAGCCCTGCGAATTTCGCTAGCAGTCGTGCCCAATGGCAACTCATGAGTTTTATGTCCGGACAACCTACCACCACCAGCAGCATATCTAAATCAAGCTCGAAGTTCAAGGAGAAGGAAGGTACTTTCCTTATCGTAATTTGAAAACATATAATACAATATCCATATAGTATTTATTTCATATAATCATACTTATGATTTTATTTCTAAATCATATTTTTCAAACTTTTTTTTTATTTACATTTTTGTATGCATTATTACTCCATGTTCAGATTCTTCGATCGTAAATTACCAAGCGAATAACTCCCTAAGCATCAATCCCGAAGGCCCAGAACTAACATCAGATCAATACTTAGAAAGTCATCCACTTGACCAATCTCCAGTCAGCTTTCAACTTCCTAGACCTCGTTCCTTAATTCCTTACCAAATCATTTTACGCGATACTCGAATTCAGTTTACAGATCTACTTCTTTAATGAAAAAAATATTGATTATAACAATATCATTATAATTTCTTCTTAGAAATAATTCACTTTCAAGATCTCAAATAATCTTATAAAAATAAGATTAAACCATTAATAGCAACTTCATAGAGTTCAAAATCTTTCATAACCATTCCATTCAAATAATTATACATAGTCTTTTTGATCTATTCAAAATACCTACATAGGAGTTCTAGAATTACAACGATAGTATTACGAAATAGAGCTGACTTAACTAGGATTCACAATCTTCGAGGATTTTCTGCTTTTCGATCGATGATCCACATCTTTGCGTAAACTACTTTCATGATATTCATGGTTCTGGAGTCTCCACAAAAAGATTTGTGCATTCCTCATCCACATGACCCCACTCCTTGCAGTTCTTACAATAATACGAGATGGAGCCATCTTTATCTACATACTTCACAGTTTTCTCTCTAGCGGAGCGCAATATTGTCTGTCTTCCTTGTTGTCTCTCGGAACAATTTCGAGCTATATGTCCAACTTGCTTACAATGATAGCAAGTGATTGGTTCATCAGACGTCTCAGCAATGGCAGGCTTCTTCTTCCTCACTTTGAGACACCGACTGGGAAAATGTCCCTTCTCTCGACATTTAAAACAAAAAATATTGGATCGGTAAATTTTTCCTTCTTTCTTCTTTCCCTTGTCTCTCTCTTCGCACATAGCCGCGTAATTTCCCTTTTTCTGACATCTTTAACAGATGACATTGTCATAGGGGTCAGCTGTCTGTTTTTCCTTAATCTTCTTCTCGTATTCCAACATCGCTTCTTCCCTTCTTTTACGTTCTGCCGCTCTTCGTTCTCGACGTGCGGCTTTTTGTTCTTCAGTTCTTGCCATTCTGATTTATTTTCAAAACCCATTAATTTCTCACGATCTTTTAAAAACATTTAGAATTATCTTATTTAAATTCTTATTTTCAATAATTTCGGTTGTCTCTGATTGCTATAATGCCAATTAGTGAAATTAATTCATCGATTATCTTATACTTATCTTTCCTTGATAACATTCGATGATGAATTCAGGGTTCCAATCTAAGGAAATCTTATCGAAGAATAATTATCGCAAACCTGGATTCGAAGACTTCTGAAGACTGGGGATTCCGAACAGAATTTCAACTTTCAAAAATAATTTTTTGTTTTCTGCTGTATAAATTTTAAAATGATATTTCCAAAATAATATTTTTCTTTCAAAATAAATTTTGAAATTATTGTACTTTCAAAATTTTATATTTCAAAACTTTTTATTTTTCAAGATCCATTTTTAAACTCGATAAGCTATGCTTTGAATAAACCAAAGCTCTGATATCAACTGTAACGTCCCGCCTTTTTGACCGCTCCAGAATGGTAATTAAACCATTTTAAAACGTTCAAATTGACGGATCGTTATTAGCTTACAGAATTTGAAACACAGAATCAACACAGAACAAATAAATAACAAAATCTTGAACAGAAAATAGAACTTTTTATATATATCAGAATTTGAATACAAGATTTCTATTTCAAGACAGCGGAGTATAAACTACAGTTTGAATACAGAAAAATATTTACTGGTTTAAACCTTCAGAGTGCGCGTCTTCGAAATCCCCAACTTCGCTAATATCTTCAAATCTTGAGCCGAAATCTTTAGATCTGAAATGCTCGGGTCTGACTCGAGCATCCCATGCAAAACATAAAAATACTCGAGTCAGGATTAATCATAGTTCAAGTAAATTAATTTCAATGTAAACTGAAATATAATCGTTAATCCTAACATTGAATGTATCATATGCAACTAAAACAGGTAGAGTATTTACTCAGTAGCAAGTATAATTTACACTCGCATCAGTTTTTATTTCAGGGACAAATGGTTACAGAAGCCTGCATGTACACACGTGTACATATACATGTGTGCACTGCCCCAGCATCCTGCAACCACAAATAACGAGTATGATGAGGCTCACAGGGTGCTCGGAATATGCACACTGACCAACAAAAGGTGTCCACATATATAATAGGGCATCGGGCAAGCGATAGGGACGCACACAGCAATAATGTCGTAGCAACAATGTAACAGCAAGTTGAACATGGTACTCAAGCTAACCAAGAGATCAAAATCCTAATGGCAACAGCAGTACAAAGACATGCCTAAATAATGATGCGAATAGCATTTGTTTTGGTCGATACATGGCTGGTGGTATCATAATCAAATGCTTGCTCAAGGCCAGAAAGGGAAAATGGCACAAGTTAGGTTGAAGACAACATGTATATACATACATGCACAGGGAACAGTGCCTCAAGGACTCATGTTTAGATAATCATGAATCATGCTTAACACAACAAGGCTACCAGATGAGTATGTTACTAAATCTCAATTATGGAAATGCAATATATAATTTGGAGACCAACAAATACAACCCAATTGTATGTGTTTATCTGACGTGTGCATCTTAAGTGTAGTAAGTGTGTTTGTAAGCAATGTTAACCGACCGGAGTAAAACATAGCAAACAAATGCATGATAATATGAGCAAAACTTATGTAATACTATGTTAATCCACTCTTATTAGGCTGCATGGTTTCAGACAAGAAAGCCCAACAATTTTCCCAAGGTAAATATAGCGTTTATCTAACCAAATCCTTAAGACAGTAGGTTAATATAGATCTTCAAGTAACAAGGGGGTATTCATCAAGGCCTGGACCTATCTCAGAAAAGACTCATGGTAGAATGGTGATTCAACATGGGTATTCATGTTTCCATACAACAAGTAGTGCAATGTACATTACACAGGAATTAACTAATTATAATCGGCTAAACGATGAATGGAAAAACTGAAGATTATATGGTCTGACGTAAGATATGTATCATGGTTTTAAAGCTTAATCATAGGACTCCATTTAGGTGAACAAAATGATTTGAGGAATGACTGAAAATTTGAGCATATAAATAGTAAGTTGTTTCTTTGCTGTTAAACCAAGGTGTGTATAATTGTACCAACATTTGATCATTTCTTCCACTTGTTCATGGTTGATTTGAAGGAAAACCGTGTGCATTTATAACACACTCAGAGTAAATTTCGAAGTACTCAGAAATCTTCTTTTCTTAACGTTTGTCAATTCTTTCCAATTACCTCTAATAATACCTGTCATTTGTCTACCTTTTTTTAGATAAGAAAGAAAGAAGAACAAATAAAACCTTCCGGTTATTTAATATTAGTATCTCCAAACAATTGAACACCATTCAGAATTGGTCGATGTTAATATTAAATCATTTTGACATTTGTGATGAAACAGTCGTCTTTAATCTCTGTATTCACAGGAAATAATCTTGCACTGCTTCGTTATCCCTCGTCTAAATCTATATGTATTCACATAACCAATAATTGTGAGTTAAATTAAGGAGTAGTTGCTGTCATCTCAACATTATCAAACTATACAAGATGAGGGAATACTGCTAAAATGATAGGCCACACATTTACCGACTAGTTCCAAAGGAATCTAACACTAACAGGTTCTAAATGGCATCAGGACCCACGTTCTAGGCAAATTAATCATTACACATATGAAGCATGCAAAACAGGTGAAGTTCAGATTTAATCAAAGAGATAGAAACGAGTCAATACTGGCAAATGAAATGGTTCTGGAATTTATTCTCTCTCAGACTAAACAGAGTGTTCTTTTTTTCCAATGAGTTTGAATTTAAGACACTAGTACAGTTCGAGTTATTAACACAAAATGTTGGGTTTTAAAACTATGGAAATGAAAACATTATACTGACGGCAACAAAGCTATTGTCGAACTCAAAGCTTGCAAATTCCAGATATACATATATTCACACATTTCTTCCTAATCTAATAGTTTTACAGATAACACCGTAAAGGTTTGCATCAAATGGAAGGAATACATATGGACATAATTTTAGTTTGAACCTACTGAGATTTATTTATACAGTAAGAAATTTAAGTGTTTTTCACATTACATATTCATTGTCCTTTTGTCATTAATTTCAGGTTATTATTGTTAGAGTTTATGCCCTAGAGGCAATTCATTTGATGAGATTGATAACACTGTTGATGTTATTGTTTTATTTGGAATAAAATAATATTCTATTATATTATATTTACTGCGTAATATAAATATTAATATAATAGAAGTCCTTTGAATTATAATACGGAATTATATAGTTCGAGTAAGACTGAACTTGAGATTATATAATGTGATAAGTATTATAATTCTTAAATGTCCCTAGTCGAGTTTTATTGTTTATAAAGGACAACAATAAAGCGTTGAGACTAGTATATTGATTGACTGATGATCACATCTCATTGATCATTAATATACGTGATATTAAAGTCAAGATATAAATACGTATTAGAGAATATAGTATTGGGCTGACCCACCGTGAGATAACTCCATGGAATATAATTAACAGTATCATGAGTTATTCTCATAGTGACAGTGATGTAATGGTCCTCAGACCTGAAATCATTATAATTTTATTCGAGGATATTTGTGTTTTGATATCATCTAAAGTTACTCGTAACAGAGTAAAGATAACGGTGATTATTGGATACATCTCGAATCGAATGAAAATTATGAATGATCTATATGGGATTTAACCCTACATCATATATGTTTATATGTGTAGTGATATCCATAGGCCTCTTGATTGAGTGAGACTGTGAAATGCATGGCCGTGCTCAAATATCGATTTGTTTTAAACAGTCTACTCATCGATCAAGAAAAACGGATTGAATTATAACGAGGATGATACGATCCATGCCTCTAGTTTAATCCAGGATATATTGGTTAAAAGGATTATATTACATTAATACACTGGTCACCGAAAGGTTGTATCGAATCGTCAATATTATTATAACTTGGGTAGCAGCGACGTATTGCTAGATGCCAATCACTGTTTATGATTTTAAATATGATTTAAAATCATTGTCAACGTTGTAATAACCTATAGGGTTACACATTAGAACACTTGATAAGGATGAGAACCGTTCAAAAACAAAAAGGGAGGATCAAATGTTGAGTTATCTCTTTAATTTGAATTGGTATAAGGGCAATTAGGGTATTACCTTGTTCAGATTTTAAGGGTTTCATACAATAAAAGGAAGGCTACTACCTTTCTGTTATTTATTGATTTGAAGCCGTAAAATCAAAACATAGAAAAACTCTAAATACCCAAATCGGCTAGCACCATCCTTCCTTGATCTCAAATTGTTTGAAAAAACTGAAGATCAAGTGTTCGTGAATACTTATAGAGACTCGGCGCTTGTCGTGTTAATCGATTTGATACATCGTCCTCTATCTTGCTTCCAGATTTGCTCGGAGTTGAATGGATTTAATAAAACAGGTTTAAATCCTAATTTATTTAGTTTTAATTTACAGTTTTGCAATCGATCTATGTTTTAATCCGTTAAAACATCAATTTAAGGTTGTCGATTTGATCATATTATTTCTTTCAATGGTTTCAGAGCTTAGGTTCTTTGCAAAATTAGTACTTTGATCCTAGAATTAGGTCTAGTGTATTTGATTTCATGGTATAATTGATAGCCATGAAATCAGAGTTTCCAGAATTGATATCAAATATGTTTCAAAAGGAAATCGTTTCATTAAAAATGATTAAAATTATTTGATACGAATTGTGAAATTGTTTTGCAGTAAACAAAATTTTATATTTGATATAAAATTTGGTATGAACACATTGTTAATTCTAGAAATTCACTTTATTTGTTATAAATTTTTTAACACGATTTCTCTGTTACATCTATATGTTTCAATCGTGTTTGCATATGTTTACCTGTGAAATCTCTTTCAAGTTATAAATCAACAGATATTTGATGATTTTCAAAAGTAACAGTTTTGATTCTGTTTTAATGTATTACAGTTTCATATTTGAACCTTTTGGGTATTACAATTGCATAATAATGCTCATGAATTGAAGAAAGCCTGTAAGTCATAATGAATGATTGTCAGGTCATTACATATATAAAATTTGAAATTGATTTGGGAACTTATATTCGATATAATTCCTTTTGCTTAAATATGTTTAACCTTACATTGTCAACTTATACTTATGATTATGGAATGATCCTGTAACTGTTTGCATTTAGAATTGTTCAACATCCCAATCTGTCTGGCCATTGTCTCAACAATTTCCTGAAATATCATATTGGGTTGGATCATAGTAATTAAAGTTTTGAACTTATAATTATTATCATGCTTCATAAACATGCATCTAATATATTGTTTTAGATCAGATCTTTCTATATGGTGATCTATATGATAGATTGTTGATTTAATAAATCTGGCTGAATGGTTTTGAATCATTGTAAAATTTTGAATTTCAAACTTTTGGTCAAAATACAATTTTGTTGATTAACAAATCAGTGAGATAATTTTCATATTATTTTGATTTATTGAAATCAATGATATGAAACTTTTGTTAATATTTTGATCTTAATACTTAGTTTATAAACCAGGACTTTTGATTTCAAATCCAGACTTGTTTATTTGATTATAAAACAGAGTTAGAAATTTATGAGTAATTCATTGAGTTTTGGACTCAGATTACATCAATAAACTATAGAATAAAATCAAGTCACAATACGTGTATTGAGATTTGCTAATTCTATAAAACTTATGTGTTGTAATATCACGATCATATTGCAGATATATATATATGTAATTGACATAAGTATTGATGCATATGTATTTTGATCTATTAAAACCATTTTGAATTTTGATTTAAACATTACAAAAATATGATTCTCTATTCTGGTTTTATGATGTTGATATAAAACAGTTTGTATCATGACTCGTCACAAAATCCTTTTTCAGACCTGCTTATGAAGTACACGTTTAATATATTTTGGATTTTGCTCCAGATTTGGTATCAGTTCAGCATTAATAATACTGCTAGAAGTATTGTATTAGCCTATGTTTATGACCATATGTATTATAAACATATATATAGATGATATATGTTGTATGATCATGAATATTTGAATTATTTGATGTATATACATATATCAACTCTATGGTAAATAAATCATATATGTTGATATATAAAATGTGAATTTGATTTACAGTTTTATTTCACAATAATTGTACTGAACTGATCTTTATAAATATCAATATTTGGGTAAAAGCAAATATGATTTGCAGATTAATGTTCACCCAAGTTATACAAGATACTTGATGTAAGACTTGTTCATACGAGATCATACATATATTTGATATATTAATGACTAATATTATACTTCTGCTTGTTTTATAGATACCAATGCAAATTTGATTTGCAATTGGCACTTATAAATAAAGTAGTAGTGTATATATATCTTGTTACAAGTACATTATTAGCTTAGCAGTTTTGCCTTTGTATTAAAGCCAACACAGACCATGGATGTAAAGATTGGGCCTGACCCAACGGTTAAGCATCACCCACCTGTTTTAGTTTTATCCTTTTAATGTTAAATGGACAGTTCTCATTTTGGGTTTAGTATTTAAAATGATGTATGTATATAATTTTATACTGCATGCTAGATGAATCAAGTGAGACTTGCTTTAGTTAGTATAAATTTTATATGATGAGTTGCTATAAGAAAATGTTAATATATATTGTCTAGTCATTACTACCTTAACAGTGTTGACCTTAGTTTAAGTATTGAATTTGGATTTACATTCATGATTATATAAGGTGCAGTATCTATTACATGTAAATTGAAATACAATGCTATGCTTTTGAAATTAAAAGGGCAGATCATATTAAACCACATTAGTTGTTTTACAGTTGGATCTGAAGACAATTGGATTGTTGATCCATTTAAACAATTAATCATACATATATTGTTATGAACACTAACAATAATACATATATATATATATATATATATATATATGCATTGCAAATCTTGCATCAGGATATTGGTTTTTAACTTAATTCCAGTTTTACCTATTATACTGATAATCTGAAATCTGGAGTTCTAGTTTAATATATATATTCATCTGTTTATATAATATTAAAACCTGGAAATAATCCCTGTGTCTAGTTATTATCTGATAGTGTTATATGGATAACTCTTAGTTTAATTATGGTTGACTGAGTCAGTAACAAACATATACATATATATTGTGATTATACATGTATAAAACCAATTTTTTTTTTTAAAAAAAAAAACTGGTACCATAATTTTAAAGTTCTGCATTCTAAGAACTACCAAGTTATATTTGTATATTGATACTTATAGTATAGTCAAAAACCAGATCTGAAAGTAAACAACTGCTTAAATTCAGACAGCACATGTTATTTTCAGATCTGAGAAAATTGAACCCAGTATTAACTATGAAATCAGTTCATAGTTTATCTCATATTAACATAGGTTTAAATAATGGATATCATTGACTGTTATCGAACAATAAATGATTTACATAGGCTATGTGACTAATTGTTAGTCATGATTTGTCGAAGGTTTGAACTGGCTTTTGAAGCCATAATACCATGTAATTTGAACTATGCACTAATACATGCATACAGATGCATTATTTATGAGATTAACTTTAAGTATTAAAATTGTTTTAATATCTTCAGGAGTTAAGCTGGCTGGAATTGTTTCAGCGCGAATGGCAACTCAAGAAGGAGTTTGGCTATAGATGATGCAAAGACAAGCGTGTTTTGAACAGCCAACTAGTCTGACTTAGTTGTAAATTTATCATGACTGTATGTTTGTCATGCTGCAAATGTTGATAGATATATATTTTAATTCATATGTATTGATGTGATTGTAATAGTATGATGGATTAAATCTTGTCTAATATATATATATATATATATATATATATATGTTCCAATACATATGTGTTGCGTGTAATCCATATAGTCTGATATACACATGAAGACATAAGTACAACATAGTCTATTCGGGTATACCAGTGTATGGTTGTTTTGCACTTGGATTTCAGATGCTATGTAACATATGGGTGTCATGTGAAATTGTATAATATAAATTGGAATTCATTTTAGAATTGAATATAGTATTTGATACAAAAGTTATCTTTGAAATGTTCGAAAAGGAATTGACATGCTTCATTGATTTCGAGTTCAAACATATATGTAAATATATGATTTATATATTTTGTCTATATTCAACTGATATTACAATATAAAATACATATATATTTGATATATGTTGGTAACTCTGATATTGTTCGCTATTACGAATTATAAATTCCCTCTAAAGCAAATTATTTGTTATATTAAGTCATGGTGACGTCTTCCGATAATATACTCATCACTGTCCAAAATCACTGGATGTAACTAACGCCAAAGCGTTGTGCATCTTTTATTTTGGTTATATGCGATGGAGTAAAACGTGGTGCTCCAACCTATTATTGGGTCTGACTTAACTAGGCTGCATAATACGATTATGGCCTTAGAGACAATAGCATGAATTATTCTACATTTTGAGCAAAATGAATAATACTGAACAAAATGTTCATCATGCGATCCAAGAATTATATATACGATATAATTGACATAAGATGTCTACCTAAAAGGTTGTGTTTTGAGTTCAGCCAAAGCTGGGTCAAGGCATGACTAGATATGGATCTTGGAACACCATTATATGTATATAATGATTTATATATATAAACAGAGGGATATTAATTTGAGTGGGAGCATATTTTAGTTTCTATTATATATTTATATTAATATAAATTTTGATTGTCAAAATTTTGTATTAAATAAATATTACAGAATCAGTTATTATTTTATTATCTAATGTAGATATTAAATAATAAATAATTCAATAATTTAAATTAATCCTTGAGAAGGATATAAATTGAACTAAATCAAATTTCTTGACTAACATTGAAATTTGGGGATTGTCCTCAAACAAATCAAACGTAATTGTTATATAAACATAGAGGATCTAAAATGATAGGTTGAGGTATGACTTCAACCGAATAATATGTAAATGTTATAACAATCTACTTATATATTTCTATTATTAGATACTAGATATAAATTCACATAAATGTATGTTAATTTACAGAAATTGCAAAATAAGTAGAAATCTGATAAAATGACAAGTGGACTTACGAATGGAGATGAAGCAAAAGTTGCTGGATTATCCATAGGAAGTTAATTCTTGTTCAATATAATGGCTTAATTAAATAAAATAATTATTATTACGAAATTCCATGTAAAATAAAAGTTATTATAAATCTTATTCAGACAAGTTTGAATTTCATTTGTAATAAAAGAACAATTGTTATTCATTTATTTAAATGAAATATTGTATGGAATTTCACAAATAGTTAATGATCTTTTGTAAATCCTTAACTATAATGTACTTGACATTAATAATGAATGGATTAAATTTAACGATTTAAATCCAATATACCTTTAGTATTACCAATTATCTCTATAAACAAGAAAGCATATCAAAACTCCATAATGATAGAATTTTGAAATCATTTGATTTTGAATCATATGAAGAATGCAAATATTGTTTATTAAGGTAAATAACTGAACCACTTTCACTTGACACAGTGAACGAGATATATGTATTAGGTCTCATACATAATGATGTACCTGGAGCAATGAATACATAAATTAGAGGTAGATTTTATTACTTCATTACATTTACTGATGATACCAGCAGATGCAGATATGTGTATCTTATGAAACACATATCAGAATCCTTTGAAAAGTTCAAAGAATTCAAAGTGAAGTTATAAACCAATTTCAATAGAAAATAAATACTTTTCGAACAGATCGAAAAGAATATTTAAGCCAATTAATTAATGACTATCAATATGAGTTTGAAAGTGCTTCACAACTCACACCACCTAGAACATCATATTAGAATGATGTGTCTGTATGGAGACACACCTTATAAGATATGGTACGACCAAGATAAGTCATATAGATCTTCCAATAAATTAAATTTAGAACAATTGCATTTAAATCCCACTAAAACGATTCAAAGAAGCTATATAAGATATGGACTAGGAAAGTCCTAGTGTGTCTAATTTGAAGATTTGGGATGTAAGGCGTTAGTTAAACGTCCCTCCTCTGATAAGATCAAACCCAAATCAAATAACTATATGGTATAATATACACAAGAAACAAATGGATATTATTTCTATAAATTCTCTAAGGATAAAATGTTTATTGCTCAAATAGGTATCCTATAAAAGGAGAACCAGTCTCTGAGATACCGGTAGGAATGAAATAGAAGTCGAAATGTATCGAAACCACAAAATGTCATTGAATCTTGTATAGACAAGAAATTGAGTGGGAGTGACACAATAATTTTAATGTTATTTGATAACACATTAATTATTGTGAATAATATTAGTTTAAAACAAGAAATAACTATTGATTCTAAGAAAGAAAATGTTTGGATTAAGAAGTTCATGATTGAACTTAATTCATTGTTGATCCAATGATATACATTGCGATAACAATGTGGCTGATGCTCAGGCCTAAAACCTTAAACTCACTATTAATCCAAACATATATTTAAGAAATATAATTCCTATGTGAAGTTGTTCACAAAGAAAATGTACATATCTGCAAAGTTATAAACGTTGTAATGTTGTAGACCTACTGAATTAAACACTGTCGCAACAGAAGTTTAATAGTCACACTAGTTTCATGAGTATATGATACATGAATGATTGACTCTAGTGCAAGTGGGAGATTGTTAGAGTTTATGCCATAGAGGCAATTCATTTGATGAGATTGATAACACTATTGATGTTATTGTTTTATTTGGAATAAAATAATATTCTATTATATTATATTTACTGCGTAATATAAATATTAATATAATAGAAGTCCTTAGAATTATAATACGGAATTATATAGTTCGAGTAAGACTGAACTTGAGATTATATAATGTGATAAGTATTATAATTCTTAAATGTCCCTAGTCGAGTTTTATTGTTTATAAAGGACAACAATAAAGCGTTGAGACTAGTATATTGATTGACTGATGATCACATCTCATTGATCATTAATATACGTGATATTAAAGTCAAGATATAAATATGTATTAGAGAATATAGTATTGGGCTGACCCGCCGTGAGATAACTCCATGGAATATAATTAACAGTATCATGAGTTATTCTCATAGTGACAGTGATGTAATGGTCCTCAGACCTGAAATCATTATAATTTTATTCGAGGATATCTGTGTTTTGATATCATCTAAAGTTACTCGTAACAGAGTAAAGATAACGGTGATTATTGGATACATCTCGAATCGAATGAAAATTATGAATGATCTGTATGGGATTTAACCCTACATCATATATGTTTATATGTGTAGTGATATCCATAGGCCTCTTGATTGAGTGAGACTGTGAAATGTATGGCCGTGCTCAAATATCGATTTGTTTTAAATAGTCTACTCATCGATCAAGAAAAACGGATTGAATTATAACGAGGATGATACGATCCATGCCTCTAGTTTAATCCAGGATATATTGGTTAAAAGGTTTATATTACATTGATACACTGGTCACCGAAAGGTTGTATCGAATCGTCAATATTATTATAACTTGGGTAGCAGCGACGTATTGCTAGATGCCAATCACTGTTTATGATTTTAAATATGATTTAAAATCATTGTCAACGTTGTAATAACCTATAGGGTTACACATTAGAACACTTGATAAGGATGAGAACCGTTCAAAAACAAAAAGGGAGGATCAAATGTTGAGTTATCTCTTTAATTTGAATTGGTATAAGGGCAATTAGGGAATTACCTTGTTCAGATTTTAAGGGTTTCATACAATAAAAGGAAGGCTGCTACCTTTCTATTATTTATTGATTTGAAGCCATAAAATCAAAACATAGAAAAACCCTAAATACCCAAATCGGCTAGCACCATCCTTCCTTGATCTCAAATTGTTTGACAAAACTGAAGATCGAGTGTTCGTGAATACTTATAGTGACTCGGCGCTTGTCGTGTTAATCAATTTGATACATCGTCCTCCATCTTGCTTCCAGATTTGCTCGGAGTTGAATGGATTTAATAAAACAGGTTTAAATCCTAATTTATTTAGTTTTAATTTACAGTTTTGCAATCGATCTATGTTTTAATCCATTAAAACATCAATTTAAGTTTGTCGATTTGATCATATTATTTCTTTCAATTATATTTAGTGAGATACAGCCATTTCATGTACATACAAATATACATAGTAGAAGAAAACCAAGATCTTAAACAATCCAATGCAGCACCGTCGTTATATTAGGATGCTGGCATTCCTATTTGTAATGGTGATCGTCTAAACAATCGGAAAGAATAATTGCAAGGCCGCACAATAAATGTCAACTGGGAATTATCTACTAGTAAGGGAATACTATTTTTGTAAAAGAACATTTAACTTTCCTTTAAAGCGAATCCCCAAGGTGTTTTAATTCCTATCCAAGACTTCTTCGAGTTATCCAATCATATGGGAACCTGTTAGACCCAAAAGTGGTTCTAACACCCAAATTGATTAAAAGCAAATAAGATGAGATAAAAATAAAGATGAACACACAGGATTTATAGTGGTTCGACGAAGAAGTGCCTACATCCACTTATCTTTCACTATATTCAATGATTCAATTGCAAATACAATGTAATTGTCACTTGACTTCACTCACAACTCGCTTATATTCACTCAATAGAATAAAACAAATAATGAAAGAAGATTTGGATTCTCCGGGAGTAATGGAGTTCGGGTTATGGAGGTAGTTGAATTCTCAAAGTGCTGAAAAAAAAGATCCTTCTCTTTGTCTCCAGACGGGGTATTTATAGGTGTGAACTTGCTCCGGGTCGGGGCCACGTGTCGTCCATCCCACTATCCTCGGGTTCGGATGAATTATTGTGTTGACAACGCATCAATATAACGGACGTTACGAGTAGGAACTGGTCACAACCGGTCCGGATATCCAGGCGCTTTTGCAGGAGAATAACATGGAACATGGGCTCGGGTCGGAGACGCACAGACAAGGGGTTCGGATCGGGGTATCCGATCCGACCCGGATTGGCTCGGATGCAACGCTCTCTTCTTCTCTAATCTGCTCCGCTCCGATCTATTTTCGTGGCAAACAGGTGGCTTTCCGATCCCATTGAGGTTGTGTTGTCCTCCGATCCGATTAGGTATACCTTACCAATTTCCTCATCAGCAGTTCACCGATCCGAACAGAAGACTCTATCCGACCCGAACCGATATGTTGCTCCGACCCGACCCGAACAACTGCAGCTATCCAATCTAGATTGTAGTGTCTTCTCCAATCCGAACCGAAGTCTTCTAATTAAAAATGCTCTTCAATGTCTGATTTCTTGACTTTGTGTTGCCTAGTTCACAAAGTAGGCTAACACTTTGCCCCCTCAAAGGATGCTTCTGTTGTATACGAAGCGTGCTTTGATGTCGTTTGAATGCTAGTCCTTGAATCAGAACAGTCAGAAAGTCACTTCTGTTCGTTTGTGAAGATGCGTTGCTTCATGAAGACATGTCTCTTATCGCTTATATATATGTCGTGAAATACTTGATTCATTTTCTTCATTTTTGAGTCAAGTCTAGAAGTTCTTCTCGACATATAGTATTCTTCTCAGGTATGTTCTTTCCTAGTTTTTCTTTTAAATCCAATTCGAATGCTAGAGGAATGCACAGATTTCTACCCGGTTCGGTGTCCGACTCGAGCACCTTTTCTTCCTGTTTCGCTTTGCACTGGGTTGATGGGCCGGAAGATGTGGGCTGGCTTGGACTCGGTCCGAACGGAGTAAAATACGGGGAATACAAAGAGCCATCTCACGTCTTATATAAACTCAACCACCCTAACTCTTCTACCTTTTTAACTCCCACAATTCTTGTTCTCCCAGCTTTATACCGAAACCCTATTTCCTAAAAAAAATCCAAAAACTCCAAAACTCCTTGTTTCAATCTTCGAATAAAACATCTAGGTATTTTAAATCTCCGATTATTTATGTAATAACTGATTTCAGCTAGAATTTGCGTTTAAATCGAGCGATTGGAGTGTGGTGTTTGTTGAACTCCGACGCTTGGATCTCCTCCACCGTTTGTCATCGTCGTTGATGGCGTCTTCGCCGTCTCGAGGTAGCAACGGGGGTCATTGGGATCCAGCGTTAAACATTCAAGCACATAAACGCTTAACTTCATTTGGGTCTAGTGAAATTTGAAGACGAGAAAGGGGAGAATAGGAATTGGGTTCGGTTCGGGTAAGGAAGTGATGAAGCAGCGGAGGGGAGGACAAGTTCATATGTTAGGATCGGGTCGGAATGAAATGCGATGTGGAGAAAGCCATGCTTGCCCGACCAGGTCGGATTGGAGGAAAAGATAGAGAAAGGAAAAGGACGTATGGATCCTTTTGTTTGCTGAACCGCTCCGAATGCTTATTCCGATCCGGTTTTAAACTGCCAAATATGAACGTCTTCTCCGAACCAAACAATACGCAGACCCGAGCCGATCCCAGCTATATGCACATCCGATCCGAACCCAACAATAAGCACACCCTACCCGAACTGAATGATATGCATATTCCGACTCAAAGCACAAGACTTTATCCAACCAGGGTTAATCAATGCTTGACATAATCTTCAACTTAATGAAGAGTTAGGGTAGTGCCTTATGAACGTAAACGATCATCAAGATTTATTCTGAACATCGCCGCTCCGTTAGAACTTCGCATTATGCTTTTAAGTGTTTTTCTTCTCATGTTTTGCGCACACCACACACACTTTAGCTCACACATATGCACAGGGGGGACATGGGCTAATTTACTCTAATCCGTGCTATTGCTTCTTCAATAGTTCTATGACAATGAGGCCCAGACGCTCTTCCCGTCTAGCTGAGAGAAAAGAAGCCCCGGAAACTTCTAACAAAATCACTCTTGAGGATATATCTTCTTCGTCTGATCCAGAATGGGACGGTGAGGGTCCAGACTACGGGGTTGGAGATCGAGAAAGCAACGAGGCGTCTTCGGAAAACGAGGTTTCTCTGGGTTTTGAGGAGGAAGGAGGGATTGGTGACGATCGAGCCCCTGACGAATTTGAATCAGCCATCATATTGGAATCACCTTCGGACTCCGTTGAATCAAAAATTGACAACGATCGACTTGTCCGAATTTGCCTAAAATACGGGATAATGAAAAGGGACACTCTAGTGCCTTCACGCTCTGACCGCCCCCACAACCCTCCAGAAGGATATATGACGGTCACTCGATTGATGTGCATGGTTGGTGCCATTCCTCCATTCTCTCCATTCATTGTTGATTTTTTAAGACAAATGCGGATTGCCCCCATGCAATTGCACCCCAATTCATATGCCTATCTGCACACCTTGTACATAGCATATCGGGAAATCTTAGGCATAGAGCTCACATTCGATGACGTTCACTTTTTCTATAATTTCAAGCATCGGACTCGAGAGACTCCATCCTTCTGCTACTTTGAATCAGTCCCAAAAAGAAAGATAATCTCTGCACCATTCAGCAGTAAAGCTGGAGATTCCAGACTAGAATGGTTCTATGTGAAGCGACAGCCTGGATGCGCCAGGAGGTGGACAAAATCAAGTAAAGCACTGATTTCCTAAACCGGGGCTCTATACATTTGAATCATCACCCTGACCTGTTTTCCTTTTTGTTTGCAGTTGACAATCCCAAACAGATATCAGACCAGGTGTTCTTCAACCGGATGCACCAACTCCTCAATGGCGATCAGAAATTCTTGACTATCGACGAAACCCTTAAAGACGAATACCTTCACTTTCATGGGCTGTTGTCTGTTTTTCGTAGCATTGGACATGGGACGGTTCCATACGCGTACATTCCTCCAGTGGAGGTAGTCCCAGAGACAAGAGAAGGCTCAGGAATTCCTACAGCGCCTCTTCACACTTCACCTTCTCCATCTTCTACGCAAGATGATGAATTGGCTAATCTGGCCGAAAAGCATCGTAAAGGATATATTGCCCCTGAGGAAACTACTTCTCTAGAAAAGTCAAAATCTTCCCAAGAGTCACCACTTCACGCTTCTGAGGGGGATGCCCCTAGCACTGATGATCAAATATTTCAGGGTTTGGGGGATCTCCCCTTACCTGAGACTATATACACTTCAGAGGATTTCAGGAAGGATCCTTTAGTCTTTACTTCTTCTGAAGAGACCACTCCCGCTAAGGCCAAAGAGCCTGCCCGTACTAGTCTAGCTTCAGACTCGGGTTGGTTGGGGGGAAACAAACCACTTAGGATGCACTTTACACCACAGCATTAGCATTCATTGCACTTCTTTCTCCATGAATCCATTAATTCTAAACTTCGTTTATTTTATCGTGCAGGTACAATGTCTCGATCCTACTACGATATAAGAAAACTTCGCCGCAGCATGTCCAATCCTCCTCAGGATGTCGAGTATGATCGTCGGGATGATCGTGGTAGGGAGGAGAGAAGACCTTCTCATCCCTATCGTTCTCGACCCTCACGTTCCCGCTCACCAGTCCGATCGGAACAAGAGAAATATAAAAGCTATCAAAGCCGTAGGGAGGAGGACAGACCACAATCCAAAGACTCCTCCTCTTCCTATGAGAAACGTAGTAGAGAGAAAAGTCCTCCAAAGGAAACCGTGTCTCGAAGTAAGAAAAAGGTCCCTGCTACTAAACGACCTAGGACAGACAAAGAGACTACAGAATCCTCTTCAGGAAGGGACACCGAATTGACAATCCTCGCTCCTCCCCCACCAGATGCGGGAACTGCGATAAAGCGGGCATATTTGAAAGAGCAATTTCCCGAACACTACTTCGAAACTCTGACTTTTTTACCTGCCCTTGAACCTATTTCGTCTAATTGGGCAGATGAGGCCAAAGCAAAGATTGATGCGGTGCAAAAACAATATACTGAGATGTTCAAATATTCGCGCAATCTTTCTAAAATCATCCGCACTCTAATCACAAATACTGATTCAATGCAAAAGACTGCGGAGGAGGATACTAAGGCCTTAAAAGCTCTAGGAAAAGATTTGGAAGACACTCAAGCTCAGCTAGCGGTCGCTCAAAGGGATGCTTCTAATTTCAAACAACAATTCGAGGACATGCAAAAACGTTATCACGATTTGCTTGAATCTCATACTCAGGAGCGTTCTGAATTAAAAAAGCAAGCTGACGAGGCCAAGTCAGAGGCTGCTAAGACACGCATTGCTTATGCTGAGCTTGAGCGGAAAAACGCCGAGTTAGCAAAGAGGAGTGCTGAATTAGAAAAGAAGAACGCTGACTTGGCTTCAAAGCTGTTGGAGGCAGAGAACAGGGCTGCTCTGGCCGAGGGCAATGTGGAGTGTGCTATTAAATCTGCGGAGGAAGCCCGCAAGCAATTATCAGAGGCGGAGGCTGATATTCAGGGCTTCGGCGAGCTAATGATTGAATTCTTCGCACACATTATTCGTCGTCGAAACATTTCTTGGATCGAGGACTATCCATCCACTCTGGTTCAAGTATGGAATCAAATCGTTGAGTGGGAAAAAGAGGAACTTAAGGTCGATTCCCTCGATGAAGGTAAACTGATGGAGAAATACTTGAGAGACGATGAACCGGAGCGCCTAGCTGAAGGGCGCCGCCTTATTGCTGAGGCCATGGAAGAAGAGAGACGGAAGTCTAAACAAAAAACCATTCTCAAAGCTGGTTCCTCTTCTTCTGCCCCTGCAACCTCCGAAGTAGAAGGGTATGATCCCGAGAATCCGGGAATTCCTCGAACAACCCTGCTATCCCCTATTCCTGAACTAACCCCAGAGGTAGTGGTCACCCCCGCTGATAAGTCTTCGGAAGGTATCGCTATCTTTTCTCCTTAATTTGCCAAAGCTATTTCTACCTTTCGCCACGTGATTGAACAATCGATGAGAGACCCTTTGTTTTCACCTGAGTTGATAACCGTTTCTTCTCATTCTGTAGGTGTTGAATCATCCGAAAAGACAGATGTAGCTCAAGGAGCTGTCGCTGGGACAAAGCCCGCTGATAGGGCCAAAGAAGGGGAAGACAAGGCTGCTTCTATAGACTTGGGGGAAGGAAGTGAGCCAACTAAGGTCACCACTCCCCATGATGAAGAAATGATAGCAGCTTTAAAGGACGATGGCGGAGACGGGGTGCATGATGAGGAACCAGAAGTCGCAATAACCGGGGAGTCAAAAAGTGCTGATGACGTTACCTTGGCTGCAATGAAGGCTGACCAAGACAAGCGTTTGCAATTAAAGGCCGAAGAACTAGACCCTGAGGTCCTCAAGTCCCTCGCAGTTGTGGATGCGGGTTCAAGGTTAGTTGTTAAGCTCTCAACTAGATCTATTACCGAAGAACTTGCTAAAAAATCTTCTCTTGATTCCAGTGTCCCGCCCTCCGGGAAGAAGTCTACTGGCTCCAGTACCGCATCTTCAGGGAAAAAGAAATCAAAACGAATCTTGACTGAAGCCGAGAAGGAAGCAAAGGATGCGGAAAAAGCCGCCAAGAAATCTAAGGCTCATTCCAAACCCAAATAGTGGGTTCCCCTGTATCTTTTTAGCATCTTTGTGAACCAATAATTGCTGCTACAAAAGCAGCTCCTGCACTTTCTTTTTTAGCTATTTCCCTGTACAAATTCATTCATTTGTAAATAAAAATAATTCACTTTTTGCAATGCTTATTTGTTAGTAGTTCTGCACTTATGTAAAAATGCATGTCTATAGTTATGAAACGAAGTTGTGGAGGGGGGAAATATGTGTATGCATACGTGTCCCCGGTTAATTCCCACAAATTATTTAATGCTTAATCAAGCAATCTGAATGCTCCCAATTTTCTGACGGGATAGCACTTCCTGTGTCGTCAGTACCTATCGTTTTTTCTGGCATTTCTTTTATACTCTCTCTCTTTCTCTTGAGTGTTAGAGTTCGAGCTTAGTCATCTATTCAATCCCCGGTCTCTCAACGGGGAAAGATTTCTTTCTCGGCGCTCAGTCGGAGACGCCTTTATACTCTCTTTCTCTCTGGAAAGTTAGAGTTAGGAGGAGAATTTCTTTTTCAGCGCTCAGTCGGAGACGCTTTTATACTCTCTCTCTTTCTCTGGAGAGTTAGAGTTAGGAAGAGAATTTCTTTTTCAGCGCTCAGTCGGAGACGCTTTTATACTCTCTCTCTCTCTTTCTCTGGAGAGTTAGAGTTAAGAATGTCGTTTTCTCATTCTTTTATGTCTTATTGCACAAATAATCGTTGTGCTTCTTTTTATGTCTAAACTGTTTTCAACCTTTTTAGGCTCTGAGTTATCCTGTATTTTATAATCACAACAGAATAACTGATGAATGTAAATGCATAAAAGTAAATAACACACAATATTTTTATAGTGGTTCAGCTAAGTCGTAGCCTACATCCACTTTATAGTCCTTTATTCATATCATCAGATTTTCCCAAGGTAAGGCGTGCCTTATTACAGAGTTCACAGGAAAAATAACAAAAAGTACAGCATTTCTAATCCAAATATCGCATTAAGTGTTGGGCATTCCATGCTCGAGGGACTTCTTCGCCATCTACGGTCGTTAACTTGAAGGTTCCTTTTTCAAGTTTCCGTTGGATGACAAAGGGTCCTTCCCATTTTGGGCCAAGGTGAGGAAGGGATGGAAAAACTCTCTTTAGCACCAAATCTCCTGGTTCAAAAGTTCTAAGGCGAACTTTTTTGTCATAATAGCGTGCCATCTGACGCCGATGTCTTGCTGCACGCAAATCTGCTTCGTCCCTTTTCTCTTCGACTTCATCAAGAGACTCAAGTAAGAGCGCCCGATTCGTCATCGGGTCATAATATGTCACCCTGTGGGAAGGAACTTCCAGTTCAACTGGAATTACTGCTTCTGAGCCAAAGGAGAGAGAGCAAGGGGTATGATCGGTGGCTGTCTTGAATGTTGTTCGATATGCCCACAAAGCTAGGGGCAATTCGTCAACCCATCTTGCCTTTGCACGCTCTAACCGTTTCTTGAGGATGGATTTTATAACTTTTTTTATTGCCTCTACTTGACCATTCGATTGCGGATAGGCAACTGCAGTATATCGCTTGTCTATCTTATACTTCTGACAGAAATTTCTGAATTCAGTACTATCAAACTGGGTTCCGTTGTCAGTTATGATCGTCCTTGGAATCCCGAACCGGCATATAATATTTCTGACCACAAAACTTATTACCTTTCTTGTTGTGATCTTGGTCAAGGGCTCAGCTTCCACCCACTTCGTAAAATAGTCCACGGCCACTATTGCATACTTAGCTCCTCCTTTAGCAATCGGTAAAACTCCAATGATATCAATTCCCCACGTGGAAAATGGCCAAGGACTCACCATTGATTTAAGTTGGGTCGACGGTGCCCTGGGGATTTTGGCGAATCTCTGGCACTTATCGCAGCGTCGTGAATAATCAGCTGCATCTTTATTGATCGTAGGCCAGAAGTATCCGTACCGCAATATTTTCTTTGCTAAAGTTTGACCTCCTATATGATCTCCACACTCACCTTTGTGTACTTCTCTTAGTACACGCTTGATGTCGTCGTGTGCGATACATCGTAACAGGGGCATAGAAAATCCTTGCCGATAGAGAGTATCGTCTTGTATGACATATCTGGTAGCATTGCGAACTACAGCTCTTTTCTCACTCTTCTTTGATGGGAGTGTCCCATTCTTGAGGAAATTCTTAATTGGAGTCATCCACGACTCCTTCTCTGGTTCTGCTTCAAAGGTGAATTCAATTTCCATTGACTCAAAGCTTGGCGACTCCAACGTTTCAATTGGAATTACTTCAGTCTCTTCTGGGTTGTCGGAACTAGCCAGCTTTGCCAGTCTATCCGCTTTCTGGTTTTCAACTCTGGGAATATGTGTTATGTTGTACCGTTCTAAGCTATTCAATAGCTCTTTCACTTTCTTGAGGTAGGCGATAAGTCGAGGTCCTCGAGCCACGAATTCCTCTCGTACTTGACAAACAACAATTTTAGAGTCACAAAATATGTCCATCATTTTTACTCCGAGGTCTTTAGCAAGTTTCAGCCCAGCAATCAGGGCTTCATATTCAGAGTCATTGTTAGTTGCCGAAAATTCTAATCGCAGGGCGTAATATAACGACCGTCCCTCGGGAGTGACTAAGACAATCCCAGCTCCGGACCTTCGGTCATTCTTAGCTCCATCTGTATATAATTTCCACGGATTCATCTCTAGCTCATCCTCGGATTTAACCACTCGGTCATTGATTATTTCCTCCTCTGGAATGGTGAATTCCGCAATAAAGTCTGCTAGAGCTTGCCCCCTGGTTGACTTTCGTGGTTGAAAATTCAAATCAAACTGACTTAGTTCTATGTTCCATTTGATCAACCTTCCCGAGGCTTCGGGCCTCTGTAACACCTGCCTTAAAGGCTGGTCGGTGTATATGGTTATTGGATGGGCTTGGAAATAGTGACGAAGTTTTCGGGATGCGATCAGGAGGCTGTAAGCAAGCTTCTCAATTTTTGGGTAGTTGCGCTCTGCCGCTGCTAATTTCTTACTTACATAATACACCGGCCTTTGTACTTTGTCTTCTTCTCGAACCAGGGCTGTGCTGACAGCGTGAGCCGAGACTGCCAAATAAACAAATAATTCTTCGTGATCTACGGGCTTTGATAAAATCGGCGGTTTCTCTAGCAGTTCCAACAGATTTTGAAAGGCCTCAACACAATCCGGAGTCCACTGGAAGTTCCTCTTTCCCCTTTTTATCAAATCAAAAAACGGAACACATTTATCTGTGGCTTTGGAGATGAATCTACTCAGCGCCGCTACTTTCCCTTCAAGACTTTGGACATCTTTAATTCTCCTCGGTTCTTCGATGTTTCTAATCGCTGCTATCTGGCTAGGGTTGATTTCAATTCCTCGGGAACTTACAATGAAGCCAAGGAACTTTCCCGACGCCACTCCAAATGAACATTTCAGAGGATTCAATTTCATCCGGTACTTTCGCAAGATACCAAACATTTCCGCTAAGTCTTGCGTATGGCTGGAAGACTGCTTTGATTTGACAAGCATATCATCCACATAAACTTCCATTGTTTTTCCTATTTGATCATAAAACATTCTATTTACCAATCGCTGATAAGTAGCTCCAGCGTTTTTTAGTCCGAATGGCATTACAACATAACAATATAACCCCAAATTCGTAATGAAGCTCGTATGCTCTTGGTCTGGTACGTGCATAGGAATTTGGTTGTATCCAGAATATGCGTCCATGAAAGAGAGAAGTTCATGACCTGCTGTCGAATCTACAAGCTGGTCAATCCTGGGAAGTGGGAAACTATCTTTCGGGCAAGCTTTATTTAAATCTGAAAAATCAATGCAAGTCCGCCATTTTCCGTTTGGCTTCTTTACTAAGACGGGATTCGATATCCAGTCGGGATATGTCGAATCTCGAATAAATCCATTCTGCTTCAACTTCTCTACTTCCTCCTTGAGAGCAGCCGACCTCTCTGGGCCCAGCATGCGTCTCTTTTGCTTCACAGGCGGATGCTTCGGATTTACATTCAATTTGTGACTTATAATGGATGGCGATATCCCACACATGTCAGCATGGGTCCAGGCGAACATGTCTAAGTTTGCCTTCAAGAAGTCCGTTAGTTCTTTAGCTCGACGTGGATCCAATTGAGAACCAATCTTCAAAACTTTTGTCGGATCAGCTTTATCAATGGGAATTTCCACCGTCGCCTCATTAGGAGTTGCATTCCTAGCCTCTGGTTCCTCGTCTTTTCTGGGATCCAGGTCTTCAGGCGTTCCTTTGGGCAACTCCTTCGGGGTCAATCTCTCTAATTGCTATGCCGAGTCCCCCTTTGAGGGAGACGAGGCATCCTTACTCTCAACGTTAAGTCCTTTCATCAACATCTTTAACTCGGCCACATAGCAGGCCCGTCCGAAAAACTGATCCCCTCTCATTACTCCAGTTCCGGCTTCGGTTGGGAACTTAAGTAACAAGCACCAAGGGGCGATACAAACTCTAAATTCAGCGAGGGCAGGTCTGCCCAAAAATGCGTTATAAGGCGAATCTACGTCCAATACTACGAACTGAAGCATTCGCACTCTTCTATGTTCTCCTTGCCCCAGGGTCACGGGCAACTCTATGTATCCCATAGGAGCTGTCGTCGCCCCGTTGAAGCCTCTGATCCATCCTTCACAAGGTTTCAGATCTTCGGACTCAAGCTTCATCTGATCAAATGACTTCTTGAACAAAATATTAACGGAACTTCCATTGTCTACTAATACCTTATGGACCAAGGCCGGCCCAATGGTGGTAGTAATAACCAACGGATCATTGGTGGGTGATTGTATCCCAGTATTGTCTCGGCTACGAAATACCACGTCGTCAAACATGGTCTTCTGTTGTTTTATGGGGGTGATATCCTCCAAATCATCACCTTCATTCACGTCTAGATGCTTGGCAGCATTCACATATTGATCCATCGATCTGAAACTTCGGATTGCTGGGTGAGGTCCGCCTACTATGGAGTTGATAACAATTCCTTTACCTTTCTGCTGCGCTGTAGGCTTGGGAGCAGGTAGGATCTGTTTTGGAGCCTGCTCTCCTTGCCCCCTGTCCCTCGGGGCAACCTTGTACTCATCCAACTTTCCTTCATGCAGCAACTTCTCTATCACATCCCTCAAATGCCGACATTCATTGGTCGAATGCCCATGAGTTCCGTGAAACAAGCAAAATTTCCCTGTCGCCATTTCTTTCTCGGTCGAATCACGAGGTGGCGGTCTTTTGTACTGTAACACATTGTACGTATCCAGGTAAATATTTTCCAGTGTGTCTTTCAATGGTGTATAATTCTCGTAGTTCTGGAATCGGGGTCTTTTGTTAGGGTCACTTCCCCTATTTCTGTTTCTTCTGTTACCGTTTGGATTACGGTTATTGTTGTTGTTTCCCCCACTTCCAGTATTGCTGTTTCCACCCTTGTTTCCTACATTTACTTCAACCTTGCCAGAATTCTCCCCCGACTACTTCACGGCGATATTACTCTGCACATTCTCCTTTGAAGCCGTCTCAGACTTTCTCTTTCGATTTGCCCTGGCCTCCTCTCGCCTTAAATAAATATCGGCTTTTTCGTAGAATATCTCCCTTGTGGAGGGTGTCTTCCCAGAAAGGTAGTCTCCAAACTCAAATTCAGGATCGACTCCTTCCTTCAATGCCATCAGAATGGTGGGCTCATGCGGGTCACTGACCTCAGTTACAGCTTGGTTAAAACGATCAAGATATGCCCTTAAAGATTCTCCTGCTGCCTGTTTGATTCTCGATAATTCAATAACACTCTTGGACTTTCGGGCATGTAGTCGGAACTGGTTCATGAAACGCTCGCTTAGTTCCTTGTAATTAGAAATCGAACGAGGAGGAAGTCGGGTAAACCAGAACAATGCCACATCTTCTAGGTAGATTGGGAATGCTTTGCACTTCACTTCATCTAGGGCAGCAGCAGCATTCATGAGCCACGAATACCGCATCAAATGCTGTCCCGGATCAGTCCTTCCGTTGTACTTGTCCATTTGTGGCAAGTTAAAGCGTCGGGGAAATTGGAAGTCGAGGATATCGTCGGTGAAGGGAGTATGGCTTCGCTCAATGCCATAGTCTTCATTCGTATAATTCCGGCTCTCTGACATGATCTGGCGAACCATTGCCTGTACATCAGCATTAGTTAGGGGCCGCTCAGGTTCCCTGGCCCTAGCATCCGAGTTCCTTCTGGGCTCTTGTTCAGGAGATGCCCTTCTTCTTCGAGCTGCCTCTGCTCGATTCCGTTCCCTGCGTTCCCGGTCGATCTCGGGAAGAGGGGACTGGAGTCTTTGCCCCCGAGTGGGGTCATTGTTTCCTAATGCTCGTGCGATATCCTCACGAGATCCCAAAGATCCAAATGTCAGCTGCTCCACGTTCTGAGGTCGTTCGAGTGGCCTTCGTTCACGGGGCCTCTCTTCCTCGGAAGATGAAGATTGATCTACTGGTGTGTGACGAACCGGTGATGGAGTTCTCTGTCGACGGAGCTCACTAATCTCCCGACTCATGAGCCTCATATTTTCCTGCATCATGAGATTAGTGCGCTCGTGAACTTTCATGGCCTCCCTCGTGCTCTCAAGCATGTCAAGCAAGCACGAGAAATCTCCTTGGGTGATGGGCGCAGATGGATTGACCTGATCACCAACCCTGGTGGCTGGAATTGGAGCATTCGTAGGGACTCGAGTAGAGGTTCCAGCTTCACCAAGCATCGGGTCGGATCGGAGGTAGGAAGTCGGATCGGTTCGGAGCTGGGGAGCCTGGTCGGATCGGTGCGTGGCAAGCAGCTCGGGTCGGTTCAGATTGGGGGAATGCACTGCTTCAGAATCTCCTACCCGGATCGGATCGGAGCTCTCCCCCTGCTGGCGGCTCGGATTTCCTGCATTGGTTCTTCCTGCTGCTGAACTCTGCCCCCGAGACCTTGTTACAACAGCATTTTGCTGATCTTCGCCAGCTCCATTTCCTCGAAAAGGTTGAACTTCCTTGCCTTTTCCTTTGGCCATGAGTTTTTGACAATCACTTCAACGAATATAAAAAAGCGAAGAAACTTAAGGATTCACTTCTTTGAACTCAACGGTCCAAAAAGTAGAAAGAGATCCCGGAAAATAAAGAATTTAGATAAGGATTCTTAGTAAAAGCACCAAAATGTTAGACCCAAAAGTGGTTCTAACACCCAAATTGATTAAAAGCAAATAAGATGAGATAAAAATAAAGATGAACACACAGGATTTATAGTGGTTCGGCGAAGAAGTGCCTACGTCCACTTATCTTTCACTATATTCAATGATTCAATTGCAAATACAATGTAATTGTCACTTGACTTCACTCACAACTCGCTTATATTCACTCAATAGAATAAAACAAATAATGAAAGAAGATTTGGATTCTCCGGGAGTAATGGAGTTCGGGTTATGGAGGTAGTTGAATTCTCAAAGTGCTGAAAAAAAAAGATCCTTCTCTTTGTCTCCAGACGGGGTATTTATAGGTGTGAACTTGCTCAAAACTTGCTCCGGGTCGGGGCCACGTGTCGTCCATCCCACTATCCTCGGGTTCGGATGAATTATTGTGTTGACAACGCATCAATATAACAGACGTTACGAGTAGGAACTGGTCACAACCGGTCCGGATATCCAGGCTCTTTTGCAGGAGAATAACATGGAACATGGGCTCGGGTCGGAGACGCACAGACAAGGGGTTCGGATCGGGGTATCCGATCCGACCCGGATTGGCTCGGATGCAACGCTCTCTTCTTCTCTAATCTGCTCCGCTCCGATCTATTTTCGTGGAAAACAGGTGGCTTTCCGATCCCATTGAGGTTGTGTTGTCCTCCGATCCAATTAGGTATACCTTACCAATTTCCTCATCAGTAGTTCACCGATCCGAACAGAAGACTCTATCCGACCCGAACCGATATGTTGCTCCGACCCGACCCGAACAACTGCAGCTATCCAATCTAGATTGTAGTGTCTTCTCCAATCCGAACCGAAGTCTTCTAATTAAAAATGCTCTTCAATGTCTGATTTCTTGACTTTGTGTTGCCTAGTTCACAAAGTAGGCTAACACTTCTCCGAGTTATCCAATCATATGGGAACCCAAAGCTTAATGAGACAAGGGCTCGAAACCAATTTAGTAATTATCCTCAACATAAAAATTTCAGTTTATTACCATATTGAGGATGTGCAGTCAACATAACAACTAAATGTTACAGTATTTGCCTGAGGCTAGGCCCATCCAAAGATAAGAAACTTTCTAACTAAAATTTTCTAGTGACAGGTATTTTGTTTAACAGCCCATAAAATTTGGGGTTTATAAGCTCAATCCGTAGGTTCAGGTGATAAGAATGTAGCAAGTATAAATATTCAAAACTAAGTGATAGGATGATAGCAAAGGTCATTCTAACCGAAGCCAAATTCGAAATTCTTAGAGCAGCACAAATGTGTCAAATTTTATCAAGTGACCCAAAAGTCAAGTTACTTAAATCATAAAAGGTACCAAACAAATATTCTAACAGTAGCAATCGACAAGGCAACCAAGATGGACATAATATACGAGAACATGATATGGATAAATAGTTTTAAACAATCAGAGATTTACAATCCTAATCAGTCCTATTCCTGAAGTTAATAACCTTGAATCTATGATTAATCGTGAGTGAGTGCTCACCTTTGGACGCGGCGGAGGAGCAACAAGCGGATGACAGTAAAACAATGGTGGCGCAAGTTCCGACTTTGGGAAAGAAGGCGCTTTGGCGTTGGTGGCTTCGGTTTCTGGATTCAGTGCGGAGTTGCGACAGCAACAGTGAAGGGAGGAACGATTCCAGTTAGAGTGTCAGCCATTATTTTCAATTTAGGGAAACGATTTTAATTTGGGGGAAACTGATTTTATTTTAGGGAAAGGATGGATTTTTCTTGCTGAAGGAATTGAGGAAGAAGCGAAATTTATAAGAGTAGAACCCGTGGGTAGCAAGTATTCATGGGAGCCAAGGTATCGAGGTAGGCTAAACTGGGGTGAGTTTTTACTTAGTACGAACTTACTTAGTGCTGAGAAAGGAAAAAAAAAGAGATCCTTCGTAATTTAATCCTACCGCAATTTACGTTACACATATTATTTTTGTTTTCGTCACACACAAACTCCAACCGCTGCGAAATTTAACGTGTTACTACGTTTTCACTTTCTGAATCTAATAAAATTATCCTGGTTATATGCTGACTCCATCTGTATACCTTTATTTAAATAATTTATCGATTCACTGATTTTATTTTGTTTGTTCAACAACAATTCCGTTTATTTATAAATTTGAAACGTTATGTTTTCGATTCCTTTATATACAAATACACGCATATCCAGACCAAAACTACATATATTTTTAACTGATAAAATTCTCTAATTTATTTAACATCCATAACGTCTATTTTCAAACTCAAGCGTTTATATTCCCAGTCAAATTTCAAATTCAATTCAAATATACAACCAAATTTGATTGCAATATCCAACAATAAATATTTAATTCTCAACTAACCATTCTTAATTAAATATTGATTTTAAATTCATGTAAAACCATATATTCTATTTTTAACTGCTACTCTGATAAATATTATAAACGATCAAATCTTTAATAAATTTCATATTCCAATTGTCGAAATTTCCAGGACGTTACAGAGCTTCCCTCGAATGATAATGCCTTGATCTTTCATTGCCAAGCTATAAAATGTAAAATCCATCTCCACTCTTGGAACAAAAAACAAATTCTTTAACATCTTTGATAGGATCATAAATGCAAAAAAGTTCCTAATTATTAAGGAGTCTCTCTTAAATGTTGGTCCTTTCGCATCTCGTAAAGCTGACTGGATTTAGGGCAAGGAAGCCTTTGATAAGCTTTCCGGTTGGAAAAAATATACTAGAAACAAAAGGTTAAGAATTAAATGGGTTGTTCATGGAGATTCCAAAATCAAGTTATTCTAATTTATGGTCAATCAGAATAGGTAAGGTTAACTATTCAGAAAATTAGAAAGTCTGATGTTTTATGGGCCTCTATTGCTCATGAAATGGTTGACATTATATCTAACTTTTCAAAAAACTATTAGGTTCTTGCTCTGCAACCCCCACTGATACCGACTTCCTATCCTATAATTTGTGCATTCTCCAAGGCCCTGATTATGCTGCTCTTACCAGTACCTCTTTACTAAGGAAATAAAATTTATTTCCTTTTTATAGATAAAAATAGTGATGCTGGCCAAGATGGTTTTAACAGCTTCTTCAACCATACTTATTGGGAAATCATAGGATCTGATCTTATTTTGCCATCGATTTTTTGGTAGTTTGTCTCCCCCTCATAGCCGGACCATACAAATACTATCCTTATCCCTAAAATGATAACCCTACTGTTTTCTCTTGCTTTAGACCCATTATCCATTGAAACTTCTCTAACAGAATTGTCTCAAAAATCATGGCCAATAGGTCATCTTGCATTCTACATAACATCATCTCCACTTCCCAAGATGGGTTCATTAAACATAGATTAATCAATGACAACATCCTCCTTGACCAAGAGCTCGTTTCTCAAATTAATCGCAAAACTCTAGTGTCCAATGTGGTCATTAAACTTGATATGGCCAAGGCCTATGATCGATTATCTTAGTTCTTTCTCATCTACATGGTTCAAAATATTGGCTTTAGAGAACCATTTATCGATTTTTTGGCATCTCATCTTAAACTTATAGTATTGCATTCTTTGAAACAAGATTTCGAAATACTTCCTCCCTTCTACAAGGGGTGTTTGACAAGGTGATATACTTTCCCCAACTCTATTCATCATTGCTGCTGAAGTCCACAATACGAGAATTAGAAAATGATAGAGCCTAGGAAAATACGTCATTTCTACCTTCCAAGCGGTGCCCCTTTGTCTCATCTCTATATTTTTCCAATGATATTCTTATTTTCAGTAGTAGCCATTTGAATTCTGTTCGCAATTTAATGCTCTTTCTTGTTGCTTACGAAGGTTCTCAGCCAGCTAATCAATGAACCTAAAAGATATCTTATCTTCTCCACTCAGTACTCCACTGCCGATGATCCTTCTTTCAGCAGAACACTAGATTTACACTTAAAAGCCTCCCTATACAATATTTTGGAATTCAACTCTATAGGGGTCATACTTCCTGGACCTCTTGGTTAAAGCCCAAAAACTCATACCGAAATAGAATGCCTCTCACCTATGAGTTAGCTCGTTCTTATTAATTTTATTCTTAGATCATTAAGATCCCAACTTCTTGATCTCCACACCTACTTATTCTTTCTTCAATGAATTCCATCATATTTGCCCTGATTTCTTCTAGGACCTAAATAAACATCACAATATTTCTTAGGACCGCATCTTCCGCCATAAAATCGAGGGAGGTCTTAGTGTTTGGGATATTGTGAAAATCCTATATCCACAAAATGTGGGCATGTTTCCTCTGTTGTAACTTCCTCTTGGCGAACTACTTACATCAAAAATATCGTAGGTTAGAATCTCAAAGATGTTATGGTACTCTAACTACTGTAAGTGAAACATGGAAGCACATGCAAAAAAGTTAAGTGGAAATTAGAGAGGCATCACTATTTTGAAACTTAATGCAATGTGGCTCTCTGTGTAAATTTGCATGTAAATCTGGTCCATGTAAAATAACAACATACTTCTGTGTTTTTTGTTGTTATTGTATATAAAAATATCAAAAAATTATAAATATTCATGGAAGGATTCTGCAACGAAATGACATATTTCCGATCTTGAATATCAACACAAATACCATATCGACTAACCAAGCACCAAGAATTTACCAGATCACTAACAGAAAGAAGTTAGAGGGTGAGAAATAGAAAGAAAGTTAGAATATAAGAAGAAGAGTAACATAAATACAACAACATCAGAGTAAATACGAATCTCACAGAGGAACGAATAAATATATTATATAACATAACTTTGAAATACAACTATGTACTTGTATATTCATACCATTTTCAGAGTACAATACTTACGACACAGCGGAACTAATCAATAGCTATAAAATGTTGAAGCCTCCTGCTCTAAGCTCTTTCAAGTATATCTGAAAAATCCTGAACTACTTGAATTCCCATACAAATTTGGGCACCCAAGAGTTTAGGGTAAAACAAAAAAAAACTCTGGGTCAGTCATAGGATTGGTGTGAGTAAACTCCAACCATTTTGTTTAACTTTTAAAATCCCTTTAAAAGAAAGGATGATCGTAAGACCGATCCACACTTAAACATGGATGGTTTTTACCTTACGATAACCAAAACATTCTTTGAAATCGATATTATTTTGATATTATAATAGTGTCTAAATCAAATAAATAGCGATCTAGCAGAACGTTTGCATCTCACGTTCCACATACATAATATACAAACAAAAACCACGGGCTCTTATTGGAGAATGGATTCCAATTGGCAAGGTATGGGACCACCTTTCGACATTGTATCTCTAGAGAGGAATACATCGGGTTCAACAAGAACATCTTGCAATACGGCTAAACATGACTGGTCACTCATTTTGATTGAGCGTGCCGAATGTATTATCACCAACGCTCGGGATCAGAAACCGTTTCCCTAAAGGGACAGCATCGAAATAGATTAAAGAAACAAATGGATTTTCTCTAGATCAGGTGACAATAGACACTAATTGAAAGCTACCCACTTAGCCATGCAACCTACCTGATTTTATACTATTTCCCGGTTGTGAGGCTTGAGGCCACGCTTATCTTTTTGACATGTCATATCTTCATTTACTTTGAATGCCATATCGTCAAACCCGCCAAAATCATTTATTAATTTCCCAAAAAATATCACTGGCATAAAGATAAGAGAAACGAATTCCTCCGCCACCAACATGATACGTTTGAAGGGGTCAATATAGATGATCTTCTAGGCTTACTCTGTCAGACATTCGTCCATACAAGTTGTTCTGGGACTGGACGAACCAAAGGCACTATTTCGTCAATCCATCTTAGGCAATTTCTATCTAGGATTGCTAGTACATTCCTTGAATAAAATCCGTCTTCAATTGTCTTCAACATATTTGATTCGCAATGCTTATGCTAATATTAAGTGGTTTCCAGATAATAAATTTTACCCCGGTCACTCCGTATTAACAACAGAAAAATGGTCAAAAAATTTGATAGCCGGTTATTTAACTATCAAAGGAAAACCTCCATACAAACAACGATCTTATTTCCAAAGGGAAATTCTATCGATTAATCATTAATCAACATCGAGCCCTTTAAATTAATTTGTCATTAAAGTATTCATTTCCCATTTTCTCTTCCATACCTTTACCCAAATATTTCTCCAAACCCGTTTAGCCTCTCACGGTTCTTGGAAAATGTTTCCATCTATTATAAACTATTTATTTTCTATATTTCAGAAAATATTTCTTTTTAATCATTAAAAAACATTTCCATGTATATTCACAACTTCTATATTTAAAAACTATACGTTATTAACATCGGAAAACATTTTCATATTTATTCCCATTTCTTATTTTCTATATTAGAAAACATTTCTGATTATGTTTGGAAAACGTGTAACACCCCGAATTTCGGTTAATGCTAAAATTCACAAATTAAAGAATAATTAATCCCAAATGTGGGAATTAGGGGAAACTGGTTGCACCATTGCGTTCGTCTCGGAAAAATACGGGAAATAGAGTCTGAGTTTTCGAAAATCGGAGTCCGTATGAAGAAGATATGGACGAACGAAGTTAGGCAGAAAAACCGAAAACAAGCAAGAATGCACTGGCGCACTTGTGAAGTGCGCCAACACAAAAATGCACTGGCGCACTTGTGAAGTGCGCCAACACATTTTTACACTGGCGCACTTGGGAAGTGCGCCCGTGTCGGGACAGGAAACCTGCACAGTTTCTAGAGAGTTCTGTGGTTGGGTGCACCAGTTTGGGGTTTGGGCTTGGTCTTAGGGCTGGTTTCTGGAAGGTTCCAAAATCTAAGGGTCCTAATCTAATTTAGGGTTAATCTAATGGCCTAAAACACTTGCCTAATCCTATAAATAAGACCCTAAGCTAGCCCTAAATGGTCATAATCCTATCTCCTAACTAAACTATGCCAAAATTTTCTATGATCATGGCCTCCACTCAAAACCCTAGCCTCCATCCTATTTCTAAACTATTTCTATGAAGGCTTTCATGTGCATACAAGCATCTTTGAGTTGTATGAGTGATCATTGGCTTGCATTCATCATCAAGTTGCAAGCTTTATGTTCAAGGCTAGAGTTTTTGGGTGATTTGTGGCAAGGGTTTGCTTATTGGAGTTTAGTGGTGAGTTTCTATAGACTTAACAATCAATTGTTAAATTGATTATGATAGGATACGATAAGATATGGCTATGTTTGTGGAATCAATGTGTTTATGCAAGTTTAGTATAGTGTATGTTGTGTGCTATATGCAAGTTTAATGCTATGTTTTATGATGCAAAACACTATGTTGAACATTGATTCATATGTAACATGTTATGCAAGCTATATGGGAGATTATATGCAAGTCTATATGTAACATGTTATGCAAGTTATGTATTTGGTTTTATGCATGCTAAGTATTTGGTTTTATGCATGCTATGTATGTGGTTTTATGCATGCTAAGTATTTGGTTTTATGCATGCTAAGTGTTTGGTTTTATGCCAGTTTGTTTTATGATATGCATAATATATGCAAGTTATGATACATATTCATATGCAAGTTATGATGCAAGTTCATATGCAAGTTATGATACATGTTCATATGCAAGTTATGATGCAAGTTCATATGCAAGTTATGATACATGTTCATATGCAAGTTATGATGCAAGTTCATATGCAAGTTATGATGCATGTTCATATGCAATTTATGATGCAAGTTCATATGCAAGTTATGATGCAAGTTCATATGCAAGTTATGATGCAAGTTCATATGCAAGTTATGATGCAAGTTCATATGCAAGTTATGATACATGTTCATATGCAAGTTATGATGCAAGTTCATATGCAAGTTATGATGCAAGTTCATATGCAAGTTTATGTGCAAGTTCATATGCAAGTTGTCTCTTTTATGATATGCATAATGCAAGTTTGGGTTAAATACTAGTTGGGTTTAATGTATGTTCATATATACAAGTTGACACCTTTTGAACCCATGATAAAGTTACATGCTATGTTGGCTAAACCCATGACCTTTGTGATGAATCTTCCCTTTATTATGTCGTGTTATGGAACGAACTACGTGGGGAACGATGGGGTTAATATGCATGTTAATAAAATGATGTGAAATGGGTATGATTAATCATACCACAAATTAAGTGGACGTAATTGGGAATTTACCTATTAAGTTAGGTCTACCCATACTATGGAATTGGGAATTTACCTATTGAGTTAGGTCTACCCATATTCTTAAAAATGTATAATTAATTAGGCATAATTAATTCAAATTATGGGGGTGATTAATTAGGTGTAATTAATCAACTAAGACACGAGGTTGGACCCTTTTGTAGCGGAAGTCTGCCCGGAACCGACCGGCCATCCAGCAGCTACAAATGATTGGCCCAATGTGAGAGGTCTTAGTCATAAATTAAATACGTGATTAAAGTAAAGACACGAGGTTAGACCTTTTTATGACAGAAGTCTGCCCGGAACCAACCGGCATATCCAGCAGTCATAAAAGATGGTCTAATGTGAGAGGTCTTTATGAGGTCATGATCTTAATTAATTAAGAAACACTTAACCATATTAGCATGTAGAGGGACATGAGGGGTTAAGTGGGTGCCTTGGGTGGCATGTGGAAATCTAGTGGGTTGCCTTGGGTGGCAATAGAAAATACGATTAGAATACTTAACCAAAGAGGAACATGTAATTAAACATGGGTAAAGGGTTAAGTAAGTGCTTTGGGTGGCATGTGGCAATTGATATATGATTAGATGACTTAACCAAACCTTAACATGTAGGTGGGCATGATTATAACAGGGGTAAAGTGGGATACACTAGATAAAATAACAAGCTTAGGTGGTAGCTTGTGGGGGCCCATTTCAACCAATATCCCAAACGTATCTTAGTGGGCTCGACTCTAGTCGAGTGACGGGACACGCATATTGGGCTTGACTATAAGAGGCCAAAATGGGTTAGCGGTGGCAACGCATGACCAACGGGTTTCATATGCGTGTGTGGACCCGGGCTGGTAAATAAGACGTTGTTGCATCGTGTAGATATAAGCCGTGCACCGTTAGTTTTATCAGGTTGCCACGTTGGGGAATGGTACAACCCACGGTGGGGCCAGCACGGGTATCTACGTTAGGGAGCCGATCGAATGGGGAGTAGTGTGTACACCCAGTGGATTGTAGGGCCCCGTGGCGTCTACTTTGTCACCTAGGGGTACGCGAGAACTATTAAGTTAATTTTATAAGTCCAGGGGTGGGATCAACCTTTAAGTTAGGAATGACTGGTGTGGTGCAGTGTAGGAATTACCCTTGGGTGGGTAGATCTGGGGTGGTGTAATCCAGTAATTATCCTTGGGTGGATAAATGCGTCTTTTCGGTTATCTTAGTACGTCCTGTGTTTAGTTGGCTACTTAGTGTAGTCATTATCCCCAGAGGTACCGTACCTTGTTTATATCATACCCTAATTACTTTAATGATTGTATTGTTAGGGTTATAGGACTCACTCAGACTTATGTCTGACCCCGTTGTTTCTTTATCTTTTTTTTCCAACCCTCAGGTTTTCAGAGTGGGCCTAGCACTAGTGGGCTTTGATCAGACTGCTTTATCTATCTTTTGGAGCTTGGACCGTGGATGTAAAGCTCAGTTTATCTTTTCTATTATGGCTATTAGGTTATGTAGTGGGATTATGTACTTTCGTTTTTATCAGGTTGGATATTATGTACTTGACTCTTATTTATGGTTTTGGTGTTACCAAACATGTTTTACTTTCCGCTGAAATGAAATGATGTTTTAAATTCTCAAGTATTACTTATATATGTCTTGTTGTAATTTTTCTGTTCTATATTCACTTAAAATACTCCACCGATGTTATGGCATTCCCTTAGTGAGTGACCGTAGCGGGTGTGGGGTGTTACAAAACGTTTCCAAAACTCCTTTATTGGATTAAAATAGATGTTAAATAAAACATCGCTATGCCAACTCCAAACCATTAACACTCATTAATTTACTTCACTTAACCAAACCTCGCTATCGAACCTTAACCATTCCTTAGTTAACAATGAAGCCAATCAAGTTGGGGTAAAATTACCTTTCAGACCTTAACAGAAAAACATTATTAACTTCGAAATAGACAAAGTTTGCAACTTTAACCTTTAACAAACATTGCCTACTAACTGTAATGTCCCGTATTTCTAGCAGTTGAATAAATAATTTATTTAAATTATTTTAGTATTGATTTGGCAATATCGATAACTTGAGTTAAATAATTTTGATTATTTAATTATTATAAATAATAGATAATAAAATTTAATTCCGTAATAGCCAGAAATAGCTGAATTGGTAATTCTATGTAAATTGGATAATATAAGTTATTCAATCGAGTTTATGTTTGAATTATAATAACAAATACATTATTTAAATGGTGCTTGAACGTTACAATTATAATTTAATTATAAACGAGATCGTAATGCCGCAGTAGTTCGTAATATTGGGTTTTGAACTTCAACTGAGTGTACGGAAACCGATATAAGTTGAATTTCTTCGAAACAAGAAACATTGGAATCTATTGAACTATATTTTTCTAATGGAAGTTAAAATGGAAAATTCACGTTGTAGGTTGTGAGTTATGTCCAAATCAAATTTTCAAATAGTCGCTATGAAGTCGTTTATAAACCATAACGATATATTTAATTATAATTAAATATTGGTTTCGAATTTGGATAAGATATTTGAAGCATGGCTATAATTTAATTTTTAGAATTTTACTGTAATTTTTATTTTGAAAACTAAGCACTTTTTTTATTTTGAAGTATTTTGCACCCTAAATTAGCATTTTGGGGTTTCACAGAATAAACCAACTTGTCTGTATTATTATATTTTTGAGATCCTGGCACACTGTCCATCACAACAATACTTTTATTTTTGTTGATAGCAGTTCGTAAATGAATGCAAATTTATGCAATGGATTACCATTAATAAATATATATATATATATATATATATATATAATTTTTGCATTAATTTTCTGTATAATCTCCACTAGCGTACTCAATTAGTAAGCACGGCCGTTCTAAGCTAAACCAAAATGACATATCATATAGACTCATAAATATTATTTGGAGGAATAATGTTGTTGCATCTTGCACTCTGGGTGCATTTATCCATCAACAATATTATAGTTGCCACAAATTTCCCTACCCTTCCTGTTTCTTGCAATAACAGCTGTATTGCCCAAAGTGCAAATAATAATATTAAAACAACCAGACACAAATGATTTATTTTTTATTTATGGACTGTAAATTTTATGACAAGAGTATACTGGTACAACGAAAGAAACTGAAGTTCATCTTCATTTGGCTCAATAAGGGTTCATGGATGATTGAACGATGCCGCTACCAATTTTGATACTATGATAATTTAATTACCACTGCACTTGTATAGAGGTGCATCCTCAATATACATATATGAATATTTATTGTGACAACAAGGAATTTCGCTCGATCCGAATCAGTCGCTAAACCGACCCAGACCGTTCGAAACGCCTGATTGTTTTGAGAACACGACAAAACAGAACGCGGACGGAAGAACATTTCATTGTTTATTACAACAATTCCATCAGAATACAAGAATATACAGAGTATAAATGAATATTACATAGAAATATCAGAGATTTAAATTACATTTAAATACATAGCAGCGGAAAATAATACAATACACAATTAGAAGAGATATACGGATACAAAGCTTTCCGGATATCATTCCAGCTGTAAACCAGGATCCTGTGAATAAAAATCTGCAAAACCAAAACTACTAGCTGCCCGTGTCAAAACAAGGGCACCCAGAGTTTAGGTTAAAACAATAAACTCCAGGTCAGTCATGGGACTAGTGTGAGAACTAAAACAGTTATTAATCTTTATTTTTAAAGTTAGGAAAATCAAGGGACCACGCCGTATAACACCGAACGGGTTTCTTCCCAAGAATACCAGTGCATAAACAAACAGCGCAATGCTAAATAAAGAAAATTGAAGCTATTAAAAGACCCAGTTCCCATCACACAATGCAACACAAGCTGGAGGATAGGGTTTTTACCTTATAATAGCCAAGAATTCTTGATACGTTTAAAACAAATCATTTGATACTATTATAAGTGCATATTGTATAAAACAACTTCAAATCATAAGTATCAATCATAGGCGGCATGAATGCCCCATACCACTATGTCGCCATATATAGGTTATACAATCAAAATCGCAAAGTCACGTATTTGGAAATTGAGTTTCCATCTGTGAACCGAGGCAAAAGATAGTCCTCTACCGAATTCGAGACTCTCTAGCCCGAGCCTCAAGCAAGTACTCTGTCAAGCCTTAGGAGCCACAGGGTTGGTCCACCGATGTGAATTAAAATGCCTGAACACTGTGTTTCCCCGCCCTTTGAGGCGTAAATGAGTCAACGAATGACCCCATCGGTCCCGGATAATCCGATCAAACCGAGGCGCCTCGCAACAGCAACAACCACATAGGTGAAAATAATATAAATGTCAGGGCTGGTAGGTCACTGACACCACCCTAGCTAGAAAGAAACGCATGCCTTCCCTGGATCCTTCTCCCATTTTTAGTTCACAACCAGGGTGTGAGGCTCGCGAATCAACGTTACACAAAGCTATGCCACACAGGCCGTGCTTTGATCATCACCACAAAACTTTGCTTTTCAACAAAAGCCTTGATCAATTGCCACTTACGCGTGCCACACTGGCAATTCACTCCATGCGATTGATATCCATCAATATATAACCCCTGAGCTCGTACGTCTCAGAGAAGGGCGCTAAGCAAGAGAATAAATTCTCCGCCGCCAAACAGATGTATATTTAATAGAGATCAATCAACACAGAATAAAATCCAATGTCAGACACACAATCCATTTACAAGTTCGTTCTGGGTCTGAACGAAACCGGAGGCACCTAGTACCCCGCATATCCATCGATCTCCAAGTACGTCTGGACGATCACCAACTGTTTCCATCTTCTTAGGTGTACAGCCCAATCAAGATCTTCAGTAATTACCCAAACGACGTGAAGACCTCCGGTCTTCAACCACCGTCTTCATCTTCGCCACCACGTCGGATTTGTTATTCAGAATGGGATAAACCCGGTCTTTTAGAATAGCTCGCGTATATAATAAACAAGTGTTACACTAACACAACATACACCTCTTTCCAATCCAGAATATTCTTTTATTCCAATATTCTTATACTTTGAGAAAGGTTCCCATTAATTTTATCGAAGATAAATTCTTTAAATTTATTCTTTAATCTCCTTTTTGAATATCAATTCAAACTAGTTGGGATTAGCGAACCACACCGGAGTAATCATTTATTTTAATTTCCCAATCCCAACCTATTCATCCCATGAAGTAAAACTGGTCATACTTCATATCTAACACCACGGTGTTATCGGTAAATTCAATTACCATTTCACGTTCAAATCTAATTAAAGATTTAACTATCGCCTAGAGTAAAACTGGTGATACTCCATTCTCGATCTTATCAATCTAATTAAAGATTCATTAAAACTCCACTTAGTTTTAATCTTTAACTGGGTTAAAGAATCAGTGTCATTTAAAACACGGTTCACGATAAACCCAAAATCATATTCCATTAATTATCGGGTTGAAGAACATGTGTAATTTAAAACACTGTTCACGATAAACCCAAAAATCAATATCAATTCAATTAAATATTGTTTAATTGGTACACTTCATTAAATCTAAATAAAAAGATTTAATCTTTTCTCAATTGGGTTCAAGAACAGTGTTAATGAAGACACCATTCACGACAAACCCAAATCACATTTGATATTAAATACAAGGCTCTGAATAGAAAATATACCGGCTTATAATCAACATCAAATTCTACGACCCACAAATATCGTATTGGGAACAACGATATATATATGTATATATATCTTTGAAATTCACATAACAATATCTGTATCGCCACGAAATCCAATATCGAAATATTCCGAACACAATTTCGATTCAAATCCCTTCCAATGCAATCATTGGAAATTCTGGTTATTTTCAAAACCATTTCAAATCCAATTTATTTATTTATAAATAAATAGAATTATTATTCTAGTTCAAAACTAGTTCATTTCAATAAAAATCTATTTTTATCTTTTCAAATATGGAGTTTTTCATCCCAATTCTTCACAAATCATTTCTTATGATTTTACACAAATTATTACTATTTTTAATAATTTTATCAAGGCCCGTACAGTCGATTTCCATCAACGGCCATCGAACTGCACTTATAGCGACCTTTTCCAAATTTGATTTGGACATAATTCCAAATCCAACCGTTAGATTTCTAATTTCTAATATTCGTTAGAAACCTCTTTTCGATACAAACCCAACGGTTCCGGTTTTAGGAGAATCCGACGGTCGGATCTCCCGTAATACCATTCGAAGTAAATCATCGAAATTCACGAACTGTCGCAGCGCGGCGCGTTCTATTCAGGCCATTATATTATATATATAATAAATATAATATATACTTCGTCGATTTCAATTCAAAACGTGCTTTATACATCATTTTAAATTCATTTTCAAAACGGTTTCAACTTCATATTAGATTTCAAATCAAAATTGAATATTCTAATATAAATTCGTTATAAATTCATTTCAAATCGATTTTCAATTCAATTTCAATTCAATTTCAATTCGAATTCAATTCTATTCAATTTCAATTCGGATTCACTTCTATTCAATTTCAATTCGGATTCACTTCTATTCAATTTCAATTCGGATTCACTTCTATTCAATTTCAATTCGAATTCATTCAAACGATTTCAATTCTATTTTAATTTAATTCGAATTTCAATTCTATTTCAATTTAATTCGAATTTCAATTCTATTTCAATTTAATTCGAATTTATTTCTATTCAAAATATCAGATTTTGAAATCACTTTCGATGTTCATTATAAAATGAATAAAATCGATATAAATATCGTTCACGTCAAAATGGCGTAAATCTAGTCAACACGGCTTCATATATTTCTATTTTCAAATATTCTATTTCAAATATTTCCTTTTTCAAATATTTCTTTTTCAAATATTTCTATTTCAAATATTTCTATTTCAAATATTTCTATTTCAAAACTGGAATGAGGCCCAATCAATTACCATATAATGTTAATTATATGGACTTTCTACAACACATGTATACAATAACAACGATGAATAATCAACCATCATCCAAAGTGCATTCTACACTGTATAAGCATCGAATATAAATATTTAACGCTTATAACAGTCTGTCAATCAATAGATCGACATACAACTAAACAATCAGGATTAGTGTACGTCAAATATCATCCCAATACCCGTGTGGGGTTTCAAACAATCAAACACAGATTTTATTTGTGTTGTTGGGCGATGTATAAAATTTATCGTCCCAATCAATATCAGTCAAATGTGTGTAGATAAACAAATCGTTCGATTTGTTTATATTAATTTATTTCATTTTCATGTTAAAAATTATATTTTCAACTATAAAATATTTTTAACTACATAAATATTTTATTCCATTTCACTTCACATCACACAATCAACTACACATCAAAATAAAACAAACAAGCATACAAGCCGTGCATGGTCTGTGGACGACGGGTGTCGGGTGCTACTAAACACCGTCTGCATCCTAGTATATATTTTAACTAGAAAATTAAATTAAAAGGTGTGAAGTTCTCACTAAATTTCTAATCCAACGCCACGACTCTTCTTAGGTAGAAATCTTCGTCGTTCTTGCCTCTTGTCACTTTCTTTGCCCGTATTCTCTACATATGTAAAAATTGAATTTTTACTTTGCTATTCAATATATAAAAATCGAATTTTTACTCTGATATTCAATATAAAAAAAATCGAATTTTTACTTCGCTATTCAATATATAAAATTCGAATTTTTACTTTGACATTCAATATATAAAAATCGAATTTTTACTTCGCTATTCAATATATAAAAATCGAAGTTTTACTATGCTATTCAATATATAAAAATCCTATATTTTCCTCTAATAAAAATATAAGCTTTTCATAACATAAAAATCAAGCTTTTATATACACTAAAAATCATATAAATAAACAAGGCAAAAACTTACAGTGTTTTTTTTCCTTGACGAGAGGGGGGGGTTGCTGTGCTGGAACGGGGAGGAGGATGGGGTCCATCGGAAAAAGGGGCGGAGGGGATAGCGGTGGAAGGGGAGAAGAAGAAGAAGGGGAGGAGGAAGGAAGAAACGGCGGCGGCGGTTTGCTTCGATTTGGGTTTCGGGGGGGGGGGGGCGAGGTGGATTCGGGGGCCGAGGTGGAGGAGGAGGAAGGGAAGCGATGGGGCGACAGGGTTGAGCGGCGCCTCCGACGGCCTGGCGATGGCCTGGAGCGCGATCGACGGGGTTTTCCCTTTTTTGTTTTATTTCTAAATGAATTGAATGAAAAGGGGGAGAGCCAAAGAGAAAATAAGGGGGTATAGGAGAGATTTTTAATTTCTTTATTTATTTAATTCTTTATATTTCAAAAAGTTGACTTTTTATTTCGACCTCGAAACGAGGCCCACCGCCTGTCGTCCATAGCGTTTCACCCCCATTCCGAACACAATGGGATATGTACCATAAGCTGATTTGACCGTTTCGGTCAGTTTCTGTTAAAATCAACATATAACTCTATATATTGAATTTGAACGCGCATTTCAATTTTCCGGGGTCACATACGAACTCTAAACATTCCATAAAAATATTTTCTAGCTTCGTATTGACGATACAGTCGAAACAAAACTAGTTTCACCGAATTCTGAGACCGTTTGAAAAATGGCCATTTTCTAGTCGATTAAAATCAACTAAAAGTGGTCAAACGTGTTTTCCTTTTCCACGCTCACATATTGATTCGAAAAATTATGAAATTTGAAACCTAGCAATAACATGACATCACGGATCCAACAAAAGTGGTTTCGTCGAAATCCGAGGTCGTTTGCAAAATTCCCATTTTTAAGGGCCTGAATTTCATAGCGACTATTCAGAAATTTCAACTGGACATATCTTTTGATTCCCGCTATGAAATTTTGATTTTTCGGATTCGTTGGAAAGATATTCACAATTAGATTCCATTATTTTTGGTTTCACCAAAATCTGGTTTATTTTGGACCCTGCACATCCATTTGAAATTTGAAATCGAATTATCGAACTACCGCGCCATTTTCAATTCCTTTTATAAATATAAATAAATATTTATATTCTATCGTCGATTCAAACGAATATATACGTTCGAATTATATTCAAAATAAATTTCTCGTCGTTTTTATTTAAAATAATTCATTTTAAATAATCAAAATTCATAAAATTGCAGTAAATAAAAAAATTTAAACTGGCCTAGATTTCCGGGTTATTACAATCTCCCCCACTTAAAACTTTTCGTCCCCAAAAAGGAACGAAGCCGAAAGTTGTTTTACAAATCAACTCAACTTCCAATATTTTCACTACGGCTTAAGTTCTTCAACTTTTCAGTTTCTAAGAACTTTTCAAATTTTTCAAAATTTGGCTAACACAATAAATTTTCGAAAAATTTGGCCATAACCTCCCCTGCACCGGGAGCACGGGAAAATCCCGAAATTGCCATACAGTCCTTCTGATCTCAAAAAGAAAAGAAAAAGCCAATCGGCTCATAAAATCATCATCACCCAAACAGAATAGTAAATTATAGTAAACATGTACCTATTTGTCGGGCAAACAAATTTCATTCTCTTGTCTAGCCTCCTTGCTATGACCTGTTCAATGTAAGTACATGTATATGCAAGCAAATGCGACCAAATTTTCAATACAATTCAATATTTGACTCTATTAGGCTATATGGTTCAAATTTTAATTAATCAAACAATAAAAAAACCACATAATCAGCAATCAATTAGTGGATTAACGTTTCAAATTCATAATTTTGATACGTATACATATACAAAAAATCATGTTTTTGATGCCAATTCACAACGATAAGCCTTATCTAATTTCGGTTCTCACACCAGTCTAATGGAAATATAGAAATCTCACTTTCGTTACTCGAAAATAAATACTGGCGATGGTGCCCCATCACCAGAATTATCCCCGGGCAACTAGAGTATGATACTATAACCATCCAGTATATTAAAACTTCGAATACACGTTTGCAAGACGCATATGCAAAATCTTTATCTATCGGTTTTCACTTTAATAATATATGAAATGTATGAAATTGTTTAAATTTTAAAACAAAATTGGTTTTCACTTTAATAATATACTCTTCGCACTCGTTCTAGGATACTGCTGATCCCATCTCTAAAGAATCATTCCCATTGCATATTACCAATCCAATATCTGATGAATTCTTTCGTATGGTTCTAATATGTCTTGTTCTCTGAGCTTTGTAAACCAAAGCTCTCATACCAAATGTGACAACAAGGAATTTCGCTCGATCCGAATCAGTCGCTAAACCGACCCAGACCGTTCGAAACGCCAGATTGTTTAGAGAACACGACAAAACAGAACGCGGACGGAAGGACATTTCATTGTTTATTACAACAATTCCATCAGAATAAAAGAATATACAGAGTATAAATGAATATTACACAGAAATATCAGAGATTTAAATTACATTTAAATACATAGTAGCGGAAAATAATACAATACACAACTAGAAGAGATATACGGATACAAAGCTTTCCGGATATCATTCCAGCTGTAAACCAGGATCCTGTGAATAAAAATCTGCAAAACCGAAACAACTAGCTGCCCGTGTCAAAATAAGGGCACCCAGAGTTTAGGTTAAAATAATAAACTCTAGGTCAGTCATGGGACTGGTGTGAGAACTAAAACAGTTATTAATATTTATTTTTAAAGTTAGGCAAATCAAGGGACCACGCCGTATAACACGGAACGGGTTTCCTCCCAAGAATACCAGTGCATAAACAAACAGCGCAATGCTAAATAAAGAAAAATGAAGCTATTACAAGACCCAGTTCCCACCACACAATGCAACGCAAGCCGGAGAATAGGGTTTTTACCTTATAATAGCCAAGAATGCTTGATACGTTTAAAACAAATCATTTGATACTATTATAAGTGCATAGTGTATAAAACAACTTCAAATCATAAGTATCAATCATAGGCGGCATGAATGCCCCATACCACTATGTCGCCATATATATGTTATAGAATCAAAATCGCTAAGTCACGTATTTGGAAATTGGGTTTCCATCTGTGAACCGAGGCAAAAGATAGTCCTCTGCCGAATTCGAGACTCTCTAGCCCGAGCCTCAGGCAAGTACTCTGTCAAGCCTTAGGAGCCACAGGGTCGGTCCACTGATGTGGATTAAAATGCCTGAACACTGCGTTTCCCCGCCCTTTGGGCTGTAAATGAGTCAACGAATGACCCCATCAGACCCGGATCGTCCGATCAAACAGAGGCGCCTCGCAACAGCAACAACCACACAGGTGAAAATAATATAAATTTCAGGGCTGGTAGGTCACTGACACCACCCTAGCTAGAAAGAAACGCATGCCCTCCCTGGATCCTTCTCCCGTTTTTAGTTCACAACCGGGGTGTGAGGCTCGTGAATCAACGTTACACAAAGCTATGCCACACAGGCCGTGCTTTGATCATCACCACAAGACTTTGCTTTTCAACAGAAGCCTTGATCAATTGCCACTTACGCGTGCCACACTGGCAATTCACTCCATGCGATTGATATCCATCAATATATAACCCCTGAGCTCGTACGTCTCAGAGAAGGGCGTTAAGCAAGAGAATAAATTATCCGCCGCCAAACAGATGTATATTTAATAGAGATCAATCAACACATAATAAAATCCAATGTCAGACACACAATCCATTTACAAGTTCGTTCTGGGTCTGAACGAAACCGGAGGCACCTAGTACCCCGCATATCCATCGATCTCCAAGTATGTCTGGACGATCACCAACTATTTCCATCTTCTTGGGTGTACAGCCCAATCATGATCATCAGTAATTACCCAAACGACGTGAAAACCTCCGGTCTTCAACCACCATCTTCATCTTCGACACCACGTTGAATTTGTTATTCAGAATGGGATAAACCCGGTCTTTCAGAATAGCTCGTGTATATAATAAACAAGTGTTACACTAACACAACATACGCCTCTTTCCAATCCAGAATATTCTTTTATTCCAATATTCTTATACTTTGAGAAAGGTTCCCATTAATTTTATCGAAGATAAATTCTTTAAATTTATTCTTTAATCTCCTTTTTGAATATCAATTCAAACTAGTCGGGATTAGCGAACCACACCGGAGTAATCATTTATTTTAATTTCCCAATCCCAACCTATTCATCCCATGAAGTAAAACTGGTCATACTTCATATCTAACACCACGGTGTTATCGGTAAATTCAATTACCATTTCACGTTCAAATCTAATTAAAGATTTAACTATCGCCTGGAGTAAAACTGGTGATACTCCATTCTCGATCTTATCAATCTAATTAAAGATTCATTAAAACTCCACTTAGTTTTAATCTTTAACTAGGTTAAAGAATCAGTGTCATTTAAAACACGGTTCACGATAAACCCAAAATCACATTCCATTAATTATCGGGTTGAAGAACAAGTGTTATTTAAAACACTGTTCACGATAAACCCAAAAATCAATATCAATTCAATTAAATATTATTTAATTGGTACACTTCATTAAATCTTAATAAAAAGATTTAATCTTTTCTCAATTGGGTTCAAGAACAGTGTTAATGAAGACACCATTTACGACAAACCCAAATCACATTTGATATTAAATACAAGGCTCTGAATAGAAAATATACCGGTTTATATTCAACATCAAATTCTACGACCCACAAATATCGTATTGGGAATAACGATATATATATCTTTCAAATTCCCATAACAATATCTGTATCGTCACGAAATCCAACATCGAAATATTCTGAAGACAATTTCAATTCAAATCTCTTCCAATGCAATCATTGGAAATTCTGGTTATTTTCAAAACCATTTCAAATCCAATTTATTTATTTAAAAATAAATAGAATTATTATTCTAGTTCAAAACTAGTTCATTTCGATAAAAATCTATTTTTATGTTTTCAAATATGGAGTTTTTCATCCCAATTCTTCACAAATCATTTCTTATGATTTTACACAAATTATTACTATTTTTAATAACTTTATCAAGGCCCGTACAGTCGATTTCCATCAACGGCCATCGAACTGCACTTATAGCGACCTTTTCCAAATTTGATTTGGACATAATTCCAAATCCAACCGTTAGATTTCTGATTTCTAATATTCGTTAGAAAGCTCTTTTCGATACGAACCCAAGGTTCTGGTTTTAGGAGAATCCGACGGTCGGATCTCCCGTAATATCCGTTCGAAGTCAATGGTCGAAATTCGCGAACTGCCGCAGCGCGGCGCGTTCTATTCAGGCCATTATATTATGTATATAATATATATAATATATACTTCATCGATTTCAATTCAAAACGTGCTTTATACATCGTTTTAAATTCATTTTCAAAACGGTTTCAACTTCATATTCAATTTCAAATCAAAATTGAATATTCCAATATAAATTCGTTTTAAATTCATTTCAAATCGATTTTCAATTCAATTTCAATTCAATTTCATTTCTATTTAATTTCAATTCGAATTCAATTTTATTCAATTTCAATTCGGATTCACTTCTATTCAATTTCAATTCGGATTCACTTCTATTCAATTTCGATTCGGATTCACTTCTATTCAATTTCCATTCGAATTCACTTCTATTCAATTTCAATTTGAATTCATTCAAACGATTTCAATTCTATTTTAATTTAATTCGAATTTCAATTCTATTTCAATTTAATTCGAATTTCAATTCTATTTCAATTTAATTCGAATTTATTTCTATTCAAAATACCAGATTTTGAAATCACTTTCGATGTTCATTATAAAATGAATAAAATCGATATAAATATCGTTCACGTCAAAATGGCGTAAATCTAGTCAACACGGCTTCATATATTTCTATTTTCAAATATTCTATTTCAAATATTTCCTTTTTCAAATATTTCTTTTTCAAATATTTCTATTTCAAATATTTCTATTTCAAAACTGGAATGAGGCCCAATCAATTACCATATAATGTTAATTATATGGACTTCCTACAACACATGTATACAATAACAATGATGAATAATCAACCATCATCCAAAGTGCATTCTACAGTGTATAAGCATCGAATATAAATATTTAACGCTTATAACAGTCTGTCAATCAATCGATCGACATACAACTAAACAATGGGGATTAGTGTACGTCAAATATCATCCCAATACCCGTGTGGGGTTTCAAACAATCAAACACAGATTTTATTTGTGCTGTTGGGCGATGTGTAAAATTTATCGTTCCAATCAATATCAGTCAAATGTGTGTAGATAAACAAATCGTTCGATTTGTTTATATTAATTTATTTCATTTTCATGTTAAAAATTATATTTTCAACTATAAAATATTTTTAACTACATAAATATTTTATTCCATTTCACTTCACATCACACAATCAACTGCACATCAAAATCAAACAAACAAGCATACAAGCCGTCCATGGTCTGTGGACGACGGGTGTCGGGTGCTACTAAACACCATCTGCATCCTAATATATATTTTAACTAGAAAATTAAATTAAAAGGTGAGAAGTTCTCACTATATTGCTCATCCAACGCCACGACTCTTCTTAGGTAGAAATCTTGTCGTTCTTGCCTCTTGTCACTTTCTTTGCCCGTATTCTCTACATATGTAAAAATCGAATTTTTACTTTGCTATTCACATATAAAAATCGAATTTTTACTTTGATATTCAATATAAAAAAAATCGAATTTTTACTTCGCTATTCAATATATAAAAATCAAATTTTTAATTTGATATTCAATATATAAAAATCAAATTTTTACTTCGCTATTCAATATATAAAAATCGAAGTTTTACTATGCTATTCAATATATAAAAATCCTATATTTTCCTCTAATAAAAATATAAGCTTTTCATGACATAAAAATCAAGCTTTTATATACACTAAAAATCGTATAAATAAACAAGGTAAAAACTTACAGTTTTTTTTTTTCCTTAACGAGAGGGGGGTGGGGTTTGCTGTGCTGGAACGGGGAGGAGGATGGGGTCCATTCGGAGAAAGGGGCGGAGAGGAAAGCGGTGGAAGGGGAGAAGAAGAAGAAGGGGAGGAGGAAGGGAGAAATGGCGGTGGCGGTTTGCTTCGATTTGGGTTTCTGGGGGGGGCGAGGTGGATTCGGGGGCCGAGGTGGAGGCTGGAGGAGGAGGAAGGGAAGCGGTGGGGCGACAGGGTTGGGCGGCGCCTCCGACGGCCTGGCAATGGCCTGGAGCGCGATCGAAGGGATTTTCCCTTTTTTTTTGAAATGAATTGAACGAAAAGAGGGGGGGGCAGAGAGAAAATAAGGGGAGATAGGAGAGATTTTTAATTTCTTTATTTATTTAAATCTTTATATTTCAAAAAGTTGACTTTTTATTTCGACCTCGAAACGAGGCCCACCCCCAGTCGTCCATAGCGTTTCACCCCCATTCCGAACACAATGGGATATGTACCATAAGATGATTCGACCGTTTCGATTAGTTTCCGTTAAAATCAACATATAACTCTATATATTGAATTTGAACGTGCATTTCAATTTACCGGGGTCACATACGAACTCAAAAAATTCCAGAAAAATATTTTCTAGCTTCGTATTGACGATACGGTCCTAACAAAACTACTTTTGCCGAATTCTGAGACCGTTTGAAAAATGGCCATTTTCCAGTCGATTAAAATCAACTAAAAGTGGTCAAACGTTTTTCTTTGCCACGCTCACATATTGATTCGAAAAATTATGAAATTTGAAACCTAGCAATAACTTGACATCACGGATCCAACAAAAGTGGTTTCGTCGAAATTCGAGGTCATTTGCAAAATTCCCATTTTTAAGGGCCTGAATTTCATAGCGACTATTCAGAAATTTCAACTGGACATATCTTTTGATTCCCGCTATGAAATTTTGATTTTTCGGATTCGTTGGAAAGATATTCACAATTAGATTCCATTATTTTTGGTTTCACTAAAATCCGGTTTATTTTGAATCCTGCACATCCATTTGAAGTTTGAAATCAAATTATCGAACTACCGCGCTATTTTCAATTCCTTTTTTAAATATGAATAAATATTTATATTCTATCGTCGATTCAAACGAATATATACGTTCGAATTATATTCAAAATAAATTTCTCGTCATTTTTATTTAAAATAATTCATTTTAAGTAATCAAAATTCGCTAAAATTGCCAAAAATAAAAATTTTAAATTGGCCCTGATTTCCAGGTTATTACATTTATCCTACATAATTAGCTGGCATAACAGTGATATATTATTCCTAGGAATATACAAGCCAAAGAAATGTATGGTTATGTATGAGTTATCACTATCAAATAGCAGACCTATACTCCCTTGTTACTTCTTTTCGAAGTAAAAACTGTAGAGCCTTGTCAAGGAAAAATCAGCACTTAAAGCCTGCAAACCTGAGCTCAAGGCACGTACCTCCTACTATTGCGATGCCTTGGTGATGAAGGCTCGATGCTCTATGTATATACATCACGAGTAAATGCATTGCTTGCCTTCTTCTCTCAGCAACGCAACTTCAAATATTCACCTACCCATTCCTCCTCAGTAAAGTACAATTGTAGCATATATAATAGATCATTGAACGTCCTCTTCATTTATATATTGTTTTGAGAAATGCGACATGGTTTAAATGCTCGAGATTTTCAGCAGCAAGTACATGATTCTCGACGTTAACACGGAGTGTGCAAAAATGAATAGTGCTGTCGGAGGGACGAAGGTGGATGCGGTTTGACTCCGGGTGGAGAGAAGAGGCCGAGCTCAATCTAGCAGTGATGAGTTTGCAGGGGGTCTGACGTGGTGGAAGATGACTGTTCGACACATCCATTGTGGGAAGGATTCATGTTGGGTTTACTGTGTAGGGGAGTGACGCAAGTAAAGGAATGCATGGGGAAGGGGAGTGACGAGCTGAGGAATAGGAAATATGGTGCCAGTTTCAGTGAGCAGAAAGAAGAAGCATTGTTGGGTGTATGGGAAGTGGGAACATTGGATGCATGGTTTTTGGGTGGTGCAGGTTGCTTATGGATAGGGTAGTGGTTCTTCACAGTGGTATGTGTAAACATAGGAGGAACAAAGATGTGGTGGAAATGGGTATGGGCCATTTACAAAAAAGACATGGGTCGCTATTTTAAAACATGGAAGAAGATGGGTTCAGACTTTTCGAAATGGTGAATAATACATAACAGAGGAGCTTGCGTTTTTTAACAAATGAAGAAATAAACTGGTAGAAGCGAGCGGGTGGTAGTTTTATGTGGACCACACTGTAACGTTAAAACCAAAAGAAAAGAAAAATATGGACATTGCATAACCAACTGGAAGCGTGTAAATTTGTTTAAAAGGGAAGGTGCACTACGGTGGTACGTATACAGTTTTGGATTGGGATTTATTTGGGCCATGTTAACTTAAATGTGAAGACCATATGTTAAATAGAAAAAAAAGCATAATATGTGAATAAGTGAAAATGGAAAACAGGGTTTCGGCACGGTGAATGCATACACTGCAAGTCGCGTTTAACAGTACAGAAGAGAGGAACTGTTCTATGTGAAGATATGGGTACGTGCCGCATTGAAAGGGTGAGGCCTAAAAAGGGTTAATTAAAATTATGTTTTATTTAAATTGAAAATATACAAACTTATTAATCCGATATTTCACTCATACTTTGTCAGTTCTACGAACGGTCTGATCCGTTGGAATCGTAGGATCATAGACTACGTAGTGGAACTGGTTTGGAACCATTTGGAGCTCGTTTGTATTTTTGGCAAAATAAAACGCTTGATTGGATCTATCAACTGTTAATCATTATTTAACAATTAACAAACAATGTGAGTAATCTCACTAACTCTGTCAAGTTTTATAATTTTACAACTGTTATTTAATATTGATAAAAATGATTGACGTTTGTATGTGATGGTTGTTTGGATGAATTGCTTAAAAATAAATATGTATATTTATTTATATAAGTCGTTAGTTAAATATGGATTCTATTTATTATTTATTTCATATTGATATGAAATAAATGTTGATTAACATCTGTGGATGCAGGGAAACAGGTTGGAAAGATCCAACTGGATTCCTCAACAATTTTATTGTTGATTTTCATATATCACATTATATGATGTGACGAATAATCTATGGTTGATTATTGTATGGTTAGGATGTTTGAACGACATTGACCTGAATTAATTGGTATTAAAATATCATGAAATATATTTGAAAATATAGGAAAAGAAATTGTGGTATTTAAAAAAAGAATTTCTATTTTTAAATAGAAATGGAATTTCGATTAGTTAGAATACAATAACTTGTTTTTGATTATATAAAAACAAGTAATTTGATTTACAAACGATATTTATAAATGCAGCAAAATGATTATTATTAAATACTTTCAAAAATATAAATTCAAGAAAAGAATTTATTTAAAAAGGAAATGGAAATCGTTTAGAAAGAAAACGATGAAATTATTTCGATATTCAAAATGGGACTAGAATTGAAACAAATCAATAAGGATTTGTAATTTAAATTCGACAGTGTCAAATGTTATTAAAATGATTTATTCTTATAAATTATATATTATAAAATTTAGTAATTGGCAAGATAGTTAATATTTTCTTTAAAACAAATGACTAGTAATTAAATAGGTAATCGAGATTAAGTTATAAACCTGATATTTATTTAATAGGAAGTTGATTTATTAATGGAGTTAATGGAGTGAAATGTGAATAAGAATTTAAAAAAAGAATTAGATACATGGGACTTTAAACTGTAATGGAAATATTTTTTTAAATCACGATTTGATATAATAAAATGAGTTTTGTTTTCTATAAAGAATAATATTCACATTTTAAAGTGAATAATGGTTTAGAAGCAAACGTTTTGCAAATCAGAATGGTGATAAAAGGAAATTGGTAAATGTTGGAAGGGATAAATTTAAAAGTGAATTTAGAAATTTGGGTTGACCTATATCAGTGAGCACATTCCAAGGTTCGGAACGCTAATCGAATATAGATTATTCTTAAGGGAGTAATAAGTTGAAATTCTATTATATCAAATCCAAGAAAGTAATATTTACTTTCCATTTTTAGATGAAGATTATTTGATTAATAAATTAAATATTATTTATTTATTTAAAATAAAAAATAAAAGTTATAATTTGAAATTAAATATTTCAAATGCTGAGATTATAACGTCATCGTTATAATCAAAGATTTCCATAAAGAAGTGGATTCTTAACTGAATACGAGAGTTGTGTAAATAGTTTTCTAAATAAGAAATATTGAAATGGAGTCAAGGAAATTAGAAATTGACTGGAAATTGGTTAAGTTGAATAGCTGTTTGAGTATTGATCTGATGTTGGTTTCGGCCTTTGGGGTTAATGCTTAGAGAGTTGTTCTCTTACTAGTTTACAGTTAGAGACTGATGGACGTGAAATAATAGCGATGCGTGAATAAGCAAATGGAAATGTTTTCCGATATTAATAACGTATATTTTCTGAATATAGTAAATAAGAGATGTAGATATGTGGAGTTAATTCCCGATGTTAAAAAGAATTATTTTCTAAGTATGGAAAATAAATAGTTTAAAATAGTGGGAAACGTTTTCCAAAGAATCGTGAGGAGATAAATGAGTTAGAGAAATATATTAGGGTAAAGATATTAAAGGGAAACTGGGGAATGAAAGGATGATTGATTGGTAAGATTTCCATTTGGAAATAAGACCGTTGTTTGTACACATGTTTTTCTTTGATAGTTAAATCACCGACTATCAAAGTTTTTGACCATTTCCATTATCAATACGGAGAGACTGGGATCAGACTTATTATCTGAAAACCACTCTGTATGGGCATTATCGTTTGAATCAAATATATCGAAGATAATTTTAAGACGGAGTTTATACAAGGGTTATTCTGGCGATCCTATGTAGAAATTGCCTAAGATGGATTTACAAAATAATTCCTTCGGGTTATCCAGTACTAGGACAACTTGAATGGATGAATGTATGACATAGTATATCTGGTAGATCACGTAAGTTGATCGTTTCAAACGTATTTACGTTAGTGCTGGAGAAATTCGTTTCTCTTAGCTTTGTACCCGTAGTATTTTTAGGGAAATCAATTTGTGATTTGGCGTGTATGACGATGTGGCATTCAAAGTGAATATAGATGTAATTTGTATAATAGTACGTTATGACCTCAAGCCTCATCAACCGAGAAATGATGAAAATCGGGGAGGCGGCATGGCTAAGTGGGTTGCACCCAATTAGGGTATATTGTCACCATCTAGAGAATATTCATATTTGTTACTTCTTTCGCTTATGTATCTCCTGGGAATGGTTATATTGGTATACCAACCGTAAGGTGACAATATATTTGGAACATTCAAGCGAAATGAATGGTCGATCATTTGTGGCTGAGTTACAAGATGTTCTTGTTGAATTCCAGTATATCGCTTCTAGAGTACACTAATCGGAAGGTGGTTCCATACCTTGTCATAGTTGGAAATCCATTACCCAGTAAGAGCCCACGATTTTGATTGTATATTATATACGTAGAACATGAGATGAAAACATTCTGCTAGGTTACTAAGTACTTGTATTAGACACTATTATAATATCAAAATAATATTGTTTTAGAAAATGTTTTGGGTTATCGTAAGGTAAAAACAATCCGTGTTTATGTGTGGATCGACCTTACGATTATCATTGCTTTTGAAAAGGATTTGGAAAAGTTAAACCAAGTGTTTGAAGTTTGAAGTTTAGTCGTACCAGTAACATGACTGACCTGGAGTTTATTTTGTTTTACTTCCCATAAACTCTTGGGTGCCCAAATTTGAACGGACAGTCAAGTAGTCGGGATTTTACAGATATATTGGGAGGAGCCTGGAGCAGGCGGCTTCAATGTTAGATATATGTAGAGCTTATTTCAACTATGATGTTATATGTGGTATTGTGATAATGGTATGTACTAAAAGTTATAGTTTTGTATTTCAAAAGATGTTATATAATATATTTAATTCGTTCCGCTATGAGATTCATGTTTACTCTGATTTTGTTCTGATATTCTTCTTCTTCTATTCTAATTTTCTTTCTTTCTATTTCTGTGACGGCACGCCCCGCACCAACCGACATTTACTCCAAAAGTGCGTTGTAACATGTCCAGTTAGCACGAGATGGTCGTCAGAAGGAAAGGAAGAAGACGAAGAATCAACAAGGAACCTGTAGAATGTCTCACAACGCATAGAACAAAATATAATAACAACATACTTGACATAAAACAGGTGAGACAGTGCATAAGCTGAAAACAAACTATCATAGCAGCGGAAAATCCAAATACAGCTTATGTTCCACATCATCATTATTACAACTTTTCAAACTATCTCTAAAGGTAAAAGCAAGATAAGGGAGGTACACTACTAATGCCCAAGTAGTGACCACCAATGACAACGGGAGAATATATATATATATATATATATATATATATATATATCATACGTGGAAGCCTCTTGCTCGCCTCCGGATCAGCTACTCGTGCATTAGCAGCTAACCTGTCTCTAGTCTGCCCGTTTAGGAGCACCCAGAGTAATAAGAAGAGACATAAAACTCTGGGTCAGACAAAAGTCTGGTGTGAGTGATAAGCAGCTAAACAGAACAATATCAGGTATACTAAACCATACCTGAACCTGGACCTGCAACCAAAGAGTAAGCACTACATACTGTACAACACTCTAAGGTGCCACCGAATAAATGGTGTAAAGATAACGGGGGTGGGGGTGTGCATGTCATAGTGATGGCAAACAATCAAGCATAGCAACCATCCTCACATCTCTCACTCAGTGCGTAAAGCCTACGATATCCACCACTTCAATCACCCAATACTTTGCTATGATCACTCTGCCACATAAAGTCACAACGACTTCACTGCACTGATCCATAGCCACTAATCCTTCGCTATGTCCACTTTGCCCCATGGTTTCGTACACACCCCACTGCACTGGCTTATAGCCTTACTAATCCTTTACTATGTCCACTCTGCCCCCATGGAGTCGCAACGGCTCCACTGCACTGGCTCATAGTTCTTACTACGTTCACTCTGCCCTTCGAGTCATGATGACTCTACTGCATTGATACGTAGCCCGTCATTCCTTTTCAGTGGTGAATCAAAGTTATGAACATCGACAACTCCTTAGCATACGTCCCGCAGCAAAGCCAAACCAGGAAGTGAACCCATTGGTTCCCAACTGGATCCTGAGCTCTAACTTCCATTTGGACTACCTTTGCATCTCGAGTTATTGGTCATCACTGGATCGGTTCGAATCCTTAGTCCTTCTTCTCTGTCAGTTTGGATCGGCCTCTTTCCAATTGCTCCGGGTCGGGTCGTGGCCTCCAAGTCCCTTTGTAGTACATCGGTTCGGTTCGGGTGCCCTCTGGCGGGTTGGGTCGGGTAGGTGCACCTTGGTTCGGTTCGGTAGCTCTCCTCCTTTAGATGTTGGCCCCTTCAGTTGTGATGCTCCGATCCGATCCCAGTTTAGCCATAATAGCCTTCCTTTTTGCCAAACTTTCCCTTATTCCAAGCCTCGGTTCGATTCGGTGATCCCTTGCCCGGCCCAATTATCCGGTCCGAGCCCATCCATCCGATCCGATCCGAAAACCTGCACCGTCTTCCTACAACTTTTCCAGCGAGTGTTTTACGCCATTCAACGACATTTTCGACCATTCTAACTATTCTAATCAATCACAAAGCATACCATACAGTCATAGCAACAAGTAGAAGTGATCTCAAACACCAAAACATCAATGTGATAGGTTAAAATGGATCAAACATAGCCAAAACCCCATATTTTCCCTTAAGCATGTTTAAGCAAAACTAGTGACATGATTAGTAAAACTTAATCAAATTAACCCAAATTTCTAACAGAGGTCTAAAACATTATTTAAGAATTTATAAATATTTTTCCAGAATTTATTAGTGTATAAATTCGCTAATCATCACTAATTACCCTTAATTAACCATAATTAGTGAGAAACTATGCAAATCACTCACCTTAACCACAAATAAACCTTAGATCTGAAATAAATCTCTGATACGGCGTGAATACCAATGCTAAACAGCAGCTCTAATCTTGATTTGGTGAATATCTCCCTTGATTTGATGTTGCTAAGCTTAATCCTTGATTAGAATGTGATTTGGAGGTGATTTAGAGGTTGGAGGCCATTTTTAGGGTTTCTAAGTGGTAAATGGAGGCTAGAAAACTGAAATGGAATGAAACCCTAACTCTTTTCAGCCATCCCATAACCCCATTCCCGAAATGGGTTATGGGCCCATTCACTAATCACCCTATTTGGCCCGGTTAAGCAGTTTTTCACCTTCGAAACCTTATTTCAGCCATATATCCCAAACGGTAAGTCCGTTTAGCTATTATGACCACTCTACGGAAAGGTAAACCATCAAACGAATCTAATGGAAGTGGTTTTCGGTCAAAATTCCATTCCGGTAAAAAGTTATGGCCGAAACAAGATCAGTTAGGGGCAAAACGGTCATTTAAAAATTGGCAAAAATCATGAGCATGGGAAATGACCCCAATGGTCGTTTCCCAAATCCACATGACCATACGACTTCATATAAGAAAGAAATAAATATTCTACGATCCTCCGATGCGTAGAATGCGGGTTGTTACATTCTTCCCTCCTTAAGAAATTTCGCCCCCGAAATTCCCTAACCAAAAACACACAAAGGGTCCCGCATGCCTATCAACCATAAAAAAACAATCAAACATGCAAAACAAGCAGAACAAGCCTATCCTAGCATGCAGAATAACTATATTGCAAAGTAAATCTTACCAGGCAAAGAGTTCTGGATACGTCTTCCTAATGCTCTCCTTTGTCTCCCAAGTATAGTCATTCTCGTTCTTACCCCACTGAACCTTGACTAGCTTCACCGTCTTCCTTCGAAGTTGCTTTGTATCGTGCTCGACAATACGAATTGGCTTGCAATTCCCAACCGCCTCGGGTTCCACTTCGAAGTCCCCTAACTGATCGGGTGAAATAGTCATATATGGGTCGTGCACGAACTTCCTTAGCTGGGAAACATGAAATATGTTGTGAACTCCCGCCATTTTCTCTAGTAATTCAATTCTATATGCCAAATTCCCAACTTGTTCGAGAATTGGGAATGTACGAACAAATCTTGGTGCCAACTTGCCTCTCCTGCCAAATCGTATCACGCTCTTCAACGGAGAAATCTTGACAAATACCAAGTCACCAATGGAGAAATTTAAGTCTCTTCTCCTCTTATCAGCATAACTCTTCTTCCTATCGTAGGCAGCCCTCATCCGTTGTTGAATGATCTTAATGTTATCTGAAGTTTCCCTTACCACATCTGGTCCAAGCACAAACTTCTCGCCGGTCTCTATCCAACATGATGGTGAGTTGCACGGTCTTCCGTACAAAGCTTCATATGGAGCCATACCGATACTGGATTGGTAGCTATTATTATATGTAAACTCTACTAGATGCAAATGGTCATCCCATGATCCACCAAAATCCAATATACAAGCTCTCAAGAGATCTTCCAATATACGATTAACCCTCTCTGTCTGCCCATCAGTTTGAGGATGATACGCGGTACTGAGATATAATTCCGACCCTAGAGCCTCTTGTAAGCTCTTCCAAAACCCAATAGTAAACAACGGGTCTCGGTCACTCACAATGCTTTTAGGTACTCCATGAAATCTCACTACCCACTTCATATACAGTTCTGCTAACTTAGCTGCCGTTCTGGTCGATTTGACTGGTATAAATCTTGCACTCTTAGTCAATCGATCCACAGTTACCCAAATGCTATCATGTCCCGATTTAGTCCTCGGTAAACCATCAATGAAATCCATTGAGACTTGCTCCCATCTCCATTTGGGAATTTCTAATGGTTGCAACAAAACACTAGGCTTCTTTTGCTCGGCTTTAACTAGCTGACAATTCATGCACTTGGATATAAACTTCCCAACGTCTCTTTTCATCCCTTCCCAGTAATAAGTCTGCTTCATGTCTCAATACATCTTATCACCACCAGGGTGTATAGTCAGTTTTGAGTGATGACATTCCCTAAGCACTTCATCTCTCAAACCATTCACGTTGGGTACAACTAGCCTTCCATTCTTTCGAAGCCACCTTTCTCGATCAAGCCCATACAAATTCATCTCCTCACCGTCGATATTCATCTCTAACTTGGAGATGATTTCCAATAGATTAGGATCGTCCCTTCGACTGGAACCAATCCGCTCAATCAAAGTGGGTCTGATCGTCAAACTAGCTAACATCTCTGGATCCAATTCGCACTTTGGTCTGAAATCATACCCTGCGATATACTCCAGTTGCTTCCATTCAAGAAACATAGCCCCTAAACTGGCATGTCTCCTACTCAAGGCATCGGCTACCACATTGTCTTTCCCAGGTGTGTATGCGATATCAAAGTCATATGAAGCCAAGAACTCTAACCATCTTTGCTGTTGGAGATTTAGATGCCTTTGAGAGAAGAGATACTTTAACGATTTATGATCGGTAAATAACTCAAATCTTTCTCCCAAGAGATAATGTCTCCACATCTTCAACGCGAACACGATCGCTGCCAGTTTCAAATCATGGGTAGGATACTTTTCTCATGTGGCTTTAGTTGCCGACTAGCATAAGCTACAACTCTACCTCCTTGCATCAATACAGCACCTAATCTGGTACCACAAGCATCCGTGTATACTGTCATTTCTTCATTCCCTTTAGGAATGACTAATACTGGCGCACGCGTCAACTTTTCTTTTAGACTTTTGAATGCATTCTCACACACTCCGTCCCAGACGAAGGCTTGATTCTTCTTAGTCAATTGAGTCAACGGTGCTGCTATCTTGGAGAAGTCCTGGATAAACTTACGATAATATCCAACTAACCCCAAGAAGCTTCTTACGTCTGTTGCATTCTTGGGTGTAGACAATCCTGTACTGTAGCCACCTTCGCAGGGTCCATGGAAATACCATTCTCTGAAACAACATGGACGAAGAATCTCGCTTCCCTCCTCCAGAAGTGACACTTAGAAAATTTCGCTTTCAATTGGTGTTTTCTCAACACCTCCATCACTATCCTCAAATGTCCCTTGTGTTCTTCCTCTATCCTTGAGTAAACAAGGATGTCGTCTACGAACACAAGAACAAACTTATTCAACTGATCTCTGAATACTCGATTCATAAGATCCACGAAGTATGCTGGTGCATTGGTCAACCCAAATGGCATGACCAACCACTCATAGAATCCAGACAGCGTCCTAAATGCCGTTTTCGGTACACTCTCAGCCGCTACACGGAGCTGATGAAATCCTGTCGCGAGGTCCAACTGGGAGAACACTCTTACTCCTTCCAGTTGATCAAACAAATAATCTATCCACGGTAGAGGATATTTATTCTTCCTCTTCACCTTATTCAACTCGCGATAGTCCACACACAAACAAAGGGAACCATCTGCCTTAGTGGCAAACACAACTGGTACTCCCCACTCGGAGACACTTCTTCTAATAAACCCCTTCTTCAAAAGATTGCTTACTTGCACCCCGAGCTCTCGCTGCTCCCTTGGTGCCATACGACGAAGTGGCATCACTATAGGTCTGGCATCTTCCACTAAATCAATACGGAACTCAATCTCTCGGTGTGGTGGAAGTCCCGTCACTTCCTCGAAGATGTCCGGATACTGGCCAACCACGGGCACATCTGACAACTCATCATGCGGGATGTCGAGGGAATTTATAAAACTAGCCATTACCCCATCACTAAGTAGACTACCAAACACTACCCTCCGCCCATCATCCACCCTAACTACCACCAAAATGCCCTCACAGTCTACCACCACCCCGTACCTTTAGAGCCAATCGACCCCCAATATAATGCCATACCCAGTAAAGCCAAAAATAAAGCAATCACAAACAAACATACATCCATGACTCGATAAGACCAAATTTCGGCAAATCATACTAAGGTTAGTCGAACCACCAATCAAGTTCGTCACAACCAACGATCTATCGACTATCTCGGGTTCCAGTCCCAACCTATCTACCAGGTCATTAGATATGAAGGAACGGGAAGCCCCAGTATCAAACAAAACTCGAACGGTACATCAAGAATAGAAAGCATACCTTGAATGACGACATTCTTTCCTTTCTCCGCCACAGTTGAGGCATTCGACGAAGAAGGAACAACATTAATAGCATATGCTTTCACAATCTGCTTTTCTTTAAGAGGTTGGGGACATTTATCCTTATGATGTCCCACTTGGCCATAGTTGTAGCACTTCCTATCCGCTGGCTTGGCCCGACACTCTTTGGCATAATGGCCCTTCTTACCACAGCTGAAGCACTCAACATCTTTCTTACTCTTTTTCTGGCCATCCTTAGCTTGGTTTTGCTTCCTCTTGCTCTGAGTGTTATTCTTGCCTCCACCGCTCGCTTGCGGTCTTGGCCCTTCTGCAGATGCAACCTCAGCCTTCGACTTAGGGTAAAGGCTCTCTGATCTCAAAGCTTTCCCAACAATCGATTCAAAAGTATCATCGATGTGGTTGATAAGCCTTTCCCCCAAGTATCCATCCAAACCAATAATGTACTTCTCATTCTCCTTCTCAGGAGTATCGATAAGGGATAATCCATACTTCGACAAAGTGTCAAACTCAGCAATATAGTCCGAGACTTCCCTACCATTCTGCTTAAGCTACAAGAACTTCCTAAACAATTCCGACTTCTGAGCAGTTGGGATAAACTTGTCGCTAAAGCGAGCCTTAAACTGATCCCAAGTAACCTGATCCTCTGGAGTGGCTGTCGTAATCACGTTCCACCAATTCATCGCTCGCCGTTGCAGCTGACGAGACGCTAGCCTTCTCTTCATCGCATCCTCGATACCCAAGTCATCGTAGATATGATCACAGCTATCCAACCAATCCTGAACATCCGTGGCCGACTTTGTTCCGTGGAACGGCTTCCCACCAAGGTTAGTGTAATCCTTGCACAGCTTGGCGAAATCGACCCTAGGCGCCTGCACTACTGGACCACCACCATTTCCGGCATGGGGCGCTGCCCCTTGCACATCCCTAAGCATTTATCTCATGAGGTTAGTAAACATCGCCCTTATGTCAGCAGCATTCCCATTATTGGCTCCTCTACCAGCACCTCTTGCGTATCGGCTCATCGTTCAATTTGTAAAGAGGAAACGATTAGCCATCTTCATAGTGGTGCTAGTGCAGTGCGACTTCATCCTTAGCTATACTAATAGTATATATATATAGCTTTTGAAAACTAAAGTAATCACAAATATGCACTCTCATATACGTACTATCTCTCCCTAGTATCTTTTCCTAGGTTAACTACGCAACCTAGAGCTCTGATACCAAATGTGACGGCCCGCCCCGCACCAACCGACATTTACTCCAAAAGTGCGTTATACACATGTCCAGTTAGCACGGGATGGTCGTCAGAAGGAAAGGAAGAAGACGAAGAATCAACAAGGAACCTGCAGAATGTCTCACAGCGCATAGAACAAAATATAATAACAACATACTTGACATAAAACATGTGAGATAGTGCATAAGCTGAAAACAAACTATCATAGAAGCGGAAAATCCAAATACAACTTATGTTCTACATTATCATTATTACAACTTTTCAAACTGTCTCTAAAGGTAAAAGCAAGATAAGGGAGGTACACTACTAATGCCCAAGTAGTGACCACCAACGACACAGGGAGAATATATATATACATCATACATGGAAGCCTCCTGCTCGCCTCTGGATCAGCTACTCGTGCATCACCAGCTAATCTATCTCTAGTCTTCCCGTTTAGGAGCACACAGAGTAATAAGAAGAGACATAAAACTCTGGGTCAGACAAAAGTCTGGTGTGAGCGATAAGCAGCTAAACAGAACAATAACAGGTATACTAAACCATACCTGAACCTGCAACCAAAGAGTTAGCACTACATACTGTACAACACTCTAAGATGCCACCGAATAAATGGTGTAAAGATAACGGGGGTGGGGTGTGCATATCATAGTGATGGCAAACAATCAAGCATAGCAACCATCCTCACATCTCTCACTCAGTGCGTAAAGCATACGATATCCACCACTTCGATCACCCAATACTTTGCTATGATCACTCTGCCCATGAAGTCACAACGGCTTCACTGCACTGATCCATAGCCACTAATCCTTCGCTATGTCCACTTTGCCCCATGGAGTCGTACACACCCCACTGCACTGGCTCATAGCCTTACTAATCATTTACTATGTCCACTCTGCCCCATGGAGTCGTAACGGCTCCACTGCACTGGCTCATAGTTCTTACTACGATCACTTTGCCCTTGAGTCATGATGACTCTACTGCACTGATACATAGCCCGTCATTCCTTTTCAGTGGTGAATCAAAGTTATGAACGTCGACAACTCCTTAGCACACGTCCTGCAGCAAAGCCCAACCATGAAGTGAACTCATTGGTTCCCAACTGGATTCTGAGCTCTAACTTCTATTTGGACTACCTTTGCACCTCAGGTTATTGGTCATCACTGGATCGGTTCGGATCCTCAGTCCTTCTTCTCTATCGGTTCGGATCGGCCTCTTTCCAAGTGCTACGGGTCGGGTCGTGGCCTCCAAGTACCTTTACAGTACATCGGTTCGGTTCGGGTGCCCTCTGGCGGGTCGGGTCGGGTAGGTGCACCTTGGTTCAGTTCGGTAGCTTTCCTCCTTTAGATGTTGGCCCCTTCGGTTGTGATGCTCCGATCCAATCCCAGTTTAGCCATAATAGCCTTCCTTTTTGCCAAACTTTCCCTTATGCAAGCCTCGGTTCGGTTCGATGATCCCTTGCCCAACCCATTATCCGGTCCGAGCCCATCCATCCGATCCGATCCGAAAACCTGCACCGTCTTCCTGCAACTTTTCCAGCGAGTGTTTTACGCTATTCGACGGCGTTTTCGACCATTCTAACTATTCTAATCAATCACAAAGCATACCATATAGTCATAGCAACAAGTAGAAGTGACCTCGAACACCAAAACATCAATATGATAGGTTAAAATGGATCAAACATAGCCAAAACCCCATATTTTCCCTTAAGCATGTTTAAGAAAAACTAGTGACATGATTAGTAAAACTTAATCAATTTAACCCTAATTTCTAATAGAGGTCTAAAACATTATTTAAGAATTTATAAATATTTTTCTAGAATTTATTAGTGTATAAATTCGCTAATCATCACTAATTACCCTTAATTAACCATAATTAGTGAGAAACTATGCAAATCACTCACCTTCGCCACAAATAAACCTTAGATCTGAAATAAATATCTGATATGGCGCGAACACCAATGCTAAACAGCAGCTCTAATCTTGATTTGGTGAAGATCTCCCTTGATTTGATGTTGCTAAGCTTAATCCTTGATTAGAAAGTGATTTAGAGGTTGGAGGCCATTTTTAGGGTTTCTAAGAGGTAAGTGGAGGCTAGAAAACTGAAATAGAATGAAATCCTAACTCTTTTCAGCCTCCTCATAACCCTATTCCTGAAATGGGTTATGGGCCCATTCACTAATCACCCTATTTGGCCCGGTAAAGCAGGCTTTTTTCACCTTCCAAACCTTATTTAGTCATATCTCCCAAACGGTAAGTCCGTTTAGCAATTATGACCACTCTACGGAAAGGTAAACCATCAAACGAATCTAATGGAAGTGGTTTCAGGTCAAAATTCCTTTCCAATCAAAAGTTATGGCCGAAACAAGATCAGCTAGGGGCAAAACGGTCATTTTAAATTGGCAAAAATCATGAACATTGGAAATGACCCCAATGGTCGTTTCCCAAAGCCACATGACCCTACGACTTCATATAAGAAAGAAATAAATATTCTACGATCCTCCGATGAGTAGAATGCGGGTTGTTACAATTTCTCACCCTCTAATTTCTTTCTATTAATGGTCTGGTATTTCCGATGCTTAAATTGTCGACATTGTGTTTAGTGTCGATTTTCTGAGTCGAAAATCTGCGTTCGTTACAGTAACTCTCGGATTCAATTTATGAATCCACTTCTTTTATAGAAATTATTGATTTTAACAAAATTGTTATAATCCATGCTTCAGAAATATAATAAACTCAAATATAACTTTTTTTATTAATTTGAATAGAAAATCATTATATAATATAAACCAATAAATAATTTTAATCTTTATTAAAAGCAGAAAGTAAACAATACTTTCCCGAATCCGACATAGTCGAATTCTGTAAAGACCCGTAAATTTGTATCCATTTGATCTGACTAATATCTTACACATTCAACCCAAAGTGTACGAAAATACAAATCTTTAATAGAAAGAAATAAGAGGATGAGAAAGATAAGATAGAACTGTTATAATAGAAGAATAATAAGATCATTAGAATCTCACGGCGGAATTTCACGAAATACATAGTATATTACATAAGAAGGTCTAATACATCATAGTACATTACCATCATAATACATCATTAATGCAGATATTCAAACTAGATACTTAGAGATAGATATAGCTACTAGACTGGTGCTTGGTCTTGTACTCCTCAATACTTCAAAGGATTCCATTAGTCACCTGGATCACTTATCTACCCATAACAAGTGTTATGAGTACCCAAGAGTTTAGGAAAACACAGAAAATAAACACTGGGTCAGTTGGGGAACTGGTGTGAGTAAACAATTTAAAACACAGCTTGATTAGAGCAGTATATCTCGTAAGACCACGCCGTAAAAATGAAATGGGGTTTTCCCTCATGAGATACAGAACAATTAGTTTAACTTTTCAAAATCGTTTTGAAAGAAAAGATAATATTAAGACCAGCCCACACATAAACATGGACGGTTTCTACCTTACTATTACCCAAAATATTTTTGATATCAAAATCATCTGATATTGTTTCAAATAAATAACCATCTAGCTGAACGTTTGAATCTCACGCTCCATATATAATATAAAATCGAAAACCATGGTCTCTTATTGGAGGTTGGATTCCAACAGATAAGGTATGGGACCACTTGCTGATTAGTGTACTCTAGAGGGATTACACTAGGTTTCAACAAGAACGTCTTGCAACCCGACCACACATGAAAGACCACTCATTTAACTTGAGTGTATCGAATATATTGTCACCCTATTGCTTTTATTGCGCTCCTGCCATAATTCCCGAGAGTTACAGGATCGAAAGAAGAACAAATAAGGATTTTCTCTAGATTGGTGACAATACACCCTGCTTGGGAATTACCCACCTAGCCATGCTGCCTGCCAGATTTCTGTCTTTCCTGATTGATGAGGCTCTGAGGCTAGGTTTATCTCCCAGAACATCTGGTCGCCATTCACTTTGAATGTCACATCGTCAAACCCGTCAATCACTTGTTGATCTTCCCAAAAATATTACGGGTATAAAAGCTAAGAGAAACAAATTTCTCCGCTACCAGACGAAATACCTTGAAAAGATCATCTTATGTGATCTATTAGGAATACCCTGTCAGACATTCGTCCATACAAGTTGTCCTAGGACTGGACAAACCGAAGGCACTATTCTATAAACAAAATAGCCCTTGCATATTTCTATCTTCAATTATCTTCAATAATTCTTGCAACGTAACGTATAGATCGAATCAAAGTAATATATGAATTCTAGTCTCTTTGAGATGATTAGCATACGTTTTTTTAAGGTAAAATAATAATTAAGGAATCAAAAATAAAGTCGTTAATCCCAATTGGAACATTTCTTAAACAGATTACCAATATCAGCTTAAACTGATTAACTTAAATAACGAATCAATTATCTTTAATTACTGATTTTTAATTACGGATCACTTATCAATTCTACATCTGCTGAATTATTACCTCATCTCCAGTTATTCACTTAAACAATTTATTCATTTATATTATGTGTATAAATATTTTACACACTTAAAATTACCTTTTCATTTTCTTTCTATTTTATATTTTCTTTTAAATCTCTACTTCTTTCTAATTCAAATCTCTTGGCCCAATTATCACTCGGCATGCTTGCTCCTCTTCTTGATTTCCTTACGAACTCGGCCCAGTATCTCTTGGCCTGTCTCCTCCTTTTATATTTAATTTATTTCTAATTTGGTTTTTAAAATTTTCTAAAGCCCATCTTCGGCCCAATCCTTATCTTCAATTTTATATATTTTCCTACTTAATGATTTAAGCCCATCCCAATTTCTAGTTTGTTTCCTAATTTCTGGAATGCCCTAAACTAAATGTCTCGGCCCAAATAAGTCAGCCCACAATCCTTGCTTCTCTCCTATTCTTCGCTCTTGCCGTCTCTTCTCTCTTTTAATCTTCTGCTATTTTCCCTTTCTTTTAGCCTATAGTATTTTAAACTACCTGTTTATTTTAGTTCCTGATATATATAATTTCTTTTGAATTATCTTAGCCCAAATTCACTTTAGACCACTTTTGCCCAATTACGTCCATCCCAAAATCCCCTAAAACACGCACGGCCTCCATGCTTTTCCTTATTTTCCTGTTACCACTTCCTACACCCATTCTTCTTCTATTATAATACACTTTTTCTTGATTTTAAACTATTACTACATGACAACTTTAGCTAATATGGTCGAACCCTCTCTTCTCCTTGGATGCATCCACTACTTTACTTCTCCCCTCTTCACTCCATGCCTCAGGAAGCATCACACAGTTAAGCTCCAATGTACATGCCTACCTGTGCACGTGCACCATATCTCTGGCCTTCCTGACACCACCGCGCTGACGTCCACACACTAGAAAGTCGTCTGAGATCATCCCCAATCCTTCGGTCAAGCTACACCAACCACCATTAAAATTGTCACCTCTCCATCATTTTAAAACAAATACATACACAGTCTTCGAGCGCCACCCAGAATAGCCCTCCCCCGATCACCTCTAGCCACCATCAGGCATGCCGCCACCACCTCATTGAAAACCAACCCTGTACGCTTCCCCTAACCAAAATCTAGAACACTCGATCCATCCCAACACCCTCACGATCGAATTAACAAGAGTCGCTAAAAACACAGTCCCTACCTTGGATCATCCTCGCCCATTCCTCTCTGACCATCGAAGAGCACAAAACTCCAACCAACCCTTTATCTACGTTCCTCGAAAATCTACCCAACACAGTTTCTAATTTCATGAACCAATTTCCAAGAATTCGATTTGTAACTCCACATCAAACAATAAATTATATCTCGCAATATAAGACATTAAAAATCATGATTTATCAATATCATTTATAACGACCCATATTTTACTGTCGAATAATTAATTAATTTAATTATTTAAAATAATGGTTTAGTAATTTAAAGGTTGTTTAATTAAATAATATTGAATATTTAATTAAATTAAATAATAGAATAATATATTTAATTTCTGAAATACCTAGAAATAGTGAATTTGCAATATAAAGTGAACTGGACAATTTAAAATATTTAATTCAGCTTAGAATTGAATTAGAATAAAGAATATATTATTTTGACAACAGTTGAACGTATAAATTTATTATAATTATAATCGAGCTCGAAATGGCACTGCAATTCGTAATTTGACGATTCGAACTTGAAACGGATATACAAAAGCCGTTTTAAATCGGATTTCTGTGAAACAAGAAACGTTCGAATCTGTTGAACGATATTTTTCTAATGAAAGAGAAAATTCGAGATTTCTTTGTGTAGAATGTGAGTTGTGTAGAAAATAAATTTTAGAATAGTCGCTATGGAATCGTTTATCAACCATAACGATATATTTAATTATAATTAAATATTGGCCTCGAATTTAGACAAGCCCTTTGAGATGTAGAGATAATTTAATTTTTAGAATTTTACTATAATTTTTAATTAATTAAATAAGCAACTTCTTATTTGGAGTATTTTGCACCCTTAATCAGTGAATATGGGGTTTCACAATATGAGTTAATCGACCGGTATTATTATATTTTTGAAATCGTGGCACCTTGCTCATTTTAATGGTATTTTTATTTTTGTCAATGGGGTTCGTAAACGAATTGTAACGTCCCAGAATTTTAGCGAGTTAATAATTAGTTTATTTAATTATTTTAAATGATAGTTGAATGTATAAATTTTAATTTAATTTTAATTCGAGCTCGTAATGTCGTGGTAGTTCGTAATTTAATGTTCTGAACTTCAACTGAGTATACAAGATTCGTTGTAAGTCGGATTTCTTCGAAACAAGAAACGTTCGAATCTGTTGAACTATATTTTTCTAACGGAAGTGGAAAATGGAGATTTCATCATATAGATTGCAAGATATGTTCAAATAAAATTTTCAAATAGTCGCTATAGAATCGTTCATCGACCATAACAGTTTATTTGAAATAACTGCATACTGGATTCGAATTTAGACAAGATTCCTTTGAGACGCAGTTATATTTTAATTTTTAGAATTTTACGATAATATTTAATTAAGTTAATACGAAACTTTTTATTTGGAGTATTTTGCACCATATATCAATATTTTGGGTTTCACAATATGAGTTAACCTACCGATATTATCATATTTTAGGATCATGACACATCGTTTATCATAATAGAATTGTTATTTTTGTCCGTACCGGTTCGTATAGGAATGGAGTTTTCGTAACAGGGTAACGACATACCGTTAAACTTTGTTTAATAAACTAAAATAAACATATATTCGAAAAAGGGCACGTCTGCTATGCCTCTCCACATATTCATCACTTGCCACTTTCAATGTCACTTCCACATAACTATGGTTATTTCGTCACCCTAACAAAAGAATGAAGCAATGCCTATCTCTCTGCCGACATATATGTATTGGCACATGCAAGAGTATAATTATAAATCTTTACATTAAATAACGCACAGGCTACAATTTAGATGTGCAGACACCTACATCCTTGCTTTAACCTTCATGTCTAAGTATATGAACCCATCCAACCTGCATTTTGAGTCAACAGACATTTGTTTAGTTTCATGAAACTATGCCGTATTCATTGCCTTACAGCACAGTATTGTACCCCTCCACAAACAGTAAACGAAGCAGCTATTCTCCGAAATGTGTGCTGTCTTCCATGAATTATCACCATCAAACTTCAACATCCTAGCTGTAGCTACCCTACATTATCTTCTTCTGGCCTAATATCGAACCCATCTGTAATAACCTGGAAATCTTGGCCAGTTTAAATTTTTTATTTTGGCAATTTCAGCGAATTTTGAATATTTAAAATGAATTATTTTAAATAAAAACAACGAGAAATTTATTTTGAATGGAATTCCATAGAATATATTTATATCGATCGTCGATCGAATAGAAATATTTATTTATATTTATAAAAGGAATTGAAAATGGCGCGGTAGTTCGATAATTCGATTTCAAACTTCAATTGAATGTACCGGGTGCAAAATAAACCGGATTTTAGTGAAACCAAAAATTATGGAATCTAATTGAGAATATTTTTCCATCTAATCCGGGAAATCAAAATTTCATAGTGGGAATCAAAAGATATGTCCAGTTGAAAATTCTGAATAGTCGCTATGGAATTCAGGCCCTTAAAAATGGAATTTTTGCAAATGACCTCGGATTTCGACGAAACCACTTTTGTTGTATCCGGGATGTAAGGTTATTGCTAGATTCCAAATTTCATAATTTTTCGAATCAATATGTAAGCGTGGCAAAGGAAAACGCGTTTGACCAGTTTCAGTTGATTTTAATCGACTGGAAAATGGCCATTTTTCCAACGGTCTCAGAATTTGACGAAACTAGTTTCGTTAGGACCGTATTGTCAATACGAAGCTAGAAAATATTTTTCGGGAATTTTTAGTGTTAGTATGTGGCCCCAGTAAAATGAAATGCGCGTTCAAATTCAATATATAGAGTTATATTTTGATTTTGATGAAAACTGATCGAATCAGCTTACGATTCATATCCCATTGTGTTCAGAATGGGGGTATTTAGCTATATACGATAGTCGGTGGGCCTCGTTTCGAAGTCAAAATAAAAAGGTTGCATTTTGAAATTAAATAATTAAATATATATATATATATTATAATATAATTCATCCTCCCCCCTTTCATTCGTTCAGAAGAAATAAAAAAAACTACAGCCGAATCGCGTCCCCCTCCCCCTCCGCTCGTCCGCCGCCACCTCACGCCAATCGCCGGAGCCCCGCTTCCTCCGCGCCTCCTCCCTTCCTCTCTCCCCTCTCCTCTCTTCTCCCCCGAACCCCTACCCTCGCGAGACCCCATACCCCCCTTGCAGCCAAATCGAGGCCGACGCCCCTCTTTCCACCCCCCTTTCCTCCGCGCCTCCTCCTCCGTTCCCTACCCCTTCCCCGACCGCAGCTCTGACCAGTGAGCCCCCCTTCCCCTTCAAACAGAAAAGTAAGTTTTTAATTTATTTTGTATAGTTAAAAATTCGATTTTTATTTATCTATTAACATTGATTTATCCGATTGTTTTTCTTATCATATGAAAGCATGAATTCAAATAAAAATACAATCTTTATGGGAGAAAAATAAAATTTTTAGCAAAGTAAAAATTCAATTTTTATATATTGAATAGCGAAGTAAAAATATGATTTTTATACATTGAATAGCAAAGTGAAAATTCGATTTTTATATATTGAATAGCGAAGTAAAAATTCAATTTTTATATATTGAATAGCAAAGTTAAAATTCGATTTTTATATATTGAATAGCAAAGTAAAAATTCGACTTTTATACATTGAATAGCAAAGTAAAAATTCGATTTTTATATATTGAATAGCGAAGTAAAAATTCGAATTTTATATATTGAATAGCAAAGTAAAATTGTGATTTTTTACATATGTAGAGAATACAGGCAAAGAAAGTGACAAGAGGCAGGAGCGGCGAAGACTTCTACCTAAGAAGAGTCGTGGCGTTGGATTAGCTATTCTGTGAGAACCTCTCACCTTTTAATTTTGCTTTTCTAGTTAAAGTATATACTAGGATGCAGGCGGTGTTTAGTAGCACCCGACACCCGTCGTCCACAGACCATGGACGGCTTGTATGCTTGTTTGTTTTATTTTGATGTGTAGTTGATTGTGTGATGTGATGTGAAAAAAAATAAAATATTTATATAGTTAAAAATATTTTATAGCTAAAAATAGAAATTTTGACGTGTATATGAAATGAAATAAATTAATATAAACAAATCGAACCATTTGTTTATAAACACACTTTTGACTGATATTGATTGGGACGATAAATTTTACACATCGCCCAACTGCACAAATAAAGTCTGTGTTTGATTGTTTGAAACCCCACACGGGTATTGGGATGATATTTGACGTACACTAATCCCAATAATTAGTTGTATGTCGATCGATTGATTGACAGGCTGCTATAAGCGTTGAATATTTATATTCGATGCTTATACAGTGTAGAATGCACTTTGGATGATGGTTGATTATTCATCGTTGTTATTGTATACATGTGTTGTAGAAAATCCATATAATTAACATTATATGGTAATTGATTGGGCCTCATTCCAGTTTTGAAATAGAAATATTTGAAAAAGAAATATTTGAAATAGAATATTTGAAAGTAGAAATATATGAAGTCAAGTTGAATAGATTGACGCAATTTTGACGTGAACGATATTTATATCGATTTTATTCATTTTATAATGAATATCGAAAGTGATTTCAAAATCTAATATTTTGAAAAGAATTGAAATTAGAATTGAAATTGAATAGAAATGAATTCGAATTGAAATTGAATCGAATTGAAATTGAATAGAAATGAATTCGAATGGAAATTGAATAGAAATGAATTCGAATTGAAATTGAATATAAATGAATTCGAATTGAAATTGAATATAAATAAATTCAAATTGAAATTGAATTGAAATTGATTTGAAATGAATTTAAAACGAATTTATATTGGAATATTCAATTTTGATTTGAAATTGAATACGAAGTTGAAACCGTTTTGAAAATGAATTTAAAACGATTTACAAAGCACGTTTTGAATTGAAATCGACGAAGTATATATTATATATATAATATATATAATATAATGGCCTGAATAGAACGCGCCGCGCCGCGGCAGTTTGCGAATTTCGACCATTGACTTCGAATGGATATTGCGGGAGATCCGACAGTCGGATTCTCCAAGAACTGGAACCGTTGGGTTCGTATCGAAAAGAGCTTTCTAACGAATATTAGAAATTTGAAATCAAACAGTTGGATTTGGAATTATGTCCAAATCAAATTTGAAAAAGGTTGCTGTAATTGCAGTTCGATGGCCGTTGATGGAAATCGACTGTACGGGCCTTGATAAAATTATTAAAAATAATAATAATTTGTGTAAAATCATAAGAAATGATTTGTGAAGAATTGGGATGAAGAACTCCATATTTGAAAAGATAAAAATAGATTTTTATCGAAATGAACTAGTTTTGAACTAGAATAATAATTTATTTATTTTTAAAATAAATAAATTGGGTTTGAACTGGTTTTGAAATATAACCAGAGTTTCCAATAAATGAATTGGAACGGATTTGGATCGAAATTGTCTTTGGAATATTTCGATGTTGGATTTCGTGATCATACAGATGTTGTTATTTAAATTTGAAAGATATGTATATATATATCGTTATTTCCAATACTATATTTGTTGGTCGTAGAATTTGATATTGAATATAAGCCGATATATTTTCTATTCCGAGCCTTGTATTTAATATCAAATGTGATTCGGGTTTGTCGTGAATGGCGTCTTCATTAACATGTTCTTAAACCCAGTTGAGAAAATGATTAAATCTTTTATTTAGATTTAATGAAGTGTACCAATTAAATAATATTTAATTGGAATTGAATTGATATTGATTTTTGGGTTTATCGTGAACAGTGTTTTGAATAACACTCGTTCTTTAACCCGATAATTAATGGAATGTGATTTTGGGTTTATCGTGAATCGTGTTTTAAATGACACTGATTCTTTAACCCAGTTAACGATTAAAACTAAGTGGAGTTTTAATGAATCTTTAATTAGATTGAAAAGATCTAGAATGGAGTACCACCGGTTTTACTCTAGGCGATAGTTAAATCTTTAATTAGATTTGAACGTGAAATGGTAATTGAATTTACCGATAACACCGTGGTGTTAGATATGAAGTATGACCAGTTTTACTTCATGGGATGAATAGGTTGGGATTGGGAAATTAAAAATAAATGATTACTTCGGTGTGGTTCGCTAATCCCGACTAATTTGAATTGATATTCAAAGGAGATTAAAGAATAAATTTAAAGAATTTATCTTTGATAAAATTAATGGGAACCTTTCCTAGAATATAAGAATATTTGAATAAAAAGAACATTCTGAAGTGGAATGAGGCGTATATTGTGTTTGTGTCACACTTTTATAATATGTACACGAGTTATTCAGAAAGACCGGGTTTATCCCATTCTGAATAACTGATTTGACGTGGTGTCGAAGATGAAGACGATGGTAGAAGACCAGAGGTCTTCACATCGTTTGGGTAATTACTGATGATCTTGATTGGGCTGTACACCCAAGAAGATGTAAACAGTTGGTGATTGTCCAGACGTACTTGGAGATCGATGGATATGCGGGGTACTTGGTGCCTCCGGTTTCGTTCAGACCCAGAACGGACTTGTAAATGGACTGTGTGTCTGACATTGGATTTTAGTCTATGTGATTGATTTCTATTAAATATATATCTGTTTGGCGGCGGAGAATTTATCCTCTTGCTTAACGCCCTTCTCTGAGACGTACGAGCTCAGGGGTTATATACTGATGGATATCAAACGCATAGAGTGAATTGCCTGTGTGGCATGCCTAAGTGGCAAATGATCAAGGCTTCTGTTGAAAAGCAAAGTCTTGTGGTGATGATCAAAGCACAGCCTGTGTGGCACAGCTTTGTGTAACGTGAATTCGCGAGCCTCACACCCCGGTGGTGAACCAAAAACGGGAGACGGACCTCGGGGGTACATGCGTTTTCTTTCTAGCTAGGGTGGTGTCAGTGACCTACCAGCCCTGACATTTATATTATTTTCACCTGTGTGGTTGTTGCTGTTGCGAGGCGCCTCGGTTTGATCGGACGATCCGAGTCCTACGGAGTCATTCGTTAGCTCACTTACGCCCCATAGGGCGGAGAAACGTAGTGTTCAGGCATTATAATCCACATCGGTGGACCGGTCCTGACGATCCAAGGGGCAGTTGCGGCTGTTCCTGAGGGGCAGGCTAGAGCATCTCGAATCGGTTGAGGACTATCTTTTGCCTCGGTTCATAGATGGAAATCCAACTTCCAAATACGTGACATTTGCGGTTTTATTTGTAAACCTATATATGGCGACATAGTGGGACGCTCATGTCGCCTATGATTGATACTTATGATTTGAAGTTGTTTTATACACTATACACTTATAGTAGTATCAAATAATCTATTTTAAACGTATTAAGCATTCTTTGGCTATTATAAGGTAAAAACCCTGTCCTCCGGCTTGCGTTTCATTGTGTGATGGGAACTGGGTCTTATAATAGCTTCATTGTTCTTTATTTAGCATTGCGCTGTTTGTTTTATGCACTGGTATTCTTGGGAGGAAACCCGTTCCGTGTTATACGGCGTGGTCCCTTAACTTACCTAACTTTAAAAATAAAGAATAATAACTGTTTTATTTCTCACACCAGTCACATGACTGACCTGGAGTTTATTGTTTTGACCTAAACTCTGGGTGCCCCTATTTTGACACAGGCAGCTAGTAGTTTTGGTTTTGCAGATTTATATTCACAGGATCCTGGTTTACAGCTGGAATGATATCCGGAAAGCTTTGTATCCGTATATCTCCTTCTAGTTATGTTTTGTATTATTTCCGCTGCTATGTATTCAAATGTAATTTAAATCTCTGATATTTCTGTGTAATATTTATTCATTTATACTCTGTATATTCATGTATTCTGATGGAATTGTTGTAATATACAATGAAATGTTCTTCCGTCTGTGTTCTATTTTGTCGTGTTCTCAAAACAATCAGGCATTTCGAAAGGTCTAGATCGGTTTAGCAACTGATTCGGATCGAGCGAAATTCCTTTTCGTCACAGTTGGTATTAGAGCTTTGGTTTACAAAGCTCAGAGAACAAGGCACATTAGAACCATACGAAAGAATTCATCAGATATTGGATTAGTAATATCCAACGAGGATGAATCGTTAGAGATAGGATCGGTAGTATCCTAGAACGAGTGTGAAGGGTATATTTTTAAAATGAAACCAAATTTGGCTTTGATAATTTAAAATCAATTATTCGTATTTGATTATTTATTTCATATTGATTAGGACAAGCCAATATATAAAGATTTTGCGCATGCGCCTAGCTAGCGTCTATTCGAAGTTTTAATATACTGGATAGATATAGATTCACACTCTAGTCGCCCGGAGATGATTCGGATGATTGTAGCTACATCATTAGAATTAGTGTTCGAGTGTCGAAGGTGTGATATTTATATATCTCCTATTGACTAGTGTGAGAACCAAAATTAGATAGGGCCTATTGTTGTGATTTGGCATCAAAAATGTGATTTTTGACTATACAACAGAATTATGTGTTTGAAATGCTAATCAACTAATTGATTGATGGTTGTGCTGTTTGATTATTGTTGGATTAATTAAAATTTGAACCAATTGGTCAAATTGTACCAAAAAGTGAGTTGTATTGAAAATGTGTCGCATTTGCTTGCATATACATGTACTTACATTGAACAGGTCATAGCAAGGAGGCTAGAGCAGAGAATAAAAATTGTTTGCCCGACAAATAGTACATATTTACCATAATTTACTGTTTCGTTTGGGTGATGATGATTTTATGAGCCGATTAGCTAGCCGCTTGGCTTTTTCTTTTTGAGATCAGAAGGCCTGTATGGAAATTTCGAGATTTTCCCGTGCTCCCGGTGCAGGGGAGGTTATGGCGAAATTTTTCGAAAATTTAGGGTGTTAGCCAAATTTTTAAAAAGTTCTTAGAAACTGAAAAGTTGAAGAACATAAGCCGTAGTGAAAACACTAGAAGTTGAGTTGATTTGTTGAACAACTTTCGGTTTCGTTCCTTTTCGGGGACGAAAAGTTTTAAGTGGGGGAGATTGTAATAACCCGGAAATCTGGGTCAGTTTAAAATTTTTATTTTGGCAATTTTAGGGAATTTTGAATATTTAAAATAAATTATTTTAAATAAAAACGACGAGAAATTTATTTTGAATGGAATTCGAACGAATATATTTACATCGATCGTCGATAGAATAGAAATATTTATTTATATTTATAAAAGGAATTGAAAATGGCGCGGTAGTTCGATAATTCGATTTCAAACTTCAATTGAATGTACCGGATGCAAAATAAACCGGATTTTAGTGAAACCAAAAATTATGGAATCTAATTGAGAATATCTTTCCAACGAATCCGGGAAATCAAAATTTCATAGCGGTAATCAAAAGATATGTCCAGTTGAAAATTCTGAATAGTCGCTATGGAATTTAGGTCCTTAAAAATGGAAATTTTGCCAACATCCTCGGATTTCGACGAAACCACTTTTGTTGGATCCGGGATGTAAGGTTATTGCTAGATTCCAAATTTCATAATTTTTCGAATCAATATGTAAGCGTGGAAAAGGAAAACGCGTTTGACCAGTTTCAGTTGATTTTAATCGACTGGAAAATGGCCATTTTTCCAACGATCTCAGAATTTGACGAAACTAGTTTTGTTAGGACCGTATTGTCAATACGAAGCTAGAAAATATTTTTCGGGAATTTTTAGTGTTAGTATGTGGCCCCAGTAAAATGAAATGCGCGTTCAAATTCAATATATAGAGTTATATTTTGATTTTGATGAAAACTAATCGAAACGATCGAATCAGCTTACGATTCATATCCCATTGTGTTCGGAATGAGGGTAATTAGCTATGGACGACAGTCGGTGGGCTTCGTTTCGAAGTCAAAATAAAAAGGTTGCTTTTTGAAATTAAATAAATAAATATATATATTATAATATAATTCATCCTCCCCCCTTTCATTCGTTCAGAAAATAAAAAAAAAACTACAGCCGAATCGCGTCGCCCCCTCTGCTCGTCCGCCGCCACCTCGCGCCAATCGCCGGAGCCCCCCTTCCTCCGCACCTCCTCCCTTCCTCTCTCCCCTCTCCTCTCTTCTCCCCCGAACCCCTACCCTCGCGAGACCCCATACCCCCCTTGCAGCCAAATCGAGGCCGACGCCCCTCCTTCCACCCCCCTTTCCTCCGTGCCTCCTCCTCCGTTCCCTACCCCTTCCCCGACCGCAGCTCTGACCAGTGAGCCCTCCTCCCCCTTCGAACAACAAAGTTAGTTTTTATTTTATTTTATATAGTTAAAAATTCGATTTTTATTTATCTATTAACATTGATTTATCCGATTGTTTTTCTTATCATATGAAAGCATGAATTCAAATAAAAATACAATCTTTATGGGAGAAAAATAAAATTTTTAGCAAAGTAAAAATTCGATTTTTATATATTGAATAGCGAAGTAAAAATATGATTTTTATACATTGAATAGCAAAGTGAAAATTCGATTTTTATATATTGAATAGCGAAGTAAAAATTTGATTTTTATATATTGAATAGCGAAGTAAAAATTCGATTTTTATATATTGAATAGCAAAGTAAAAATTCGATTTTTATATATTGAATAGCGAAGTAAAAATTCGATATTTATATATTGAATAGCAAAGTAAAAATGTGATTTTTTTACATATGTAGAGAATACGGGCAAAGAAAGTGATAAGAGGCAAGAGCGGCGAACACTTCTACCTAAGAAGAGTCGTGGCGTTGGATTAGCTATTCTGTGAGAACCTCTCACCTTTTAATTTTGCTTTTCTAGTTAAAGTATATACTAGGATGCAAACGGTGTTTAGTAGCACACGACACCCGTCGTCCACAGACCATGGACGGCTTGTATGCTTGTTTGTTTTATTTTGATGTGTAGTTGATTGTGTGATGTGATGTGAAAAGAAATAAAATATTTATATAGTTAAAAATATTTTATAGCTAAAAATAGAAATTTTGACGTGTATATGAAATGAAATAAATTAATATAAAGAAATCGAACGATTTGTTTATATACACACTTTTGATTGTTATTGATTGGGACGATAAATTTTACACATCGCCCAACTGCACAAATAAAATCTGTATTTGATTGTTTGAAACCCCACACGGGTATTGGGATGATATTTGACGTACACTAATCCCAATAATTAGTTGTATGTTGATCGATTGATTGACAGGCTGCTATAAGCGTTGAATATTTATATTCAATACTTATACAGTGTAGAATGCACTTTGGATGATGGTTGATTATTCATCGTTGTTATTGTATACATGTGTTGTAGAAAATCCATATAATTAACATTATATGGTAATTGATTGGGCCTCATTCCAGTTTTGAAATAGAAATATTTGAAAAAGAAATATTTGAAATAGAATATTTGAAAATAGAAATATATGAAGCCGAGTTGATTAGATTGACGCCATTTTGACGTAAACAATATTTATATCGATTTTATTCATTTTGTAATGAATATCGAAAGTGATTTCAAAATCTGATATTTTGAAAAGAATTGAAATTGAATAGAAATGAATTCGAATTGAAATTGAATCGAATGGAAATTGAATAGAAATGAATTCGAATCGAAATTGAATAGAAATGAATTCGAATTGAAATTGAATAGAAATGAATTCGAATTGAAATTGAATATAAATGAATTCGAATTGAATATAAATGAATTCGAATTGAAATTGAATTGAAATCGATTTGAAATGAATTTAAAACGAATTTATATTGGAATATTCAATTTTGATTTGAAATTGAATATGAAGTTGAAACCGTTTTGAAAATGAATTTAAAACAATTTACAAAGCACGTTTTGAATTGAAGACGAAGTATATATTATATATATTATATATATATAATATAATGGCCTGAATAGAACGCGCAGCGCCGCGGCAGTTTGCGAATTTCGACCATTGACTTCGAATGGATATTGCGGGAGATCCGACCGTCGGATTCTCCAAAAACCGGAACCATTGGGTTCGTATCGAAAAGAGCTTTCTCACAAATATTAGAAATTTGAAATCTAACGGTTGGATTTGGAATTATGTCCAAATCAAATTTGAAAAAGGTCGCTGTAAGTGCAGTTCGATGGCCGTTGATGGAAATCGACTGTACGAGCCTTGATAAAATTATTAAAAATAATAATAATTTGTGTAAAATCATAAGAAATGATTTGTGAAGAATTGGGATGAAAAACTCCATATTTGAAAAGATAAAACCCAATTTTCATCGAAATGAACTAGTTTTGAACTAGAATAATAATTTATTTATTTTTAAAATAAATAAATTGGGTTTGAACTGGTTTTGAAATATAACTAGAGTATCCAATAATTGAATTGGAATGGATTTGGATCAAAATTGTCTTTGGAATATTTCTATGTTGGATTTCATGATCATACAGATGTTGCTATGGAAATTTGAAAGATATGTATATATATCGTTATTTCCAATACAATATTTGTTGGTCGTAGAATTTGATATTGAATATAAGCCGATATATTTTCTATTCAGAGCCTTGTATTTAATATCAATTGTGATTTGGGTTTGTCGTGAATGGCGTCTTCATTAACACTGTTCTTAAACCCAGTTTAGAAAATGATTAAATCTTTTATTTAGATTTAATGAAGTGTACCAATTAAATAATATTTAATTGGAATTGAATTGATATTGATTTTTGGGTTTATCGTGAACAGTGTTTTGAATAACACTCGTTCTTTAACCCGATAATTAATGGAATGTGATTTTGGGTTTATCGTGAACCGTGTTTTAAATGACACTAATTCTTTAACCAAGTTAACGATTAAAACTAAGTGGAGTGTTAATGAATCTTTAATTAGATTGAAAAGATCGAGAATGGAGTATCACCAGTTTTACTCCAGGCGATAGTTAAATCTTTAATTAGATTTGAACGTGAAATGGTAATTGAATTTACCGATAACACCGTGGTGTTAGATATGAAGTACGACCAGTTTTACTTCATGGGATGAATAGGTTGGGATTGGGAAATTTAAAATAAATGATTACTTCGGTGTGGTTCGCTAATCCCGACTAGTTTGAATTGATATTCAAAGGAGATTAAAGAATAAATTTAAAGAATGTATCTTTGATAAAATTAATGGGAACCTTTCCCAGAATATAAGAATATTTGAATAAAAAGAATATTCTGAAGTGGAATGAGGCGTATATTGTGTTTGTGTAACACTTTTATAATATATACACGAGTTATTCAGAAAGACCGAGTTTACCCCATTCTGAATAACTGATTCGAAGTGGTGTCGAAGATGAAGACGATGGTAGAAGACCGGAGGTCTTCACGTCGTTTGGGTAATTACTGATGATCTTAATTGGGTTGTACGCCCAAGAAGATGGAAACAGTTGGTGATCGTCCAAACGTACTTGGTGATCGATGGATATGCGGGGTACTAGGTGCCTCCGGTTTCGTTCAGACCCAGAACAGACTTGTAAATGGACTGTGTGTCTGGCATTGGATTTTAGTCTGTGTGATTGATTTCTATTAAATATTTATCTGTTTGGCGGCGGAGAGTTTACCCTCTTGCTTAACGCCCTTCTCTGAGACGTACGAGCTCAGGGGTTATATACTGATGGATATCAAACGCATAGAGTGAATTGCCTGTGTGGCATGCCTAAGTGGCAAATGATCAAGGCTTCTGTTGAAAAGCAAAGTCTTGTGGTTATGATCAAAGCACAACCTGTGTGGCACAGCTTTGTGTAACGTGAATTCGCGAGCCTCACACCCCGGTGGTGAACCAAAAACGGGAGAAGGACCTCAAGGGGGACATGCGTTTTCTTTCTAGCTAGGGTGGTGTCAGTGACCTACCAGCCCTGACATTTATATTATTTTCACCTGTGTGGTTGTTGCTGTTGCAAGGCGCCTTGGTTTGATCGGACGATCCGGGTCCGATGGAGTCATTCGTTGGCTCACTTACGCCCCATGGGGCGGAGAAACGTAGTGTTCAGGCATTATAATCCACATCGGTGGACCGGCCCTGACGATCCAAGGGGAAATTGCGGCTGTTCCTGAGAGGCGGGCTAGAGCGTCTCGAATCGGTTGAGGACTATCTTTTGCCTCAGTTCATAGATGGAAATCCAACTTCCAAATACGTGACATTTGCGGTTTTATTTGTAAACCTATATATGGCGACATAGTGGCATGGGACGCTCATGTCGCCTATGATTGATACTTATGATTTGAAGTTGTTTTATACACCATGCACTTATAATAGTATCAGGTAATCTGTTTTAAACGTATCAAGCATTCTTTGGCTATTATAAGGTAAAAACTCTATCCTCCGGCTTGCATTGCATTGTGTGATGGGAACTGGGTCTTATAATAGCTTCATTGTTCTTTATTTAGCATTGCGCTGTTTGTTTTATGCACTGGTATTCTTGGGAGGAAACCCGTTCCGTGTTATACGGCGTGGTCCCTTGACTTACCTAACTTTAAAAATAAAGAATAATAACTGTTTTAGTTCTCACACCAGTCACATGACTGACCTGGAGTTTATTGTTTTGACCTAAACTCTGGGTGCCCCTATTTTGACACGGGCAGCTAGTAGTTTTGGTTTTGCAGATTTATATTCACAGGATCCTGGTTTACAGCTAGAATGATATCCGGAAAGCTTTGTATATGTATATCTCCTTCTAGTTGTGTTTTGTATTATTTCCGCTGCTATGTATTCAAATGTAATTTAAATCTCTGATATTTCTATATAATATTTATTCATTTATACTTTGTATATTCATGTATTCTGATGGAATTGTTGTAATATACAATGAAATGTTCTTCCGTCTGCGTTCTATTTTGTCGTGTTCTCAAAATAATCAGGCGTTTCGAACGGTCTAGATCGGTTTAGCGACTGATTGGGATTGAGCGAAATTCCTTTTCGTCACAGCATCAGCCCATGTTCAATAGCTTGTTCGCGGTAGTCAGAGATGCAGTTGTCACCATCAGCCGTCCTACACATGAAGAGCAGATATACCACACAGCTACCAAAAATTTGAGATTTGCAGCTACCAGTTTCAAATCAAAGAATCTGCAAATCCAATACGTAACAACTAAATCTTAAGCAACATCAAATATATATATAACATGAAAAGCTGAAACTAAAATATAAATCACTGTTGTCCTATTTTTGATTTCTACAAGCCAAAGAGTACAAACCTAACCTATCTATACTGTAACTTGAGGGACGAAACATCAGAACTGAACGCTGCGAACATAATGTGGAAGGAAAACTCATACATACCTACCATCTGCAACGATTTGAGAAAACTCATACAGTCCTACCATGTCTAAGACCTAGCTTAAGGCTGTACAAAAGCACATGAGTTTCCCTTAATTCCTGCTGATGAACTTACTGTACATGCCTTGGCACCCACGGCTTCATATGCCTATAAATAAACACCGAACCCTCTGCGATATCTTCTACACGAGATTAGTATGCCGTGGTTTACAATGCAACCAAAACAAGTATAATCTTCCACTAAAAATCATTACAAAATTTATACGCCTCTATAAAGGTCCCAAACTTATATACATAGCAGTATGAGCAACACAGTGGAGACATTCACTGGTACAAATTCTCTTACTTTGAATCCATTAATTGAAGAAAAACCTAAAGAAACAATGAAAAGCGAACAACACTCAAACCGCACCTGCATGCAAACTAGGAAGGATTCAAAGACTTTTTTCGTCCATCCTCGCTATAGCAGCAGAGCTGTTGGAGAGAGGGCGTGCGAGCTGGATAAGGAGGAGTACATAAAGTAGAGGCTTGGACGAGGTGAAGCGGCGGTACAGATCTGAGATGATCGGAAGATACAGTTACGTATTCTCACAGGTGGTGGGACCTACCGGAAGCTAGACGCGGCAAAGTCGGTCAGAGGCGGAGATATAAACGCAGGCGGTTCTGGTGGTTCAACGTTGAGGGGCTCTGGTGGTGTAAATCATTGGCGGCGGCGGTTTAAATGGGAGGAGCGCTCATGCTTTTGGGAAAAGGGGAGAAATGTTATTCTCGAAAGTGGTCATTCTAAACCAACCTGGAGCATGAGGCTTTTATCAAGAGAGATGGAACTATGTAGAGCAGCTTGGGTTTCAAAGAAGATAATGGGCCAATTTCAAATGGGTAAGGCCCGTAACTAAATTCAATTAAGTTTAAATTAAAGGAAATTAGTGTATTAACTTAACATTTTTATAACTGGTTCATACATTATCGGAATTTAACGAAACAGGATCCATTAGGATCGTATGGTCACCAGCTACATACTGGAACTGATTTTGAGCAATTTTGGGATCGTTACAATTTTAGACAAAATAAAACGCTCGATGGGGTCTACCGACCGTAACGGACAAGGTGAGTAAATCTCACAAACTCTGCTTAATTTATAAAATATATTTAGAATTTAAAAATGATGGTTGTTTGGCTGTGTGTTGGCTGATGGGTTGAACCGCTAGTTGATTGGTTGAATATATCGATAACGATGTTTATAAATCGTTAATCGAATATTGATTCTGTTTATCAGAAAATTTCATATTCGTGTTGATTAACATCTGTGGATGCAGGGAAACAGGTTGGAGGGCTCCAACTGGGTTCCTCAACATTTATTTTACTGTTTTTCATATATTGTGTCATATGATGTGATATGAAATCTGTTGTTGATTTCGTATGGTTGAATGATACTGATCATTATTAAATAGTATGTTAAATACCAGAAGGAATACTGGAATGTTAAAAGGAAAAAAATTCAATGTTATATTGAAAAGAAATATTTATAAAATCAAAAGATTTTATACAAAGAAACTATTTATTTATAAAATAAATAGAATTGAAAAGGAACATTTATTTGAAAAATGGATAGAATAGTTAGGGGAAATATGTGTAAAACAAATAGAAAGAAAATAGTTAGATTATAAAAGGAATTACTTATTAAATAGATAGATTTTATAAATAGAAAATATTTTATAGAATAAATAGAATTATAAAAAAAGGGATTTATTTTGAAATAAATAGATTGGAAAAGAGAAGAAATACTTGAAAAGTGACTAGGATTGTATAGAAGGAGAATTTTTCATTTGAAATGTTTAGACCCGTGCTTCGCACACGGGTATAGCTTGACATAGATTTAAAGTAAAGATTTTAAATAGAATATATTCTGACCAATAGATTGAGAAGATAAATTTATAAATGATATTTTATAAATCAAATGAAAAGTTTATCGTCGAATAAATAGAGTATATAAGTCAGGACTTATATAGAGAGGTAAAAATCTATTTCAACATCGATATTTGAAACTGAATAAACATAGGGTTAATTTGATACAGTTAATCGAAGTAGAATTAATTGAATGTTAGTTATTCAATTAGAGTTGATCGGATATAGTTATTTGAGATAGAGTTAGTCAACATAGTTATTTAAGACGTGTTGCCATTTCGTACGACTGCTAGCGAAATTCGCAGGGCTGCAGATAGCCTACGTTGGTCGGATGTTTCCTGAGGGAATCAGGCGTAACCATTGTGATTGCTGCAATCTAGAGTCAAACGAATGGAGTTAAATCAAATATTAGTCATTCGAAATAAAGTTAAAATAGACATAGTTATTCAAACATAAATTAATTGAATATTAGATAGGAGTTAGATAAGTTGAGTAATCCAGTAAGTTAATTATATGTGTAAAGGCCCGCAAATCCGTACTATCTGAGTCGACTAATAACACCACACGTCCAACCCAAATTGCACAGAAATACGAATCATTATTAGAAAGAAGTTAGAGGATGAGAAATAGAAAGAAAGGAATATTAGAATAGAAGAAAACAAAGAAGACAAATCTCACAGCGGAACGAATAAAATATATTATATAACATAACTTTTGAAATACAAATCAGTAACTGTATATACATACCATCATCAGAGCATAATAGTTATTCCAGGAACAGTCATAAACACATGTTTTCAGATACAACATAGTACACAGCGGAAATATGATAGTCTATAGCTAACTGGTGAAGCTTCCTAGTTCCATCTCTTCCAAGTGAATCTGAAAAATCCCGACTACTTGACTGCCCGTACAAATTTGGGCACCCAAGAGTTTAGGGAAAACAAACAAAATAAACTCTAGGTCAGTCATGGGACTGGTGGGAGTAAACTCCATCCATTTGATTAACTTTCAAAATCCTTTCTAAAGAAATGATAATAGTAAGACTAGCCCACACATCAACATGGACTGTTTTTACCTTACTATAACCCAAAACACTTTGATACGAAAATCCAGTGATATTATAATAGTGTCTAAATCAAATAGATAACTGTCTAGCGGAACACTTGCATCTCACGCTTCATATATAATATAAAATCAAAAACCGCTTGGTGCTTATTGGAGATTGGATTTCCAACATGACAAGGTATAGAACCACCTCCCGATCAGTGTACTATAGAGGCGATACACTGGGGTTCAACAAGAACATCTTGCAACCTGGCCCACACATGATCGGCCACTCATTTCGCTTGATTGTATGGAATGTATATCACCAACGGTTGGGATCAGCAACCGTCTCCTGAATGGGACAGCATCGAATAGAATATATAATTAAATGAATCTCTAGTTAGGTGATAATACACCCTAATGGGAGCGACCCACATAGCCATGCTGCCTGCCCGATTTTTCTCATTTCCCGGTTGTTGAGGCCTAAGGCTTCGATTACTTATCATTCATTGATAGCACCATCACTTTGAATGCCACATTGTCAGATCCATTAATCGCTAATTGGTTTGCACAAATATTCTGGATGTTATGCTAAGGGAATAAATCCGTTGCAACCATATATATTTATACAGACCAACCCATTTGATCATTGGAAATACTTTGTCAGACATTCGTCCATATACGTTCGTTCTGGGATTGAACGAAACCAAAGGCACAATTTCTATTAATAGAAAAAGCCCTTGCACGTTACTCCATCTCAGATTATCTTGATATAATCTGATTCGCAATGCTACTGCCAATACAGATTGGTTCACGGATAATAATCCAACCGGTCTCTCCATATTGACAACGATATTGGCAAATACTTCGATAGTCGGTTATTTAACTATCGAAGAAAAATAAACAAACATCTATTCAAAACATCAAACAATCACTGGGCCTTTTTAATTAATATTTCGTTAATTAATTCACTTCTACATTTTCTTATCAATATTTGTTAGCCAAATATTTCCAGTAATCCTCTTGGCCTCTTACGCCATTTGGAAAACATTTCCAAATATCAACTTCTTTTATTTTCTATATTTAGAAAATATCTCTATTTGAAATTGAAAACAATTTCAATCACTTATCTCTTTCCCGACTACTTCAATTATACTCGGGAAATATTTACTCTTATATTTCGAAAATCTCATCACTTGGGTTAAAACGAATGCTGTATAAACATCGTTACAACAACCCAAAATATTTTACTCAACTAACTCTTTTTCAAACACTTCTCTTCGAGACTGGATCCTGTTATTTATCAATTAAAAATGAAATCAATCAAGTTGGGGTAAAATTACCTCTCAGACCTTGACTAAAAACATCCTCAACTTCAAAACGGCAAAATCACTAACCTCGAATAAACACACTATAAAACCCAATTATTCATTTTTTAAACATGTATATGGTTCGCTTTCTATTTCTAATTTATAGATTTCCCTTTTTGTTTACAATAATCTAATTTTGAATTCGTTTACTTATCGAATTCTATATATATCAACACATTGATTTCTAACTATCAAATTATCTTAAAAATATAAAACTCCTTAAATTGCCGGAAAAATTTGCCATAACCTCCTTTGTACTAGGAGCTTCGGGATATTTCAAATAGCCTCCCATGGCCCTCACCAATCCAAAAGAAAAAGGAAAAGCCAAGCAGCTTGCCGATACAGCGCATAAAATCTCATATATGAAATTAAACATGTACCTTTTTGTCGGGCACATAAATAAAATCTTCATATACTCCATCCCATATCTGTTTAACATCTGTTCACATGTTTCCAATTCAATTAAACTCAACCCATTCGTTTGAATTTAGTTTCGCTCATTTATTCTTTAATTAGCTATTTTTGCCTATTCCACTTCTTTGTTTGAACATAACATGTTCAAATAAAATATTTAACTTGCTCATAACCAAATTGAATTTTTCAATTTCAATTCTAGTTTTCTTTTCGATTTCGAATATAAATTTTCAAATCGAATTCACTTACTCAAAGCCCAATATCCATTCAAAATCTCATTTAACTAATTTCCATTCAAATGAGTTAATTCTATTCAATAATCAAAAATCTGATTTCTGTTTCAAAAATCAATTCATTACTCCACTCGAGTTCCGATATATTTTAGAACTAAAATCTGAATTTTTCTAAATGGAAATTTGGAGTTTATTCGCTTAAAAACCTTTAATTTATTTAAATAAACCGTTATGGTTTTATAATGGTTTTGGCGCTGTTTTTCTAAAAATTTGATTTTGATATAACTCAAAATCTAATCGACGAAATCTAGATTTTTCTTCTCTATTAGAAAACTATTATCAAATCGGTCCTAACGTTTCTTGTTTCGAAGAATTCCGACTTCAATTGAGCTCCGTATACTCAATTGAAGTTCGAAACGCCAATTTACGAACTGCAGCGCTGCGGCAAGTTCGTTTTTAATTATATTTATATATATAATTGTTTTAAAACTTCAATTATATAAATTCAACTCTATCCTGATATTTAATATATATCAAATCCATTTTCCAATTCAACATAATATTTCCGATATATTTCACTTCTATTTGAAATTCTATATTCAATTTTCAATTCACTTCTATTTTTTTCAAATTCTATTTGAATTTCTATATTTGAATTTCCTTTATTCAAATCCCATTTGAGTTTCTACGTTCAAATTCTATGCTTGATTTTCCGTTGAATTTCATATATTCAAAATCCATTTGAATTTCTATATTCAAATCCCCTTTGAATTTTCTATTTGAATTCTATATTCAAATTCCATAGTTTAAATTCCATTATACTTCTAATTTCAAATTCTATAGTTAAACCCCATTTGAATTTTATTTTCAAATCTCTATAGTTAACTCCATTTGAATTCTACTTTCAAATCTCTATAGTTAACTCCATTTGAATTCTATTTTGAAATCTCTACAGTTAACTCCATTTGAGTTTTCTTTATTCAAATCCATTTGAATTACTTTGAAATCAAATTCTATTTGAATTCTTTTGAATTTAAATTCTATTTAAATTCTTTTGAATTCAAATTTCTGTATATTCAAATTCTATTCAAATTCAATATATTCAAATTCTATTTAAATTTTCTATGTATGAATTCTATTTGAATTTCAATTTCAAATTCCATTTTAACTCTATTAAATTCTATACTCAAAGTCTGTTTCTATTTTCAATTTCTTTAAACAAGTCTCGATTTCAATTTCTTTTGAAATGGATATTTCTATTTTTTTGAAAATAGATTTCCCTTTTCAATTTCACACCTGTATTTCTATTTCTGAATTATACAATGATAATTCTTTTCACTTCATTTATAAACATCGTTTATAAAAGAACTATTTATAAACTTTGTTTATAAAGGAGCCACTTGTTTTATTTTTCAAAACAAGTTTATATTTTTATTCCATTCAAATTTCAAATTCTATTTAAAAATAGAATTTTCCCTTTTAATCTCAAATATACTTTCCACGATATTTTAAATAAATTAACACTTAGCCCAGTGATATTTAAAACAATCAAATCACTCAATTTTCAATCATTTTATTTTTCTCACGTCATATGTGAATATATGAAATCAAGCAATCAAACAAACCGATAATATATTTTTGAGCCTATTTTTCCTGCATCCACAGACGTTAGTCAACATAGTAATACCCATCCTGCTTCGTGGCAGGATATCGCGGTATAAAAGGGGATCTACTTATATACGTGGGCGTAGAGTCATCCGCTAATGATACTGCGGGAACAATCCAATCACCAAAGCAATATATATAATAGCAAGCCTATATAACTAATACTTTTAAATCAACCAGAAAGCATTCAAACAAGCAACAAACAATTATTTTTAACGAATAAAAATAATTCGAAATAAAAGGTGAGTGAGATTTACTCACCGTGATTTTTATTTCAATCCATTCAGATTCTGATTCAAATCCCAGCTTATGTAAGTCCACAGCTATAAGCCCATCTGGTTTACTTCGTTCGCATCTTAACAATTCTGTAATGACCCATAATCTTTCCATTCATCCACTGTCACCAACATATATTCGCAGCCCCCAAATTCACGCATACCAGAACTCCATTCAGAAATCGCATGAAAAACATCAACTTCAGGTCTTTCCAGAAATCGCAACTTCCTACAGTGAGCCGCATTTCATCACCTCATGTCAGATATGCTCTTCTGATTTACAACCTCGAACCTAGCTTGAATCGATCACTCCCCTCCCCTGCATCGAACTCATACCACCTCATCGTCCCCCTCATCCCATCGCACACTTCAAGGAATCGAGTCCCTTTCTTTAAATCCACAAATGAACTCGCGGTGCCTCAAATTCGTACTGTCGAATACAAAATTCGAGTACTGGCTTTCCTCGAATGCTTCCGTCTGACAAACACGGACCCGTCTCTTTGATCCTGTTACTTGCGCATCACCTTCTCAAGTTTAGAGCCGACCTCGACTTCCACTTCAAGCCTCGTTCAACGCAGCTCCACCGCACTCGAAGAGGTTGAACAACCCTAGGTTGCGAAGTTTGAATTCGAGCCACTGTAATTTGCATCGCACCTCTCCTATTTGTTATCAGAATCGATGTCGACCCTTCTGAAATCGAATTAAGGTTTTCGATTTTTATTTGTTTGCGAGAGGAATTAGTTTCTTCAATTTGAATTGAAAAAGGAAAATAGTTTTATAATAGTTTTGAATAGCAGAGAAACGGGATGGAGATTGTACAGAGGATGTTGCGATTTTATAGAAGAAAAAAAACTTAAGGTAGAAGAAATAGGTCCGAGGAGTGGTACAGGGTAGGTGAAGTACAATGGCATTAAACACGATTTGATTTCTATTTAATGCAATTCGAAATAAAGAAATTTTTATCCTTTTTAAATAGATATCGATTTGATTCTCGATTTGATTTCGATCTTATCCATCTAAAATATCTCGGGGTTCACAGTTAAAAATCGTGAACCGCTATTTTAGCGTACCGACAGTCGTTATAATGTTATAACGCTATATTGAACTCAACAGAATATTTTATGAAATTTATTTCAAATGTGGATATATAAAATAACCATATTAAATCTATATAGTATATTTTAAATTCAAAAACAGATAAATTCTCTGATGATAAAATATTTTTATTATCATCTATATTCAAATACAATTAATACTGATCATCTGAATTGTTTTGATTCAATTCTAACTTCGAATTGAATTATTTTAAATTCTTGTATTACGATAATAATCAAAATAAATCGTATTTCGATTATTTAATCGATAATCCAATAAAATACCATTTATATTATAAATTCAATATTTAAAAACCTTACTAAATTTTTAAATTAAATTGACCAAAAATCTGGGTCGTTACAATATGAGTAGATTCAAAGGAGTTATTAGAAATAGTTTTTTCGAATAGAATTAAAGGAGATTAATCGAATGTAAAACATTTGAAGAGAGTTAATCGAATGTAAATCATTCGAAGAGAGATTATCGAATATAGTTATTCGAAGAAAGAGTTATCAAATATAGTTTATTCGAGGAAGGGTTAGCGAATAGAGATTATTCGAAAGCAGAATTATACATTGAATTCGATTATATCGAATTCGGGAAAGTAATATTTACTTTCTGGTTTTAATCAAGAGTTACTTATTTATTTATAAATTAGTGGTTTAGTAATTTAGTTAAATCGAGGAATAAAAATTATATTTTGAAATTTGATATTTAGGAAGAAGGAATTATAACGTTATAGTTATAACCAATGTTTTCAAATAAAGAAAGGGATCCATAAATAGAATCCGAGTGTTTTGTAAGGAAGTTGTTAAAGAGTTAAAAAGGGTGAACTTTGTGTATTCCGAGGTTGGAAAAGTTGTTCAATTAAGGTCTGAGAGGTAATTATACCCCAACTTGATTGACTTCGTTTTTAACTAAGAAGTAGTTAAGGTTCGATAGTGAAAGTGGGTTAAGAAGTTGAGTTAATAACCGTGATGGTTTAAATTGGCTTAGGGATGTTTATTTTAAACATCTGTTGAAATCAAATGTATAAATTTTGGAAATATTTTCCAAACGTAATCGGAGATATTTTCTAATCATAGAAAATGAAATGTTGATGAGAAAGAATACTGGAATGACAGTGATACGTGAAACAGAAATGGAAATGTTTCCATGATTGATGATGTATATTTTCTAAATTTTGTAAATAAGATTTTACAAATAGATTGAAATGGGGAGATGGATAAATTAAAGATAATTTTATAGAAAGAGATAAATGTGGAATGTTGATTGATCGATAGAATTTCCATCTGGAAATAATATCGTTGGTTGCACACCTTTTTTTCTTTGATACTTAAATCACCAACTATCGAAGTTTTTGACCATTTATCGTCGTTGATATAGAGAGACCGGGATCAGATATATTATCTGAAAACCACTCTGTATGAATGTTAGTATTGCGATCAAATATGATAAATTGAAGATGGAGTTATACAAGGGCTATCCTGTTTACAGAATAGTACATTCGGTTTTTCCAGTCCCAGGACAACGTGAATGGACGAATGTCCGACAGAGTATATCTAACGGATCGCAAAACTTGATCTCTTCAAACGTACTTACGTTTGGTGGCGGAGGAATTCGTTTCTCTTAGCTTCATACCCGTGGTATTTTTGAGGAAATCAATTTGTGATTTGGTGGGTATGACGATGTGGCATTCAAATTGAATGGTGGTCAAGTGTTTCAAAAGATACGTAATGACCTCAAGCCTCATCAACCAGGAAATGACAGAAATCGGGCAGGCAGCATGGCTAAGTGGGTCGCTCCCATTAGTGTGTATATCACCTATCTAAAGAAAATCCATTTCATTCTATTGTCTATTTCGATGCTGCCCCTTTTCGGGAAGACGGTGGGTAGCTCCCAACCGTTGGTTGATATACATTCGATACACTCAAGAGAAATAAGTGGTCGGTCATGTGTGGGTCGGGTTGCAAGATGTTCTTGTTGAACCCAGTGTTTTCGTCTCTAGAGATACACTATCGGCAGGTGGTCCCATACCTTGTCATAGTTGGAATCCAATCTCTAATAAGCACTCGTGGTTTTGTTTGTATACTATATGTGTGGAATGTGAGATGCAAGCGTTCTGCTAGATTCTAATTACTTGTGATTAGACATTATTATAATATCAGACAAGTATTGATTTCCAAAACTGTTTTGGGTTATCGTAAGGTAAAAACCGTCCGTGTTTATGTGTGGATTGGTCTTACGATTATCTTTTCTTTTGAAAAGGATTTTGAAAAGTTAAACCGATGATTTGAGTTACTAACACTAGTCCCATGACTGACCCAGAGTTTATTTGTTTTGTTTCCCCTAAACTCTTGGGTGCCCAAATTTGTACGGGCGGTCAAGTAGTTCGGGTCTTTACAGATATACTTGGAGGAGCTTGAAGCAGGAGGCTTCAGGACCATATAGCTATTGTTATTTCCGCTGTGTGTAAGTGTTGTACTCTGATAATGTTATTGTATATATATATACCGTATTATTTCAAAGTTATGTTATAATATATCTTATTCGCTCCGCTGTGAGATTCGTATTACTCTGATTGTGGTTCTATGGTGATCTTCTTCTTCTTCTATTCTAATTTTCTATCTTATATATTCTCACCCTCTAACTTCTTTCTATTAATGATCCGGTATTTCCGATGTCTGAATAGTAAACATGGTAATTTTATGTCAATTTTCGGGGTCAAAAATCTCGTGGTCGTTACACGAATGGAGTTTTTCGTAATGGAAAACACTAAACTTAAAGGAAAATATACTTCATTGCCAAGCATGTATGGTACCCTGCTTCTGCGTACTGCCTCCTTTCAATGTTGTAGATTCATGTCGGCTATACCTTCAAAACAAAAGGAGATTTGTGCAAACTTGAGAAAACCATGTATGCTTATACTATGTGGTGCCAACCTCAACCACGAAGGCATTCTCCTCCTGTATAAAAATGCAAACCATTCTTCATTTCCTTAGGTCAGAAATTTTCCGCCGTTCTTCTCTTATTCTTCAGGAAAAAGAAATTCGAAACTTTGAAATTAAAAATCAAAGCATATAAAATTCCCAAAATCATAAAACTGGGATATTTGAACTTCTATAATCCTCCTCTTCACTTCTATGTGGGTTGTCGTGGGTTCGATGTCCATTTTGGTTCGCTGGGGTTTACCAGCGTGTTCTAGGGTTGGACATTTGAGGAGTTAAAGGTGATGATTGGCCAAGACATGAGTGGCGTCGGGTTCCTGAAGGGGAGGCACATGTAGGGATGTCTGGTGGTGGTGCTCCAGTCATTGGAGTATGGAAGCGAAGGCGGGTTTCGTCGTTTCAGGCAGCAGGGGGTTTCAATTGGGAACGTCGGAGGTAGAGCCTTTGGGACTGGAAGGTGCGATTTCAGGCGAGGGACTCGGTGGTTACGTCGGCCTGGGGGTCAGATGGTCAGAGCGGTTGGCAAGGTCGGTCAAAGGCTTGGTCAACGGTGGGTTTGTTTTATTTGGAAAGATCAATCAGATTTCTAAAAGGGAGGAAGCGGGCACTGGGGTATATGGGCTGATACGGGCGTGTTAAGATGGGCCGAGATAAATGAAAGCTAAGCCCAAATTAGTGAATATATTGGTTTAATTTAAATTTAATTAGTGTATTATCTTGTAAAATGCATATCTTTGTCGTACAATATCAGAATCCGACGAAACAAGATCTGTGGGGATCGTATGGACGGCGGCTACACCATGGAACTGACTGGGAGTGGATTCGAGCTCGTTACAATTTATTGCAAAAAAAACTGTCATATCTGAATCAAATCAAAGATAGTTTGTCGTTATTTAACGATGATCGTCCAATGTGAGTAAAACTCACCAACTTTGAACAGTTATATTTTTATAATGTATTCTTATAACTGATAATTATCTGTTGATTGTTATGTGTTAACGGTTTGGTCGAATTGCTTATGTATTTGTCGACATTATAGATAATGATATATATATATATATATAAATCGTTAATCAAATATTGATTCTGTTTAGCAGAATATTTCATAGTGAAATGAAATCGATGTTAATTATATTGTTTAATATCTATGATGCAGGGAAACAGGTTGGAGGGACGCAACTGGGTTCCTCAATATATAAAATACGGTTTTGTTTCATATATTGTGATATATGATGTGATATATAATCTGATGTTGATTATGTGTGTTTGAATGATATCGATCACTGTTGTTTGGTATTTTAAATACCGTAAGAAAACCCTAGGATGAAAAACGAAAATTTCAACAACTATATTGAAATAAAATATTATATTAAATCAAAAGATTTTAAATAGAAGGAAAATTTCAAACTGTATATTGGAATAGAATATTTATAAAATCAAAGGATTTTATATAAAGGAATATTTGTAAAATCAAGGGATTTTATAAAGTAAATTATTTGTAAAACAAATATAAAGGAAATATTTGTAAAATAAAACTGAAAGAGAAATATTTGTAAAACATTTACAAATCAAACAGAAAGAGAAATATTTGTAAAACATTTACAAATAAAACAGAAAGAGAAATATTGGTAAAACATTTATAAATAGAGTTATAAAAAGGAAATGTTTATTTAGAAAATAAACTGAGTTATAAAAAGGAAATGTTTACTTAGAAAATAAATAGAGTTATAGAAGGGATTTATTGGGAAATGAAAAGAATGTCATATAAGGAAATATTTGGCAAATGAATAGAATTTTACATAAGGAAAGTTTAGACCCGTGCTTCGCACATGGGTATAACATGACATGGATTTAAAGCAAAGATTTTAAATAGAATCTGTTGTAACCAATAGATTGAGAAGATTAATTTATAAATAATATTTTATAAATTAACTAAAATATTTATCAATGGATAAATAGAATATATAAGTCAGGGCTTATATAGAGAAATAAGAATCGATTTCAACATCGATATTTGAAATTGAATATGGATGTAGAGTTAATCAAAGGAGTTAATCAAAGTGTGTTAATCAAAATGAGTTAGAGGAGTTAATCGATTAGAGTTAGAGTTAACCATTTAGAGTTAATTAGTTAGAATTAACTGGTTAGAGTTAATCAGTTAGAGTTAATAAAATAGAGTTAATTGAACAAGAGTTAGTCGAATATTTGTTATATTGAATAGAGTTAATCAAACAAGAGTTATTGAATATTAGTTATTCGAAAGGAGTTATCGAATATTAGTTATTCGAAAGGAGTTATCGAATATTAGTTATTCGACAGGAGTTATCGAATATTAGTTATTCGAAAGGGGTTATCTAATATTAGTTATTCAAAAGGAGTTATCGAATATTAGTTATTCGATAGGAGTTATCGAACATTAGTTATTCGAAAGGAGTTAATTGAATATTAGTTATTCAAAAGGAGTTAATCGAACATAGTTTATTCGAAAGTAGTTAATTGATAAGAGTAAATTAGTTAGAGGTAATTGAATAGAGTTAATCCAGTAGGGTAAATCAAATAGAGTTAATCCAATAGAGTTAATCAAATAGAGTTAATAGAATTGAGTTAATCAAATAGAGCTAACTGATAAGATTAAATCGATTAGAGTAAATCGAATAGTGTTAATTGAATAGAGTTATTCGAATATAGGTTATTCGAAGAAGAGAGATTATCGAATATACTTTATTCGAAGGAAAGAGTTATCGAATAGAGATTTATTCGAAAGAGAGTTACGTAAGGAAGTTCGTTAAAGGTTTAAAAAATAAACTTTGACTATTTCGAAGTTAAAACGTTGTTCAGTTAAGGTCTGAGAGGTAATTATACCCGAACTTGATTGACCTCCTTCTTAACTAAGGAATGGTAAGGTTTGATAGTGAATGATGGTTAAGTGAATTTAGTTAATGAGTGAAATGGTTTGAATTGGCATGGCGATGTTTGATTTAAACATTAGTTTAAATCCAGTGAAGGAGTTTTGGAAATGTTTTCCAACTAAGAATCAGAAATGTTTTCTGAAAATAGAAAATAAGAATTTAGAATATATGGAAGCAGTAGATAAGTAAATTAATGAACTAAAGAGATAAATGTTAAATGATGATTGATCGATAAAATTTCCATCTGGAAATTATATCGTGGTTTGCTCACGTGTTTTTCTTTGATAGTTAAATCATTGACTATCAAAGTTTTGACCATTTTTCGGTCGTCAATATGGAGAGACCGGTTGGATTCTTATCCAAAGAACCACTCCATATGGGCGTTAGCGTTTCAAATCAAATAGATCGAAGAAAAATTGAAGACGGAGTAAAGTGCAAGGGCTTTTGTATAAGTCCAAGGTAGAGATTTCCTAGGATGGATGTACGGAATAGTGCCTTCGGTTTGTCCAGTCCCAGGACAACTTGAATGGATGAATGTCTGACAAAGTATATCTGGTAGATCGCGTAAGTTGATTTTTTTCAAACGTATTTACGTTGGTGGCATAGGAATTCGTTTCTCTTAGCTTTTGCCCATGGTATTTTTGGGGAAATCAATTTGTGATTTGACGGGTATGACGATGTGGCATTCGAAGTAAATGGAGGAGTGATCTGTTAAAAGATATGTTTTGACCTCAAGCCTCATCAACTGGAAAACGACAGAAATCGAGCAGGTAGCATGGCTAAGTGGTTCGCAGCCAAGTAGGGTATATTGTCACCATCTAGAGAATATTCATATTTGTTACTTCTTTCAATTCTATATCTCCCGGGAATGGTTATGTTGGTTTACCAACTATAAGGTGACAATATATTCGATACACTCAAGCGAAATGAGTGGTCGGTCATGTGTGGCCGAGTTGCAAGATGCTCTTGTTGAACTCCAGTGTATCGCTTCTAGAGTACACTGAGCGGAAGATGGATCCATACCTTGTCATAGTTGGAATCCATTCCCCAAAATAAGGGCCTGCGGTTTTGATTGTATATTATATATGTAAAATGATAGATGCAAGCATTTCTACTAAATTGATATTACTTGTGTTAGACATTATTATAATATTAGAATAATATTGTTTTACAAATGATTTGGGTTATCGTAAGGAAAAAACCATCCGTGTTTATGAGTGGATCGGTCTTACGATTATTCTTTCTTTCGAAAGGATTTTTAAAGTTAAACAAATGATTTGAGTTTACTCACACTAGTCACATGACTGAGCCAGAGTTTATTTTGTTTTGTTTTCCCTAAACGCTTGGGTGCTCAATTTTGTATGGGCAGTCAAATAGTCGGGATTTACAGATACTTGAAGAGCTAGAGCAGGAGGCTTCAGAATTATATAGCTATGGTTATTTCCACTGTGTTGTAAGTGCTATACTTTGGAAATGATATGTATATTAAAGTACAAATTTGTATTTCAAAGTTATGTTATGAAATATGTTTATTCGTTTTGCTATGAGATTCGTGTTTACTCTGATGTTGTATGTTCTTCTTCTTCTTCTATTCTAAGTTTCTATCTTATCTATCCTCACCCTCTAATTTTTTTCATGGACTATCCTGTAACACCCCGTAATTCTGTTAATATTAATATTCACAAATTAAAGAATAACAAATCTCAGACGTGAGAATTGTGGGAAACGGGTTGTGCCATTGTGTTCGTCTCAGAATTCTGGTTGAAATAGAGTCCGAGTTTTGCGTGAATTGGACTTCGTATGAAGAAGTTATGGCCATCAGAAGTTTCTGAAAATTCAAAACAGCTCGCAGGAAATTTAAAATTAAACCTGAAAGTGCAGAAGCGGGCTGGGAGGGAAAATTCCTGCCTAGGCAGGTCGACTGGGGAGTCGACTCTAGTGTCGACCTGCCACCCCCCCCCCCCCAGGTCGACTATAGTGTCGACCTGGTCAGTCGGCTAGGGTTTTGCCTGAGCCCAATTTTGAGTTGCTGATGTGTCTTTAGGGCTGAGTTGGCAAATTAAACGGTTCAGTTTAGTTCTGAGTTGATCTGACGGTCTAAAATAAATCCTAACTCTATAAATACCTAGGTAGTCTCTCACCCTAATTCATATGAAAAATAGAATAGCTACCGTCATACCGCCGCCATGGAACTCAGTGGAGCCGCCGCCAACTAAGAAGGAAGAAAAGCTAATCAAAACCTAATTCTACTCAACTCTAAAGCAAAACAAAACTCTCTTTTCTTCTCTAAAATTGTGAGTATGATGATCTTAACAAGATTATTATTATTATTTTAATTAGGTTAAGTCATGAATGGATTATGAGTAGATGATGTGAATTGTCATATATATTGTTGTAAACCTTATGCTATCATGTATGTTATAAATTCTATGCTATGTGGTGATGATATCCTATATGTTGTAAAGCATGCTATGATGATGTTATGTATGTTGAGAGTTTCTATGCTAAGTTGTGATGAATTATACATGTTAAAAAGCCATGATGTTACTATCTATGCTAATTAGTTCATGTTAATCAAATCATGATGTTGATATTATTTGGGTTATGTTGATCTGTATGACAAGTCACATATGAAAGTTTAGGTTGAGATTATGAACATATGCCATGATATCTATTATGACATCTAGAATTATGCTATGACATATGTGAAATTCTATGCTAGTTCACACCATCATCATGTTGCCTAAAACCCCATATGCAAGTTTATACATAAATTTGGGTTATGATCATATCATGTAAATTGTGACATTTAACAAGTTGACACCTTTAGATCCTTAACATGTGTAGTTTATGCAAGTTTCACCCCTATTATGATTAGATTCATTTTAGTTGTCTATATGTTGTGATAATTTATTTTTGTGCTATGAGTTAGACTATTCGAGTCTAACGTATATTCTGCATTGAATAAGCGAACGTACAAACGTGGGGTAGGGGTAATATTAAGGATTTAATAATAAGAAGTTGGGGTGCAATTGATATGATTTTGCATGCCATGAGTGGATGACCATAATTGAGTCAATTATGGGCATCATTAAAAGTGGACTTAATTAATAATTTGAATAGGGAATTATTAAAACTGGGGTAAAAGATTATAAGTGATAATCAATGCTTAGGACACGAGGTTTGACTCGTTTATGACGTAAACCTGCCCGAACCCGCCCGACAAATCAAGTGGTCACAAATGTCAGCCCAATGTGAGAGGTCCTAGGCCTAAACTAAAGCATAACAGTTGTAAAGACACGAGGTTAGACTCTTTTATGGTGTAAGACTGCCCGGACCCGCCCGGCAAATCCACCTGCCATAAATGCCAGTCTAATGTGAGAGGTCTTTATGAGGTTATGGCCTGAATGAATTAAGAAATACTTAACCAGATAAACATGTAAGGTGGGACATGGGGGTTAAGTAGGTGCCTTGGGTGGCATGAGAAATCTAGTGGGTGCCCTTAGTAGCATGTGAAATACGATTAGTAAGACTTAACCAAACACACATGTAAATGAACATGACTAAGAGGGTTAAGTGGGATGTACTAGTGGACAAGCTTAGGTTGGTAGCTTGTGGGGGCCCATTTCAACCAGTATCCCAAACGTATCTTTGTGGGCTCGACCCAAGTCGAGGATGGGACACGCATGCTGGGTTTGACTATAAGAGGCCAAAACGGGGAGCGGTGGCAACGCAAGTCCAACGGGTTTCATATGCGTGTGTGGACCCGGGCTGGTAGGTAAGATGTTGTTGCATCGTGTAGGTATAAGCCGTGCATTCTCAAGTTGTATCGGGTTGCCACTTTAGGGGAGTGATACACCCCACTGTGGGGCCAGCACGGGTATCTACGAGTAGGGAGCCGATCGAAAATGGGTAGTGGGGTACACCTAGTGGAGATAGGGCCAGACGGCACCTATGTAGTCAGCTAGGGGTACGTAAGGCTATTTATATTGTTTCTGTGTGAAGCAAGTGGGATCAACCTTTAGGGTGACTGGTGCGGTGCAGTGCAGTAATGTGCGGTGCAGTGAAGTAATTATTCATTAGTAATTAAGTGTGCCTTTATCGTTATCTTAAACGTTATCTTTATCTGCTCTTCCATACCTAATAGTTCATAGACATTTACTTGTCTTCCAGCAGATGCCTTGGTCTAGTCATTTTGATAATAGTATTGTTAGAATTATCATACTCGCCAGACTTTATGTCTGACCCCCTCCATTTCTATCCTTTTCCCCCCTCCAGGTCCTCAGGTTGGGCCCAAATCTAGTGGAGTTTGATTGGATTGCTTTACCACTCTTTTGGAAAGCTTGGACCGTTGAAGTAAAGTCCAGCTTGTTATCTTCTTTAATGGCTATTGATGTAATGGGATTATGTTTTTTGTTTTATCAAGATGGATAATATACTTGACTCTGATTTATGGTTTTATGATGTAATAAACATGTTTAATTTCCGCTGCAATAAAATGAAGTTTTAGTTTCCAAGTACTAATTATTATCTGTCTTGTTGTAATTTTTCTGTTCTATATTCACTTATAACCTCCATGGAAGTTAATGCATTCCCTTTGTGAGTGACATTAATGGACGTGGGGTGTTACACGTGGTATCAGAGCTTAAGGTTACCAGAACAGATAAAATTTTTAGAAAAACTATTTTTCTAAAGTATTTTTGGAAGAAGTGTTTTCAAAAACATGTCTTAATGAGTGATTTAAAGAGGAGTTTTTTTTTTAGAAAAACATAATCCCAAATAGCCATATCTTTATCTTTCGAATTCTCCATTTTGAATCTTTCCTTTTTCATTTCAGCATGGCTGAAGATCTTAACCTACCTGACGGTGTAACGATACCAGGATGGTATAGGAGGCTATTAGAGGCTAGGGCCGCCGCAGGTCCGGCCAATGTTCCTCCACCACCAGTTGCACCCGTTCCTCCTCCTCCTCGCGTAGATACTTTTGCAAAGACGTTCAAGGAATTTAAGGCTATGAGTGGAAAACCTTTTCAAGGGTCAGAAACGTTTGTGGAAGCTAGAGATTGGCTTAGTTAGGTGGAAGAATTGCTAGAGATCTTTGAAGTAGAAGAAGGGAGGAGAGTTAAATTAGCAGCTTGGTTAATGAAGGGAGAGGCCTCGTTCTGGTGGGAGGTCATTAATGGGGAGCGTCCTGTTGATTCTTTGGCAGATTTCAGACGTAGGTTCGAGGCGAAGTTTCTCTCAAGGGCAGAAGAGAATCTATATATGGAAAGGTTCTTGACATTAAAGCAAGGAAGCTCATCAATAAAAGAATATGTCAACAAATTTAATCAGTTAGCAAGGTTTGGCTTGGACTTAGTGAACACGCTGGAGAAGAAGGCTCTGAGGTTCGTTAATGGATTGAATGAACCGTTGCAAGGGTTGGCTATGACCCACATCCCTATGGGGGCCACCTTTGAGAAGCTAGTAGACATGGCACTCATGCACGAGGAGAAAGGCGCTAAAGCTGATAAGGCACCCGAGAAGAAAGGGGATAGGAAGAAACCTCAACAGCAATACAAGAAGGGTGGTAAAGATAATAATGGCAAGGGAAAGAATAAATGTTTTAACTGTGGGACACCAGGCCATCTTAGCAAGGATTTCCGAAAGAAAAAGAAGACTGGCTGTTTCCACTGTGGCGAAGCAGGACATCTAGTGAAGGACTGCCCAAAGAAGGGGCAGAGGGCAGGAGCTACCTCGGGAGGACAGGTGCAGGCTCTTATGGCACCAGGGCAGGCAAGGGGACAAGTTCAGGCTCTCGCGGTCCCACCGCTGCAAGAATGAGGTAGAACCATTTCTGTTGAAAGCTTAGTTTTTCTGTTTGATCATCCTGTCCATACCTTATTCGATTCGAGCGCATCGCATTCGTTTATCTCTACATCATTAGTTGAATCACTGCACTTAAACACCAGTTTAGTAGAGGATCCCTTAGTTGTTTCGAATCCAATTGGGGGCTCAGCTTATTTGTCCATGATGTGTTTGGATTTGAAAATTTCTATACTTAGCGTTGAGTTTAGATGTGATGCTTATGTGTTGGGCTTCACGGGCTATGGGCTAATTTTAGGAATGGATTGGTTATCAAGAAATGGGGTTGTTCTTGATTGTGAAAGGAGAGTAGTTAGGCTCATGACTTGCCTTGGCAACACTCTCGAAATCTTTTTTAATCCCATAGATTCCGTTATGCTAAGTTATTTAGAATCGCTTGACGCGTCTGAGGAAAATCTACAATCTGTTAGAGTGGTCCGAGAATATTCGGATGTGTTTGAGGAGGTGAAGGGCTTGCCTCCGAAGCGGGAGATAGATTTTCGAATATATCTTGTGGATAATGCGAAACCAGTATCTTTGCTAGTATGCCACATGGCTCCACGTGAAAGGAGGGAACTCGATAAGCAAGTGAAGGAGTTTCTTGAGAAGGGGTTCATAAGACGAAGTATATCGGACTGCGGTGCTCCAGTAGTATTTGCCACGAAGGCGGATGGGTCCCTTAGACTTTGTGTGGACTATAGAGAACTTAATAAGCTTACTAAGAAGAACAGACACCCACTGCCGAGGATTGGCGATCTCTTCGATCAGTTAATTGGCGCCTCAGTGTTTTGGCAGTTGGACCTAGCCACTGGATTCCATCAATTGAGAGTGGCTAAGGATAGCATTAAAAAGACTGCCTTTAGGACTCCGGACGGTTTCTATGAATGGCTAGTGATGCCCTTCGGTTTGACAAACGCCCCCGCATACTTTGTTGATTTGATGAGTAGGGTGTTTAGGGAGTACCTTAATAAATTCATGGTAGTCTTTGTAGACGACATCCTGATCTTTTCTAAGGATGAAGAAGAGCATGTCCTACATCTTAGGGAAGTGTTGGAGACCCTACGAGCACATAATCTTAAAGCTAAATTTTCTAAGTGTCACTTCTGGAGGAAGGAAGTACGATTCTTAGGGCACGTGGTTTCCAAGGAAGGGATAGCTGTGTATCCCACGAAGGTGGTGGCCATCCAAGATTGGAAGGTCCCTAAAAATGCTACCGAAGTGAGAAGTTTCTTGGGGTTGGCTGGCTACTATAGGAAGTGTATTAAAGACTTCGCAAAGATATCAGCTCCGTTGACATGTTTGACGAAGAAGAACCTATTTTTCACATGGGACGTAGATTGTGATGATGCGTTCCAACGTTTGAAGAGAGCTTTGACTTCAGCCCCAGTCTTATTGCCGCCAGACGGGAGTAAGCCATTTACCGTTTATACTGACGCTTGTGGGACAGGACTAGGCGCAATCCTAATGCAAGAGGGAAGGGTAATAGCCTATGGTGGAAGGCAGTTGAGAGCACATGAGAAAAATTACCCTACACATGACCTAGAGTTGGCCGCTATTGTTTTTGCGCTTAAGTCTTGGCGTCATTATCTTCTTGGCGAGAGATTCGAATTATTCACTGACCACAAATCGCTAAAATACTAATTCTCTCAGAAGGACTTGAACTTAAGGCAACGAAGGTGGATGGAGTTCTTAGCATCCTACGACTTTGAGATAGCATATACCCCTGGCAAGGGTAATGTGGTGGCGGACGCCTTAAGTAGAAAAAGATTATCCTTAAGTCCTTTGTTTGTTGAGCGGCGAAGCATAGAATTCATTTCGATGTTTGACTTTAGACCTTCCGTTGACTTTGTACCCGGTTTGCTAGCATCCTTAGAGGTCAGACCTACGCTTTTGGGACGGATTGGCGAGGCACAGCGAGACGACCCGCAGTTGGTTGAGTTAGTAGAAAAGCTCAAAGGAGGGGAGTCATCAAGCCGTCTCCGTAGGTATACCCTAGATGATAAGGGTTGGTTACGTAGGGACGGTAGACTTTGTGTACCAAAAGATGATGACCTAAGGAAGACTATTCTTGACGATGCACATCGTTCGAAGATGACCATTCATCCCAGCGGGGACAAGATGTACAAAGATATGAAGCGAGTTTTCTTTTGGGCCAGTATAAAGAGGGACGTGGCCGAGTATGTCGCTAGATGCTTGGTGTGCCAACAAGTAAAAGTGGAGCAAAAGAAACCCGGTGGGTTGCTTCACCCATTGGAGGTTCCATTATGGAAGTGGGAGAGTGTCTTGATGGATTTTGTGGATGGATTACCGCGATCGAGGAAGGGTAATACGGCGATTTGGGTTATAGTAGATAGACTTACTAAGAGCGCCCATTTCGTTCCCGTGAAGAGTAAGAGGACTGCTCCATGGTTAGCTTCTGTATACATCCGAGAAATAGTTTGTTTGCATGGCGTTCCTTCTAGCATAGTGAGGGACCGCGATCCTATTTTCACTAGCGAATTTTGGAGAAGCTTGCAAGAGGCGGTAAGGACTCAGTTATGTTTGAGCACCGCATATCATCCTCAGACGGACGGCCAATCCGAGAGGGTGAATTGCATTCTAGAGGATCTTTTGAGGCTATGTATCCTAGACTTTGGGGGCACATGGGAAGAGCATATTCCATTGGTAGAGTTCGCATATAATAACAGCTTTCAGTCCAGCATTGGCATGGCACCTTTCGAAGCTCTTTATGGACGACCTTGTCGTTCACCTACATGTTGGTGGGAATCTACGGATAAGATCTTACTTGGGCGTGATATGATTAGGGAGACTTCGGAGAAGATCGACTTGATTCGAAGGAGGATGATAGCAGCGCAAGATAGGAAGAAATCTTATGTGGATAAGAGGAGGACAGATCTCGAGTTTGAAGTTGGGGACATGGTCTTTGTCAAAGTGTCTCCATTACGAAACATTGTTCGCTTTGGGTCCGTTGGGAAGTTAGCACCAAGGTTTGTAGGGCCGTTTCCTATTAAGGAGAAGATTGGACGGAAGGCTTATAGAGTGGAGTTGCCTGAGAGACTTAGTGGTGTACACGACGTACTCCATGTGTCACATTTGAGGAAGTGCTTGCACAAGACCGCGGAAGTGGTAGAGCCGAGCTTGCTTAGAGAAGTGGAGAACGAGCATGATGCGACGATTCGACGAGCTCCTATGCGCAATCTTGGGTCGGAGATCAAGAAGCTGAGGAATCGAGAGGTCAGACTGGTCAAAGTACAATGGGGAGATGATGAGAGCAACGCTACTTGGGAGACAGAAGAGAAGATGCGTTCACGATACCCTTTCCTTTTCGAGGGTATGTCCTTTAATTTCTCCTTTATCGTTTATCTTGTACTTATCTTATCTTTAGTATATCCTCTCGCTAGTATTCTTGACCTTTAGTTAGGATAATCCTATGGTTGAAACATGTGTTTGAGACATGTTATGTATGATAGATGCAAAGTGGATGCAAGTGTTTGCTAGTGGTTGCTCGTGGACGCATATACACACACTATTAGGCACTAGATCGGCTCAGTCACTTCATATTGCATATTGCATATAAATGGCTGTATTTAGTAAAATGGATGTATGATGATTGTTTATCATATGGATGCTGCATTCAGATGATGTTTGTACACGCATATAGAGATAATATGTAGCATTAGGGAACTTTTGCATACATAATGGATGCATGGCACTATCATGGTTTGCATTAAGGAGGTCAAAAGAATCAGTGGACCGCCTGATTTTGCATTAGATATGGACATATACACACACTGCGCATTTAAACATGAAAGCATTAGAAGTCTATAAGGACAATGGATGCCTGTGTTTGATGGTTGAGTAGATGGATGATTGGATGTTAGGATATACATTCTTCTTAACTTGAAGATTTCGAGGACGAAATCCTTTAAGGAGGGGAGAATGTAACACCCCGTAATTCTATTAATATTAATATTCACAAATTAAAGAATAACCAATCTCAGACATGAGAATTGTGGGAAACGGGTTGCGCCATTGTGTTCGTCTCGAAATTCTGGTTTAAATAGAGTCCGAGTTTGCGTGAATTGTACTTCGTATGAAGAAGTTATGGCCATCGGAAGTTTCTGAAAATTCAAACCAGCTCACAGGAAATTTAAAATTCAAACTGAAAGTGCAGAAGCGAGCTGGGTGGGAAAATTCCCGCCCAGGCAGGTCGACTGGGGAGTCGACACTAGTGTCGACCTGCCCCCCCCCCCCAGGTCGACTAGTGTCGACCTGGTCAGTCGGCTAGGGTTTTGCCTGAGCCCAATTTTGAGTTGCTGATGTGTCTTTAGGGCTGAGTTGGCAAATTAAACGGTTCAGTTTAGTTCTGAGTTGATCTGAAAGTCTAAAATAAATCCTAACTCTATAAATAACTAGGTAGTCTCTCACCCTAATTCATATGAAAAATAGAATAGCTACCGTCATACCGCCGCCATGGAACTCAGTGGAGCCGCCGCCAACTAAGAAGGAAGAAAAGCTAATCAAAACCTAATTCTACTCAACTCTAAAGCAAAGCAAAACTCTCTTTTCTTCTCTAAAATTGTGAGTATGATGATCTTAACAAGATTATTATTATTTTAATTAGGTTAAGTCATGAATGGATTATGAGTAGATGATGTGAATTGTCATATATGTTGTTGTAAACCTTATGCTGTTATGTATGTTATAAATTCTATGCTATGTGGTGATGATATCCTATATGTTGTAAAGCATGCTATGATGATGTTATGTATGTTGAGAGTTTCTATGCTAAGTTGTGATGAATTATACATGTTAAAAAGCCATGATGTTACTATCTATGCTAATTAGTTCATGTTAATCAAATCATGATGTTGATATTATTTGGGTTATGTTGATCTGTATGACAAGTCACATAAGAAAGTTTAGGTTGAGATTATGAACATATGCCATGACATCTATTATGACATCTAGAATTATGCTATGACATATGTGAAATTCTATGCTAGTTCACACCATCATCATGTTTCCTAAAACCCCATATGCAAGTTTATACATAAATTTGGGTTATGATCATATCATGTAAATTGTGACATTTAACAAATTGACACCTTTAGATCCTTAACATGTGTAGTTTATGCAAGTTTCACCCCTATTATGATTAGATTCATTTTAGTTGTCTATATGTTGTGATAATTTATTTTTATGCTATGAGTTAGACTATTCGAGTCTAACGTATATTCTGCATTGAATAAGCGAACGTACAAACGTTGGGTAGGGGTAGTATTAAGGATTTAATAATAAGAAATTGAGGTGCAATTGATATGATTTTGCATGCCATGAGTGGATGACCATAATTGAGTCAATTATGGGCATCATTAAAAGTGGACATAATTAATAATTTGAATAGGGAATTATTAAAACTGGGGTAAAAGATTATAAGTGATAATCAATGCTTAGGACACGAGGTTGGACTCGTTTGTGATGTAAACCTGCCCGGACCCGCCCGACAAATCAAGTGGTCACAAATGTCAGCCCAATGTGAGAGGTCCTAGGCCTAAACTAAAGCATAACAGTTGTAAAGACACGAGGTTAGACTCTTTTATGGTTTAAGACTGCCCGGACCCGCCCGGCAAATCCACCTGCCATAAATGCCAGTCTAATGTGAGAGGTCTTTATGAGGTTATGGCCTGAATGAATTAAGAAATACTTAACCAGATAAACATGTAAGGTGGGACATGGGGGTTAAGTAGGTGCCTTGGTTGGCATGAGGAATTTAGTGGGTGCCCTTAGTAGCATGTGAAATACGATTAGTAAGACTTAACCAAACACACATGTAAATGAACATGACTAAGAGGGTTAAGTGGGATGTACTAGTGGACAAGCTTAGGTGGGTAGCTTGTGGGGGCCCATTTCAACCAGTATCCCAAACGTATCTGTGTGGGCTCGACCCAAGTCGAGGACGGGACACGCATGCTGGGTTTGACTATAAGAGGCCAAAACGGGGAGCGGTGGCAACGCAAGTCCAACGCGTTTCATATGCGTGTGTGGACCCGGGCTGGTAGGTAAGACGTTGTTGCATCGTGTAGGTATAAGCCGTGCATTCTCAAGTTGTATCGGGTTGCCACTTTAGGGGAGTGATACACCCCACTATGGGGCCAGCACGGGTATCTACGAGTAGGGAGCCGATCGAAAATGGGTAGTGGGGTACACCTAGTGGAGTTAGGGGCAGACGGCACCTATGTAGTCAGCTAGGGGTACGTAAGGCTATTTATATTGTTTCTGCGTGAAGCAAGTGGGATCAACCTTTAGGGTGACCGGTGCGGTGCAGTGTAGTAATGTGCGGTGCAGTGAAGTAATTATTCATTAGTAATTAGGTGTGCCTTTATCGTTATCTTAAACGTTATCTTTATCTGCTCTTCCATACCTAATAGTTCATAGACATTTACTTGCCTTCCAGCTTATGCCTTTGTAACACCCCACCTCCGCTAGGGTCACTCACAAAGGGAATGCACTAGGTTTGGTGAAGCATTATCGAGGTAAACATGCACAGAAATATTACAAGACATAACATATATAAAACAGCGGAAGTAAAACAAATTTCATTACCTTATAAAATAAGGTCTAAAGCCTTTTACATCAGAATACATCAAAACCTGTCTTGTAATAGTAGAGAAGCATGAAACCATTTCATAAATTATTCCCCAAAATAAAGCGGTGAAGCAGCCATAGCTAAGAGAAGACCAAGATATACATGATGACCTTCAAGCATAAGAGGTCCGAAATAAACAACAGCATTTCCTTCCTGAAAACCTGGGAGGGGAAACGAAAGACAAAGAGGCGAAAGAAAACGGGGTCAGTCATACAGACTGGTAAGTCCTATCTACTTCCAGTATAAAAACAGGTAAAGGTAACATGACATGCATAAACTGAAAGTAAACATAAGGATGACTACAAGATAGATAAGTTAAACCAAGATAACAGGCTGAACTACTCTAGCCAGATAAACTAAGGTATCATGATAAACTACGGTGTCAAGATAAGTCAAGGTATCACATCGTCAGGTTTTTATCAAGTATACTATCCCAAGGTATCTATCATGTATAACATCCCGAGGTTACTATCAAGTATATTTCTCATGGTTCTAACATGTATATTTGCTCTGTACCTCTCGTACTAGTATCCCAACCCGCGTCATGTATTAACTATGAATGTCCCTTGCCCAATGTCATGTAATGGTCCATGTTAACCTAATATATAACATATGTATGTTTTCCCAACTCGTATGTTTCTTTCCATGTATAAGTTCAGTCCTTTGCCGTAGGCCGTACGGGCTTTCCCATGTAAATCTATACCACCTCAACGTAGTACCATTTTATCCTTGATGTTGTCTTGGACTGCTACCCTTGATCTGGTTATGTTTTCTTACCATGAACTATCGCGTGTTCATTTAGGATTTATGCCACCTAGGACCACTAGGGATCTGGTTATGTTTCCATGTCTCGGTTTGGGTTCAAGCCACCTAGGGCCTCTAGGGATTATGCCACCCGTCAACCACGCCCTTTATCCCACGTATGTATCATGTATCGTTTTCCATGTCTAGACGCACATGTATCTCAATGTGCCATCCGAGTTCCGTGCCAGGGAAAATCAAGAAATACGGAACTCGGTCGGGAGCTTTAAGTCATGTACCGATGCAGATATCAAGTCCTGTTTTTGTATCCGTGGCTATGGTCCCACGTGACCCCTCCCTCAACTACTGAAAGGCAATCCAAGAAAAATCATGTATGAGAACTACATCCCGGCCCCACTATGCCCCACTTTCCTATTGGCCAACCTCACCCATGACTCGATAACAAGAACATGGTCTGTTGGGAGTTCTCTGCCTTTTCGTTCGTACATGATTGACTAAAGATGGTAGGTAGTCGACGACGCGCTATCCAGGGAAAAAACAAGAATCGACGACTCCACGCTAATCCATCCCAGTCTTTAGGTCGCTCGCATAGCAACCAAGGCATGCTCTTGGTTCTTCTACCGCAGACCTTAACCTCTTGTGAGCCCAGGCGGAGGGATACCAAGAGTATCCTCACGTCCCCCGAAGCTTCCGCTTCGTTACCCAGTTCGTTGGAGCCTTTATCTAGATCAGATATTGCTCCGCCTCATGTATTCATTTAAGCGACGACCTATCGTATCAGGTTACTTATCCGTTCGTGAACTGGTCTAATTTCCTTGGCTAAGAATTATCACTTAGTTATCCTAAACTAAGGTTTACCACTTAGCTTCTCTTCCCGCTATCCTTGTTAACTACGATTTTCAACCTAGTCCCCTGAGCTAGGGTTTTGTCTAATGGGTTAAGTGTTGTCATTCAAGTTCATGACTTAACCCGCCTACGAATCATGTCAAGATTGGCTAAGTATTTAAGTTCAAGGCTTAGCCCTACAAGTTGGTTCAGTATCCCAAGAAGCTCATGACTTAACCCTATCAAGTCAAATTGGTTAAGTAGTTGTTTGTCTTAACCCTATCAGATTATCGTGTTAGATTGATTAAGCATAGATTATCTTAATCCCATCAGATTATCGAGTCGGATTGGTTAAGTATGGGTTAGCTTAACCCCATCCACTAATCGTATTACAATGGTCAAGTATATTTAAAAGGTCTTGTGACTTAACCCTATCAGGTCCGCATATTAGATTGGTTAAGTATAGGTTACTTAACCTCATCAAATCATCATGTGTAATTGGTTAAGTATAAGTTACTTAACCCCATTAAATTATCATGTTAAGTTGGTTAAGTATTGGTTACTTAATCTTATTGAATTACTAAGTTTAGATTGGTTAAGTGTTTAACTTAACCCCATCGAATTACCGTGTTTAGATTAGTTAAGTGTAGGTTACTTAACCCCATCTAATTACCGTGTTTAGATTAGTTAAGTCTAAGTTACTTAACCCCATCTAATTACCGTGTTTAGATTAGTTAAGTCTAAGTTACTTAACCCCATCTAATTACCGTGTTTAGATTAGTTAAGTCTAAGTTACTTAACCCCATCTAATTACCAAGTCGGATTAGTTAAGTGTAAATTAGTTAACTCCATTCCCTAATTGTCTTATATGGTTAAGTGTCATTAAGAAATCAAGTCCAGTTTAACTTAACCTACCCATTCGTGTCATATCGGTTAAGTGTCATTAGTCAAAATTACTTAACCATTTTCATGTGGCATTAATTAGATTAATGCACCCCAACCTATCACATTAGACTTTGTTGTGGTTACTAGTTAAGCCGGGCGGGTCCGGGTAGATTTACACCACAACCTAGTCTAACCTCGGGTTTTAAGTGCTATATGACCAACTACTCACATTGGGTCCTATTGTTTGTAGCCACTAGTTAAGCCGGGCGGGTCCGGGTAGATTTATGCTACAAACTCAACCCGACCTCGAGTTGGCCACTTTCATGTTTGGTCTAGTGTCATATTACACTTATAACCCATACGTGTCTAGTTTCAAGTCCCATGTTTACCCCACATGTCATGTCCACATTTAGGTGTATCATGAGTGTCATATTTTCATGAAATCCCATGTCAAATTATCATGTCATAATCACGCTCGTCTAACCTACCCCAAATCGTGTTTCCAACCCAAGTAAAAGCGAGTCAACATAGTAGGGATACTATGCTACCTATTGGCCTCAAAACATGCACGACGTCAAAAAGGGATTGGCCACAAACATGCATGGTATCATAAGGGGTTTGGCCTCAAAATATGCATAGCATCATAAGGGGTTTTTGGCCTCAAACATGCATAATGTCACAACGGGATTAGCCACAAACATGCATAGTATCATAAGGGAATTTGGCCACAAACATGCATAGTATCATAAGGGAATTTGGCCACAAACATGCATAATAACATAAGGGGTTTGGGTTCATTTACATGTATAAGCCCCAAAGTCAAGTCTTTGCCAATATTTCACAAGTTAAATGGTTCCCAAAGGTTCATGCTAACATTCCATAAATAAAGATTCAAACTTGCAAGATAAACTAGGTGAAACATAACATGAGTGGCATGATTAAGTCGCTAAAACTTAGACCAAGGTCATAGATCATACAAAAGGGGCAAAATTAAGCTCACATAGGCTAGCATACTTATGTTTCATCGCATTTTATTCCATGTCAAATTAGAACCACCGTTAGAATCTACAAGTAGCTAGAACTTACATAGCGTGGCAAGAGGGCTAGGAGCATGAATCGTCTTGATGAAGAAAGGTGGCTCCTTTGTTGAAGAATCGTCATGAAACTTGCATAGCAACGTTGATCCCTCCTCGATTTGGTGTAGAAAGCTTGCACCTTTTGATTTGAATCCGATTTGAATGCATAAGCCCTTGGAGTTGGAGATGGAGGCCATGATCAAGATAGATTTTGGCAGCACTTAGTTGCTAGAATGATTTTTAGTGATTTAGGTTAGGTCCTAGGGTGTTTTTATAGAGATTAGGAGTAGTTTAGGCCCTTAGATTAACCCTAGGATAGATCTGAATCCTCAAAACCCGTCACAGGCCAATAGACCAGACCCAAAAGCATGTCTTGAGGAACAAGTCAGGTACACCCAGGTCAAACTGGCCGACCACCCAAGTCGACAGGGGTGTCAACTGGGCAGTCGACACCACCTGGGGTGTGTCGATTCCCAAGTCGACTCCCCAGTCGATTTGGGGGTGGCGGGAATTTTCCCGCCTGCCCTGCTTGGCTGATTTTGAATTTTGAATTCAAATTTGAACTGTTTTTGAACTTGAAATTTTCTGAAAACTTTGACGGGCTATAACTGGGTCATACGGACTCCGATTTTCGAAAACTCGGACTCTATTTCGCGTATTTTTCCGAGACGAACGCAATGGCTTAACCCGTTTCTCCTTATTCAGATTTTATAATTAAATTCTGCCTTGATTCTTGTCTTAGCATGTTGTAAAAATCCGAGTTGTCACATTCTCCCCAACTTAAAGGATTTCGTCCCCGAAATCTCCAAGTTAGGAAGAACGTATCCTACCATTCATCATCCATCTACTCAAAACATCATTCACAGGCAACCATTGTCCTTAGACGATTTCTAATGCCATATGAACATATGCAGAACGTGTGTGTGTATGCTCCTTAGCTAATGCTAATGATCAGGCCTGAATGATCTTTCTAATGCAAAATATGTTTAGTGCCATGAATCCAACATGTATGCAAGTAGTCCTAGTCATATAAACACTATATGTGTGCACAACCATTCATCCACATGCAGCATCCACATGGTGACATATTCAATTTCATCCATAAACAAGTACAAATACTCGTGCACATGCAACATGAAACGTGACCACGTCAATCTAGTATCTAATGTGTATTCGCGCATCCACGAGCAACCACTTGCAAGCATTTGCAACCATATCAATCATAACATGTTTCAAACACATGTTTACATCCATAGAGTTCTATCTAAGGTTCCCAAGATAAGATCGAGGAGGTAAACATAGACAAACTCCTTATGGGGTTTGTAACAGAAACATGACCGAGAGGATATCCACCAAGCGATAGCATGCAAGTAAGCTTTATAGGTGGACCAAGGATCAAAGATGTACTCTTAAAAAGAGACATGATGCGCGCGTCTAAGCCGCATTTCCTTGAGCTTAATTCCATTGTGCCTTGACCGCCTTTGACTTCATGATTTCGTAGCTCCTTGATTCCTATTTCCAAGGTATGAGTTGGAACTCATTTCACTATCGCCTCTCGTTCCACTTTCACTTATTCTTTCCCTAGTATACTTGGCTCAACCATATCTGCGTACTCATGCAAGCTCTCCAAAATTCACTAGTGAATTTTGGATCTCGTTTACCGATGCCAATCCATGTTACCACGTGCACTTACTAGGGTGATTCCTACAACCCATGCTCAAGCGGAATGAACCATCCGTCTTATTGGCGAACGTTACTCGATTGGATCAGAGATTTCCGATAAATGCATCAAGAGATTCTAGGTAACTAACCATGACAGAACCCAAAAGGTTACACGAGACTTCGAGGGTATTACTAAGGAAGTTAAGAGTTTAACTATCCTCCTTTCAAAACCGAGAATGGCATCCATTACTGGATCACCACTTCATCCCTAGAATCCATCCATAGCTCAACAATAGAAGCATTGCTTCTAATCTCAACACTTGGCATAGACGTTCTCAAATCGAAACAAGTCATGAATAAATGGACCAACTCTCCAACCATATTTTGGGACAAAAGTGGGATCTTCTACCATGCAAGTACTAAGGTGCAGAGACTTATCTATCGAAGCATACTTAAATGATGTGATGATCAGTACAAAGTCTGGACGGGATGATAGAAAAGAAAGGCTAAGCCTTTAACAGAAACGGTACCATTCCTCTTAGGTACGCTAGAAGTGAGAGCATACATTTTCCCTCTCACTGATCTTGTCCTTATCTTCCTTTGTGGATCAAGCCATACCAACAAGTTGCTTATTCTTAAGCTTGTGTCCTTTATCCTTGCTCTTATTATCCCTTCTTATAACTTCGGTAACAGGCCTCTCGAGAACTTCCTCCATCGCACGAGAAAACACTTACGTGGCTAGACAAAGATTAGTCATAGTTAAAACTACTGTGACTACAGATGGAGGAAAGAAAGGAAAAGAGGTTCAGTCAAGGAAACAAAGGGTAGTGCTAATGGCTTTTGGGGAATAGCCTTTAAAAACCTTTCTTGAAAAAAATGCTTCTTTGTAAACGGTTTTTCAAATAGTTTTCAGAAGGTTTTAAAAACTTTTGCCCAGTCTGGTAACCTTCTGCTCTAATACCAAGATGTAACACCCCACCTCCGCTAGGGTCACTCACAAAGGGAATGCACTAGGTTTGGTGAAGCATTATCGAGGTAAACATGCACAGAAATATTACAAGACAGAACATATATAAAACAGCGGAAGTAAAACAAATTTCATTACCTTATAAAATAAGGTCTAAAGCCTTTTACATCGGAATACATCAAAACCTGTCTTGCAATAGTAGAGAAGCATAAAACCATTTCATAAATTATTCCCCAAAATAAAGCGGTGAAGCAGCCATAGCTAAGAGAAGACCAAGCTATACATGATGACCTTCAAGCATAAGAGGTCCGAACTAAACAACAGCATTTCCTTCCTGAAAACCTGGGAGGGGAAACGGAAGACAAAGAGGCGAGAGAAAACGGGGTCAGTCATAAAGACTGGTAAGTCCTATCTACATCCAGTATAAAAACAGGTAAAGGTAACATGACATGCATAAACTGAAAGTAAACATAAGGATGACTACAAGATAGATAAGTTAAACCAAGATAACAGGCTGAACTACTGTACCCAGGTAAACTAAGGTATCATAATAAACTACGGTGTCAAGATAAGTCAAGGTATCACATCGTCAGGTTTTTATCAAGTATACTATCCCAAGGTATCTATCATGTATAACATCCTGAGGTTACTATCAAGTATATTTATCATGGTTCTAACATGTATATTTTCTCTACACCTCTCGTACTAGTATCCCAACCCGCGTCATGTATTAACTATGAATGTCCCTTGCCCAATGTCATGTAATCGTCCATGTTAACCTAATATATAGCATATGTAGGTTTTCCCAACTCGTATGTTTCTTTCCATGTATAAGTTCAGTCCTTTTCCGTAGGCCGTACGGGCTTTCCCATGTAAATCTATACCACCTCAACGTAGTACCATTTTATCCTTGATGTTGTCTTGGACTGCTACCCTTGATCTGGTTATGTTTTCTTACCATGAACTATCGCGTGTTCACTTAGGATTTATGCTACCTAGGACCACTAGGGATTATGCTATCTAATGAACGTTTCCGTGTCTCGATTTGGGTTCAAGCCACCTAGGGCCTCTAGGGATTATGCCACCCGTCAACCACGCCCTTTATCCCATGTATGTATCGTGAATCGTTTTCCATGTCTAGACGCACATGTATCTCAGTGTGCCATCCGAGTTCCGTGCCAGGGCAAATCAATAAATACGGAACTCGGTCGGGAGCTTTAAGTCATCAGCCGATGCAGATATCAAGGTCTGTTTTTGTATCCGTGGCTATGGTCCCACGTGACCCCTCCCTCAACTACTGAAAGGCAATCCAAGAAAAATCATGTATGAGAACTACATCCCGGCCCCACTATGCCCCACTTTCCTATTGGCCAACCTCACCCATGACTCGATAGCAAGAACATGGTCTGTTGGGAGTTCTCTGCCTTTCCGTTCGTACACGATTGACTAAAGATGATAGGTAGTCGACGACGCGCTATCCAGGGTAAAAACTAGAATCGACGACTCCACGCTAATCCATCCCATTCTTTAGGTCGCTCGCATAGCAACCAAGGCATACTCTTGGTTCTTCTACCGCAGACCTTAACCTCTTGTGAGCCCAGGCGGATCATCTGCAACCTCACAGAGGGATACCAAGAGTATCCTCACGTCCCCCGAAGCTTCCGCTTCGTTACCCTGTTCGTTGGAGCCTTTATCTAGACCAGATATTGCTCTGCCTCGTGTATTCGTTTAAGCGACGACCTACCGTATTAGGTTACTTATCCATTCGTGAACTGGTCTAATTTCCTTGGCTAAGAATTATCACTTAGTTATCCTAAACTAAGGTTTACCACTTAGCTTCTCTTCCCGCTATCCTTGTTAACTACGATTTTCAACCTAGTCCCCTGAGCTAGGGTTTTATCTAATGGGTTAAGTGTTGTCATTCAAGTTCATGACTTAACCCGCCTACGAATCATGTCAAGATTGGCTAAGTATTTAAGTTCAAGGCTTAGCCCTACAAGTTGGTTAAGTATCCCAAGAAGCTCATGACTTAACCCTATCAAGTCAAATTGGTTAAGTATTTTTTTGTCTTAACCCTATCAGATTATCGTGTTAGATTGATTAAGCATAGATTATCTTAATCCCATCAGATTATCGAGTCGGATTGGTTAAGTATGGGTTAGCTTAACCCCAACCACTAATCGTATTACAATGGTCAAGTATATTTAAAAGGTCTTGTGACGTAACCCTATCAGGTCCGCATATTAGATTGGTTAAGTATAGGTTACTTAACCTCATCAAATCATCATGTATAATTGGTTAAGTATATGTTACTTAACCCTATTAAATTATCATGTTAAGTTGGTTAAGTATTGGTTACTTAACCTTATTGAATTACTAAGTTTAGATTGGTTAAGTGTTTAACTTAACCCCATCGAATTACCGTGTTTAGATTAGTTAAGTGCAGGTTACTTAACCCCATCTAATTACCGTGTTTAGATTAGTTAAGTCTAAGTTACTTAACCCCATCTAATTACAGTGTTTAGATTAGTTAAGTCTAAGTTACTTAACCCCATCTAATTACCGTGTTTAGATTAGTTAAGTCTAAGTTACTTAACCCCATCTAATTACCAAGTCGGATTAGTTAAGTGTAAATTACTTAACTCCATCCCCTAATTGTCTTATATGGTTAAGTGTCATTAAGAAATCAAGTCTGGTTTAACTTAACCTACCCATTCGTGTCATATCGGTTAAGTGTCATTAGTCAAAATTACTTAACCATTTTCATGTGGCATTAATTAGATTAATGCACCCCAACCTCTCACATTAGACTTTGTTGTGGTTACTAGTTAAGCCGGGCGGGTCTGGGTAGATTTACACCACAACCTAGTCTAACCTTGGGTTTTAAGTGCTATATGACCAACTACTCACATTGGGTCCTATTGTTTGTAGCCACTAGTTAAGCCGGGCGGGTCCGGGTAGATTTATGCTACAAACTCAACCCAACCTCGAGTTGGCCACTTTCACGTTTGGTCTAGTATCATATTACACTTACAACCCATACGTGTCTAGTTTCAAGTCCCATGTTTACCCCCACATGTCATGTCCACATTTAGGTGTATCATGAGTGTCATATTTTCATGAAATCCCATGTCAAATTATCATGTCATAATCACGCTCGTTAAACCTACCCCAAATCATGTTTCCAACCCAAGTAAAAGCGAGTCAACGTAGTAAGGATACTATGCTACATATTGGCCTCAAAACATGCGCGATGTCAAAAAGGGATTGGCCACAAACATGCATGGTATCATAAGGGGTTTGGCCTCAAAATATGCATAGCATCATAAGGGGTTTCTAGCCTCAAACATGCATAATGCCACAATGGGATTAGCCACAAACATGCATAGTATCATAAGGGAATTTGGCCACAAACATGCATAGCATCATAAGGGAATTTGGCCACAAACATGCATGATAACATAAGGGGTTTGGGTTCATTTACATGCATAAGCCCCAAAGTCAAGTCTTTGCCAATTTTTCACAAGTCAAATGGTTCCCAAAGGTTCATGCTAACATTCCATAGGTAAAGATTCAAACTTGCAAGATAAACTAGGTGAAACATAACATGAGTGGCATGATTAAGTCGCTAAAACTTAGCCCAAGGTCATAGATCATAGAAAAGGGGCAAAATTAAGTTCACATAGGCTAGCATACTTATGTTTCATCGCATTTTATTCCATGTCACATTAGAACCACCGTTAGAATCTACAAGTAGCTAGAACTTACATAGCGTGGCAAGAGGGCTAGGAGCATGAATCGTCTTGACGAAGAAAGGTGGCTCCTTTGTTGAAGAATCGTCATGAAACTTGCATAGCAACGTTGATCCCTCCTCGATTTGGTGTAGAAAGCTTGCACCTTTTGATTTGAATCCGATTTGAATGCATAAGCCCTTGGAGTTGGAGATGGAGGCCATGATCAAGATAGATTTTGGCAGCACTTGGTTGCTAGAATGATTTCTAGTGATTTAGGTTAGGTCCTACGGTGTTTTTATAGAGATTAGGAGTAGTTTAGGCCCTTAGATTAACCCTAGGATAGATCTGAACCCTCAAAACCCGTCACAGGCCAATAGACTAGACCCAAAAGCATGTCTTGAGGAACAAGTTAGGTACACCCAGGTCAAACTGGCCGACCACCCAAGTCGACAGGGGTGTCGACTGGGCAGTCGACACCACCTGGGTTGTGTCGACTCTCAAGTCAACTCCCCAGTCGACTTGGGGGTGGCGGGAATTTTCCCGCCTGCCCTGCTTGGCTGAATTTGAATTCTGAATTCAAATTTGAACTGTTTTTGAACTTGAAATTTTCTGAAAACTTTGACGGGCCATAACTGGGTCATACGGACTCCGATTTTCGAAAACTCGGACTCTATTTCGCATATTTTTCCGAGATGAACGCAATGGCGCAACCCGTTTATCCTGATTCAGATTTTATAATTAAATTCTGCCTTGATTCTTGTCTTAGCATGTTGTAAAAATCCGGGTTGTCATAGCCTTGGTCTAGTTATTTTGGTGATAGTATTGTTAGAATTATCATACTCGCTAGACTTTATGTATGACCCCCTCCATTTCTATCTTTTTCCCCCTCCAGGTCCTCAGGTTGGGCCCAGCTCTAGTGGAGTTTGATTGGATTGCTTTACCTCTCTTTTGGAAAGCTTGGACCGTTGAAGTAAAGTCCAGCTTGTTATCTTCTTTAATGGCTATTGATGTAATGGGATTATGTATTTTGTTTTATCAAGATGGATAATGTACTTGACTCTGATTTATGGTTTTATGATGTAATAAACATGTTTAATTTCCGCTGCAATAAAATGAAGTTTTAGTTTCCAAGTACTACTTATTATCTGTCTTGTTGTAATTTTTCTGTTCTATATTCACTTATAACCTCCATGGAAGTTAATGCATTCCCTTTGTGAGTGACATTAATGGACGTGGGGTGTTACATATCTGGTGTTTTCGAGGCTTGAATAGTCGACATACTGTCGTATGCTGATATCCAGGATCGCAAAAACCCCGGGTCGTTACATCATTACACTGGTATAACCCATTTCAGTAATTTGGATGATCAAAACTTGAGTTATAAAACCCATTCACTCTGTATTTCTAATATCTGGAATTTTATACTATAGAATTTGGGATTGAACTAACCTTAAGTCTTAAATGAAGCATTTTAATGTTAGACTCATGTCCGATAACTGGAATTTAAGATATAGATTTTTTTTTCTAAATAGGGAAGTATGTTTTCTTTTTTCTTCCAGTATAATTCCTTTCTCAGGGAATTGTTTGCAAAAGAAAACAAAGCCTTATGTTGGTATTGTTTATAGGGTCCGACCTTATTCCAATTCCTCTTCACTTTGGTTTTAACATGAACACTGACTAGTTTCATATTCAGAAACATTTCAACATATATAAGAGTTTGACTGTCCTATATACTCTGCATACATCACTATTTACGTAGGCGGTAACCAGTAGAAGAATGTGAAGTTTATTCACCAATATTGAATGTTGTTAACAGCATTCCTAGTTTCAAGTTTATATAATGATCGCAAAACATATTACATTCTGGGGTATATAATATATATATATATATATATATATGTATATATGTGTGTGTGTATATATATATATATATCATTCTGTATATAATAGATCAAACTGGAAAAAAGGGTTTACTTTCCCAGTTTTAGGTTATTAATTTTAGGCATATTCTTAACATAAAGCTTCAGATTCTCAAATACATACATTCAGGATAGTAAAAGATGTATATCTTAACAAAATCAGTAAAACAAAGAATAGTTTACTCAAACCTTATTCCTATTGTTTCCAGATTTTAATGTCAGTATACTATCATCCTTTTTCTATATTTTCAAAGGAATTAAACAACCAAATGAATACATCAGGGGTTGTTACAATCACTAATGGGTTTTTATTTTCCTATTTCCAAGCTACTGGTCTTACCATTCCAGATTTTACTACAAGGAACTATTTTAATAAGGATGCATATGTATTTGCTAACTTAAATTATAAAAAACAGTGAAAAAAAGGAGATGTTTACTCACCCTATAGCTTTCCCATGTTCTAGAGTTGCTCCTGTTACTTGATTTCTATTGTTCTCAGAAAGTTTGGCTGTAACGGCCCGCAATTCCGTACTATCTGAGTTGACTAGTAACACCACACATCCAACCCAAATTGTACAGAAATAAGAATCATTATTAGAAAGAAGTTAGAGGATGAGAAATAAAATGAAAGAAACACTAGAATAGAGGAAAATGACGATCACAAACTCACAGCGGAACGAATAAAGTATATTAAATAACATAACTTTTGAAATACAAACCCGTAACTGTATATACATACCATCAGAGCACAATACTTATTCCTGGAACAGTTATAAACACTTGTTTCCAAATACAACATAGTACACAGCGGAAATATGATAGTCTATAGCTAACTGGTGAAGCCTCCTGCTTCCATCTCTTCCAAGTGAATCTGAAAAATCCCGACTACATAACTGCTAGTACAAATTTGGGCACCCAAGAGTTTAGGGAAAACAAACAAAATAAACTCTGGGTCAGTCATGGGACTGGTGTGAGTTAACTTCAACCATTTGTGTAACTTTAAAAATCCTTTCAAAAGAAATGATAATCGTAAGACCGATCCACACATAAACACGGATGGTTTTCACCTTACGATAATCCAAAATATTTTTGATATCCAATCCAGTGATATTATAATAATGTCTACACCAAATAAATAGAATCTAGTGGAACGCTTGCATCTCACGCTCCATATATAATATAAAATCAAAAACCGCATGGCACTTATTAGAGATTGGATTTCCAACATGACAAGATATGGAACCACCTTCCGATAAGTGTACTCTAGAGGGGATACACGGGGTTCAACACGAACATCTTGCAACCCGGCCCACACATGACCGACCACTCATTTCGCTTGAGTGTATCAAATGTATATCACCCATGGTTGGGATCAGCAACCGTTTCCAGAAAAGGGACAGCATTGATTGATTAAAGAAGTAAAAGGAATTTCTCTAAATAGGCGATTATACACCCTAATGGGAGCAACCCACATAGCCATGCTACCTGTCCAATTTTTGTCATTTTCCGGTTGTTGAGGCATGAGGCTACGCTTACTTTCCATTCATTTATAACACAGTCATTTTGAATGCCACATTATCAGATCCTTTAATCATTAATTGATTTGCACGAATATATTCTGGATATTATGCTAAGGGAATAATTCCGTTGCCACCATGTATATTTATACAAACCAACATATTCGATCATTGGAAATACACTGTAACACATTCATCCATATATATTTGTTCTGGGATTGAAGGAAACCAAAGGCACAATTCCTATTAATAGAAAAGGCCCTTGCACTTTACTCTGTCTTCGATTATCTTCACATAATCTGATTCGCAACGCTACTACCAATACGGAGTGGTTCTCGGATAATAATCCAACTGATCTCTCCATATTGACAACGATATTGGCAAACACTTCGATAGTCGGTTATTTAACTATCGAAGATAACAAACATCCATTCAAAACAACAAACAATCACTGGGCCCCTTAATTAATATTTCATTAATTAAATCACTACTCCATTTCCTTATCAATATTTGTTAACCAAATATTTTTAATAATTTGGTCTTTTACGCTGTTTGTGAAACATTTCCATGTCTCGCCTTCTTTTATTTTCTACTTAGAACATATTTTCTATTTATAATTGGAGAACATTCCCATTTACTTATCTCTTGCTCGACTCATTTAATTCCACTCTTAGGAAATATATATTATTATATTTCCAAAATTCCACTTATTTGGGTTAAAACGAATGTTGGGTAAAACATTGTTATAATCAACCCAAAATTTTTCATTCAACTATCTTTTATTCACCATTGATCTTCGAGACTGCATCTTGCTATTTATTGGTTAAAAATGAAATCAATCGAGTTGGGGTATAATTACCTCTCATTCCTTGACTGAAAAACATCCTTAACTTCAAAACAGACAAGACTGCTATTCCCGAATAATCAACACCATAAAACCAATTATTCATTTTTAAACGTATATATGTTTCTCTTTTTATTACCAGATTATCGATTTCTTTTTTGTTTATAATATTTTATTTTAATTCGTTTCCTTATCGAATTCAATATATATTGGTATATTGATTTTCTAGTTATCAAATTTTCTTAAAAATATTCTAACTCCTGAAATTACCGGAAAATTTCGCCATAACCTCCTTTGTACCGGGATCACCGGGAAAATCCCCAAACCGCCACACAGGCCTTTCCAATCAAAAAGAAAAAGGAAAAGCCAAGCGGCTAGCCGATTCGGTGCATAAAACCTCATATGGAATTTAAAAGTGTACCTTTTTGTCAGGCACTAACTCTAATAACTTCATACCTTCATATATACTTCATTCCATACCTGTCTAACACATCCAAATATTTCCATTTGGTTTCATTCAATCCATTCGTTTTAACCTAATTCACTAATTTATTTTGTAATCAGCTATTTTGCCTATTTTACTTCTTTGTTTGAACATAACATGTTCAAATAAAATATTTAACTTGCTTATAACCAAATTGAATTCCAATTTCAAATTCAAGTTTCCTTTTCGATTTCAAATATAAATTTCCAAATCGAATTCACTTATTCAAAGCCCAATATAAATTCAAAATCTCGTTGACCAATTAATATTCAAACTAGCCAATTCTATTTAATAACTAAAAATTTTGATTTTTGTTTCAAAAATCAGATTCATTTACACAACTTGAGTTCGCATATATTTTACAACTCAAATCTGAAATTTTCTAAATAGAAATTCGGATTTTATTCGTTTAAAATCCTTTTATAAAATTAAATAAATCGTTATGGTTTTTAAATGGTTAGGGCGCTATTTTTCTGAAAATTTGATTTTGACATAACTCAAAATATATACGACGAAATTCAGAATTTTCTCTTCCGTTAGAAAACTATTATTCCAATGGTCTTGACGATTCTTGTTTCACAGAATTCCGACTTATATTGAGTTATGTATACTCAATTGAAGTTCGAAACTTCAATTTATGAACTACCGCGCTGTGGTGAGTTCGTTTTAATTATATTTATATATATATATTTTTGTTTAAATTTCGTTTATAATAAATTCAACTCCATTTTGATATATTTTCAATATATATCAAATCAGTTTTCCAATTCAACATAATATTTTTGATTTTCTAAAATTGTTGATTTTTCCTAACTCGGTAATATATTTATTATACTTCGATCTTCTATGTTAAATTCCATTTGCTTTGACAATTTATAAATCCTTTGGATTTATTTCTATTCTGTTTAAAAATCCGCATTTCTGAAATACATTTCATCGTTCCCATTTCGAAATGATTTCAACTTTCTGTTTTCAAATTCTATTTTAAATTCTATTTTAATTTTCCATATTCAAATTCCATTTGAATTTTCTATTTTAAATTCATATTTGAATTTAAATATTCAAATTATCACTTGATAATTAATTCATTATATTTATAAACACAATTTTATAAATTTTTCCATCTTTTACATTTAAACAAGTCTATTTCGAAATCTATTTAAAACCAAAGTCTTATTTTGAAAATTTCTATTTATAATAACTTATATATATAACACCCAATTTATTTTCATAATCAGTTTAACTTCTATTTAATAAATTCGAATTAATCGAATTCAAATCATAAATCCTTACGGATTTATTTTAGTTCAATTTATATTCTGAACATCAGAATAAATTCCATCGTTTATTTCTTTAAAACGATTTCCCCATTTCTATTTTTCAATTCACATTTGAATTTAAATATTCAAATTATCCAATGATATCTTTAACATTTTATTTATAAACATCGTTTATAAGTTTATTTCAATTCCCCACATTATTCAGTATATAAACATCGTTTATAATTTCAATACTTGTTTTATTTATTTAAAACAAGGTAATATCTTTATAGTCCACTCAAAATTCAAATTCTATTTTAAAAATTCGACGAAGAAGGAACAGCATTAATTGCATATGCTTTCACAATATGCTTTTCTTTAAGAGGTTGGGAACATTTATCCTTATGATGTCCCACTTGGCCACAGTTGTAGCACTTCCTATCCGCTGGCTTGGCCCGACACTCTTTGGCAATGGCCCTTCTTACCATAGCTGAAGCACTCAACATCTTTCTTACTCTTTTTCTGGCCATCCTTAGCTTGGTTCTGCTTCCTCTTGCTCTGAGTGTTAATCTTGCCTCCACTACTCGCTTGCGGTCTTGGCCCTTCTGCAGATGCAATCTCAGTCTTCGACTTAGGGTAAAGGCTCTCTGATCTCAACGCTTTCCCAACAATCGATTCAAAAGTCTCATCGATGTGGTTGATAAGCCTTTCCCCCAAGTATCCATCCAAACCAGTAATGAACTTCTCATTCTCCTTCTCAGGATTATCGATAAGGGATAATCCATACTTCGACAAAGTGTCGAACTCAGCAATATAGTCCGAGACTGCCCTACCATTCTTTTTAAGCTACAAGAACTTCCTAAACAATTCCGACTTCTGAGCAGTTGGGATAAACTTGTCGCTAAAGAGAGCCTTAAACTGATCCCAAGTAACCTGATCCTATGGAGTGAATGTACTAATAGCATTCCACCAATTCATCGCTCGCCCTTGCAGCTGACGAGACGCTAGCCTTCTCTTCATCGCATCCTCGATACCTATGTCGTTGAAGATACGATCACAGCTATCCAACCAATCCTGAACATTCGTGGCCGACTCTGTTCCGTGGAATGGCTTCCCACCAAGGTTAGTGTAATCCTTGCACAACTTGGCGAAATCGACCCTAGGCACCTGCACTACTGGACCACCACCATTACCGGCATGGGGAGCTGCCCCGTGCACATCCCTAAGCATTTCTCTTATGAGGTTAGTAAACATCGCCCTCATGTCAGCAGCATTCCCATTATTGGCTCCTCTACCAGCACCTCTTGCGTATCGGCTCATCGTTCAATCTGTAAAGAGGAAACGATTAGCCATCTTCATAGTGGTGCTAGTGCAGTGCGACTTCATCCTTAGCAATACTAATAGTATATATATAGCTTTTGAAAACCAAAGTAATCACAAATATGCACTCTCATATACGTACTATCTCTCCCTAGTGTCTTTTCCTAGGTTAACTACGCAACCTAGAGCTCTGATACCAAATGTGACGGCCCGCCCCGCACCAACCGACATTTACTCCAAAAGTGTGTTGTACACATGTCCAGTTAGCACAGGACGGTCGTTAGAAGGAAAGGAAGAAGACGTAGAATCAACAAGGAACCTGCAGAATGTCTCACAGCGCATAGAACAAAATATAATAACAACATATTTGACATAAAACAGGTGAGATAGTGCATAAGCTGAAAACAAACTATCATAGCAGCGGAAAATCCAAATACAACTTATGTTCCACATCATCATTATTACAACTTTTCAAACTGTCTCTAAAGGTAAAAGCAAGATAAGGGAGGTACACTACTAATGCCCAAGTAGTGACCGCCAATGGCATAGGGAGAATATCTATATATATCATACATGGAAGCCTCCTGCTCGCCTCCGGATCAGCTACTCGTGCATCACCAGCTAACCTGTCTCTAGTCTGCCCGTTTAGGAGCACCCAGAGTAATAAGAAGAGAAATAAAACTTTGGGTCAGACAAAAGTCTGGTGTGAGCAATAAGCAGCTAAACAGAACAATAACAAGTATACTAAACCATACCTAAACCTGGACCAGCAACCAAAGAGTTAGCACAACATACTGTACAACACTCTTAGATGCCACCGAATAAATGGTGTAAAGATAACGGGGGTGGGCGTGTGCATGTCATAGTGATGGCAAACAATCAAGCATAGCAACCATCCTCACATCTCTCACTTAGTGCGTAAAGCATACGATATCCACCACTTCGCTCACCCAATACTTTGTTATGATCACTCTGCCCCATGAATTCACAACGGCTTCACTGCACTGATCCATAGCCACTAATCCTTCGCTATGTCCACTTTGACCCATGGAGTCATACACACCCCACTGCACTGGCTCATAGCCTTACTAATCCTTTACTATGTCCACTTTGCCCCATGGAGTCGCAATGGCTCCATGGCACTGGCTCATAGTTCTTACTACGATCACTTTGACCTTGAGTCATGATGACTCTACTGCACTGATACGTAGCCCGTCATTCCTTTTCAGTAGTGAATCGAAGTTATGAACGTCGACAACTCCTTAGCATATGTCCCGCAGCAAAGCCCAACCATGAAGTGAACTCATTGGTTCCCAACTGGATCCTAAGCTCTAACTTCTATTTGGACTACCTTTGCATCTCGTGTTATTAGTCATCGCTGGATCGGTTCAGATCCTCAGTCCTTCTTCTCTGTCGTTTTGGATCGGCCTCTTTCCAAGTGCTCCGGGTCGGGTCGTGGCCTCCAAGTACCTTCGTAGTACATCGGTTCGGTTCGGGTGCCCCCTGGCGGGTCGGGTCGGGTAGGTGCACCTTGGTTCGGTTCGGTAGCTCTCCTCCTTTAGATGTTGGCCCCTTCGGTTGTGATGCTCCGATCCGATCCCAGTTTAGCCATAATAGCCTTCCTTTTTGCCAAACTTTCCCTTATGCCAAGCCTCGGTTCGGTGATCCCTTGCCCAGCCCATTATCCGGTCCGAACCCATCCATCTGATCCGATCCGAAAACCTGCACCGTCTTCCTGCAACTTATCCAGCGAGTGTTTTACGCCATTCGACGGTGTTTTCGACCATTCTAACTATTCTAATCAATCACAAAGCATACCATACAGTCATAGCAACAAGTAGAAGTGACCTCAAACACCAAAACATCAATATGATAGGTTAAAATGGATCAAACATAGCCAAAACCCCATATTTTCCCTTAAGCATGTTTAAGCAAAACTAGTGACATGATTAGTAAAACTTAATCAAATTAACCCAAATTTCTAATAGAGGTCTAAAACTTTATTTAAGAATTTATAAATATTTTTCCAGAATTTATTAGTGTATAAATTCGCTAATCATCACTAATTACCCTTAATTAACCATAATTAGTGAGAAACTATGCAAATCACTCACCTTAGCCACAAATAAACCTCAGATCTGAAATAAATCTCTGATATGGCGCGAACACCAATGCTAAACAGCAACTCTAATCTTGATTTGGTGAAGATTTCCCTTGATTTGATGTTGCTAAGCTTAATCCTTGATTAGAAAGTGATTTTGAGGTTGGAGGCCATTTTTAGGGTTTCTAAGAGGTAAGTGGAGGCTAGAAAACTGAAATGGAATGAAATCCTAACTCTTTTCAACCTCCCCATAACCCTATTCCCGAAATGGGTTATGGGCCCATTCACTAATCACCCTATTTGGCCCGGTAAAGCAGTTTTTCACCTTCCAAACCTTATTTTGGCCATATCTTCCAAACGGTAAGTTCATTTAGCTATTATGACCACTCTACGGAAAGGTAAACCATCAAACAAATCTAATGAAAATGGTCTCAGGTCAAAATTCCTTTCCAATCAAAAGTTATGACCGAAACAAGATCAGCTATGGGCAAAACGGTCATTTAAAAATTGGAAAAAATCATGAACATGGGAAATGACCACAATGGTCGTTTCCCAAAGCCACATGACCATACGACATCATATAAGAAAGAAATAAATATTCTACGATCTTCCGATGCATAGAATGCGGGTTGTTACAATTTCTCACCCTCTAATTTTTTTCTATTAATGGTCCGGTATTTCCGATGCTTAAATAGTCAACATTGTGTTTAGTGTCGATTTTCTAATTCGAAAATCTGCGTTCGTTACAGTAACTCTCAGATTCAATTTATGAATCCACTTCTTTTACAGAAATTATTGATTTTAACAAAATTGTTATAATCCATGCTTCTGAAATATAATAAACTCAAATATAACTTTTTTTTATTAATTTGAATAGAAAATCATTATATAATATAAACCAATAAATAATTATAATCTTTATTAAAAGCGGAAAGTAAACAATACTTTCCCGAATCCGACATAGTCGAATTCTGTAAAGACCCGTAATTTTGTATCCATTTGAGCTGACTAATATCTTACACATTCAACCCAAAGTGTACAAAAATACAAATCTTTAGTAGAAAGAAATAAGAGGATGAGAAAGATAAGATAGAACTATTAGAATAGAAGAATAAGAAGATCATCAGAATCTCACAGCGGAATTTCACAAAATACATAATATATTACATAAGAAGGTTTGATACATCATAGTACATTACCATCATAATACATCATTAATGCAGATAATCTAACTAGATACTTAGAGATAGATACAGCTACTAGATTGGTACTTGGTCTTGTACTCCTCAATACTTCAAAAGATTCCATTGGTCACCTGGATCACTTATCTACCCATAACAAGTGTTATGAGTACCCAAGAGTTTAGGAAAACACAGAAAATAAACACAGGGTCAGTTGGGGGACTGGTGTGAGTAAACAATTTAAAACACAGCTTGATTAGCGCAGTATATCTCGTAAGACCACACCGTAAAAATGAAACAGGGTTTTCCCTCATGAGATACAAAACAATTGGTTTAACTTTTCAAAAACGTTTTGAAAGAAAAGATAATACTAAGACCAGCCCACACATAAACATGGACGGTTTCTACATTACTATAACCCAAAATATCTTTGATATCAACATCATCTGATATTGTTTCAAATAAATAACCATCTAGCTGAACGTTGCATCTCACGCTCCATATATAATATAAAATCGAAAACCACGGTCTCTTATTGGAGGTTGGATTCCAACAGACAAGGTATGGGACCACTTGCCGATTAGTGTACTCTAGAGGGATTACACTGGGGTTCAACAAGAACGTCTTGCAACCCGACCACACATGAACGACCACTTATTTAACTTGAGTGTATCGAATAAATTGTCACCCTATGGCTTTTATTGCGCGCCTGCCATAATTCCCGAGAGTTACAGGATCGAAAGAAGAACAAATAAGGATTTTCTCTAGATTGCTGACAATACACCTTGCTTGGGAATGACCCACCTAGCCATGCTGCCTGCCAGATTTCTGTCTTTCCTGATTGATGAGGCTCTAAGGCTACGTTTATCTCCCAGAACATCTGGTCACCATTCACTTTGAATGTCACATCGTCAAACCCGTCAATCACTAGTTGATCTTCCCAAAAATGTTACAGGTATAAAAGCTAAGAGAAACGAATTTCTCCGCTACCAGACGAAATACCTTGAAAAGATCGTCTTATGTGATCTATTAGGAATACTCTATCAGACATTCGTCCATACAAGTTGTCCTAGGACTGGACAAACCGAAGGCACTATTCTATAAACAAAATAGCCCTTGCATATTTCTATCTTCAATTATCTTCAATAATTCTTGCAACGTAACGTATAGATCGAATCAAAGTAATATATGAATTCTGGTCTCTTTGAGATGATTAGCATACGTCTTTTTAAGGTAAAATAATAATTAAGGAATCAAAAATAAAGTCCTTAATCCCAATTGGAACATTTCTTAAACAGATTACCAATATCAACTTAAACTGATTAACTTAAATAACGAATCAATTATCTTTAATTACTGATTTTTAATTACGGATCACTTATCAATTCTACATCTGCTGAATTATTACCTCATCTCCAGTTATTCACTTAAACAATTTATTCATTTATATTATACGTATAAATATTTTACACACTTAAAATTACCTTTTCATTTTCTTTCTATTTTATATTTTCTTTTCAATCTCTACTTCTTTCTAATTCAAATCTCTTGGCCCAATTATCACTCGGCATGCTTGCTCCTCTTCTTGATTTCCTTACGAACTTGGCCCAGTATCTCTTGGCCTGTCTCCTCCTTTTATATTTAATTTATTTCTAATTTGGTTTTTAAAATTTTCTAAAGCCCATCTTCGGCCCAATTCCTTCTCTTCAATTTTATATATTTTCCTACTTAATGATTTAAGCCCATCCCAATTTCTAGTTTGTTTCCTAATTTCTGGAAAGCCCTAAACTAAATGTCTCGGCCCAAATAAGTCAGCCCACAATCCTTGCTTCTCTCCTATTCTTCGCTCTTGACGTCTCTTCTCTCTTTTATTCTTCTGCTATTTTCCCTTTCTTTTAGCCTACAACTATTTTAAACTACCTGTTTATTTTAGTTCCTAATATATATAATTTCTTTTGAATTATCTTGGCCCAAATTCACTTTAGTCCACTTCTGCCCAATTACGTCTATCCCAAAATCCCCTAAAACACGCACGACCTCCATGCATTTCCTTATTTTCCTGTTACCACTTCCTACACCCATTCTCCTTCTATTCTAATACACTTTTTCTTGATTTTAAACTATTACTACATGGCAACTTTAGCCAATATGGTCGAACCCTCTCTTCTCCTTGGATGCATCCACTACTTTACTTCTCCCCTCTTCACTCCATGCCTCAGGAAGCATCACATACTTAAGCTCCAATGTACATGCCTACCTGTGCACGTGCACCATATCTCTGGCCTTCCTTACACCAACGCGCTGACGTCCACACACCAAAAAGTCGTCTGAGATCATTCCCAATCCTTCGGTCAAGCTACACCAACCACCATTCAAATTTTCACCTATCCATCATTTTAAAACAAATACACAGTCTTCGAGCGCCACCCAGAATAGCCCTCCCCCGATCACCTCTAGCCACCATCAGGCATGCCGCCACCACCTCATTGAAAACCAACCATGTAAGCTTCCCCTAACCAAAATCTAGAACACTCGATCCATCCCAACACCCTCACGATCGAATTAACAAGAGTCGCTAAAAACACAGTCCCTACCTTAGATCATCCTCGCCCATTCCTTTCTGACCATCGGAGACCACACAACTCCAACCAACCCTTCATCTACGTTCCTCGAAACTCTACCCAACACAGTTTCTAATTTTATGAACCAATTTCCAAGAATTCGATTTGTAACTCCACATCAAACAATAAATTATATCTCGCAATATAAGACATTAAAAATCATGATTTATCAATATCATTTATAACAACCCATATTTTACGGTCGAATAATTAATTAATTTAATTATTTAAAATAATGGTTTATTAATTTAAAGGTTGTTTAATTAAATAATATTGAATATTTAATTAAATTAAATAATAAAATAATATATTTGATTTCTGAAATAGTCAGAAATAGTGAATTTGCAATATAATGTGAACTGGATAATTTAAAATATTTAATTCAGCTTAGAATTGAATTAGAATAATGAATATATTATTTTGACAACAGTTGAACGTATAAATTTATTATAATTATAATCGAGCTCGAAATGACACTGCAATTCGTAATTTGACGATTCGAACTTTAAACGGATATACAGAAGTCGTTTTAAATCGGATTTCTGTGAAACAAGAAATGTTCGAATCTGTTGAACGATATTTTTCTAATGAAAGAGAAAATTTGAGATTTCGTCGTGTAGAATGTGAATTGTGTAGAAAATAAATTTTAGAATAGTCGCTATGGAATCGTTTATCAACCATAATGATATATTTAATTATAATTAAATATTGGCCTCGAATTTAGACAAGCCCTTTGAGACGTAGAGATAATTTAATTTTTAGAATTTTACTGTAATTTTTAATTAATTAAATAAGGAACTTCTTATTTGGAGTATTTTGCACCCTTAATATGTGATTTTGGGGTTTCACAATATGAGTTAATCGACCGGTATTATTATATTTTTGAAATCGTGGCACCTTGCTCATTTCAATGGTATTTTTATTTTTGTCGATGGGGTTCGTAAACGAATTGTAACATCCCAGAATTTTAGCGAGTTAATAATTAGTTTATTTAATTATTTTAAATGATAGTTGAATGTATAAATTTTAATTTAATTTTAATTCGAGCTCGTAATGTCGTGGCAGTTCGTAATTTAATGTTCTGAACTTCAACTGAGTATACAAGATTCGTTGTAAGTCGGATTTCTTCGAAACAAGAAACGTTCAAATCTGTTGAACTATATTTTTCTAACGGAAGTGGAAAATGGAGATTTCATCGTATAGATTGCAAGATATGTCCAAATCAAATTTTCAAATAGTCGCTATAGAATTTAACAGTTTATTTGAAATAACTGCATATTGGATTCGAATTTAGAAAAGATTCCTTTGAGACGCAGTTATAATTTAATTTTTAGAATTTTACGGTAATTTTTAATTAAGTTAATATGAAACTTTTTATTTGAAGTATTTTGCACCATATATCAATATTTTAGGGTTTCACAATATGAGTTAACCGACCGATTTTATCATATTTTAGGATCGTGACACATCGTTTATCATAATAGCATTTTTATTTTTGTCCGTATGTGTTCGTATAGGAATGGAGTTTTCGTAACAGGGTAACGGTATACCGTTAAACTTTGTTTAATAAACTAAAATAAACATATATTCTAAAAAGGGCACGTCTGCTATGCCTCTCCACATATTCATCACTTGCCACTTTCTATGTCACTTCCACATAACTATGGTTATTTCGTCACCCTAATAAAAGAATGAAGCAATGCCTATCTCTCTGCCGACATATATGTATTGGCACATGCAAGAGTATAATTATGAATCTTTACATTAAATAACACACAGGCTACAATTTAGATGTGCAGAAACCTACATCCTTGCTTTAACCTTCATGTCTAAGTATATGAACCTATCCAACCTGCATTTCGAGTCAACAGACATTTGTTTAGTTTTATGAAACTATGTCGTATTAATTGCCTTACAACATAGTATCGTACCCCTCCACAAACAGTAAACGAAGCAGCTATTCTCTGAAATGTCTGCTGTCTTCCATGAATTATCACCATAAAACTTCAACATCCTAGCTGTAGCTACCCTACATTATCTTCTTCTGGCCTAATATCGAACCCATCAGCCCATGTTCTATAGCTTGTTCGCGATAGTCAAAGATGCAGTTTCACCATTAGCCGTCCTACACGTGAAGAGCAGATATACCACACAGCTACCAAAAATTTGAGATTTTCAGCTACCAGTTTCAAATCAAAGAATCTGCAAATCCAATACGTAACAACTAAATCTTAAGCAATATCAGATATATGTATATATATATATATATATAACATGAAAAGCTGAAACTAAAATATAAATCACTGTAGTCCTATTTTTGATTTCTACAAGCCAAAGAGTACAAACCTAACCTATCTATACTGTAACTTGAGGGACGAAACATCAAAACTGAACGCTGCGAACATAATGTGAAAGGAAAACTCATACATACCTACCATCTGCAGCGATTTGAGAAAACTCATACAGTCCTACCATGTCTAAGACCTAGCTTAAGGCTATACAAAAGCACATGAGTTTCCCTTAATTACTGCTGATGAACTTACACTACATGCCTTGGCACCCACGGCTTCGTATGCCTATAAATAAACACCGAACCCTCTGCGATATCTTCTACACGAGATCAGTATGCCGTGGTTTACAATGCAACCAAAACAAGTATAATCTTCCACTAAAAATCATTACAAAATTTATACGCCTCTATAAAGGTCCCAAACTCATATACATAGCAGTATGAGCAACACAGTGGAGGCATTCACTGGTACAAATTCTCTTACTTTGAATCCATAAATTGAAGAAAAACCCAAAGAAACAATGAAAAGCGAACTACACTAAAACCGCACTTGCATGCAAACTAGGAAGGATTCGAAAAAAACATTCGTCCATCCTCACTTTAGCAGCGGGGCTGCTGGTGAGAGGGCGTGCGAGCAGGATAAGGAGGAGTACATAAAGTAGAGGCTTGGACGAGGTGAAGCGGCGGTACAGATCTGAGATGATCGGAAGATACAGTTACGTATTCTCATGGGTGGTGGGACCTACCGGAAGCTAGACACGGCAAAGTCGGTCAGAGGCGGAGATATAAACGCAGGCGGTTCTGGTGGGTCAACGTTGAGGGGCTCTGGTGGTGTAAATCATTGGCGGCGGCGGTTTAAATGGGAGGAGCGCTCGTGCTTTTGGGAAAAGGGGAGAAATGTTATCCTCGAAAGTGGTCATTCTAAACCAACCTGGAGCGTGTTGTTTTTATCAGGAGAGATGGAACTATGTAGAGTGGCTTGGGTTTCAAAGAAGATAATGGGCCAATTTCAAATGGGTAAGGCCCGTAACTAAATTCAATTAAGTTCAAATTAAAGGAAATTAGTGTATTAACTTAACATTTTTATAACTGGTTCATACATTATCAGAATTTAAAGAAACAGGATCCGTTAGGACCATATTGTCACCAGCTACATACTGGAACTGGTTTTGAGCAATTTGGGGATCGTTACAATTTTAGAGAAAATAAAATGCTCGATGGGGTCTACCGACCGTAACGGACAAGGTGAGAAAATCTCACAAACTCTGCTTAATTTATAAAATATTTTTAGAATTTAAAAATGATGGTTGTTTCGCTGTGTGTTGGCTGATGGGTTGAACCGCTAGTTGTTTGGTTGAAAATATCGATAACGATGTTTATAAATCGTTAATCGAATATTGATTCTGTTTATCAGAAAATTTCATATTCGTGTTGATTAACATCTGTGGATGCAGGGAAACAGGTTGGAGGGATCCAACTGGGTTCCTCAACATTTATTTTACTGTTTTTCATATATTGTGTCATATGATGTGATATGAAATCTGTTGTTGATTTCGTATGGTTGATGATACTTATCAATATTAAATGGTATGTTAAATACCAGAAGTAGTACTGGAATGTTAAAAGGGAAAATTTCAATGTTATATTGAAAAGAAATATTTATAAAATCAAAAGATTTTATAAAAGAAAGTATTTATTTAGAAAATAAATAGAATTGAAAAGGAATATTTATTTGAAAAATGGATAAAATAGAAAGGGGAAATATGTGTAAAACAAATAGAAAGAAAATAGTTAGATTATAAAAGGAATTATTATAAAATCAATAGATTTTATAAAAAGATAATATTTTATAGAATAAATAGAATTATCAAAAAAAGGGATTTATTTTAAAATAAATAGATTAGAAAAGAGAAGAAATACTTGACAAGTGACTAGGATTGTATAGAAGGAGAATTTTTCATTTGAAATGTGTAGACCCGTGCTTCGCACACGGGTATAGCTTAACATGGATTTAAAGTAAAGATTTTAAATAGAATCTATTCTGACCAATAGATTGAGAAGATAAATTTATAAATGATATTTTATAAATCAAATGAAAAGTTTATCATCGAATAAATAGAGTATATAAGTCAGGACTTATATAGAGAGGTAAAAATCGATTTCAACATTGATATTTGAAACTGAATAAACATAGGGTTAATTTGATATAGTTAATCGAAGTAGAATTAATTGAATGTTAGTTATTCAATTAGAGTTGATCAGATATAGTTATTTGAGATAGAGTTAGTCAACATAGTTATTTAAGATGTGTTGCCATTTCGTACAACTGCTAGCGAAATTCGCAGGGATGCAGATAGCCTACGGCGGTCGGATGTTTCCTGAGGGAATCAGGCGTAACCATTGTGATCGCTGCGATCTAGAGTCAAACGAATGGAGTAAAATTGAATATTAGCCATTCGAAATAAAGTTAAAACAGACATAGTTATTAAAATATAAATTAATCGAATATTAGTTATTAGATAGGAGTTAGATAAGTTGAGTAATCCAGAAAGTTAATTATATGTGTAAAGGCCCGCAAATCCGTACTATCTGAGTCGACTAATAATACCACACGTCTGTAATAACCCGAAAATCTGGGCCAGTTTAAAATTTTTATTTTGGCAATTTTAGCGAATTTTGATTATTTAAAATGAATTATTTTAAATAATATCGACGAGAAATTTATTTTGAATATAATTCGAACGTATATATTATGCGCGTCGTCGTTAGAATATAAATATTTATATATAATTATAAATAGAATTGAAATGGCGCGGTAGTTCGATAATTCGATTTCAAACTTCAATTGAATGTACCGGGTGCAAAACAATCCGGATTTTAGTGAAACCAAAAATGATAGGATCTAATTGATGATATCTTTCTATCGAATTCGAAAAATCAGGATTTCATAGCGGGAATCAAAAGATATGCCCAGTTGAAAATTCTGAATAGTCGCTATGGAATTCAGGCCCTTAAAAATGGGAATTTTGCAAACGACCTCGGATTTCGACGAAACCACTTTTGTTGGGTCCGTGAAGTAAAGTTATTGCTAGATTCCAAATTTCATAATTTTTCGAATCAAAATGTGAGCGTGGCAAAGGAAAACGCGTTTGACCAGTTTCAGTTGATTTTAATCGACTGGAAATTGGCCATTTTTCAAACGGCCTCAGAATTCGACGAAACTAGTTTTGTTAGGACCGTATCGTCAATACGAAGCTAGAAAATATTTTTCTGTGATTTATCAAGTTAGTATGCGACCCCGGTAATTTGAAATGTACGTTTAAAATCCAATATAATGATTTAAATGTAAATTTAACGGAAACTGATTCGAACGATCGAATCAACCTACGAAACAAGTCCCATTGTGTTCGGAATAGGGGTAAAACACTATGGACGACAGGCGGTGGGCCTCGTTTCGAGGTCGTACGAAAAAGTCAACTTTTAGTATATAAATAAATTATATAAAAAAAAATATCTCCCTCTCCTTATATCCGCTCAGGCTCCCCCCCCCTCCCCCCCCACGTTTAAATCAATTAAGATAAAAAAAAATGGAGGGCGCGATGGCCGCCGCCGCCCCAGGCGGAACACCGCCGCAACCCCCCCCCCCCCTCTTTCCGCCGCCTCCTTCCTTCTCCTCCCCCTCCACTCCTTCTTCTCCGACTGCGACATCCCCCAGGCCACCGCACCATCTTCGTACCCTCTCTGCTCCCTCCATCTCGAGGCCGCCACCAACATCTCACGCCCCCACAGCGAACCCCCACCTCCCCCTTAGGCTCCTCCCTCCTCGATTTCAGACCCCAAACCCCTGTAAGTTTTTAATGTTTTATTTTTATTTGTTTTCTTTATTTATTTATTATGTAATAGCTTTTATAAATTTAGAAAAATCGTTTTTTTTCATGACTAAAATTAGTCTTGTTTGCTATGTATAAGAGGTAAAAAGGGTTTGAACTTTAAAAATAGAAAAGGCGAGAACTTTATATATAAAAAGAAAAGATTGGATTTTTAAACTAGAAAGGCTATGATTTTTAGCTTAGCAAAGTTGAGATTTTTATTTATAACAAAGGCGATATTTTTATAATGTAGAAAGGTTAAAAATATAGTATTTATACTAGTGGCATAATAAAAATAGAATTTTTATATATTGAACTTCGAAATAAAAATAGAATTTTTATATATTGAACTTCGAAATAAAAATAGAATTTTTATATATTGAACTTCGAAATAAAATAGAATTTTTATATATTGAACTTCGAAATAAAAATAGAATTTTTATATATTGAACTTCGAAATAAAAATAGAATTTTTATATATTGAACTTCGAAATAAAAATAGAATTTTTATATATTGAACTTCGAAATAAATATAGAATTTTTATATATTGAACTTCGAAATAAAAATAGGATTTTTATATATTGAACTTCAAAATAAAAATATGATTTTTATATATGGAATAGCGAAGTAAAAACTCGATTTTTACATAGGTAGTGAAAGCGGGCGACGAAGGTAACAAAAAGGCGAGAACGAAGAAGAAGAGTCAAGATGATTGGATAGCTATAGGTGAGAATTTCTCACCTTTCAATTTAAATTTTCTAGTTATATATATATACTAGGATGCAGACGGTGCTTAGTAGCACCCGACACAATCGTCCACAGACCATGGACTTGTTTGTTTGGTTGCAAAAATTAGTTAGATTATTGGATTGAAATTTGAATTGCTTGGTGAAATAAAATTGGTTTGATTGATGTGTGAATGGCATGGGCCTTCACTAGACCGGGGATAAGGCTAGGCCTCATCCCGTTTCTAGTATCGTGCCGTTATGCTGCCGAAATTTTCTAAAATATGTTAGAAAAATAAAAATATCATTTTATTTAAAGAATGAACTGAATAGAAATTCATATGTTGGAATAAAATGTTTTGTCGTTAAAAATATAATTTTTAACGTGAAGTGAATAAAATAAAATATTCATTTACAAACCGGACGGTTTGTTTATGTACACCTATTTGAATGACATTGATTGGACGATAAATTTTACACATCGCCCAACTGCACAAATAAAATCTGTGTTTGATTGTTTGAAACCCCACACGGGTGTTGGGATGAAATTTGAAGTTCACTCATCCTGATTTATTAAATATGTCGATCGGTTGATTGACAAGCTGTTTTAAGCGTTAGATATCTATATTTGATGCTTACACAGTGTAGTGCACTTTGGTTGATGGTTGATTATTTTTCAATGCTATTATACATGTGTTGTATGAAAATCCATATAATTAACTTTATATGGTAATTGATTGGGCCTCATTCCAATTTGAAAAATAAAGAATAATATAAAATAAAGGTTCATGTGTTGACAGTACTCATCCATTGAGATTGGTCATGTGTTGAACGAAATATTTTGATAATAACAACTATTTTGAAAAAGAAACATTTGAAATAGAATATTTGAAAATAGAAATTTATGAAGCCGTGTTGATTAGATTGACGCCATTTTGACGTGAACGATATTTATATCGATTTCGAAATGAATTGAATTGAAACGATTTCGAAATGAATTGAATTGAAAACGATTTTGAAATGAATTGAATTGAAAACGATTTCGAAATGAATTGAATTGAAAACGATTTCGAAATGAATTGAATTGAAAACGATTTCGAAATAAATTGAATTGAAAACGATTTCGAAATGAATGGAATTGAAAACGATTTCGAAATGAATTGAATTGAAAACGATTTCGAAATGAATTGAATTGAAAACGATTTCGAAATGAATTGAATTGAAAACGATTTCGAAATGAATTGAATTGAAAACGATTTCGAAATGAATTGAATTGAAAACGATTTCGAAATGAATTGAATTGAAAACGATTTCGAAATGAATTGAATTGAAAACGATTTCGAAATGAATTGAATTGAAAACGATTTCGAAATGAATTGAATTGAAAACGATTTCGAAATGAATTGAATTGAAAACGAATTCAAATTGAATTGAAGGCGAATTGAAATGAATTCAAATTGAATTGAAATTTGAATTGAATAGAAATGAATTTTGAAACGAATTTATAAAGAAGAATTCAATTTTGCTTTGAATTGAAATGGAAGTTGAAATAGATTTTGAAACGAATTTTAAAACTATTTATATAATTCGTTTTAAATAGAAATCGACGAAATATATATTATATATATTATATATATAATGTAATGGCCTGAATAGAACGCACCGCGCCGCGGCAGTTCGCGAATTTCGACCATTTATTTCAAACGGACATTACGGGAGATCCGACCGTCGGATTCTCCTAAAACCGGAACCGTTGGGTTCGTATCGAAAAGAGCTTTCTAACGAATATTAGAAATTTGAAATCTAACGGTTGGATTTGGAGTTACGTCCAAATCAAATTTGAAAAAGGTCGCTGTAAGTGCAGTTCGATGGCCATTGATGGAAATCGACTGTACGGGCCTTGATAAAATTATTAAAAATAGTAATAATTTTTGTAAAATCATAAGAAATGATTTGTGAAGATTTGGGATGAAAAACTCCATATTTGAAAAGATAAAAATAAATTTTTATCGAAATGAACTAGTTTTGAACTAGAATTATAATTCTATTTATTTTTAAATAAATAAATTGAATTTGAAAGGGTTTTAAAAATAACCAGAATTTCCAATGATTGCATTGGAGTGGATTTGAATCGAAATTGTCTTCGGAATATTTCGATGTGGGGATTCGTGATTATACGGATGTTGTTATGGAAATTTGAAAGATATATATTTATATCGTTATTTCCAATACGACATTTGTTAATCGTAGAATTTGATATTGAATATAAGCCGATATATTTTCTATTCAGAGCCTTATATTGAATATCAAATGTGATTTGGGTTTGTCGTGAGTGGTGTCTTCACTAACACTGTTCTTGAACCCAGTTGAGAAAAGGTTAAATCTTTTTATTTAGATTTAATGAAGTGTACCGATTAAAGAATATTTAATTGGAATTGAATTGATATTGATTTTTGGGTTTATCGTGGACAGTGTTTTAAATAACACTCGTTCTTTAACCCGATAATCAATGGAATGTGACTTTGGGTTTATCGTGAACTGTGTTTTAAATGACACTGATTCTTTAACCCAGTCAAAGATTAAAACTAAGTGGAGTTTTAATGAATCTTTAATTAGATTGAAAAGATCGAGAATGGAGTATCACCAGTTTTACTCCAGGCGATAGTTAAATCTTTAATTAGATTTGAACGTGAAATGGTAATTGAATTTACCGATAACACCGTGGTGTTAGATATGAAGTATAACCAGTTTTACTTCATGGGATGAATAGGTTGGGATTGGGAAATAAAATAAATGATTTCTTCGGTGTGGTTCGCTAATCCCGACTAGTTTGAATTGATATTCAAAGGAGATTAAAGAATAAATTTAAAGAATTTATCTTGGATAAAATTAATGGGAACTTTTCCCAAAGTATAGGAATATTTGAATAAAAGAATATTCTGAATTGGAATGAGGCGTATGTTGTGTTTGTGTAACACTTTTATAATATATACGCGAGTTATTCAGAAAGACCGGGTTTATCCCATTCTGAATAACTGATTCGACGTGGTGTCGAAGATGAAGACGATGGTCGAAGGCCGGAAGTCTTCACGTCGTTTGGGTGATTACTGATGATCTTGATTGGGCTGTACACCCAAGAAGATGGAAACAGTTGGTGATCGTCCAGACGTACTTGGAGATCGATGGATATGCGGGGTACTAGGTGCCTCCGGTTTCGTTCAGACCCAGAACGAACTTGTAAATGGACTGTGTGTCTGACATTGGATTTTAGTCCGTGTGATTGATCTCTATTAAATATATATCTGTTTGGCGGCGGAGAATTTATTCTCTTGCTTAACGCCCTTCTCTGAGACGTACGAGCTCAGGGGTTATATATTGATGGATATCAAACGCATGGAGTGAATTGTCTGTGTGGCATGCCTAAGTGGCAATTGATCGAGGCTTCTGTTGAGAAGCAAAGTCTTGTGGTGATGATAAAAGCAAGGCCTTTGTGGCGTAGCTTTGTGTAACGTTTGCTTCGCGAGTTTCACACCCGGTATGAACCAAAAACGGGAGACGGACCTCAGGGAGGGCATGCATTTCCTTCTAGCTAAAAAGTGGCATCAGTGGTTTTACACGCCCTGACGAGTTTGACTTATGTGGTTGTTGCTGTTGCGAGGCGCCTCGGTTTGATCGGACGATCCGGATCCAATGGAGTCATTCGTTGGCTCATTTACGCCCCAAAGGGCGGGGAAACGTAGTGTTCAGGCATTTTAATCCACATCGGTGGACCGGCCCTGACGATCCAAGGGTCACTCGAGCTCTGATCCTGAGACTCGGGCTAGACAGTCTCGAATCGGTTGAGGACTATCTTTTGCCTCGGTTCATAGATGGAAATCCAATTTCCAAATACGTGACTTTGCGGTTTTATTTGTAGAGCCTAGTATGGCGACATAGTGGGATGGGGCACTTATGCCGCCTATGATTGATACTTATGATTTGAAGTTGTTTTATACACTATGCACTTATTATAGTATCAAATGATTTGTTTTAAACGTATCAAGCATTCTTGGCTATTATAAGGTAAAAACCCTATCCTCCGGCTTGCGATTTCATTGTGTGATGGGAACTGGGTCTTATAATAGCTTCATTTTTTCTTTATTTAGCATTGCGCTGTTTGTTTTATGCACTGGTATTCTTGGGAGGAAACCCGTTCCGTGTTATACGGCGTGGTCCCTTGATTTACCTAACTTTAAAAACAAAGATTAAAAACTGTTTTAGTTCTCACACCAGTCACATGACTGACCTGGAGTTTATTGTTTTAACCTAAACTCTGGGTGCCCTTATTTTGACACGGGCAGCTAGTAGTTTTGGTTTTGCAGATTTATATTCACAGGATCCTGGTTTACAGCTGGAACGATATCCGGAAAGCTTTGTATCCGTATATCTTCTTCTAGTTGTGTATTGTATTATTTTCCGCTGCTATGTATTTAAATGTAATTTAAATCTCTGATATTTCTGTGTAATTTTTATTCATTAATACTCTGTATATTCTTGTAATCTAATGCATTGTTGTAATATACAATGGAATGTTCTTCTGTATGCGTTCTATTTTGTCCTGTTTTCGAACTATCCGGCACTTTCCTTTACGGGGGAAGTTACGGTTTTTCACAGTTGGTATCAGAGCTTTGGTTTACAAAGCTCAGAGAACAAGGCACATTATAACCATACGAGAGAATTCATCAGATATTGGATTAGTAATATCCAATTAGAATGACTCGTTAGAGATGGGATCAGTAGTATCCTAGAACGAGTGTGAAGAGTAATTTTTTTTTTAAAGTGAAAACAAATTTTTGTTTTGAAAATATAAATCAATTATTCGTATTTGATTATCTATTTATATTGAGTTGGACAGTCCAGTATATAAAGATTTTGCGTATACGTCTGATCCACGTGTATTTGAAATTTTAATATACTGGATAGATATAGAATCACACTCTAGTCGCCCGGAGATGAGTCAGATGATGAGGCCTCATCATCAGTGTTTATATTCGAGTGACGAAAGTGAGATTTCTATATATTTCCTATTGACTGGTGTGAGAACCAAAAATTAGATAGGGCCTATTGTTGTGATTTGGCATCAAAAATCTGATTTTTAGAATATGTATCAAAATTATGAATTTGAAACTCTAATTCACAAATTGATTGATGTTAGTGTTGTTTGTTTATTTGTTTGCTAATTTTGGACTATTATGCCTAATTGAATCAAATATTAAATTGTATTGAAAATTGGTCGCATTTGCTTGCATATACATATACTTACATTGAACAGGTCATAGCAAGGAGGCTAGAGCCGAAGAATAAAATTTGTTTGCCCGACAAATAGGTACATGTTTACTACATGATTTACTGTTTTGTTTGGGTGATGATGATTTTATGAGCCTATTGGCTAGCCGCTTGACTTTTTCTTTTTCTTTTTGAGATCTGAAGGACCGGGGAAGCTATTTGAAATTCCCCGATGCTCCCGGTGCAGGGGAGGTTATGGCGAAATTTTTCGGAAATTTAGGGTGTTAGCCAAATTTTTGAAATTTTGAAAATTCTCAGAAACTGAAAAGTTTGAGAATGGAAGCCAGATCGAACATAGAGTTGATTGATCAAACCACTTTCAACTTTGTTCCTTTTCGGGGACGAAAAGTTTTAAGTGGGGGAGATTGTAATAACCCAAAAATCTGGGCCAGTTTAAAATTTTTATTTTGGCAATTTTAGCGAATTTTGCTTATTTAAAATGAATTATTTTAAATAATATCGACGAGAAATTTATTTTGAATATAATTCGAACGTATATATTATGCGCGTCGTCGTTAGAATATAAATATTTATATATAATTATAAATAGAATTGAAATGGCGCGGTAGTTCGATAATTCGATTTCAAACTTCAATTGAATGTACCGGGTGCAAAACAATCCGGATTTTAGTGAAACCAAAAATGATACGATCTAATTGATGGTATCTTTCTATCGAATCCGAAAAATCAGGATTTCATAGCGGGAATCAAAAGATATGTCCAGTTGAAAATTCTGAATAGTCGCTATGGAATTCAGGCCCTTAAAAATGGGAATTTTGCAAACGACCTCGGATTTCGACGAAACCACTTTTGTTGGGTCCGTGATGTAAAGTTATTGCTAGATTCCAAATTTCATAATTTTTCGAATCAAAATGTGAGCGTGGCAAAGGAAAACGCATTTGACCAGTTTCAGTTGATTTTAATCGACTGGAAATTGGCCATTTTTCAAACGGCCTCAGAATTCGACGAAACTAGTTTTGTTAGGACCGTATCGTCAATACGAAGCTAGAAAATATTTTTCTGTGATTTATCAAGTTAGTATGCGACGCCGGTAATTTGAAATGTACGTTTAAAATCCAATATAATGATTTAAATGTAAATTTAACGGAAACTGATTCGAACGATCGAATCAACCTACGAAACAAGTCCCATTGTGTTCGGAATGGGGGTAAAACACTATGGACGACAGGCGGTGGGCCTCGTTTCGAGGTCGTACGAAAAAGTCAACTTTTAGTAAATAAATAAATTATAAAAAAAATATCTCCCTCTCCTTATATCCGCTCAGCCCCCCCCCCCCCCCCACGTTTAAATCAATTCAGATAAAAAAAAATGGAGGGCGCGATGGCCGCCGCCGCCCCAGGCGGAACACCGCCGCAACCCCCCTTCCCCTCTTTCCGCCGCCTCCTTCCTTCTCCTCCCCCTCCACTCCTTCTTCTCCGACTGCGACATCCCCCAGGCCACCGCACCATCTTCGTACCCTCTCTGCTCCCTCCATCTCGAGGCCGCCACCAACATCTCACGCCCCCACAGCGAACCCCCACCGCCCCCTTAGGCTCCTCCCTCCTCGATTTCAGACCCCAAACCCCTGCAAGTTTTTAATGTTTTATTTTTATTTGTTTTCTTTATTTATTTATTATGTAATAGCTTTTATAAATTTAGAAAAATCGTTTTTTTTTTCATGACTAAAATTAGTCTTGTTTGCTATGTATAAGAGGTAAAAAGGGTTTGAACTTTAAAAATAGAAAAGGCGAGAACTTTATATATAAAAAGAAAAGATTGGATTTTTAAACTAGAAAGGCTATGATTTTTAGCTTAGCAAAGTTGAGATTTTTATTTATAACAAAGGCGATATTTTTATAATGTAGAAAGGTTAAAAATATAGTATTTATACTAGTGGCATAATAAAAATAGAATTTTTATATATTGAACTTCGAAATAAAAATAGAATTTTTATATATTGAACTTCGAAATAAAAATAGAATTTTTATATATTGAACTTCGAAATAAAAATAGAATTTTTATATATTGAACTTCGAAATAAAAATAGAATTTTTATATATTGAACTTCGAAATAAAAATAGAATTTTTATATATTGAACTTCGAAATAAAAATAGGATTTTTATATATCGAACTTCGAAATAAAAATATGATTTTTATATATGGAATAGCGAAGTAAAAACTCGATTTTTACATAGGTAGTGAAAGCGGGCGACGAAGGTAACAAAAAGGCGAGAACGAAGAAGAAGAGTCAAGATGATTGGATAGCTATAGGTGAGAATTTCTCACCTTTCAATTTAAATTTTCTAGTTATATATATATACTAGGATGCAGACGGTGCTTAGTAGCACCCGACACAATCGTCCACAGACCATGGACTTGTTTGTTTGGTTGCAAAAATTAGTTAGATTATTGGATTGAAATTTGAATTGCTTGGTGAAATAAAATTGGTTTGATTGATGTGTGAATGGCATGGGCCTTCACTAGACCGGGGATAAGGCTAGGCCTCGTCCCGTTTCTAGTATCGTGCCGTTATGCCGCCGAAATTTTCTAAAATATGTTAGAAAAATAAAAATATCATTTTATTTAAAGAATGAACTGAATAGAAATTCATATGTTGGAATAAAATGTTTTGTCGTTAAAAATATAATTTTTAACGTGAAGTGAATAAAATAAAATATTCATTTACAAACCGGACGGTTTGTTTATGTACACCTATTTGAATGACATTGATTGGGACGATAAATTTTACACATCGCCCAACTGCACAAATAAAATCTGTGTTTGATTGTTTGAAACCCCACACGGGTGTTGGGATGAAATTTGAAGTTCACTCATCCTGATTTATTAAATATGTCGATCGGTTGATTGACAGGCTGTTTTAAGCGTTAGATATCTATATTTGATGCTTACACAGTGTAGTGCACTTTGGTTGATGGTTGATTATTTTTCAATGCTATTATACATGTGTTGTATGAAAATCCATATAATTAACTTTATATGGTAATTGATTGGGCCTCATTCCAATTTGAAAAATAAAGAATAATATAAAATAAAGGTTCATGTGTTGACAGTACTCATCCATTGAGATTGGTCATGTGTTGAACGAAATATTTTGATAATAACAACTATTTTGAAAAAGAAACATTTGAAATAGAATATTTGAAAATAGAAATTTATGAAGCCGTGTTGATTAGATTGACGCCATTTTGACGTGAACGATATTTATATCGATTTCGAAATGAATTGAATTGAAACAATTTCGAAATGAATTGAATTGAAAACGATTTCGAAATGAATTGAATTGAAAACGATTTCGAAATGAATTGAATTGAAAACGATTTCGAAATAAATTGAATTGAAAACGATTTCGAAATGAATGGAATTGAAAACGATTTCGAAATGAATTGAATTGAAAACGATTTCGAAATGAATTGAATTGAAAACGATTTCGAAATGAATTGAATTGAAAACGATTTCGAAATGAATTGAATTGAAAACGATTTCGAAATGAATTGAATTGAAAACGATTTCGAAATGAATTGAATTGAAAACGATTTCGAAATGAATTGAATTGAAAACGATTTCGAAATGAATTGAATTGAAAACGATTTCGAAATGAATTGAATTGAAAACGATTTCGAAATGAATTGAATTGAAAACGAATTCAAATTGAATTGAAGGCGAATTGAAATGAATTCAAATTGAATTGAAATTTGAATTGAATAGAAATGAATTTTGAAACGAATTTATAAAGAAGAATTCAATTTTGCTTTGAATTGAAATGGAAGTTGAAATAGATTTTGAAACGAATTTTAAAACTATTTATATAATTCATTTTAAATAGAAATCGACGAAATTTATATTATATATATAATGTAATGGCCTGAATAGAACGCGCCGCGCCGCGGCAGTTCGCGAATTTCGACCATTTATTTCAAACGGACATTACGGGAGATCCGACCGTCGGATTCTCCTAAAACCGGAACCGTTGGGTTCGCATCGAAAAGAGCTTTCTAACGAATATTAGAAATTTGAAATCTAACGGTTGGATTTGGAGTTACGTCCAAATCAAATTTGAAAAAGGTCGCTGTAAGTGCAGTTCGATGGCCATTGATGGAAATCGACTGTACGGGCCTTGATAAAATTATTAAAAATAGTAATAATTTGTGTAAAATCATAAGAAATGATTTGTGAAGATTTGGGATGAAAAACTCCATATTTGAAAAGATAAAAATATATTTTTATCGAAATGAACTAGTTTTGAACTAGAATTATAATTCTATTTATTTTTAAATAAATAAATTGAATTTGAAAGGGTTTTAAAAATAACCAGAATTTCCAATGATTGCATTGGAGTGGATTTGAATCGAAATTGTCTTTGGAATATTTCAATGTGGGGATTCGTGATTATACGGATGTTGTTATGGAAATTTGAAAGATATATATTTATATCGTTATTTCCAATACGACATTTGTTAATCGTAGAATTTGATATTGAATATAAGCCGATATATTTTCTATTCAGAGCCTTATATTGAATATCAAATGTGATTTGGGTTTGTCGTGAGTGGTGTCTTCACTAACACTGTTCTTGAACCCAGTTGAGAAAAGGTTAAATCTTTTTATTTAGATTTAATGAAGTGTACCGATTAAAGAATATTTAATTGGAATTGAATTGATATTGATTTTTGGGTTTATCGTGGACAGTGTTTTAAATAACACTCGTTCTTTAACCCGATAATCAATGGAATGTGACTTTGGGTTTATCGTGAACTATGTTTTAAATGACACTGATTCTTTAACCCAGTCAAAGATTAAAACTAAGTGGAGTTTTAATGAATCTTTAATTAGATTGAAAAGATCGAGAATGGAGTATCACCAGTTTTACTCCAGGCGATAGTTAAATCTTTAATTAGATTTGAACGTGAAATGGTAATTGAATTTACCGATAACACCGTGGTGTTAGATATGAAGTATAACCAGTTTTACTTCATGTGATGAATAGGTTGGGATTGGGAAATAAAATAAATGATTTCTTCGGTGTGGTTCGCTAATCCCGACTAGTTTGAATTGATATTCAAAGGAGATTAAAGAATAAATTTAAAGAATTTATCTTGGATAAAATTAATGGGAACTTTTCCCAAAGTATAGGAATATTTGAATAAAAGAATATTCTGAATTGGAATGAGGCGTATGTTGTGTTTGTGTAACACTTTTATAATATATACACGAGTTATTCAGAAAGACCGGGTTTATCCCATTCTGAATAACTGATTCGACGTGGTGTCGAAGATGAAGACGATGGTCGAAGACCGGAAGTCTTCACGTCGTTTGGGTGATTACTGATGATCTTGATTGGGCTGTACACCCAAGAAGATGGAAACAGTTGGTGATCGTTCAGACGTACTTGGAGATCGATGGATATGCGGGGTACTAGGTGCCTCCGGTTTCGTTCAGACCCAGAACGAACTTGTAAATGGACTGTGTGTCTGACATTGGATTTTAGCCGTGTGATTGATCTCTATTAAATATATATCTGTTTGGCGGCGGAGAATTTATTCTCTTGCTTAACGCCCTTCTCTGAGACGTACGAGCTCAGGGGTTATATATTGATGGATATCAAACGCATGGAGTGAATTGCCTGTGTGGCATGCCTAAGTGGCAATTGATCGAGGCTTCTGTTGAGAAGCAAAGTCTTGTGGTGATGATCAAAGCAAGGCCTTTGTGGCGTAGCTTTGTGTAACGTTTGCTTCGCGAGTTTCACACCCGGTATGAACCAAAAACGGGAGACGGACCTCAGGGAGGGCATGCGTTTCCTTCTAGCTAAAAAGTGGCGTCAGTGGTTTTACACGCCCTGACGAGTTTGACTTATGTGGTAGTTGCTGTTGCGAGGCGCCTCGGTTTGATCGGACGATCCGGGTCCGATGGAGTCATTCGTTGGCTCATTTACGCCCCAAAGGGCGGGGAAACGTAGTGTTCAGACATTTTAATCCACATCGGTGGACCGGCCCTGACGATCCAAGGGTCACTCGAGCTCTGATCCTGAGACTCGGGCTAGACAGTCTCGAATCGGTTGAGGACTATCTTTTGCCTCGGTTCATAGATGGAAATCCAATTTCCAAATGCGTGACTTTGCGGTTTTATTTGTAGAGCCTAGTATGGCGACATAGTGGGATGGGGCACTTATGCCGCCTATGATTGATACTTATGATTTGAAGTTGTTTTATACACTATGCACTTATTATAGTATTAAATGATTTGTTTTAAACGTATCAAGCATTCTTGGCTATTATAAGGTAAAAACCCTATCCTCCGGCTTGCGATTTCATTGTGTGATGGGAACTGGGTCTTATAACAGCTTCATTTTTTCTTTATTTAGCATTGCGCTGTTTGTTTTATGCACTGGTATTCTTGGGAGGAAACCCGTTCCGTGTTATACGGCGTGGTCCCTTGATTTACCTAACTTTAAAAACAAAGATTAAAAACTGTTTTAGTTCTCACACCAATCACATGACTGACCTGGAGTTTATTGTTTTAACCTAAACTTTGGGTGCCCTTATTTTGACACGGGCAGCTAGTAGTTTTGGTTTTGCAGATTTATATTCACAGGATCCTGGTTTACAGCTGGAACGATATCCGGAAAGCTTTGTATCCGTATATCTTCTTCTAGTTGTGTATTGTATTATTTTCCGCTGCTATGTATTTAAATGTAATTTAAATCTCTGATATTTCTGTGTAATTTTTATTCATTAATACTCTGTATATTCTTGTAATCTGATGCATTGTTGTAATATACAATGGAATGTTCTTCTGTATGCGTTCTATTTTGTCCTGTTCTCGAACTATCCGGCACTTTCCTTTACGGGGGAAGTTACGGGTTTTCACAACGTCCAACCCAAATTGCACAGAAATACGAATCATTATTAGAAAGAAGTTAGAGGATGAGAAGTAGAAAGAAAGGAATATTAGAATAGAAGAAAACAAAGAAGACAAATCTCATAGCGGAACGAATAAAATATATTATATAACATAACTTTTGAAATACAAATCAGTAACTATATATACATACCATCATCAGAGCATAATAGTTATTCCTGGAACAGTTATAAACGCCTGTTTCTAGATACAACATAGTACACAGCGGAAATACAATAGTCTATAGCTAACTGGTGAAGCTTCCTACTTCCAGCTCTTCCAAGTGAATCTGAAAAATCCGGACTACTTGACTGCCCGTACAAATTTGGGCACCCAAGAGTTTAGGGAAAGCAAACAAAATAAACTCTGGGTCAGTCGTGGGACTGGTGTGAGTAAACTCCAACCATTTGATTAACTTTCAAAATCCTTTCTAAAGAAATGATAATAGTAAGACCAGCCCACACATCAACATGGACGGTTTTTACCTTACTTTAACCCAAAACACTTTGATACGAAAATCCAGTGATATTATAATAGTGTCTAAATCAAATAGGTAACAATCTAGCAGAACGCTTGCATCTCACGCTCCATATATAATATAAAATCAAAAACCGCATGGAGCTTATTGGAGATTGGATTTCCAACATGACAAGGTATGGAACCACCTTCCGATCAGTGTACTCTAGAGGCGATACACTGGGGTTCAACAAGAACATCTTGCAACCCGGCCCACACATGACCGACCACTCATTTCGCTTGAGTGTATCGGATGTATATCACCAACGGTTAGGATCAGCATGGGACAGCATCGAATAGAATAAGGAATTAAATGAATCTCTAGATAAGTGATAATACATCCTAATGGGAGTGACCCACATAGCCATGTTGCCTGCCCGATTTTTGTCATTTCCCGGTTGTTGAGGCCTAAGGCTTCGATTACTTATCATTCATTGATAGCACCATCACATTGAATGCCACATTATCAGATCCGTTAATCACTAATTGATTTGCACAAATATTCTGGATGTTATGCTAAGGGAATAAATCCGTTGCAACCATATATATTTATACAGACCAACCCATTTGATCATTGGAAATACTTTGTCGGACATTCGTCCATATACGTTCGTTCTGGGATTGAACAAAACCAAAGGCACAATTTCTATTAATAGAAAAGCCCTTGCACTTTACTCCATCTCAGATTATCTTGATATAATCTGATTTGCATCGCTACTGCCAATACAGAGTGATTCACGGATAATAATCCAACTGGTCTCTCCATATTGATAACGATATTGGCAAATACTTCGATAGTCGGTTATTTAACTATCGAAGAAAAATAAACAAACATCCATTCAAAACATCAAACAATCACTGGGCCTTTTTAATTAATATTTCATTAATTAAATCACTTCTACATTTTCTTATCAATATTTGTTAGCCAAATATTTCCAGTAATCCTCTTGGCCTCTTACGCCATTTGGAAAACGTTTCCAAATATCAACTTCTTTTATTTTCTATATTTAGAAAATATCTCTATTTGAAATTGAAAACAATTTCAATCACATATCTCTTTCCCGACTACTTCAATTATACTCGGGAAATATTTACTCTTATATTTCGAAAATCCCATCACTTGGGTTAAAACGAATGTTGTATAAATATCGTTACAACAACCCACAATATTTTATTCAACTAACTCTTTTTTAAACACTTCTCTTCGAGACTGGATCCTGCTATTTATCAATTAAAAATGAAATCAATCAAGTTGGGGTAAAATTACCTCTCAGACCTTGACTGAAAACATCCTCAACTTCAAAACGGCAAAACCACTAACCTCGAATAAACACACTATAAAACCCAATTATTCATTTTTAAAACATGTATATGGTTCGCTTTCTATTTCTAATTTATAGATTTCCCTTTTTGTTTACAATATTCTAATTTTGAATTCGTTTACTTATCGAATTCTATATATGTCAATACATTGATTTCTAACTATTAAATTATCTTAAAAATATTCTAACTCCATAAATTCCCGGAAAAATTCACCATAACCTCCTTTGTACCGGGAGCTTTGGGATATTTCAAATAGCCTCCCATGGCCCTCACCAATCCAAAAGAAAAAGGAAAAGCCAAGCGGCTTGCCGATACGGTGCATAAAATCTCATATATGAATTTAAACATGTACCTTTTTGTCAGGCACATAAATAAAATCTTCATGTACTCCATTCCATGTCTGTTTAACACCTGTTCACCTGTTTCCAATTCAATTCAACTCAACCCATTCGTTTGAATTCAGTTTCGCTCATTTATTCTTTAATTAGCTATTTTTCCTATTCCACTTCTTTGTTTGAACATAACATGTTCAAATAAAATATTTAACTTGCTCATAACCAAATTGAATTTTTCAATTTCAATTCTAGTTTTCTTTTCGATTTCGAATATAAATTTTCAAATCGAATTCACTTACTCAAAGCCCAATATCCATTCAAAATCTCATTTAACTAATTTCCATTCAAATTAGTTAATTCTATTCAATAATCAAAAATCTGATTTTTGTTTCAAAAATCAATTCATTACTCCACTCGAGTTCCGATATATTTTAGAACTAAAATCTGAATTTTTCTAAATGGAAATTTGGATTTTATTCGCTTAAAAACCTTTAATTTATTTAAATAAACCGTTATGGTTTTAAAATGGTTCTGGCGCTGTTTTTCTGAAAATTTGATTTTGATATAACTCAAAATCTATTCGACGAAATCTAGATTTTTCTTCTCTATTAGAAAACGATTATCAAATCGGTCCTGACGTTTCTTGTTTCGAAGAATTCCGACATCAATTGAGCTTTGTATACTCGATTGAAGTTCAAAACGCCAATTTACGAACTACAGCGCTGCGGCGAGTTCATTTTTAATTATATATATATATATATATATATATATATATATATATGTTTTAAAACTTCATTTATTTAAATTCAACTCTATCCTGATATATATTTAATATATATCAAATCCATTTTCCAATATTTCCGATCTATTTCGCTTCTATTTGAAATTCTATATTCAATTTTCAATTCACTTCTATTTTTTTCAAATTCTATTTGAAGTTCAATATTCGAATTTCCTTTATTCAAATCCCATTTGAATTTCTACGTTCGAATTCTATGCTTGATTTTCCGTTGAATTTCATATATTCAAACTCCATTTGAATTTCTATATTAAAATCCCCTTTGAATTCTATATCCAAATTCCATAGTTTAAATTCCATTTTACTTCTAATTTCAAATTCTATAGTTAAACCCCATTTGAATTTTATTTTAAAATCTCTATAGTTAACTCCATTTGAAATCTACTTTCAAATCTCTATAGTTAACTCCATTTGAATTCTATTTTGAAATCTCTATAGTTAACTCCATTTGAAATTTTTTTATTCAAATCCATTTGAATTACTTTGAATTCAAATTCTATTTGAATTCTTTTGAATTCAAATTCTATTTAAATTCTTTTGAATTCAAATTTCTGTATATTCAAATTCTATTAAAATTCAATATATTCAAATTCTATTAAATTTTCTATGTATGAATTCTATTTGAATTTCAATTTCAGATTCCATTTTAACTCTATTAAATTCTATACTCAAAGTCTGTTTCTATTTTCAATTTCTTTAAACAAGTCTCGATTTCAATTTCTTTTGAAATCGATATTTCTATTTTTTTGAAAATAGATTTCCCTTTTCATTTTCACACCTGTATTTCTATTTCTGAATTATCCAATGGTAATTCTTTTCACTTCATTTATAAACATCGTTTATAAAAGAACTATTTATAAACTTTGTTTATAAAGGAGCCACTTGTTTTATTTTTCAAAACAAGTTTATATTTTTATTCCATTCAATAGAATTTTCCCTTTTAATCTCAAATATACTTTCCACGATATTTTAAATAAATTAACACTTAGCCCAGTGATATTTAAAACAATCAAATCACTCAATTTTCAATCATTTTATTTTTCACACGTCATATATGAATATATGAAATCAAGCAAACAAACAGATAATACATTTTTGAGCCTGTTTTTCCTGCATCCATAGACGTTAGTTAACATAGTAATACCCATCCTGCTTCGTGGCAGGATATCGCGGGATAAAAGGGGATCCACTTATATACGTGGGCGTAGGGTCATCCGCTAATGATACTGCGGGCATCCGCTAATGGTACTCCGAGAACAATCCAATCACCAAACTAATATATATATATATATAAATAATAGCAAGCCTATATAACTAATACTTTTAAATCAACCAGAAAGCATTCAAACAAGCAACAAACAATTATTTTTAACAAATAAAAATAATTCGAAATAAAAGGTGAGTGAGATTTACTCACCGTGATTTTTATTTCGATCCATTCAGATTCTGATTCAAATCCTAGCTTATGTAAGTCCACAGCTATAAGCCCATCTGGTTTACTTCATTTGCATCTTAACAATTCTGTAATGACCCATAATCTTTCCATTCATCCACTGTCACCAACATATATTCGCAGCCCCCAAATTCATGCATACCAGAACTCCATTCAGAAATCGCATGAAAAACATCAACTTCAGGTCTTTCTAGAAATCGCAACTTCCTGCAGTGAGCTGCATTTCATCACCTCAAGTCAGAGATGCTCCTCTGATTTACAACCTCGAACCTAGCTTGAATCGATCACTCCCCTCCCCGACATCGAACTCATACCACCTCACCGTCCCCCTCATCCCATCACACGCTTCAAGGAATCGAGTCCCTTTCTTTAAATCCACAAATGAACTCGCGATGCCTCAAATTCGTACTGTCGAATACACGAATTCGAGTACCGGCCTTCCTCGAACGCTTCCCTCTGACAAACACGGACCCGTCTCTTCGATCCTGTTACTCGCGCATCACCTTCTCAAGTTTAGAGCCGACCTCGACTTCCACTTCAAGCCTCGTTCAACGCAGCTCCACCGCACTCGAAGACGTTGAACAAACCTAGGTTGCAAAGTTTAAATTCAAGCCACTGTAATTTGCATCGTACCTCTCCTATTTGTTATCAGAATCGATGTCGAACCTTCTAAAATCGAACTAAGGTTTTCGATTTTTATTTGTTTGCGAGAGGAATTAGTTTCTTCGATTTGAATTGAAAAAGGAAAATAGTTTTACAATTGTTTTGAATAGCAGAGAAACGGGATGGAGATTGTACAGAGGATGTTGCGATTTTATAGAAGAAAAAAACTTAAGGTAGAAGAAATAGGTCTGAGGAGTGGTACAGGGTAGGTGAAGTACAATGGCATTAAACACGATTTGATTTCTATTTAATGTGATTCGAAATAAAGAAATTTTTATCCTTTTTAAATAGATATCTATTTGATTCTTGATTTGATTTCGATCTTATCCATCTAAAATATCTCGGGGTTCATAGTTAAAAATCGTGAACCGCTATTTTAGCATACCGACCGTCGTTATAATGTTATAACGCTATACTGAACTCAACAGATTATTTTCTAAAATTTATTTCGAATGTGGATATATAAAATAACCATATTAAATCGATATAGTATATTTTATATTCAAAAACAAATAAATTCTCTTATGATAAAATATTTTTATTATCATCTATATTCAAATACAATTAATACTGATCATCTGAATTGTTTTGATTCAATTCTAACTTCGAATTAAATTATTTTAAATTCTCGTATTACGATAATAATCAAAATAAATCGTATTTCGATTATTTAATCGATAAACCAATAAAATACCATTTATATTATAAACTCAATATTTAAAAACCTTACTAAATATTTAAAATAAATTGACCAAAAATCCGGGTCGTTACAATATGAGTAAATTCAAATGAGTTATTCGAAATAGTTTATTCGAATAGAATTAAAGGAGATTAACCGAATGTAAAACAATCGAAGAGAGTTAATCGAATGTAAATCATTCGAAGAGAGATTGTCGAATATAGTTATTCGAAGAAAGAATTATCGAATATAGCTTATTCGAGGAAGGGCTATCGAATAGAGATTATTCGAAAGCAGAATTATACATTGAATTCGATTATATCGAATTCAGGAAAGTAATATTTACTTTCTGGTTTTAATCAAGAGTTACTTATTTATTTATAAATTAGTGGTTTAGTTATTTAGTTAAATCGAGGGATAAAAGTTATATTTTGAAATTTGATATTTAGGAAGAAGGAATTATAACGCTATAGTTATAACCAATGTTTTCAAATAAAGAAAGGGATCCATAAATATAATCCGAGAGTTTCGTAAGGAAGTTGTTAAAGAGTTAAAAAGGGTGAACTTTGTCTATTTCGAGGTTGGAAATGTTGTTCAATTAAGGTCTGAGAGGTAATTATACCCCAACTTGATTGACTTCGTTTTTAACTAAGAAGTAGTTAAGGTTCGATAGTGAAAGTGGGTTAAGAACTTGAGTTAATAACCGTGATGGTTTAAATTGGCTTAGGGATGTTTATTTTAAACATCTATTGAAATCAAATGTATAAATTTTGGAAATATTTTCCAAACGTAATCGGACTCTTAGCTTCATACCTATGGTATTTTTGAGGAAATCAATTTGTGATTTGGCGGGTATGACGATGTGGCATTCAAAGTGAATGGTGGTCAAGTGTTTCAAAAGAAATGTAATGACCACAAGCCTCATCAACTGGGACAGAAATCGGGCAGGCAGCGTGGCTAAGTGGGTCGCTGCTATTAGGGTGTATATCACCTATCTAGAGAAAATCCATTTCATTCTATTGTTTATTTCGATGTTGTCCCTTTTTGGGAAGACGGTGGGTAGCTCCCAACCGTTGGTGATATACATTCGATACACTCAAGAGAAATTAGTGGTCGGTCATGTGTGGGCCGAGTTGCAAGACGTTCTTGTTGAACCCAGTGTTTTCGTCTCTAGAGATACACTATCGGCAGGTGGTCCCATACCTTGTCATAGTTGGAATCCAATCTCCAATAAGCGCTCGCGGTTTTGTTTGTATACTATATGTGTGGAACGTGAGATGCAAGCATTCTGCTAGATTCTAATTACTTGAGATTAGACATTTTTATAATATCAGACAAGTATTGATTTCCAAAACTGTTTTGGTTTATCGTAAGGTAAAAACCGTCCGTGTTTATGTGAAGATTGGTCTTACGATTATCTTTTCTTTTGAAAAGGATTTTGAAAAGTTAAACCGATGATTTGAGTTACTCACACCAGTCCCATGACTGACCCAGAGTTTATTTGTTTTGTTTTCCCTAAACTCTTGGGTGCCCAAATTTGTACGGGCAGTCAAGTAGTTCGGGTCTTTACAGATATACTTGGAGGAGCTTGAAGCAGGAGGCTTCAGGACCATATAGCTATTATTATTTCCGCTGTGTGTAAGTCTTGTACTCTGATAATGTCATTGTATATATATACCGTTTTATTTCAAAGTTATGTTATAATATATCTTATTCGCTCCGCTGTGAGATTCGTATTACTCTGATTGTGGTTCTATGGTGATCTTCTTCTATTCTAATTTTCTATCTTATCTATTCTCACCCTCTAACTTCTTACTATTAATGATTCGGTATTTCCGATGTCTGAATAGTCAACATGGTAATTTTATGTCAATTTTCAAGGTCGAAAATCTCGTGGTCGCTACATGAATGGAGTTTTTCGTAATGGAAAACATAAAACTTAAAGGAAAATATACTTCATTGCCTAGCATGTATGGTACCCTGCTTCTGCGTACTGCCTCCTTTCAATGTTGTAGATTCATGTCGGCTATACCTTCAAAACAAAATGAGATTTGTGCAAACATGAGCAAACCACGTATGCTTATAATATGTGGTGCCAACCTCAACCACGAAGGCATCCTCCCCCTATATAAAAATGCAAACCATTCTTCATTTCCTTAGGTCAGAAATTTTCCGCCGTTCTTTTCTTATTCTTCAAGAAAAAGAAATTCGAAACTTTGAAATTAAAAATCAAATCATATAAAATTCCCAAAATCATAAAACTGGGATATTTGAACTTCTATAATCCTCCTCTTCACTTCTATGTGGGTTGTCGTGGGTTCGATATCCATTTTGGTTTACTGGGGTTTACCAGCGTGTTCTAGGGTTGGACATTTGAGGAGTTAGAGGTGAAGATTGGCCAAGGCATGAGTGGCGTCGGGTTCCTGAAGGGGAGGCGCACGTAGGGATGTCGGGTGGTGGTGCTCCGGTCATCGGAGTATGGAAGCGAAGGCAGGTTTCGTCGTTTCAGGCAGCAGGGGGTTTCGTTTGGGGATGTCAGAGGTAGATCCTTTGGGATTGGAAGGTGCGGTTTCAGGCGAGGGACTCGGTGGTGACGTCGGCATGGGGGTCAGGTGGTCAGAGTGGTTGGCAAGGTCGGTCAAAGGCTTGGTCAACGGTGGGTTTGTTTTATTTGGAAAGATCAATCAGATTTCTAAAAGGGAGGAAGCGGGCACTAGGGTATATGGGCTGATACGGGTGTGTTAAGATGGGCCGAGATAAATGAAAGTTAAGCCCAAATTAGTGAATATATTGGTTTAATTTAAATTTAATTAGTGTATTATCTTGTAAAAAGCATATCTTTGTCGTACGATATCAGAATCTGAGGAAACAAGATCTGTTGGGATCGTATGGACGGCGACTACACCATGGAACTGACTGGGAGTGGATTTGAGCTCATTGCATTTTATTGCAAAATAAATTGTCAGATCTGAATCAAATCAAAGATAGTTTGTCGTTATTTAACGATGATCGTCCAATGTGAGTAAAACTCACCAACTTTGAACAGTTATATTTTTATAATGTATTCTTAGAACTGATAATTATCTGTTGATTGTTATGTGTTAACTGTTTGGTTGAATTGCTTATGTATTTGTCGAAATTATAGATAACGATATATATATATATATATCGTTAATTAAATATTGATTCTGTTTAGCAGAATATTTCATAGTGAAATGAAATCGATGTTAATTATATTATTTAATATCTGTGATGCAGGGAAACTGGTTGGAGGGACCCAACTGGGTTCCTCAATATATAAAATACGGTTTTGTTTCATATATCATGATATATGATGTGATATATAATCTGTTGTTGATTATGTGTGTTTGAATGATATCGATCACTGTTGTTTGGTATTTTAAATACCGTAAGAAAACCCTGGGATGAAAAAGGAAAATTTCAATAACTATATTGAAATAAAATATTATATAAAATCAAAAGATTTTAAATAGAAGGAAGATTTCAAACTGTATATTGGAATAGAATATTTATAAAATCAAAGGATTTTATATAAAGGAATATTTATAAAATCAAGGGATTTTATAAATTAAATTATTTGTAAAACAAATTTAAAGGAAATATTTGTAAAATAAAACTGAAAGAGAAATATTTGTAAAACATTTACAAATCAAACAGAAAGAGAAATATTTGTAAAACATTTACAAATAAAACAGAAAGAGAAATATTGGTAAAACATTTATAAATAGAGTTATAAAAAGGAAATGTTTATTTAGAAAATAAACTGAGTTATAAAAAGGAAATGTTTATTTAGAAAATAAATAGAGTTATAAAAGGGATTTATCGGGAAATGAAAAGAATGTCATATAAGGAAATATTTGGCAAATGAATAGAATTTTACATCAGGAAAGTTTAGACCCGTGCTTCGCACATGGGTATAACATGATATGGATTTAAAGCAAATATTTTAAATAGAATCTATCGTAACCAATAGATTGAGAAGATTAATTTATAAATAATATTTTATAAATTAACTAAAATATTTATCATTGGATAAATAGAATATATAAGTCAGGGCTTATATAGAGAAATAAGAATCGATTTCAACATCGATATTTGAAACTGAATATGGACGTAGAGTTAATCAAAGGAGTTAATCAAAATGTGTTAATCAAAATGAGTTAGAGGAGTTAATCGATTAGAGTTAGAGTTAATCGATTAGAGTTAGAGTTAACCAGTTAGAGTTAATTAGTTAGAATTAACTGGTTAGAGTTAATCAAATAGAGTTAATCAAATAGAGTTAATCGAACAAGAGTTAGTCGAACATTTGTTATATCGAATAGAGTTAATCAAACAAGAGTTATTGAATATTAGTTATTCGAAAGGAGTTATCGAATATTAGTTATTCAAAAGGAGTTATCGAATATTAGTTATTCGAAAGGAGTTATCGAATATTAGTTATTCGAAAGGAGTTATCGAATATTAGTTATTTGAAAGGGGTTATCGAATATTAGTTATTCGAAACGAGTTATCGAATATTAGTTATTCGAAAGGAGTTATCGAATATTAGTTATTCGACAGGAGTTATCGAATATTAGTTATTCGAAAGGAGTTAATTTAATGTTAGTTATTCAAAAGGAGTTAATCGAATATAGTTTATTCGAAAGTAGTTAATTGAATAGAGTAAATTAGTTAGAGTTAATTGAATAGAGTTAATCCAGTAGGGTAAATCCAATAGAGTTAATCAAATAGGGTTAATAGAATTGAGTTAATCAAATAGAGCTAACTGATAAGATTAAATCGATTAGAGTAAATCGAATAGTGTTAATTGAATAGAGTTATTCGAATACAGGTTATTCGAAGAAGAGAGATTATCGAATATAGTTTATTCGAAGGAAAAAGTTATCGAATACAGATTTATTCGAAAGAGAGTTACGTAAGGAAGTTCGTTAAAGGTTTAAAAAATAAACATTGACTATTTCGAAGTTAAAACTTTGTTCAGTTAAGGTCTGAGAGGTAATTATACCCCAACTTGATTGACTTCCTTCTTAACTAAGGAATGGTAAGGTTTGATTGTGAATGATGGTTAAGTGAATTTAGTTTATGAGTGAAATGGTTTGAGTTGGCATGGCGATGTTTGATTTAAACATTAGTTTAAATCCAGTGAAGGAGTTTTGGAAATGCTTTCCAAATAAGAATTAGAAATGTTTTCTGAAAATAGAAAATAAGAATTTAGAATATATGGAAATAGGAGATAAGTAAATAAATGAACTAAAGAGATAAATGTTAAATGATGATTGATCGATAAAATTTCCATCAGGAAATAATATCGTGGTTTGCACACGTGTTTTTCTTTGATAGTTAAATCACAGACTATCAAAGTTTTGACCATTTTTCAGTCGTCAAATGGAGAGACCGGTTGGATTCTTATCCAAAGAACCACTCCATATGGCCTTAGCATTTCAAATCAAATAGATCGAAGACAAATTGAAGACGGAGTAAAGTGAAAGGGCTGTTGTATAAGTCTTAGGTAGAGATTTCCTAGGATGGATGTACGGAATAGTGCCTTCGGTTTATCCCGTCCCAGGACAACTTGAATGGATGAATGTCTGACAAAGTATATCTGGTAGATCGCGTAAGTTGATTGTTTCAAACGTATTTACGTTGGTGGCGTAGGAATTCGTTTCTCTTAGCTTATGCCCGTGGTATTTTTAGGGAAATCAATTTGTGATTTGACGGGTATGATGATGTGGCATTCGAAGTAAATGGAGGAGTGATCTGTTAAAAGATACGTTTTGACCTCAAGCCTCATCAACTGGAAAATGACAGAAATCGTGCAGGTAGCATGGCTAAGTGGTTCGTAGCCAAGTATGGTATATTGTCACCTTCTAGAGAATATTCATATTTGTTACTTCTTTCAATTCTATATCTCCCGGGAATGGTTATGTTGGTTTACCAACTATAAGGTGACAATATATTCGATACACTCAAGCGAAATGAGTGGTCGGTCATGTGTGGCCGAGTTGCAAGATGTTCTTGTTGAACTCCAGTGTATCGCTTCTAGAGTACACTGAGTGGAAGGTGGATCCATACCTTGTCATAGTTGGAATCCATTCCCCAAAATAAGAGCCTACGGTTTTGGTTGTATATTATATATGTAGAACGTTAGATGCAAGCATTTCTACTAAATTGATATTACTTGTGTTAGACATTATTATAATATTAGAATAATATTGTTTTACAAATGATTTGGGTTATCATAATGAAAAAACCATCCGTGTTTATGAGTGGATCGGTCTTACGATTATTCTTTCTTTCGAAAGGATTTTTAAAGTTAAACAAATGATTTGAGTTTACTCACACCAGTCACATGACTGAGCCAGAGTTTATTTTGTTTTGTTTTCCCTAAACTCTTGGGTGCCCAATTTTGTGTGGGCAGTCAAATAGTCGGGATTTACAGATACTTGAAGAGCTGGAGCAGGAGGCTTCAGAATTATATAGCTATGGTTATTTCCGCTGTGTTGTAAGTTCTATACTTTGGAAATGATATGTATATTAAAGTACATATTTGTATTTCAAAGTTATGTTACGAAATATGTTTATTCGTTCTGCTATGAGATTCTAGTTTACTCTGATGTTGTATGTTCTTCTTCTTCTATTCTAAGTTTCTATCTTATCTATCCTCACCCTCTAGTATCTTTCATGGACTATCCGGTGTTTTCGATGCTTGAATAGTCGACATACTGTCGTATGCTGATATCCAGGATCGCAAAAACCCCGGGTCGTTACATCATTACACTAGTATAACCCATTTCAATAATTTGGATGATCAAAACTTGAGTTATAAAACTCATTCACTCTGTATTTCTAATATCTGAAATTTTATATTATAGAATTTGGGATTGAACTAACCTTAAGTCTTAAATGAATCATTTTAATGTTAGACTCATGTCCGATAACTGGAATTTAAGATATAGATTTTTTCTAAATAGGGAAGCATGTTTTCTTTTTTCTTCCAGTATAATTCCTTTCTCAGGCAATTGTTTGCAAAAGAAAAAGAAGCCTTATGTTGGTATTGTTTACAGGGTCCGACCTTATTCCAATCCCTCTTCACTTTGGTTTTAACATGAACACTGACTAGTTGCATATTCAAAAACATTGGAACATATATAAGAGTTTGACTGTCCTATATACTCTGCATACATCACTATTTACGTAGGTGGTAACCAGTAGAAGAATGTGAAGTTTATTCACCAATATTGAATGTTGTTCACAGCATTCCTAGTTTTAGGTTTATATAATGATCACAAAACATATTACATTCTGGGGTATATAATATATATATATATATATCTGTGTATGTATATATGTATATATATCATTCTGTATATAATAGATCAAACTGGAAAAAAGGGTTTACTTTCTCAGTTTCAGGTTACTAATTTTAGGCATATTCTTAACATAAAGCTTCAGATTCTCAAATACATACATTCAGGATAGTAAAAGATGTATATCTTAACAAAATCAGTAAAACAAAGAATAGTTTACTCATACCTTATTCCTATTGTTTCCAAATTTTAATGTCAGTATACTATCATCCTTTTTCTATATTTTCAAAGGAATTAAACAACAAAATGAATACATCAGGGGTTGTTACAATCACTAATGGGTTTTTATTTTCCTATTTCCAAGCTACTGGTCTTACCATTCCAGATTTTACTACAAGGAACTATTTTAATAAGGATGCATATGTATTTGCTAACTTAACTTATAAAAATCAGTGAAAAAAGGAGATGTTTACTCACCCTATAGCTTTCCCATGTTCTAGAGTTGCTCCTGTTACTTGATTTCTATTGTTCTCAGAAAGTTTGGCTGTAACGGCCCGCAATTCCGTACTATCTGAGTTGAGTAGTAACACCACACGTCCAACCCAAATTGTACAGAAATACGAATCATTATTAGAAAGAAGTTAGAGGATGAGAAATAGAAAGAAAGAAACACTAGAATAGAAGAAAATGACGATCATAAACCCACAGCGGAACGAATAAAGTATATTAAATAACATAACTTTTGAAATACAAACCCGTAACTGTATATACATACCATTATCAGAGCACAACAGTTATTCCTGGAACAGTTATAAACATCTGTTTCCAAATACAACATAGTACACAGCGGAAATATGTTAGTCTATAGCTAACTGGTGAAACCTCCTGCTTCCAGCTCTTCCAAGTGAATCTGAAAAATCTCGACTACTTAACTGCCAGTACAAATTTGGGCACCCAAGAGTTTAGGGAAAACAAACAAAATAAACTCTGGGTCACTCATGGGACTGGTGTGAGTAAACTTCAACCATTTGTGTAACTTTAAACATCCTTTCTAAAGAAATGATAATCGTAAGACCGATCCACACATAAACACGGATGGTTTTTACCTTACGATAACCCAAAATATTTTTGATATCCAATCCAGTGATATTATAATAATGTCTACATCAAATAAATAGAATCTAGCAGAACGCTTGCATCTCACGCTGCATATATAATATAAAATCAAAAACCGCATGGCGCTTATTGGAGATTGGATTTCCAACATGACAAGGTATGGAACCACCTTCCGATAAGTGTACTCTAGAGGGGATACACGGTGTTCAATAAGAACATCTTGCAACCCAACCCACACATGACCGACCCTCATTTCGCTTGAGTGTATCAAATGTATATCACCAATGGTTTGGATCAACAACCGTTTCCCGAAAAGGGACAGCATTGATAGATTAAAGAAGTAAAAGAAATTTCTCTAAATAGGCGATTATACACCCTAATGGGAGCAACCCACATAGCCATGTTGCCTGTCCAATTTTTGTCATTTCCCGGTTGTTGAGGCCTGAAGCTACGCTTACTTACCATTCATTTATAATACAGTCACTTTGAATGCCACATTGTCAGATCCGTTAATCATTAGTTGATTTGCACGAATATATTCTAGATATTATGCTAAGGGAATAAATCCGTTGCCACCATCTTTATTTATACAAACCAACATATTTGATCATTGGAAATACACTGTAACACATTCATCCATATATATTCGTTCTGGGATTGAAGGAAACCGAAGGCACAATTTCTATTAATAGAAAAGGCCCTTGCACTTTACTCCGTCTTCGATTATCTTCACGTAATCTGATTCGCAACGCTACTACCAATACAGAGTGGTTCTCGGATAATAATCCAACTGATCTCTCCATATTGACAACGATATGCGCAAACACTTCGATAGTCGGTTATTTAACTATCGAAGAAAACAAACATCCATTCAAAACAACAAACAATCACTGGGCCCCTTAATTAATATTTCATTAATTAAATCACTACTCCATTTCCTTATCAATATTTGTTAACCAAATATTTTTAATAATCATCTTGGTCTTTTACGTTGTTTGTGAAACATTTCCATATCTCGCCTACTTTTATTTTCTACTTAGAAAATATTTTCTATTTATAATTGGAGAACATTCCCATTTACTTATCTCTTGCTCGACTCATTTAATTCCACTCTCAGGAAATATATATTATTATATTCCCTAAATTCCACTTATTTGGGTTAAAACGAATGTTGGGTAAAACATCGTTATAAACAACCCAAAATTTTTCATTCAACTATCTTTTATTCACCATTGATCTTCGAGACTGGATCTTTCTATTTATCGGTTGAAATCAATCGAGTTGGGGTATAATTACCTCTCATACCTTGACTGAAAATCATCCTTAACTTCAAAACAGACAAGACTACTATTCCCGAATAATCAACACCATAAAACCAATTATTCATTTTTAAACGTATATATGTTTCTCTTTCTATTACCAGATTATCGATTTCCTTTTTGTTTATAATATTCTATTTTAATTCGTTTCCTTATCGAATTCAATATATATTGGTATATTGATTTTCTAGTTATCAAATTTTCTTAAAAATATTCTAACTCCTTAAATTACCGGAAAATTTCGCCATAACCTCCTTTATACCGGGATCATCGGGAAAATCCCCAAACCGCCACACAGGCCTTTTCAATCAAAAAGAAAAAGGAAAAGCCAAGCGGCTAGCCGATTCGGTGCATAAAACCTCATATGGAATTTAAACGTGTACCTTTTTGTCAGGCACTAACTCTAATAACTTCATACCTACATATATACTTCATTCCATACCTGTCTAACACATCCAAATATTCCCATTTGGTTTCACTCAATCCATTCGTCTTAACCCAATTCGCTAATTTATTTTCTAATCAGCTATTTTGCCTATTTTACTTCTTTGTTTGAACATAACATGTTCAAATAAAATATTTAACTTGCTTATAACCAAATTGAATTCCAATTTCAAATTCAAGTTTCCTTTTTGATTTCAAATATAAATTTCCAAATCAAATTCACTTATTCAAAGCCCAATATAAATTCAAAATCTCGTTAACCAATTAATATTCAAACTAGTCAATTCTATTCAATAATTAAAAATTTTGATTTTTGTTTCAAAAATCATATTCATTTATACAACTTGAGTTCGCATATATTTTACAACTCAAATCTGAAATTTTCTAAATAGAAATTCGGATTTTATTCGCTTAAAATCCTTTTATAAAATTAAATAAATCGTTATGGTTTTTAAATGGTTAGGGCGCTATTTTTCTAAAAATTTGATTTTGACATAACTCAAAATATATACGACGAAATTCAGAATTTTCTCTTCCGTTAGAAAACTATTACTCCAATGGTCTTCACGATTCTTGTTTCAAAGAATTCCGACTTATATTGATTTCTGTATACTCAATTGAAGTTCGAAACTCCAATTTACGAACTACCGCGCTGTGGTGAGTTCGTTTTAATTATATTTTTATATATAAATGTTTAAACTTTGTTTATAATAAATTCAACTCCATTCTGATATATTTTCAATATATATCAAATCAGTTTTCCAATTCAACATAATATTTTTTATTTTCTAAAATTGTTGATTTTTCCTAACTCGGTAATATATTTATTATACTTCGATCTTCTATATTAAATTCCACTTCCTTTGACAAATTATAAATCCTTTGGATTTATTTCTATTCTGTTTAAAAATCCGCATTTCTGAAATACATTTCGTCGTTCCCATTTCGAAATGATTTCAACTTTCTGTTTTCAAATTCTATTTTCAATTCTATTTTAATTTTCCATATTCAAATTCCATTTGAATTTTCTATTTTAAATTCATATTTGAATTTAAATATTCAAATTATCACTTGATAATTAATTCATTATATTTATAAACACAATTTTATAAATTTTTCCATCTTTTATATTTAAACAAGTCTATTTCGAAATCTATTTAAAACCAAAGTCTTATTTTGGAAATTTCTATTTATAATAACTTATATATATAACACCCAATTTATTTTCATATTCATTTTAACTTATATTTAAATAAATTCGAATTAATCGAATTCAAATCATAAATCCTTACGGATTTATTTTAGTTCAATTTATATTCTGAACATCAGAATAAATTCCATCGTTTATTTCTTTAAAACGATTTCCCCATTTCTATTTTTCAATTCACATTAGAATTTAAATATTCAAATTATCCAATGATAACTTTTCCATTTTATTTATACACATCGTTTATAAGTTTATTTCAATTCCCCACATTATTCAATTTATAAAAATCGTTTATAATTTCAATACTTGTTTTATTTATTTAAAAAAAGGTAATATCTTTATAGTCCACTCAAAATTCAAATTCTATTTTTAAAATAGATTTCCCCTTTTTAAATCTTAAATATCCTTTTCTCGATATTTTTATATATCAATATTTTGGCCCAACGATATTTTAAATACTCAAAACAACCAATTAAAATTGACAGGTTTTCTAACACATCATATATGACAGTAAAAATGCAAATAAACAAACAAACAGATAATGTATTTTTGAGGAATCCAGTTGGATCCCTCCAACCTGTTTTTCTTGCATCCATAGACGTTAGTCAACAAAAATAATACCCATCCTGCTTCGAGGCAGGATATCGCGGTATAGAAGGTCATCCACTATCATAGCGTGGGGGCGTATAGTGCAATCATCCGCTAATGATACCACGGGCATCCACTAATGATACTGCGGGAATCCAACCACCAATATATATATATATATAATAGCGCACCAAGCCTAAATAACTAATATATTTAAGATGCACAAAAATATTAAAGCCAACCAAACAAGCAACAAACAATTATTTTTAACTGATAAAAATAATTCTAAATAAAAGGTGAGTGAGATTTACTCACCAGGATTTTTATTGCAATCTGCTCCAATTTTAAATCGAATTGAATCACGTTCGATTAAATTTAAAACCCATGTTAACTCCATTTCCAAACTCAATTCCATCACAAGCTAAATCCTTATGATTTCAGTAAATTGCGTTCGTCGAAAACTATTATCATATGAAATGGTTATAGTTACTTCGAGTTTGAATATTTTTAAATTTTCCATTAACTACTTAAACGAATGTGTAAATTTTCTTTTGAATATAACTTAAGTAGTTTAAAACATCATTTTTCTTTTTAAATAAAAATAAATAAATTATACCTTAAGCCATTAATTATCTTTCCCAAACTGAATAATTGTGACATGCTACTAGCAAAACTCCATCACCATGCAATTGCCTGTTTTCAGAAGCTACCATTATTCATACTTGCTCGATCTCGACTGCTAATGCTCCTTCCAAAATGAACTCAAAAGGAAAACCACTCAGTTTATACTTCCAGACTACAAATAGTGTCTGACCCTTTCCAAGCTTCACCGATTTACCACCAACGTTGACAAGGATTCCATGACCATTCCTTGGCATCGGCCCCTCCCAGAACTTCCTAGCGGTATCATCCATATGGCTCCCCACTAACAAGAACGAATCCCCAAAAAAACTCGATCCTACTTGCGTCGCAGCCCTCACAAGATCAAAGATTCCTCAGCGATTTGCACGATTGAACACTACCTCGAAATCCATGCTCTTTGATAAATCGATCCTCCTTTCTACCCTAAGTTCCATCGCGATTCCAATTAACGCAAATTTTTAGCACCTTCAACCTCGCGCAAAATCTGAGTTGCGATTGCCTTCTGCCCCTCCTATCGTACTCGACCTCATCTCCAGATCGAGAGAGCTCCATCATCGTTGTCGAGCTTCCAGGAATTATCACGGTGTTAAATTTCGGATTCTCTGATTTTAATTTCTATTCCCTTTTTTCTTTTTTTGGCATTCGATCTGAAGAGGAATGGAAACGAGAAGGGGATTTATCACATATAAATAGATGAAAGGAGGAATATTAAGTACACCAACATTTAATTCATGTTACCTAAAGTACAAACAAATCTTTTTTATTTAATTTAAAAAGATTTTCTTTTCAATTCGATTTGATTTTGTTTTGATCGCGATTTGATCTTGTATTTAATACGATTCGATATAAAGCAATTTTTGTTCTTTTTAGATGGATATCGATTTGATTCCGAACCTATCCACAATCAAATATTTCGGGGTCCATTAATTTAAACCACCAACCGCTATTTTAACGTAACCACTGTTGTTTTCAATAGTGTAAAACTATTCTAAACTAACTGAATATAACGAAAATAAATTAATACAGTATAATTTAAATTCAAAAATAAATAAATTCTTCCATAATAAATTATTATTTATTATCGTATATATCGAATAAAATTCCTGCTTACCATCTGAATCATTTTGATTCAGTTTTTAACTTCGATTTTCAATTATATTTCGAATTACAATAGTTTGATTTATTCTAAATTAAATTATATTTGATTATTAAATCGATAACTCAATATAAAAATTAATTTATATTACCAACTCGATATTTATATCCATATTAAATACTAAAAATAAATCGATAAGAAATCCGGGTCGTTACATTCTTTCCCCCTTAAAATAATTTCATCCCGAAATTGCTAAGGTAAGAAAAATCCTACAAACCTATGTACTTTTGAAAACATACTTATGCTGAAACTCAACTCTTTATATATTTCTACGTCCTACCAAAACTTTTGGTTTTTCATTCATTTGAATGATTTTCAATCAATATATTTCCATTCAACTCAAATTCATTCTAATTGAATTTGATCAATTTATTCACTTCGATCCATTTAACTTGTCTAATTTAATTTAATTCTGGAATTCACTTTCCCGGGTTTTTATTTCAAATCCTTTTGAAATCACATAAATATATACAAATATTGTATAATTATTTCAAATTCAAAATATCTGAACTTTCCAAAACAACTTGTTTTCTTTCAAATAATTTTTCATCAAAATTTTTTCTAAGGTAGCAATTTATCACTTAGAAACTCGAAAATGAACACTGATGATGCTGCAGTCATTATCAGAATTATTTTACAGCCACTGAAGTGAGTTCAGTGCTTTATCACTTTCAAAATCCATCAAAATGATTTTCATTCAAAATATCCTTCCAAAAAAAGTTATATTATTCTAATATACTTCGAAAATATTTTTTTCCAACACCCAGGATTTAAATTTCAAATTCTGGTTTGAATTCAATTTAATTCATCTCATTTGTATATTTAATTCATATACAAATTCTATTTGGTTATATATAACCATTCCAATTTTATAATCTAATTTGATTATAATTATAACAAACAACTCATCCATATAATATAATAATTTCAGAAAATTATTCTTTTTCTATCAAAATAGAGTTTTGGGTAAAATTATTCCATTTACCCTCATTAAAACAATACCATGCGGAAATTTTCTGTTCAAGTAATTAGAAATTCCTATCGACTTCGTGGCGTCCCACGATTCGATCAGAATTCATAAACCACTCAACAGACTAACCAATACAATATAAAACAACTTTTATATCAATTTACAAACACGCTCTCTCGTATATATGCTCAACTCATTCTAGGGTACTACTGACCCTATCTCTAATGAGCACACCCTACCAAATCCAAGGTATTCGCTTAACCTAAGCTTTGATACCAACTGTAACGGCCTGCAAATCCGTACTATCTGAGTTGACTAATAACACCACACGTCCAACCCAAATTGTACATAAATACGAAACATTATTGGAAAGAAGTTAGAGGATGAGAAATAGAAAGAAAGAAATATTAGAATAGAAGAAAACGAAGATCACAAACTCACAGCGGAACGAATAAAGTATATTAAATAACATAACTTTTGAAATACAAACCCGTAACTGTATATACATACCATTATCAGACCACAACAGTTATTCCTGGAACAGTTATAAACACCTGTTTCCATATACAACATAGTACACAACGGAAATATGATAGTCTATAGCTAACTGGTGAAGTGTGACATCCCCAAACCCCGTACTAACGGTGGCAAGGGTAATCCTTGGAGTATAACGCATAAACAGATAACAGCAGAACAGAATTAAATAAATACACCAGATAATGAACAATAGAATATACTAGATAAACGTAATCATCAGAGTTACAAAGTATACAGGATCATACTTAGTACAAATACAGTTCTGCTATACATAAATGTTTACAGCGGAAAACAAATATAATGTACAATAGGAGCTGAACAGCATAAAAAGAGATAAATAATAGAATCCATCTTCAGCTCCAGCTATCCAGAGAAAGCCAGCTAAAAACCTGAATGCAAGGCTGCCCGTGTAGAAAAAGGGGCACCCTAGTTTGAAAGTGAAACAAACTACGAGTCAGTCATGGGAATGGTATGAGAAATCTACTCAGCACATTTATAATATGGCTAATCATAGGACCACGCCACTTTCGTGGAACGGGTTTACTCCATTGGATTGTCAGTGCTTTAAAACAAATCTTTCTTTTAAACATTGCAATGCTTTTTATAAAACTGAAGCCATTATAAGAATTAGTTCGCATCACACAATGCAATGCAAACCGGAGGATAGAGTTTTACCTTATAATGGCCAAAATATGATTTATACGAATAAAACAAAAGCATTTGATATTATTACTAGTGTTTACATGTTTCAAAAACAATTTCGAATCATAACTATCAATCATTGATGGCATGGTACCATATATCATGTTGTCATATATATATATATATATATATATACATATATATATATATATATATATACAATCAAAACCGCACGATGTCGTATTTGGAAATTGGATTTCCGTCATGAACCAAGGCAAAAGATAGTCCTTACCGACTTCGAGACTCTCTAGCCCGAGCCTCCGGAATAGCCGCAACTGCCCCTTGGAGCGACACGCCCTTTGGGGTGTAAATGAGCCAACAAATGACTATATCGGTCACGGATCGACTGATATAACCGAGGCGCCTCGCAACAGCAACAACCACATAAGTCAATCTCGTCAGGGCGTGTAAAACCACTGATGCCACTTCTAGCTAGAAAGAAACGCATGTCCTCCCTGAGGTCCTCTCCCGTTTCTGGTTCATACCGGGGTGTGAGGCTCGCGATTTCACGTTATACAAAAAGCTACGCCACACAGACGGTGCTTTGATCATCACCACAAGACTTTGCTTTTCAACAGAAGCCCTGATCACTGCATCTTAGCATGCCACATAGGCAATTCACACCGTGCAACTGATGGCTATCAATCACACAGAATAAATTCCAATGTCAGACACACTGTCCATTTGCAAGTCCGTTCTATGTCTGAACGAAACCGGAGGCACTATATACCTCACAAACCCATCGATCACCACGTACGTCTGGATGATCACCACTCATTATCCATATTTCGGGATGCCTCCCAATCAGGAACTCGGTTACCATCCAAATGAGGTGAAGATCTCCGGTCTTCGACCACCGTCTTCATCTTCGATTTCTTATCGTCGATTCAGTTATTCAGAATGGGATAAACCCGGTCTTTCTGAGCAACTTGCGTATATAATAAACAAGTGCTACACAAACACTACTACGCATCATTTCAACTCATTAGTCACTAACCGTCAATCAGTAAGAGAACGATTTCCCAAATATTAACCCCGAAGGCCGAAACCAACATCAGATCAACACCCAGGAAACCATTCGACTTAGCCAACCTTCAGTTAGTTTCTAAATTTCACATCCATATCGTTTATAATATTTTATAATGATTTATTTCTATTTTTATTTATTTTAAAAAAGCCAATTTATTCAAAACGACGCTACGGGCCATAACGCGGTCGTGGCGCTGTTTTTCTTTAGATTTGATTTACACATATTTGAAAATCTAACCATTGGATCTTCAAAAAATTTACATCATTAGAAAGATTTTTCAAAACGAATCCAACGGTTCCAGTTTCAGGAAAATCCGACGGTCGGATCTCCCGGTATAATCGTTTGAAGTTTTGATTTCAAAATACGAACTACAACGTCGTTATTCGATTAAATATAATTATATATATATATATATATATATATATATATATAATCGATTCTAGCGCTGTTTTTCTTCAGATTTGAGTTAAACACTCCAGACAATCCAACCGTTGGATTTTTACAAAGTTGTTGCCGTTGGAAAGATATTTCCAAAGCGAACCCAACGGTTACGATTTCAGGAAAATCCGATGGTCGGATCTCCCGTACCAATCGTTTGAAATCACAGTTTCAAAATACGAACTGCAGCGTCGTTATTCGATATATTTCAATTCTATTTATTTATATATGTATATATATATATGTATCGATTCTTCGATTTCAAACTATATGATTTTCGTACTTTGGATAAAAATGATATTTTTATCAAAATATCTTCTATTCTTCACTATTTTTAACAATTCATGTATATAATAAAAATGTGATTTTGAATGTAAAACAATTTATTTCAAAACTCGACTATTTTATATAGTTAATATAGGTGATAAAAATAGTATTTTTATTATAAAACAATTTATTTCAAAACAAGATTATTTTATATAGTTCATATCGATGATAAAAATTGGATTTTTATTATAAAACAATTTCTTTCAAAATATGAATACCATTCAACACATGAATTTCAATTCAACGAATGAATTTCGATTCAACACAAGAAGGTTTTCTATAGTTTATATATATCGATAAAAAGGTGATTTTTATATTTAAAAAAAGAATATCATTCAACACATGAATCTCTATCCAACGAATGAATATCGATTCAACACATGAAGATTTTCTATAGTTTTTATATATATGGATAAAAATGTGATTTTTATATTTAAAACACGAATACCACTCAACACATGAATTTCTATCCGACGAATGAATATCGATTCAACACATGAAGGTTTTCTATAGTTTATTTATATACATAAAAATGTGATTTTTATATTTAAAACACGAATACCATTCAACACATGAATTTCTATCCAACGAATGAATATCGATTCAACACATGAAGGTTTTCTATACAACGAATAAATATAGTTTCAACAAATGAAAATAATTCTAACACATGAATATTATTCAAAATTTCGATAGCATAACGGCAGGGTAGTAAAAACCGGGACCGTCCCTAGTACGGCTCCTCGCTCTACCTTAAAGCCTCGCAGCTTTTGACAATGGGGAATCATGCATCTAGTTCGCACGTAGGCGGCATGTATATTTTTTCATTTCCACAAACTAATCCTATGTGGTTTCAACCAAATATTTCTCAACCACAAACAGGTATTTTTCAACCACAATCAATCAATATCAACCACAAACAATTCCAACCAACCATTCACTATCAATCAATTTTCACACCAATCACAACCAGTAAATATCGTCCATGGTTTGTGGATGAGGGGCGTATATATATATATATATATATATATATATATATATAGCATTTCACTTCTATTTCAACACATATATAATTTTTACAACGCATATACAACTTATACATCGAACGTACAACTTATACAACGCTTATACAAGAGGTGTACAACGCTTATATAACTCGACTATATAATTTACACATCGTCGTTTTCCATATCGTTTATAAATTAGAAATCTCACATTGGGTTCCACTCCACCAAAAATAGCAGAAGGCTCAGAAAAATATGCGATCTCTTCTAAAATGTAGAAGACGTCCACACGAGTCCACTGTCTCCTGTTTCACTGAATTTCGTCAACACACGAAAAAGATATGATTTTTACAAGTTTGCAACGGTTTAAAAGTGTTAATTTCAGTTAAAATAAAACAAGTCGTACCTCAGCTAATTCCTTCAAAACTAGGTTTTGAATTTTCGTGCAAACGGTGAAGTGGTTGGACGATCGGCCTTCGCAGCGACGAAGAGGGAGGAGAGGCACGCTGGCGCCTGGAGCGGGGCCCACTTCGGTGGCCTAGAGGCGGCGCGGTGGCGGTGAAAACATCTGAACTTCCCGAGCTCGATTCTCCCAAACCACTCAATGAAAAAATCCAAACCGTATATGGATTTGAAGATCTTCTCGAGCTCCACAAATTTCCCAACTGGAGTGTTTGATTTTGGTGCGTGGATCGATCAGAAAATGGACAGGAAGATTTGGAGGGTTTTCTGCCTTCGAACGTGTTACGGGGAGAGAGAAAATATCGGGAGGGGGGGGCTGACGTGGGCGAATGATATTTTTTTTATTTATAACTTTTAAAATTCCAAAAATACCCTCTTTAACACACGAACCCCAATCCAAACCCAACGACTGTCGTCCCTAGCGTTTTACTCCCATTCTGAACACAATGGGATATGTTTCGTAGGCCCATTCGACTGTTTTAGTCAGTTTTCCTTCAAATTAAAATATAAAACATTCAATCTGGCTATGTTTTGACGATACGGTCCCAATAAAACTTGTTTCGTCGAATTCTGAGACCGTTTGCAAAAAGGCCCATTTTTGGTCGATCCAATTTAACTATAATTGACCAAAACACATTTTCCTTTGCCACGCTCACATACTAGCTTCAAAAATTATGAAATTTGAAACCTAGCAATACCTTCACATCCTGGATCCAACAAAAGTGGTTTCGTCGTATTCCGAGGTCGTTTGCAAAATGGCCAATTTCACAGGCTATATAATTTCCATAGCGACCTTTCTGAAAATTCATTTGGCCATAACTTTTGCATCCCGCTATGAAACTTCGATTTTTCAGATTCGTTAGAAAGGTATTCACTAAAAGATTTAAATATTTTTGGTTTCACTCAAATCCGTTTTGTTTTGCACTCGGTACAGTCAGTTGAAGTTTGAATTCAAATTTTGAAACTACCGCGCCCTTTCAGGCCTTGTTTATAATTCAAATTAATTATATTCGTTTTCAAACGTCGATTCAAACTCACTTTTCATTGATATTATTTAAAATATTTGTTTTAAATATTTAAAATCCACTATTTTAGCCAATTTAAAATTTTTAAATTGGTTCAGATTTTCCGGGTCGTTACAATCTCCCCCACTTAAAACTTTTCATCCCCGAAAAGGAACAAAGTCGAAAGTGGTTTGATTAATCAACTCTACGTTCAATTTGGCTTCCATTCTCCAACTTTTTAGTTTCTGAGAATTTTCAAATTCTTCAAAAGTTTGGCTAACACCCGGAATTTTCCAAAAATTTCGCCATAACCTCCTTTGTACGGGGAGAGGTTTGGAAATTTATTGGGTCGTATTAGGTACCCAATAAATCCTAATAAGCATACACATATTTCTTGTGATATATTCTGGTGTTTACAGGGGAGTGTGTATAGATAATAACTCCAGAGAATAAATTCTCGTCACCCTGTCAAAGCCTGAGGGAGTGTGTATTTTTAATTGCTCCAGAGGATAAATCCTCGTCACCTCGTCCCGTGTGGGAAATAAATAGTCCATGTGCTGTATCTAATAACTAGAGAGACGTGATTATTGTCAACTCCAGACCCGTGTGGGGTTTTTATTAACCTGGCAATTTTATCGTTACAATTTAAATAGTCCATATCAGTCATCAGTTCAACCTGTAAAATATAGTCATCGCCATACAAGCCTCTCGCTCGTATGGTAAATCTTTCAACTCGTCACCCAAGCTCCAAATGCTTATGTGGTATATGATGAAGTATGCCTATCTTCCAGAAGTATGCCATGTAGTGTAGCTCAAAATTAATTGTTACTATCCTATGGCCACATTTATTATTACACACAGAATAACCAGCACTCCGCATCCAATGGCATTCACAGGAGTTGATATAATAATATTTCGCATCCAACTCATTAAGGTTTACCTATTTGTCGGGCACGCAAATAAAATCTTTACTCAACTGCTATCCATTTACCTATTCAAACATATATAATGCACATGTATATATTTCTATCTATTTTTAAATCAGTTCAATGTGTGATTTAAATGAATAAATTCTACCATTCATTCTATTATTGATTAAACTAACTATCGTTTCAATAATTTAATTAATCAAATCTACTATCACACAACAGAAATAACAATCAAATTGTTTTTAACTTTTCAAAAATATACTAATCAATTTCTATATTCTTTTAAAATCATTCAGACTATAGAATTAAAAGTGCACATCCATGGAAAGAAAATAACAACAGAGTAGAGAATTAATTGGTAATGCAAAGTATGGTAAATGTACCTTGCACCGGAGTCAATCAGAGATATCCACTCGGCATCTAGGATAGGCTTTCTGAATGCTCTCCTCAGTTTCCCAAGTACAATCTCGCGGATCCCCACTCCATTGCACTTTGACTAAGTGAACTTTCTTGTTCCTCTGCTCTTTGGTTTCTTTGTCGATAATCTTTAGTGGCTCTCTTCTCATAGCCAATTCTGGGGTAATTTCAATATCTTGTTGAGCTGCTTCTTCCATGATCAAGTCTGGATCATGAACGTAATTTCGAAGTTGAGATATGTGAAATACATCATGCACTCTAGGCAACCAATCAGGCAATTTAACCGTATAAGCGAGAGTTCCGATCCGTTCCAGAATAGGAAACGGACCAATGAATTTGGGCGCCAACTTCCCTGTTTTACCGAACCGGATAACTCCTCTCATCGGCGATACTTTCAAATATACATAGTCGCCAATAGCAAACGATATATCTCTTCTTCTCTTATCGGCATAGCTCTTCTGTCGGCTTTGAGCGGTGAGTAATCGCTTCTTAATAAAGTCGACTTTGTCGGCAACTTCTTGGATCATATCTGGCCCCAACACAAGTCTATTACCGTGTTCGACCCAACAAGCAGGGGATCGGCACGGTCTACCATACAACGCTTCAAATGGAGACATTGTCAGACTCGCCTGGTAGCAGTTGTTATAAGAGAATTCAGCCAAATGCAGATGGTCTTCCCATGATCCACCAAAATCTAGAACACAAGCCCGTAATAGATCTTCTAAAATACGATTCAGCCTCTCAGTTTGACCATCTGTCTGAGGATGATAGGCGGTGCTTAGATTCAGCTTTTTCCCAGTTCTACTTGAAATGCCTCCCAGAATTTACTAATAAATATTGTATCTCTATCACTGACTATACTGAGTGGCACTCCATGTAGTCTAACTATTTCCTTGAAATATATCTGCACCAGACTCTGAGCAGTTCTGTTTGATCTGACAGGTATGAAATGGGCAGTCTTCGTGAAGCGATCTACGATCACCCAAATACTGTCATTCCCTTTTCTGGTTTTGGGCAGACCATCTATGAAGTCCATGGAAATATGTTCCCACTTCCAACCAGGAACCTCTAGCGGTTGCAATAATCCAGCCAGTTTCTGTTGGTCGCTTTTGACTAGCTGGCAAGTAGGGCATCGGCTAACATATAAAGAAATGTCCCTCTTCATCGACTTCCACCAGAAAGTGCGTTTGATGTCATTGTACATTTTGCTTACTCCCGGATGGATACTAAGTTTTTACTTGTAGCATTTATCCAGTACTTCCTTTCGGAGCTCAGGAATGTTAGGAACACAAATTCGACCTTTCAGCCTTTGAATCCCCTCATTATAAACTTGGAAACTCGAGGGTTCGCCTTTCTAAATTATCTCTCTGATCTTCTGAATGAAGTGATTATCCTTCTGAAGAGCAGATATTTTATCTATCAATGAAGTCGTGATAATAAAACTGGCGATCATTTCATTCTTTCGGCTTAACGCATCGGCCACGACATTGGCTTTCCCTGGAGTGTATATAATCTCATAGTCATATGCTGCAAGAAACTCCAGCCAACGTTGCTGCCTCAGATTCAAGTCCTTCTGGGTGAACAAATACTTTAGCGACTGGTGATTTGTAAACAGTTCAAATCTCTCACCCAGAAGATAATGTCTCCAGATGTTCAAAGAGAATACTATAGCCAATAACTCAAGATCATGAGTGACGTAGTTTTTCTCGTGCGGCTTCAGCTGACGGCTAGCATAAGCGATCACTTGACCTCTTTGCATTAACACTGTGCCAAGGCCTTATCAAGAAGCATCAGTCCAGACTTTTAAATCCTGATTGCCGTCGATAATGGTTAACACTGGAGCAGTAGTTAATCTTAACTTTAGCTCTTCAAAAGCCTCCCAACTTTCTGGAGTCCATTTAAATTTTGAGTGCTTCTTTGTAAGCTTCGTTAAGTGACCAGATATCTTCGAAAAGTTTTTAACGAACTTCCGGTAATAACTAGCCAATCCGAGAAAACTGCGGACTTTTGTAGGAGTACTGGGCTGTTTCCAATTCTGAATAGCTGTGATTTTACTTGGATCCGCAGCAATTCCTTCTTTTGATACGACATGGCCCAGAAATTTTACTTCATCTTGCCAGAATTTACATTTCGATAGTTTGGCTTTTAATACATTCCTTCCGAGGATTTCAAAAACCTGTTCCAAATGCTTTTCATGTTCGGCCTTTGATTTAGAGAAGATTAGAATATCATCAATAAAAACCAGAACAAATTTATTCAAAACTCCTCTGAACACTCTATTCATCAAATCGACGAAGTATGCTGGAGCGTTACATAAGCCGAACGACATTACTAACCACTCATAGAATAAGTCTGGACCTCTGAATGCTGTCATAGGAACACATTCTTCGGCAATTCGAAGTTGATGGAAGCCTGTAGCTAGATCCATCCTTGAAAATATTTGTGCTCCATTCAGACGATCCAATAAGTCATCGATTCGCGGCAATGGATATTTGTTCTTTATTGTTTGCTTGTTCAAATCACGATAATCCACACATAGCCGTAGAGTACCATCGGATTTTGGGACAAACACCACTGCTACACCCCAATCAGAGAAACTAAGCCTGATCAGACCCTTCCAAATGAGCTGTCGTGTTTGATTGTCTAATTCCACTTTCTCTTTCAAGGACATTCTTCGAATAGCGTGAACTACCGGCCTTGCGTTCGGAATTAAAGCAATTTTGAAATCAATTTCTCTCTGCGGAGATAAGCGAACAGCTTCTTCAAACACATCCGCATAATTCTTGACGACAGGAATATCTTTTACGAGGTCAGGAATATTCTCTGTGACTTTTGGGACATTTTCTATTTGAGCAGGAGAAACATCAAGAGCTGACCAGAAATTATTTCTATTTGAATTCGAGCCTTCACATGGTATGGTTATATAATTCCCTGATTGGGCCTTTGCTTTAACCACTCTCTTGGCACATTTGACCTCTGCCTCATATTTGGTCAACCAATCCAATCCTAGAATAAGATCGAATTCAGTAAAATTCATGAAGATAGAGATAGTAGGGAATTTATAGTTGGAAAAAGAGACAGGTACTGCACAAACCCAACTGAGATCGATGGAACCCCCAACCGGATTTTGGACAGTCATTGGTTGTTTAAGCTTCCTCAATTTCAAATCCAACTTCTTAACTGCATTCTTGGCAATAAAGCTTCGTGACGTGCCTGTGTCAAACAGTACTTTAACTGGAATATTTTTGACATTAAGCGTGCCTTCTAAACATCAGACCTTCCCTGACTATCTGAGGGTGCTGAGGTTTCTGCTACTTCATTTACCTGAGCCTCCTTGGTTGCCTTTAACAGCCGGCAATCCTGCTTTACATGGCCAAACTGATGGCAAATGCTGCATTTTCTGGTCTCTTGAAACTTCTTATTAGACTTAGATCCTTCCTTTCTTTGTTTCTTTAGAGATCGGCAACTTATCGAGAGATGTCCTTGCTTATTGCAGTTAGAGCATACAGTTGTCGTTACTGGTTTCTTCTAAGATTTGGCCCTTTTCCTCTTGGCACTGGGCTTCTTACTGACCTCAGACATTGTACTAGCCTCAGGACGATCAGTTTCAAACTCATTTTTATTACTAGAGCTGACTTCCTCTTCGTACTGTAACATACCTTTCTTGTCGAGATCCTCGTACTGGTAAGCCATGTATATCATTTCAGAAAAGGGGAGCTTCACATTCCTCATTACACTGTTCTGATATTTTCTTTGAAGCCCGTTGATAAATCTCAAATTCTTCCACTTCGGATTTTCAATTAGATAAGGGGAAAAGTGAGAAAGTTCATTGAATTTCTTATGATATTCGGGAATGGTCATATCTCCTTGTATCAGATAAGAAAATTCATCACATAGTCGCTCCATCACTTCAGGAGGAGTAAATCTTTCCAGGAAAATTACTTTGAATCTATCCCAGGTGATATCACCTTCTGGATTATCCTTAATAACTGAATCCCACCAGAACAAAGCTTCGTCTTTGAGTGCCCAGGGGGCCAGTAATCTTTTCTGGTCATCCCTCAGCTTTAATCCTTCAAAGATTTTCTCAGCCGAACGAATCCATGCTTGTGTTCTCATAATAGATTCTTCGCCCGAGAACGGCTTTCCACCCTGATTTCTATATTTCATAAATAGGGCTTCAATATCCGGGTCAGTATTACTTCTTCTGTTTCTGGCACTCATTTTCTAGTTCTTCTGCAAATAGCAGATCAAGTGTCGTGTCAACAGAAAAGATATTTCAAAATATAGAGACAAATACTTGAATGTAAATGCGTCTATCTAGGTGTTATTTCATTCTGCTACTCATACTAGGATATTACTGATCCTATCTGTAATGAGTTACCCGTCCTAGAACGCTACTGGTTCTATTTCTGACGAGTTCGCTAATATGTTATATTCCAGTACTAAGCTTAACTAAAGCTCTGATAACAAATGTGACATCCCCAAACCCTGTACTGTAACACCCCACGTCCATTAATGTCACTCACAAAGGGAATGCATTAACTTCAATGGAGGTTATAAGTGAATATAAAACAGAAAAATTACAACAAGACAGATAATAAATAGTACTTGGAAATGTAAAACTCCATTATATTGCAGCGGAAATTAAACATGTTTGTTACATCATAAAACCATAGATCATAACCAAGTACAATATCCATCTTCATAAAAACAAAATACATAATCCCATTACATAAATAGCCATTAAAAAGATAACAAGCTGGACTTTACTTCAACGGTCCAAGCTTTCCAAAGAGAGATGAAGCAATTCAATCAAACTCCACTAGAGCTGGCCCAACCTGAGGACCTGGAGGGGGAAAAAGGATAGAAATAGAGGGGGTCAGACATAAAGTATGGCGAGTATGATAATTCTAACAATACTATTATCAAAATAACTAGACTAAGGCATAAGCTGGAAGACAAGTAAATGTCTATGAACTCTTAGGAAGATAAAGATAGCGTTTAAGATAACGTTAAAGATAACGGTAAAGGCACACCTAATTACTAAGGAATGATTACTACACCGCACCACACATTACTACACTGCACCACACCAGTCACCCTATTGTTTGATCCCACTTGCTTCACACAGAAACTTTATAAATAGCCTTACGTACCCCTAGCTGACTACATATGCGTCGTCTGCCCCTATCTCCACTAGGTGTACCCCACTACCCACTTTCGATCGTCTCCCTACTCGTAGATACCCGTGCTGGCCCCACAATGGGGTGTATCACTCCCCTAAAGTGGCAACCCAATACAACTTGAGAATGCACGGCTTATACCTACACGATGCAACAACGTCTTACCTACCAGCCCGGGTCCACACATGCATACGAAACCCGTTGGACTTGCGTTGCCACCGCTCCCCGTTTTGGCCTCTTACAGTCGAACCCAGCATGCGTGTCCCGTCCTCGACTTGGGTCGAGCCCACAAAGATACGTTTGGGATACTAGTCGAAATGGGCCCCCACAAGCTACCCACCTAAGCTTGTCACTAGTATATCCCACTTAACCCTCTTAGTCATGTTCATTTACATGTGTGTTTGGTTAAGTCTTACTAATCGTATTTCACATGCCACTAAGGGCACCCCCTAGATTCCTCATGCCACCCAAGGCTCCTACTTAACCCCCATGTCCCACCTTACATGTTTATCTGGTTAAGTATTTCTTAATTCATTCAGGCCATAACCTTATAAAGACCTCTCACATTAGACTAGCATTTATGGCAGCTGGATTTGCCGGGCGGGTCCGGGCAGTCTTACACCATAAAAGAGTCTAACCTCGTGTCTTTACAACCGTTATGCTTTAGTTTAGGCCTAGGACCTCTCACGTTGGGCTGACATTTGTGACCACTGGATTTGTCGGGCGGGTCCGGGCAGGTTTACGTCACAAACGAGTCCAACCTCGTGTCCTAAGCATTGATTAACACTTAAAATCTTTTACCCCAGTTTAAATAATTCCGTATTCAAATTATTAATTAAGTCAACTTTTAATGATGTCCATACTTGACTCAATTATGTCCATCCACTTATGGCATGCAAAATCATATCAATTGCACCCCAACTTTTTAATATTAAATCCTTAATATTACCCCTACCCCACGTTTATACGTTCGCTTATTCAATGCATAATATAGGCTAGACTTGTATAGTCTAACACCTAGCACAAAGATAAATTATCACAACATTTAGACAATTAAAATAAATCTAATCATAATAGGGGTGAAACTTGCATAAACTACACATGTTAAGGATCAAAAGGTGTCAACTTGTTAAATGTCTCAATTTATATGACATGATCATAGCCCAAATCTATACATAAACTTGCATATGGGGTTTTTAGGCAACATAATGATGGTGTGAACTAGCATAGGATATCACATATGTCATAGCATAATTCTAGATGTCATAATAGATGTCTTGGTATATGTTCATAATTTTTCTAATCAATCTAACTTGCATATGTGACTTGTCATATAGATCAACATAACCCAAACATGATGATTTAATTAATATGAACTAACTAGCATAGATGGTAACATCATGGCCTTTTTAACATGTATGATTCACCACAACTTAGCATAGAAACTTTCAACATACATAACATCATCATAGCATGATTTACAACATGTAAGATATCATCATCACATAACATTGGATTTACAATATACATGATAGAAAAAGGGGTTTACAACAACATATATGATAATTCACATCATCTACTCATAATCCATTCATAACTCAACCTAATTAAACTGATAATAATCTTGTTAAGATCATCATACTCACAATTTAGAGAAGAAAAGAGAGAGTTTTGCTTTGCTTTAGGGTTGAGAGAATTAGAATTGAATTTGCTTTTCTTCTTTCTTAGTTGGCGGCGGCTCCATTGATTTCCATGGCGATGGTATGACGGTAACTATTCTATTTTAATTAGGTTTAGGGTTAGCATTAGGATGTATTTATAGGTGTAGGAAGTTATTTAGGACCATTAGATTAACCTTGAACCATGAGAACTAATCAAATGCAAAATCTGCATTTGAGCGAATCGGTCCTCGGGTTGACAGCCAAACACCCTGGATTAACCCCTAGTCGACCCAGCAAGGCTCGGGTCGACCTCAAAAATGGGCCGGTTCGGTTATTCCCCCTCCCAATTCGCTGTTTTGAACTTTTTCGCATATTTATTTATTTAATTTTTATTTTATATATATATATATCAATATATATATTTCTCTGCGCAACCCATTTCACTTAATTCTTTTCTAAAAATTAAGTATACTTTAATTTGTGAATTTTAATGTTATAAAATTACGGGGTGTTACACGTACTGACGGTGGCAAGGGTAATCCTTGGAATATAATGCATAAACAGATAACAGCAGAACAGAATTAAATAAATACACCAGATAATGAACAATAGAATATACTGGATAAACGTAATCATCAGAGTTACACAGTATACAGGGTCATACTTAGTACAAATACAGTTCAGCTATACATAAATGTTTACAGCGGAAAACAAACATAATGTACAATAGGAGCTGAATAGCATAAAAAGAGATAAATAATAGAATCCATCTTCAGCTCCAGCAATCTAGAGAAAGCCAGCTAAAAACCTGAATACAAGGCTGCCCGTGTAGAAAAAGGGGCACCCGATTTGAAAGTGAAACTAACTACGAGTCAGTCATGGGACTGGTATGAGAAATCTACTCAACACATTTATAATATGGCTAATCACAGGACCACGCCACTTTCGTGGAACGGGTTTACTCCATTGGATTGCCAGTGCTTTAAAACAAATCTTTCTTTTAAACATCGCAATGCTTTTTATAAAAATGAAGCCATTATAAGACTCAGTTCCCATCACACAATGCAACGCAAACCGGAGGATAGAGTTTTACCTTGTAATCGCCAAAATATGATTGATACGAATAAAACAAAAGCATTTGATATTATTACTAGTGTTTACATGTTTCAAAAACAATTTCGAATCATACTATCAATCATAGACGGCATGGGTACCATATATCATGTCGCCATATATATATATATACAGTCAAAACCGCACGATGTCGTATTTGAAAATTGGATTTCCGTCATGAACCAAGGCAAAAGATAGTCCTTACCGACTTCGAGACTCTCTAGCTCGAGCCTCCGGAACATCCGCAACTGCCCCTTGGAGCGACAGGGTCGGTCCACACGGAGTGGATTATAGTGCCTGAACAATACGTTTCCCCGCCCTTTGGGGTGTAAATGAGCCAACAAATGACTCCATCGGTCCCGGATCGACCGATATAACCGAGGCGCCTCGCAATAGCAACAACCACATAAGTCAACCTCGTCAGGGCGTGTAAAACCACTGATGCCACTTCTAGCTAGAAAGAAACGCATGTCCTCCCTGAGGTCCTCTCCCGTTTCTGGTTCATACCGGGGTGTGAGGCTCACGATTTCACATTATACACAAAGCTACGCCACACAGGCGGTGCTTTGATCATCACCACAAGACTTTGCTTTTCAACAGAAGCCCTGATCACTGCATCTTAGCATGCCACACAGGCAATTCACACCGTGCAACTAATGGCTATCAATCACACAGAATAATTTCCAATGTTAGACACACTGTCCATTTGCAAGTCTGTTCTGGGTCTGAACGAAATTGGAGGCACTATATACCTCGCAAACCCTTCGATCACCACATACGTCTGGAAGATCACCACTCATTATCCATATTTCGGGATGCCTCCCAATCAGGACCTCGGTTACCATCCAAACGAGGTGAAGATCTCCGGTCTTCGACCACCGTCTTCATCTTCGATTTCTTAACGTCGATTCAGTTATTCAGAATGGGATAAACCCGGTCTTTCTGAGCAACTCGCGTATATAATAAACAAGTGCTACAAAAACACTACTACGCATCATTTCAACTCATTAGTCACTAACCGTCAATCAGTAAGAGAACGATTTCCCAAATATTAACCCTAAAGGCCGAAACCAACATCAGATCAACACCCAGGAAACCATTCGACTTAGCCAACCTTCAGTTAGTTTCTAAATTTCACATCCATATCGTTTATAATATTTTATAATGATTTATCGCAATTTTTATTTATTTTAAAATAGCAAATTTATCCAAAACGACGCTTCGGGCCATAATGCGGTCGTGGCGCTACTTTTCTTCAGATTTGATTTACACATATCTGAAAATCTAACATTTGGATCTTCACAAAATTTACATCATTAGAAAGATCTTTTCAAAACGAATCCAACGGTTCCAATTTTGTGAAAATCCGATGGTCGGATCTCCTGGTATAATCGTTTGAAGTTTCGATTTCAAAATACGAACTGCAACGTCGTTATTCGATTAAATATAATTATATATATATATATATAATCGATTCTGGCCCTATTTTACTTATGATTTGAATTAAACATTCCATACAATCCAACCGTTGGATTTTTACAAAGTTGGTGCCGTTGGAAAGATATTTCCAAAGCGAAACCAACGGTTGCGATTTCAGGAAAATCCGATGGTCGGATCTCCCGTACTAATAGTTTGAAATCACGGTTTCAAAATACGAACTGCAGCGTCGTTATTCGATATATTTCAATTCTATTTATATATATATATATATATATCGATTCCTCGATTTCAAACTATATGATTTTCATACTTTTGATAAAAATGATATTTTTATCAAACTGTCTTCTATTTCAACACTTCACTATTTTTAACAATTCATGTATATAATAAAAATGTGATTTTTAATGTAAAACAATTTATTTCAAAACTCGACTATTTTATATAGTTAATATAGGTGATAAAAATATGATTTTTATTATAAAACAATTTATTTCAAAAGAAGATTATTTTATATAGTTCATATCGATGATAAAAATTGGATTTTTATTATAAAACAATTTCTTTCAAAATATGAATACCATTCAACACATGAATTTCAATTCAACGAATGAATTTCGATTCAACACATGAAGGTTTTGTATAGTTTATATATATCGATAAAAAGGTGATTTTTATTTTAAAACACGAATACCATTCAACACATGAATCTCTATCCAACGAATGAATATCGATTCAACACATGAAGGTTTTCTATAGTTTATATATACAGATAAAAATGTGATTTTTATATTTAAAACATGAATACCATTCAACACATGAATTTCTATCCAATAAATGAATATCGATTCAACACATGAAGGTTTTCTATAGTTTATTTATATACATAAAAATGTGATTTTTATATTTAAATCACGAATACCATTGAACACATGAATTTCTATCCAATGAATGAATATCGATTCAACACATGAAGTTTTTCTATACAACGAATAAATATTGTTTCAACAAATGAAAATAATTCTAACACATGAATATTATTCAAAATTTCGGCAGCATAACGACATGGTAGTTAAAACCGGGACCGTCCCAAGTACGACTCCTCGCTCTACCTTAAAGCCTCGCAGCTTTTGACAATAGGGAATCATGCATCTAGTTCGCACGCAGGCGGCATGTATATTTTTTTCATTTCCACAAACTAATCCTATGTGGTTTCAACCAAATATTTCTCAACCACAATCGGGTATTTTTCAATCACAATCAATCAATATCAACCACAAACAATTCCAATCAACCATTCGCTATCAATCAATTTTCACACAAATCACAACCAATAAATATCGTCCATGGTTTGTGGACGAAGGGCGTATATATATAGCATTTCACTTCTATTTCAACACATATATAATTTTTACAACGTATATACAACTTATACATCGAACGTACAATTATACAACGCATATACAAGAGGTGTACAACGCTTATATAACTCATACATCGACTATATAATTTATACATCGTCGTTTTCCATATCGTTTATAAATTAGAAATCTCACATTGGGTTTGTAACGGAAAGGAATTTCGCTCGATCCGAATCAGTCGTTAAACTGGTCTAGACCGTTCGAAACCCCTATTCGTTTTGAGAACAGGACAAAATAGAACGCAGACGGAAGAACATTTCATTGTTATTACAACAATTCCATCAGATACAAGAATATACAGAGTATAAATGATTAAATTACATTCGACAAATATCAGAGATTACAATAAATTACATATAATTACATCGCAGCGGAAAATAATACAAAAGCACAACTAGAAGTAATGCACGGATACAGAGCTTTCCGAGCATCGTTCCAGCTGTAAATCAGGACCCTGTGGATATAAATCTGCAAAACCAAAACTACTAGCTGCCCGTGCGGAAAATAGGGGCACCCAGAGTTTAGGTTAAAACAATAAACTCCAGGTCAGTCATGTGACTGGTGTGAGAACTAAAACAGTTATAATTATTTATTTTAAAGTTCAGTAAATCAAGGGACCACGCCGTATAACACGGAGCGGGTTTCCTCCCAAGAATACCAGTGCATAAAACAAACAGCGCAATGCTAAATAAAGAAAAATGAAGCTGTTATAAGACCCAGGTCCCATCACACAATGCAACGCAAGCCGGAGGATAGGGTTTTTACCTTATAATAGCCAAAGCATTTTTGATACGTTTAAAAACACATTATTTGATACTATAATAAGTGTATACTGTCAAAACAATTCAAATCATAAATATCAATCATAGGCGGCATGGGTACCATCTATCATGTCGCCATACTAGTTCTACAATTAAAACCGCAATATCACGTATTGGAAATTGGATTCCGTCATCAGTCGAGGCAAGGGGCAAGCTCCTCTCCGATTCGAGACACTCTAGCAAATGCCTCAGGACCCCACTATGATCCTTTTGAACCTCCAAGGCCGGTCCTCTCTTACTTTTGAGGATTGGCAATTCCTAAACACACGTTTCCCGGTCCTTACAGACCTATATCCGAGGCGCCTCGTATCCAACAACCACATAGGTGAAAAGTATATAAATGTCAGGGCTGGTAGGTCACTGACACCACCCTAGCTAGAAAGAAACGTCGTGCACTCCTTGGGTCCGTATCCCGTTTTTGACTCATACCGAGGTGTGAGGCTCGCGAATTCACGTTATACACAAAGCTACGCCACACAGGCCGTGCTTTGATCATCAACCACAAGACTTTGCTTTTCAACAGAAGCCTTGATCAATTGCCACTTACGCATGCCACACTGGCAGTTCACTCCATGCGACTGATGTCCATCGATATACAACCTCTGAGCTCGTACGTCTCAGAGAAGGGCGATAAGCAAGAGAATAAATTCTCCGCCGCCAAACAGATGTATATTTAATAGAGATCAATCAACACAGAATAAAATCCAATGTCAGACACACAATCCATTTACAAGTTCGTTCTGGGTCTGAACGAAACCGGAGGCACTTTCCTCGCATATCCATCGATCTCCAAGTACGTCTGGACGATCACCAACTGTTTCCCTCATCTTGGGTGTACAGCCCAATCAAGATCATCAGTAATCACCCAAACGATGTGAAGACTTCCGGTCTTCAACCACCGTCTTCATCTTCGACATTTCGTCGAATCGGTTATTCAGAATGGGTATAACCCGGCCTTTCTGAATAACCCACGTATATGATAAACAAATTGTTACACAAACACAACAAACGCCTCATTCCAATTCAGAATATTCTTTTATTCACAAAATCACATTCTTAGGGAAATGTTCCCATTAATTTTATCCAAGATAAATTCTTCTAAATTTATTCTTTAATCCTCCTATGGATATCATTTCAAGCTAGTCGGGATTAACGAACCACACCGAAGTAATTATTTATTTTATTTCCCAATCCCAACCTATATATCCCATGGAGCAAAACTGGTGATACTCCATTCCTAACACCACGGTGTTATCGGTAAAATTAATTACCATTTCACGTTCAAATCTAATTAAAGATTTAACTATCGCTTTGGAGCAAAACTGGTGATACTCCACTCTCGATCACTTTTCAGATTTGATAATTTAAATTATCAATTCACATTTTAATCTAATTAAAGATTCATTAAAACTCCACTTAGTTTTAATCTTCTTAAAAATCAACATCCTGCCTTTAACTGGGTTAAAGAACCAATGTCATCTAAAACACGATTCACGATAAACCCAAATCACATTTGATATTAAATACAAGGCTCTGAATAGAAAATATACCGGCTTATATTCAATATCAAATTCTGAAACCAACAAATATCGTATTGGAAATAACGATATAAAATATATCTTTCAAATCCCCATAACAATATTTGATAGTCACGAAATCCAACATCGAAATATTCCGAAGATAATTTCGATTCAACTCCAGTCCACTTCACCTATTGGGAATATTGATTATTTTTAAAATCACTTTCAAATTCAATTTATTTATTTCAAAAATAAATTGATTTTAATTCTAGTTCAAAACCAGTTCATTTCGATAAAAATCTATTTTTATCTTTTCAAATATGGAGTTTTTCATCCCAATTTTTCCCAAATCATCTCTTATGATTTTACACAAATTATAGATATTTTTAATAATTTTATCAAGGCCCGTACAGTCGATTTCCATCAACGGCCATCAAACTGCACTTACAACGACCTTTTCTGAATTTGATTTGGACATAATTCCAAATCCAACCGTAAGATTTCAAATTTCTAATATTCATTGGAAATCTCTTTTCGATACGAACCCAACGGTTCCGGTTTTAGGAGAATCCGACGGTCGGATCTCCCGCAACGTCAATTCGAAGTTAATGGTTGAAATTCACGAACTGCCGCGGCGCGGCGCGTTCTATTCAGGCCATTATATATATATATATAATATATATATTATATATATTTCGTCGATTTCCTTTTAAAACGAATTATATAAATAGTTCTAAATTCGTTTCAAAACAGTTTCAACTTCATCTTCAATTTCAAATCGATTTGATTTCAATTCAATTCGAGTTCATTTCAATTCAATTCAAATTCAAATTCGTTTCAATTCAATTCAGTTTTCAAATTCACTTTCTATTCAATTCAATTTGAATTCATTTCAAATATTAAATTTTGAAATCACTTTTCCATATTCCTTATAAAACGAATAAAATCGATATAAATATCGTTCGCGTCTAAATAACGCATCTCTAATCAACACGGCTTTATATTTTTCAAAAACTTCTTTATTCTATTCAACAAATGAATATTTATCCCATTCAACACATGAATCTATATTTCTTTCAACACACGACTAATCTCAACACATGAGTACTGTCAACACATCACTATTTTTGTTATGTAAAACATTTTATAAAACTATGGTATCTATCGTTTTGATTTTAATTAGGCTCCACCGTAAAGTAGATTCTAATTGTAAATATGATAAAGATGTGAATTTTATTATTAAAATATTTCACTCAACACATGAATAGATTCAACACATGAATTTTCCTTTATAATATTCATTATTTTCCCGATTGGAATGAGGCCCAATCAATCATCATATAATGTTAATTATATGGATTCCATACAACACATGTATATAATAGCATTGAAAAATAATCAACCATCAACCAAAGTGCACTACACTGTATAAGCATCAAATATAGATATCTGACGCTTATGACAGCCTGTCAATCGACGATCGACATATTTAATCAATCAGGATGAGTGAACATCAAATTTCATCCCAACACCCGTGTGGGGTTTCAAACAATCAAACACAGATTTTAGTTGTGCAGTTGGGCGACGTGTAAAATTTATCGACCCAATCGATATCAGTCAAATCAGTGTATATAAACAAATCGGTCGATTTGTTTATAAATATTCATTTATTCACTTTCACGTTACAAATTATATTTTTAACGATAATATATTTTATTTTAACACATGAATTTCTATTCAGTTCATTTATTCAATAAAATGATATTTTTATTTTTCTAACATATTTTAGAAAATTTCGGCGGCATAACGGCACGATACTAGAAACGGAACAAGGCCTAGCCTTATCCCCGGTCTAGTGAAGGCCCACGTCATTCACACATCAATCAAATCCATTCCATTTCACCAAACATTTCAATACAAACCACATAAACTAACCAACTACTCAACCAAACAATTTAACAAACAAGCCATCCATGGTCTGTGGATGACGGGTGTCGGGTGCTACTAAACACCGTCTACATCCTATTATATATATATATATATAAATAACTAGAAAAAGAAATTTAGAGTGAGAAGTTCTCACCAATAGCTATCCAACTTCACGATACTTCATCATCGTTATCGCATTTTCGTCCTCTTCGTTGCCCGTAGCCACTACATATATAAAAATCACATTTTTGCTATGTCTATTCAATATATAAAAATCGAATTTTTACTATGCGGTTCAATATATAAAGATCGAATTTTTACTACGATGTCATATAGATAAAAATTCCATTTCAAAAATATCGATTTCGCCTTTATAAAAATACAGATTTCGCCCTAATAAAAATATAGATTTCACCTTAATAAAAATATAGATTTCACCTTTATAAAAATATAGATTTCACCTTAATAAAAATATAGATTTCGCCTTAATAAAAATATAGATTTCACCTTTATAAAAATATAGATTTCACCTTTATAAAAATATAGATTTCACCTTTATAAAAATATAGATTTCACCTTAATAAAAATATAGATTTCACCTTTATAAAAATCACCACTTTATTTCAACGTATATAAAATAAAAATCAGATTTTTATTTTGCTACATACACAAAGATGATATTTTTAATTCTCTACATAAAAACGATATTCTTAATACTCTAACTATATAAAAACTACATTTTTATTCTATAGATTATATAAAAATCATATTTTTAATATGTTATAAGCATAAAAATCATATCTTTAACTAAACAAAGGTTATATTTTTATACCTATCATAGATTGCATATATTTTTAAAATATAAAACTGATTTTTATAAATTAGAAATCACCTTGGTTATCACGAGAGGTTGGAGATGGTGCTGAGTGGCGGAGGAGGGCGGTGAGTGTTGCTGGTGGTGCGCGGCTTTGTGGTGGTGCTGGCCATTGTCGAAGCAGGGGGGCTCGGACGGAGGTAGAAGAGGAAGAGGAGGAGGTGCGGCTAGGGTTGGGCACGGTTTTGGGCGTCACGGCTTCAGGTTGGAGGTGGAGGAGGAAGAGGCGCGGAAGAGGGAGAATCGGGAGAGGGGAACGAGGTGGAGGGTCTGTGAAGGGGGGGGGGGAAAGGCGGGGCCTGGCCTGCGGCGGCGCCAGGAGGCTGGGCGGCGGCCTCCTCCGTCTTCCATCGATCGCTTTTTTTTTCTTCTTTTTTTTCATTTTGAATTGATCTGAAGGGGGGGCCCGAATGAATTAAGGAGAAGGGAGAGAGAAAGTTTATTTTATATTATTTAATTTCAAGAAAAGTTGACTTTTACATACGACCTCTAAACGAGGCCCACCGCTGGTCGTCCATAGCATTTTACCCCATTCCGAAAACAATGGGATATGTATCGTAAGCTGATTCGGTCATTACAATCAGTTTTTATCAAAATCAAAATATAAGTCAGTATATTCAATTTTAAACGTACATTTCAATTTACCGGGGTCACCTACTAACTCTATAAATTCCAGAAAAATATTTCCTAGCTTCGTGATGACGATACGGTCCTAACAAAACTGGTTTCATCGAATTCTGAGACCGTTTGAAAAATGGCCAATTTCCAGTCGATTAAATTCAACTTAAATGGTCAAACACGTTTTCCTTTGCCACGCTCACATATTGATTCGAAAAATTATGAAATTTGGAATCTAGCAATAATTCGACATCACGGACCCAACAAAAGTGGTTTCGTCGAAATCCGAGGTCGTTTGCAAAATGTCTATGTTTAAGGGCCTGAATTCCATAGCGACTATTCAGAATTTTCAACTGGACATATCTTTTGATCCCCGCTATGAAATCTTGATTTTTCGGATTCATTGGAAAGATATCATCAATTAGATCCTAATGTTTTTGGTTTCACTAAAATCCGGATTGTTTTGCACCCGGTACATTCAATTGAAGTTTGAAATCGAATTATCGAACTACCGCGCCATTTTCAATTCTATTTTATAATTATATATAAATATTTATATTCTAACCACGGCGTATATAATATATACGTTCTAAATATATTCAAAAATAAATTTCTCGTCGATTTTATTTAAAATAATCTATTTTAAATGTTCAAAATTCGCTAAAATTGCCAAAATAAAAAATTTAAACTGGCCCAAATTTTCGGGTTGTTACAATCTCCCCCACTTAAAACTTTTCGTCCCCGAAAAGGAACGAAGTCGAAAGTGGTTACTAATCAACTCTACGTTCGATCTGGCTTCCATTCTCCAACTTTTCAGTTTCTGAGAATTTTCAAATTTCTTCAAAAATTTGGCTAACACCCTAAATTTTCGAAAAATTTCGCCATAACCTCCCCTGCACCGGGAGCATCGGGGAATTTCAAATAGCTTCCCCGGTCCTTCTAATCTCAAAAAGGAAAAGAAAAAGCCAAGCGGCTAGCCAATAGGCTCATAAAATCATCATCACCCAAACAAAACAGTAAATTATAGTAAACATGTACCTATTTGTCGGGCAAACAAATTTTATTCTCTGCTCTAGCCTCCTTGCAATGACCTGTTCAATGTAAGTATTTGTATATGCAAGCAAATGCGACCAATTTTCAATACAATTCAATATTTGTTGCAATTAGGCATAATGGTTCAAAATTATCAAACAAATGAACAAACAACACAAACATCAATCAATTAGTGGATTAACGTTTCAAATTCATAATTTGATATATATACAAAAAATCATGTTTTTGATGCCAATTCACAACAATGTGTTCTAACTATATAAGTTTTGGTTCTCACACCAGTCTAATGGAAATATATAGATATCACACCTTCGAAACACGAACATAAATACTGATGATGTCATGACAATCATCAGTACCATCTCCGGGCGACTAGAATGTGATTCCATATCTATCCAATATATTAAAACTTCGAATATACGTTCATGACGCGTATACGCGAAATCTATATATATTGGATTGTCCATATTCAAAATAAATAAATATTCAAATACGTATAAAGCGGTTTAAATTTTCAAAACAAAATTGTTTCCATTTGAAAAATATACTCTTCACACTCGTTCTAGGATACTACTGATCCTATCTCTAACGAGTCATTCTAATTGGATATTGCTAATCCAATATCTGATGAATTCTTTCGTATGGTTCTAATGCGTCTTGTTCTCGAGCTCTGTAAACCAAAGCTCTGATATCACTGTAACGGCAAGGAATTTCGCTCGATCCGAATCAGTCGTTAAACTGGTCTAGACTGTTCGAAACCCCTATTCGTTTTGAGAACAGGACAAAATAGAACGCAGACGGAAGAACATTTCATTGTTATTACAACAATTCCATCAGATACAAGAATATACAGAGTATAAATGATTAAATTACATTCGACAAATATCAGAGATTACAATAAATTACATATAATTACATCGCAGCGGAAAATAATACAAAAGCACAACTAGAAGTAATGCACGGATACAGAGCTTTCCGAGCATCGTTCCAGCTGTAAATCAGGACCCTGTGGATATAAATCTGCAAAACCAAAACTACTAGCTGCCCGTGCGGAAAATAGGGGCACCCCGAGTTTAGGTTAAAACAATAAACTCCAGGTCAGTCATGTGACTGGTGTGAGAACTAAAACAGTTATAATTCTTTATTTTAAAGTTCGGTAAATCAAGGGACCACGCCGTATAACACCGAACAGGTTTCCTCCCAAGAATACCAGTGCATAAAACAAACAGCGCAATGCTAAATAAAGAAAAATGAAGCTGTTATAAGACCCATGTCCCATCACACAATGCAACGCAAGCCGGAGGATAGGGTTTTTACCTTATAACAGCCAAAGCATGCTTGATACGTTTAAAAACACATTATTTGATACTATAATAAGTGTATAGTGTCAAAACAATTCAAATCATAAATATCAATCATAGGCGGCATGGGTACCATCTATCATGTCGCCATACTAGTTCTACAATTAAAACCGCAATATCACGTATTGGAAATTGGATTCCGTCATCAGTCGAGGCAAGGGGCAAGCTCCTCTCCGATTCGAGACACTCTAGCAAATGCCTCAGGACCCCACTATGATCCTTTGGAACCTCCAAGGTCGGTCCTCTCTTACTTTTGAGGATTGGCAATTCCTGAACACACGTTTCCCGGTCCTTATAGACCTATATCCGAGGCGCATCGTATCCAACAACCACACAGGTGAAAAGTATATAAATGTCAGGGCTGGTAGGTCACTGACACCACCCTAGCTAGAAAGAAACGTCGTGCACTCCTTGGGTCTGTATCTCGTTTTTGACTCATACCGAGGTGTGAGGCTCGCGAATTCACGTTATACACAAAGCTACGCCACACAGGCCGTGCTTTGATCATCAACCACAAGACTTTGCTTTTCAACAGAAGCCTTGATCAATTGCCACTTACGCATGCCACACTGGCAATTCACTCCATGCGACTGATGTCCGTCGATATACAACCTCTGAGCTCGTACGTCTCAGAGAAGGGCGTTAAGCAAGAGAATAAATTCTCCGCCGCCAAACAAATGTATATTTAATAGAGATCAATCAACATAGAATAAAATCCAATGTCAGACACACAATCCATTTACAAGTTCGTTCTGGGTCTAAACGAAATCGGAGGCACTTTCCTCGCATATCCATCGATCTCCAAGTACGTCTGGACGATCACCAACTGTTTCCCTCATCTTGGGTGTACAGCCCAATCAAGATCATCAGTAATCACCCAAACGATGTGAAGACTTCCGGTCTTCAACCACCGTCTTCATCTTCGACATCTCGTCGAATCGGTTATTCAGAATGGGTATAACCCGGCTTTTCTGAATAACCCACGTATATGATAAACAAATTGTTACACAAACACAACAAACACCTCATTCCAATTCAGAATATTCTTTTATTCACAAAATCACATTCTTAGGGAAATGTTCCCATTAATTTTATCCAAGATAAATTCTTCTAAATTTATTCTTTAATCCTCCTATGGATATCATTTCAAGCTAGTCGGGATTAACGAACCACACCGAAGTAATTATTTATTTTATTTCCCAATCCCAACCTATATATCCCATGGAGCAAAACTGGTGATACTCCATTCCTAACACCACGGTGTTATCGGTAAAATTAATTACCATTTCACGTTCAAATCTAATTAAAGATTTAACTATCGCTTTGGAGCAAAACTGGTGATACTCCACTCTCGATCACTTTTCAGATTTGATAATTTAAATTATCAATTCACATTTTAATCTAATTAAAGATTCATTAAAACTCCACTTAGTTTTAATCTTCTCAAAAATCAACATCCTGCCTTTAATTGGGTTAAAGAACCAATGTCATCTAAAACACGATTCACGATAAACCCAAATCACATTTGATATTAAATACAAGGCTCTGAATAGAAAATATACCGACTTATATTCAATATCAAATTCTGAAACCAACAAATATCGTATTGGAAATAACGATATAAAATATATCTTTCAAATCCCCATAACAATATTTGATAGTCACGAAATCCAACATCGAAATATTCCGAAGATAATTTCGATTCAACTCCAGTCCACTTCACCTATTGGGAATATTGATTATTTTTAAAATCACTTTCAAATTCAATTTATTTATTTCAAAAATAAATTGATTTTAATTCTAGTTCAAAACCAGTTCATTTCGATAAAAATCTATTTTTATCTTTTCAAATATGGAGTTTTTCATCCCAATTTTTCCCAAATCATCTCTTATGATTTTACACAAATTATAGATATTTTTAATAATTTTATCAAGGCCCGTACAGTCGATTTCCATCAACGGCCATCGAACTGCACTTACAGCGACCTTTTCTGAATTTGATTTGGACATAATTCCAAATCCAACCGTTAGATTTCAAATTTATAATATTCATTGGAAAGTTCTTTTCGATACGAACCCAACGGTTCTGGTTTTAGGGGAATCCGACGGTCGGATCTCCCGCAACGTCAATTCGAAGTTAATGGTTGAAATTCACGAACTGCCGCGGCGCGGCGCGTTCTATTCAGGCCATTATATATATATATATATATATATATATATATATAATATATATATATATTTCGTCGATTTCCTTTTAAAACGAATTTTATAAATAGTTCTAAATTCGTTTCAAAACAATTTCAACTTCATCTTCAATTTCAAATCGATTTGATTTCAATTCAATTCGAGTTCATTTCAATTCAATTCAAATTCAAATTCGTTTCAATTCAATTCAGTTTTCAAATTCACTTTCTATTCAATTCAATTTGAATTCATTTCAAATATTAAATTTTGAAATCACTTTTCCATATTCATTATAAAACGAATAAAATCGATATAAATATCGTTCGCGTCTAAATAACACATCTCTAATCAACACGGCTTTATATTTTTCAAAAACTTCTTTATTCTATTCAACAAATGAATATTTATCCCATTCAACACATGAATCTATATTTCTTTCAACACACGACTAATCTCAACACATGAGTACTGTCAACACATCACTATTTTTGTTATGTAAAACATTTTATAAAACTATGGTATCTATCGTTTTGATTTTAATTAGGCTCCACCGTAAAGTAGATTCTAATTGTAAATATGATAAAGATGTGAATTTTATTATTAAAATATTTCACTCAACACATGAATAGATTCAACACATGAATTTTCCTTTATAATATTCATTATTTTCCCGATTGGAATGAGGCCCAATCAATCACCATATAATGTTAATTATATGGACTCCATACAAAACATGTATATAATAGCATTGAAAAATAATCAACCAAAGTGCACTACACTGTATAAGCATCAAATATAGATATCTGACACTTATGACAGCCTATCAATCGATCGATCGACATATTTAAACAATCAGGATGAGTGAACATCAAATTTCATCCCAACACCCGTGTGGGGTTTCAAACAATCAAACACAGATTTTAGTTGTGCAGTTGGGCGACGTGTAAAATTTATCGACCCAATCGATATCAGTCAAATCAGTGTATATAAACAAATCGGTCGATTTGTTTATAAATATTCATTTATTCACTTTCACGTTAAAAATTATATTTTTAACGATAATATATTTTATTTTAACACATGAATTTCTATTCAGTTCATTTATTCAATAAAATGATATTTTTATTTTTCTAACATATTTTAGAAAATTTCGGCGGCATAACGGCACGATACTAGAAACGGAACAAGGCCTAGCCTTATCCCCGGTCTAGTGAAGACCCACGCCATTCACACATCAATCAAAACCATTCCATTTCACCAAACAATTCAATTCAAACCACATAAACTAACCAACTGCTCAACCAAACAATTTAATAAACAAGCCATCCATGGTCTGTGGATGACGGGTGTCGGGTGCTACTAAACACCGTCTACATCCTAGTATATATATATAACTAGAAAAAGAAATTTAGAGTGAGAAGTTCTCACCAATAGCTATCCAACTTCACGATACTTCTTCATCGTTATTGCATTTTCGTCCTCTTCGTTGTCCGTAGCCACTACATATATAAAAATCACATTTTTACTATGTCTATTCAATATATAAAAATCGAATTTTTACTATGCTGTTCAATATATAAAGATCGAATTTTTACTACGATGTCATATAGATAAAAATTCCATTTCAAAAATATCGATTTCGCCATTATAAAATTATAGATTTAGCCCTAATAAAAATATAGATTTCACCTTAATAAAAATATAGATTTCACCTTAATAAAAATATAGATTTCGCCTTAATAAAAATATAGATTTCACCTTTATAAAAATATAGATTTCACCTTTATAAAAATATAGATTTCACCTTAATAAAAATATAGATTTCACCTTTATAAAAATCACCACTTTATTTCAACGTATATAAAATAAAAATCAGATTTTTATTTTGCTGCATACACAAAGATGATATTTTTAATTCTCTACATAAAAACGATATTCTTAATACTCTAACTATATAAAAACTACATTTTTATTCTATAGATTATATAAAAATCATATTTTTAATATGTTATAAGCATAAAAATCATATCTTTAACTAAACAAAGGTTATATTTTTATACCTATCATAGATTGCATATATTTTTAAAATATAAAACTGATTTTTATAAATTAGAAATCACCTTGGTTATCACGAGAGGTTGGAGATGGTGTTGAGTGGCGGAGGAGGGCAGTGAGTGTTGCTGGTGGTGCGCGGCTTCGTGGTGGTGTTGGCCATTGTCGAAGCAGGTGGGGCTCGGATGGAGGTAGAAGAGGAAGAGGAGGAGGTGCGGCTAGGGTTGGGCACGGTTTGGGGCGTCACGGCTTCAGGTTGGAGGTGGAGTGTAACAACCCGTAAAATGCGAGCCAGTTTAAAATTTTTATTTTGGCAATTTTAGCGAATTTTGAATATTAAAAATAGATTATTTTAAATAATATCGACAAGAAATTTATTTTGAATAGAATTCGACGTATATATTATATACGTCGTCATTAGAATATAAATAATTATATATAATTATAAATAGAATTGAAAATGGCGCGGTAGTTCGATAATTCGATTTCAAACTTCAATTGAATGTACCGGGTGCAAAACAATCCGGATTTTAGCGAAACCAAAAATAATGGAATCTAATAGAGAATATCTTTCCAACGAATCCGAAAAATCAAGATTTCATAGCGGGAATCAAAAGATATGTCCAGTTGAAAATTCTGAATAGTCGCTATGGAATTTCGGCCCTTAAAAATAGTCATTTTGCAAACGACCTCGGATTTCGATGAAACCACTTTTGTTGGGTCCGTGATGTAAAGTTATTGCTAGATTTCAAATTTCATAATTTTTCGAATCAATATGTGAGCGTGGCAAGGGAAAACGCGATTGACCAGTTTCAGTTGATTTTAATCGACTGGAAATTGGCCATTTTTCAAACGGTCTCAGAATTCGACGAAATTAGTTTTGTTAGGACCGTATCGTCAATACGAAGCTAGAAAATATTTTTCTGGAATTTGTCGAATTAGTATGTGACCTCGGTAAATTGAAATATGCGTTTAAATTATATATATAAAGATTTATATTTTAAATTCAATGGAAACTAATCGTAACGGTCGAATTAGCTTGTGAAACATATCCCATTGTGTCCGGAATGGGGGTAATTAGCTAGGGACGGCAGGCGGTGGGTTCGATTTCGAGGCCAAAACAAAAAGTTACTTTTGAGAATAAAAATACAATTAAAAATATATTATTATATATAATCTCCTTTAAGCCATACCCCCCTTTTTCTCTGATCAGTCAACGCTTAAAAAAAAAAAAAAAAAGAAAGCGACGAAACCCTCCACCGAGCTGCTCGTCGCCGTCGCCCCAAGGAGCACCACCGTCGCCACAACGCTCCAGCCGCCACCGCTCCTGGCACCGCGCGACCAACTCCGATCCTTCCCCCAATCCGCCAGCAACCGTGATTCCTCCCACCATCGCCGATACCCAGGGGCCCACCGCCGAGCCTAGCAGTGTCGCTCCCAGATCCGAACCCCCCCTCTAGCTCCTCCTTCCTCTGCCGTTTCTTTCACTCCACCTCCTCCAAAAACCGCAGCACCCCACCACAAACAAAACCGCCCGAATCTGGCTAAACCCTAGCCGCCGGAGACCAGCGCCGTCGTGATTCGCCCCCCCCCCCTTTGACAGCGAACACCTCCGACCAAATATAGTAAGTATTTTTATTTATTTACATTTTATATTTTTTAGTTTTGATTTTTATAGTTCAAAAGACAGGATTTTTATAGTTAAAAAGACAGGATTTTTATAGTTCAAAAGACAGGATTTTTATAGTTAAAAAGACAGGATTTTTATAGCGATAAAAAAATTGGATTTTTATTTATATAGAATAGCAATAAAAATACGATCTTTATAGAAGAAGTAGAAATATAAAATATAATTTTTTATATAGAAAGAAGCATTGTAAAAATACATGTGAAGTGAAATAAAAATATAATTTTTAGTTGGAATAAAAATACGATTTTTATTCTATTTATAGCGATGAAATAAAAATTCGATCTTTATGTATGAAGTGAGATAAAAATATGATTTTTAATTATTTGGATGAAGTGATAGAAATATAATTTTTATATATGAACAGCGAGCAAAGGGCTGCAATTGACATTTCAAGCAGATCCAGACGGTTCAGCAGTTCAATAGCAAAGCACGGCGAATGGAAACCTCTGTGAGAACTTCTCACTCTTCAACTTTTTTCTAGTTATATATATACTAGGATGCAGACGGTGTTTAGTAGCACCCGAGACAATCGTCCACAGACCATGGACTTGTTTGTTTGATTGAAAAAAAATTAGTTAGATTATTTGGTTTGAATTGAATTGTGTGGTGAAATGAATGGATTTGATTGATTTGTGAATGGCGTGGGCCTTCACTAGACCGGGGATAAGGCTAGGCCTCGTCCCGTTTCTAGTATCGTGCCGTTATGCCGCCAAAATTTTCTAAAATATGTTAGAAAAATAAAAATATCATTTCTATTTTGTAAATGAACTGAATAAAAATCCATGTGTTAAAATAAAATATTTTATCGTTAAAAATAGAATTTTTAGCGTGAAAGTGAATAAATTTTTATAAACAAATCGGCTGATTTGTTTATATACACTGATTTGACTGATATTGATTGGGCCGGTAAATTTTACACATCGCCCAACTGCACAACTAAAATATGTGTTTGATTGTTTGAAACCCCACACGGGTGTTGGGATGAAATTTGAAGTTCACTCATCCTGATTGATTAAATATGTCGATCGATTGATTGACAGGCTGTTATAAGCGTTAGATATCTATATTTGATGCTTATACAGTGTAGTGCACTTTGGTTGATGGTTGATTATTTTTCAATGCTATTATATACGTGTGATGTATGAAAATCCAAATAATTAACATTGTATGGTGGTTGATTGGGCCTCATTTCAATTTAGAAAATAAAGAATAATATAAAATAAAGGTTCATGTGTTGACTGTACTCATCCGTTGAGATTAGTCATGTGTTGAACGAAATATTTTAGTAATAAAATTAACATCTTTATTAATATAAAATAAAGGTTCATGTGTTGACAGTACTCATCCATTGAGATTGGTCATGTGTTGAACGAAATATTTTGATAATAACAACTATTTTGAAATAGAAATATTTGAAATAGAAATATTTGAAATAGAAATATTTTAAAAAGAAATATTTGAAATAGAATATTTGAAAATAGAAATATATGAAGCCGTGTTGATTAGATTGACGCCATTTTGACGCGAACGATATTTATATCGATTTTATTCATTTTAAAATGAATATTGAAAAGTGATTTCGAAATCGAATATTTTGAAATAAATTTTGAATCGAATTGAAAAGAAAATGAATTCGAATTGAATATATAAAGAAAATGAATTCGAATTGAATATATAACGAATTTGATTTCAATTGAATATATAACGAATTGGATTTCAATTGAATATATAACGAATTTGATTTGATTAGAACATGAATGAATTTGAATTGAATTGAAAACGAATTCAGATTGAATTGAAAGCGAATTGAAATGAATTCAAATTTAATTGAAATTTGAATTGAATTGAAATGAATTTTAAAACGAATTTATAAAGAAGAATTCAATTTTGATTTGAATTGAAATGGAAGTTGAAATTGCTTTTGAAACGAATTTAAAACTATTTATATAATTCATTTTAAATAGTAATCGACGAAATATATATTATATATATTATATATATAATATAATGGCCTGAATAGAACGCGCCGCGCCGCGGCAGTTCGCGAATTTCGACCATTTATTTCAAACGGACATTACGGGAGATCCGACCGTCGGATTCTCCTAAAACCGGAACCGTTGGGTTCGTATCGAAAAGAGCTTTCTAACGAATATTAGAAATTTGAAATCTAACGGTTGGATTTGGAGTTACGTCCAAATCAAATTTGAAAAAGGTCGCTGTAATTGCAGTTCGATGGCCATTGTTGGAAATCGATTGTACGGGCCTTAATAAAATTATTAAAAATAGTGATAATTTGTGTAAAATCATAAGAAATGATTTGGGAAAAATTTGGTATGAAAAACTCCATATTTGAAAAGATAAAAATAGATTTTTATCGAAATGAACTAGTTTTGAACTAAATTTAAAACCCAATTATTTTTAAATAAAGAAATTAGATTTAAAAAGGGGTTTTAAATAATCGGAATTTCTAATATATTTGATTGGATTTGAAATGGGTTTATCGTGAACGGTGTTTTAAATAACACTAGTTCTTTAACCCGATAATAAATAGAATGTGATTTGGGTTTGTCGTGAACTGTGTTTTAAATAACACCTAGTTCTTTAACCCAGTAAAAGGAGTTTTAATGAATCTTTAATTAGATTGAAAATGTGAATTGATAATTTAAATTATCAAATTTGAAAGGTGATCGAGAATGGAGTATCACCAGTTTTGCTCCAAAGCGGTAGTTAAATCTGTAATTAGATTTGAACGTGAAATGGTAATTAATTTTACCGATAACACCGTGGTGTTAGATGTGGAGTATTACCAGTTTTCTCCATGGGATATATAGGTTGGGATTGGGAAATAAAATAAATAATTACTTCGGTGTGGCTCGTTAATCTCGACTAGCTTGAAATGATATCCATAGGAGGATTAAAGAATAAATTTAAAAGAATTTATCTTGGATAAAATTAATGGGAACATTTCCCTAAGAATGTGATTTTGTGAATAAAAGAATATTCTAAATTGGAATGAGGCGTTTGTTGTGTTTGTGTAACATTGTTTATTACATACGTGAGTTATTCAGAAAGGCCGGGTCTATACCCATTCTGAATAACCGATTCGACGATAAGTCGAAGAGATTGAAGACGGTGCAAGACCGACGATCTTCACATCGAATGGATGGGTGCTACTGACGCTCACGATGGGAGTAGCTACCTTGAAGGGGGCTGAAGTGGTAGCCGTCCGGACGTGCTTGGAGGTCGACGGATATGCGAGGAAAGTGCCTCCGGTTTCGTTCAGACCCAGAACGGACTTGTAAATGGATGGTGTGTCTGACATTGTATTCCTTTATATTGTATTCGTTGATCTCTGCTAAATATATATCTGTTTGGCGGCGGAGAATTTATTCTCCTTCTTAACGCCCTTCTCTGAGACATACGAGCTCAGAGGTTATATATTGGCAGAAATCAGTGGTACGATTTGGATTGATAGTGTGGCATGCTGAGATGCAGTGATCCAGACTTTTGTTGAAAAGCAAAGTTTGGTGGATGATGATCAAAGCGCAGCTTTAATATAGCACGGCTTTGTGTATAGCGTTGATTCGCGAGCCTCACACCCCGGTATGGTGGTAAACTGATGGTTTGATCAGTATGCTTTTTCGTGGATGGGCACCTTCGTGGTGTCGTGGATTCGGTCGACCGAGATTGAGCTTAGTGCTCAGAGGGATAGGGTAAGCGGTGATTTCTCTCGCCGGGACGTAAGCCGCAGTGATACTCGATTTCCCAAAAGTGCAGATGTGCATTACGGTGTTTTCTCTAGCCGAGACGTAAGCCGTTGAGATGGCACTACGCGATCGATCTTTCGAATCAGGAGCCACCATGATGGAAATCCAATTTCCAAATATGACATTTTGCGGTTTTGATTGTAGAGCCTAGTATTGGCGACATGATATATGGTACCCATGTCGTCTATGATTGATACATTTAGATTTGAAGTTGTTTTCTTCACTTATAGTAATAATATAAGATGAAATTTCGCGTATCAAGCATATTTGGCTATTATAAGGGAAAACCCTATCCTCTGGCTTGCGTTGCATTGTGTGATGGGATCTGGGTCTTATAATAGCTTCATTGTTCTTTATTTAGCATTGCGCTGTTTGTTTTCTGCACTGGTATTCTTGGGAGGAAACCCGTTCCGTGTTATACGGCGTGGTCCCTTGATTTACCTAACTTTTAAAACAAAGATTAATAGCTGTTTTAGTTCTCACACCAGTCACATGACTGACCTGGAGTTTATTGTTTTAACCTAAACTCTGGGTGCCCCTATTTTCCACGCGGGCAGCTAGTAGTTTTGGTTTTGCAGATTTATATTCACAGGATCCTGATTTACAGCTGGAACGATGTTCGGAAAGCTCTGTATCCGTGCATTATTTTCAGTTGTGATTTATATTGTTTTTCCGCTGCGATGTATTTAAATGTAATTTAAATCTCTGATATTTTCTGTGTAATATTAATTCATACTCTGTATATTCTTGTATTCTGATGGAATTGTTGTAATATACAATGAAATGTTCTTTTGTATGCGTTCTATTGTGGCTTGTTCTCGAACTATCCGACACTTTCCTTTACGGGGGAGTTACGGGTTTTCACAGTTGGTATCAGAGCTTTGGTTTGCAGAGCTCGAGAACAAGACACATTAGAACCATACGAAAGAATTCATCAGATATTGGATTAGTAATATCCAATTAGAATGACTCGTTAGAGATAGGATCAGTAGTATCCTAGAACGAGTGTGAAGAGTATATTTTTCAAATGAAAACAATTTGGTTTTGAAAATTTAAATCGTTTTAAACGTATTTGACTATTTATTTATTTTGAATTTGGACAATCCAGTATATAAAAGCTTTGCATATACGCGTCATGAACGTATATTCGAAGTTTTAATATATTAGATAGATGTAGAAACACACTCTAGTCGCCCGGACCTGATTCTGATGATTGACGCGTCATCATCAGTAATTATTTTCGTGTGACGAAGGTGTGATATCTATATATTTCCATTGGACTGGTGTGAGAACCAAAACTTATATAGTTAGAACACATTGTTGTGATTTGGCATCAAAAACATGATTTTCTGTATATGTATCAAATTATGGATTTGAAACTCTAATTCACTAATTGATTGATGGCTGTGATGTTTGTTTATTGATTCAACTAAAAAAAATAAATATACTAGAATGATAAATGAAGTATAATCAAGATGATTATTAAGTGAAAAATAATGCAAACTCTCTTGACAAAAATCCTAAAAATATTATATAGGATATGGACGACTATGGCTTATCTCATACTGAATTCTGGATGACCCCGAAACAAGCGAGGAGAGCTCACCAAAAAGCAGAAAAAGAACGTGAGTTGAACTTAGGAACGTACATGGGTATTTATTGCCGCATATGCAGAAAAGAAGGACATTATGCCGTTCGGTGCCCTGAGCGAAAGAAAAGCAGGGAGAAAATGATGAGAATGGACATAGTGTGTTTCAAATGCAAAGAGACAGGGCATTTCATACACAAGTGTCCGAAGATAAAGAAGAAACCCCCAAATTTAGGAAAAGAAAAGAAGTGCTTTCAATGCAAAGAAGTAGGGCATCTAGCCCGAGATTGCCCATTAAAGAAGGGTGATAAGAAATCCAAGGGAAAGGAGATATCAACTTTGGAAATCATGCAAGAAGAAGGCACGACTTCCTAGAAAGTTGGGTTTTAATGTAATGAACTAGCGTTTTGGATATATGTATGTATGTATGATGCTTGTATGAACGTAATTATGCTTTTTGTTTTAAAATGTGTTGGTATTGTATAATATAACTAAGGTAAGAAAAATGTTGAACCAAGTTGAATTTAGCACCAAACATCGAACTGTATTGAAAATTTATCGCATTTGCTTGCATATACATATATATCATTGAACAGGTCATAGCAAGGAGGCTAAAGCAGAGAATAAAATTTGTTTGCCCGACAAATAGGTACATGTTTACTACATAATTTACTGTTTGTTTGGGTGATGATGATTTTATGAGCCTATTGGCTAGCCGCTTGGCTTTTTCTTTTTCTTTTTGAGATCTGAAGGACCGGGGAAGCTATTTGAAATTCCCCGATGCTCCCATTGCAGGGGAGGTTATGGCGAAATTTTTCGAAAATTTAGGGTGTTAGCCAAATTTTTGAAATTTTTGTAAAGTTCTTAGAAACTGAAAAGTTGAAGAACTTAAGCCGTAATCAAAACAATGGAAGTAGAGTTGATTGATCAAACCACTTTCGACTTTGTTCCTTTTCGGGGACGAAAAGTTTTAAGTGGGGGAGATTGTAACAACCCGTAAAATGCGAGCCAGTTTAAAATTTTTATTTTGGCAATTTCAGCGAATTTTGAATATTTAAAATAGATTATTTTAAATAATATCGACGAGAAATTTATTTTGAATAGAATTCGACGTATATATTATATACGTCGTCATTAGAATATAAATAATTATATATAATTATAAATAGAATTGAAAATGGCGCGGTAGTTCGATAATTCGATTTCAAACTTCAATTGAATGTACCGGGTGCAAAACAATCCGGATTTTAGCGAAACCAAAAATAATGGAATCTAATAGAGAATATCTTTCCAACGAATCCGAAAAATCAAGATTTCATAGCGGGAATCAAAAGATATGTCCAGTTGAAAATTCTGAATAGTCGCTATGGAATTTCGGCCCTTAAAAATAGCCATTTTGCAAACGACCTCGGATTTCGATGAAACCACTTTTGTTGGGTCCGTGATGTAAAGTTATTGCTAGATTTCAAATTTCATAATTTTTCAAATCAATATGTGAGCGTGGCAAGGGAAAACGCGATTGACCAGTTTCAGTTGATTTTAATCGACTGGAAATTGGCCATTTTTCAAACGGTCTCAGAATTCGACGAAATTAGTTTTGTTAGGACCGTATCGTCAATACGAAGCTGGAAAATATTTTTCTGGAATTTGTCGAATTAGTATGTGACCTCGGTAAATTGAAATATGCGTTTAAATTATATATATAAAGATTTATATTTTAAATTCAATGGAAACTAATCGTAACGGTCGAATTAGCTTGTGAAACATATCCCATTGTGTCCGGAATGGGGGTAATTAGCTAGGGACGGCAGGCGGTGGGTTCGATTTTGAGGCCAAAACAAAAAGTTACTTTTGAGAATAAAAATACAATTAAAAATATATTATTATATATAATCTCCTTTAAGCCATACCCCCCTTTTTCTCTGATCAGTCAACGCTTAAAAAAAAAAGAAGAAGAAGAAAGCGACGAAACCCTCCACCGAGCTGCTCGTCGCCGTCGCCCCAAGGAGCACCACCGTCGCCACAACGCTCCAGCCGCCACCGCTCCTGGCACCGCGCGACCAACTCCGATCCTTCCCCCAATCCGCCAGCAACCGTGATTCCTCCCACCATCGCCGATACCCAGGGGCCCACCGCCGAGCCTAGCAGTGTCGCTCCCAGATCCGAACCCCCCCTCTAGCTCCTCCTTCCTCTGCCGTTTCTCTCACTCCACCTCCTCCAAAAACCGCAGCACCCCACCACAAACAAAACCGCCCGAGTCTGGCTAAACCCTAGCCGCCGGAGACCAGCGCCGTCGTGATTCGCCCCCCTCCCCTTTGACAGCGAACACCTCCGACCAAATATAGTAAGTATTTTTATTTATTTACATTTTATATTTTTCAGTTTTGATTTTTATAGTTCAAAAGACAGGATTTTTATAGTTAAAAAGACAGGATTTTTATAGTTCAAAAGACAGGATTTTTATAGTTAAAAAGACAGGATTTTTATAGCGATAAAAAAATTGGATTTTTATTTATATAGAATAGCAATAAAAATACGATCTTTATAGAAGAAGTAGAAATATAAAATATAATTTTTTATATAGAAAGAAGCATTGTAAAAATACATGTGAAGTGAAATAAAAATATAATTTTTAGTTGGAATAAAAATACGATTTTTATTCTATTTATAGCGATGAAATAAAAATTCGATCTTTATGTATGAAGTGAGATAAAAATATGATTTTTATTTATTAGGATGAAGTGATAGAAATATAATTTTTATATATGAACAGCGAGCAAAGGGCTGCAATTGACATTTCAAGCAGATCCAGACGGTTCAGCAGTTCAATAGCAAAGCACGGCGAATGGAAACCTCTGTGAGAACTTCTCACTCTTCAACTTTTTTTTTCTAGTTATATATATATACTAGGATGCAGACGGTGTTTAGTAGCACCCGACACAATCGTCCACAGACCATGGACTTGTTTGTTTGATTGAAAAAAATTAGTTAGATTATTTGGTTTGAATTGAATTGTGTGGTGAAATGAATGGATTTGATTGATTTGTGAATGGCGTGGGCCTTCACTAGACCGGGGATAAGGCTAGGCCTCGTCCCGTTTCTAGTATCGTGCTGTTATGCCGCCGAAATTTTCTAAAATATGTTAGAAAAATAAAAATATCATTTCTATTTTGTAAATGAACTGAATAAAAATCCATGTATTAAAATAAAATATTTTATCGTTAAAAATAGAATTTTTAGCGTGAAAGTGAATAAATTTTTATAAACAAATCGATCGATTTGTTTATATACACTGATTTGACTGATATTGATTGGGCCGGTAAATTTTACACATCGCCCAACTGCACAACTAAAATATGTGTTTGATTGTTTGAAACCCCACACGGGTGTTGGGATGAAATTTGAAGTTCACTCATCCTGATTGATTAAATATGTCGATCGATTGATTGACAGGCTGTTATAAGCGTTAGATATCTATATTTGATGCTTATACAGTGTAGTGCACTTTGGTTGATGGTTGATTATTTTTCAATGCTATTATATACGTGTGATGTATGAAAATCCAAATCATTAACATTGTATGGTGATTGATTGGGCCTCATTTCAATTTAGAAAATAAAGAATAATATAAAATAAAGGTTCATGTGTTGACTGTACTCATCCGTTGAGATTAGTCATGTGTTGAACGAAATATTTTAGTAATAAAATTAACATCTTTATTAATATAAAATAAAGGTTCATGTGTTGACAGTACTCATCCATTGAGATTGGTCATTTGTTGAACGAAATATTTTGATAATAACAACTATTTTGAAATAGAAATATTTGAAATAGAAATATTTGAAATAGAAATATTTGAAATAGAAATATTTGAAAAAGAAATATTTGAAATAGAATATTTGAAAATAGAAATATATGAAGCCGTGTTGATTAGATTGACGCCATTTTGACGCGAACGATATTTGTATCGATTTTATTCATTTTAAAATGAATATTGAAAAGTGATTTCGAAATCGAATATTTTGAAATAAAATTTGAATCGAATTGAAAAGAAAATGAATTCGAATTGAATATATAAAGAAAATGAATTCGAATTGAATATATAACGAATTTGATTTCAATTGAATATATAACGAATTGGATTTCAATTGAATATATAACGAATTTGATTTGATTAGAAAATGAATGAATTTGAATTGAATTGAAAACGAATTCAGATTGAATTGAAAGCGAATTGAAATGAATTCAAATTTAATTGAAATTTGAATTGAATAGAAATGAATTTTAAAACGAATTTATAAAGAAGAACTCAATTTTGATTTGAATTGAAATGGAAGTTGAAATTGCTTTTGAAACGAATTTAAAACTATTTATATAATTCGTTTTAAATAGTAATCGACGAAATATATATTATATATATATTATATATATAATATAATGGCCTGAATAGAACGCGCCGCGCCGCGGCAGTTCGCAAATTTCGACCATTTATTTCAAACGGACATTACGGGAGATCCGACCGTCGGATTCTCCTAAAACCGGAACCGTTGGGTTCGTATCGAAAAGAGCTTTCTAACGAATATTAGAAATTTGAAATCTACCAGTTGGATTTGGAGTTACGTCCAAATCAAATTTGAAAAAGGTCGTTGTAAGTGCAGTTCGATGGCCATTGTTGGAAATCGATTGTACGGGCCTTAATAAAATTATTAAAAATAGTGATAATTTGTGTAAAATAATAAGAAATGATTTGGGAAAAATTTGGTATGAAAAACTCCATATTTGAAAAGATAAAAATAGATTTTTATCGAAATGAACTAGTTTTGAACTAAATTTAAAACCCAATTATTTTTAAATAAAGAAATTAGATTTAAAAAGGGGTTTTAAATACTCGGAATTTCTAATATATTTGATTGGATTTGAAATGGGTTTATCGTGAACGGTGTTTTAAATAACACTAGTTCTTTAACCCGATAATAAATAGAATGTGATTTGGGTTTGTCGTAAACTGTGTTTTAAATAACACCTAGTTCTTTAACCCAGTAAAAGGAGTTTTAATGAATCTTTAATTAGATTGAAAATGTGAATTGATAATTTAAATTATCAAATTTGAAAGGTGATCGAGAATGGAGTATCACCAGTTTTGCTCCAAAGCGGTAGTTAAATCTGTAATTAGATTTGAACGTGAAATGGTAATTAATTTTACCGATAACACCGTGGTGTTAGATGTGGAGTATTACCAGTTTTCTCCATGGGATATATAGGTTGGGATTGGGAAATAAAATAAATAATTACTTCGGTGTGGCTCGTTAATCCCGACTAGCTTGAAATGATATCCATAGGAGGATTAAAGAATAAATTTAAAAGAATTTATCTTGGATAAAATTAATGGGAACATTTCCCTAAGAATGTGATTTTGTGAATAAAAGAATATTCTGAATTGGAATGAGGCGTTTGTTGTGTTTGTGTAACATTGTTTATTATATACGTGAGTTATTCAGAAAGGCCGGGTCTATACCCATTCTGAATAACCGATTCGACGATAAGTCGAAGAGATTGAAGACGGTGCAAGACCGACGATCTTCACATCGAATGGATGGGTGCTACTGACGCTCACGATGGGAGTAGCTACCTTGAAGGGGGCTGAAGTGGTAGCCGTCCGGACGTGCTTGGAGGTCGACGGATATGCGAGGAAAGTGCCTCCGGTTTCGTTCAGACCCAGAACGGACTTGTAAATGGATGGTGTGTCTGACATTGTATTCCTTTATATTGTATTCGTTGATCTCTGCTAAATATATATCTGTTTGGCGGCGGAGAAATTTATTCTCTTGCTTAACGCCCTTCTCTGAGACATACGATCTCAGAGGTTATATATTGGCAGAAATCAGTGGTACGATATGGATTGATAGTGTGGCATGCTGAGATGCAGTGATCCAGACTTTTGTTGAAAAGCAAAGTTTGGTGGATGATGATCAAAGCGCAGCTTTAATATAGCACGGCTTTGTGTATAGCGTTGATTCGCGAGCCTCACACCCCGGTATGGTGGTAAACTGATGGTTTGATCAGCATGCTTTTTCGTGGATGGGCACCTTCGTGGTGTCGTGGATTCGGTCGACCGAGATTGAGCTTAGTGCTCAGAGGGATAGGGTAAGCGGTGTTTTCTCTCGCCGGGACGTAAGCCGCAGTGATACTCGATTTCCCAAAAGTGCGGATGTGCATTACGGTGTTTTCTCTAGCCGAGACGTAAGCCGTTGAGATGGCACTACGCGATCGATCTTTCGAATCAGGAGCCACCATGATGGAAATCCAATTTCCAAATATGACATTTTGCGGTTTTGATTGTAGAGCCTAGTAATGGCGACATGATATATGGTACCCATGTCGTCTATGATTGATACATTTAGATTTGAAGTTGTTTTCTTCACTTATAGTAATAATATAAGATGAAATTTCGCGTATCAAGCATATTTGGCTATTATAAGGGAAAACCCTATCCTCTGGCTTGCGTTGCATTGTGTGATGGGATCTGGGTCTTATAATAGCTTCATTGTTCTTTATTTAGCATTGCGCTGTTTGTTTTCTGCACTGGTATTCTTGGGAGGAAACCCGTTCCGTGTTATACGGCGTGGTCCCTTGATTTACCTAACTTTTAAAACAAAGATTAATAGCTGTTTTAGTTCTCACACCAGTCACATGACTGACCTGGAGTTTATTGTTTTAACCTAAACTCTGGGTGCCCTATTTTCCACGCGGGCAGCTAGTAGTTTTGGTTTTGCAGATTTATATTCACAGGATCCTGATTTACAGCTGGAACGATGTTTGGAAAGCTCTGTATCCGTGCATTATTTTCAGTTGTGATTTATATTGTTTTTCCGCTGCGATGTATTTAAATGTAATTTAAATCTCTGATATTTTCTGTGTAATATTAATTCATACTCTGTATATTCTTGTATTCTGATGGAATTGTTGTAATATACAATGAAATGTTCTTTTGTATGCGTTCTATTGTGGCTTGTTCTCGAACTATCCGACACTTTCCTTTACGGGGGAGTTACGGGTTTTCACATGGAGGAGGAAGAGGCGCGAAAGAGGGAGAATCGGGAGAGGGGAACGAGGAGGAGGGTCTGCAGGGGGGGGGGGGAAGGCGGCGCATGGCCTGCGGCGGCGCCAGGAGGCTGGGCGGCGGCCTCCTCCGTCTTCCATCGATCGCTTTTCTTTTTTTCTTTTTTTTTCATTTTGAATCGATCTGAAGGGGGGGGGGGGCCAGAATGAATTAAGGGGAAGGGAGAGAGAAAGTTTATTTTATATTATTTAATTTCAAGAAAAGTTGACTTTTACGTACGACATCTAAACGAGGCCCACCGCCTACCGTCCATAGCATTTTACCCCCATTCCGAACACAATGGGATATGTATCGTAAGCTGATTCGGTCATTACAATTAGTTTTTATCAAAATCAAAATATAAGTCAGTATATTCAATTTTAAACGTACATTTCAATTTACCGGGGTCACATACTAACTCTATAAATTCCCGAAAAATATTTCCTAGCTTCGTGATGACGATACGGTCCTAACAAAACTAGTTTCATCGAATTTTGAGACCGTTTGAAAAATGGCCAATTTCCAGTCGATTAAATTCAACTTAAATGGTCAAACACGTTTTCCTTTTCCACGCTCACATATTGATTCGAAAAATTATGAAATTTGGAATCTAGCAATAATTCGACATCACGGACCCAACAAAAGTGGTTTCGTCGAAATCCGAGGTCGTTTGCAAAATGTCTATTTTTAAGGGCCTGAATTCCATAGCGACTATTCAGAATTTTCAACTGGACATATCTTTTGATCCCCGCTATGAAATCTTGATTTTTCGGATTCGTTGGAAAGATTTCATCAATTAGATCCTAATGTTTTTGGTTTCACTAAAATCCGGATTGTTTTGCACCCGGTACATTCAATTGAAGTTTGAAATCGAATTATCGAACTACCGCGCCATTTTCAATTATATTTTATAATTATATATAAATATTTATATTCTAACCACGGCGTATATAATATATACGTTCTAGATATATTCAAAAATAAATTTCTCGTCGATTTTATTTAAAATAATCTATTTTAAATGTTCAAAATTCGCTAAAATTGCCAAAATAAAATTTTTAAACTGGCCCAGATTTTCGGGTTGTTACAGGGTTCCACTCCACCAAAAATAGCAGAAGGCTCAGAAAAATATGCGGTCTCTTCTAAAATGTAGAAGACGTCCACACGAGTCCATTGTCTCTTGTTTCACTGAATTTCGTCAACACACGAAAAAGATATGATTTTTACAAGTTTGCAACGGTTTAAAAGTGTTAATTTCAGTTTAAATAAAACAAGTCGTACCTCAGCTAATTCCTTCAAAACTAGGTTTTGAATTTTTGTGCAAACGGTGAAGTGGTTGGACGATCGGCCTTCGCAGCGACGAAGAGGGAGGAGAGGCGCGTTGGCGCCTGGAGCGGGGCCCACTTCGGTGGCCTAGAGGCGACGCGGCGGCGGTGAAAACATCTGAACTTCCCGAGCTCGATTCTCCCAAACCACTCAATGAAAAAATCCAAACTATTTATGGATTTGAAGATCTTCTCGAGCTCTACAAATTTCCCAACTGGAGTGTTTGATTTTGGTGCATGGATCGATCAGAAAATGGACGGGAAGATTTGGAGGGTTTTCTAACTTCGATCGTGTTACGGGGAGAGAGAAAATATCGAGGGGGGGTTGACGTGGGCGAATGATTTTTTTTATTTATAACTTTTAAAATTCCAAAAATACCCTCTTTAACACGCGAACCCCAATCCAAACCTAACGACTGTCGTCCCTAGCATTTTACCCTCATTCTGAACACAATGGGATATGTTTCGTAGGCCCATTCGACTGTTTTAGTCAGTTTTCCTTCGAATTAAAATATAAAACATTCAATATTTGATTCGAACGTACATTTCAATTTTCCAGGGCCACAAACTGATTCGAAAAATTCCAGAAAAATAAATATGGCTATGTTTTGACGATACGGTCGCAACAAAACTAGTTTCGTCGAATTCTGAGACCGTTTGCAAAAAGGCCCATTTCTGGTCGATCTAATTTAACTGTAATTGACCAAAACACATTTTCCTTTGCCACGCTCACATACTAGCTTCAAAAATTATGTAATTTGAAACCTAGCAATAACTTCACATCCTTGATCCAACAAAAGTGGTTTCATCGAATTCTGAGGTAGTTTGCAAAATGGCCAATTTCACAGGCTATATAATTTCCATAGCGACCTTTCTGAAAATTCATTTGGCCATAACTTTTGCATCCCGCTATGAAACTTAGATTTTTCAGATTCGTTAGAAAGGTATTCACTAACAGATTTAAATATTTTTGGTTTCACTCAAATCCGTTTTGTTTTACACCTGGTACAGTCAGTTGAAGTTTGAATTCAAATTTTGAAACTACCGCGCCCTTTCAGGCCTTGTTTATAATTCAAATTAATTATATTCGTTTTCAAACGTCGATTCAAACTCACTTTTCATTGCTATTATTTAAAATATTTATTTTAAATATTTAAAATCCACTATTTTAGCTAATTTAAAATTTTTAAATTGGTTCAGATTTTCCGGGTCATTACATGAAGCCTCCTGCTTCCAGCTCTTCCAAGTGAATCTGAAAAATCCCGACTACTTGTCTGCCCGTACAAATTTGGGCATCCAAGAGTTTAGGGAAAACAAACAAAATAAACTCTGGGTCAGTCATGAGACTGGTGTGAGTAAACTCCAACAATTTTTTTAACTTTAAAAATCCTTTCGAAAGAAATGATAATCGTAAGACCGATCCACACAAAAACACGGATGGTCTTTACCTTACGATAACCCAAAATATTTTTGATATCAAATCCAGTGATATAATAATAATGTCCACATCAAATAAATAGAATCTAGCGGAACGCTTGCATCTCACGCTCCGTATATAATATAAAATCAAAAACCGCTTGGCGCTTATTGGAGATTGGATTTCCAATATGACAAGGTATGGAACCACCTTCCGATCAATGTACTTTAGAGGGGATACACTGGGGTTCAACAAGAACATCTTGCAACCCGGCCCACACATGACCGACCACTCATTTCGCTTGAGTGTGTCGAGTGTATATCACCAATGGTTGGGATCAGCAACCATTTCCCGAAAAGGGACAGCATTGACAGATTAAAGAAGTAAAAGGAATTTCTCTAGATAGGCGATTATACACCCTAATGGGAGCGATCCACATAGCCATGCTGTCTGCCCGATTTTTGTCATTTCCCGGTTGTTGAGGCCTGAGGCTACACTTACATGCCATTCATTTATAACACGGTCACTTTGAATGCCACATTGTCAGATCCGTTAATCATTAATTGATTTGCACAAATATATTCTGGATATTATGCTAAGGGAATAAATCCATTGCAACCATGTATATTTATACAGACCAACATATTCGATAATTGGAAATATTCTGTCAGACATTCGTCCATATACGTTCGTTCTGGGATTGAACGAAACCGAAGGCATAATTTCTGTTGATAGAAAAAGCCCTTGCACTTTACTCTGTCTTCGATTATCTTCACATAATCTGATTCGCAACACTACTACAAATACGGAGTGGTTCTCGGATAATAATCCAAGTGGTCTCTCCATATTGACAACGATATTGGCAAACACTTTGACTTTCGGTTATTTAACTATCGAAGAAAACAAACATCCATTCAAAACATCAAACAATCACTGGGCCCCTTAATTAATATTTCATTAATTAAATCACTACTCCATTTCCTTATCAATATTTGTTAACCAAATATTTTTAATAATCATCTTGGCCTTTTACGCTGTTTAGAAAATATTTCCATATCTCGCCTTCTTTTATTTTCTGTACTTAGAAAATATTTTCTATCTATAATTGGAGAACATTCCCATTTGCTTATCTCTTGCTCGACTCATTTAATTCCACTCTCAGGAAATATATATTATTATATTTCCCAAATTCCACTTATTTGGGTTAAAACGAATGTTGGGTAAAACATCGTTGTAAACAACCCAAAATTTTTCATTCAACTATCTTTTGTTTAACCATTGATCTTCGAGACTGGATCTTGCTATTTATCGATTAAAAATGAAATCAATCGAGTTGGGGTATAATTACCTCTCATACCTTGACTGAAAAACATCCTTAACTTCAAAACAGACAAGATCACTATTCCCGAATAATCAACACCATAAAACCAATTATTTATTTTTAAACATATATATGTTTCTCTTTCTATTACCAGATTACTGATTTCCTTTTTGTTTATAATATTCTGTTTTAATTCGTTTCCTTATCGAATTCAATATATATTGATATATTGATTTTCTGTTTATCAAATTTTCTTAAAAATATTCTAACTCCTTAAATTTCCGGAAAATTTCGCTATAACCTCCTTTATACCGGGAGCATTTGGAAAATCCCCAAACCGCCACACAGGCCTTTCCAGTCAAAAAGAAAAAGCCAAGCGGCTAGCCGATTCGGTGCATAAAACCTCATATGGAATTTAAACGTGTACCTTTTTGTTAGGCACTAACTCTAATAACTTCATACCCTTCATATACTTCATTCCATTCCTGTCTAACACATCCAAATATTCCAATTTGGTTTCACTCAATCCATTCGTCTTAACCCAATTCGCTAATTTATTTTCTAATTAGCTATTTTTCCTATTTTACTTCTTTGTTTGAACATAACATGTTCAAATAAAATATTTAACTTGCTTATAACCAAATTGAATTCCAATTTCAAATTCAAGTTTCCTTTTCGATTTCGAATATAAATTTCCAAATCGAATTCCCTTATTCAAAGCCCAATATCAATTCAAAATCTCATTGACCAATTAATATTCAAATTAGTAAATTCTATTCAATAATTAAAAAAATTGATTTTTGTTTCAAAAATCAATTTCATTTACACAACTTGAGTTCGCATATATTTTACAACTCAAATCTGAAAATTTCTAAATATAAACTCGGATTTTATTCGCTTAAATTTTTTTTATAAAATTAAATAAATCGTTATGGTTTTTAAATGGGTAGGGCGCTGTTTTTCTGAAAAATTGGTTTTGACATAACTCAAAATATATACGACGAAAATTCAGAATTTTCTCTTCCATTATAAAACTATTATTCCAATGGTCTTGAGATTCTTGTTTCAAAGAATTCTAACTCATATTGAGTTCTGTATACTCAATTGAAGTTCAAAAATCCAATTTACGAACTACCATGCTGTGGTGAGTTCGTTTTAATTATATTTATATATATAAATGTTTAAACTTCGTTTATAATAAATTCAACTCCATTCTAATATATTTTCAATATATACCAAATCAGTTTTCCAATTCAACATAATATTTTTGATTTTCTAAAATTATCGATTTTTCCTAACTCGGTAATACATTTATTATACTTCAATCTTCTATATTAAATTACAATTCCTTTGTCAAATTATAAATCCTTTGGATTTATTTCTATTCTGTTTAAAAATCCGCATTTCTGAAATAAATTTCGTCGTTCCCATTTCAAAATGATTTCAACTTTCTGTTTTCAAGTTCTATTTTCAATTCTATTTTAATTTTCATATTCAAATTCTATTTGAATTTTCTATTTTAAATTCATATTTGAATTTAAGTATTCAAATTATCACTTGATAATTAATTCATTATATTTATAAACACCATTTTATAAATTTTTCCTTCTTTTATATTTAAACAAGTCTATTTCGAAATCTATTTAAAACCAAAGTCTTATTTTGGAAATTTCTATTTATAATAACTTATATATATAACACCCAATTTATTTTCATATTCAGTTTAACTTCTATTTAAATAAATTCGAATTAATCGAATTCAAATCATAAATCCTTACGGATTTATTTTGGTTCAATTTATATTCCGAACATCAGAATAAATTCTATCGTTTATTTCTTTAAAACAATTTCCCCATTTCTATTTTTAAATTCATATTTGAATTTAAATATTCAAATTATCCAATGATAACTTTTCCACTTTATTTATAAACATCGTTTATAAATTTATTTCAATTCCCCACATTATTGAATTTATAAACATCGTTTATAATTTCAATATAATAACTTTATAGTCCACTCAAAATTCAAATTCTATTTTTAAAACAGATTTACCCTTTTTAAATCTTAAATATACTTTTCTTGATATTTTTATATATCAATATTTTGGCCCAATGATATTTTAAACACTCAAAACAACCTATTAAATTTGACAGGTTTTCTAACACATCATATATGAGAGTATATATGCAAACAAACAAACAGATAATGTATTTTTGAGGAATCCAGTTGGATCCCTCCAACCTGTTTTTCCTGCATCCATAGACGTTAGTCAACATAAATAGTACCCATCCTGCTTCGAGGTAGGATATCGCGGTATAGAAGGTCATCCACTATCATAGCGTGGGGCGTATAGTGCAATCATCCGCTAATGATACCGCGGGCATCCACTAATGATACTGCGGTAATCCAACCACCAATATATATATATAATAGCACACCAAGCCTAAATAACTAATATATTTAAGATGCACAAAAATATTAAATGTAACCAAACAAGCAACAAACAATTACTTTCAACTGATAAAAATAATTCTAGAGATTTACTCACCAGGATTTTTACTGCAATCTGCTCCAATTTTAAATCGAATCGAATCACGTTCGATTAAATTTAAAACCCATGTTAACTCCATTTCCAAACTCGATTCCATCACAAGCTAAATCCTTATGATTCCAATAAATTGCATTCGTCGAAAACTGTTATCATATGACGTGGTTATAGTTACTTCGAGTTTGAATATTTTTAAATTTTCCATTAACTACTTAAATGAATGTGTAAATTTTCTTTTGAATATAACTTAAGTAGTTTAAAACATCATTAGTCTTTTTAAATAAAAATAAATAAATTATACCTTAAGCCATTAATTATCTTTCCCAAACTGAATAATAGTGACCTGCTACTAGCAAAACTCTACCACCATGCAATTGCCTGTTTTCAGAAGCTACCATTATTCAGACTTCCTCGATCTCGACTGCTAATGCTCCTCCCAAAATGAACTCAAAAAGAAAATCACTCAGTTTATACTTCCAGACTTCAAACAATGTCTGACCCTTTCCAAGCTTCACCGATCTACCACCAACGTTGACTAGGATTCCACGACCATCCCTTGGCATCGGCCCCTCCCAGAACTTCCTAGCGGTATCATCCCTATGGCTCCCCACTGACAAGAACGAATCCCCAAAAAAACTCGATCGTACTTGCATCGTAGCCCTCACAAGATCAAAGATTCCTCAGTGATTTGTATGATTGAGCACTACCTTGAAATCCATGCTCTTTGATAAATCGATCCTCCTTTCTATCTTAAGTTCCATCGCGATTCCAATTAACGCACATTTTAAGCACCTCCAACCGATACGAAGATCGTCGGTCTTGAACCGTCTTCGTATTTTCAATTTCGAATCGTTCGATCAATTATTTGAAACGAGGGTTAGCTCGGCCTTTTCAAATAATTCACGTATAATTAGAATTCAAATCAATTCTTTTCATGGTTATATTATTCGACATTCACATTTCAGTTCTTTAGTATTATTTTCGTGTCAAACACATACAACCATCAAATATCAAGCAGATCAAGCCAAATTGGTTTATTTCCAATCCATGTTGCTTATAATATTTTATAACGATTTTTCGCCATTTTTATTTATTTAAAAATGGCCATATTTAATTAAATGACGTTTCAGATCGTGCCGTGGCACTGGCGCTGTTTTTCCCCTAATTTGTTTTACACATATCGGAAAATCTAACCGTTGGATTTCTACAAAGCCTATACCACTGGGAAGATATTCCCAAAGCGAATCCAACGGTTCCAGTTTCGTGAAAATCCGATGGTTGGATCTTCCACACTAGTCGTTTGAAGTTACGGTTTCAAAATTCGAACTGCAACATCGTTATTCGATTTAATTTAATTATATTTATATTTATATATAAATATAAACGATTCTGGCGCTGTTTTTCCTCAGATTTGAATTAAACATTCCAGACAATCCAACCGTTGGATTTTTACAAAGTTGGTGTCGTTGGAAAGATATTTCCAAGGCGAACCTAACGGTTGCAGTTTCGGGAAAATCCGATGGTCGGGTCTCTCGTACTAATCGATTCAAATTACGATTTCAAAACACGAACTGCACGGCTTCGATTCCTTTCAATTCTATTTATATTTATATATATATAGTTTATTCTTTTACTTCAATATCGTTTTCACTTCAAATATTTCACTAATGCCTTTATATTTCGAAAAATTTCGCCATAACCTCCTTTGTACGGGAAGGGGTTTGGAAATTTATTGGGCCGTGTTAGGTACCCAAAAAATCCTATAAAGCATCCACATATTTATAGTGATGTATTCTAGTGTTTACAGGGGAGCGTGTATAGATAATAACTCCAGAGAATAAATTCTCGTCACCCTGTCAAGCCTGAGGGAGCGTGTATTTTTAATTACTCCAGAGGATAAATCCTTGTCACCTCGTCCCGTGTGGGAATAAATAGTCCATGTGACATATCTAATGACTAGAGAGACGTGATTATTGTCAATTCCAGACCCGTGTGGGGTTTTTATTAATCTGACAATTTATCGTTATATTTTATATAGTCCATATCAGTCATCAGTTCAACTTGTAATATATAATCATCGCCATACAAGCCTCTCGCTCATATGGTAAATCTTCAACATCGTCACACAAGCTCCAAATGCTTATGTGGAATATGATGAAGTATGTATATCGTCAAGAAGTATGCCATGTGGTGTAGTTCAAAATTAATTGTTACTATCCTATGGCGATGTTTATTATTTCACACAGAATAACCAGCACTCCGCATCCAATGCCATTCACAGGAGTTGATATAAAAATAAAATTGCGCAACCAACTCATCAAGGCTTACCTATTTGTCGGGCACGCAAATAATTTCTTTACTCTACAGCTAATCCATTTTCCCTGTTCGACACATGTATATATATGCAGAACATAGCTAATAATAATATTTCTAATGAACTAATATTTATTTCAATACGTGTGTATTTTTATCAAAGCGTATACATGATAAAAGTAATGTTTTTATCATCAAAAATATTTATTCAACACGTGGATGTTTTAACACTTCATATTCACAATAAATTATAATTTTTATTGTCTAATCAATTTATTTTAAAATACGAATAACATTCAACACATGAATTTCAATTCAATGAATGAATTTCAATCCAAAACATGAATATTCTGTATAGCTTGTATATATATAAAAATGTGATTTTTATCGTTAAAGCTATTTATTTAAAATTCGAATAACATTCAACACATGAATTTCAATTCAACGAATGAATTTCAATTCAACGAATGAATTTCAATTCAACACATGAATATTCTTTACAGTTTGTATATATATAAAAATGTGATTTTTATTGTTAAAGCTATTTATTTAAAATTCGAATAACATTCAGCACATGAATTTCAATTCAACGAATGAATTCCAATCCAACACATCAATTTTCTGTATAGTTTGTATATATATAAAAATGTGATTTTTATCGTTAAAGCTATTTATTTAAAATTCGAATAACATTCAACACATGAATTTCAATTCAACGAATGAATTCCAATCCAACACATGAATGTTCTGTATAGTTTGTATATATATAAAAATGTGATTTTTATCGTTAAAGCTATTTATTTAAAATTCGAATAACATTAAATTCAACGAATGAATTTCAATTCAACACATGAATATCGGTTTCAACATATGAAAATAATTTCAACAATTGAAAATTATTCTAGCACATGAATATTTCAGAAAATTTCGGCAGCATAACGGTAGGGTAGTTAAAACCGGGACCGTCCCTAGTACGGCTCCTCGCTCTACCTTAAAATCTCGCAGTTTTTGACAATAGGGAATCATGCATCTAGTTCGCCCGCAGGCGGCATGTTTTATTTTCATTTCCACAATCCTATTCTAATTTGTTTCAACCACAAGAGGGTATTTTTCAACCACAAAGGTATTTTTCAACCACAATATCAACCACAAATAATTATTTCCAACCATTCGTCATACTATATGTTTTCACTCCAATCACAAGCAAGAAATATCGTCCATGGTATGTGGACGAGGGGAGTATGTATGTATATATATATATATATATTATTTCTGTATTTCACTTGCATTTAAACAGATTTCAAAGCATATATGTTTCATACAACGCTTGTATAATTTATACATCGCTAATATAACTTATACAACACAAGTACATGAGGTATACAATGCGTATATAATTTACACTTCGCTTATATAATTTATACAACACGATTCCATTCACACAATTTAATTTAGATTCCTCACATTGGGTTTTGAAGTGCTAAAAATCGTATGTAGATCAGAAAAATCTGCGGATTCTGCTAGATGGTAGAGAGCCTCCTTGCGGTCCCGATGTTTCATGTTTCATCGAATTTCATCAACACACTAAAAAGATATGATTTCTTAAAGTTTTGCAACACTTAAAAGTGTTATTTTCATTTCAGAAATTTCAAAGTCGATACCTTTGCCAAACCTTCAAAACTAGGTTTAAATTTTACGATCGATCCGTGAAGTATTATCACGATCAAATGCTGCAACGTCGAAGAGCTTCGAATAGGGTCTCCAGCGCCTGTGGTGGCACTCAGCTCGGTGGTCTCTACGATGCTCGGTGGCGCTCCAAAGACGATGACTTCCTGGTTGAAATTCGACGCAAATACCTGACTATTTCAGGCGAGGGTTGGATGGATTGGAAGAGGAGGGGTAGACGAACGGAAAAGTCAACTGGAGGGGGCGACGAAAATGCTTGTGGCGGCGGCGATCTGGCCTGGAAGTTCTGAGTGGGTTTCCGTCGTTCGTCGTAGGGGGTTTGACCAAATTTTCAGAAGAGAGAGAAAAGAGGGGCTATTTCCTATTATATTTAAATTTTAAATCCCAAAAATATCCTTTTGATCAAACGTACATCAATTTCAACACAACGACTGTCGCCCTTAGTTAAATACCCTCATTCTGGACACAATGGGATATGTTTCGTTGGCCAATTCGACTGTTACAGTTAGTTATTTTTCAAATTAAAGTATAAAACATTTAATATTCAATTTGAACGTACATTTCAATTTGCCAGGGACACAAACTGAATCGAAAAATTCCAGAAAAATAAATCTAGCTATGTTTTGACAATACGGTCCCAACAAAACTAGTTTCATCGAATTCTGAGATCGTATGCAAAATGGCCATTTTCAGGTCGACCCATTTTAACAGAAATTGACCAATCACAGTTTCCTTTGCCCCGCTCACATACTAGCTTCAAAAATTATGAAATTTGAAACCTAGCAATAGTTTGACATCCCGGATCCAACAAAAGATGTTTCGTCGAATTTCGAGGTCGTTTGCAAAATGTCTATTTTCAAGGGCTATAAATTCTATATAACGACCTTTCTGAAAATTCATTTGGCCATAACTTTTGATTCCTGTTATGCAAATTTGATTTTTCCGATTCGTTAGAAAGGTATTCATAAACAGATTTAAATATTTTTGGTTTCACTAAAATCTGTTATATTTTCCACCCGGTACAGTCAGTCAAAGTTTGAATTCAAATTTTCAAACTGCCTCACTATTTCCAATACATTATTTTATTGAAATATGCTATTTCAATTGTTTAAATTCTTTGACAATAACCAATTTTAAAAATTTTAAATTGGTTCACATTTTCCGGATTGTTACATAAATATCCATTTACAAACCGGACGATTTGTTTATGTACACCTATTTGAAGGACATTGATTGGGATGATAAATTTTACACATCGCCCAACTGCACAAATAATATTCGGTGTTTTTGGATTGAAACCCCGCATGGGTGTTGGGATGATATTTGGCGTACACTAATCCCAATTATTTAGTTGTATGTCGATCGATTGGTCGACAGACTGTGTAAGCGTTAATTATTTATATTTGATGCTTATGCAGTTGCGTGGTGCACTTTGGATGATGGTTGAATATTTAGCGTTGCTATTATATACATGTGTTGTATGGAATCCATATAATTAACATTATATGGTAATTGATTAGGCCTCATTCCAATTGGGAAAATAAAGAATATTATAAAATATAGATTCATGTGTTGACCGTACTCATTTGTTGAGATTAGTCATGTGTTGAAAGAAATAAATATTCATGTGTTGAGTAAAATATTTTAACAATAAAATTTACATCTTTATCATATATAAAATTAGAAACTAACTGAAAGTAGATAAGATGAGTGGTCTTCTGGGTATTGATCTGATGTTGGTTTCGGCCTTTGGGTTTAATATTTGGGGATCGTTCTCTTACTAATTTACGGTTGGAGTTTGATTAAAATTTAAACGATAGAAATCATAATTTTATAAAATATATTAAATAACAAATATAAATTCACGTGTTGACAGTACTCATTTGTTGAGATTAGTCATGTGTTGAAAGAAATATTTATGTGTTAATAGAATAAATATTCATTTGTTGAATAGAATGACGAAGTTATTGAAAAATATAAAGCCGTGTTGATTAGAGATGCGCTATTATGACGCGAACAATATTTATATCGATTATATTCGTTTTTATAATTAATATTAAAAAACAAAGAATTTATAATGGAAAATTCAATTTTGATTTGAATTTGAAATGGAGGTTGAAATTGTTTTTGAAACAAATTTGAAACGATTTATAAAATCCGTTTTAAAAGGAAATCGACGAAATATATATATAATATATATATTATATATAATAGCCTGAATAGAACGCGCCGCGCTGCGGCAATTCGTGAATTTCGACCATTGACTTCGAATGGACATTACGGGAGATCAGGCCGTCGGATTCTCCTAAAACGGAACCATTGGGTTCGTATCGAAAAGAGCTTTCCAATGAATATTAGAAATTTGAAATCTAATGGTTGGATATGGAATTATGTCCAAATCAAATTTGGAAAAGGTCGCTGTAAGTGTAGTTCGATGGCCGTTGATGGAAATCGACTTTACGGGCCTTAATAAAATTATTGAAAACATTAATAATTTGTGTAAAATCATAATATATGAATTGGAAAGAACTGGGTTGAAAAATTCCAAATTTGAAAGGACAAAAATAGATTTTATCCAAATGAAGTAGTTTTGAATTAGAATTCAAATCCAATTATTTTTAAATAAATAAATTGGATTTGAAATGGGTTTTAAATAACCAGAATTTCCAATATATGAATTGGAATGGATTTGAATCGAAATTGTCTTTGGAATATTTCGATATTAGATTCCGCGATTATACAAATATTTTGGAGGAAATTTGGAAGATATATTTTATATCGTTATTTTCAAAGCGATATTTGTGGGTTTCAGAATTTGATAATGAATATAAGCCGATATATTTTCTATTCAGAGCCTTGTATTTAATATCAAATGGGATTTGGGTTTGTCGTGAATGGTGTCTTCATCAACACTGTTCTTAAACCCTATTGAGAAAAGATTAAATCTTTTTATTTAGATTTAATGAAGTATACCAATTAATTATTATATTTAATTGGAATTGAATTAGAATTGATTTGTGGGTTTATCGTGAATGGTGTATTAAATAGCACTTGTTCTTTAACCCGATAATAAATAGAATGTGATTTGGGTTTATCGTGAACTGTGTTTTAAAGGACATTAGTTCTTTAACCCAGTAAAAGGAGTTTTAATGAATCTGTAATTAGATTGAAATGTGAATTGATAATTTAAATTATCAAATTTGGGAAGTGAGCGAGAATGGAGTATCACCAGTTTTGCTCCAAAGCGATAGTTAAATCTTTAATTAGATTTGAACATGAAATGGTAATTAATTTTACTGATAACACCATGGTGTTAGATATGGAGTATTACCATGTTTTCTTCATGGGATGAATAGGTTGGGATTGGGAAATAAAATAAATAATTACTTCGGTGTGGTTCGCTAACCCCGACTAGTTTGGAAAACCTTAACATGGTTTGAAATGACATCCAAAGGAAGATTAAAGAATTAATTTAAAAAGAATTTATCTTTGATAAAATTAATGGGAACCTTTCCCGAAGAATGTGAAATTTAGAAACTAACTGTAGGTTAGCTAAGAAGGATGGTTTCCTGATTATTGATCTGATGTTGGTTTCAGCCTTTGGGGTTAATATTTGGGGAATTGTTCTCTTGCTAATTTATGGTTAGTGACTGATGAATTGGAATGAGGCTTATTTTGTGTTTGTGTAACATTTGTTTATTATATACGCAGGTTATTCAGAAAGGCCGGGTTTATACCCATTCTGAATAACCGATTCGACGATATGTCGAAGATGAAGACAGTGGTTGAAGACCGAAAGTCTTCACATTGTTTGGGTGATTACTGATGATCTTGATTAGGTTGTACACCCAAGATGAGGGAATCAGTTGGTGATCGTCCAGACGTACTTGGAGATCGATGGATATGCGAGGAAAGTGCCTCTGGTTTCATTCAGACCCAGAACGAACTTGTAAATGGACTGTGTGTCTGACATTGGATTTTATTCTGTGTTGATTGTTCTCTATTAAATATACATTTGTTTGGCGGCGGAGAATTTATTCTCTTGCTTAACGCCCTTCTCTGATACGTACGAGCTCAGAGATTGTATATCGATGGACATCAGCCGTGTAACAACCCGCAAATTCTGAACCAATTTAAAAAAATTTATTTTAGAAAATTTAATGAATTTGGAGAATATAAAATAATTTAATTTAAATATTAAGGGATAAAAATTTATTTTAATTGAAGTTGAAACGAATAAATTTAATTTAATTATAAAACGAGCCTGAAATAACGCGGTAGTTTGAAATTTTAATTTTTAAACTTTGACTGAATGTACAGGATTCAAAATAAATCAGAATTGAGCGAAACAAGAAATATTTAAATCTGTTTAATCATATCTTTCCAACGAATCTAAAAAATTGAAATTTCGTTTTAAAATTCAAGAGTTATGGCCAATTCAATTTTTAGAAAAGTCGCTGTAGAATTTAATTATATTTAATATATATGGGCTGAAAGGCTACGTTTCACATACGAAGGAATTTGGACTCGAAACCACTTCCATTGAGTTCGAAATGATGTTTCTGCATTGAAAAACAGTAAACACTTATATATTTTGAGTTTCGGAAATTATATGTTTAAAAATGTATTTTTAATATTAAATATATAGCCCTTGAAAATAGGAAATTTTCAAACGACCTCCGTTTTCGACGAAACCACTTTTGTTGGATCCGGAATGTCAAAATATTGTTAAGTTTAATTTTTCATAATTTTTGAAATTAATTTGTGGCCGTGGCAAAAAGATTTCAGTTTTGTCAATTTCAGTAAAAATTAAACGACTTGAAAAAGGCCATTTTTCAAACAGTCTCAGGATTCAACGAAATTAGTCTCCTTAGAACCGTATCGTCATAAGAAAGCTAAAAATATTTTTTTTTGGAATTTTCGGAGTCCGTATGTGGCCCCGGTATATTTTGAATGTACGGTAGAAATTAAAATATTTATTTAATATTTTATTTTTAAATTAAAACCGAAAATAAAACATTACAGGCATTAGAATTGGAGCCTGGGACATAGCCCATTGCATTCAAAAGGCCTCAAAACCTTAAGAACGACAGTAAGCAGGCCCAAATCGGAGAAAGTCCGAAAATCCACCTTTTTAGCACAAATTTCAAAATTTAATATTAAAATATTATATAAAAATTCGGGCTGAAACCCTAGCCAACCGCCACCCAGATTTTTCTATGGCTGAAATTGTCCGATTTTCAAATGCTTATAACTTTTGATCCACTCAACGAAAATCGACGCATAATATATCAAATCGAAGAGAATTCAAAGACCTTTCAATATATACGGTCAAGATCGGGTTTTAGTGCACGGTTTTTGCGAATTCTGGCCAAGAACAGCTGCGTTTTTTGGTGTTTTCGGGGTGAGATTGGAGGCCGAGTTCGACGGGTTTGGGGGTGTTGGTGGCTCTTGGCAAGGCGGTCGTGGTGGTGACACTTGATCGGACGATGGTGGCTTGTATTGGGGTGCGTGTAGAAGGAAGAAGGAGCGGCTATGGGTAGTTCGGCCAAGAAGAAGAACGTCGGGTTGGGAAGAAGGAGAAGGTCCGAATTTTTTTTAAAATTATTTTATTATTTAATTATTCAATTTATCCGATCTTTAAAAATTCATAACTCTTTCATACGAGGTCCGTTTTACAAACCGTAAATTGCGTTGGAATCACAAAATTAAGATCTACGCGATGGCACCAACCAAAGTTGAAACTGAGACAGTTGGAAAATCGGCCAAATTCAATGTGAGATTTCTTTTATATATATATATATATATATTTTCATATATAATTATAATCAATTGATTATCATCATGATATGAATTTTTACACATACGTGATTTGATTGTTTGATACTGATTGGTTGATTGGATGAAATATTTTTGTTGCATTAAAATTGACAAAAAAATAAAGATGTCAATTGGGTTGAATTGGATTATGGTCAAGATAAAATACATTCTTGTTATGAAATATTGTATTAAGAAAATAAATTTCATTATCATTATGAAATATTGTATTAGAGATCAAATACATTCCTGTTATGGAGTATCGCATTAGAAATAAAATACATTTTGCATAAATGTTATACATTAGAGTAAAAAAATGTTCTTTTTATTTACATTTGAAATATGGGCTTTGCTATTTTTAATGTTAACATATTAGAATTTGCCACTTTTGTTAAAATTAGTATTAGCATGCAAATTTGTTACTTTTGCTAAAATTAGAATTGACATACAAATTTGTCACTTATGTTAGAATTCATGTTATGAAAATTTACATGTCACTTACGAAAGATTCATTTTGTTGTAATAAAAAGTAAAGATACATTTTTGTCTTGTAATAAAATAAGAAAACATTCACTTTTGTTTGTGTATTGAAAGTTAACAAAACAATTTTCGTTTTTTTTTTAATATTCTTTGTTAGAATGGAAAATTATATTATTTATCATTGCTTTGTCAAAATAAATTAGTAGTGTCAGAATTTACATTTCTGTTGATATAAAAGAGTAGCGAAAGAAAAAACTCACATTTTTTCCAATATATATTAGTAGCGTCAAATTCACATTTTTGTCTAAAGGAAAGAGCTGAAATAAAAAAAATGTACATTTGGTTAAATGTGATGGTTGAGAACAAAAATAATATTTTGTTAAAAAAGATTTGAAAAGGACAAACTTGTTGTATACATTTTATTATGTAAGCAAGAGTAGGAATGTGTAGTGATAATAAAAAAATTACATTTTTATTATGTAACTTAGATTGAGAGATTTTATATACATTTTTATTTGAAACTATGATATGAAGTTAGCATTGAAAATATAAATTTCATTTTTATTCGAAACCATGTCATGAAATTTTATATGCAAATAAAAAATTACATTTTTATTTGGAACTATGATATGCAATAGGCGATGAAAATAACATATTTATCATATTATGTTAAATGAAACAAGTTAACATATTTATCATATTACGCTAAAGGAAACAAGCAACATATTTATCATATTATGTTAAATGAAACAGATAAACATATTTATCATATTTTGTTAAATGAAAAGAGATTAACATTTTTGTAAATTTGATTATAAAGGACAGAATTAACATTTTGTTAAAATAAAAAGGATTATAACAAAATTCACAATTTGCTAATATTAAAAGGATTGTAACCAAATTTCACCTTTTGCTAACATTTTATGTAAAGGAAATTAAAAGGACATCTTTGTCACTTTGAAATAAAGGAAACAAAAATGGAAATTTTTCTTTTTATATTAAAAATGAATTAGAGGAAAAGGTACATTTTTATGTATTTAAACTGAATTAGAGAAAAGTTTACAATGCAAATACTACATAGAAAAATAAAGCAACTTTTTATTTGAGTTCTCTAATGTGAATAAACCTTAGAAAGAAAAGGTTCACTTTTTATTTGCATTTTACAATGCAAATATTACATAGTCAAATAAGTTTATTTTTTTCTTGTTGTGTTCACAACACAAATATAACATGATTTTAAAGTAGTACATTTTTATTTTTATTTGCATTTTTCAATGCAAATATTGCATGAAGTCAAAAGTTCACATTTTTGTTAATATTTCATAATGTAAACAATACATGGAAATAAAAAAAAAAAAATTTTTATTTGCATTCTACAATGCAAACGAGACATAGAAAATAGAAAATACATTTTTATTTGCATTCCATCATGCAAATAAAACAAAGAGATAAAATTTCATTTGTTGTTTGCAACCTTAGTTACAAACCAACAAGAGAATAAAAATTACATTTATATTTTGTTTGCAAATTTAGTTGCAAACAAATTTATTAAAAACAAATGTTTCATTTTTGTTGCATGTTTTTAAATGCGAACAAAACATTAAAATAAAGGTTATAATTTTTATTTATTTACTTCACTTGATGTAAATAAACATAAAATAAGAAGTAGTTCTTTTATTTACATTTCTCGATGTAAATAAAACTGGAAAATAAATATTACATTTTTTTATTTGCATTACTCAACGCAAATTAAACATGAGGATAAAGGATACATTTTCATTTGAGATCCTTAATGCAAAAAAATTATGAAATGAAGAGTCACAATTTTTATTTACATTCTTCTATGTAAATAAATATCAAATTAAAAAGCTGAATCTTTATTTGCATTCTCTAATGCAAATGAAGCAGGAAATGAAAAGTTATATTTTTGTTATTAATTGAATTCCCTATTACAAATGGAATTAAAGATTACATTTTTCTTTTCATGTATTTACAATGAAAGGAATTGAAATAAAGATTATATTTTTATCGTCATTTTAGATGCGATGAAAGAATAGAAATAAAGAATACATTTTTATTGACATTCTACATGCGATAAAAATAATATAAATAAAAGAGACATTTTTATCGTCATATTATATATTGTGTATTACACTCCCATAGACAAGTTACCTGACTTGTTTATGTGATTGGGTCGATAATTTTCACACATCGCCCGAGTGTACAAATAACTTATTATTTGTTTGTTGGTTGAAACCCCACACGGGTATTGGGATGAAAATTAACATACACTAATCCCAATATTTAGTTGTATGTTGATCGTTAGATCGACAGGCTGTGATGAGCGTTATTATTAAATTTTAACGCTTACACAGTGGAAGTTACACTTTGGATGTAAATGGATGACTTGATGATTATATTGTTATTGTTATATATATGATGTGTGAAATCCATATAATCCAAATTATATGGTAAATGGTTGAGTTGCATTTCGATTCAGGTGTTCTTTAAAATAAGAATATTCTTACATTAGAAATTTTTTTAGTAAATGATATATTTTCATAAAAGATATTTTAATTAAGTATATGTTATAATAAAGAATATTTGTAAAAGATAAAAATCTGTTATATAAAGGATATTTTTAATGATTATTTAAAATATGTTTTTCTTATAATAATTATTATTTAAAGAGGAATCCTTTAATTAAGATTATTAGAATTTGCAATCTTATTTTATGATATGAAATAAATTGAGATGTGAAGTGGATTTATCGTGGACGGTGTTTTTAAATGACATTCGTCCTTTAATCCAATTTACATTGAAATTACTATTTGGAATTTATAAATCTATTGTATAGATTTAAAAAGAGTATTTCCTAAAAATCAAGTTTTCCAATTTAATATATTAAATTGGAATTAAGTGGAAATTCGAATGGTAATAATCGAGATGGGCTTCTGTAATAGAAGACCGATATTATAAATGGAATTTAAGAGGCTCTGCCGTTTTTCCATGTATACTGTTAGTCCGATACAGAAATTTATATCGATTATGTATTGATTTGATTTCTGTGAAATTCCTTATTTTGGAAATTGATTTGTGGGTTTATCGTGAACTGTGCTTTAAATGACACTAGTACTTTAACCTGCTTAAAACAAGATTTATTCCTTAAAATAAATGACCTTGTAATAATGATTTTATATATTAAATCAAATTTAGAATTTTTAATAAATCTTTTAAGGAAGATTTATGATTTAATTTATTAATTTATCTTTGATAAAATTAAAGAGAATCTTTTAAAATATGAATATCTTATTAAAAGAATATTCTGAGTTGGAATGTGGCGTAATGCGTGATTTTCCAATATTTGATTTTTAATCACCAATTACGCGAGTTATTCAGAAAGACCGGGTTTAACCCATTCTGAATAATCATCACGACGATCAAGAGTCGAAGATGAAGACGGCGATTGAAGACCGAAGGTTTTCACATCGTTGGGATGATGATGACTGGTATCTTGAATTGGGACTGGCCTTCCAAGGCAAGGTATTTGGTAATGATCGTCCAAACGCATTTGGAGATCGACGGATACGTTGTTTCGCTCAGACCCAGAGCGGACTTGTAAATGGATTGTGTGTCTGATATTGTATTCTTTTCTACTGTATTTGTTGAAGGCTACTGATTATATATTTCTGTTTGGTGATGAAGAATCTATTCTTCACTTAACACCCTTCTCTAAGACGTATGAGCTTAGAGGTTATATATATATTGGTAGATGGTCAATGATATGGTAGAGTCTGACAATGTGGCATGCTAAGATGCAAATGATCAAGGCTTTGTTGAAAAGCAGGCCTTGTGGTTGATGATCAAAGCACAGTCTATTTAGGCATAGCTTTGTGTATATCGTGACTTCGCGAGCCTCACACACCGATAGAGTCTAAAACGGGAGAAGGGAACGCAGGGAGTGCACACGTTTCTTTCTAGATAGAAGTGATGTCAGGGACCTACTAGCGCTGACATTTACTCATGTGGTTGTTGGATTTTTCGAGGAATCGGTTTTATGCGGTCCGTATTATAGGTCCAAAAGGACCGGGAAGCGTGTGTTCAGGCATAACTAATCCACAAAAGTAAGTGTGGACCGACCCTACAGGTTCCAAGGGTTGGACAGAGTACCAATCCTGGGGCATTGCTAGAGTGTCTCGAATTGGTAAGGATTTCCTCCCTAGCCTTGACTCAGATGGAAACCCAAATTTCCAATACGACATCATTCGGTTTTGATTGTATACCTATATATGGCGACATAGTGGGATGGGGCACTCATGTCATCTAGGATTAATACATTTACTTTGATGTATTTCAAATTGGCTGCACACTATTATTATCTAATATCCGTTTTATGCGTATCTTGCATCTTTTGACCATTATAAGGTAAAACTCTATCCTACGGCGTGCGTTGCATTGTGTGATGGGACCTGAGTCTTATAATGATTTCATTTTTCAGAAAGACATTGCGTTATTCTACGATTTACTTTACTTTATGCACTGGCAATCCATAGGAGAAAACCCGTTCCGCGAAAGTGGCGTGGTCCTGTGATTAGCCTTATTATATTACATAGGTTAAGTAGAATTCTCACACCAGTCCCATGACTGACCTGTAATTTGTCCACTGGCAAACTCGGGTGCCCATATTTTCCACATGGGCAGTCGAGTAGCTATTTTTGCAGATATATTAAGCAGGATTCTAGGTTGAAGCTTAAAGCTGTGTCCAGAGATAGAGAGTCTTCCGCTGTGTTTCTTCCGCTGCAATATTTTTCAATTATTATAACTTATTCTTCCGCTGTATTTTTATTCAATGTACTCTGATATTCTGTACTCTGATGTAACATTATATGATATGTTATAAAAGTCTTCGGTTGTTGTTTTAATATGTTGTATTCCCAAAGTTAAAGTATCCGAAGATTTCCAACTTTTGGTTCAGACCTGTGTGGTTTATGGTCGATTCAAAGGGTGGGAATTTGCGGGCCTTTACAGTTGGCATCAGAGCTCTGGTTAGCTCAAATCTTTGGGGTACAACTCGTTAGAATTGAACAGAAGACTCATCAGAGGTAGGATTAGTAATGTCCTATAAAACAGAATACTCATTAGAGATAGGATCAGTAGTATCCTAGAATGAGTAAACTTATTAGAGATGGGGTTAGTAATGCCCTAGAATGAGTCAGAGTGAGAAGTCTATAATTAACGTACTTGTAATTATATATATAATTCGATGTTAGAAAATAAGATTTTTGAATATATAAAAGTTATATATTTTGACAATTTAATCAACTAATTGATTGATAATTATGTTGTGTGATTATTATATTCAACTAATAAATTATTTAACAATAATAGAATGAAAATTAAATTAGTTGAATAAACAACTTTTAGCTCATTTCCTTTTCGAGGACGAAAAGATTTTAAGTGGGGGAGATTGTAACAACCCGCAAATTCTGAACCAATTTAAAAAAATTATTTTAGAAAATTTTAATGAATTTGGAGAATATAAAATAATTTAATTTAAATATTAAGGGCTAAAAATTTATTTTAATTGAAGTTGAAACGAATAAATTTAATATAATTATAAAACGAGCCTGAAATAGCGCGGTAGTTTGAAATTTTAATTTTTAAACTTTGACTGAATGTACAGGATTCAAAATAAATCAGAATTGAGCGAAACAAGAAATATTTAAATCTGTTTAATCATATCTTTCCAACGAATCTGAAAAATTGAAATTTCGTTTTAAAATTCAAGAGTTATGGCCAATTCAATTTTTAGAAAAGTCGCTGTAGAATTTAATTATATTTAATATATATGGCCCAAAAGGCTACTTTTCACATACGAAGGAATTTGGACTCGAAACCACTTCCATTGAGTTCGAAATGATGTTTCTGCATTGAAAAATAGTAAACACTTATATATTTTGAGTTTCGGAAATTATATGTTTAAAAATGTATTTTTAATATTAAAAATATAGCCCTTGAAAATAGGAAATTTTCAAACGACCTCCGTTTTCGACGAAACCACTTTTGTTGAATCCAGAATGTCAAAATATTGTTAAGTTTAATTTTTCATAATTTTTGAAATTAATTTGTGGCCGTGGCAAAAAGATTTCAGTTTTGTCAATTTTAGTAAAAATTAAACGACTTGAAAAAGGCCATTTTTCAAACAGTCTCAGGATTCAACGAAATTAGTCTCCTTAGAACCGTATCGTCATAAGAAAGCTAAAAATATTTTTTTTTGGAATTTTCGGAGTCCGTATGTGGCCCCGGTATATTTAAATGTACGGTAGAAATTAAAATATTTATTTAATATTTTATTTTTAAATTAAAACCGAAAATAAATCATTACAGGCATCAGAATTGGAGCTCGAGAAATAGCCCATTGCGTTCAGAAGGCCTCAAAACCTTAAGAACGACAGTAAGCAGGCCCAAATCGGAGAAAGTCCGAAAATCCACCTTTTTAGCACAAATTTCAAAATTTAATATTAAAATATTATATAAAAATTCGGGCTGAAACCCTAGCCAGCCGCCACCCAAATTTTTCTATGGCTGAAATTGTCCGATTTTCAAATGCTTATAACTTTTGATCCGCTCAACGAAAATCGACGCATAATATATCAAATCGAAGAGAATTCAAAGACCTTTCAATCCATACGGTCAAGATCGGGATTTGGTGCACGGTTTTCGCGAATTCTGGCTGAGAACAGGCTGCGTTTTTTGGTATTTTCGGGGTGAGATTGGAGGCCGAGTTCGACGGGTTTGGGGGTGTTGGTGGCTCTTGGCAAGGCGGTCGTGGTGGTGACATTTGATCGGACGATGGTGGCTTGTATTGGGGTGCGTGTAGAAGGAAGAAGGAGCGGCTATGGGTAGTTCGGCCAAGAAGAAGAACGTCGGGTTGGGAAGAAGTAGAGGGTCCGAATTTTTTTTAAAATTATTTTATTATTTAATTATTCAATTTATCCGATCTTTAAAAATTCATAACTCTTTCGTACGAGGTCCGTTTTACAAACCGTAAATTGCGTTGGAATCACAAAATTAAGATCTATGCGATGGCACCAACCAAAGCTGAAACTGAGACAGTTGGAAAATCGGCCAAATTCAATGTGAGATTTCTTTTATATATATATATATTTTCATATATAATTATAATCAATTGATTATCATCATGATATGAATTTTTACACATACATGATTTGATTGTTTGATACTGATTGGTTGATTGGATGAAATATTTTTGTTGCATTAAAATTGACAAAAAAATAAAGATGTCAATTGGGTTGAATTGGATTATGGTCAAGATAAAATACATTCTTGTTATGAAATATTGTATTAAGAAAATAAATTTCATTATCATTATGAAATATTGTATTAGAGATCAAATACATTCCTGTTATGGAATATCGCATTAGAAATAAAATACATTTTGCATAAATGTTATACATTAGAGTAAAAAAATGTTCTTTTTATTTACATTTGAAATATGGGCTTTGCTATTTTTAATGTTAACATATTAGAATTTGCCACTTTTGTTAAAATTAGTATTAGCATGCAAATTTGTTACTTTTGCTAAAATTAGAATTGACATACAAATTTGTCACTTATGTTAGAATTCATGTTATGAAAATTTACATGTCACTTACGAAAGATTCATTTTATTGTAATAAAAAGTAAAGATTCATTTTTTTCTTGTAATAAAATAAGAAAACATTCACTTTTGTTTGTGTATTGAAAGTTAACAAAACAATTTTCGTTTTTTTTTTAATATTCTTTGTTAGAATGGAAAATTATATTATTTATCATTGCTTTGTCAAAATAAATTAGTAGCGCCAGAATTTACATTTTTGTTGATATAAAAGAGTAGCGAAAGAAAAAAACTCACATTTTTGTCAATATATATTAGTAGCATCAAATTCACATTTTTTGTCTAAAGGAAAGAGCTGAAATAAAAAAATGCACATTTAGTTAAATGTGATGGTTGAGAACAAAAATAATATTTTGTTAAAAAGAGATTTGAAAAAGACAAACTTGTTGTATACATTTTATTATGTAAACAAGAGTAGGAATGTGTAGTGATAATAAAAAAAATTACATTTTTATTATGTAACTTAGATTGAGAGATTTTATATACATTTTTATTTGAAACTATGATATGAAGTTAGCATTGAAAATATAAATTACATTTTTATTCGAAACCATGTCATGAAATTTTATATGCAAATAAAAAATTACATTTTTATTTGGAACTATGATATGCAATTGGCGATGAAAATAACATATTTATCATATTATGTTAAATGAAACAAGTTAACATATTTATCATATTACGTTAAAGGAAACAAGCAACATATTTATCATATTATGTTAAATGAAACAGATAAACATATTTATCATATTTTGTTAAATGAAAAGAGATTAACATTTTTGTAAATTTGGTTATAAAGGACAGAATTAACATTTTGTTAATATAAAAAGGATTATAACAAAATTCACAATTTGTTAATATTAAAAGGATTGTAACCAAATTTCACCTTTTGCTAACATTTTATGTAAAGGAAATTAAAAGGACATCTTTGTCACTTTGAAATAAAGGAAACAAAAATGGAAATTTTTCTTTTTATATTAAAAATGAATTAGAGGAAAAGGTACATTTTTATGTATTTAAACTGAATTAGAGAAAAGTTTACAATGCAAATACTACATAGAAAAATAAAGCAACTTTTTCTTTGAGTTCTCTAATTTGAATAAACCTTAGAAAGAAAAGGTTCACTTTTTATTTGCATTTTACAATGCAAATATTACATAGTCAAATAATTTATTTTTTCTTGTTGTGTTCACAACACAAATATAACATGATTTTAAAGTAGTACATTTTTGATTTTATTTGCATTTTTCAATGCAAATATTGCATGAAGTCAAAAGTTCACATTTTTGTTAACATTTCATAATGTAAACAATACATGGAAATAAAAAAATTATATTTTTATTTGCATTCTACAATGCAAACGAGACATAGAAAATAGAAAATACATTTTTAATTGCATTCCATCATGCAAATAAAACAAAGAGATAAAATTTCATTTGTTGTTTGCAAGCTTAATTGCAAACAAACAAGAGAATAAAAATTACATTTATATTTTGTTTGCAAATTTAGTTGCAAACAAATTTATTAAAAACAAATGTTTCATTTTTGTTGCATGTTTTTAAATGCGAACAAAATATTAAAATAAAGGTTATAATTTTTATTTATTTACTTCACTTGATGTAAATAAACATAAAATAAGAAGTAGTTCTTTTATTTACAATTCTTGATGTAAATAAAACTAGAAAATAAATATTACATTTTTTTTATTTGCATTACTCAACGCAAATTAAACATGAGGATAAAGGATACATTTTCATTTGAGATCCTTAATGCAAAAAAATTATGAAATGAAGAGTCACAATTTTTATTTACATTCTTCTATGTAAATAAATATCAAATTAAAAAGCTAAATCTTTATTTGCATTTTCTATTGCAAATGAAGCATGAAATGAAAAGTTATATTTTTGTTATTAATCGAATTCCCTATTACAAATGGAATTAAAGATTACATTTTTCTTTTCATGTATTTACAATGAAAGGAATTGAAATAAAGATTATATTTTTATTGTCATTTTAGATGCGATGAAAGAATAGAAATAAAGAATACATTTTTATTGACATTCTACACGCGATAAAAATAATAGAAATAAAAGAGACATTTTTATCGTCATATTATATATTGTGTATTACACTGCCATAGACAAGTTACCTGACTTGTTTATGTGATTGGGTCGATAATTTTCACACATCGCCCGAGTGCACAAATAACTTATTATTTGTTTGTTGGTTGAAACCCCACACGGGTGTTGGGATGAAAATTAACATACACTAATCCCAATATTTAGTTGTATGTTGATCGTTAGATCGACAGGCTGTGATGAGCGTTATTATTAAATTTTAACGCTTACACAGTGGAAGTTACACTTTGGATGTAAATGGATGACTTGATGATTATATTGTTATTGTTATATATATGATGTGTGAAATCCATATAATCCAAATTATATGGTAAATGGTTGAGTCGCATTTCGATTCAGGTGTTCTTTAAAATAAGAATATTCTTACATTAGAAATTCTTTTATATAAAGGATATATTTTCATAAAAGATATTTTAATTAAGTATATGTTATAATAAAGAATATTTGTAAAAGATAAAAATCTATTATATAAAGGATATTTTTAATGATTATTTAAAATATGTTTTTCTTATAATAATTAATATTTAAAGAGGAATCCTTTAATTAAGATTATTAGAATTTGGAATCTTATTTTATGATATGAAATAAATTGAGATGTGAAGTGGATTTATCGTGGACGGTGTTTTTAAATGACATTCATCCTTTAATCAATTTACATTGAAATTACTATTTGGAATTTATAAATCTAGTGTATAGATTTAAAAAGAGTATTTCCTAAAAATCAAGTTTTCCAATTTAATATATTAAATTGGAATTAAGTGGAAATTCGAATGGTAATAATCGAGATGGGCTTCTGTAATAGAAGAACGATATTATATATGGAATTTAAGAGGCTCTACCGTTATTCCATGTATACTGTTAGTCCGATACAGAAATTTATATCGATTATGTACTGATTTGATTTCTGTGAAATTCCTTATTTTGGAAATTGATTTGTGGGTTTATCGTGAACTGTGTTTTAAATGACACTAGTACTTTAACCTGCTTGAAACAAGATTTATTCCTTAAAATAAATGACCTTGTAATAATGATTTTTGATATTAAATAAAATTTAGAATTTTTAATAAATCTTATAAGGAAGATTTATGATTTAATTTATTAATTTATCTTTGATAAAATTAATGAGAATCTTTTAAAATTTGAATATCTTATTAAAAGAATATTCTGAGTTGGAATGTGGCGTAATGTGTGATTTTCCAATATTTGATTTTTAATCACCAATTACGCGAGTTATTCAGAAAGACCAGGTTTAACCCATTCTGAATAATCATCACGACGATCAAGAGTCGAAGATGAGGACGACGATTGAAGACCGAAGGTTTTCACATCGTTGGGATGATGATGACTGGTATCTTGAATTGGGACTGGCCTTCCAAGGCAAGTTATTTGGTAATGATCATCCAAACGCATTTGGAGATCGACGGATACGTTGATTCGCTCAGACCCAGAGCAGACTTGTAAATGGATTGTGTGTCTGACATTGTATTCTTTTCTACTATATTTTTTGAACGCTACTGATTATATATTTCTGTTTGGTGGTGAAGAATCTATTCTTCACTTAACACCCTTCTCTAAGACGTATGAGCTTGGAGGTTATATATATATATATATATATATATATATATATATTGGTAGATGGTCAATGATATGGTAGAGTCTGACAATGTGGCATGCTAAGATGCAAATGATCAAGGCTTTGTTGAAAAGCAGGTCTTGTGGTTGATGATCAAAGCACAGTCTATTTAGGCATAGCTTTGTGTATATCATGACTTCGCGAGCCTCACACACCGGTAGAGTCTAAAACGGGAGAAGGGAACGCAGGGAGTGCACACGTTTCTTCCTAGATAGAAGTGATGTCAGGGACCTACCAGCGCTGGCATTTACTCATGTGGTTGTTGGATTTTTCGAGGCCTCGGTTTTATGCGGTCTGTATTATAGGTCCAAAAGGACCGGGAAGCGTGTGTTCAGGCATAACTAATCCACAAAAGTAAGTGTGGACCGACCCTGCAGGTTCCAAGGGTTGGACAGAGTACCAATCCTGGGGCATTGCTAGAGTGTCTCGAATTGGTAAGGATTTCCTCCCTAGCCTTGACTCAGATGGAAACCCAAATTTCCAATACGACATCATTCGGTTTTGATTGTATACCTACATATGGCGACATAGTGGGATGGGGCACTCATGTCGTCTAGGATTAATACATTTACTTTGATGTATTTCAAATTGGCTGCACACTATTATTATCTAATATCCGTTTTATGCGTATCTTGCATCTTTTGACCATTATAAGGTAAAACTCTATCCTCCGGCGTGCGTTGCATTGTGTGATGGGACCTGAGTCTTATAATGGTTTCATTTTTCATAAAGACATTGCATTATTCTACGATTTACTTTACTTTATGCACTGGCAATCCATAGGAGAAAACCCGTTCCGCGAAAGTGGCGTGGTCCTGTGTAACAACCCGAAAATCTGGGCCAGTTTAAAATTTTTATTTTGGCAATTTTAGCGAATTTTGATTATTTAAAATGAATTATTTTAAATAATATCGACGAGAAATTTATTTTGAATATAATTCGAACATATATAGTTATACACGTCGTCGTTAGAATATAAATATTTATTTTAAATTATAAAAGGAATTGAAAATGGCGCGGTAGTTCGATAATTCGATTTCTAATTTCAAATGAATATACATAATTCAATATAAGTCAGAATTGGACGAAACAAGAAATATTTGAATCTGATGAAGAATATTTTTCAAACGAAGTTGAGAAACTGAGATTTCACTTTAAAAATGATAAGATACGTCCAGTTGAAAATTCAAAATAGTCGCTGTGGAATTTATATATATTTTAATATATATATGGCCCTTAAAAATGGACATTTTGCAAACGACCTCGGATTTCGACGAAACCAGTTTTGTTGGGTCCGTGATGTAAAATTATTGCTAGGTTTTAAGTTTCATAATTTTTCGAATCGATGTGTGAGCGTGGCGAAGTTAAACGTGTTTTGACCATTTCAGTTGAATTTAATCGACTGGAAAATGGCCATTTTTCAAACGGTCTCAGAATTTGACGAAATTAGTTTTGTTAGGACCGTATCGTCAATACGAAGTTAGAAATAATTTTTCGGGATTTTTTAGAGGCTGTATGTGGCCCCGGTAATTTGAAATGTACGTTTAAAATTCAATATAGAGATTTTAAATGTAAATTTAACGGAAACTGATCGTAACAGTCGAACTGGCTTATGAAACAGATCCCATTGTGTTCGGAATGAGGGTAATTAGCTAGGGGCGACAGTCGGTGGGTTCAATTTCGAGCCCAAAATAAGAAGTTACTTTTTTGAATAAATTAAATATAAAATAAAAAAATATAAATACTCCATTGGTCAGAAAAGTGGGTCAAAGCCCTCATAATTAATTTTCTCAGTCAACCCTCCCTTTTCCGCCTCTTTCCTCGATGAACGACGATAGTCGTTCGAACCTTCCCTCTCCTTTAACTTTGAATCACTAATCCATTTCAACAACTAATTAAAGGAAATCCAAAGAGGCTCGAGAGATCGTTAAATCCATCCAAACCTCATCATCTCTGGCGAAGTTATGAACTCGAATTTCCGTACAGAAGTCGCCATGTTCGAGCTCAAATTCCGAGAAGACCAGGCCGCCGAGTTGCATGGGACAAGAAGGAGGAGGGGCGCTGCTCGTAGCCGGACGTCGTGGAAGACCCAGATCGTCGTTGAAGTCACTGTAGGAGGCGCAAAATTTAACCCTAGGTCGGGAGCTCTGTTCGACGGTGCTGGAGTAATTAACAGTGAAAGGTTTATTTCTTTATTTAATTTTACTGATTCTTTTATTTAACATATACAGAGTTTCTTTTAAATAAAAGAAAATTAACATTGTTTTTAAATATGTTTTTGAAAATAAAATAGAATATGTTTTTGAAAATAAAATAGAATATGTTTTTGAAAATAAAATAAAATATGTTTTTGAAAATAAAATAGAATATGTTTTTGAAAATAAAATAAAATATGTTTTTGAAAATAAAATAGCATATGTTTTTGAAAATAAAATAGCATATGTTTTTGAAAATGAAATAGCGTATGTTTTTTTTTAACAAAATTTGCTTTGCTTTCAAAACAAAATTTACTTTGTTTGAAAAATATAGAAAATTTGCTTTGTTTTAAAATAGAAATAACAATATAAAAATATGATTTTTATATATATAGTTTTGAATTAGAAACATGATTTTTGAAATATATAGCGTTGATAAAAGTATGATTTTTATACAGTAGAGAAAATAAAAATAGAATTTTTATATATTGAACTTCGATAGAAAAATAGAATTTTTATATATTGAACTTCGACAGAAAAATAGAATTTTTATATATTGAACTTCGACAGAAAAATAGAATTTTTATATATTGAACTTCGATAGAAAAATAGAATTTTTATATATTGAACTTCGATAGAAAAATAGGATTTTTATATATTGAACTTCGATAGAAAAATAGGATTTTTATATATTGAATAGCGAAGTAAAAAATCGATTTTTACATAGGTAGTGAAAGCGGACAACGAAGGTAACAAAAAGGCGGGAACGAAGAAGATTTCTATAAAAGAAAAGTCAAGATGCTTGGATAGCTTTCGGTGAGAATTTCTCACCTTTCCATTTCATTTCTATTTATATATATACTAGGATGCAGACGGTGCTTAGTAGCACCCGACACAATCGTCCACAGACCATGGACTTGTTTGTTTGGTTGCATAGATTAGTTATGTGAATTGATTTGAATTGGTTGTTTGGTGATTTTGATTGATGTGTGAATGGCGTGGGCCTTCACTAGACCGGGGATAAGGCTAGGCCTTGTCCCGTTTCTAGTATCGTGCCGTTATGCCGCCGAAATTTTCTAAAATATGTTAGAAAAATAAAAATATCATTTTATTTAAAGAATGAACTAAATAGAAATTCATATGTTGGAATAAAATGTTTTATCGTTAAAAATATAATTTTTAACGTGAATGTGAATAAATAAATATTCATTTACAAACCAGACGGTTTGTTTATGTACACCTATTTGAAGGACATTGATTGGGTCGATAAATTTTACACATCGCCCAACTGCACAAATAAGATATGCGTTTGATTGTTTGAAACCCCACACGGGTGTTGGGATGAAATTTGAAGTTCACTCATCCTGATTGATTAAATATGTCGATCGATTGATTGACAAGCTGCTATAAGCGTTAAATGTCTATATTTGATGCTTATACAGTGTAGTGCACTTTGGTTGATGGTTGATTATTCTTCAATGCTATTATATACATGTGTTGTATGAAAATCCATATAATTAACATTATATGGTGATTGATTGGGCCTCATTCCAATTTAGAAAATAAAGAATATTATAAAATAAAAGTTCATGTGTTGACAGTACTCATTCATTGAGATTGGTCATGTGTTGAACAAAATATTTTAGTAATAAAATTTACATCTTTGTAATATAAAATAAAAGTTCATGTGTTGACAGTACTCATTCATTGAGATTGGTCATGTGTTGAACAAAATATTTTAGTAATAAAATTTACATCTTTGTAATATAAAATAAAAGTTCATGTGTTGACAGTACTCATTCATTGAGATTGGTCATGTGTTGAACGAGATATTTTGATAATAACAACTATTTTGAAAAAGAAATATTTGAAATAGAATATTTGAAAATAGAAATTTATGAAGCCGTGTTGATTAGATTGACGCCATTTTGACGTGAACGATATTTATATCGATTTTATTCGATTTCGAAATGAATTGAATATATAACGATTTCGAAATGAATTGAATTGAAAACGATTTCGAAATGAATTGAATTGAAAACGATTTCGAAATGAATTGAATTGAAAACGATTTCGAAATGAATTGAATTGAAAACGAATTCAAATTGAAATGAAATGAATTGAAAACGATTTCGAAATGAATTGAATTGAAAACGATTTCGAAATGAAATGAATTGAAAACGATTTCGAAATGAATTGAATTGAAAACGATTTCGAAATGAATTGAATTGAAAACGATTTCGAAATGAATTGAATTGAAAACGATTTCGAAATGAATTGAATTGAAAACGATTTCGAAATGAATTGAATTGAAAACGATTTCGAAATGAATTGAATTGAAAACGATTTCGAAATGAATTGAATTGAAAACGATTTCGAAATGAATTGAATTGAAAATGATTTCGAAATGAATTGAATTGAAAACGATTTCGAAATGAATTGAAAATGAATTCAAATTGAATTGAAAGCAAATTGAAACGAATTCAAATTGAATTGAAATTTGAATTGAATAGAAATGAATTTTAAAATGAATTTATAGAGAAGAATTCAATTTTGATTTGAATTGAAACGGAAGTTGAAATTGCTTTTGAAACGAATTTAAAACTATTTATATAATTTGTTTTAAATAGAAATCGACGAAATATATTATATATATATTATATATATAATATAATGGCCTGAATAGAACGCGCCGCGCCGCGGCAGTTCGTGAATTTCGACCATTTATTTCAAACGGACATTGCGGGAGATCCGACCGTCGGATTCTCCTAAAACCGGAACTGTTGGGTTCGTATCGAAAAGAGCTTTCTAACGAATATTAGAAATTAGAAATCTAACGGTTGCATTTGGAATTATGTCCAAATCAAATTCGAAAAAGGTCGCTGTAAGTGCAGTTCGATGACCGTTGATGGAAATCGACTGTACGGGCCTTGATAAAATTATTAAAAATAGTAATAATTTGTGTAAAATCATAAGAAATGATTTGTGAAGATTTGGGATGAAAAACTTCATGTTTGAAAAGATAAAAATAGATTTTTATCGAAATGAACTGGTTTTGAACTAGAATTATAATCCTATTTATTTTTAAATAAATAAATTGAATTTAAAAAGGGTTTTAAAAATAACCAGAATATCCAATGATTGCATTGGAGTGGATTTGAATCGAAATTGTCTTCGGAATATTTCGATGTTGGAATTCGTGATTATACAGATGTTGTTATGGAAATTTGAAAGATATATATTTATATCGTTATTTCCAATACGACATTTGTTAGTCGTAGAATTCGATATTGAATATAAGCCGATATATTTTCTATTCAGAGCCTTGTATTGAATATCGAATGTGATTTGGGTTTGTCGTGAGTGGTGTCTTCACTAACACTGTTCTTGAACCCAGTTGAGTAAAGGTTAAATCTTTTTATTTAGATTTAATGAAGTGTACCAATTAAATAATATTTAATTGGAATTGAATTGATATTGATTTTTGGGTTTATCGTGAACAGTGTTTTAAATAACACTCGTTCTTTAATGCGATAATTAATGGAATGTGATTTTGGGTTTATCATGAGTCGTGTTTGAAATGACACTGATTCTTTAACCCAGTTAACGATTAAAACTAAGTGGAGTTTTAATGAATCTTTAATTAGATTGAAATGATCGAAAATGGAGTATCACCAGTTTTGCTCCAGGCGATAGTTAAATCTTTAATTAGATTTGAACGAGAAATGGTAATTGAATTTACTGATAACACTGTGGTGTTAGATATGAAGTATTACCAGTTTTACTTCATGGGATGAATAGGTTGGGATTGGGAAATTAAAACAAATGATTACTTCGGTAAGGTTCGTTAATCCCGACTAGTTTGAATTGAGATTCAAAAATAGAATAAAGAATAAATTCAAGGAATTTATCTTGGATAAAATTAATGGGAACATTTCCCTGTGAATGTGAAATTTAGAAACTAACTGTCGGTTAGCTAAGTAGAATGGTTTTCTGGATATTGATCTGATGTTGGTTTCGGCCTTCGGGGTTAATATTTGGGAAATTATTCTCTTGATTAATTTACGGTTAGTGACTGATGAATTGGAATGAGGCGTATGTTGTGTTTGTGTAACACTGATTTAAAATATACGCGAGTTATTCGGAAAGACCGGGTTTATCCCATTCTGAATAACTGATACGACGATAAGTCGAAGATGAAGACGGTGGTCGAAGACCAGAAGTCTTCACGTCGTTTGGGTGATAACTGATGATCTTGATTGGGCTGTACACCCAAGAAGATGGAAACAGTTGGTGATCGTCCAGACGTACTTGGAGATCAATGGATATGCGGGGTACTAGGTGCCTCCGGTTTCGTTCAGACCCAGAACGGACTTGTAAATGGACTGTGTGTCTGACATTGGATTTTAGTCTGTGTGATTGATTTCTATTAAATATATATCTGTTTGGTGGCGGAGAATTTATTCTCTTGCTTAACGCCCTTCTCTGAGATGTACGAGCTCAGGGGTTATATATTGATGGATATCAAACGCATGGAGTGAATTGCCTGTGTGGCATGCCTAAGTGGCAATTGATCGAGGCTTCTGTTGAAAAGCAAAGTCTTGTGGTGATGATCAAAGCACTACCTTTGTGGCGTAGCTTTGTGTAACGTTTACTTCGCGAGTTTCACACCCGGTATGAACCAAAAACGGGAGACGGACCTCAGGGAGGGCATGCGTTTCTTTCTAGTTAGAAGTGGCGTCAGTGGTTTTACACGCCCTGACGAGTTTGACTTATGTGATTGTTGCTGTTGCGAGGCGCCTCGGTTTGATCGGACGATCCGGGTCCGATGGAGTCATTCGTTGGCTCATTTACGCCCCATAGGGCGGGGGAACGCATGTTCAGGGTTTAAGTTTAATCCACATCGGTGGACCGGCCCTGACGATCCAAAGGCTTGACTGAGTACTTGCCTGAGGGGCGGGCTAGAGCGTCTCGAATCGGTTGAGGACTATCTTTTGCCTCGGTTCATAGACGGAAATCCAATTTCCAAATACGTGACATTTGCGGTTTTATTTGTAAACCTATATATGGCGACATGATATATGGTACCCATGCCGCCTATGATTGATACTTATGATTTGAAATTGCTTTATACACTATGCACTTATAATAGTATCAAATGATTTGTTTTAAACGTATCAAGCATTCTTTGGCTGTTATAAGGGAAAACCCTATCCCCCGGCTTGCGTTGCATTGTGTGATAGGACCTGGGTCTTATAACAGCTTCATTTTTCTTTATTTAGCATTGCGCTGTTATTTTATGCACTGGTATTCTTGGGAGGAAACCCGTTCCGTGTTATACGGCGTGGTCCCTTGATTTACCGAACTTTAAAGATAAAGATTAATAACTGTTTTAGTTCTCACACCAGTCACAGGACTGACCTGGAGTTTATTGTTTTAACCTAAACTCTGGGTGCCCTTATTTTGACACGGGCAGCTAGTAGTTTTGGTTTTGCAGATTTATATTCACAGGATCCTGGTTTACAGCTGGAACGATATCCGGAAAGCTTTGTATCCGTATATCTCATTCTAGTTGTGTATTGTATTATTTTCCACTGCTATGTATTTAAATGTAATTTAAATCTCTGATATTTCTGTGTAATATTCATTTATACTCTGTATATTCTTGTAATCTGATGCATTGTTGTAATATACAATGAAATGTTCTTCTGTATGCGTTCTGTTTTGTCGTGTTCTCAAACGATAGGGTGTTTCGAACGGCCTGGATCGGTTTAGCGACTGGTTCGGACCGAGCGAAATTCCTTGCCGTCACAGTTGGTATCAGAGCTTTGGTTTACAGAGCTCGAGAACAAGACACATTAGAACCGTACGAAAGAATTCATCAGATATTGGATTAGTAAAATCCAATGAGAATGACTCGTTAGAGATGGGATCAGTAGTATCCTAGAACGAGTGTGAGGAGTAAATTTTCAAATGAAAACAAATTTAGTTTTGAAAATCTAAATCACTTAATCGTATTTGATTATTTATTTATATTGATTAGGACAGTCCAATATATAAAGATTTTGCGTATGCGCCTAGCTAGCGTCTATTCGAGGTTTTAATATACTGGATAGATATAGAATCACACTCTAGTCGCCCGAAGATGATTCTGATGATAGTTCGAACATCATCAGAATTGGTATTCGTGTTTCGAAGGTGTGATATCTATATATATTTCCTATTGACTGGTGTGAGAACCCAAAATTAGATAGGGCTTATTGTTGTGATTTGGCATCAAAAACATGATTTTTGTATATGTATCAAAATTATGAATTTGAAACGTTAAATTCACTAATAGATTGATGTTTGTGTTGTTTGTTTAAATTCTTTGATAATTTTGAACCATTTATGCCTTATTAAATCAAATATTGAACCGTATTGAAAATTGGTTGCATTTGCTTGCATATGCATATACTTACATTGAACAGGTCATAGCAAGGAGGCTAGAGCAGAGAATAAAATTTGTTTGCCCGACAAATAGGTACATGTTTACTACATAATTTACTGTTTTGTTTGGGTGATGATGATTTTATGAGCCTATTGGCTAGCCGCTTGGCTTTTTCTTTTTCTTTTTGAGATCTGAAGGACCGGGGAAGCTATTTGAAATTCCCCGATGCTCCCGGTGCAGGGGAGGTTATGGCGAAATTTTTCGAAAATTTAGGGTGTTAGCCAAATTTTTGAAATTTTTGAAAATTCTCAGAAACTGAATAGTTGGAGAATGAAAGCCAGATCGAACGTGGAGCTGAATAATCAAACCACTTTCGACTTTGTTCCTTTTCGGGGACGAAAAGTTTTAAGTGGGGGAGATTGTAACAACCCGAAAATCTGGGCCAGTTTAAAATTTTTATTTTGGCAATTTTAGCGAATTTTGATTATTTAAAATGAATTATTTTAAATAATATCGACGAGAAATTTATTTTGAATATAATTCGAACATATATAGTTATACACGTCGTCGTTAGAATATAAATATTTATTTTAAATTATAAAAGGAATTGAAAATGGCGCGGTAGTTCGATAATTCGATTTCTAATTTCAAATGAATATACAGAATTCAATATAAGTCAGAATTGGACGAAACAAGAAATATTTGAATCTGATGAAGAATATTTTTCTAACCAAGTTGAGGAACTGAGATTTCACTTTAAAAATGATAAGATACGTCCAGTTGAAAATTCAAAATAGTCGCTGTGGAATTTATATATATTTTAATATATATATGGCCCTTAAAAATGGACATTTTGCAAACGACCTCGGATTTCGACGAAACCAGTTTTGTTGGGTCCGTGATGTAAAATTATTGCTAGGTTTTAAGTTTCATAATTTTTCGAATCGATGTGTGAGCGTGGCGAAGTTAAACGTGTTTTGACCATTTCAGTTGAATTTAATCGACTGGAAAATGGCCATTTTTCAAACGGTCTCAGAATTTGACGAAATTAGTTTTGTTAGGACCGTATCGTCAATACGAAGTTAGAAATAATTTTTCGGGATTTTTTAGAGGTTGTATGTGGCCCCGGTAATTTGAAATGTACGTTTAAAATTCAATATAGAGATTTTAAATGTAAATTTAACGGAAACTGATCGTAACAGTCGAACTGGCTTACGAAACAGATCCCATTGTGTTCGGAATGAGGGTAATTAGCTAGGGGCGACAGTCGGTGGGTTCAATTTCGAGCCCAAAATAAGAAGTTACTTTTTTGAATAAATTAAATATAAAATAAAAAAATATAAATACTCCATTGGTCAGAAAAGTGGGTCAAAGCCCTCATAATTAATTTTCTCAGTCAACCCTCCCTTTTCCGCCTCTTTCCTCGATGAACGACGATAGTCGTTCGAACCTTCCCTCTCCTTTAACTTTGAATCACTAATCCATTTCAACAACTAATTAAAGGAAATCCAAAGAGGCTCGAGAGATCGTTAAATCCATCCAAACCTCATCATCTCTGGCGAAGTTATGAACTCGAATTTCCGTACAGAAGTCGCCATGTTCGAGCTCAAATTCCGAGAAGACCAGGCCGCCGAGTTGCATGGGACAAGAAGGAGGAGGGGCGCTGCTCGTAGCCGGACGTCGTGGAAGACCCAGATCGTCGTTGAAGTCACTGTAGGAGGCGCAAAATTTAACCCTAGGTCGGGAGCTCTGTTCGACGGTGCTGGAGTAATTAACAGTGAAAGGTTTATCTCTTTATTTAATTTTACTGATTCTTTTATTTAACATATACAGAGTTTTTTTTAAATAAAAGAAAATTAACATTGTTTTTAAATATGTTTTTGAAAATAAAATAGAATATGTTTTTGAAAATAAAATAGAATATGTTTTTGAAAATAAAATAAAATATGTTTTTGAAAATAAAATAGAATATGTTTTTGAAAATAAAATAAAATATGTTTTTGAAAATAAAATAGCATATGTTTTTGAAAATAAAATAGCATATGTTTTTGAAAATGAAATAGCGTATGTTTTTTTTTAACAAAATTTTCTTTGCTTTCAAAACAAAATTTACTTTGTTTTAAAATAGAAATAACAATATAAAAATATGATTTTTATATATATAGTTTTGAATTAGAAACATGATTTTTGAAATATATAGCGTTGATAAAAGTATGATTTTTATACCGTAGAGAAAATAAAAATAGAATTTTTATATATTGAACTTCGATAGAAAAATAGAATTTTTATATATTGAACTTCGATAGAAAAATAGAATTTTTATATATTGAACTTCGATAGAAAAATAGAATTTTTATATATTGAACTTCGATAGAAAAATAGGATTTTTATATATTGAACTTCGATAGAAAAATAGGATTTTTATATATTGAATAGCGAAGTAAAAATTCGATTTTTACATAGGTAGTGAAAGCGGACAACGAAGGTAACAAAAAGGAGGGAACGAAGAAGATTTCTATAAAAGAAAAGTCAAGATGCTTGGATAGCTTTCGGTGAGAATTTCTCACCTTTCCATTTCATTTCTATTTATATATATATACTAGGATGCAGACGGTGCTTAGTAGCACCCGACACAATCGTCCACAGACCATGGACTTGTTTGTTTGGTTGCATAGATTAGTTATGTGAATTGATTTGAATTGGTTGTTTGGTGATTTTGATTGATGTGTGAATGGCGTGGGCCTTCACTAGACCGGGGATAAGGCTAGGCCTTGTCCCGTTTCTAGTATCGTGCCGTTATGCCGCCGAAATTTTCTAAAATATGTTAGAAAAATAAAAATATCATTTTATTTAAAGAATGAACTAAATAGAAATTCATATGTTGGAATAAAATGTTTTATCGTTAAAAATATAATTTTTAACGTGAATGTGAATAAATAAATATTCATTTACAAACCAGACGGTTTGTTTATGTACACCTATTTGAAGGACATTGATTGGGTCGATAAATTTTACACATCGCCCAACTGCACAAATAAGATATGCGTTTGATTGTTTGAAACCCCACACGGGTGTTGGGATGAAATTTGAAGTTCACTCATCCTGATTGATTAAATATGTCGATCGATTGATTGACAAGCTGCTATAAGCGTTAAATGTCTATATTTGATGCTTATACAGTGTAGTGCACTTTGGTTGATGGTTGATTATTCTTCAATGCTATTATATACATGTGTTGTATGAAAATCCATATAATTAACATTATATGGTGATTGATTGGGCCTCATTCCAATTTAGAAAATAAAGAATATTATAAAATAAAAGTTCATGTGTTGACAGTACTCATTCATTGAGATTGGTCATGTGTTGAACAAAATATTTTAGTAATAAAATTTACATCTTTGTAATATAAAATAAAAGTTCATGTGTTGACAGTACTCATTCATTGAGATTGGTCATGTGTTGAACAAAATATTTTAGTAATAAAATTTACATCTTTGTAATATAAAATAAAAGTTCATGTGTTGACAGTACTCATTCATTGAGATTGGTCATGTGTTGAACGAGATATTTTGATAATAACAACTATTTTGAAAAAGAAATATTTGAAATAGAATATTTGAAAATAGAAATTTATGAAGTCATGTTGATTAGATTGACGCCATTTTGACGTGAACGATATTTATATCGATTTTATTCGATTTCGAAATGAATTGAATATATAACGATTTCGAAATGAATTGAATTGAAAACGATTTCGAAATGAATTGAATTGAAAACGATTTCGAAATGAATTGAATTGAAAACGATTTCGAAATGAATTGAATTGAAAACGATTTCGAAATGAATTGAATTGAAAACGAATTCAAATTGAAATGAAATGAATTGAAAACGATTTCGAAATGAATTGAATTGAAAACGATTTCGAAATGAAAAGAATTGAAAACGATTTCGAAATGAATTGAATTGAAAACGATTTCGAAATGAATTGAATTGAAAACGATTTCGAAATGAATTGAATTGAAAACGATTTCGAAATGAATTGAATTGAAAACGATTTCGAAATGAATTGAATTGAAAACGATTTCGAAATGAATTGAATTGAAAACGATTTCGAAATGAATTGAATTGAAAACGATTTCGAAATGAATTGAAAATGAATTCAAATTGAATTGAAAGCAAATTGAAACGAATTCAAATTGAATTGAAATTTGAATTGAATAGAAATGAATTTTAAAACGAATTTATAGAGAAGAATTCAATTTTGATTTGAATTGAAACGGAAGTTGAAATTGCTTTTGAAACGAATTTAAAACTATTTATATAATTCGTTTTAAATAGAAATCGACGAAATATATTATATATATATTATATATATAATATAATGGCCTGAATAGAACGCGCCGCGCCGCGGCAGTTCGTGAATTTCAACCATTTATTTCAAATGGACATTGCGGGAGATCCGACCGTCGGATTCTCCTAAAACCGGAACCGTTGGGTTCGTATCGAAAAGAACTTTCTAACGAATATTAGAAATTAGAAATCTAACGTTTGGATTTGGAATTATGTCCAAATCAAATTCGAAAAAGGTCGCTGTAAGTGCAGTTCGATGACCGTTGATGGAAATCGACTGTACGGGCCTTGATAAAATTATTAAAAATAGTAATAATTTGTGTAAAATCATAAGAAATGATTTGTGAAGATTTGGGATGAAAAACTTCATGTTTGAAAAGATAAAAATAGATTTTTATCGAAATGAACTGGTTTTGAACTAGAATTATAATCCTATTTATTTTTAAATAAATAAATTGAATTTAAAAAGGGTTTTAAAAATAACCAGAATATCCAATGATTGCATTGGAGTGGATTTGAATCGAAATTGTCTTCGGAATATTTCGATGTTGGAATTCGTGATTATACAGATGTTGTTATGGAAATTTGAAAGATATATATTTATATCGTTATTTCCAATACGACATTTGTTAGTCGTAGAATTCGATATTGAATATAAGCCGATATATTTTCTATTCAGAGCCTTGTATTGAATATCGAATGTGATTTGGGTTTGTCGTGAGTGGTGTCTTCACTAACACTGTTCTTGAACCCAGTTGAGTAAAGGTTAAATCTTTTTATTTAGATTTAATGAAGTGTACCAATTAAATAATATTTAATTGGAATTGAATTGATATTGATTTTTGGGTTTATCGTGAACAGTGTTTTAAATAACACTCGTTCTTTAATCCGATAATTAATGGAATGTGATTTTGGGTTTATCGTGAACCGTGTTTTAAATGACACTGATTCTTTAACCCAGTTAACGATTAAAACTAAGTGGAGTTTTAATGAATCTTTAATTAGATTGAAATGATCGAAAATGGAGTATCACCAGTTTTGCTCCAGGCGATAGTTAAATCTTTAATTAGATTTGAACGAGAAATGGTAATTGAATTTACCGATAACACTGTGGTGTTAGATATGAAGTATTACCAGTTTTACTTCATGGGATGAATAGGTTGGGATTGGGAAATTAAAACAAATGATTACTTCGGTAAGGTTCGTTAATCCCGACTAGTTTGAATTGAGATTCAAAAATAGAATAAAGAATAAATTCAAGGAATTTATCTTGGATAAAATTAATGGGAACATTTCCCTGTGAATGTGAAATTTAGAAACTAACTGTCGGTTAGCTAAGTAGAATGGTTTTCTGGATATTGATCTGATGTTGGTTTCGGCCTTCGGGGTTAATATTTGGGAAATTATTCTCTTGATTAATTTACGGTTAGTGACTGATGAATTGGAATGAGGCGTATGTTGTGTTTGTGTAACACTGATTTAAAATATACGCGAGTTATTCGGAAAGACCGGGTTTATCCCATTCTGAATAACTGATACGACGATAAGTCGAAGATGAAGACGGTGGTCGAAGACCAGAAGTCTTCACGTCGTTTGGGTGATAACTGATGATCTTGATTGGGCTGTACACCCAAGAAGATGGAAACAGTTGGTGATCGTCCAGACGTACTTGGAGATCGATGGATATGCGGGGTACTAGGTGCCTCCGGTTTCGTTCAGACCCAGAACGGACTTGTAAATGGACTGTGTGTCTGACATTGGATTTTAGTCTGTGTGATTGATTTCTATTAAATATATATCTGTTTGGCGGCGGAGAATTTATTCTCTTGCTTAACGCCCTTCTCTGAGATGTACAAGCTCAGGGGTTATATATTGATGGATATCAAACGCATGGAGTGAATTGCCTGTGTGGCATGCCTAAGTGGCAATTGATCGAGGCTTCTGTTGAAAAGCAAAGTCTTGTGGTGATGATCAAAGCACTACCTTTGTGGCGTAGCTTTGTGTAACGTTTACTTCGCGAGTTTCACACCCGGTATGAACCAAAAACGGGAGACGGACCTCAGGGAGGGCATGCGTTTCTTTCTAGTTAGAAGTGGCGTTAGTGGTTTTACACGCCCTGACGAGTTTGACTTATGTGGTTGTTGCTGTTGCGAGGCGCCTCGGTTTGATCGGACGATCAGGGTCCGATGGAGTCATTCGTTGGCTCATTTACGCCCCATAGGGCGGGGGAACGCATGTTCAGGGTTTAAGTTTAATCCACATCGGTGGACCGGCCCTGACGATCCAAAGGCTTGACTGAGTACTTGCCTGAGGGGCGGGCTAGAGCGTCTCGAATCGGTTGAGGACTATCTTTTGCCTCGGTTCATAGACGGAAATCCAATTTCCAAATACGTGACATTTGCGGTTTTATTTGTAAACCTATATATGGCGACATGATATATGGTACCCATGCCGCCTATGATTGATACTTATGATTTGAAATTGCTTTATACACTATGCACTTATAATAGTATCAAATGATTTGTTTTAAACGTATCAAGCATTCTTTGGCTGTTATAAGGGAAAACCCTATCCCCCGGCTTGCGTTGCATTGTGTGATAGGACCTGGGTCTTATAACAGCTTCATTTTTCTTTATTTAGCATTGCGCTGTTATTTTATGCACTGGTATTCTTGGGAGGAAACCCGTTCCGTGTTATACGGCGTGGTCCCTTGATTTACCGAACTTTAAAGATAAAGATTAATAACTGTTTTAGTTCTCACACCAGTCACATGACTGACCTGGAGTTTATTGTTTTAACCTAAACTCTGGGTGCCCTTATTTTGACACGGGCAGCTAGTAGTTTTGGTTTTGCAGATTTATATTCACAGGATCCTGGTTTACAGCTGGAACGATATCCGGAAAGCTTTGTATCCGTATATCTCATTCTAGTTGTGTATTGTATTATTTTCCGCTGCTATGTATTTAAATGTAATTTAAATCTCTGATATTTCTGTGTAATATTCATTTATACTCTGTATATTCTTGTAATCTGATGCATTGTTGTAATATACAATGAAATGTTCTTCTGTATGCGTTCTGTTTTGTCGTGTTCTCAAACGATAGGGCGTTTCGAACGGCCTGGATCGGTTTAGCGACTGGTTCGGACCGAGCGAAATTCCTTGCCGTCACATCCTGTGATTAGCCTTATTATATTACATAGGTTAAGTAGAATTCTCACACCAGTCCCATGAATGACCTGTAATTTGTCCACTGGCAAACTCGGGTGCCTATATTTTCCACACGGGCAGTCGAGTAGCTTTTTTTGCAGATATATTAAGCAGGATTCTGGGTTGAAGCTTAAAGTTGTGTCCAGAGATAGAGAGTCTTCCACTGTGTTTCTTCCGCTGCAATATATTTCAATTATTGTAACTTATTCTTCCGCTTTATTTTTATTCAATGTACTCTGATATTCTGTACTCTGATGTAACATTATATGATATGTTATAAAAGTCTTCGGTTGTTGTTTTAATATGTTGTATTCCCAAAGTTAAAGTATCCGAAGATTTCCAACTTTTGGTTCAGACCTGTGTGGTTTATGGTCGATTCAAAGGGTGGGAATTTGCGGGCCTTTACAAGTCGCATGGAGTGAATTGCCTGTGTGGCACGCCTAAGTGGCAGATGATCAAGGCTTCTGTTGAAAAGCATAACTTTGTGGTTGATGATTAAAGCACTGCCCACGCGGAATAGCTTTGTGTATAGCGTGGATTCACGAGCCTCACACCTTGGTATGAGTCAAAAACGGGATAAGGACCGCTGGGAGAACACGACGTTTCTTTCTAGTTATGATGGTGTCAGTGCTTAAACTGGCTGACATTTGTATTACTTTCATCTTTGTGGTTGTTGGAATGCGAGGCGCCTCGATTATAGGTCTGTAAGGACCGAGAAACATGTGTTCAGGAATAACTAATCCTCAAACGTAAAGGAGGACCGGCCCAGCCGATTCCAAGGATTACCCAAAGTGCGTAGTCCTGAGGTATTTGCTAGAGTGTCTCGAAGCGGAGAGGAGCTTGCCCCTTGCCTCGACTCATGATGGAAATCCAATTTCCAATACGAGATATTTCGGTTTTATTTGTAGAGCCTAGTATGGCGACATGATAGATGGTACCCATGCCGCCTATGATTGATATTTATGATTTGAATTGTTTTGACATTATACACTTATAATAGTATCAAATGATTTGTTTTAAACGTACCAAGCATGTTTGGCTATTATAAGGAAAACCCTATCCTCCGGCTTGCGTTGCATTGTGTGATGGGACCTGGGTCTTATAATAGCTTCATTTTTCGAAAAAGCATTGTGCTGTTTATTCTATGCACTGGTGTTCTTGGGAGGAAACCCGTTCCGTGTTATACGGTGTGGTCCCTTGGATTACACTCTTTCAAAGTAAAGTTTTAAATAACTGTTTTAGTTCTCACACCAGTCACATGACTGACCTGGAGTTTATTGTTTTAAACTAAACTCTGTGTGCCCCTATTTTTGACTCGGGTAGCTAGTAGTTTTGGTTTTGCAGATTTATATCCACAGGTTCCTGATTTACAGCTGGAACGATGCTCGGAAAGCTCTGTATCCGTGTATTACTTTCAATTATGTTTTATATTGTTTTTCCGCTGCTATGTAATTTATTGTAATCTCTGATATTTTTCTGTTGTATAATATTTATTCATACTTTGTATATTCTTGTAATCTGATGGAATTGTTTGTAAATAACAATAAAATGTTCTTCTATTTGCGTTCTATTTTGTCGTGTTCTCAAGATAATCTAGGCTTTCCTTACCGGGGAAATTACGGGCTATCACGGTTGGTATCAGAGCTTTGGTTTACAAAGCTCGTGGATAAGACACATTAGAACCAAACGAAAGAATTCAACAGATATTGGATTAGTAATATCCTATTAGAATGACTCGTTAGAGATAGGATCAGTAGTATCCTAGAACGAGTGTGAAGAGTATATTTTTCAAATGAAAACAATATGGTTTTGAAAATTTAAACCGTATATTCATATTTGAATATTTTATTTGTATTGAATTTGGACAATCCAGTATATAAAGGTTTTGCATATACGCGTCATGAACATATATTCGAAGTTTTAATATACTAGATAGATAGAGTCACACTGTAATGACCCGCATTGGCAGAGGTATTATAATTAATTTATTTTATTATATAAATAGTGATATAGTGAATTAAATGGTCGTGGAATTAAATAATGATGAATATTTAATTAAAATAATAATTAAATAATATATTTAATTCTGAAATAATCAGAATTGGTAGAAATGGCGATATGGTGTGAATTGGGAAATTCGATATATATAATTCAGTTTAGAATTGAATTACGATAACGAATATATTTATTTAACGATGGTTGAACATATAAATTATATATTAAATATAATCGAGCTTGAAATGGCGCGGTAGTTCGCGATTTGGCGATTCGAACTTTAAACGAGTATACAGAAGCCGTTTTAAGTCGGATTTCTGTGAAACAAGAAACGTCAGGAGTTGGTGAAGTATATTTTTCTAGTGGAAGAGAAAAATCGTGATTTCGTCGTGTAGATTTGGATTTATGTCCAAATCAAATTTTAGAAAAGTCGTTATGGTATTCCTTTATAATTTATAAAGGAATTATTTATATTTATAAAAGGAATTTCATTATAAATCGAATATCGATTTTATCGGGATTTGAAATATCGAGCTAGAAATTCATATAGGAATATTCTAGAGCTGAACGATATCGTATGTGGGTATATACGATAATATTAATTTATTAACATTTAATTTAATTTTTTTAAATATATTTATATATTTTAAAAGGATATTTAGGGCATTAAAAATAGCCAGTTCTGCAAACTACCTCAGAATTCGACGAAACCAATTTTTGTTGGATCCGCAACATCAAATTATTGTTAGATATCAAGTTTCGTGATTTTTAGAGTCAGTATGTGGTCGTACCGATTTTTAATGTGAGAAACAGTCGATATTTTGACCTTTAAAAATACGCTGTGTGAGCATACGGAGTCGGAATTCGACGAAACCAGTTTCGATAGGACCGTAATGTTGAACTGAAGGTGCATGTACAGTTTGGTATTTTTGGGTATCGTATGTGGTCACGGGGATTTTGAAGGACCGGAGACAAACATAAAATCGAGAAAATAAAATATAAATATCAAAAATAAAAATATCCTAACATTTTTTCTATGATCTAAACAGGGCCACGTATCATGTATTTTCAGCCACACCCACATATGTTAAAACGCGAGAGCAATCTCATTCACAGAACACAAACGCAAAGAAGAAAATCAAAAATCAAAACAAGAAAAAACTCTATAAATTGTAAAACATATATGGTTGGAATCGTAAGGCGTCTATCTTCATTTCTCGAGGGGTTTTGTTCAGCTCGACGCCCTTTTCCGTCCGTCATTTATGGTCAACGTCTTCTAGGGTTGAATTTCGATCCCAATCCGACGGGTTTTAGCCAGTTTCGAGTTTAGATTCGGGATGGTAGCTGGATTTGGCACCTACGCTCGAATTTTTGAGGGAATCCGAGAAAGAAAATGCCGATCTCCATACTGTACAGCTTGTGGAGACTTGGAAACGCGACCCTCAAGAAGCAGGCGGACGAGATTAGATGAGTATGGGGTAGGAGTGTTTTCGAGGAGATGAATTTCCATTATTTTTGTTTGATTTTAAAGCAACTAGAGAAGGAGGAATGGGTCATGAAAGAAATGGAAATGGCAATAGGAAGCACGATCGTATTTCGGGGAAGAAGACTCATTGGGTCTGGGCTTTTGTCAAACGTGGATGGGCCAAGGTTGGGTAAAGCCCATACTTTAATATAATTCAAGTTTTATATAAATAAAATAGTGTGTAACTTGTAACTCGTATATCTTTGTCATATGGTATCGGAATTGGACAAAACAAGATCCGACAGGATCGTATGGACGGGAGCTACACGATGGAATTAACTGGTAGTGGATTGGAGTCCGTTATAATTTATTGTAAAATAAATTGTCCGTTTGAATCAAATCAAGCGATGGTTATCGTTATCAACGATGATCGTCCAATGTGAGTAAATCTCATTAACTCTGAACGGTTTATAATTTCATGTTGTATTTTTAGAACTGTAAAATATTGGCTGATTGACTGTGTGTTGACTGTTTGATTGAACTGCTAGTCAGTTAGTTGAATTTCTATATTGATTCTGTTTAACAGAATATATCATATGGAACTGAAAGAGATGTTATCTATATTGTTTAACATCTGTGATGCAGGGAAGCAGGTTGGAGGAACCAACGGGGTTCCTCAACATTTATTTTACTGTTTTTCATATATTGTGATATTTGATGTGATATAATCTATTGTCGATTATATGTGTTTGGACGATACTGATCATCGTGATTTGATATGTTGAATACCATTACATACCGAAATGTTGATAAGGGAATATTTTCAATGTGATATTTGAAAATAAAATATTTATAAATGGAATATTTATAAATAAGAAATATTTATAAGATGGAATATTTATAAATAGGAGATATTTAGAAAAAGGGAAAACGTTATAAAAAGGAAACTGTTATAAGAAGGAAATCATTTTAAAGTGGATAACCGTTACTAGAAGTAAATCTTTAAAATGAATAAATGTTGTTAAAACGGAAATCTTTATAAAGCGAATAAAGGAGTTAAATCGAATATGGTATTTGAAAGGAGTTAAATCGAATATGGTATTCGAAAGGAGTTAAATCGAATATGGTATTCGAAAGTAGTAAATCGAATTAGTTATTCGAAAGGAGTTAAATCGAATATGGTATTCGAAAGTAGTAAATCGAATTGGTTGTTCGAAAGGAGTTAAATCGAATATGGTATTCGAAAGTAGTAAATCGAATTAGTTATTCGAAAGGAGTTAAATCGAATACGGTATTCGAAAGTAGTAAATCGAATTAGTTATTCGAAAGGGGTTAGTCGAGTCGAGTCAGTTGAATAGAGTTAATCGAATATTTGTTATTCGAATAAGAGTTAACCAGATGGAGTTAATCAACTAGAGTTAACCAGTTAGAGTTAAACCAGTTAGAGTTAACCAGTTAGAGTTAACCAGATGGAGTTAATCAATTAGAGTTAACCAGTTAGAGTTAAACCAGTTGGAGTTAATCGCTTAGAGTTAAAGCAATCGAGTTAATCGAATATAGTCTATTCGAATATAAAGTAAATAGAGTTAATCGAATATAGTTTATTCGAATAGAGTAAAAGGAGTTATCGAAAATAGTTTATTCGAAAGGAGTTGAGTGAAACGAGTAAATCAATAGCGTTAGTCCAATAGAGTTGATCCAATAGCGTTAGTCCAATAGAGTAAATCGACAAGGGTTAATCAAATAGAGTAAATTGAATAGAGTTATCGAATATACCTTATTCGAAGGAAAGAATTATTGAATAGAGATGATTCGAAAGAGAGTTACGTAAGGAAGTTGTTAAAGAATTAAAGGGGTGAACTTTGTCTATTTGAAGGTTAGAAACGTTGTTCAGTTAAGGTCTGAGAGGTAGTATTACCCCAACTTGATTGACTTCATTTTTAACTAAGGAATGGTTAAGGTTCGATAGTGAAGGTGGGTCAAAGGAATTTAGTTGATAAGCGTAATGGTTTAAGTTGGCATCGCGATGGTTTGTTTAAACATCTGTCTAATTCCAATGAAGGAGTTTTGGAAATGTTTTCCAAATAAGAACCAGAAATGTTTTCTGATATAGAAAACAAGAAATGGAAATGTTTTCCAATGGTAATAACATATATTTTCTAAATTTAGAAAATAAGAAATGTTGAATATAGGGAAACAGGAGATAAGTAAATTAATGAACTAAGGAGATATATGATTGATGATTGATTGATAGAATTTCCATCTGGAAATAATATCGTTGTTTGCACACTTATTTTTATTCGGTAGTTAAATCATAGACTATCGAAATTTTGACCATTTTAATGTTGTTAATATGGAGAGACCGGTTGGATTATTATCCAAAGAACCACTCTGTATTGGCATAAGCATTGCGAACCATATATGCCAAAGATAATTGAAGACGAAGTAAAGTGCAAGGGCTATTGTATAAGTCGTAGATAACAGTATCTAAGATGGATATACTGAATAGTACCTTCGGTTCATCCTGTTCCTGGATGACTTGTATGGACGGATGTCTGACAGAGTATTTCCAGATGATCACGTATATTGTTTTCTCCAACCGTACCAAGAGTGGAAGCGGAGAAGGAAACTTCTTTTAGCTAACACATAATGTATTGTTGATGACGTCAATCAGTGATTTGATGGATTTGATGATGTGGCATTCAAAGTGAATCTGGTGTGATGATAAAGCGTAGCTTCTAGCCTCACATCTGGTAAATGACAGAAATCGGACAGGCAGCATGGCTAAGTCGGTCCATCCAAAGTAGGGTGTATAATCACCTGATCTAGAATTTCATTTACTTCTAAAATCTATTGTTGATGCTGTCCCATTCAGGAAATGGTTGCTGATCCCAACCGTTGGTGATATACATTCGATACACTCAAGCGAAATGAGTGGTCGGTCATGTGTGGCCGGGTTGCAAGATGTTCTTGTTGAACCCAGTGTATTCCTTTCTAGAGGTACACTAGCGAAAGGTGGTTCCATACCTTGTCATAGTTGGAAATCCATTACCCAATACGTGCTTACGATTTTGATTGTATACTATATATGTAGAACGTGAGATGAAAGCGTTTCTGCTAGATGATTATTATATTGTGGTTGATAGACATTATTATAATATCAAAAGGTTTTTGATATAAAGATAATTTGGATTCTCCTAAGGGAAAAACCCGTTCCGTTATACGGCGTGGTCTTATGAGATATCGTTTACTAGTTTGAACTATTTTAAACTGTTTTACTCATACCAGTCCCATTACTTACCCAGAGTTTATTTTGTTGTTTCCCTAAACTCTTGGGTGCCTAAATTTGTACGGCCAGTCAAGTAGTCGGGATTTACAGATATACTGGAAGAGCTTGGAGCAGGAGGATTCAAGATCATATAGCTATTGTGTATTTCCGTTGTGTTGTAAGTGATGTACTTGATAATGATATGTATATTCAAGTAAAACCTTTATTTCAAGGATATGTTATCTATTATATGTTATTCGTTCCGCTGTGAGATTTGTGTTACTCTGATTTTGTGTTCTTCTTCTTCTTTTCTAAGTTTCTATCTTATCTTTCCTCACCCTATATTTTCTTTCTATTAATTTCCTGATTTCCAATTTACTTTGGGGTTGGACTTGTGTTTTTAGTCAGCTCAAATTGGACCGGAATTTTGGGTCATTACAGTTGGTATCAGAGCTTAAGTTAAGTGTATTACCTTGGTTCTGTGGCGTGACTCGGTAGAGATAGGGTTAGTAATACCCTAGATTGAGTTGAGTGTATATATACGAGTAAACGTATTTGTTATTGATATTAAGAGATGTTTTATATTATGGAGATTTATTGGTTGAGTCGTTTATGAGTTTTGGTCGATCAGTTTGATCCACTGTATCGGTAGGGATTTTGGTAAACACTCGAATACGATGAACCGTCATGGTATGTTTTGAAAAGAGGGTGAACGAAATAATCTTACCCCAAATTATATTTTGATATAAAGGATTTATATTGGAACGATTATAATATATTGGATATATTGGTAGTTATTATAATCGAGTAAGATTATAAATTAAATGGTTATGTAAATAGCCAATCAGAATTCATATATGTGAAATACGTGAAATCAGATGAGTTAAATCTGAAATTTAAAACCAGATATTGAATTAAAATTCTGGAAAATTGGATAAGTGTTTGTAAATGGATTTGGATTAAGAATAAGGAAAATTTAAGATCTTGGGAGATTTTAAATTGTTTTACAAGCAGTGTGAATTATATTTTGAAAGGAATTTCAAAGTGGAAATATTTAGAAATGGTTTTATAGTATTGAACTCACTTCGATCACTGGAAAATAAATTCCGATGATAACAGCTGCATCATCAGTATTCATTTTCGAGTTGTAAGTGACGAATTACTACCAGAGATACTGTTTTGAATTTGTTTTGGGAAAGACAAGTTGTGTTGAATTTCAAAATGGGATTTATAATAAAGAATGAATAAAGAAACTTTGAAATAGAAATTGAATATAGAAATTCAAAGGGAGTTTGAATATATGAAATTCAATGGAATAGAAATAGAAATTGAATATAGAAATTCAAAGGGAGTTTGAATATTTGAAATTCAATGGAAGTGATATAGAATTTGAATATAGAATTCAAATGGAATTCGAATATAGGATTTGAATATATAGAATTTGAATATAGAATTCAAATGGAATTCAAATATAAAATTTGAATATATAGAATTCAAATGTAATTCAAATATAGGATTTGAATATATAGAATTCAAATGGAATTTAAACTATAGAATTTGAATATATAGAATTTGAATAATAGAATTTGATATATAGATTTGAATGGTAGAAGTGATAAAAATTTGAATAGAAATTGAATAGAATTAACTAAGTCGAAGAGGGATTAGTTAATCGAGTTTTCAATTTGAAGTTGAACTTTGAAAGGTGAATTGGATTTTTAAATGGATATTCGAAATCGAATATAGAACTTAAATTTGAAATTTGGATTCAAATTAGTTAATAAGCAAGTTAAAATATATTTGAACATGTCATGTTCAAATATAAAAGTGAAATAGACTAAAGAGTTAATTAACAAACTAATTAACGAATTGAGTTAAAACGATTAGGTGTAGTTAAAATAGATTGGGCAGGTATAAATATACATGAGATAGGTATGGATAAGGTATGAAGGTATATAAATAGAATGCTCGACGAAAAGGTATGTATTTAATTCATATATGAGATTTTATGCGCCGTATCGGCTAGCCGCTTGACTTTTTCTTTTTCTTTTGGATTAGTGAGGGCCATGGGAGGCTATTTGAAATATCCCGATGCTCCTGGTACAAAGGAGGTTATGGCAAATTTTTGCGGGAATTTAAGGAGTTAGAATATTTTTCAAGATAATCTGATAGTTAGAAATCAACGTATCGACATATATATAGAAGTCGATAAGGAAACGAACTTAGAAATAGAATAGTAAAATCAAAAAGGAAGTATAAGAATAAAATCTCATAAGAATAGAAAGAGAAAGCGTATATGTGTTTAAAGGTGAAGAATTAGTTGTGTGGTATTGATATTTCGAGTAAGTAGCCTTATCCGTTTTGACGTTATAAATGTTATTCAGTCAAGGTCTGAGAGGTAGTTATGCCCCAACTTGATTGATTTCATTATTAACAAATAAATAGTAAGATTTCAAGCTCAAAGATCAATGTTGAATAAGAGTTAGTTGAATATAGTATTTGGGTTGTCGTAACGATGTTTTACACAACATCCGTTTTAACCCAAATAAGTGTAAGCTTGGTAATATAATAAAGAATATTTCCTAAGTATAGAAATAAACGAGATTGGAAAAGAGATAAGTAATTGGAATATTTTCCAATTATAAATAGCATATATTTTATAAAGTTTAGAAAATAAAGGAAGGCGATATTCGGAAATGTTTTCCAAATAACATAAAAGGCCAATATGGTTATTGAAAATATTTGGTTAACAAATATTGATAAAGAAATAAAGAAGTGATTTAACTAACGGAATATTAATTAAGGGCTCAGTGACATGTTCAAAAGGAAATTTTGATTAGTGAAAAGAGTAAATTGTTTAAAAAACTCCCAGGGAAAGACTATTTGAATTAAAAACAAATTTAACAGAAATTTGTGAAAGAAAATTTGAATTAAAGTAAAGCCAGTAAAGTGGTAACTGAGATTGAATTAAAATGATATCAAGACAAATTGGATTGTGAGATTCAAATAATGTGATAATCAAGTTAAGAGTTGGGAATCGAGAAGAAACTCGAGTTGAAATGATAATTGGCTCAGATATAAGCGAATGGTTGTGTCATGGATAAAAGCAGATTGGAATTTGATTGGGATGACCCTTGTATCTGCTGAATTGATAACAGGTGGAAAGGATAAAATGATATGCCGACAAAAGGTACAAGTTTATATTTCTATTGGATATAAGACTTATGAGCCGAATTAACAAGCCACTTGGCTGTTTGATTTTCTTTTGGGTTGGAGATGGCCCTGAGAGGCGAGTGGGAGTTTGACCTATTGACTAGTACAAAGGAGGTGCTGGCGAAATTTTTCGAAAAATTAAGGTGTTAGAAAATTTTCAGGAATTTGAAAATTTTCGTTGATAAGAATTAATTAAAAATTTAATTGAAATTAAATTGGTTCAGTTGAAACTGAAGTTAGGAAGTAAACAAATATGTTCTAACCAGTCGATAGGGTCGTTCTCTACCTTAGCAATTTCGAGGACGAAATTATTTTAAGTGGGGAAGATTGTAATGACCCGCATTGGCAAAGGTATTATAATTAATTTATTTAATTATATAAATAGTGATATAGTGAATTAAATGGTCGTGGAGTTAAATAATGGTGAATATTTAATTAAAATAATAATTAAATAATATATTTAATTCTGAAATAATCAGAATTGGTAGAAATGGCGATATGGTGTGAATTGGGAAATTCGAAATATATAATTCAGTTTAGAATTTAATTACGATAACGAATATGTTTATTTAACGATGGTTGAACTTATAAATTATATATTAAATATAATCGAGCTCGCAATGGTGCAGTAGTTCGCGATTTGGCGATTCGAACTTTAAACGAGTATATAGAAGCCGTTTTAAGTCGGATTTCTGTGAAACAAGAAACGTCAGAAGCTGGTGAAGAATATTTTTCTAGTGGAAGAGAAAAATCGAGACTTCATCGTGTAGATTTTGATTTATGTCCAAATCAAATTTTAGAAAAGTCGCTGTGGAATTCCTTTATAATTTATAATGGAATTATTTATATTTATAAAAGGAATTTCATTATAAATTGAATATCGATTTTATCAGGATTTGAAATATCAAGCTAGAAATTCATATAGGAATATTCTAGAGCTGAACGATATCGTATGTGGGTATATACGATAATATTAATTTATTAACATTTAATTTAATTGTTTTAAATATATTTATATATTTAAAAAGGATATTTAGGGCTTTAAAAATAGCCAGTTTTGCAAACGACCTCAGAATTTGACGAAACCAATTTTGTTGGATCTGCAACATTAAATTATTGTTAGATATCAAGTTTCATGATTTTTAGAGTCAGTATGTGGTCGTAACGATTTTTAATGTGAGAAACAGTCGATATTTTGACCTTTAAAAATACGCTGTGTGAGCATACGAAGTCGGAATTCGATGAAACCAGTTTCGTTAGGACCGTAATGTTGAACTGAAGGAGCATGTACAGTTTGGTGATTTTTGGGTATCGTATGTGGTCGTAGGGATTTTTAAGGACCGGAGACAAACAGAAAATCGAGAAAATAAAATATAAATATCAAGAATAAAAATATCCTAACATTTTTTCTGTGATCAAAACAGGGCCACGTATCATGTATTTTCAGCCACACCCATATATGTTAAAACGCGAGAGCAATCTCATTCACAGAACACAAACGTAAAGAAGAAAATCAAAAATCAAAACAAGAAAAAATTCTATAAATTGTAAAACATATATGGTTGGAATCGTAAGGCGTCTATCTTCATTTCTAGAGGGGTTTTATTCAGCTCGACGCCCTTTTTCGTCCGTCATTTATGGTCAGCGTCTTCTAGGGTTGGATTTCGATCCCAATCCAACGTGTTTTAGCCAGTTTCGAGTTTAGATTCGGAATGGTAGCTGGATTTGGCACCTGCGCTCGAATTTTTGAGGGTATCCGAGAAAGAAAATGTCGATCTCCATACTGTACAGCTTGTGGAGACTTGGAAACGCGACCCTCAAGAAGCAGGTGGACGAGATGAGATGAGTATGGGGTAGGAGTGTTTTCGAAGAGATGAATTTCCATTATTTTTGTTTGATTTTAAAGCAACTAGAGAAGGAGGAATGGGTAATGAAAGAAATGGCAATGGCAACAGGAAGCACGATCGTATTTCGGGGAAGAAGACTCATTGGGTCTGGGCTTTTGTCAAACGTGGATGGGCCAAGGTTGGGTAAAGCCCATACTTTAATATAATTCAAGTTTTATATAAATAAAATAGTGTGTAACTTGTAACTCGTATATCTTTGTCATACGGTATCGGAATTGGACAAAACAAGATCCGACAAGATCGTATGGACGGGAGCTACACGATGGAACTGACTAGGAGTGGATTGGAGTCCGTTACAATTTATTGTAAAATAAATTGTCCGTCTGAATCAAATCGAGCGATGGTTATCGTTATCAACGATGATCGTCCAATGTGAGCAAATCTCACTAACTCTGAACAGTTTATAATTTCATGTTGTATTTTTAGAACTGTTAAATATTGGCCGATTGACTGTGTGTTGACTGTTTGATTGAACTGCTAGTCAGTTATTTGAATTTCTATATTGATTCTGTTTAACAGAATATATCATATGGAACTGAAAGAGATGTTATCTATATTGTTTAACATCTGTGATGCAGGGAAACAGGTTGGAGGAACCAACGGGGTTCCTCAACATTTATTTTACTGTTTTTCATATATTGTGATATATGATGTGATATATAATCTGTTGCCGATTATATGTGTTTGGACGATACTGATCATCGTGATTTCATATGTTGAATACCATAACATACCGAAATGTCGATAAGGGAATATTTTCAAAGTGATATTTGAAAATAAAATATTTATAAATGGAATATTTATAAATAAGAAATATTTATAAATTGGAATATTTATAAATAGGAGATATTTAGAAAAGGGAAAATGTTATAAAAAGGAAATTGTTATAAGAAGGAAATCATTTTAAAGTGGAGAACCGTTACTAAAAGTAAATCTTTAAAATGAATAAATGTTGTTAAAAAGGAAATCTTTATAAAGCGAATAAAGGAGTTAAATCGAATACGGTATTCGAATGGAGTTAAATCGAATATGGTATTCGAAAGTAGTAAATCGAATTAGTTATTCGAAAGGATTTAAATCGAATACGGTATTCGAAAGTAGTAAATTGAATTAGTTATCCGAAAGGAGTTAAATCGAATATGGTATTCGAAAGTAGTAAATCGAATTAGTTATTCGAAAGGAGTTAAATCGAATATGGTATTCGAAAGTAGTAAATCGAATTAGTTATTCGAAAGGGGTTAGTCTAGTCGAGTCAGTTGAATAGAGTTAATCGAATATTTGTTATTCGAATAAGAGTTAACCAGATGGAGTTAATCAATTAGAGTTAACAGTTAGAGTTAAACCAGTTAGAGTTAACCAGATGGAGTTAATCAATTAGAGTTAATCAGTTAGAGTTAAACCAGTTGGAGTTAATCGATTAGAGTTAAAGCAAATAAGTTAATCGAATATAGTCTATTCGAATATAAAGTAAATAGAGTTAATCGAATATAGTTTATTCGAATAGAGTAAAAGGAGTTATCAAAAATAGTTTATTCAAAAGGAGTTAAGTGAAACGAGTAAATCAATAGCGTTAGTCCAATAGAGTTGATCCAATAGCATTAGTCCAATAGAGTTAATCGAAAAGGTTAATCAAATAGAGTAAATTGAATAGAGTTATCGAATATACCTTATTCGAAGGAAAGAATTATCGAATAGAGATGATTCGAAAGAGAGTTACGTAAGGAAGTTGTTAAAGAATTAAAAGGGTGAACTTTGTCTATTTCAAGGTTAGAAACGTTGTTCAGTTAAGGTATGAGAGGTAGTATTACCCCAATTTGATTGACTTCATTTTTAACTAAGGAATGGTTAAGGTTCGATAGTGAAGGTGGGTTAAAGGAATTTAGTCAATAAGCGTAATGGTTTAAGTTGGCATCACGATGGTTTGTTTAAACATCTGTCTAAGTCCAATGAAGGAGTTTTGGAAATGTTTTCCAAATAAGAACCAGAAATGTTTTCTGATATAGAAAACAAGAAATGGAAATGTTTTCCAATGGTAATAACATATATATTCTAAATTTAGAAAATAAGAAATGTTGAATATAGGGAAATAGGAGATAAGTAAATTAATGAACTAAGGATATATATGATTGATGATTGATTGATAGAATTTCCATCTGGAAATAATATCGTTGTTTGCACACTTGTTTTTATTCGATAGTTAAATCACAAACAATCGAAATTTTGACCATTTTAACGTTGTTAATATGGAGAGACAGGTTGGGTTATTATCCAAAGAACCACTCTGTATTGGCATAAGCGTTGCGAACCACATATGCCAAAGATAATTGAAGACAGAGTAAAGTGCAAGGGCTATTGTATAATTCTTAGATAATAGTATCTAAGATGGATATACTGAATAGTACCTTCGGTTCATCCTGTTCCTGGATGACTTGTATGGACGGATGTCTAACAGAGTATTTACAGACGATCACGTATATTGTTTTCTCCAACAGTACCAAGAGTGGAAGCAGATAAGGAAACTTCTTTTAGCTAACACATAATGTATTATTGAGGACGTCAATTGGTGATTTGATGGATTTGATGATGTGGCATTCAAAGTGAATCTGGTGTGATGATAAAGCGCAGCTTCTAGCCTCACATCCGGTAAATGACAGAAATCGGGCAGGCAACATGGCTAAGTCGGTTGCTCCGAAGTAGGGTGTATAATCACCTGATCTAGAGTTTCATTTACTTCTAAAAATCTATTGTTGATGCTGTCCCATTCGGGAAACGGTTGCTGATCCCAACCGTTGGTGATATACATTCGATACACTTAAGAGAAATGAGTGGCCAGTCATGTGTGGCCGGGTTGCAAGATGTTCTTGTTGAACCCAGTGTATTCCTTTCTAGAGGTACACTAGCGAAAGGTGGTTCCATACCTTGTCATAGTTGGAAATCCATTACCCAATACGTGCTTGCGATTTTGATTATATACTATATATGTAGAACGTGAGATGAAAGCGTTTCTGCTAGATGATTATTATATTGTGGTTGATAGACATTATTATAATATCAAAAGGTTTTTGATATAAAGATAATTTGGATTCTCCTAAGGGAAAAACCCGTTCCGTTATACGGCGTGGTCTTATGAGATATCGTTTACTAGTTTGAACTGTTTTAAACTGTTTTACTCATACCAGTCCCATGACTGACCCGGAGTTTATTTTGTTGTTTCCCTAAACTCTTGGGTGCCTAAATTTGTACGGGCAGTCAAGTGGTCGGGATTTACAGATATACTGGAAGAGCTTGGAGCAAGAGGCTTCAAGATCATATATCTATTGTGTATTTCCGCTGTGTTGTGAGTGATGTACTTGATAATGATATGTATATTCAAGTAAAACCTTTATTTCGAGGATATGTTATCTATTATATGTTAATCGTTCCGCTGTGAGATTCGTGTTACTCTGATGTTGTGTTCTTCTTCTTATTCTATTCTAAGTTTCTTTCTTATCTTTCCTCACCCTCTATTTTCTTTCTATTAAATTCCTGATTTCCAGTTTAATTTGGGGTTGGACTTGTATTTTTAGTCAGCTCAAATTGGACCGGAATTTTGGGTCATTACACACACTCTAGTCGCCCGAAGATGATTCTACTAATGACTATATAGCATCAGTAGTGTATGTTCGTGTTTCGAAAGTGTGATATCTATATATTTCCATTAGACTGGTGTGAGAACCAAAACTATATAGATTTATTGTTGTGATTTGGCATCAAAAACATGATTTTCTGTATATATATCAAAGTTATGAATTTGAAACGTTAATTCACCAATTGATTGATGGTTGTGTTGTATGATTATTGTTTTGATTAATTAAATTTTGAACCATTTAGCCTAATTGAACCGAATATTGAACTGCATTGAAAAATGAGTACAATTGCATGCATATACATGTACTTACATTGAACAGGTCATAGCAAAGAGGCTAGAGCAGAAGAATAAAATTGTTTGCCCGACAAATAGGTACATATCTATTGTATTTCTTTGGGTTTGGATGATTTTATGAGCCGATTGGCTAGCTGCTTGGCTTTTTCTTTTTCTTTTGGATTGAATAAGGCCATGGGTGGCTATATGAAATATCCCGAAGTCCCTGGTGCAGGGGAGGATATGGCGAAATTTTTCAAGAATTTAGGGTGTTAGCCAGATTTTTGAAAAATTTGAAAAGTTCTTAGAAACTGAAAGGTTGAAGAACTTAAGCCATAAAGAAAATAGTGAAAGTTGAGTTGGTTTGTGAAACAACTTTCGGCTTCGTTCCTTTTCGGGGACGAAAAATTTTAAGTTGGGGAGATTGTAATAACCTGGAAATTCTAAGCCAATTTAAATTTTTTATTTTGGCAATTTTAATGAATTTTGAATATTTAAAATGAATTATTTTAAATAATAACGACAAGAAATTTTTTTTGAATAGAATTCGAATGTATATATTTATATAGAGCGTCGTTAGAATATAAATATTTTATTTTAATTATAAAAGGAATTGAAAATGGCATGGTAGTTCGAAAATTCGATTTGAAAGTTCAAATGAATGTACCAAGGTGCAAAATAAACCGGATTTTGACGAAACAAAAATATTAGAATCCAATTGAGAATATCTTTCCAACGAATCTAAAAAATCGAAATTTCATAGCGGGAATCAAAAGTTACGTCCAGTTGAAAATTCAGAATAGTCGCTATGGAAATTATATATAACCCAAAAAGTCATATTTTGCATACGGATGAATTTGGACTCGAAAATACTTCCATTGAGTTCAAAATGCCGTTTAGAACTCCGAAAAGTATAAGCTTCGATATATTCCGATATCCGGAATAGTGGCAATTGGCAGGAACTTTTCGGTTGGCAAAACATAGCCCTTAAAAAGTGAAATTTTGCATACGAGCTCAGAATTCGACGAGATAATTTTTTCTGGATTCATAATGATAAATCATTGTTGAGTTCAAAAGGGAGCCTCGAACGGAGTTAGTATGCGTCCGTGCAAGCTAAAACAGTTCAAGGTAAAACAAGCAGCCATTTTACAAATGAACATTATTGGTACGATCTCAGAATTAAATTTCGTTTTTTTTTTCTGGATTCATATCATCTAAAATTGGTTAAATCCAAAAGGGCATGATTTTTGGAGTTAGCATGTGAGCGTGCAAGAAGAAACGGTGCGCCAAAATCGCATTTTTAGAGCTTATCTAAGCATTTTTGAGAATTTTAACGGACGGTCAAACGAACTCGGAATTCGACGAAACTTGTTTTGTTAGACTGGTCTTCACGTCTACTATGCATGTCCGAAATCCGCGACAATTGGATATCGTCGGCGTTCGGACAATAGGCGAGAAACGAGCATATAATCACTTTCCCTCATTTTCTTTCCTCACTTTCTCTCTTCCTCTCTTTTCTTCATTTTTTCCATTTAATGGATAGCTCCTCCCTCCATGGTGCTGTTGCCTCCTCCTCCTCCCCGCTGGCCGTCACTCCTCTTCCACCTCTCCTCTCTCTCCTCTTTCCCTCTTCCAATTTTCAAATACTACACCTAAATACCAACCAAATCCGCCACCATGGGCCCCACCACCGCCGCCGCCACCCACCAGTGCCCTCCCCACCTCCAATCAGGTCCGGCGCCGTCCACCCGCCAGCCCAGCTCCGGCCGTGGGCCCCGCTACACCCAAAAACCCATTTTCACCAAAAATCTCGTTTTGCAAATAACACGCTGTCACTATTTCGCCAATAACTCCTAAACCATTCATTTTTAGCAAAAACTCCTCTGAATCAAAGTCGAAGAGCACTCTCTCCTCTTCGATTTGGCTATATGGAAGTCACATTTTGGATTGCGGAGCTGTCCGGAAAACGCGTCCGAAGTTGACGGACCTGCTGCTTTTTTTGGCGATTTCCGGCGAATTGGTGCAGTTTTGGAAGAAAGTCCCCTAGACCAAAGTTATCCGGAATGGCGCTTTTAGGCTAGTGAACAGGTTTGGTGAAGTTTATAGGCCATATGCAAGTTTTAGAGCCAAAGAGGCGAATTCGAGTGTGGTGAACGACAAAAGCGAGCGCGACAACAAAGATTTTCTACATTAGAAGAATCACGACGAATTGGTTTAGCTTATGGGTGAGAACTTCTCACTTTAAATTTCATTTTCTAGTTAAAAATATATACTAGGATGCAGACGGTGCTTAGCAGCACCCGACACCCGTCATCCACAGACCATGGATGACTTGTTTGCTTGTTTGATTTGTTTGTTGAGTTGATGGGAATATTGGTTTGAATTTGGTTTGTAGTGAAATGGAATTGATAAAAATTGGTATGTGTATGGCGTGGGCCATTATTAGACTGGGGATAAGGCTAGGCCTTGTCCCGTTTCTAGTATCGTGTCGTTATGCCGCCGAAATTTTCTAAAATAAGTTAGAAAAATAAAGATATCATTTTATTTAATAAATGAGTTGAATAGAAAGTCATGTGTTGAAATAAAATATTTTACCGTTAAAAAAATAATTTTTAACGTGTATATGGATAAATAAATATTCATTTACAAACCGGATGGTTTGTTTATGTACACCTATTTGAAGGACATTGATTGGGATGATAAATTTTACACATCGCTCAACTGCACAAATAATATTCAGTGTTTGTGGATTGAAACCCCACACGGGTGTTGGGATGATATTTGGCGTACACTAATCCCAATTATTTAGTTGTATGTCGATCAATTGGTCGACAGACTGTGTGAGCGTTAATTATTTATATTTGATACTTATGCAGTTGTATGGTGTACTTTGGATGATGGTTGAATATTTATCGTTGCTATTATATACATATGTTGTATGGAATCCATATAATTAACATTATATGGTAATTGATCGGGCCTCATTCCAATTGGGAAAATAAAGAATATTATAAAATATAGATTCATGTATTGACAGTACTCATTTGTTGAGATTAGTCATGTGTTGAAAGAAATAAATATTCATGTGTTGAGTAAAATATTTTAATAATAAAATTTACATCTTTATCATATATAAAATTAGAAACTAACTGGAAAGTAGATAAGATGAGTGGTCTCCTGGGTATTGATCTGATGTTGGTTTTGGCCTTTGAGGTTAATATTTGGGGATCGTTCTCTTACTAATTTACGGTTGGAGTTTGATTAAAATTTAAACGATAGAAATCATAATTTTATAAAATATATTAAATAACAAATATAGATTCACGTGTTGGCAGTACTCATTTGTTGAGATTAGTCATGTGTTGAAAGAAATATAGATTTATGTGTTAATAGAGTAAATATTCATTTGTTGAATAAAATGACGAAGTTATTGAAAAATATAAAGCCATGTTGATTAGAGATGCCCTATTTTGACGCGAACGATATTTATATCGAGTATATTCGTTTTTATAATGAATATTGAAGAAAAAGAATTTATAATGGAAAATTCAATTTTGATTTGAATTTGAAATGGAGGTTGAAATTGTTTTTGAAACAAATTTGAAACGATTTATAAAATTCGTTTTAAAAGGAAATCGATGAAATATATATATAATATATATATTATATATATAATGGCCTGAATAGAACGCGCCGCGCTGCGGCAGTTCGTGAATTTCGACCATTGACTTCGAATGGACATTACGGGAGATCCGGCCATCGGATTCTCCTAAAACCGGAACCGTTGGGTTTGTATCAAAAAGAGCTTTCCAATGAATATTAGAAATTTGAAATCTAACAGTTGGATTTGGAATTATGTCCAAATCAAATTTTGAAAAGGTCGCTGTAAGTGTAGTTCGATGGCCGTTGATTGAAATCGACTTTACGAGCCTTAATAAAATTATTGAATATATTAATAATTTGTGTAAAATCATAATATATGAATTGGAAAGAACTAGGATGAAAAATTCCACATTTGAAAGGACAAAAATAGATTTTATCGAAATGAAGTAGTTTTGAACTAGAATTCAAATCTAATTATTTTTAAATAAATAAATTGGATTTGAAATTGGTTTTAAATAACCAGAATTTCCAATATATGAATTGGAATGGATTTGAATCGAAATTGTCTTTGGAATATTTCGATATTAGATTCCGCGATTATACAGATATTTTGGAGGAAATTTGGAAGATATATTTATATCGTTATTTTCAAAGCGATATTTGTGGGTTTCAGAATTTTATATTGAATATAATCCGATATATTTTCTATTCAGAGCCTTGTATTTAATATCAAATGGGATTTGGGTTTGTCGTGAATGGTGTCTTCATCAACACTGTTCTTAAACCCCATTGAGAAAAGATTAAATATTTTTATTTAGATTTAATGAAGTATACCAATTAATTATTATATTTAATTGGAATTGAATTAGAATTGATTTGTGGGTTTATCGTGAACGGTGTTTTAAATAGCACTTGTTCTTTAACCCGATAATAAATAGAATGTGATTTGGGTTTATCGTGAACTGTGTTTTAAAGGACATTAGTTCTTTAACCCAGTAAAAGGAGTTTTAATGAATCTATAATTAGATTGAAATGTGAATCGATAATTTAAATTATCAAATTTGGGAAGTGAGCGAGAATGGAGTATCACCACTTTGGCTCCAAAGCGATAGTTAAATTTTTAATTAGATTTGAACGTGAAATGGTAATTAATTTTACCGATAACACCGTGGTGTTAGATATGGAGTATTACCAGTTTTGCTTCATGGGATGAATAGGTTAGGATTGGGAAATAAAATAAATAATTACTTCAGTGTGGCTCGCTAACCCCGACTAGTTTGGAAAACCTTAAAATGGTTTGAAATGGCATCCAAAGGAAGATTAAAGAATAAATTTAAAAAGAATTTATCTTTGATAAAATTAATGGGAACCTTTCCCTAAGAATGTGAAATTTAGAAACTAACTATTGGTTAGCTAAGAAAGATGGTTTCCTGGTTATTGATCTGATGTTGGTTTCGGCCTACGGGAATAATATTTGGGGAATTGTTCTCTTGCTAATTTATGGTTAGCGACTGATGAATTGGAATGAGGCGTATGTTGTGTTTGTGTAACATTTGTTTATTATATACGCGGGTTATTCAGAAAGGCTGGGTTTATAACCATTCTGAATAACCGATTCGACGATATGTCAAAGATGAAGACGGTGGTTGAAGACCGGAAGTCTTCACATCGTTTGGGTGATTACAGAGGATCTTGATTGGGCTGTACACCCAAGAGGAGGGAATCAGTTGGTAATCGTCCAGACGTACATGGAGATCGATGGATATGCGAGGAAAGTGCCTCCAGTTTCGTTCAGACCCAGAACGAACTTGTAAATGAACTGTGTGTCTGACATTGGATTTTATTCTGTGTTGATTGATCTCTATTAAATATACATCTGTTTGGCGGTGGAGAATTTATTCTCTTGCTTAACGCCCTTCTCTGAGACGTACGAGCTCAGAGGTTGTATATCGATGGACATCAGTCGCATGGAGTGAATTGCCCGTGTGGCGCGCCTAAGTGGCAGATGATCAAGGCTTCTGTTGAAAAGCAAAGCTTTGTGGTTGATGGTCAAAGCACGACCCACGTGGCATATCTTTGTGTACAGCGTGGATTCACGAGCCTCACACCTCGGTATGAGTCAAAAACGGGATAAGGACCGCTGGGAGAACACGACGTTTTTTTCTAGTTATTATGGTGTCAGTGTGTAACAACCCGGAAAATGCGAGCCAGTTTAAAATTTTTATTTTGGCAATTTTAGTTTATTTTGAATATTTAAAATGAATTATTCTAAATAATATCGGCGAGAAATTTATTTTGAATAGAATTAGAACGTATATATTATATAGATCGTCGTTAGAATATAAAATATATATTTATATATATAAAAGGAATTGAAAATGGCGCGGTAGTTACATAATTCGATTTCAAACTTCAATTGAACATACCGGGTGCAAAATAAACCGGATTTTAGTGAAACCAAAAATGGTTTAATCTATTTTAGAATATCTTTCGAACGAATCCGAAAAATCAAAATTTCATAGCGGGGATAAAAAGATATGTCCAGTTGAAAATTCAGAATAGTCGCTATGGAATTTCGGCCCTCGAAAATAGCCATTTTGCAAACGACCTCGGATTTCGATGAAACCACTTTTGTTGGATCCGTGACGTCAAGTTATTGCTAGATTCCAAATTTCATAATTTTCCAATTTAATATGTGAGCGTGGCGAAGGAAAACGCGTTTGACCAGTTTTAGTTGATTTTAATCGACTGGAAAATGGCCACTTTTCAAACGGTCTCAGAATTCGACGAAACTAGTTTTGTTAGGACCGTATCATCAATACGAAGTTAGAAAATATTTTTTTCTAGAATTTTTCAAGATTGTACGTGACCCCGGTAAATTGAAATGCGCGTTCAAATTCAATATATAGAGTTATATGTTGATTTTGACGAAAACTGATCGAAACAGTCGAATCAGCTTACGATACATATCCCATTGTGTTCGAAATGGGGGTAATTAGCTATTGACGACAGGCGGTGGGCTTGATTTCGAGTTCAAAAATAAAAGTTGCTTTTTGAAATTAATAATTAATAAAAAATACCTTCTCCCCCTTCTTCTTTACAGCTAACCCCCCCCCTTTTAAAATCAAAATCAAATGAAGAAAAAAAACCTGAATCGCGCTGACCCCGCCCCTCTTCCACCTCGTCGTCGGCCGAAACCCCCTCACCTCAGGCAATCTCCACATTGCACCCCCCCCTCTCGATTCCACTTCCTCTCTGTTCTCCTTCTCTCTCCTTTCCTAATGAAAACCCGCAGCCCCATCGATGAAAACCCACGGCCCTCCCTCACCCCCCACGCCACCCTACCCCCTCCACCGACCGCCCCCTACCTCCCCGCGCCCCCTTCTCATGCCTCTTCCCTTATTGATCGAGCCCCGGTCGCCCTACAAGTCGCGCCACCAGTCACTGGCCTCCCTAGCTCCAGCGTCGACCCATGCCTCAATCCCTCCACCTCTGTTCCAGGATTTTTAACAAAAACCAATAGGAAGAAGGTGAGTTTTTATTTTATAAATGCATTATAAAAATCAGTTCTTAATATATACAAAACATAGTTTAAATCAGTTTTATGTATAGGAAACATAGTATAAAAATCTGATTTCGATATACATGATATTGTTTTAGAAATAAGATTTTTTATTTTTATAGTAACCAAACAAAAATGAGGATTTTTATGATAAGAAAGGTTAGAGTTTTGTTCATGAAAGTTTATAATTTTTAGTAATAAAAATATGATTTTTATATAGTAGAAGTAATAAAAATATGATTTTTATATAGTAAAAGTAGTAAAAATATGATTTTTATATAGTAGAAGTAATAAAAATATGATTTTTATATAATATAGATAATAAAGATATGATTTTTATTATATATACGTTGAAATAGAAATGTGATTTTAATAGCGATGATATGAAAATTCGATCTTTATATAAGAAGCAGAAATATAAAAATATATGAAGTAGAAATAAAAATATGATTTTATTTATTGAAAAGAAGTAATAAAAATAATATTTTTATATTTGAACAGCGTGAAAAGGACTGCAGTAGAATTTCAAACAGATCCAGATGGTTTAGCATTTCAAAAGCAAAGCACGGCGGAGTGGAACCCTCTGTGAGAACTTCTCACTTTAACTTTTCTTTTCTAGTTATATAAATATATACTAGGATGCAGATGGTGTTTAGTAGCACCCGACACCATCGTCCACAGACCATGGGCTTATTTGTTTAGTTATGTAGTTGGTTAGATTATTTGATTTGAATTTGATTGTTTGGTGAAATGGAATGGATTTGATTGATATGTGTATGGCGTGGGCTATTATTAGACCGGGATAAGGCTAGGCCTTGTCCCGTTTCTAGTATCGTGCCGTTATGCCGTCAAAATTTTCTAAAATAAGTTAGAAAAATAAAGATATCATTTTATTTAATAAATGAACCGAATAGAATATTCATAGGTTGAATAGAATAATTTGGTCGTTAAAAATATATTTTTTAACGTGAATGTGAATAAATAAATATTCATTTACAAACCGGACAGTTTGTTTATGTACACCTATTTGAAGGACATTGATTGGGACGATAAATTTTACAAATTGCCCAACTACACAAATAAAATTTGTGTTTGATTGTTTGAAACCCCACACGGGTATTGGGATAAAATACGGCATACACTAATCCCAGTAATTAGTTGTATGTCGATCGATTGATTGACAGGCTGTTATAAGCGTTAGATATGTATATTTGATGCTTATACAGAGTAGTGCACTTTGGATGATGGTTGATTATTTATCATTGCTATTATATACATGTGTTGTATGGAACATTATATGGTAATTGATTGGGCCTCATTCCAATTGGGAAAATAAAGAATATTATAAAATAAAGGTTCATGTGTTGACAGTAATCATCCGTTGAGATTAGTCATGTGTTGAACGAAATATTTTAACAGTAAGATTTACATCTTTATCATATATAAAATTAGAAACTAACTGGAAAATAGATAAGATGAGTGGTCTCCTGGATATTGATCTGATGTTGGTTTCGGCCTTCGGGGTTAATATTCAGGGAATCGTTCTCTTACTAATTTACGGTTGGAGTCTGATTTGAAATCAAACGATAGATACCATAATTTTTATAAAATATATTAAATAACAAAAATAGTCACACGTGGACAGTACTCATTCGTTGAGATTAGTCATGTGTTGACAAAAATATAGAGTCATGTATTGAAAGAAATATAGATTCATTTGTTGAATAGAATAACAAAGTTATTGAAAAATATAAATCCGTGTTGATTAGAGATGCGCTATTTTGACGCGAACAATATTTATATCGATTATATTCGTTTTCATAATGAATATAGAAAAGAGATAAAAATCGAATATTTATAATAGGGATTCGAATTCAATTGAAAAGAAAACGAATTCGAATTGAATTGAAATGAATTTAAAACGAATTTATAAGGGAAAATTCAATTTTGATTTGAATTTGAATTGAATTGAAATGAATTTAAAACGAATTTATAAGGGAAAATTCAATTTTGATTTGAATTTGAATTGGAAGTTGAAATTGTTTTTGAAACGAATTTAAAACGATTTATAAAATTCGTTTTAAATAGAAATCGACGAAATATATATTATATATATATAATATAATGGCCTGAATAGAACGCGCCGCGGCGCGGCAGTTCGTAAATTTCGACCATTTACTTCGAACGGACATCTTGGGAGATCCGACTGTCGTATTCTCCTAAAACCGGAACTGTTGGGTTCGTATCGAAAAGAGCTTTCTAACGAATATTAGAAATTTGAAATATAATGGTTGGATTTGGAGATACGTCCAAATCAAATTTGGAAAAGGTCGTTGTAAGTGCAGTTCGATGGCCGTTGTTGGAAATCGACTGTACGGGCCTCGATAAAATTAATAAAAATAGTAATAATTTGTGTAAAATCATAAGAAATGATTTGTGAAGAACTGGAATGAAAAATCCCACAATTGTAAAGATAAAAATGGATTTTTATCGAAATGAACTAGTTTTGAACTAAATTTAAAACCCAATTATTTTTAAATAAATAAATTGGATTAAAAAGGGGTTTTAAATAATTGGAATTTCTAATATATTTGATTGGTATTGAATTAGAACTGATTTGTGGGTTTATCGTGAATGGTGTTTTAAATAACACTTGTTCTTTAACCCGATAATAAATAGAATGTGATTTGGGTTTATCGTGAACTGTGTTTTAAATCACATTAGTTCTTTAACCCTGTAAAAGGAGTTTTAATGAATCTATAATTAGATTGAAATGTGAATTGATAATTTAAATTATCAAATTTGGAAAGTGAGCGAGAATGGAGTATCACCAGTTTTGCTCCAAAGCGATAGTCAAATCTTTAATTAGATTTGAACGTGAAATGGTAATTAATTTTTCCGATAACACCGTGGTGTTAGATATGGAGTATTACCAGTTTTGCTTCATGGGATGAATAGGTTGGGATTGGGAAATAAAATAAATAATTACTTCGGTGTGGTTCGCTAATCCCGACTAGTTTGGAAAAACCTTAACATGGTTTGAAATGATATTCAAAGGAAGATTAAAGAATAAATTTAGAAGAATTTATCTTTGATAAAATTAATGGGAATCTTTCCCTAAGAATGTGAAATTTAGAAACTAACTGTAGGTTAGCCAAGTAGAATGGTTTCCTGGGTATTGATCTGATGTTGGTTTCGGCCTTCGGGGTTAATATTTGAGGAATTGTTCTCTTGCTAATTTATGATTAGTGACTGCTGAATTGGAATGAGGCGTTTGTTGTGTTTATGTAACATTTGTTTACAATATATGTGGGTTATTCAGAAAGGCCGGGTTTATACCCATTCAGAATAACCGATTCGATGATAATTCGAAGATGAAGACGGTGGTCGAAGACCGGAAGTCTTCACATCGTTTGGATAATTACTGATGATCCTGATTGGGCTGTACACCCAAGAGGAGGGAAATAGTTGGTGGTCGTCCAAACGTACTTGGAGATCGATGGATATGCGAGGAAAGTGCCTCCGGTTTCGTTCAGACCAGAACGAATTTATAAATGGATTGTGTGTCTGACATTGGATTTTATTCTGTGTTGATTGATCTCTGTTAAATATATATACTTGTTTGGCAGTGGAGAATTTATTCTCTTGCTTAACGCCCTTCTCTGAGACGTACGAGCTTAGAGGTTATATCGATGGATATCAATCGCATGGCATGAATTGCCTGTGTGGCATGCTGAGTTGCATGGATCAAATCTTCTGTTGAAAAGCAAAGTCTTGTGGTTGATGATCAAAGCACGGCCTACATGGAAGCTTTGTGTATAGCGTGAATTCGCGAGCCTCACACCTCGGTATGAGTCAAAAATGGGATGAGGACCCAAGGAGTGCACGACATTTCTTTCTAGCTATGGGTGGTGTCAGTGACCTACCAGCCCTGACATTTATATACTTTTCACCTTTGTGGTTTGGATGCGAGGCGCCTCGATTATAGGTCCTATAAGGCCGGGAAACGTGTGTATAGGAATAACTAATCCTCAAACGTAAGGGAGGATCGGTCTTGGAGGATCCCAGGGGTTACCCAGAGTGTGTAGTCCTGAGGCATTTGCTAGAGTTGTAACGCCCCACATCCGTTTGTGTCACTCACAAAGGGAATGCACTAAGTTCTGTGGAGCATTTAGGGTAAAAGATGCAGATAAATTACAAGACAGACAGAAATTGAACAGCGGAAAATAAAACTTTGCTTTATTGCTAAAATAGTTTGTACAAAGATTTCTTTACAGTATCAGAGTATCATCTGTCTTACAAAATAAAGAAGCATAAAAACATCATTTATATTCCCCGATTTTAGCAAGAGCCAGCCATAGCATCAGAAAAGAGAATCCAAGCAAACTTCGACAAATCTTCAGGCTGGGAAAGAGTGGCAGTCCAACTTAACCTAAGCTAAACTATTCCCTCCTTTACTACCTGTGGAGGGGGGGGGGGAACGGAAGAAAAGAAGACGAAAGAAAAACAGAGTCAGACATAAAGCCTGAGTAAGTTCAGTAACTTCTAGCATGTGAACATGGAAAACAAAACGACATGAATTAACTGAATACAAGATTACACCATGACGATAGGGTCAACAAGATTAGAAAAGGTAGTCACAAGATATGCTAAGATAAGATAAACTGGATATGCTCTAATACTTTCGCTGTTTCGCTATCTCCTTGTTATACTGGTTTCTATATCTCTGCACCGCCTATCTAGTGTCCCAACTAGTAACGATAACGTGATCCCAATCCCTGTATTTTCCATTGCCTTCCGGCATACATTCATTATTTATTACCTAGATCAAATCTAGGGTTTTCTACCAAGAGCCTTCTAGATTCAACTAGAGTTTACGCTGTCTGCTGAACGCTTCTCGGATTCAGGATTTTTGCCACCTAGTTCAGCTAGGGATTACGCTACCTGTCGAACGATGCCCCCAAGTCTAGGACACACCACCTAGAGTGGTGTGTGTTCCTATACTTCCCCACGCATGTATCGCGAATCGTTATCGCCTGTCTAGATGCACATGTCCTGTAATGTGCGGTCCGAGTCCTGTGACAGGAAAAATCAAAGAATACAGAACTCGGTTGGGAGCTTTCAGATATCTACCGATGCAGATGCTAAGGTCTATTTTTATTCCAGTGGCTATGGTCCCACTTGACCCCTCCCTCAACTAATGAAAGGCACACCTTGTAAAATGAGAACTATACGACGGCCCCCGGTGCCCCACTATCCTATGGCCATCCGCAACCATAACTAGATAGCAAGTATATGGTCTTTTGGAGTTCTCCGCCTTTCCGCTTCACGTATCTCGATTGACTCAAGATGGATGGTAGACGACGAGTTGCTATCACAGGGCTACCGTTTGCTCGCCGAATCACGCCGGTCCATCCTAGTCTTTAGGTTGCCATGTATTGCAACCAAGGCATACCCCTGGTTCTTCTACGCAGACCTTAACCTCTGTGGGCCCAGTTGGATCATCTGCAGCCTCACAGAGGGATACCAAGAGTACCCTTACGTCCCCTCGAAGCCTCGGGCTTCGTAACCCAATTCGTTGGAGCCTTCTCTCTATTCAGACGGACATTCGCTCCTTCCCGTGTTATACTAAGAATTACTACTTAGTTTTACTAACTAAGATTTACCACTTAGTTTCCAGAATCGTTGTTTTCTTAACTAAAGTTTTCTACTTAGTTCACTTTCCCGTCAATTTGGATTGGATAAGTGTCATTAGTCAATTCGAGCCGACTTAACCCTCTTCATTTATCCTGTCAAACTGGTTAAGTTTCATCAGTAATTCATGTTGACCCCACCACAAACCAAGTTATATTGGTCAAGCATTTCTTATTACTTGACCTTACCCATTCACCCTGTATTGGTTCAGTGTTCCTTTTTAACTTAACCTTTCCTGTCTGCTTTAACTAACCTGTTATTAGCGGTTAAGTATTATCCCTTCATGTTTTAGACTTAACCCTATTCCTTTATCAAAATCTGATGGTTAAGTGTTCAAGTTTGCTTAACCCTACGGTCTAGCCCAGCTAACATATCAATTTGGCTAAGTGTATTAAATCTTACTTAACCCCAACCTCTAGTCTAGTTAACATGTTAATTTGGCTAAGTGTATTAACTTTACTTAACCCCACTTTCTAGACTAGTTAACATGTAAATTTGGCTAAGTGTTTTCTTAGTTACTTAACCTCTACAAATCTTGTCTTGTTACGATGTTAAGTTTGGTAAAGTGTCCCTATGGACTTAGCCCTCCCATTCTAGCTTAACTGTGTTAAGTTGGTTAAGTGTTCCTATGGACTTAACCCTCCCATTCTAGCTTAACTGTATGAACCTAACCCCACCTACCAGTCTTGTTATCATGTTGAGTTGGTTAAGTGTCTTAGTTAACATAACCATAGCATTCCTGTTCTATCTTTAACTAAATAAATTAAAGCCATGACCACTCACATTAGACAGATATTGTTGCGATTACTGGATGTGCCGGTTGGTTCTGGGCAGGTTTACATCGCAACTCAGTCTAACCTCGGGTTAGGCCTATTCGTGTTTTCTAGTTCAAAGGGTTTTGATTAATTTTCAAATCAGGTTTTGAAAGTAACCATCCCGTCCGTCGGATCAGTTAGGGATAGCCAGGGAGAGCAGGAAACTTGTATTTTCCAAACTCAAGACTAGACACTATCCTCTCTGTCACCCTAGAACTTTTGGGTGTTTCATTAAAAGAGATGTCGTTAATAAATCTTTAATTTGTATAGATCAATATTTCATCATTTAGGACAAATTCTATAAGTAAATTAATCCTAATTTACTTATTTCCCAATTTCTCTTTTTAATGTAAATTGTCAGCATTTATTCTTACGACCCATTTTCCCCTCTATATCATGTTTATCCTTTTTGGTATGTAAACCATACCAAATGAAGTGTCACTAACCATGATTCTGCTAATCCTAACAATTACCCCCAATTATGGCCAATTTCAAGTTTATGCCAATATACTTATCGAGCCAAATTAGCTAATCCGATTCTGATTTACGTCAAACTAGACTTATTACTCTAGTTCGCTATTCATGTAAATGCTAGGTTTACACGTCAATACAAGATTCAAATTACACATCTTATAATTCATGTGAAATTTATCCAATTTGCATTTCTATGAACATGCCATAATACATGTTCCCAATTTATGCCAATTTCCAAGTTAAACTACGTTTTAGTAAATTTCATATTTTGCCCCAAATCGCATTCCCACCGTTCGTAAAATCGTGTTTCAATCTAGATTCTAGATTCGTAGCAAATAGGGAATGAACCAAAGATTGCTATGAAAAGGATAGATATAACAACTGGCATAAAATGGTTTTGAATAACGACGTAGGTTCAAGAACATGGGTAGACCTAACTAAATAGGTAAATTCCCAAGGTATAAAACCAAGAATAGACAGAATAGAGACAGAGGTTCAAGAACATGGGTAGACCTAACTTAATAGGTAAATTCCCAAGGTCTAAAACCAAAGATAACCAAGAATAAACTGAATAGTAAGTCAGGCCTAGATCCAAAATAAACAACATGGATTTATAACTACAATGTCATGGGCATAAATAATAATCTTATATTCATAGTCATAGGCAATAGTCCTTACAGTTCAATGAATCACAGTCTTAGGCGATGTTCATAGTCATAGGCAATAGTCCTCACAGTTCAATGAATCACAGTCTTAGGCGATGTTCATAGTCTTAGGCAACGTTCATAGTCATAGGAAATATTCATAGTCATAGGCAATATTTTATGTCCCAAAATCAAAGGCTTAAGTTCATAGTTCCAAGGCCTATGGTTCCAAAGTCCATAGTTTCACCGTCACAGTCTTATTGGTCATCGAATCACAGCAGTTCTTAATTAGGTCCAAAGGTACAAGCACTGATTCAAGAAGAAAGATTAGGCATAGTCTTTTATCCCTTTAATTTCATGTCGTGAATGAAAGCAAAACGTTCAAATCTAAAAATAACTAACTTACAGAGATTAGATTAGAATAGAAAGGAGGCGTAGAAGATCATTCGTTGAAGTCGTTTGAACCTCCTTTTGAATCCTCGCTTGAATCTCTTCTTCTTGAAAGTCTTTTGAGCAGCATCTCCTCGTCTTGTTTTATTATATATATATATATATATATATATATATTATTTATTTATTTATATATTTTAGAGGAGGAGAAGAAGTCTAACTAGAATCTTCGCAGCATAAGGGTAGAAAAAGAATTGTGAATAGAGAAGAAGACCAGGGTTGCTTATATAGTGCTAGGAGGACGAACCTGGTCAGAAAACGTGACCAAGTACAACAGAACGAACAAGCTACAGAAAGCTGGAAAAAGCGGGCAGGTCGACACCCGTGTCGTCTAGGCAGTCGACACAGGGGGGGTGGTGTCGACTGGGCAGTCGACACCCCTGTCGACTTGACCTGGGCGGGAATTTTCCCACCTGCCCCCTGCGCGTTTGAATTTCGAATTTAACTCTATTTTTAAACTGTTTTGAACTTGGAATTTTCTGAAAACTTTGACGGGCCATATCTTGGTCATACGGACTCCGATTTTCGAAAACTTGGACCCTATTTCGTGTATTTTTCCGAGACGAACGCAATGGCGCAGCCCATTTCCCTTGATTTTGATTTTAACTTTTAATTCTGCCTTGATTCGTGAATCTTAGTGTTACAGAATTACGGGGTGTTACATTCTCCCCCACTTAAAAGGATTTCGTCCCCGAAATCTTCAAGTTAGGAAGAATATGTCCTACCATCCAATCACCCATCTACTCAACCATTCAGTCACAGGCATCCATTGTCCTTAAAAGATTTCTAATGCCTACATGTTCATATGCATAGTGTGAGTATATGTCTTTATCTTATGCAAAAATCAAGTGGTCTACTGATTCAGTTGACCTCCTTAATGCGAATCATGTCAGTGCCATGCGTCCAATCATGTATGCAAGCATCCCTAGTGATGTAAATACTACATGCGTGCACAGCCATTCATCCATATGCAACATCCATATGATAACATATCAAGTTCAACTTACAAACAAATACATATCGGTAAATGCAATATGAAAGCGTCCGAACTTGATTTGGTGCCTAATACGTATGCATATGCATTCACGAGCAGCCATTTGCAGCCACTTGCAACCAATCAACCATAACATGTTTCAAATACATGTTTACATCCATTGGCTTCTACCTAAGGATCGATGATACGTCCTAGAGGATATACTTTGGAAAGAGAGAAACAATTATGCGTAAAGCTCCTAAACAAAGAAATCAAGGATGCACCCTTAAGGAAAAAGGGCATGACGCTAGTATCTAGCCTTCTTGAGCTTTACTCCACTGTATCTTAACTAATTTAACTTCACGATTGTGAAGTTTCTGACCTCCATCTCCAAAGTAAACAGATGTCAACTATGATACCAAGTGTATGTACTAGGATGATCAGAGATCTCTCCTCCTAGCTTATCCATCATGCCATAACTATAAGGGTAAAAAGGTCGCTACGTGCTTTTTGGAGTGCCTGCTACAACTATTCATCTCTAACGCAAACCACCCTAGTCGAACTCGACATTCCTCAAGTACAAGCCCCAAAGGCCTAAACCAATATCAGACAAGCATCCAAGGAATATCTCCTTCGAATTTAGACGACCTACGTGAGGTGATATAAGCAAACTCGATAGCTATCCTCAAATCCTACTAACCAAAAATAAACTGGTTGGACCACTAATTGGATTTCGAGACTCTGGTGGGATCTTTCTACTATACAAGTACTATGGTGCAGAGACCCAACTATGGGTGGGGGGGGAGGGTGGTGTCAACTGGGCAGTCGACACCCCTGTCGACTTGACCTGGGTGGGAATTTTCCCGCCTGCCCCCTGCGCGTTTGAATTTCGAATTTAACTCTATTTTTAAACTGTTTTGAACTTGGAATTTTCTGAAAACTTTGACGGGCCATATCTTGGTCATACAGACTCCGATTTTCGAAAACTTGGACTCTATTTCGTGTATTTTTCCGAGACGAACGCAATGGCGCAGCCCATTTCCCTTGATTTTGATTTTAACTTTTAATTCTGCCTTGATTCGTGAATCTTAGTGTTACAGAATTACGGGGTGTTACATTCTCCCCCACTTAAAAGGATTTCGTCCCCGAAATCTTCAAGTTAGGAAGAATATGTCCTACCATCCAATCACCCATCTACTCAACCATTCAGTCACAGGCATCCATTGTTCTTAAAAGATTTCTAATGCCTACATGTTCATATGCATAGTGTGAGTATGTGTCTTTATCTTATGCAAAAATCAAGTGGTCTACTGATTCAGTTAACCTCCTCAATGCGAATCATGTCAGTGCCATGCGTCCAATCATGTATGCAAGCATCCCTAGTGATGTAAATACTACATGCGTGCACAGCCATTCATCCATATGCAACATCCATATGATAACATATCAAGTTCAACTTACAAACAAATACATATCTGTAAATGCAATATGAAAGCGTCCGAACTTGATTTGGTGCCTAATACGTATGTATATGCATTCACGAGCAGCCATTTGCAGCCACTTGCAACCAATCAACCATAACATGTTTCAAATACATGTTTACATCCATTGGCTTCTACCTAAGGATCGATGATACGTCCTAGAGGATATACTTTGGAAAGAGAGAAACAATTATGCGTAAAGCTCCTAAACAAAGAAATCAAGGATGCACCCTTAAGGAAAAAGGGCATGACGCTAGTATCTAGCCTTCTTGAGCTTTACTCCACTGTATCTTAACTAATTTAACTTCACGATTGTGAAGTTTCTGACCTCCATCTCCAAAGTAAACAGATGTCAACTATGATACCAAGTGTATGTACTAGGATGATCAGAGATCTCTCCTCCTAGCTTATCCATCATGCCATAACTATAAGGGTAAAAAGGTCGCTACGTGCTTTTTGGAGTGCCTGCTACAACTATTCATCTCTAACGCAAACCACCCTAGTCGAACTCGACATTCCTCAAGTACAAGCCCCAAAGGCCTAAACCAATATCAGACAAGCATCCAAGGAATATCTCCTTCGAATTTAGACGACCTACGTGAGGTGATATAAGCAAACTCGATAGTTATCCTCAAATCCTACTAACCAAAAATAAACTGGTTGGACCACTAATTGGATTTCGAGACTCTGGTGGGATCTTTCTACTATACAAGTACTATGGTGCAGAGACCCAACTATGGGTGGGGGGGAGGGTGGTGTCAACTGGGCAGTCGACACCCCTGTCGACTTGACCTGGGCGGGAATTTTCCCGCCTGCCCCCTGCGCGTTTGAATTTCAAATTTAACTCTATTTTTAAACTGTTTTGAACTTGGAATTTTCTGAAAACTTTGACGGGCCATATCTTGGTCATACGGACTTCAATTTTCGAAAACTTGGACTCTATTTCGCGTATTTTTCCGAGACAAACGCAATGGCGCAGCCCGTTTCCCTTGATTTTGATTTTAACTTTTAATTCTGCCTTGATTCGTGAATCTTAGTGTTACAGAATTACGGGGTGTTACAAGAGTGTCTCGAATCGGAGAGGAGCTTGCCCCTTGCCTCGACTCATGACGGAAATCCAATTTCCAATACGAGATATTTCGGTTTTATTTGTAGATCCTAGTACGGCGACATGATAGATGGTACCCATGCCGCCTATGATTGATATTTTTGATTGAAATTGTTTTGACACTATACATTTATAACAGTATCAAATGATTTGTTTTAAACGTACCAAGCTTGTTTGGCTATTATAAGGGAAAACCCTATTCTCTAGCTTGCGTTGCATTGTGTCATGGGACCTGGGTCTTATAGTAGCTTCATTTTTCGAAAAAGCATTGCATTGTCTTTTCTATGCACTGGTATTCTTGGGAGGAAACCCGTTCCGTGTTATACGGCGTGGTCCCTTGAATTACTCTCTTTTAAAGTAAAGTTTAAATAACTGTTTTAGTTCTCATACCAGTCACATGACTGACCTAGAGTTTATTGTTTTAACCTAAACTCTGGATTCCCCTATTTTCGACACGGGCAGCTAGTAGTTTTGGTTTTGCAGATTTATATTCACAGGATCCTAATTTACAACTAGAACGATGCTCGGAAAGCTCTGTATCCGTGTATTACTTTCAGTTGTGTTTTATATTGTTTTTCCGCTGCTTTGTAATTTATTGTAATCTCTGATATTTATCGAATGTAATTTATTCAATTATAATCTGTATATTCTTGTATCTGATGGAATTGTTGTAATAACAATGAAATGTCCTGTCTATGTTCATTTGTGTGCTGTTCTCAAAGTATCCGCTCTTTCCTTACCAGGGAAGTAACAGGTCCATACAGTTGGTATCAGAGCTTTGGTTTACAGAGCTCGAGAACAAGACACATTAGAACCGAACGAAAGAATCCATCAAATATTGGATTAGTAATATCCAATTAGAATGACTCGTTAGAGATGGGATCAGTAGTATCCTAGAACGAGTGTGAAGAGTATATTTTTCAAATGAAAACAATTTTGTTTTGAAATTTAAACCCTTTTTTATACATTTTTGAATATTTATTTATATTGAATTTGGACAATCCAATATATAAAGATTTTGCATATACGCGTCATGAACGTATATTCGAAGTTTTAATATACTAGATAGATATAGGATCACATTCTAGACACCCGGAGATGGTTATGATGATTGATCGATCATCATCAGAACTTGTGTTCGTGTTTCGAAGGTGAGATATCTATATATTTCCATTAGACTGGTGTGAGAACCAAAATATAGCTAGAATACATTATTGTGATTTGGCATCAAAAACAAGATTTTCAGTATATATATCAAAATTATGAATTTGGAATTCTAATTCACTAATTGATTGATGGTTGTGTTGTTTGTCTATTTGTTTGATAATTTTGAACCATTTAGCCTAATAGAATCGAATATTGAATTGTATTAAAAATTGGTCGCATTTGCTTGCATATACATGTACTTACATTGAACAGGTCATAGCAAGGAGGCTAGAGCAGAAGAATAAAATTTGTTTGCCCGACATATAGGTACATGTTTACTATAATTTACTGTTTTGTTTGGGTGACGATGACTTTATGAGCCAATTGGCTAGCCGCTTGGCTTTTTCTTTTTCTTTTTGAGATCAGAAGGCCTGTATGACAATTTCGGGATTTCCCGGTGCTCCCGGTGCAGGGGAGGTTATGGCGAAATTTTTCAAAAATTTAGGGTGTTAGCCAAATTTTTGAAAAGTTCTTAGAAATTGAAAAGTTGAAGAACTTAAGCCATAATCAAAAGAAAGGAAGTTGAGTTGGTTTGTAAAACAACTTTCGTCTTTGTTCCTTTTTGGGGGATGAAAAGTTTTAAGTGGGGGAGATTGTAACAACCCGGAAAATGCGAGCCAGTTTAAAATTTTTATTTTGGCAATTTTAGTGAATTTTGAATATTTAAAATGAATTATTTTAAATAATATCGATGAGAAATTTATTTTGAATAGAATTAGAAAGTATATATTATATAGATCGTCGTTGTAATATAAAATATATATTTATATATAAAAGGAATTGAAAATGGCGCGGTAGTTCAATAATTCGATTTCAAACTTCAATTGAACATACCGGGTGCAAAATAAACCGGATTTTAGTGAAACCAAAAATGGTTGAATCTATTTGAGAATATCTTTCCAACGAATCCGAAAAATCAAAATTTCATAGCGAAGGTAAAAAGATATGTCCAGTTGAAAATTCAGAATAGTCGCTATGGAATTTCGGCCCTCGAAAATAGCCATTTTGCAAACGACCTCGGATTTCGACGAAACCACTTTTGTTGGATCCGTGACGTCAAGTTATTGCTAGATTCCTAATTTCATAATTTTTCGATTTAATATGTGAGCGTGGCGAAGGAAAACGCGTTTGACCAGTTTTAGTTGATTTTAATCGACTGGAAAATGGCCATTTTTCAAACGGTCTCAGAATTCGACGAAACTAGTTTTGTTAGGACCGTATCATCAATACGAAGCTAGAAAATATTTTTTCTCGAATTTTTCAAGTTAGTACGTAACCCCGGTAAATTGAAATGCGCGTTCAAATTCAATATATAGAGTTATATGTGGATTTTGACGAAAACTGATCGAAACAGTCGAATCAGCTTACGATACATATCCCATTGTGTTCGGAATGGGGGTAATTAGCTATTGACGACAGGCGGTGGGCTTGATTTCGAGTTCGAAAATAAAAGTTGCTTTTTGAAATTAATAATTAATAAAAAAATACCTTCTCCCTCTTCCTCTTTACAGCTAACCCCCCTCCCCCCCCCCCCCGGTTTAAAATCAAAATCGAATGAAGAAAAAAAACCTAAATCGCACTGACCCCCCTCTTCCATCTCGTCGTCGGCCGCAACCCCGCTCGCCTCGGGCGATCTCCACATCGCACCCCCCCTCTTGATTCCACTTCCTCTCCGTTCTCCTTCTCTCTCCTTTCCTAATGAAAACCCGCAGCCCCATCGATGAAAACCCATGACCCTCCCTCACCCCTGCGCCGCCCTACCCCCTCCACCGACCGCCCCCACCTCCCAGCGCCCCCTTCTCTTGCCTCTTCCCTAATTGATCGAGCCCCGGTCGCCCTACAGGTCGTGCAACAGTCGTTGGCCTCCCTAGCTCCAGCGTCGACCCACGCCTCAACCCCTCCACCTCTGTTCCAGGATTTTTAACAGAAAACAATAGGAAGAAAGTGAGTTTTTATTTTATAAATGCATTGTAAAAATCAGTTCTTAATATATATAAAACATAGTTTAAATCAGTTTTATGTATAGGAAACATAGTATAAAAATCTGATTTTGATATACATGATATTGTTTTAGAAATAAGACTTTTTTATTTTTATAGTAACCAAATAAAAATGAGGATTTTTATGATAAGAAAGGTTAGAGTTTTGTTCATGAAAGTTTATAATTTTTAGTAATAAAAATATGATTTTTATTTAGTAGAAGTAATAAAATATGATTCTTATATAGTAGAAGTAATAAAAATATGATTTTTATATAGTAAAAGTAGTAAAAATATGATTTTTATATAGTAGAAGTAATAAAAATATGATTTTTTATATAATATAGATAATAAAGATATGATTTTTATTATATATACGTTGAAATAGAAATGTGATTTTTATAGCGATGATATAAAAATTCGATCTTTATATAAGAAGCAGAAATATAAAAATATATGAAGTAGAAATAAAAATATGATTTTATTTATTGAAAAGAAGTAATAAAAATAATATTTTTATATTTGAACAGCGTGAAAAGGACTGCAGTAGAATTTCAAACATATCCAGACGGTTCAGCAGTTTAAAAGTAAAGCACGTCGGAGTGGAATCCTCTGTGAGAACTTCTCACTTTAACTTTTCTTTTCTAGTTATATAAATATATACTAGGATGCAGACGGTGTTTAGTAGCACCCGACACCATCGTCCACAGACCATGGACTTGTTTGTTTGGTTGTGTAGTTGGTTAGATTATTTGATTTGAATTTGATTGTTTGGTGAAATGGAATGGATTTGATTGATATGTGTATGGTGTGGGCCATTATTAGACCAGGGATAAGGCTAGGCCTTGTCCCATTTCTAGTATCGTGCCGTTATGCCATCGAAATTTTCTAAAATAAGTTAGAAAAATAAATATATCATTTTATTTAATAAATGAACCGAATAGAATATCCATAGGTTGAATAAAATAATTTGGTCATTAAAAATATAATTTTTAACGTGAATATGAATAAATAAATATTCATTTACAAACCGGACGGTTTGTTTATGTACATCTATTTGAAGGACATTGATTGGGATGATAAATTTTACACATCGCCCAACTGCACAAATAAAATCTGTGTTTGATTGTATGAAACCCCACACGGGTATTGGGATAAAATACGACATACACTAATCCTAGTAATTAGTTGTATGTCGATCGATTGATTGACAGGCTGTTATAAGCGTTAGATATCTATATTTGATGCTTATACAGAGTAGTGCACTTTGGATGATGGTTGATTATTTATCGTTGCTATTATATACATGTGTTGTATGGAATCCATATAATTAACATTATTTGGTAATTGATTGACACGACCCGAACTTCCCCGTGAGGGAAAGCACGGATGGCGTTGAGGACAAGACAAAATAGAACGCAGACGGAAGAACATTTCATTGCTATTACAACAATTCCATCAGATACAAGAATATACAGAGTATAAATGAATAAATTACATTCGATAAATATCAGAGATTACAATAAATTACATAGCAGCGGAAAAAAAATACAAAGCACAAATGAAGGTGATATACGAATACAGAGCTTTCCGAGCATCATTCCAGCTGTAAATCAGGATCCTGTGAATATAAATCTGCAAAACCAAAACTACTAGCTACCCGTGCGGAAAATAAGGCACCCAGAGTTTAGGTTAAAACAACAAACTCCAGGTCAGTCATCTGACTGGTGTGAGAACCAAAAACAGTTATTTAAAACTTGACTTTAAAAGAGAGTAATTCAAGGGACCACGCCGTATAACACGGAACGGGTTTCCTCCCAAGAATACCAGTGCATAGAGAAAACAACGCAATGCTTTTTCGAAAAATGAAGCTATTATAAGACCCAGGTCCCATCACACAATGCAATGCAAGCCGGAGGATAGGGTTTTCCCTTATAATAGCCAAACATGCTTGGTACGTTTAAAAAAAAAACCATTTAATAATTTAATAAGTGTATAGTGTCAAAACAATTTCAATCATAAATATCAATCCTAGGCGGCATGGGTACCATCTATCATGTCGCCATACTAGGCTCTACAAATAAAACCGAGATACATGTATTGGAAATTGGATTTCCGTCATGAGTCGAGGCAAGGGGCAAGCTCCTCTCCGCTTTCGAGACACTCTAGCAAATGTCCCAGGACTACACACTCTGGGCAATCCTGGATGCTTCAGGGTCGGTCCTCACTTACGTTAGAGGATTAGTTATGCCTGAACACACGTTTCCCGGTCCTTACTTAAAATCGAGGCGCCTCATCCAACAACCACATAGGTGAAAAGTATATAAATGTCAGGGCTGGTAAGTCACTAACACCACCAAAGCCAGAATGAAATGTCGTGCTCTCTCTGCAGTCCTTATCCCGTTTTTAACTCATACCGAGGTGTGAGGCTCGCGTACTCACGCTATACAAAAAGCTGCCATGTAGGCCATGCTTTGATCATCAACCACAAGACTTTGATTTTCAACAGAAGCCTTGATCCATGCAACTCAGCATGCCACACAGGCAATTCATGTCATGCGATTGATATCTATCGATATATAACCTCTAAGCTCGTACGTCTCAGAGAAGGGCGTTAAGCAAGAGAATAAATTCTCCGCCGCCAAACAGATATATATTTAACAGAAATCAATCAACACAGAATAAAATCCAATGTCAGACACACAATCCATTTACTAGTTCGTTCTGGGTCTGAACGAAACCGGAGGCACTTTCCTCGCATATCCATCCATCTCCAAGTACGTCTGGACGACCACCAACTATTTCCATCCTCTTGGGTGTACAGCCCAATCAGGATCGTCAGTAGTTATCCAAACGATGTGAAGACTTCCGGTCTTCGACCACCGTCTTCATCTTCGACATATCGTCGAATCGGTTATTCAGAATGGGTATAAACCCGGTCTTTCCGAACAACCCGCGTATATTAAAAACAAATGTTATACAAACACAACATACGCCTCATTCTAATTCAGCAGCCACTAACCGCAAATTAGCAAGAGAACAATTTCCCAAATATTAACCCCGAAGGCCGAAACCAACATCAGATCAATACCCAGGAAACCATTCTTCTTAACTAACCTATAACTAGTTTCTAAATTTCACATTCTTAGGGAAAGATTCCCATTAATTTTATCCAAGATAAATTCTTTAAAATTTATCCTTTAATCTTCCTTTGGATGTCGTTTCAAACCAAATTATGGTTTTCTAAACTAGTCGAGATTAGTGAACCACACCGAAGCAATTATTTATTTTATTTCCCAATCCCAACCTATTCATCCCATGAAGCAAAACTGGTAATACTTCATATCTAATACCACGGTGTTATCGGTAAAATTAATTACCATTTCACGTTCAAATCTAATTAAAGATTTAACTATCGCTTTGGAGCAAAGTTGGTGATACTCCATTCTCGCTCATTTGCCAAATTTGATAATTTAGATTATCAATTCATGTTTCAATCTAATTGCAGATTCATTAAAACTCCTTTTACTGGGTTAAAGAACTAATGTCATTAAAAAACACAGTTCACGATAAACCCAAATCACATTCTCTTTATTATCGGGTTAAAGAACAAGTGTTATTTAAAACACTGTTCACGATAAACCCACAAATCAATTCTAATTCAATTCCAATCAAATATATTAGAAATTCCGATTATTTAAAACCCCTTTTTAAATCTAATTCATTTATTTAAAAATAATTGGGTTTTAAATTTAGTTCAAAACTAGTTCATTTCGATAAAAATCCCTTTTTATCTTTTCAAATATGGAGTTTTACATCCCAATTTTTCCCAAATCATTTCTTATGATTTTACACAAATTATTGATATTTTTATTAATTTTATCAAGGCCCGTACAGTCGATTTCCATCAACGGCCATCGAACTGCACTTACAGCGACCTTTTTCAAATTTGATTTGGACGTATCTCCAAATCCAACCGTTAGATTTCAAATTTCTAATATTCGTTAGAAAGCTCTTTTCGATACGAACCCAACGGTTCCGGTTTTAGGAGAATCCGACGGTCGGATCTCCCGTAATGTCCGTTCGAAGTCAATGGTCGAAATTCGCGAACTGCCGAGGCGCATTCTATTCAGGCCATTATATAATATATATATATATATATATATATATATATATATATATATATATATAATATATATTTCATCGATTTCTATTTAAAACGAATTTTATGAATTGTCTTAAATTCGTTTCAAAAACAATTTCAACTTCCATTTCAATTCAAATCAAAATTGAATTTTTTCCTTATAAATTCGTTTTAAAATTCATTTCTATTCGATTCAAATTTCAATTCATTTTGAATTTACTTCAATTCGTTTTCAATTCAATTCGAATTCGTTTTCAATTCAATTCGAATTCGTTTTATATTCAATTCGAATTCGTTTTATATTCAATTCGAATTCGTTTTATATTCAATTCGAATTCGAATTGGTTTTCTTTTCGATTCAATTCAAATTGGTTTTCTATTGGATTCAATTCAAATTGGTTTTCTATTCGATTCAATTAAAATTGGTTTTCTATTCGATTCAATTCAAATTGGTTTTCTATTCGATTCAATTCAAATCGTTTTCTATTCGATTCAATTCAAATTGGTTTCCTATCCGATTCAATTCAAATTGGTTTTCTATTCGATTCAATTCACATTGGTTTTCTATTCAATTCAATTCAAATTGGTTTTCTATTTGATTCAATTCAAATTGGTTTACTATTCGATTCAATTCAAACTGGTTTTCTATTCGATTCAATTCAAATTGGTTTTCTATTCGATTCAATTCAAATTGGTTTTCTATTCGATTCAATTCAAATTGGTTTTCTATTCGATTCAATTCAAATTGGTTTTCTATTCGATTCAATTCAAATTTAAAAACGAATATAATCGATATAAATATCGTTTGTGTCAAAATAGCGCATCTCTAATCAACACAGCTTTATATATTTCAATAATTCCGTTATTCTATTCAACAAATGAATATTTATCCTATTCAATACGTGAATCTAAATATTTCGTTCAACACATGACTAATCTCAACGGATGAGTACGGTCAACACATGAACCTTTATTTTATAAAGATAAAGATAAAGATGTAGATTTTATTATTAAAATTTTTCGTTCAACACATGACTAATCTCAACGGATGAGTACGGTCAACACATGAACCTTTATTTTATAATATTCTTTATTTTCTAAATTGGAATGAGGCCCAATCAATTACCATATAAAGTTAATTATACGGATTCCATACAACACATGCATATAATAGCAACGATAAATAATCAACCATCACCCAAAGTGCACTACACTGTATAAGCATCAAATATAGATATCTAACGCTTATAATAGCCTGTCAATCCATCGATCGACATGCAACTAATTATTGGGATTAGTGTATACCATATTTTATCCCAATACCCGTGTGGGGTTTCAAATCATCAAACATAGATTTTTATTTGTGCAGTTGGGCGATGTGTAAAATTTATCGACCCAATCAATATCAGTCAAATCAGTGTATATAAAAAATCGGCCGATTTGTTTATAGATATTTATTTATTCACTTTCACGTTAAAAATTATATTTTTAACGATAATTAATTTATTTCAACACATGAATATTTTTATTATCTATTTCACATCAACTTCACAAATAATTTTCACAACACATCAATCAAACAAACAAGCCATCCATGGTCTGTGGATGACGGGTGTCGGGTGCTACCAAACACCGTCTACATCCTAGTATATATATATGTAACTAGAAAAAGGAGATTGAAGAGTGAGAAATTCTCACCAATAGCTATTCCAACTCCACGACACTTCATTTAGAGAAATCTTCATTGTTCTCGCCTTTAGTCACTTTCATTGCCCGTAGCCACTACATATATAAAACTCACATTTTTACTTTGGTATTCAATATATCAAAATCGAATTTTTACTTCGCTATTCAATATATAAAAATCGATTTTTTTTCTTCGCTATTCAATATATAAAAATTGAATATTTACTTCGCTATTCAATATATAAAAATCGAATTTTTACTACACTACTATATAGATAAAAATTCTATTTACTATATATAAAGATTTCTCCTTTTCAAATTTAAAGATTTCGCCTTTTCAATTTCAAAAATCCAATCTTTTCTATTTTAAAAATCTAATCTTTCCTATTTTAAAAATCTAATCTTTTGTATTTTAAAAATCTAATCTTTTCTATTTTAAAAAATCTAATCTTTTCTATTTTAAAAATCTAATCTTTTCTATTTTAAAAATCTAATCTTTTATATTATCATTCTTGCATATAAAAATCAATTTTTATGTAATCTGTATAAATAAAAATTCTTCCTTTCATACATGATAAAAATATCATTTTTACATAATTGAAAATCATATTTTTATACAACGAAAAATCTCATTTTTCTACAATGGAAATTATTATCTTTCTAATCTAAGAAATCATGTTTATGTTTCAAAATCAAATCCTTTTTAAACTAAAAATCAAATCTTTCTCCTATATAAAAATTCAAACTTTCTTATATATAAAACCCCCTTTTTTTCTATAAAAATCAAATTTTTATTTAAAAATAATATAGAACCCCTATTTTTTTCTAATAAACCAACTACTTTGAAATAAAAATAAACAACTGAAAAGATTAAAAATAATTAAAAATAAAGATTACAGGAATCGGATAGGAGGGGCGTTAGTGCTCACACGGAGGCGGAGGTAGGGCGTCGGGTGGTTGCTGCGGTGGTGGTAGGCGGTTAGGGGCTAGGGAGGGTTCGAAATGGAAGTGGAGAGTGGGAGGGCTGTCGCACGAGGAGAGAGATAATAGAAGGAGGAGGCGCGACAGGGGGAATAGCGGTGGCAGGCGGAAGTCGGAGAGGGGGCTAGCGACTGCGAACCTCGGTGGAAGTGGGTGAGTTTTGTGGATGGCGGCACGGGTCTCGATCAGAGGAGGGAGGAGAGAGGAAGGAGGGGGTGCGGCTATCACCTCACGGCGGCAGCGGCGGTGGCGCACGCCCCTGGGCGGCGGCTCCGCCTTTTTTTTTTCGAAATGAATCGGGGGGGCTAGAGGAATTTAAGGGGAGAGGAAAGAGAAAAGGTGAGACGACCCGAAATCCCGTTCCGACGGAGACAAGGGTTATCTTAGGAATATAACACAGAAACGGATAATAGCAGAACAGAATTAAATAAATACACTAGATAATGAACAACAAAATATACTGGATAAAAGTAATCATCAGAGTTACACAGTATATAGGATCTTACTTAGCACAAATACAGTTCAGCTATACATAAAAGTCTACAGCGGAAATAAACAAAATATGTACAATAGGAGCTAAACAGCATAAAAAGAGATAAATGATAGAATCCATCTTCAGCTCCAGCTATCCAGAAAGAACCAGCTAAACCTGAATACAAGGCTGCCTGTGTAGAAAAAGGGGCACCCGAGTTTGAGAGTGAAACAAACTACGAGTCAGTCATGGGACTGGTATGAGAAATCTACTCAACACATATATAATATGGCAAATCACAGGACCACGCCACTTTCGTGGAACGGGTTTACTCCATTGGATTGCCAGTGCTTTAAAACAAATCTTTCTTTTAAACATCGCTATGCTTTTTATAAAAATGAAGCCGTTATAAGACTCAGTTCCCATCACACAATGCAACACAAACCGGAGGATAGAGTTTTTACCTTATAACGGTCAAAATATGCTTGATACGAATAAAACAAAGGCATTTGATATTATTGCTAGTGTTTATATGTTTTGAAAGCAATTTCAAATCATAACTATCAATCATAGACGGCATTAATGCCCCATACCACTATGTCGCCATATATAGGTATACCATCAAAACCGCACAGTCACGTATTTGGAAATTGGTTTTCCGTCATGAACCAAGGCAAAAGATAGTCCTTACCGAATTCGTGACTCTCTAGCCCGAGCCACAGGATCAGAACGCATCAACCCTTTAGATCGTCATGGCCGGTCCACCGATGTGGATTATTATGCCTGAACACTACGTCTCCCCGCCCTTTGGGGCGTAAACGAGCCAATGAATGACTCCATCGGGCCCGGATCGTCCGATAAAACCGAGGCGCCTCGCAACAGCAACAACCACACAGGTGAAAAGTATATAAATGTCAGGGCTGGTAGGTCACTGACACCACCCTAGCTAGAAAGAAACGCAGGCCCTCCCTGATGTCCTCTCCCGTTTCTGGTTCATACCGGGGTGTGAGGCTCGCGAATTTACGTTATACACAAAGCTACGCCACACGGGCGGTGCTTTGATCATCTCCACAAGACTTTGCTTTTCAACAGAAGCCCTGATCACTGCATCTTAGCATGCCACACAGGCAATTCATGCCATGCGACTGATGTCCATCGATATACAACCTCTGAGCTCGTGCGTCTCAGAGAAGGGCGTTAAGCAAAAGAATAAATTCTCCGCCGCCAAACAGATGTGTATTTAATAGAAATCAATCAACACTGAATAAAATCCAATGTCAGACACACAGTCCATTTACAAGTCCGTTCTGGGTCTGAACGAAACCGAAGGCACTAAATACCTCGCAAACCCATCGATCACCACGTACGTCTGGACGATCACTACTCATTATCCATATTTCGGGATGCCTCCCAATCAGGACCTCGGTTACCATCCAAACGAGGTGAAGATCTCCGGTCTTCGACCATCGTCTTCATCTTCGAATTTCAATCGTCGGTCAATTATTCGAAATGAGGATTAACTCGGCCTTTTCAAATAATTCACGTATATTTAGAATTTCAAATCAATTTATTTCAATGGTTAAATTATTCGACAACACCAATATTGTTCTTTAATGTAATTTTCACACCAAACACATTCAACCATCAAATACAACATAAATCGAGCAAATTCAGTTTATTTCCACTCCATATTATTTATGGTACTTTATAATGATTTATCGCTATTTTTATTTATTTTTAAAATAGCCCATTTATTCAAAACGACGCTTCGGGCCATAACGCGGCCGTGGCGCTGTTTTTCTTCAGATTTGATTTACACATATCTGAAAATCTAACCGTTGGATCTTCACAAAATTTACATCATTAGAAAGGTCTTTTCAAAATGAATCCAACGGTTCCAGTTTCGGGAAAATCCGACGGTCGGATCTCCCGGTACAATCGTTTGAAGTTTCGATTTCAAAATACGAACTGCAGCGTCGTTATTCGATTAAATATATAATTATATTTATATATAAATAAATATAATCGCTTCTGGCGCTGTTTTTCATCAGATTTGAATTAAACATTCCATACAATCCAACCGTTGGATTTTTACAAAGTTGGTGCCGTTGGGAAGATATTTCCAAGTCGAACCCGACGGTTGCGGTTTCGGGAAAATCCAATGGTCGGATTTCCCGCACTAGTTGTTTGAAATCATGGTTTCAAAATGCGAACTGCACGGCCATGTTTCGTTTTAATTTTATTTATATTTATATATTTATATAAATATTGTTCATTCAATGATTTCAATATCATTTTCACTTCAAATATTTCACTAACGCCTTAAAATTTTGGAAAATTTCGCCATAACCTCCCCTGCACCGGGAGCATCGGGAAATCGCAAATAGCTTTCCCGGTCCTTCTAATCTCAAAAAGAAAAAGAAAAAGCCAAGCGGCTAGCCAACAGGCTCATAAAATCATCACCCAAACAAAACAGTAAATGTGTACCTATTTGTCGGGCACAAAATTTTATTCCTCTTCTCTAGCCCCTTTGCTATAACCTGTTCAATGAATATGCATGTACATATATATACAGTTCTTATCATTTATCATTTTCTATTCAACTTCATATTTGATTTCTATTTGGTTTAAAAACACCATTCATTCTAATGTTACATACATAGGTGCAAATCACTTCATTAGCTAATTAATGAATATTTCAACTCATATATGTTTATTTTGAATAAGTGGCTATTTTTAACACTTCACATTTCAACGATTTTCGCATATAATAAAAATGTGATTTTTATTGTAAAACAATTCATTTCAAAACACTATTTTTCTATATAGTTCATATAGGTGACAAAAATAGGATTTTTATCATAAAACAATTTCTTTTAAAACGAGATTATTTTACACAGTTCATATAGTCGATAAAAGGTGATTTTTATTATCAAACAATTTATTTCAAAATATGAATACCATTCAACACATGAATCTCAAATCAACGAATGAATATCGATTCAACACATGAAGGTTTTCTATAGTTTCTATATATAGATAGAAATGTGATTTTTATATTTAAAACGCGAATACCATTCAACACATGAATTTTTAATCAACGAATGAATATCAATTCAACACATGAAGGTTTTCTATTCAATGAATAAATATAGTTTAAGCAAATGAAAATAATTCAAACACATGAATGTTATTCAAAATTTCAGCAGCATAACGGCAGGGTAGTTAAAACCGGGACCGTCCCTAGTACGGCTCCTCGCTCTACCTTAAAACCTCGCGGTTTTTGACAATGGGGATCATGCATCTAGTTCGCACGCAGGCGGCATGTATATATTTATTTCATTTCCACAAACTAATCCTATGTGGTTTCAATCAAATATTTCTCAATCACAAATGGGTATTTTTCAACCACAATCAACCAATATCAACCACAAACAATCCCAAACAACCATTCGCTATCAATCAATTTTCACAACAATTTCAACCAATAAATATCGTCCATGGTTTGTGGACGAGGGGCGTATATATATATATATATATATATATATATATATATGTATATAGCAATTCACTTTTATTTCCACACATAAATATATGGCTAGAAAAAGAAATTGAAGAGTGAGAAATTCTCACAGATAGCTATCCAACTTCACGACACTTCTTTTGTAGAAATCTTCGTCGTTCTGCCTCTTATCACTTCGTTGCCTGTATTCTCTACATATGTAAAAATCACATTTTTACTTCGCTATTCGATATATAAAAATCGTATTTTTACTTCGATGTTCAATATATAAAAATCATATCTTACTTCTTTATTTCAATAAAAATCATATTTTTATTCTGCGACTTCTATTTTTAAAAACAATGTATATTTTATAGTTCAAAAATCTCTATGCTAATTTTATCTTTAAGCCATAAAAACAATGTTAATTTTATTCCTAATGACAATGTATCTTTTTATTTTTGAAAACCATATGCTAATTTTATTTTGAAAACCATATGCTAATTTCATTTTGAAAACCATATGCCAATTTTATTTTGAAAACCATATGCTAATTTTATTTTGAAAACCATATGCTAATTTTATTTTGAAAACCATATGCTAATTTTATTTATAAAATTCATACTCCTTATATTTTATAGAATCATGCCACTTATACTTAGAAAATCCTGCTCCTAATATTTTTAAAAAAACATAGATTTATATTTTTCGATTCTAAAATAATGTATATTTTATATTCTAAAAATCATGCTATTTTAATAAAATCATATTTTTTATTTTAAACTATTTATTCCAGATTTTAAAACAATTACTTTTTTTTTCTTAGAATTTAAAATAATGTTTTTTTTATACAGTTAACTACATTTTTAAGTTTGGATAATTTTAAACTAATTACTTAACAAAAATAAACAAAAAAAAAAGCTTACTGTTTTCTGTTTCTTCCTCGCTTACAATCCCCCCAGGCCGCAATGTTTTGAACCCAATATCGCGCCCTAGGGCTCGCCGTAACCCCCCCCCCTCAGGATGTCGTTCGACGATCAACACCCCTCACAACAACCGGCTCCGACCACCCTTCCTTCGCTGACGACCGCATTGAACTCGAGTCCCTCCTCTTGCGTGAAATCGTGACTGAACCTGGCAGCTTGGAGGCAGAGATTCCTTCAAACCACAACACGATTTACAATCAAAACCCTATGAAGACCTAGATCGAACTCGGCTCTGCCGTTTTTGTTTTTGGAGTATGAATTTCATTGAGTTAATTGAGAGATAAGAGAGGAAGAAAAATTGAGCGTTTCAGCCCTTGAAAACGATGAAGGCGGCAGTTTTCTGTTAAGTGAACCTAGGGTTTAGAATTTAGGGCATTTTATACTAATTTAATTTTAATATTTAATTCAATAATAACTTGTTTATTGCGTGAACTCTAAATCAAACCCAACGACTGTCGCTCGTAGCTAAGTACCCACATTAGGGACACAACGGGATATGTTTCATAACCCAATTCGGCTGTTATGATCAGTTTTCATTTAAATTAAAATATAAATCTTTATATTTTTAATTTGAACATACATTTTAATTTACCGGGATCACATATTGACTTCAAAAAATTATGAAATTTGAAACCTAGCAATAACTTGACACTGCGGATCTAACAACAGTGGTTTCGTCGAAATCCGAGGTCGTTTGCAAAATGTCCATTTTTAAGGGCCTGAATTCCATAGCGACTATTCAGAATTTTCAACATGACATATCTTTTGATTCCCGCTATGAAATTTCGATTTTTCAGATTCGTTGGAAATATATTCACTAATAGATTTAAATATTTTTGGTTTCACTAAAATCCGGATTGTTTTGCACCCGATATAGTCCGACAAAGTTTGAATTCAATTTTTGAACTGCAGCGCCGTTTCAGGCCTCGTTTATAATTATAATTAATTATATTCGTTTTCAATTGTCGATTCAAACTCAGCTTTCATCGCCATTATTTAAAATATTTATTTTAAATATTTAAAATCCATTATTTTAGCCAATTTAAAAAATTTAAATTGGTTCAGATTTTCTGGGTCGTTACAATCTCCCCCACTTAAAACTTTTCGTCCCCGAAAAGGAACAAAGTCGAAAGTGGTTTGATAAATCTACAATCACACAACACAACAACCAATCCAATTGATCAACTTCTATATTCTTTTAAAATCATTCAGACTATAGAATTAAAAGTTCACATCCATGAAAAGAAAATAACAATAGAGTAGAGAATTGAATGGTAGTGCAAAGTAGGGTTAATGTACCTTGCACCGGAGTCAATCAGAGATATCTACTCGGCATCTAGGATAAGCTTTCTGAATGCTCTCCTCAGTTTCCCAAGAACAATCTCGCGGATCTCCACTCCATTGCACTTTGACTAAGTGAACCTTCTTGTTCCTCAGCTCTTTGGTTTCTTTGCCTATTATCTTTAGCGGCTCTCTTCTCACAGCTAATTCTGGGGTTATTTCAATGTCATGCTGAGCTGCTTCTTCCACGATCAAGTCTGGATCATGAACGTGCTTTCGAAGTTGAGATATGTGAAATACATCATGAATTTCAGGCAACCAATTAGGCAGTTTGACCCTATAAGTGAGCGTTCCGATCCGTTCCAGAATAGGAAACGGACCAATGAATTTGGGTGCCAACTTTCCAGTTTTTCCGAACCGGATAACTCCTCTCATCGGCGATACTTTCAAATATACATAGTCGCCAACTTCAAAGGATATATCTCTTCTTCTTCTATCGGCATAGCTCTTTTGTCGGCTTTGAGCGGCGAGTAATCGCTTCTTAATAAAATCGACTTTGTTGGCAGCTTCTCGAATCATATCAGGACCCAACACAAGTCTATTTCCAGGTTCGACCCAAAAAGCAGGAGATCGGCACGGTCTACCATACAATGCTTCGAATGGCGACATTGTCAGACTCGCCTGGTAGCTGTTGTTATAAGAGAATTCAGCCAAATGAAGATGGTCTTCCCATGATCCACCGAAATCTAGAACACAAGCCCGCAATAGATCTTCTAAAATGCGATTCACCCTCTCAGTCTGTCCGTCTGTCTGAGGATGATAAGCTCTGCTCAAGTTTAACTTCGTTCCCAGCTCGACTTGAAATGCTTCCCAGAATTTGCTAGTGAATATTGTATCTCTATCACTGACTATACTGAGCGGCACTCCATGTAGTCTAACTATTTCCCTGAAGTAAATCTGCGCCAGGCTCTGAGCGGTTCTATTTGATCTGATAGGTATGAAATGGGCGGTCTTCGTGAAGCGATCTACGATCACCCAAATACTGTCATTCCCTTTTCTGGTCCTGGGCAGACCATCAATGAAATCCATAGAAATATGTTCCCACTTCCAGCCAGGAACTTCTAGCGGTTGTAATAATCCAGCCAATTTCTGTTGGTCACTCTTGACTAGCTGGCAAGTAGGGCATCGGCTAACATATATTGAAACGTCTCTCTTCATAGCCTTCCACCAGAATGTTCTTTTGAGATCGTTATACATTTTGGCCATACCAGGATGGATACTCAGCTTGGACTTGTGACACTCGTCTAACACTTCCCTTTTTAGCTCAGGAACATCAGGAACACAAATCCTTCCTTTTAACCTCAAGGTCTCGTCGTTATCTATTTGAAAACACGATGGTTCGCCTTTCTGAATCCTTTTAATCATATCCTTAATAAAGTTATCCTCCTTCTGAAGAATAGATATTTTGTCAATCAAGGAAGTTGTGATAATAAAGCTGGCGATCATTACATTCTTTCTGCTTAACGCATCAGCCACGACATTGGCTTTTCCTGGAGTGCATATAATTTCAAAGTCATATGCTGCAAGAAACTCCAGCCAACGTTGCTGCCTCAAATTCAAGTCCTTCTGAGTGAACAGATACTTTAACGACTGGTGATCTGTAAACAGTTCAAATCTCTCACCCAAAAGATAGTGTCTCCAAATTTTCAAAGAGAATATGATAGCCAATAACTCAAGATCATGAGTTACATAGTTTTTCTCGTGCGGCTTCAGTTGACGGCTAGCATAAGCAATCACTTGACCTCTTTGCATTAACACTGCGCCAAGGCCTTCTCTAGAAGCATCAGTCCATACTTTTAAATCTTGGTTGCCATCAATGATGGTTAACACTGGAGCTGTCGTTAGTCTTAACTTTAGCTCTTCGAAAGCCTCCTCACTTTCTGGAGTCCATTTGAATTTAGAATGCTTCTTTGTAAGCTTCGTTAAGTGACCAGATATCTTCGAAAAGTCTTTAACGAACTTCCGGTAATAGCTAGCCAATCCGAGAAAACTGCGGACTTCAGTGGGGGTACTGGGCTGTTTCCAATTTTGAATAGCCGTGATTTTACTTGGATCAACAGCGATTCCTTCTTTCGATACAACATGGCCCAGAAATTTCACTTCATCCTGCCAGAATATACATTTGGAAAACTTGGCTTTCAATACATTCCGTCTCAGAATTTCTAGAACCTGTTCCAGATGCTTTTCATGTTCGGCCTTTGATTTAGAGAAGATTAGAATATCGTCAATGAAAACCAGAACAAATTTATTCAATACTCCTCTGAATACTCTGTTCATCAGGTCGACGAAGTAAGCTGGAGCGTTACATAAGCTGAACGGCATTACTAACCACTCGTAGAATAAGTCGGGGCCTCTGAACGCTGTAATTGGAACACACTCTTCGGCAATTCGAAGTTGATGGAAACCTGTAGCTAGGTCCATTCTTGAAAATACTTGAGCTCCATTTAATCGATCTAACAAATCATCTATTCGCGGCAATGGAAATTTATTCTTTATGGTCCGCTTGTTCAAATCACGATAATCCACACATAGCCGTAGAGTACCGTCAGATTTTGGGACAAATACCACTGCTGCACCCCAATCAGAGAAACTAGGCCTGATCAGACCCTTCCATACTAGCTGTCTTGTTTGATTGTCTAATTCCTCCTTCTCTTTCAAGGACATTCTTCGAATAGCGTGAACTACCGGCCTTGCATTGGGAATTAAAGCAATTTTGAAATCTATTTCTCTCTGCGGAGGTAAGCGAACGACTTCCTCGAACACATCCGCATAGTTCTTGACGATAGGAATATCTTTGATGAGGTCGGGAATATTCTCTGCGATTTCAGGGACATTTTCTATTTGGGATGGAGAAACATTCAAAGCTGCCCAGAAGTCTTTTCTATTAGCATTCTGACCTTCACAGGGAATGGTTATATAGCTCCCTGATTTAATCTTAGCTCTAACAACTCTCTCGGCGCATCTAACCTCTGCTTCATATTTGGTTAGCCAATCCAACCCCAGAATAAGATCGAATTCATTAAAATCCATGACGATAGAGATAATAGGGAATTTATAGCAAGAAAAAGAGACGGGTACTGCACAAATCCAACTGAGATTGATGGAACCCCCAACTGGATTTTGGACAGTCATTGGTTCTTTGAGCTTCTTCACATTTAAATCTAGCTTCTTAGCGGCACCCTTTGAAATGAAGCTTTGTGACGCGCCAGTATCAAACAGTACTTTAACTGGAATGTTCTTGACATTGAGCGTGCCTTCTAAAACATCATCCCTTTCTTGACTAGCTGAGGGATCAGAAGTTTTTGCTACTTCATTCACCTGAACTACTTCAGGCTTCCTCAAGAGCCAGCAATCCTTTGTAAGATGACCAGTCTGCCTGCATTTACTGCAACCTCTTTTCTCTTGGAAATTCTTCTCTGATTTAGATCCCCTTTTGATTCGTTTCTTTAGAGATCTGCAACTTATCGAGAGATGTCCTTGCTTATTGCAGTTGGAGCAAATAGTAGTTGTCACTGGTTCTTTCCCAGACTTAGCCCTTTTTCTCTTAGCACTAGGCTTCTCATTGACCTCTGACCTCGTACTGGCTCCAGCAATATCAGTTTCCGACTCTTCTTTGTCACTACAACAAACTTCTTCTTCGTCGCGCAACATTCCTTTCTTATTGAGATCTTCATACTGATAAGCCATGTATATCATTTCAGAAAAAGGGAGCTTCACATGCCCCAATACTTTATTCTGATATTTCCTTTGAAGCCCGTAAATAAATCTCAAATTCTTTCTCCTCGTATTCTGAATTAGATGGGGAGCAAAGTGAGAAAGTTCGTTGAATTTCTTATGATATTCTGGGATGGTCATATCACCTTGTATCAAATAAGAAAATTCATCACATAATCTCTCGGTCGCTTTGGGAGTAGTAAATCTTTCTAAGAAAATTACTTTGAATCTGTCCCAGGTGATATCACCTTCTGGATTATCTTTAATAACTGAATCCCACCAAAACAAAGCTTCTTCTTTGAGTGCCCAAGACGCCAGTAATCTTTTCTGATCGTCTCTCAGCTTTAAACCCTCAAAGATCTTCTCTGCAGAACGAATCCAAGCTTGCGTTTCCATAATGGACTCCTTGCCTAAGAATGGTGATCCACCAAGATTTCGAAATCTCTTGTATAGAACTTCTATATTGGATTCTGGCTGCGGGAGCACAACTGGCTCATTAGCTGGTCGAGCCATACGATCATTTCTTCTGTTCCTGTCACTCATTTTCTAGTACTTCTGCAAATGGCAGATCAAGTGTCAGGTCAAAGAAAATTTTCAAACATAGAAACATATACTTCAAGTGTAAATGTGTCCATCGAGGTGTAATTTCATTCTGCTTTACTCATACTAGGATATTACTGATCCTATCTGTATGGAGTTACCCGTCCTAAAACAATACTGGTTCTATTTCTGACGAGTTCGTTCAAATGTTATATTCCAGAACTAAGCTCAACCAAAGATCTGATACCACGTTGAGACGACCCGAAATCCCGTTCCGACGGAGACAAGGGTTATCTTAGGAATATAACACAGAAATAGATAATAGCAGAACAGAATTAAATAAATACACCAGATAATGAACAACAAAATATACTGGATAAAAGTAATCATCAGAGTTACACAGTATACAGGATCTTACTTAGCACAAATACAGTTCAGCTATACATAAATGTCTACAGCGGAAATAAACAAAATATGTACAATAGGAGCTGAACAGCATAAAAAGAGATAAATGATAGAATCCATCTTCAGCTCCAGCTATCCAGAAAGAACCAGCTAAACCTGAATACAAGGCTGCCCGTGTAGAAAAAGGGGCACCAGAGTTTGAGAGTGAAACAAACTACGAGTCCGTCATGGGACTGGTATGAGAAATCTACTCAACACATATATAATATGGCAAATCACAGGACCACGCCACTTTCGTGGAACGGGTTTACTCCATTGGATTGCCAGTGCTTTAAAACAAATCTTTCTTTTAAACATCGCTATGCTTTATGTAAAAATGAAGCCGTTATAATACTCAGTTCCCGTCACACAATGCAACGCAAACCGGAGGATAGAGTTTTTACCTTATAACGGTCAAAATATGCTTGATATGAATAAAACAAAGGCATTTGATATTATTGCTAGTGTTTATATGTTTTGAAAGCAATTTCAAATCATAACTATCAATCATAGACGACATTAATGCCCCATACCACTATGTCGCCATATATAGGTATACCATCAAAACCGCACAGTCACGTATTTGGAAATTGGTTTTCCGTCATGAACCAAGGCAAAAGATAGTCCTTACCGAATTCGTGACTCTCTAGCCCGAGCCACAGGATCAGAACGCATCAACCCTTTAGATCGTCAGGGCCGGTCCACCGATGTGGATTATTATGCCTGAACACTACGTCTCCCCGCCCTTTGGGGCGTAAACGAGCCAATGAATGACTCCATCGGACCCGGATCGTCCGATCAAACCGAGGCGCCTCGCAACAGCAACAACCACACAGGTGAAAAGTATATAAATGTCAGGGCTGGTAGGTCACTGACACCACCCTAGCTAGAAAGAAACGCAGGCCCTCCCTGATGTCCTCTCCCGTTTCTGGTTCATACCGGGGTGTGAGGCTCGCGAATTTACGTTATACACAAAGCTATGCCACACGGGCGGTGCTTTGATCATCTCCACAAGACTTTGCTGTTCAAAAGAAGCCCCGATCACTGCATCTTAGCATGCCACACAGGCAATTCATGCCATGCGACTGATGTCCATCGATATACAACATCTGAGCTCGTGCGTCTCAGAGAAGGGCGTTAAGCAAAAGAATAAATTCTCCGCCGCCAAACAGATGTATATTTAATAGAAATCAATCAACACAGAATAAAATCCAATGTCAGACACACAGTCCATTTACTAGTCCGTTTTGGGTCTGAATGAAACCGGAGGCACTAAATACCTCGCAAACCCATCGATCACCACATACGTCTGGACGATCACCACTCATTATCCATATTTCGGGATGCCTCCCAATCAGGACCTCGGTTTCCATCCAAACGAGGTGAAGATCTCCGGTCTTCGACCATCGTCTTCATCTTCGAATTTCAATCATCGGTCAATTATTCGAAATGTGGATTAACTCGGCCTTTTCAAATAATTCACGTATATTTAGAATTTCAAATCAATTTATTTCAATGGTTAAATTATTCGACAAAACCAATATTGTTCTTTAATGTAATTTTCACACCAAACACATTCAACCATCAAATACAACATAAATCGAGCAAATTCAGTTTATTTCCACTCCATATTATTTATGGTACTTTATAATGATTTATCGCTATTTTTATTTATTTTTAAAATAGCCCATTTATTCAAAACGACGCCTCGGGCCATAACGCGGCCGTGGCGCTGTTTTTCTTCAGATTTGATTTACACATATCTGAAAATCTAACCGTTGGATCTTCACAAAATTTACATCATTAGAAAGGTCTTTTCAAAACAAATCCAACGGTTCCAGTTTGGGGAAAATCCGACGTTCGGATCTCCCGGTACAATCGTTTGAAGTTTCGATTTCAAAATACGAACTGCAGCGTCGTTATTCGATTAAATATATAATTATATTTATATATATATAAATATAATCGCTTCTGGCGCTGTTTTTCATCAGATTTGAAATAAACATTCCAGACAATCCAACCGTTGGATTTTTACAAAGTTGGTGCCGTTGGGAAGATATTTCCAAGTCGAACCCGACGGTTGCGGTTTTGGGAAAATCCAATGGTCGGATTTCCCGCACTAGTTGTTTGAAATCACGGTTTCAAAATGCGAACTGCATGGCCACGTTTCGTTTTAATTTTATTTATATTTATATATTTATATAAATATAGTTCATTCAATGATTTCAATATCGTTTTCACTTCAAATATTTCACTAACGCCTTAAAATTTTGGAAAATTTCGCCATAACCTCCCCTGCACCGGGAGCATCGGGAAATCGCAAATAGCTTTCCCGGTCCTTCTAATCTCAAAAAGAAAAAGAAAAAGCCAAGCGGCTAGCCAACAGGCTCATAAAATCATCACCCAAACAAAACAGTAAATGTGTACCTATTTGTCGGGCACAAAATTTTATTCCTCTTCTCTAGCCCCTTTGCTATAACCTGTTCAATGAATATGCATGTACATATATATACAGTTCTTATCATTTATCATTTTCTATTCAACTTCATATTTGATTTCTATTTGGTTTAAAAACACCATTCATTCTAATGTTACATACATAGGTGCAAATCACTTCATTAGCTAATTAATGAATATTTCAACTCATATATGTTTATTTTGAATAAGTGGCTATTTTTAACACTTCACATTTCAACGATTTTCGCATATAATAAAAATGTGATTTTTATTGTAAAACAATTCATTTCAAAACACTATTTTTCTATATAGTTCATATAGGTGACAAAAATAGGATTTTTATCATAAAACAATTTCTTTTAAAACGAGATTATTTTACACAGTTCATATAGTCGATAAAAGGTGATTTTTATTATCAAACAATTTATTTCAAAATATGAATACCATTCAACACATGAATCTCAAATCAACAAATGAATATCGATTCAACACATGAAGGTTTTCTATAGTTTCTATATATAGATAGAAATGTGATTTTTATATTTAAAACGCGAATACCATTCAACACATGAATTTTTAATCAACGAATGAATATCAATTCAACACATGAAGGTTTTCTATTCAATGAATAAATATAGTTTAAGCAAATGAAAATAATTCAAACACATGAATGTTATTCAAAATTTCAGCAGCATAACGGCAGGGTAGTTAAAACCGGGACCGTCCCTAGTACGGCTCCTCGCTCTACCTTAAAACCTCGCGGTTTTTGACAATGGGGATCATGCATCTAGTTCGCACGCAGGCGGCATGTATATATTTATTTCATTTCCACAAACTAATCCTATGTGGTTTCAATCAAATATTTCTCAATCACAAATGGCTATTTTTCAACCACAATCAACCAATATCAACCACAAACAATCCCAAACAACCATTCGCTATCAATCAATTTTCACAATAATTTCAACCCATAAATATCGTCCGTGGTTTGTGGACGAGGGGCGTATATATATATATATATATATATATTTATATATAGCAATTCACTTTTATTTCCACACATAAATATATGGCTAGAAAAAGAAATTGAAGAGTGAGAAATTCTCACAGATAGCTATCCAACTTCACGACACTTCTTTTATAGAAATCTTCGTCGTTCTGCCTCTTGTCACTTCGTTGCCTGTATTCTCTACATATGTAAAAATCACATTTTTACTTCGCTATTCGATATATAAAAATCGTATTTTTACTTCGATGTTCAATATATAAAAATCATATCTTACTTATTTATTTCAATAAAAATCATATTTTTATTCTGCGACTTCTATTTTTAAAAACAATGTATATTTTATAGTTCAAAAATCTCTATGCTAATTTTATCTTTAAGCCATAAAAACAATGTTAATTTTATTCCTAATGACAATGTATCTTTTTATTTTTGAAAACCATATGCTAATTTTATTTTGAAAACCATATGCTAATTTCATTTTGAAAACCATATGCTAATTTTATTTTGAAAACCATATGCTAATTTTATTTTGAAAACCATATGCTAATTTTATTTTGAAAACCATATGCTAATTTTATTTATAAAATTCATACTCCTTATATTTTATAGAATCATGCCACTTATACTTAGAAAATCCTGCTCCTTATATTTTTAAAACAACATAGATTTATATTTTTCGATTCTAAAATAATGTATATTTTATATTCTAAAAATCATGCTATTTTAATAAAATCATATTTTTATTTTAAACTATTTATTCCAAATTTTAAAACAATTACTTTTTTTTCTTGGAATTTAAAATAATGTTTTTTTATACAGTTAACTACATTTTTAAGTTTGGATAATTTTAAACTAATTACTTAACAAAAATAAACAAAACAAAAAATAGAAAAGCTTACTGTTTTCTGTTTCTTCCTCGCTTACAATCCCCCCAGGCCGCAATGTTTTGAACCCAATATCGCGCCGTAGGGCTCGCTGTAACCCACCCCTCAGGATGTCGTTCGACGATCAACACTCCTCACAACAACCGGCTCCGACCACCCTTCCTTCGCTGACGACCGCATTGAACTCGAGCCCCTCCTCTTGCGTGAAATCGCGACTGAACCTGGCAGCTTGGAGGCAGAGATTCCTTCAAACCACAACACGATTTACAATCAAAACCCTATGAAGACCTAGACCGAACTCGGCTCTGCCATTTTTGTTTTTGGAGCTCCGAATTTCATTGAGTTAATTGAGAGATAAGAGAGGAAGAAAAATCGAGCGTTTCAGCCCTTGAAAACGATGAAGGCGGCAGTTTTCTGTTAAGTGAACCTAGGGTTTAGAATTTGGGGCATTTTATACTAATTTAATTTTAATATTTAATTTAATAATAACTTGTTTATTGCGTGAACTCTAAATCAAACCCAACGACTGTCGCTCGTAGCTAAGTACCCACATTAGGGACACAACGGGATATGTTTCGTAACCCAATTCGGCGGTTATGATCAGTTTTCATTTAAATTAAAATATAAATCTTTATATTTTTAATTTGAACATACATTTTAATTTACCGGGATCACATATTGACTTCAAAAAATTATGAAATTTGAAACCTAGCAATAACTTGACACTGCGGATCTAACAACAGTGGTTTCGTCGAAATCCGAGGTCGTTTGCAAAATGTCCATTTTTAAGGGCCTGAATTCCATAACGACTATTCAGAATTTTCAACTGGACATATCTTTTGATTCCCGCTATGAAATTTCGATTTTTCAGATTCGTTGGAAAGATATTCACTAATAGATTTAAATATTTTTGGTTTCAATAAAATCCGGATTGTTTTGCACCCGATACAGTCCGACAAAGTTTGAATTCAATTTTTGAACTGCAGCGCCAATTCAAGCCTCGTTTATAATTATAATTAATTATATTCGTTTTCAATTGTCGATTCAAACTCAGTTTTCATCGCCATTATTTAAAATATTTATTTTAAATATTTAAAATCCATTATTTTAGCCAATTTAAAAATTTTAAATTGGTTCAGATTTTCTGGGTCGTTACAAAAGGGTTTTTATTTTATTTTATTTTAATTATTTAATTTCAAAAAGGTTGGCTTTTCATACGACCTCGAAACGAGGCCCACCGCCTATTGTCTATAGCTGATTACCCCCGTTCCAAACGCAATGGGATATGTATCGTAGGCTGATTCGACTGTTTCGATCAGTTTTTATCAAAATCAACATATAACTCTATATATTGAATTTAAATGCGCATTTCAATTTACTGGGGTCACATACTAACTCTATAAATCCCAGAAAAATATTTTCTAGCTTCGTATTGATGATACTGTCCTAACAAAACTAATTTCATCGAGTTCTGAGGCCATTGGAAAAATGGCCATTTTCCAGTCGATTAAATTCAACTGAAATTGGTCAAACACGTTTTCCTTTGCCACACTCACATATTGATTCGAAAAATTATGAAATTTGGAATCTAGTAATAATTTGACATCACGGACCCAACAAAAGTGGTTTCGTTGAAATCCGAGGTCGTTTGCAAAATTCCCATTTTTAAGGGCCTGAATTCCATAGCGACTATTCAGAATTTTCAACTGGACATATCTTTTGATTCCCGCTATGAAATCTCGATTTGTCAGATTCATTGGAAAGATATTATCAATTAGATCCTATTGTTTTTGGTTTCACTAAAATCCGGATTGTTTTGCACCCGGTACGTTCAATTGAAGTTTGAAATCGAATTATCGAACTACCGCGCCATTTTTAATTCTTTTTATAATTATTATAATTATTTATATTCTAACGACGACATATATAATATATACGTTTAGAATTCTATTCAAAATAAATTTCTCGTCAATATTATTTAAGATAATTCATTTTAAATGTTCAAAATTCATTAAAATTGCCAAAATAAAAATTTTAAACTGGCCCAGAATTTCGGGTTATTACAATCTCCCCCACTTAAAACTTTTCGTCCCCGAAAAGGAACAAAGTCGAAAGTGGTTTGATTAATCAACTCTACGTTCGATCTGGCTTCCATTCTCTAACTTTTCAGTTTCTGAGAATTTTCAAATTTTAAAAAATTTGGCTAACACCCTAAATTTTCGAAAAATTTCGCCATAACCTCCCCTGCACCGGGAGCCACGGGAAAATCCCGAAATTTCCATATAGGCCTTCTGATCTCAAAAAGAAAAAGAAAAAGACAAGCGGCTAGCCAATCGGCTCATAAAATCATCATCACCCAAACAAAACAGTAAATTATAATAAACATGTACCTATTTGTCAGGCAAACAAATTTTATTCTCTGCTCTAGCCTCCTTGCTATGACCTGTTCAATGTAGGTACATATATATGCAAGCAAATGCGACCAATTTTCAATACAGTTCAATATTTGATTCAATTAGGCTAAGTGGATCAAAATTATCAAACAAATAAACAAACTACACAAACATCAATCAATTAGTGGATTAGAGTTTCAAATTCATAATTTGATATATATACAAAAAATCATGTTTTTGATGCCAATTCACAATAATGTATTCTAACTATATTAGTTTTGGTTCTCACACCAGCCTAATGGAAATATATAGAAATCACACATTCGAAACACGAACATAAATATTGATGATGTCATGACAATTATCAGTACCATCTCCGGGCGACTAGAATGTGATTATATATCTATCCAGTATATTAAAACTTCGAATATACGTTCATGACGCGTATATGCGAAATCTTTATATATCGGATTGTCCAAATTCAAAATAAATAAATATTCAAATACGTATAAAATGGTTTAAATTTTCAGAACAAAATTGTTTTCATTTGAAAAATATACTCTTCACACTCGTTCTAGGATACTACTGATCCTATCTCTAACGAGTCATTCTAATTGGATTTTACTAATCCAATATCTGATGAATTCTTTCGTATGGTTCTAATGTGTCTTGTTCTCGAGCTCTGTATACCAAAGCTCTGATACCAAACTGACACAACCCGAACTTCCCCGTGAGGGAAAGCACGGATGGCGTTGAGGACAAGACAAAATAGAACGCAGACGGAAGAACATTTCATTGCTATTACAGTAATTCCATCAGATATAAGAATATACAGAGTATAAATGAATAAATTACATTCGATAAATATCAGAGATTACAATAAATTACATAGCAACAGAAAAAAATACAAAGCACAACTGAAGGTGATACACGGATACAGAGCTTTCCGAGCATCATTCCAGCTATAAATCAGGATCCCGTGAATATAAATCTGCAAAACCAAAACTACTAGCTGCCCGTGCGGAAAATAAGGGCACCCAGAGTTTAGGTTAAAACAATAAACTCCAGGTCAGTCATGTGACTGGTGTGAGAACTAAAAACAGTTATTTAAAACTTGACTTTAAAAGAGAGTAATTCAAGGGACCACACCGTATAACACGGAACGGGTTTCCTCCCAAGAATACCAGTGCATAGTGAAAACAACGCAATGCTTTTTCGAAAAATGAAGCTATTATAAGACCCAGGTCCCATCACACAATGCAACGCAAGCCGGAGGATAGGGTTTTCCCTTATAATAGCCAAACATGCTTGGTACGTTTTAAAAACAAATCATTTGATACTATAATAAGTGTATAGTGTCAAAACAATTTCAATCATAAATATCAATCCTAGGCGGCATGGGTACCATCTATCATGTCGCCATACTAGGCTCTACAAATAAAACCAAGATACACGTATTGGAAATTGGATTTCCGTCATGAGTCGAGGCAAGGGGCAAGCTCCTCTCCGCTTTCGAGACACTCTAGCAAATGTCTCAGGACTACACACTCTGGGCAATCCTGTATGCTTCAGGCCCGGTCCTCACTTACGTTAGAGGATTAGTTATGCCTGAACACACGTTTCTCGGTCCTTACAGACCTAAAATCGAGGCGCCTCATCCAACGACCACATAGGTGAAAAGTATATAAATGTCAGAGCTGGTAAGTCACTGACACCACCAAAGCTAGAAAGAAATGTCGTGCTCTCCCTGCAGTCCTTATCCCCTTTTTAACTCATACCGAGGTGTGAGGCTCGTGAATTCACGCTATACACAAAGCTGCCACGTAGGCTGTGCTTTGATCATCAACCACAAGACTTTGCTTTACAACAGAAGCCTTGATCCATGCAACTCAGCATGCCACACAGGCAATTCATGCCATGCGATTAATATCTATCGATATATAACCTCTAAGCTCGTACGTCTCAGAGAAGGGCGTTAAGCAAGAGAATAAATTCTCCGCTACCAAACAGATATATATTTAACAGAAATCAATCAACACAGAATAAAATCCAATGTCAGACACACAATCCATTTACTAGTTCGTTCTGGGTCTGAACAAAACCGGAGGCACTTTCCTCGCATATCCATCCATCTCCAAGTACGTCTGGACGATCACCAACTGTTTCCATCCTCTTGGGTGTACAGCCCAATCAGGATCGTCAGTAATTATCCAAATGATGTGAAGACTTCCGGTCTTCGACCACCGTCTTCATCTTCGACATATCGTCGAATCGGTTATTCAGAATGGGTATAAACCCGGTCTTTCCGAACAACCCGCGTATATTAAAAACAAATGTTACACAAACACAACATACGCCTCATTCCAATTCAGCAGCCACTAACCGCAAATTAGCAAGAGAACAATTTTCCAAATATTAACCCCGAAGGCTGAAACCAACATCAGATCAATACCCAGGAAACCATTCTTCTTAACTAACCTACAGCTAGTTTCTAAATTTCACATTATTAGGGAAAGGTTCCCATTAATTTTATCCAAGATAAATTCTTTAAAATTTATCCTTTAATCTTCCTTTGGATGTCGTTTCAAACCAAATTATGGTTTTGTAAACTAGTCGAGATTAGCGAACCACACCGAAGTAATAATTTTTTTATTTCCCAATCCCAACCTATTCATCCCATGAAGAAAAACTGGTAATACTTCATATCTAACACCACAGTGTTATCGGTAAAATTAATTACCATTTCACGTTCAAATCTAATTAAAGATTTAACTATCGCTTTGGAGCAAAGCTGGTGATACTCCATTCTCGCTCATTTGCCAAATTTGATAATTTAGATTATCAATTCATGTTTCAATCTAATTGCAGATTCATTAAAACTCCTTTTACTGGGTTAAAGAACTAATGTCATTAAAAAACACAGTTCACGATAAACCCAAATCACATTCTCTTTATTATCGGGTTAAAGAACAAGTGTTATTTAAAACACTGTTCACGATAAACCCACAAATCAATTCTAATTCAATTCCAATTAAATATATTAGAAATTCCGATTATTTAAAACCCCTTTTCAAATCTAATTTATTTATTTAAAAATAATTGGGTTTTACATTTAGTTCAAAACTAGTTCATTTCGATAAAAATCCATTTTTATCTTTTGAAATATGGAGTTTTACATCCCAATTTTTCCCAAATCATTTATTATGATTTCACACAAATTATTGATATTTTTAATAATTTTATCAAGGCCCGTACAGTCGATTTCCATCAACGGCCATCGAACTGCACTTACAACGACTTTTTTCAAATTTGATTTGGACGTATCTCCAAATCCAACTGTTAGATTTCAAATTTCTAATATTCGTTAGAAAGCTCTTTTCGATACGAACCCAACGGTTATGTTTTTAGGAGAATCCGACGGTCGAATCTCCCGTAATGTCCGTTCGAAGTCAATGGTCGAAATTCGTGAACTACCGAGGCGCGGCGCGTTCTATTCAGGCCATTATATTATATATATAATATATATAATATATATTTCGTCGATTTCTATTTAAAACGAATTTTATGAATAGTTTTAAATTCGTTTCAAAAACAATTTCAACTTCCATTTCAATTCAAATCAAAATTGAATTTTTTCCTTATAAATTCGTTTTAAAATTCATTTCTATTCGATTCAAATTTCAATTCATTTTGAATTCACATCAATTCGTTTTCAATTCAATTTGAATTCGTTTTCAATTCAATTCGAATTTGTTTTATATTCAATTCGAATTCGTTTTATATTCAATTCGAATTCGAATTGGTTTTATATTCAATTCAATTCAAATTGGTTTTCTATTCGATTCAATTCAAATCGGTTTTCTATTCGATTCAATTCAGATTGGTTTTCTATTCGATTCAATTCAAATTTCGATTCAATTCAAATTGGTTTTCTATTCGATTCAATTCAAATCGGTTTTCTATTCGATTCAATTCAAATCGGTTTTCTATTCGATTCAATCCAAATTGGTTTCCTATCCGATTCAATCCAAATTGGTTTTCTATTCGATTCAATTCAAATTGGTTTTCTATTCGATTCAATTCAAATTGGCTTTCTATTCGATTCAATTCAAATTGGTTTTCTATTCGATTCAATTCAAATTGGTTTTCTATTCGATTCAATTCAAATTAGTTTTCTATTCGATTCAATTCAAATTGGTTTTCTATTCGATTCAATTCAAATTGATTTTCTTTTCGATTCAATTGAAATTGGTTTTCTATTCGATTCAATTCATATTTAAAAATGAATATAATCGATATAAATATCGTTTGCGTCAAAATAGCGCATCTCTAATCAACACAGCTTTATATATTTCAATAATTCCGTTATTCTATTCAACAAATGAATATTTATTCTATTCAATACGTGAATCTAAATATTTCATTCAACACATGACTAATCTCAACGGATGAGTACGGTCAACACATGAACCTTTATTTTATAAAGATAAAGATGTAGATTTTATTATTAAAATATTTCGTTCAACACATGACTAATCTCAACGGATGAGTACGGTCAACACATGAACCTTTATTTTATAATATTCTTTATTTTCTAAATTGGAATGAGGCCCAATCAATTACCATATAAAGTTAATTATACAGATTCCATACAACACATGCATATAATAGCAACGATAAATAATCAACCATCACCCAAAGTGCAATACACTGTATAAGCATCAAATATAGATATCTAACGCTTATAACAGCTTGTCAATCCATCGATCGACATACAACTAATTATTGGTATTAGTGTATACCGTATTTTATCCCAATACCCGTGTGGGGTTTCAAATCATCAAACATAGATTTTTATTTGTGCAGTTGGGCGATGTATAAAATTTATCGACCCAATCAATATCAGTCAAATCAGTGTATATAAACAAATCGGCCGATTTGTTTATAGATATTTATTTATTCACTTTCACGTTAAAAATTATATTTTTAACGATAATTAATTTATTTCAACACATGAATATTTTTATTATCTATTTCACATCAACTTCATAAATAATTTTCACAACACATCAAACAAACAAACAAGCCATCCATGGTCTGTGGATGACGGGTGTCGGGTGCTACTAAACACCGTCTGCATCCTAGTATATATATATATAACTAGAAAAAGGAGAATGAAGAGTGAGAAATTCTCACCAATAGCTATTCCAACTCCACGACACTTCATTTAGAGAAATCTTCATCGTTCTCGCCTTTAGTCACTTTCGTTGCCCATAGCCACTACATATATAAAAATCACATTTTTACTTTGCTATTAAATATATAAAAATCGAATTTTTACTTCGCTATTCAATATATAAAAATCGATTTTTTTCTTCGCTATTCAATATATAAAAATCGAATTTTTACTTCGCTATTCAATATATAAAAATAGAATTTTTACTAACTACTATATAGATAAAAATTCTATTTTTACAACGCTACTATATATAAAGATTTTGCCTTTTCAAATTTAAAGATTTCGCCTTTTCAATTTCAAAAATCCAATCTTTTCTATTTTAAAAATCTAATCTTTTCTATTTTAAAAATCTAATCTTTTCTATTTTAAAAATCTAATCTTTTCTATTTTAAAAATCTAATCTTTTCTATTATCATTCTTGCATATAAAAATCAAATTTTTATGTCATCTATATAAATAAAAATTATTCCTTTCATACATGATAAAAATATCATTTTTACATAATTGAAAATCATATTTTTGTACAACGAAAAATCTCATTTTTCTACAATGGAAATTATTATCTTTCTAATCTAAGAAATCATGTTTATGTTTCAAAATCAAATCCTTTTTAAACTAAAAATCAAATCTTTCTCCTATATAAAAATTCAAAATTTCTTCTATATAAAAATCCCCCTTTTTTTCTATAAAGATCAAATTTTTATTTAAAAATAATATAGAACCCCTATTTTTTTCTAATAAACCAACTACTTTGAAATAAAAATAAACAACTGAAAAGATTAAAAATAAAAATAACTAAAAATAAAGCTTACAGGAATCGGAGAGGAGGGGCGTTGGTGCTCACGCGGAGGCGGAGGTAGGGCGTCGGGTGGTTGCTGCGGTGGTGGTAGGCGGTTTGGGGCTAGGGAGGGTTCGAAATGGAAGTGGAGAGAGGGAGGGTTGTTGTCGCACGAGGAGAGAGAGAATAGAAGGAGGAGGCGCGGCAGGGGGGAATAGCGGTGGCAGGCGGAAGTCGGAGGGGGGGGGGCTAGCGACTGCGAACCTTGGTGGAAGTGGGTGAGTTTTCGTGGATGGCGGCACGGGTCTCGATCAGAGGAGGGAGGAGAGAGGAAGGAGGGGGGTGCGGCTATCACTTCACGGCGGCGGTGGCGCACGCCCCTGGGCGGCGGCTCCACCTTTTTCTTCTTCTTTTTTTTTTCGAAATGAATCGGGGGGCCTGGAGGAGTTTAAGGGGAGAGGAAAGAGAAAAGGGTTTTTATTTTATTTTATTTTAATTATTTAATTTCAAAAAGGTTGACTTTTCATACGACCTCGAAACGAGGCCCATCGCCTGTCGTCCATAGCTAATTACCCCCATTCTGAACACAATGGGATATGTATCATAGGCTGATTCGACTGTTTCGATCAGTTTTCGTCAAAATCAACATATAACTCTATATATTGAATTTAAACGCACCTTTCAATTCACTGGGGTCACATGCTAACTCTATAAATCCCAAAAAAATATTTTCTAGCTTTGTATTGATGATACGGTCCTAACAAAACTAATTTCATCGAATTCTTAGGCCGTTGGAAAAATGGCCATTTTCCAGTCGATTAAATTCAACTGAAACTGGTCAAACGCGTTTTCCTTTGCCACGCTCACATATTGATTCGAAAAATTATGAAATTTGGAATCTAGTAATAATTTTACATCACGGACCCAACAAAAGTGGTTTCGTCGAAATCCGAGGTAGTTTGCAAAATTCCTATTTTTAAGGGCCTGAATTCCATAGCGACTATTCAGAATTTTCAATTGGACATATCTTTTGATTCCCGCTATGAAATCTCGATTTGTCGGATTCATTGGAAAGATATTATCAATTAGATCCTATTATTTTTGGTTTCACTAAAATTCGGATTGTTTTGCACCCGGTACGTTCAATTGAAGTTTGAAATCGAATTATTGAACTACCGCGCCATTTTCAATTCCTTTTATAATTATTATAATTATTTATATTCTAACGACGACGTATATAATATATACGTTTCAAATTCTATTCAAAATAAATTTCTCGTCAATATTATTTAAAATAATTCATTTTAAATATTCAAAATTCATTAAAATTGCCAAAATAAAAATTTTAAACTGGCCCAGAATTTCGGGTTATTACATTGATTGGGCCTCATTCCAATTGGGAAAATAAAGAATATTATAAAATAAAGGTTCATGTGTTGACAGTACTCATCCGTTGAGATTAGTCATGTGTTGAACGAAATATTTTAACAATAAGATTTACATCTTTATCATATATAAAATTAGAAACTAACTGGAAAATATATAAGATGAGTGGTCTCCTGGATATTGATCTGATGTTGGTTTCGGCCTTCGGGGTTAATATTCAGGGAATCGTTCTCTTACTAATTTACGGTTGGAGTCTGATTTGAAATCAAACGATAGATACCATAATTTTTATAAAATATATTAAATAACAAAAATAGTCACACGTGGACAGTACTCATTCGTTGAGATTAGTCATGTGTTGACAAAAATATAGAGTCATGTATTAAAAGAAATATAGATTCATTTGTTGAATAGAATAACGAAGTTATTGAAAAATATAAAGCCGTGTTGATTAGAGATGCGCTATTTTGACGCGAACGATATTTATATCGATTATATTCATTTTTATAATGAACATTGAAAAGAGATAAAAATTGAATATTTATAACAGGAATTCGAATTGAATTGAAAAGAAAACGAATTATTGAATTGAAATGAATTTAAAACGAATTTATAAGGGAAAATTCAATTTTGATTTGAATTTGAATTGAATTGAAATTTGAATTGAATTGAAATTTTAATTGAATTTAAAACGAATTTATAAGGGAAAATTCAATTTTGATTTGAATTTGAATTGGAAGTTGAAATTGTTTTTGAAACGAATTCAAAACGATTTATAAAATACGTTTTAAATAGAAATACCTGAATAGAACGCGTCGTGCCGCGGTAGGTCGTAAATTTCGACCATTGACTTCGAACGTACATCTCGGGAGATCCGACCGTCGGATTCTCCTAAAACCAGAACCGTTGGGTTCGTATCGAAAAGAGCTTTCTAACGAATATTAGAAATTTGAAATCTATTGGTTGGATTTGGAGATACGTCCAAATCAAATTTGGAAAAGGTCGATGTAAGTGCAGTTCGATGGTCGTTGTTGGAAATCGACTGTATGGGCCTCGATAAAATTATTAAAAATACTAATAATTTGTGTAAAATCATAAGAAATGATTTGTGAAGAACTGGGATGAAAAATCCTACATTTGTAAAGGTAAAAATGGATTTTTATCGAAATGAACTAGTTTTTGAACTAAATTTAAAACCCAGTTATTTTTAAATAAATAAATTGGATTAAAAAGGGGTTTTAAATAATTGGAATTTCTAATATATTTGATTGGAATTGAGTCAGAACTGATTTGTGGGTTTATCGTGAACGGTGTTTTAAATAACACTTGTTCTTTAACCCGATAATAAATAGAATGTGATTTGGGTTTATCGTGAACTGTGTTTTAAATGACATTAGTTCTTTAACCCAGTAAAAGGAGTTTTAATGAATCTGTAATTAGATTGAAATGTGAATTGATAATTTAAATTATCAAATTTGGAAAGTGAGCGAGAATGGAGTATCACCAATTTTGCTCCAAAGCGATAGTTAAATCTTTAATTAGATTTGAACATGAAATGGTAATTAATTTTACCGATAACACCGTGGTGTTTGATATGGAGTATTACCAGATTTGCTTCATAGGATGAATAGGTTGGGATTGGGAAATAAAATAAATAATTACTTCGGTGTGGTTCGCTAATCCCAACTAGTTTGGAAAAACCTTAACATGGTTTGAAATGATATTCAAAGGAAGATTAAAGAATAAATTTAGAAGAATTTATCTTTGATAAAATTAATGGGAATCTTTCCCTAAGAATGTGAAATTTTGAAACTAACTGTAGGTTAGCCAAGAAGAGTGGTTTCCTGGGTATTGATATGATGTTGGTTTCGGCCTTCGGGGTTAGTATTTGCGGAATTGTTCTCTTGCTAATTTACGATTGGCGACTGCTGAATAAGAATGATGCGTTTCTTGTGTTTATGTAACATTTGTTTACTATATATGCGGGTTATTCAGAAAGGCCGGGTTTATACACATTCAGAATAACCAATTCGACGATAAGTCGAAGATGAAGATGGTGGTCGAAGACCGGAAGTCTTCACATCGTTTGGATAATTACTGATGATCCTGATTGGGCTATACACCCAAGAGGAGGGAAATAGTTGGTGATCGTCCAGACGTACTTTGGGATCGATGGATATGCGAGGAAAGTGCCTCCGGTTTCGTTCAGACCCAGAACGAATTTATAAATGGATTGTGTGTCTGACATTGGATTTTATTATGTGTTGACTGATCTCTGTTAAATATATATCTGTTTGGCGGCGGAGAATTTATTCTCTTGCTTAACGCCCGTCTCTGAGACGTACGAGCTTAGAGGTTATATATCGATGGATATAAATCGCATGGCATGAATTGCCTGTGTGGCATGCTGAGTTGCATGGATAAGGCTTCTGTTGAAAAGCAAAGTCTTGTGGTTGATGGTCAAAGCACGGCCTACGTGGCAGCTTTGTGTATAGCGTGAATTCGCGAGCCTCACACCTCGGTATGAGTCAAAAACGGGATGAGGACCCAAGGAGTGCACGATGTTTCTTTCTAGCTATGGGTGGTGTCAGTGACCTACCATCCCTGACATTTATATAATTTTCACCTTTGTGGTTTGGATGCGAGGCGCCTCGATTATAGGTCCTATAGGGCCAGGAAACGTGTGTATAGGAATAACTAATCCTCAAACGTAAGGGAGGACCGGTCTTGGAGGATCCCAGGGGTTACCCAGAGTGTGTAGTCCTGAGGCATTTGCTAGAGTGTCTCGAATCGGAGAGGAGCTTTCCCCTTGCCTCGAATCATGACGGAAATCCAATTTCCAATACGAGATATTTCAGTTTTATTTGTAGAGCCTAGTACGGCGACATGATAGATGGTACCCATGCCGCCTATTATTGATATTTATGATTGAAATTGTTTTGACACTACACATTTATAATAGTATCAAATGATTTGTTTTAAACGTACCAAGCATGTTTGGCTATTATAAGGGAAAACCCTATCCTCCGGCTTGCGTTGCATTGTGTGATGGGACATGGGTCTTATAATAGCTTCATTTTTCGAAAAAGCATTGCGTTGTTTATTCTATGCACTGGTGTTCTTGGGAGGAAACCCATTCCGTGTTATACGGCGTGGTCCCTTGAATTACTCTCTTTCAAAGTAAAGTTTTAAATAACTATTTTAGTTCTCACACCAGTCACATGACTATCTGGAGTTTATTGTTTTAAACTAAACTCTAAGTGCCCCTATTTTCGACACGGGAAGCTAGTAGTTTTGGTTTTGCAGATTTATATTCATAGGTTCCTGATTTACAACTGGAACGATGCTCAGAAAGCTCTGTATCCGTGTATTACTTTCAGTTGTGTTTTATATTGTTTTTCCGCTGCTATGTAATTTATTGTAATCTCTGATATTTATCGAATGTAATTTATTCAATTATACTCTCTATATTCTTGTATCTAATGGAATTGTTGTAATAACAATGAAATATTTTGTCTGTATTCTTTTGTGTGTTGTTCTCAAAGTATCCGCTCTTTCCTTACCGGGGAAGTAACGGGTCCTTACACAGTGCTTAAACTGGATGACATTTATATTACTTTCATCTTTGTGGTTGTTGGAATGCGAGGCGCCTCAATTATATGTCTGTAAGGACCGGGAAATGTGTGTTCAGGAATAATTAATCCTCAAACGTAAGGGAGGACCGACCCTGCCGATTCCAAGGGTTACCCAGAGTGTGTAGTCCTGAGGCATTTGCTAGAGTGTCTCGAAGCAGAGAGGAGCTTGCCCCTTGCCTCGACTCATGACGGAAATCCAATTTCCAACATGAGATATTTTGGTTTTATTTGTAGAGCCTAGTATGTCGACATGATAGATGGTACCCATGCCGCCTACGATTGATATTTATGTTTTGAATTGTTTTGACACTATACACTTATAATAGTATCAAATGATTTTATTTAAACGTGCCAAGCATGTTTGGCTATTATAAGGGAAAACCCTATCCTCCGGCTTGCGTTGCATTGTGTGATGGGACCTGGGTCTTATAATAGCTTCATTTTTCGAAAAAGCATTGCGTTGTTTATTCTATGCACTGGTGTTCTTGGGAGGAAACCCATTCCATGTTATACGGCGTGGTCCCTTGAATTACTCTCTTACAAAGTAAAGTTTTAAATAACTATTTTAGTTCTCACACCAGTCACATGACTGACCTGGAGTTTATTGTTTTAAACTAAACTCTAGGTGCCCCTATTTTCGACACGGGAAACTAGTAGTTTTGGTTTTGCAGATTTATATTCATAGGTTCCTGATTTACAACTGGAATGATGCTCGGAAAGCTCTGTATCTGTGTATTACTTTCAGTTGTGTTTTATATTGTTTTTCCGCTGCTATGTAATTTATTGTAATCTCTGATATTTTTCTATTGTATAATATTTATTCATACTCTGTATATTCTTGTAATCTGATGGAATTGTTTGTAAATAACAATGAAATGTTATTCTATTTGCGTTCTATTTTGTCGTGTTCTCAAGATAATCCGGGCTTTCCTTACCGGGGAAGTTACGGGCTATCACACTTTTCCTAATTTTCCTATTACCACTTCCTACACCCATTCTCCTTCTACTCTAATACACTTTTTCTTGATTTTAAACTACCACCACATGGCTACGTTTTCCAATATGGTCTAACCCCCTCTTCTCCTTGGATGCAGCCACTACTTTACTTCTTCCCTCTTCACTCCATGCCTCAAAAAGCATCACACAGTTAAGCTCTCATGTACATGCATACCCGTGCACATGCACCACATCTCTGGCCTTCATGACACCACCGCGCTGTCATCCACACCCCAGAAAGTTGTCTGAGATCATACCCAATACCTCGGTCAAGCTACAACAACCACCATTCAAATTTTCACCTCTCCATCATTTTAAAACAAATACATAGTCTTCGAGTAACACCAAGAATGGCCCTCCCCCGATCACCTCTGGCCACCGTCAGGCATGCCTCCACCACTGCATTGAAGACCAACCCTGTACGCTTCCCCTAACCAAAATCCAGAATACTCGATCCATCCCAACACCCTCACGATCGGATTAACTAGAGTAGCTAGAAATACAGTCCCAACCCTAGATTAGCCTCACCCATTCCCCTCCGACCATCGAAGACCACATAACTCTGACAAACCCTTCATCTACATTCCTCGAAACTCTACCCAACACAGTGTCAAATTTCATGAACCAATTTCCAAGAATTCGATTTATTACTCCACAACAAACAATAAATTATATCTCATAATATAAGACATTAAAAATCATGATTTCTGTTTTAAAAATCATGATTTCTCAATATCATTACACTGGTATAACCCATTTCAATAATTTGAATGATCAAAACTTGAGTTGTAAAACCCATTCACTCTGTATTTCCAATATCTGGAATTTTATACTATAGAATTTGGGATTGAACTAACCTTAAGTCTTAAATGAATCATTTTAATGTTAGACTCATGTCCGATAATTGGAATTTAAGATATAGATTTTTTATAAACTAGAGAATATGTTTTCTTTTTGCTTCCCATATAATTCCTTTCTCAAGCAATTGTTTGCAAAAGAAAACAGAACCTTATTTTGGTATTGTTTACAGGCTCCGAACTTATTCCAGCCCCTCTTCACTTTGTTTTTAGCATGAACACTGACTGATTACCTATTCAGAAACATTTGAACATATATAAGAGTTTGTACTGTCCTATATACTCTGCATACATCACTATTTATGTAGATGGTAACCAGTAGAAGAATGTGAAGTTTATTCACCAATATTGAATGATGTTCAATGCATTCCTAGTTTCAGGTTTATACAATGATCACAAAACATATTACATTCTGGGGTATATTTTATACATACATATATATATATAATAGATAAAACTGGGAAAAAGGGTTTACTTTCTCAGTTTCAGGTTATTGATTTTAGGCATTTCCCATTCTTAACATAAAGCTTTAGATTCTCATATACATACATTCAGGATAGTAAAAGATGTATATCTTAACAAAATCAGTGAATAAAAGGATAATTTACTCGCATCTTATTCCTATTATTTCCAGATTTTAATGTCAGTATACTATCATCCTTTTTCCAGATTTTTAAAGGAATTAAACAACCAAATGAATGCATCAGGGGTTGTTACAATCACTAATGGGTTTTTTTTTCCTATTTCCAAGCTACTGGTCTTACCATTCCAGATTTTACTACAAGGAACAATTTAAATAAGGATGCATATGTATATGCTAACTTAACTTATAAAAATCAGTGAAACATAGGAGATGTTTACTCACCCTATAGCTTTCTCCTGTTCTAGAGTTGCTCCTACTACTTGATTTCCATTGTTCTCAGAAAGTTTGGCGTGAGGATATAGACAAGTAGAAATATTAAACTATTTGCCTACTTTATATTTTAAGGTTTGTAGGCGCTACAGTGTATTGTTTTTAGACTTCTTCGTTTTCCAATCCTATTCTATAGCAAGTATTATTTTGTTATGTTAGATTTTTACTGAAGTATGTCTTCACTTTAGTTTATAGAAATACACTAATTTCCCAAGGCCATGCCCCATAAATGGCCGCAAGCTTCCTTGGATTTGTAACCTATGAAACAGATTTTCTTATTTGTTTTTCAATATAAAATGGTTTGATATTTTGTTAAAAATGATTTTTCTACTTGCAAGTTGGTACTGCCAATTTTTAGGTGATGGCTCTTCCACATCTTAGCTATACTATTTGGTGTTAAATCTCATTAATAAGTTTTTGACTTTTGCTTGTTGTATATATGCAGTAATACTCCTTATTTCTATCTTGTCATTTCATCATACGTGTGGTATTCATCACAATATGATTTATAATTAAAACATTTATGCTAATGTGATGACTCTTTGTGTATGTTTGATAATCAACATATACTTTGTTTTGATTATGGCATTTCACCATACACATAGTGTTCATTATTTAAATGTTTATGGGTATATGTAGTTGTAAGGTTTCTTGCATATGTTACCAACTCTATTGTATGCAAGGCTTCTTAATTAGAGATCATCTTCATTATACAAGCACATATATTATGTTATAAGAGTATATGTATAATTCTAGTGCATGGGATTTTAATTTAAAGATTGTGTTAATTATCCAACATTCAGACATAAGCCAAATTATATGTATATCTTCATATACATTTATATACCCTTATATATATTCACATATATAATTATACACAAGTTTTTAGTTGTTTAATTATGTTTCACTTCCCTATTAATTTAATTAATCATTATAACCGGTGTTTATTACTAAATAAGGTCGTTTAAAAGCCGGGACATTTCAAATTCCAATGTAAATTCTCGTTCAAAAATCTTTATTCAATTTATGTTCCGAACTTTGGAGTAATTTCTATTCAATTAATATTCCGAACTTCGGGATAAATCTCACCGTTACAGATCAACTCAAATTCTCTTATAAACATTCCCATTTTCAAAACGTTTGCTTTTAAAACCATTATTCACTTTTAGATGTGAGTATTATTCCTTAATAGGAATCTGGACTCGTTATATCAAATTAATTTGATTTCATTTATAAATACCATTACAGGCTCAAACCTTTTTATCGATTCACATTATAAATCCACTTAATTCATAAACTCCGTTTATATGTCAAACTTTCATTTACAAGGTTATAAATATCTCTCGACTTCACATCCTATTATAAAATATTGGGTTCAAACCAATTATAATTTATTTTATCAAGTTCCAATTGTTTTAAATAACTTATTTTATAAAATTCGACATAGTCGAATTCCATTTATAAATCCTCTAGATTTATTCCAATTTGGTTTATATTTCGAATTCTAGAATAAAATCTATCGCTTCGTTTTAAAAATTATTTATAATTTCCCTTTTTCTCTTCAAATTTCCATTTGAATCCACATTCCCAAATCCAATTTCCTTTATAATATTCTTATTTCGCAAAATATTTGCTTAAATCCATTATTCACATCAAATATGAATACTATTTCTTATATATAATCAAAATAGTTTGATTTCGCATTTAAAAATAATATCTCAAATCCAAATTCTACTTATACTTCTATTTATATAACTATTCATAAAAATCTCATTTTAGTTCCAATCACTTATAATTTCGTTTATGATTCCCTTTACAAATGCTAAGTTCTAATTCGATTAATGATATTGGCGTTAAAACCGATTTTTACCTCTCAATATGAATCCAGACTAATATATATATATATATATATATATATATATAACTTATCCAATTATAAATATTTTAATTAATTTACAAACATCATTATAATTTAATCTTCTCAGTTGATCTGATAAAACAGATTTCTATTTAAAATCTACTTTAAATCAATCTTCTCATAATTCTTTTATACCTTGAAATTACATTTTATAATTCTATTAATTTTCCAAATATTTTCTTTTATAAAATCCACTGATTTTATATAAATATTTTAAATTCAATATCCACTTCAAAAATACCATTTTATATTCCAATATAACTTATGGTATTTAAAATACCAAATTAAAAGGCCAATGTGATCCAAACACATCATAATCAATCCCAAATTTTATTTCACATCATATATCACAATATATGAAAAACAGTAATATAAATTATTAAGAAATCCAGTTGGATCCCTTCAACTTGTTTCCCTACATCCACAGATGTTAATCAACATCAATAACACTAATTTCATTTCAGTATTTGATATCACGGTCAATATAGTCACTATTCAACTAATGACTATACATATATATATATATATATATATATAACTATATCAATTATTTGCAATTCATCCAAACAACCATCACACAACATCAAATCATCATTTATCAATATTAAAATACGTTTACAAAGTTATGAACTGAACAGAGTTAGTGAGTTTACTCACATTGGTCATTTATCATTAAATAACATAAATTGTCATCGATTCAAATCAGACATTTTATTTTTCCATAATTTGTAACAAGCTCCAAATAGCACCAAACTTCACGGGATTGTAATATTCGTCGATATGGTTCCAACGACACTTATTTCGTCGGCCTGACATCGTATGACAAAGATATCACATTAACAAGTTATACACTATTTAAATTACATTAACTTTAAATTATATATATTACCTTAATCATGTTTTAATCAAATCCTTTTCTTCTCCTTCCCTGGTTCAGACCCGCACAGTAAAAAACATCCCGAACTTCATCAAAACTGTCATTACCGCAAATATAAACTTCCATTCTCCATCTACCATTAACGAATTTACAAATTGACTTGGTCAACACCTTCTCCTTCACAAACACTTCGCTTGTATACCCTCATTGCTCAACTCACCGACCTCCAGACATGTCCGAATCTCCTGCTCCCGCACTGACATCGCGCTTCCACCGAAGATAAATGCCACCATACTCCAAACTAATTTTCTTAAAGGTGTCATTCCACCCCCACAATCAAAAAATGACATCAAAATACAAATCAATGCTTTCATCTTCACTGTTTCCCAACCCTAGTGCTATTGTATAGACAAGTATCAAACTATTTTTTCACTGAACTCCCTAAAAGTTTGCCAACATATGCCATCTTCCATCACGATCCTAAATACAACAATCAAATCATGATTCAAAGCACCACAAATCACAAATTTCCCAACCCTATTGTGTTGTGCTTATATGACAGCAAACAAAAATTGATCGAACCCAACAAAAATGTACATTAGCCTGAAGAGAATTGCCTCAGGAGTTCAAAAATATTTGTGTGATGATTTACAGTATTTTATATGACTTGATTTTGATTATATAATATAGGATTTCTCACGTTTTACTGAGAAAATGGTGGCGGCTCAAAATAGCTGAAGCCAGAATTTTCAATAGGTTTAGGAAGGGAAAAGATTATTTATATGTAAAGGAAATAATATTTTATTTATTATTTTACTAATATTTATTGAATCGTTACCTCCGTTTATTGTTTAAAAATTCATATGATCGCATACGGAATCTGTTTGGGATGAAAATGGAAACGCAGCTATAATTTAACAATGTGGACCCAATGAAACTTGTTTCATCGAAATCCGAGTCCGTTTACTCTAAAAACGCTAGTTCGAAGTCGAATTATCGATCGATTCACATTTAAATATCGCACGACTGCAAAATAGCTCCTATTTGCAAAAAACTTGAAATCTAACAATAATTAGTCATTACGGATTTAGAAAAAATTTGTTTCATCAAAAAAAGAGATTGTTTGCAAAAAGTCTATTTTCCAGGCTTTATAATAAACCAATAAAATATTAATATATTACAAAACAACTCAATTTAATAATAATAAATTATTATTATCGTATAAATCCGAACAGAATATCATATAGTTGCAAAATAAACATATTTAGATTTATAACTCGATATTTCAAAATTTGAGTTAATCGATATTCAATTTATATAAAAACCCTTTTTATATTATTAAATAAATCGTTGTTATTTATAAACAATTCCATAGCGACTTTCTGAAAATTTGATTTGGACATAACTTGCAATCTACAAGGAGAAATCTCCGTTTTTCTCTTCCACTAGAAAAATCCAGTCAAATATATCTGAATGTTTCTTGTTTCAAAGAAATCTGACTTATAACGAATCCTGCATACTCATTTAAAGTTCAAAATGTAAAATTAAGAACTATCGTGATGTTATGAGCTCGATTTAAATTATATTATAATTGATACGTTCAAACTTCGTTAAATAAATAAATTCATTATTATAATTGTGATGACCCCAAACTTCCGTTGACCGAAAGCAAGGATAATCATTTTGGAATACAACATAATTACAACAATAAACAGATCTCAGGGAAAGAACATAGCACATAAACATTTCAGTGGAAATAAAATTTCATCAGCATCACAACAAAACATCAGAGTATGCAGTTTTACAGGATCCACTTAGCAATACAGTAAGTCTCAAAAGATAAGGGAATAAATTCCAAATTCCATTACATACATCAAAAGCAAAAGATGGAAAAAATGTCTCAAAGCAAGATAAAACTAGAGAAAGGCCTTCTTCTTCTTCCGCCCAAGCAAGCTCCAAACAGAATGTATCACCTAAACCTGTCAATTGGCTGCCCGTGTGGAAAGAGGGCACCCGGGTTTGCAAAATGAAACAAACTACGAGTCAGTCATGGGACTGGTGTGAGAATTCTTAACTAAATTAACTATTAATATGGTGAATCTCAGGACCACGCCGCTAACGCGGAACGGGTTTACTCCATTGGATTGCCAGTGCATAATTTTATAAAGTTTGGGTAAAACAGCAAAATGACTTTTGAAAAATGAAATCATCATAAGACTCAAGTCCTATCACACAATGCAACGCACACAGGAGGATAGAGTTTTCCCTTATGATGATCAAATATGCTTAATACGTGAAAAGTAATATTTTAATATTATCATTAGTGTTTAAGCAGTATTAAAATACTTCAAAATACATATATCAATCCTAGGGCATAGGTACCATATACTATGTCTCCGTACATAAGTTTACAATCAAAACCGTGATGTCGTATTGGGAATTGGTTTTCTGTCATAAAGTGGAGGCTAGGGATCATCCTCTTCCGATTCGAGACACTCTAGCAAATGCCTCAGGATCCCCCGTAGTGAACCCTTGGATCTTCAGGGCCGGTCCCCACCTAACGGTAGTGGATTAATTATGCCTGAACACACGTTTCCCGGTTCCTATGAACCTATAGTATGACGACTTCCGGCCTATAAAAACCCGAGGTACCTCAATCCAAAATCCACATAAGTAAAATGCCGGCCCATGTTAAAACCCAAGCACCACTAGCTAGAAAGAAACGGGTGCACTCCCTGCAGTCCTAATCCCGTTTTTGACTCATACATGGGTGTGAGGCTTGCGAAGTTACGTTATACACAAAGCTATGCCTAAACAGGCTATGCTTTGATTATCAGCCACAAGGCCTGCTTTTCAACAAAGCCTTGATCATTGCATCTTGGCGTGCCACGTTGACAATTCAACGCCACTTCGTATCAGGGTGTTAAGTAGAGAATAAAATTCTCTACCACCAAACAGACATATATTAATAGAAATCGATTTGATTACATGGGATGAATCCCAACGTCGGACACGCATCCATTTACAAGTCCGTTCTGGGTCTGAACGAAACCGGAGACACCAAAGAGGTTCTCGCTTATCCACATGATCAACACACACGTCCGGACAATTACTGCTTCAACCCTGTCCTGGGAGCAAATCAGTCCAAGGTATCAGAAATCATCGTCCATCCGATGTGAAGATCGCCGGTCTTCAACCATCGTCTTCTTACATCTTTGATTAAACCGCCGTCAATTATTTGAAATGAGTTAAACTCGGCCTTTTCAAATAATTGTCGCATAATTAGAATTTAAAACATTTCATAAATATTTATAACTATTTTTCGCTATTTTTATTTATTAAAAATAGCTCGAAATAAATAAACGACGTTTCGGGTCAATGGGCGGCAGTGGCGCTGCTTTTACCAAAATTTGATTTACACATATCTTAAAATCTAACCTTCGGATTTTGATGAAATTTATATCATTGGAAAGCTCTTCCCAAAGCGGTCCTAACGGTTCCAGTTTTGGGAAAATCCAACGGTCGGATCTTTCGGAATAATCGTTTAAAGTTACGATTGTCGATACGCGAACTACTGCGCTCGTTTTGTTTAATTTTATATTTTATATTTATATAAACTATTTGGCGATTTCTCCTTGTTAAAATCCATTCCTATTACTGTATGGAAATAACATTTTTGTCCGCCAATTCTAATGCGAAAAAATGATGGTTTCAACAATGTATAATTTTATCTCAAATAAAAATGGCATTTTTGTTCGCCAACTCTAATGCGGCAAAAATGATGTTTCAACGATGTATAATTCTGTATCAAATAAAAATGACATTTTTGTTCGCCAACTCTAATGCGACAAAAATGATGTTTTAACGATGTATAATTTTATATCAAATAAAAATGATATTTTTGTTCGCCAACTCTAATGCGACAAAAATGATGTTTCAATGATGTATAATTTTATCTCAAATAAAAATGTCATTTTTGTTGGCCAACTCTAATGCGACAAAAATGATGTTTTAACGATGTATAATTTTATATCAAATAAAAATGACATTTTTGTTCGCCAACTCTAATGCGACAAAAATGATGTTTTAACGATGTATAATTTTATATCAAATAAAAAAGACATTTTTGTTCGCCAACTCTAATGCGACTAAAATGATGTTTCAACGATGTATAATTCTATATCAAATAAAAATGACATTTTTGTTTGCCAACTCTAATGCGACAAAAATGATGTTTTAACGATGTATAATTTTATCTCAAATAAAAATGACATTTTTGTTCGCCAACTCTAATGCGACAAAAATGATGTTTTAACGATGTATAATTTTATCTCAAATAAAAATGACATTTTTGTTCGCCAACTCTAATGCGACAAAAATGATGTTTCAACGATGTATAATTCTATATCAAATAAAAATGACATTTTTGTTCGCCAACTCTAATGCGACAAAAATGATGTTTCAACGATGTATAATTCTATATCAAATAAAAATGACATTTTTGTTCGCCAACTCTAATGCGACAAAAATGATGTTTCAACGATGTATAATTTTATCTCAAATAAAAATGATATTTTTGTTCGCCAACTCTAATGCGACAAAAATGATGTTTTAACGATGTATAATTTTATCTCAAATAAAAATGACATTTTTGTTCGCCAACTCTAATGCGACAAAAATGATGTTTTAACGATGTATAATTTTATCTCAAATAAAAATGACATTTTTGTTCGTCAACTCTAATGCAACAAAAATGATATTTTTTTAAAATGTATTCTTTCTTATATTATGAAATGCGCTTTTATCCTATTTGTTTTAAAGACGTAAAAATGAACTTTTTTTATTCTATTTGTTTTAAAGACATAAAAATGAATCTTTATGCTTTTTGTTTTAATAACATACAAATGAACTTTTTATCCTATTTCATTTTCATAAAAATGAACTTTTATCCTATCTCATTTTTATAACATAAAAATGAACTTTTATCCTATTTCATTTTTATAACATAAAAATGAACTTTTTTCCTATTTCATTTTCATAAAAATGAAATTTTATGTTTTTTTTAAAAAATGTATATATTTTATCTCCTTTTCTTTTACAATGAAAAATATAAATTCTTTTGTCTTCACCTAGAAAAAGGTAAATCTTATATTTTAACATAGAAAAAGTAAATTTCCTATCTTTCTTTATTACAAAAAAAAATATGTAAATTTCCTATTACACTTTATTACAATAGACAAATGTAAATTCTCTATTACACTTTATTACATTAGATAAATGTAAATTTCCTCTTACTCTTTATTACATTAGAAAAATGTAAATTCTCTATTTATTGTTTTTATTTTCATATGTAAATTCTCTTTTTATTGTTTTTATTTACATATGTAAATTCTCTTTTTATTGTTTTTATTTACATATGTAAATTCTCTTTTTATTGTTTTTATTTACATATGTAAAATGTAAATATTTTCCCTTCTTTTCTTTTACATTGAAAAAGTAAATATTTTCTTTTCTTAGAAAAATGTAAGTGTTCTATTATTTCTAAGTTTCAATTTTTAACCCAACCCCAAAGTATGATCATTTCAACTAAATAGACATAACGATGAAATTTTGATACATTTTCAACTAAATTAACATAACTATGAAGTTTTGTGTCATCACAACTAAATTAACATAACGATGAATTTTGTGTCATTACAACTAAATTAACATAACAATGAATTTTGTGTCATTACAACTAAATTAACATAACGATGAATTTTGTGTCATTACAACTAAATTAACATAACGATGAATTTTGTGTCATTACAACTAAATTATCATAACGGTGAATTTTGTCTCATTACAACGACGACAACATATGATCGGGTGTATAATTTCCATGAATCAAAATAAAAAGGTCCCACCTTTATTTTGTGAAATCAAACAAAATATATGAACTTTATTTATTTTACAAATTAAAATAAAAGATCAAATCTTTATTTATTATACAAATCCAACTTTCTTTTATTTTATAAATCAAAAACAAAAGATCAAAACTTTATTTTATTTTGTTTCAAAAACAAAAGATCAAAACTTTATTTTATTTTGTTTCAAAAACAAAAGATCAAAACTTTATTTTATTTTGTTTCAAAAACAAAAGATCAAAACTTTATTTTATTTTGTTTCAAAACCAAAAGATCAAAACTTTATTTTATTTTGTTTCAAAAACAAAAGATCAAAACTTTATTTTATTTTGTTAATCAAATTAAAATTCTAACTTTGATTTTTGTTTCAAAATAAAAATTTAACTTTAAGAGAAAGGAATAAAAATAAAAATAAAAATAAAATTGAGAACTTTATTATGATTACATCAAAATTTTACAGATCCAAACTGTCATATTATAACATGATATCACAACGAATATAATTCAACTATACAACAATCACCACATAACAGATCAGAAATAACATATAATGATTCAACTGATCGAATATAATTAAATTATTTAATTATTCAAATTCAGAAATCTCACTGTCGTTGAAGATTTTGGCCAAAATTCAAACTGTTCAGAATCAACTCCAGTCAGTTTAGACGCGTAGATCTCAGTCACACGATCACACAGCTTCTGAAATTATTCAATTTCATTTAAGTATGCATTAATTATGGTCAAAATAAGATGGATAATATTTTATATTAATTAATTAATAAATTAATTAGAAAACAACCTTTCTTCTACTTTGATAATTATCGGCCACGGGTTTCAAGTTGGGTTCGATTCTAGGTCTGTAATTTTCTTCAAACAGGTGGAGCTGGAGACCGATCAGATAACTGCACGTTGAATGGGGGATGCCGATGCGCGTTCGCTGGCGATGGGGGTGGCTCGGTGGTCCACCGCGGCCTGGGTGGCGGTCGACAGGAGGCGCCTTTGGCGGGTTCGTGCTCGGTCTACGGTCGACGAGAAGGTGATCTACCCGTATGAAAATAAGGAGGGAGGAAAGGGCTTCGATTTGGTATATGTGAGGGGTTCTAATTCGAAGAGATGGAGGAGAGATTAGTGGAGGAAGTTTGGAGGTCGTAGGCCATTGATTTGGGGTGGGGGGGGGGGGGCGACAGAAGATGATGAATAGTGCATTAGGGTTTTCCAATTCCTATATTTATAATATTTTAATGTATTTTTGCAAAAAAAAAACCATATCTTTCAAACCGGATCAATTTCAGTCCAACAGAAGGTGCCCCTAGCCAATAGCCCATATTCCGGATCCAATGGACAGGACCCGTCAGCCCAAATGGCTGTCTGTGGCCTGTATTATTTAATTTAATATTTAATTCCTTTATTAATTTAATTCGTCTGCATAAATAAATTCACCGAGGCCAGAAACGGACTCAGGAAAATCCAGAAAAAATATATTTGTCTATGTTATGACGATACGGTCCTAACAAAATTAATTTCGTCAAATTCTGACACTGTTTGAAAAATGGCTATTTTTCAGTCGATTAAATTTGACTATAATCGACCAAACACATTTTCCTTCGCCACGCTCACATATTAATTCGAAAAATTCTAAAAATTGAAACCTAGCAATAATATGATGTTCCGGTCCCAATGAAAGTGGATTCATCGAAAACAGAGATCATTTGAAAATTGACTATTTTCGCTGGCTTTAATATTATTTAAAAATGAAAATTTTAAATTCTGCCACATTTGTCCACCAAATAATTTAAAATGAAAATTTTAAATTGGTTCGGTTTTTCCGGGTTGTTACAATAATTCAATTCTAAACTAAATTAAATCTCTTAAATTATCCAAGACGCACAATATTGCAAATTCAATTTATTTTTGACTATTTCGGGAATTAAATTAATTATCCCACTAATTATATTAATTAAATAATCACAATTATTTAATTCAAATCATTTAAATTTGCCAAAATCATAATCCACATAATTTAATAGGTTAATTATTAAATTGCTAAAAAGCTGGGACGTTAGATTCCTTCCCCCCTTAAACGAATTTCGTCCTCGAAATTATTAAGCTGGAAAAATGCTGCCAACCCTACTACCTAGATTAAAAATATTTTGTTTTACTGCTTAACTGCAGTTTCAACCGAACCAATTTATTTTGATTGAAATATTAATTCATTCTTATTAATGAAAATTTTCAAAAATTCTAACACCTAAATTTTAGAAAAATTTCGCGTGTTTTCTTTGCACGGCTCAATCGGTATAGCTACAACTTGCCTCTCTAGGCCTTCTCCAATCCAAAAGAAAATCAAATAGCCAAGCAGCTTGCCAAATAGGCTCATTAGATCATCAAACTCATATATAATATAAACTTGTACCTTTTTGTTGGGCATCCAACTCTATCATTTCCATCTGCTATCAATTCAGCATAAATAAATGTCAACCCAATAAATCTCCAATCATTTCATCCTCAACACGATTATTTTCTTATACTCAAGTCAAATTCCATTTCAAATTCGAGTTCTATTCTTGATCCCAAACTCTTAACCCACCAATCCAATACTATTTCAGATTCCTATCTCACAAATCTAATTATTAACCATGTTAAAATCTATCCATTATCCCATTTACTAATTTATTTCCCAAATTAGTTATCTTCATCTCCAAATGAAAAATATGATTTTCATTTCAAGAATCAAACCATTTACTCAACTGAGTCCAATTATATTTCAACATCCAATTTTACTTGATATTACTCTATTTCAATTCAGTTCCACTTAACTGGCTTCAATTCAATTCCAATTTGTTTCCACAAATTTTTATTTAACTTGTTTTTAATTCAAACAGTCTCTTCCTAGGAGTTTTTAATAGCTTAGTTTTTTCTAAAATAAAATATTCCTTTTCGGAATTCAAAATAACTTATTTTCCCAAAACAATCCAAAAACAATATCTTTTGTAGTAATCCTTCACTTAGAAACTCGAAAATGAACACTAATGATGCAGTCGTCATCATCAGAATTATTTTCCGGCGACCAAAGTGAGTTCAGTACTATATCATTTACAAAACTCATCCTTAAATACTTCCATTTTGAAATTATTTCAAAATATCTTTTAGAATGCTTGGAAAACATTTTAAAATCTCCCAGGATCTTAAAATTTACATATATTTAATCCAAATCCATTTACACGCACTTTTTCAAATTTCCAGAGTTGTAATTCCAATCTTGGTTTAAATTCATATTTAATTCATCTAATTTTTATATTATACTTATACGAATTCTGATTGGTTATTTATAACCATCTATATTATAATTTTATTTAATTATAATAATAACCGAAACACCTAATATACTGTAATAATCCCAAGATAAATATTTTCTTTATATCAAAATAAACTTTGTTGAAATATTTCATTTGCCCTCTTTTCAAAACATACTATGTCGGTTCATCGTATTCAAGTGTTTAGAAACCCCTATCGATACAGTGGATCATATTGTTCGACCAGAATTCATAAACCACTCAACCAATAAATCTCCATAGTATAAAACCATTTTTATATCAAATAACAAACACGCACTCATATATACACACTCAAACTTAATCTACGATATTACTTACCCCATCTCTATAGAGTTACGCACACAGAGCTAAGGTAGTCACTAACCTTCAGCTCTGATACCACCGTAACAAACCGACAAATTCCCGATCCTGAATATCGACACAAATACCATATCGACTAACGAAGCACCAGGAATTTACCAGATCATTAATAGAAAGAAGTTAGAGGGTGAGAAATAGAAAGAAAGTTAGAATAGAAGAAGAAGAAAAAGAACATAAATACAATGACATCAGAGTAAACACGAATCTCACGGCAGAACGAATAAATATATTATATAACATAACTTTAAAATACAACTATGTACTTATATATACATACAATCTTCAGAGTACAATACTTACAAAATAGCGGAACTAATCAATAGCTATAAGATGTTGAAGCCTCCTGCTCTAAGCTCTTCCAAGTATATCTGAAAAATCCCGAACTACTTGACTGCCCACACAAATTTGGGAACCCAAGAGTTTAGGGTAAAACAAAACAAAATAAACTCTAAGTCAGTCATGGGACTGGTGTGAGTAAACTCCAATCATTTTGTTTAACTTTTAAAATCCCTTTCAAAGGATAATCGTAAGACCGATCCACACTTAAACACGGATGGTTTTTACCTTATAATAACCCAAACATTCCTTGAAATCAATACTATTCTGATATTATAATAGTGTCTAAATCAAACAAATAGCAATCTAGCGGAACGCTTGCATCTCACGCTCCACATAAATAATATACAAACAAAAATCGCAGGCTCCTATTGGAGAATGGGTACCGACAAGCAAGGTATTGGACCACCTTCCGACAGTGTATCTCTAGAGAGGAATACACCGGGTTCTACAAAAACATCTTGCAACTAGGCTAAACATGACCGGTCTTGAGTGCACCGAATGTATTATCACCAACGGTTGGGATCAGCAACCGTTTCCCGAAAGGGACCACATCGAAATAGATTAAAGAAGCAAATGGATTTTCTCTAAATGAAGTGACAATGCACCCTAATTGGGAGCTAACTACTTAGCTAAATGGACTTTCTCTAGATCAGGTGACAATAAACCCTAATTGGGAGCTACCCAATTAGCCATGCAACCTATACGATTTTATACCATTTCCCGGTTGTGAGGCTTGAGGCCACGCTTTTCTTTTTGACATGTCACATCTTTATTTACTTTGAATGCCAAATCATCAAACCCACCAAAATCATTTATTAATTTCCCAAAAAATATCACGGGCATAAAGATAAGTGTAACGACCCGAGGGATTTGCGACCTTCGGTAACCGACATAAAACCCACGTCGATTATCCAAACATCGAAAATACCAGAACGTCAATAGAAAGAAGTTAGAGGGTGAGAATAGGTAAGACAGAAAGTTAGAGTAGAAGAAAAAGAAGAACATACAACATCATTAGAGTAACACGAATCTCACAGCGGAACGAACAATATATAATAGATACATAACTTTGAAATAAAACCAGTATACGTATATAGTAACATTATCAGAGTACAACACTAACAACACAACGGAAACAACAATAGTTATATAATCCTGAAGCCCCCTACTCCAAGCTCTCCAAGTAGTGTATCTGTAAATTCTGACTACTTGACTGCCCGTACAAAATTGGGCACCCAAGAGGTTAAGGAAAACAAAACGAAATAAACTCTAGGTCAATCATGTGACTGGTGTGAGTAAACTCCAATCATTTCTGTTTAACTTTTAAAATCCTTTTAAAAGAAAGAATAATCATAAGACCAATCCACATATAAACATGGATGATTTTTACCTTACGATAACCCAAAACATTCTTTTAAAATCCATACTATTCTGACATTATAATAATGTCTAACACAAGTACTTAGCAATATAGCAGAACGCTTTCATCTCCCGTTCTACATATAATATACAATCAAAACCGTGGGCTCTTATTGGGGAATGGATTTCTAACTCTAACAAGGTATGGAACCACCTTCTGATCAGTGTACTCTAGAAGCGATACACTAGAGTTCAACAAGAACATCTTGTAACTCGGCCACACATGACTGACCATTCATTTCGCTTGAATGTTCCGAATATATTGTCACCTTACGGTTGGTAAACCAACATAACTTATAACGACCCGAAGAAATTCGACACTCGAATTCTGATAATAATATACAAATCCTGTATTACTTGCCAGAACTCAAGTAACAAAACCACCAGATAGTTATTAGGAAGAATATTATAGGGTGAGGTAAGAAAGAAAGAAATATTAGAATAGAAGAAGAATAACCAACACACACAGAGTCTCACATCGCGGCGGAACAAAATATAATACAGACATAAATTTTTATTGAGAGCTTTAAATAAAACTTACAATCATCAGAGTACATTAACATATCTGGACAGTTATAATAACATTTCCTCGTACATATTCCCATAATGGAATAAATACTAGATATCATACGTCTGAACACCTCCAGCTCATCTCTGGACCTCGTAGCATCTGATAAACTAGACCTGTACACCCCGATCTAACCCGAGCATTTACAAAACACTGGGTCAGTCTGGTGAACCAGAGTGAGAAAAACACATTAAGCTTATAGGTATCATACAACTTAATTTTAAAGTCAAATTCGTTTGAAAGAAAATGATAATCGTAAGACCAAATCCACACATAAATACAGACGGTTTTTACCTTACAATAACCCAAATCATTTTTGGAAAACAATATTTTTCTGATATTATGATAGTGTCTAAATACAAATAAATATCAATCTAGCGGAATGCTTGCATCTCATGCTCCACATATACAATCAAAACTGTGGGCGCTTATTGGAGATTGGATCCCGACTATGACAAGGTATGGAACCACCTGCCGATAGTGTATCTCTAGCGGGGAATACATTGGGTTCAACAAGAACATCTTGCAACCCGGCCCACACATGACCGACCACTCATTTCGCTTGAGTGTATCGAATGTATATCACCAACGGTTGGGCTCAAACCACCGTTTCTCAAAAGGGACAGCATCGGTAGATTAAAGAAGCAAAAGGAATTTCTTTAGATAGGTGATTATACACCCTAACGGGAGCGACCCATATAGCCATGTTGTCTGCCCGATTTTTGTCATTTCCCGGTTGATGAGGCTTGAGGCTACACTTTATCAGCACATCACATTCACTTCGAATGCCACATCATTAGATCCATCGAAATCACTAATTGACGTCCACAACAATACTTTATGTGTTAGCTAAAGGAAGTTTCCTTCTCTGCTTTCACTCTTGGTATAGTTGAAGAAATCAATGTACGTGACCTTTCTGGAAATACTCTATCAGACATCCATCCATACAAGTCACCCAGGAACAGAATGAACCGAAGGCACTCTCCTACTACATTCGAGGAATCACCCTGAGAATCAGTAGCGAGAACTCCTCGTAAATCCGTAGATTCCAACCACGACAGAATCACAGTATATCTCTGCTTGCAATTAGAGTTTTAAGTAATCCTTCCTCTTATAAGGATCAATGGTCTTTAATGGCCCCATCTTGAATTAGCACTTTTAACGTATTCGTATTTGCTGGATGGTATGGTATTCGGATATATATATATATATATATATATATATATATCTGATCCTGGTATTTCCGTACCAATAATCGTATGAGCCAAATTTGATAGTCTGTTATTTAACTATCAAATAAAACAACCATTCATCCATAAAGGAAATGGATTCACTGAATCACTACTCGGTATCATTTAGCCTCTTTACCGAGCCATCCGTTAATTATATTCTTTTTAATTTTCCAATCTTTGAAATACCACTTTTACTCCTTATTATAAAATAAGCGTAACAACCCGGAAATCCGAGCCAATTTAAAAATTTTATTTTGGCTATTTTAGCGAATTTTGATTATTTAAAATAGATTATTTTAAATAATAACGACGAGAAATTTATTTTGAATAGAATTCGAACGTATATATTTATAAAGATCGTCGTTAGAATATAAATAATTATTTATAATTATAAAAGGAATTGAAAATGGCGCGGTAGTTCGATAATTCGATTTCAGAATTCAAATGAAAGTACAGGATTCAAAATAATCCGGATTTTAGTGAAACAAAAAATATTTGAATCTAATTGAGAATATCTTTCCAATGAATCCGAAAAATCAAAATTTCATAGTGGGATAAAAGGATATGTCCAGTTGAAAATTCAGAATAGTCGCTATGGAATTCTGGCCCTTAAAAATGGAAATTTTGCAAACGACCTTGTTTTTCGACGAAACCACTTTTTTTGGATCCGGGATGTCAAATTATTGCTAGGTTTCAAATTTCATTATTTTTCGAATCAATATGTGAGCGTGGAAAAGGAAAACGCGTTTGACCATTTTCAGTTGATTTTAATCAACTGGAAAATGGCCATTTTTCAAACAGTCTCAGAATCTGACGAAATTAGTTTTGTTAGGACCGTATTGTTGATACGAAGCTAGAAAATATTTTTCGGGAATTTTTAGAGACTGTATGTGGCCCTGGTAAATTAAAATGTGCGTTTGAATTGAATATATAAAGATTTATATTTTAATTTTAGCGGAAACTGATCGAAACGATAGAATTGGCTTGCAAAACATATCCCATTGTGTTCGAAATGGGGATAATTAGCTAGGGGCGATAGTAGGTGGGTTTGATTTGGAGTTTGAATCGAAAAAGAACAAATTGGAGAAATTAAATATTAATAAATAAACTTATATAAACAATTTTCCAAGTCAAATGCCCTAACTACTTTTCAACCCAGTCAAAACCCGCCGACCTCTAAATCCTTCAACACGGAAAATCGCTCACCCAAATATCCCGTTCAATCTTGAAAAATTCACAAAATTTCTGAAGCAACGTCGTTGTACTCTCTCCAATCTTTGAATCCGTACGGTAGAGGTTATCAACTGTGCGGGGGTTTTCTCGTTTCGTACCCCTAAACCCTTACCGTATCGTGGCGAAATCCTCCCCCCTCATGCCGTTGAGTTCATCGAGGTACATACCGGAGGAAGTTCTTGCGAAGGTCGACAGCATGGCAGCCTCTGATCGACATTCATCGACTTGGTTTGCACGAAAATTCGTGCCCTAGGTCTTGAGCATTGGAAGGGGACGTTGGCTGTGAGTCTGAAGCAGTTTTGGACAATGATGGTGATTAAGGTAATTTAATTTTAACTAATTTAATTAAGGAAATAATCAGAAATTAAAATTATAATTTCTATTATGTATACATTGTTTAAAAAGCAAAGTAAGATCTGAAATTTTCTAATATATAATAGTAAAGTAAGATCTGAAAGTTTAAATATAATACATTGACAAAGGTTGAATTTTTAAATATAAAGAAGAAAAAAAACATAGTTTTTAAATCAGTTTCTATTTAAATTATCATAGTTTGAATTGAAAGTATTCATCGCTGTTTTGAATAGAAAATATACATTGTTGTTTTGAATAGAAAGTATACATCGTTGTTTTAAATAGAAAGTATACATCGTTGTTTTGAATAGAAAGTATACATCGTTGTTTTGAATAGAAAATGTATATCGTTGTTTTGAATAGAAAATGTACATCATTGTTTTGAATAGAAAATATACATCATTGTTTTGAATTGAAAATATACAACATAGTTTTGAATAGAAAATATATAAGGAACAATATAAAAATACGATTTTTTATATATGTATGAAAGCGGAATAAAAATACGATTTTTATACATATGGTTTGGGAATAAAAAATATAATGTTTCCCGTGCTTGTAGCGAGATAATAATAAGATTTTTAGTATGTAAAAATATACGATTTTTATGATAAAAGTGTTAATATAAAAATGTGAATTTTAGTTATATATAGCGATGTTAAAAACGTGATTTTTAACATATACCGCGTGAAACAGATCTCGTTCGAGACACGATGAAGATTTCCTACATATGAAGAGTCGTGACATTTGGTTTAGCTAATCGGTGAGAACTCCTCACCTTTTATTTATTTTTCTAGTTGAAATATATACTAGGATGCAGACGGTGTTTAGTAGCACCCGTCATCCACAGACCATGGACGGCTTGTATGCTTGTTTGTTTGATTTTGCTGTGTAGTTGATTGTGTGATGTGAAATGAAATAAAAATATTTTTATAGTTAAAAATATTTTGTAGTTAAAAATTGAAATTTTAACGTGTATATGAAATGAAATAAACTAATATAAACAAATCGGATGATTTGTTTATATACACACATTTGAGTGATATTGTTTGGGACGATAAATTTTACACATCGCCCAATTGCACAAATAAAATATGTGTTTGAGTGTTTGAAAACCCCGCACGGGTGTTGGGATGATATATGACATACACTAATCCCAATAATTAGATGTATGTCGATCGATTGATTGACAGAGTGTTATGAGCGTTAAATATTTATATTTGATGCTTATACAGTGTAGAATGCACTTTGGATGATGGTTGACTATTTACCATTGTTATTTTATACGTGTGTTGTAGAAAATCCATATAATTAACATTATATGGTAATTGATTGGGCCTCATTCCAGTTTTGAAAAAGAAATATTTTGAAATGGAAATGTTTTGAAATAGAGATATTTTTGAAATAGAAATATTTGAAATAGAATATTTGAAAATAGAAATATATGAAGCCGTGTTGATTAGATTGACGCCATTTTGACGCGAACGAGATTTATATCGATTTTATTCATTTTTTCAATGAATATTGAAAAGAATTGAAATTCGAATTATATTGAAAAGAATTGAAATTCGAATTATATTGAAAAGAATTGAAATTAGAATTAGATTGAATTGAATTGAATATAAAACGAATTCGAATTGAATTAAATATAAAGCAAATTTGAATTGGATTGAATATAAAGCGAATTCGAATTGAATTGAATATAAAACGAATTCGAATTGAATTTAATATAAAGCGAATTCGAATTGGATTGAATATAAAACGAATTCGAATTGAATTGAATATAAAGCGAATTCGAATTGGATTGAATATAAAACGAATTCGAATTGAATTGAATATAAAGTGAATTCGAATGGAATTGGATATAAAATGAATTCGAATTGAATTGAATTGAAAAGAAAATGAATTCAAATCGAATTAAAATCGATTTGAATTGAAATCAATTTGAAATGAAGTTAAAACGAATTTATATTGGAAAATTCAATTTTGATTTGAATTTGAGATGGAAGTTGAAATTGTTTTAAAAACGAATTTAAAACGGTTTTTAAAATACGTTTTAAAAGGAAATCGACGAAATATATATAATATATATATAATGGCCTGAATAGAACGCGCCACGCCGCGGCAATTCGTGAATTTCGACCATTGACTTCGAATGGATATTGCGGGAGATCCGACTGTCGGATTCTCCTGAAACCGGATTCGTTGGGTTGGTATCGAAAAGAACTTTCTACCGAATATTAGAAATTTGAAATCTAACGATTGGATTTGGAATTATGTCCAAATCAAATTTGGAAAAGGTCGCCGTAAGTGCAGTTCGATGGCCGTAGATGGAAATCGACTGTACGGGCCTTGATAAAATTATTAAAAATATCAATAATTTGTGTAAAATCATAAGAAATGATTTGGGAAGAATCGGGATGAAAAACTCCATATTTGAAAAGATAAAAATAGATTTTTATCGAAATGAACTAGTTTTGAACTAGAATTAAAATTCTATTTATTTTTAAATAAATAGACTGGATTTGAAAAGGGTTTTAAAAGTAACCAGAATTTCCAATAATTGAATTGGAATGAATTTGAATCGAAATTGTCTTTGGAATATTTCGATGTTGGATTTCGTGATTATACAGATAGCGTTATGGAAATTTGAAAGATATATTAATATCGTTATTTCCAATACGATATTTGTTGGTCGTAGAATTTGATATTGAATATAAGCCGATATATTTTCTATTCAGAGCCTTGTATTTAATATCAAATGTGATTTGGGTTTGTCGTGAATGGTGTCTTCATTAACACTGTTCTTAAACCCAGTTGAGAAAAAGATTAAATCTTTTTATTTAGATTTAATGAAGTGTACCAATTAAATAATATTTAATTGGAATTGAATTGGTATTGATTTTTGGGTTTATCGTGAACAGTGTTTTAAATAACACCTGTTATTTAACCCGATAATTAATGGAACGTGATTTTGGGTTGTCGTGAACGGTATCTTCAATAATACTGTTCTTAGGCCCAAAGGAGTTAAGAAAATCAGAAACTAATTGGAGAATAGTTAAGTTGAATGGTTTCTGGAGTATTGATCTAATGTTGGTTTCGGCCTTCGGGGTTAATACTTAGGGAACTGCTCACTTGTTTATTTACGGTTAGGGACTGATTGAAATGTGATGTGATTTTGGGGTTTATCGTGAACCGTGTTTTAAATGACACTGACTCTTTAACCCAGTTAAAGATTAAACTAAGTGGAGTTTTAATGAATCTTTAATTAGATTGAAAAGATCGAGAATGGAGTATCACCAGTTATGCTCCATGCGTTAGTTAAATTTTTAATTAGATTTGAATGTGAAATGGTAATTGAATTTACCGATAACACCGTGGTGTTAGATATGAAGTATTACCAGTTTTACTTCATGGGATGAATAAGTTGGGATTGGAAAATAAAATAAATGACCACTTCGGTGTGGTTCGCTAATCCCGACTAGTTTGAATTGGTATTCAAAGGTATATTAAAGAATAAATTTTAAGGAAATTATGTTTGATAAAATTAATGGGAACATTTCCCTAAGAATGTGAAATTTAGAAACTAACTGTAGGTTAGCTAAGAAGAATGGTTTCTTGGGTATTGATCTGATGTTGGTTTCGGCCTTCGGGGTTAATATTTGGGGAATTATTCTCTGGTTAATTTACTGTTAGTGACTGATGAATTGGAATGAGGCGTATGTTGTGTTTTTGTAACACATGTTTATTATATACGCGAGTTATTCGGAAAGACTGGGTTTATCCCATTCTGAATAACTGATACGACGATAAGTCGAAGATAAAGACGGTGGTTGAAGACCGGAGGTCTTCACATCGTTTGGATAATTACTGATGATCTTGATTGGGCCATACACCCAAGAGGAGGGAATCAGTTGGTGGTCGTCCAGACGTACTTGGAGATCGATGGATATGCGGGGTACTAGGTGCCTCCGGTTTCGTTCAGACGCAGAACGAACTTTTAAATGGACTATGTGTCTGACATTGGATTTTAGTCTGTGTGATTGATTTCTAATAAATATATATCTATTTGGCAGTGGAGAATTTATTCTCTTGCTTAACGCCCTTCTCTGAGACGTACGAGCTCAGGGGTTATATATTGATGGATATCCATCGCATGGAATGAATTGCCTGTGTGGCATGCCTAAGTGGCAAATGGATCAAGGCTTCTATTGAAAAGCAAAGTCTTGTGGTTGATGATCAAAGCACGGCCTGTGTGGCGTAGCTTTGTGTAACGTTGATTCGCGAGCCTCACACCCCGGTGTGAACCAAAACGGGAGAGGACGTCAGGGAGGGCATGCGTTTCTTTCTAGTTAGAAGTGGCGTCAGTGGTTTTACACGCCCTGACGAGTTTGACTTTTGTGGTTGTTGCTGTTGCGAGGCGCCTCGGTTTGATCGGACGATCCGGGTCCGATGGAGTCATTCGTTGGCTCATTTACGCCCCATAGGGCGGGGAAACGCATGTTCAGGGTTTAAGTTTAATCCACATCGGTGGACTAGCCCTGAGGATCCAAGGGTCACTTGTGACGACCCGAATTCCCGTTCAGACGGAAACAAGGGTTATCTTTGGAATATAACACAGAAACATATAATAGCAAGACAGAATTAAATAAATACACCAGATATGAACAACAAAATGTACTGGATAAAATTAATCATCAGAGTTACACAGTATACAGGATCTTACTTAGTACAAATACAGTTCAGCTATACATAAATGTCTACAGCGGAAATAAACAAAATATGTACAATAGGAGCTGAACAGCATAAAAAGAAATAAATGATAGAATCCATCTTCAGCTCCAGCTATCCAGAAAAAGGAACCAGCTAAACCTGAATACAGGGTTGCCCGTGTAGAAAAAGGGGCACCCGAGTTTGAAAGTGAAACAAACTACGAGTCAGTCATGGGACTGGTATGAGAAATCTACTCAACACATATATAATTTGGCAAATCACAGGACCACGCCACTTTCGTGGAACGGGTTTACTCCATTGGATTGCCAGTGCTTTAAAACAAATCTTTCTTTTAAACATCGCTATGCTTTTTATAAAAATGAAGCCGTTATAAGACTCAGTTCCCATCACACAATGCAACGCAAACCGGAGGATAGAGTTTTACCTTATAACGGCCAAATATGCTTGATACGAATAAAACAAAGGCCTTTGATATTATTGCTAGTGTTTATATGTTTTGAAAACAATTTCAAATCATAACTATCAATCATAGACGGCATTAATGCCCCATACCACTATGTCGCCATATATAGGTATACAATCAAAATCGCATCATCACGTATTTGGAAATTGGATTTCCGTCATGAACCAAGGCAAAAGATAGTCCTTACCGAATTCGAGACTGCCTAGCCCGAGTCTCAGGCAAGCGCGCAGGCAAGCCTTGGAGAGACAGGGCCGGTCCACCGATGTGGATTATTATACCTGAGCACTACGTTTCGCCGCCCTTTGGGGCGTAAGCGAGCCAACGAATGACTCCATCGGACCCGGATCATCCGATCTAACCGAGGCGCCTTGCAACAGCAACAACCACATAAGTCAAACTCGTCAGGGCATGTAAAACCACTGACACCACTTTTAGCTAGGAGGAAACGTAGGCCCTCCCTGAGGTCCTTCTCCCGTTTTAGGTTCATACCGGGGTGTAAGGCTCGCGAATTCACGTTATACACAAAGCTACGCCACACAGGCGGTGCTTTGATCATCACCACAAGACTTTGCTTTTCAACAGAAGCCCTGATCACTGCATCTTAGCATGCCACACAGAATAAATCATATGTCAGACACACAGTCCATTTACAAGTCCGTTCTGGGTCTGGACGAAACCGGAGGCACTAAATACCTCGTAAACCCTTCGATCAACACGTACGTCTGGACGATCACCACTCATTATCCATATTTCGGGATGCCTCCCAATCAGGACCTCGGTTACCATCCAAACGAGGTGAAGATCTCCGGTCTTCGACCATCGTCTTCATCTTCGACTTTCAATCGTCGGTCAATTATTTGAAATGAGAATTAACTCGGCCTTCTCAAATAATTCACGTATATTTAGAATTTCAAATCAATTTATTTCAATGGTTAAATTTTTCGACAACACCAATATTGTTCTTTAATGTAATTTTCACACCAAACACATTCAACCATCAAAAGCCACACAAATCAAGCAAATTTAGTTTATTTCTATTCCATATCGCTTATGATATTTTATAACTATTTATCGCTATTTTTATTTATTTTAAAATAGCCATTTTATTCAAAACGACGCTTCGGGCCATAAAGCGGCCGTGGCGCTGTTTTTCTTCAGATTTGATTTACACATATCTGAAAATCTAACCGTTGGATCTTCACAAAATTTACATCATTAGAAAGGACTTTTCAAAACGAATCCAACGGTTCCAGTTTCGGGAAAATCCGACGGTCGGATCTCCCGGTACAATCGTTTGAAATTTCGATTTCAAAATACGAACTGCAGCGTCGTTATTCGATTAAATATAATTCTATTTATATTTATATATAAATAAAATCGATTCTGGCGCTGTTTTTCTTCAAATTTGAATTAAACATTCCAGACAATCCAACCGTTGGATTTTTACAAGGTTGGTGCCGTTGGAAAGATTATTCCAAGGCGAACCCGACGGTTGAGGTTTCGGGAAAATCCAATGGTCGGATTTCCCGTACTAGTTGTTTGAAAACACGGTTTCAAAACACGAACTGCACGACTTCGTTTCGTTTTAATTTTATTTACATTTATATATTTATATAAATATAGTTCATTCAATGATTTCCATATCGTTTTAACTTCAAATATTTTTCAAACGCCTTAAATTTTGGAAAAATTTCGCCATAACCTCCCCTGCACCGGGAGCATCGGGAAATCGCAAATAGCTTTCCCGGTCCTTCTAATCTCAAAAAGAAAAAGAAAAAGCCAAGCGGCTAGCCAACAGGCTCAAAATCATCACCCAAACAAATCAGTAAATGTGTACCTATTTGTCGGGCACAAAATTTTATTCCTCTTCTCTAGCCCCTTTGCTATAACCTGCTCAATGAATATTGCATGTACATATATATACAGTTCTTATCATTTATCAATTTCTATTCGACCTCATATTTGATTTCTATTTGGTTTAAAAACTCCATTCATTCTAATGTTACATAAATAGGTGCAAATCATTTCATTAGCTAATTAATGAATATTTCAACTCATATATGTTTATTTTGAACAAGTGGCTATTTTTAACACTTCTCATTTCAACGATTTATGCATACAATAAAAATGTGATTTTTATTGTAAAACAATTCATTTCAAAACACTATTTTTCTATATAGTTCATATAGGTGACAAAATAGGATTTTTATCATAAAACAATTTCTTTTTAAAACGAGATTATTTTACACAGTTCATATAGTCGATAAAAGGCGATTTTTATTATCAAACAATTTATTTCAAAATATGAATACCATTCAACACATGAATTTCTAAACAACGAATGAATATCAATTCAACACATGAATGTTTTCTATAGTTTCTATATATAGATAAAAATGTGATTTTTATTATCGAACAATTTATTTCAAATTATGAATACCATTCAACACATGAATTTCTAAACAACGAATGAATATCAATTCAACACATGAATGTTTTCTATGGTTTTTATATATAGATAAAAATGTGATTTCCTTTATCGAACAATTTATTTCAAAATATGAATACCATTCAACACATGAATTTCTAAACAACGAATGAATATCAATTCAACACATGAATGTTTTCTATGGTTTTTATATATAGATAAAAATGTGATTTTTATTATCGAACAATTTATTTCAAAATATGAATACCATTCAACACATGAATTTCTAAACAACGAATGAATATCAATTCAACACACGAATGTTTTCTATACAATGAATAAATATAGTTTAAGCATATGAAAATAATTCAAACACACAAATATCATTCAAAATTTTGGCAGCATAACGGCAGGGTAGTTAAACCGGGACCGTCCCTAGTACGGCTCCTCGCTCTACCTTAAAACCTCGTGGTTTTTGACAATGGGGATCATGCATCTAGTTCGCACGCAGGCGGCATGTATATATTTATTTCATTTCCACAAACTAATCCTATGTGGTTTCAACCAAATATTTCTCAACCACAAATGGGTATTTTTCAACCACAATCAACCAATATCAATCATAAACAATCCCAAACAATCATTCGCTATCAATCAATTTTCACAACAATTTCAACCAATAGATATCGTCCATGGTTTGTGGACGAGGGGCGTATATATATATATATATATATATATTTATATATAGCTATTCACTTTCATTTCACACATATATAATATTTTTAAAACAGAAATCTCACCAATAGCTATCCAACTTCACTTAGAGAAATCTTCGCCTTTACGACTCTGTCGCTTCGTTGCCTTTATTCTCTACATATGTAAAAATCGAATTTTTACTATGTTATTCAATATATAAAAATATGATTTTGACTTCGCTATTCAATATATAAAGATTATATTTTTAATATTTCTATGATGTAAAAATTATATTTTTATTGCTTTAAAAATATAAATTTTCATATCTTACTTCTTTTACTTAATAAAAATCCCGTCTTTTCTATTTTAAAAATAGGATCTTTATTTTTTCTAAAGTTCTAATCTTTTAAAAGATTAAACCTTTTTCTTATTTTAAATCTTAAAATAAATTAGTTTATAAATCATTTTAAAAATCAGTTTTTAATACTTTTTAAAATCAGTTTTAATACTTTTTAAAATCAGTTTTAATACTTTTTAAAATCAGTTTTAATACTTTTTAAAATCAGTTTTAATACTTTTTAAAATCAGTTTTTAATACTTTTTAAAATCAGTTTTTAATACTTTTTAAAATCAGTTTTAATACTTTTTAAAATCAGTTTTAATACTTTTTAAAATCAGTTTTAATACTTTTTAAAATCAGTTTTTATTCTCTTAAAAAAAACAGTTTTGAATTCTTAAAAAAAACAGTTTTAAATCCTTAAAAAATCAGTTTTGATTCTAATTAAAATAAAACAGTTTTCAGTTTTTTAAATCATACTTAAAATTCAGTTTTCAATGCTTTTAAAAATCAGAATTAAAATAAAATAAATAAATAAAATAAAACTTACAGAGAGAGGGGGGGTTCGCAGATCGTCGGAGGGCTTCTCGAACTGGGCGGAGCTGCTAACCGGGTGTCGCGATGGCTACGAGGGTGGCGCTCGGGGTTTCGAACGGGGGAGGCGTTGACTTCGGGGTGGGGGGGGGTCGGATTGAAGGAGGAGGAGGGCGGTGGATCGGCGACGTCGAACTGGGCAGAGCTCGCGATAGTTTTAGGGTTTTTTTTTTCTGTTTAACTGAATCGGTAATGAATTACAGGGGGGGGGCCAAGGTATAGGAGGGAAAAATAGATTTTATTATTATTATTATTTAATTATTAAATTTAGCAAAAAGTTGACTTTTACATACGACCTCGAAACGAGGCCCACCGCCTGTCGTCCATAGCGTTTCACCCCCATTCCGAACACAATGGGATATGTATCGTAAGCTGATTTGATCGTTACAATCAGTTTCCTTTTGAATTTTCATTTAAATCACTATATTGAATTTTAAACGCACATTTCCAATTACCGGGGTCACATACTAACTAGAAAAATTCCAGAAAAATATTTTCTAGCTTCGTATTGACGATACGGTCCTAACAAAACTAGTTTCGTCGAATTCTGAGACCGTTTGAAAAATGGCCAATTTCCAGTCGATTAAAATCAACTGAAATCGGTCAAACGCGTTTTCCCTTGCCACGCTCACATATTGATTCGAAAAATTATGAAATTTGGAATCTAACAATAACTTGACACTGCGGATCTAACAAAAGTGGTTTCATCCAAATCCGAGGTCGTTTGCAAAATGTCCATTTTGAAGGGCCTGAATTCCATAGCGACTATTCAAAATTTTCAACTGGACATACCTTTTGATTCCCGCTATCAAATTTCGATTGGTCGAATTCGTTAGAAAGATATTCACTTACAGATTTAAATATTTTTGGTTTCACTAAAATCCGGATTGTTTTGCACCCGGTATTTTCAATTGAAGTTTGAAATCGAATTATCGAACTACCGCGCCAATTTCAATTCTATATATAATTATAATTAATTATATTCGTTTTCAAATGTCGATTCAAACTCAGTTTTCATCGCCATTATTTAAAATATTTATTTTAAATATTTAAAATCCATTATTTTAGCCAATTTAAAAATTTTAAATTGGTTCAGATTTTCTGGGTCGTTACATCACTCGAGCTCTGATCCTGAGACTCGGGCTAAACAGTCTGGAATCGGTAGAGGACTATCTTTTGCCTCGGTTCACAGACGGAAATCCAATTTCCAAATACGTGACATTTGCGGTTTTATTTGTAGAGCCTAGTATGGCGACATAGTGGGATGGGGCGCTTATGCCGTCTACGATTGATACTTATGATTTGAAGTTGTTTTATACAGTATGCACTTATAATAGTATCAAATGATTTGTTTTAAACGTATCAAGCATTCTTGGATATTATAAGGTAAAAGCCCTATCCTCCGGCTTGCGTTGCATTGTGTGATGGGACCTGGGTCTTTTAATAGCTTCATTTTTCTTTATTTAGCATTGCGCTGTTTGTTTTATGCACTGGTATTCTTGGGAGGAAACCCGTTCCGTGTTATACGGCGTGGTCCCTTGATTTGCCTAACTTTAAAATAAAGATTAATAACTATTTTAGTTCTCACACCAGTCCCATGACTGACCTGGAGTTTATTGTTTTAACCTAAACTCTGGGTGCCCTTATTTTGACATGGGCAGCTAGTAGTTTTGGTTTTGCAGATTTATATTTGCAGGATCCTGGTTTACATCTGGAATGATGTCCGAAAAGCTCTGTATCCGTATATCTCTTCTAGTTGTGTATTGTATTATTTTCCGCTGCTATGTAATGTATTGTAATCTCTAATATTTTCTGTTGTATAATATTTGTTTATACTCTGTATATTCTTGTATTCTGATGTAATTGTTGTAATAAACAATGAAATGTTCTTCCGTCTGCGTTCTGATTTGTCTTGTTCTCGACTCAATCCGTGATTTCCCGTAAGGGGGATTTCGGGTCGTTTCAGCGTCGTATCAGAGCTTTGGTTTACAAAGCTCAGAGAACAAGACACATTAGAACCATACGAAAGAATTCATCAGATATTGGATTAGTAATATCCAATGGGAATGACTCGTTAGAGATGGGATCAGTAGTATCCTAGAACGAGTGTGAAGAGTATATTTTTAAAGTAAAAACAATTTTTGTTTTGAAAATTTAAATCATTTTATACGTATTTGAATATTTATTTGTATTGACTTGGACAGTCCAGTATATATAGACTTTGCGTATACGTCTGATCCACGTGTATTTGAAGTTTTAATATACTTGATAGATATAGAATCACACTCTAGTTGCCCGGGGATGATTCTGATAAGGCTGCAGCGTTATCAATATTTATATTCGAGTGACGAAGGTATAATTTCTATATATTTCCATTAGACTGGTGTGAGAACCAAAACTAGATAGGTTTATTGTTGTGATTTGGCATCAAAACAAGATTTTCTGTATGTATATCAAAATTATGAATTTGGAACGATAATCCACTAATTGATTGATTGTTGAGTTGTTTGGTTATTTGTTTGAAATTTTGAACCATTTAGCCTAATTGAATCAAATATTGGATTTTGTTGAAAAATGATTGCAATTGTAGGCATATACATGTACTTACATTGAATAGGTCATAGCAAGGAGGCTAGAGCAAAGAAATAAAATTGTTTGCCCGACAAATAGGTACATGTTTACTATAATTTACTGTTTTGTTTGGGTGATGATGATTTTATGAGCCGATTGGCTAGCCGCTTGGCTTTTTCTTTTTCTTTTTGAGATCAGAAGGCCTGTATGGCAATTTCGGGATTTTCCCGGTGCTCCCAATGTAGGGGAGGTTATGGCGAAATTTTTTGAAAATTTAGGGAGTTAGCCAAATTTTTGAAAAATTTGAAAAGTTCTTAGAAACTGAAAAGTTGAAGAACTTAAGCCGTAAAGAAAATATTGAAAGTTGAGTGGACTAGTTAAACAACTTTCGACTTCGTTCCTTTTCGGGGACGAAAAGTTTTAAGTGAGGGAGATTGTAACAACCCGGAAATCCGAGCTAATTTAAAATTTTTATTTTGGCTATTTTAGTGAATTTTGATTATTTAAAATAGATTATTTTAAATAATAACGATGAGAAATTTATTTTGAATAGAATTCGAACGTATATATTTATAAAGATCGTCGTTAGAATATAAATAATTATTTATAATTATAAAAGGAATTGAAAATGGCGTGGTAGTTCGATAATTCGATTTCAGAATTCAAATGTATGTACAGGATTCAAAATAAATCGGATTTTAGTGAAACCAAAAATATCTGAATCTAATTGAGAATATCTTTCCAACGAATCCGAAAAATCAAAATTTCATAGTGGGAATAAAAGGTTATGTCCAGTTGAAAATTCAGAATAGTCGCTATGGAATTCTGGCCCTTAAAAATGGAAATGTTGCAAATGACCTCGATTTTCGACGAAACCACTTTTGTTGGATCTGGGATGTCAAATTATTGCTAGGTTTCAAATTTCATAATTTTTCGAATCAATATGTGAGCATGGAAAAGGAAAATGCGTTTGACCAGTTTAGTTGATTTTAATTGACTGGAAAATGGCCATTTTTCAAACGGTCTCAGAATCTGACGAAATTAGTTTTGTTAGGACCGTATCGTCGATACGAAGCTAGAAAATATTTTTTGGGAATTTTTAGAGACTGTATGTGGCCCCGGTAAATTGAAATGTGTGTTTGAATTGAATATATAAAGATTTATATTTTAATTTTAGCGGGAACTGATCGAAACGATAGAATTGGCTTGCAAAACATATCCCATTGTGTTCGAAATGGGGATAATTAGCTAGGGGCGACAGTAGGTGGGTTTGATTTGGAGTTTGAATCGAAAAAGAACAAATTGGAGAAATTAAATATTAATAAATAAACTTATATAAACAATTTTCCAAGTCAAATGCCCTAACTACTTTTCAACCCAGTCAAAACCCGCCGACCTCTAAATCCTTCAACGCGGAAAATCGCTCACCCAAAGATCCTGTTCGATCTTGAAAAAATCACGAAATTTCTAAAGCAACGTCGTTGTACTCTCTCCAATCTTCGAATCCGTACTATAGAGGTTATCAGCTGCGTGGGGGTTTTCTCGTTTTGAACCCCTAAACCCTCGCCGTATCGTGGTGAAATCCTCCCCCCTCAGGCCGTCGAGTTCATCGAGGTACATACCGGAGGAAGCTCTTGCGAAGGTCGATAGCGTGGCAGCCTCTGATCGACATTCATCGACTTGTTTTGCGCGAAAATCTGTGCCCTAGGTCTTGAGCATTGGAAGGGGACGTCGGCTGTGAGTCTGAAGCAGTTTTGGACAATGATGGTGATTAAGGTAATTTAATTTTAACTAATTTAATTAAGGAAATAATCAGAAATTAAAATTATAATTTCTATTATGTATACATTGTTTAAAAAGCAAAGTAAAATCTGAAATTTTCTAATATATAATAGTAAAGTAAGATCTGAAAGTTTAAATATAATACATTGATAAAGGTTGAATTTTTAAATATAAAGAAGAAGAAAAACATAGTTTTTAAATCAGTTTCTATTTAAATTATCATAGTTTGAATAGAAAGTATACATCGTTGTTTTGAATAGAAAATATACATCGTTGTTTTGAATAGAAAGTATACATCGTTGTTTTGAATAGAAAGTATACATCATTGTTTTGAATAGAAAGTATACATCATTGTTTTGAATAGAAAATGTATATCGTTGTTTTGAATAGAAAATGTGCATCATTGTTTTGAATAGAAAATATATATCATTGTTTTGAATAGAAAATATACAACATAGTTTTGAATAGAAAATATATAAGGAACAATATAAAAATACGATTTTTTATATATGTATGAAAGTGGAATAAAAATACGATTTTTATACAAATGGTTCGGGAATAAAAAATATAATCTTTCATGTGCATGTAGCGAGATAATAATAAGATTTTTAGTATATAAAAATATACGATTTTTATTATAAAAGTGTTAATATAAAAATGTGATTTTTAGTTATATAGCGATGTTAAAAACGTGATTTTTAACATATACCGCGTGAAACAGATCTCGTTGGAGACACGACGAAGATTTCCTACATATGAAGAGTCGTGACGTTTGTTTTAGCTAATCGGTGAGAACTCCTTACCTTTTATTTATTTCTCTAGTTGAAATATATATTATGATGCAGACGGTGCTTAGTAGCACCCGACACCCGTCGTCCACAGACCATGGACGGCTTGTATGCTTGTTTGTTTGATTTTGCTGTGTAGTTGATTGTGTGATGTGAAATGAAATAAAAATATTTTTATAGTTAAAAATATTTTGTAGTTAAAAATAGAAATTTTAATGTGTATATGAAATGAAATAAACTAATATAAACAAATCGGATGATTTGTTTATATACACACATTTGACTGATATTGTTTGGGACGATAAATTTTACACATCGCCCAATTGCACAAATAAAATCTATGTTTGAGTGTTTGAAAACCCCGCACGGGTGTTGGGATGATATATGACATACATAATCCCAATAATTAGATGTATGTCGATCGATTGATTGACAGAGTGTTATGAGCGTTAAATATTTATATTTGATGCTTATACAGTGTAGAATGCACTTTGGATGATGGTTGACTATTTACCATTGTTATTTTATATGTGTGTTGTAGAAAATCCATATAATTTACATTATATGGTAATTGATTGGGCCTCATTCCAGTTTTGAAAAAGAAATATTTTGAAATGGAAATGTTTTGAAATAGAAATATTTGAAGAAGAAATATATGAAATAAAAATATTTGAAATAGAATGTTTGAAAATAAAAATTTATGAAGCCGTGTTGATTAGATTGACGCCATTTTGACGCGAACAAGATTTATATCGATTTTATTCATTTTTTCAATGAATATTGAAAAGAGTTGAAATTCGAATTATATTGAAAAGAATTGAAATTCGAATTATATTGAAAAGAAATGAAATTCGAATTAGATTGAATTGAATTGAATATAAAACGAATTCGAATTGAATTGAATATAAGGCGAATTCGAATTGGTTTGAATATAAAGCGAATTCGAATTGAATTGAATATAAAACGAATTCGAATTGAATTGAATATAAAGCGAATTCGAATTGGATTGAATATAACGAATTCGAAGAATTGAATATAAAGTGAATTCGAATGGAATTGGATATAAAATGAATTTGAATTGAATTGAATTGAAAAGAAAATGAATTCAAATCGAATTAAATTCGATTTGAATTGAAATCAATTTGAAATGAATTTATATTGGAAAATTCAATTTTGATTTGAATTTGAGATGGAAGTTGAAATTGTTTTGAAAATGAATTTAAAACAGTTTTTAAAATACGTTTTAAAAGGAAATCGACGAAATATATATAATATATATTATATATATATAATGGCCTGAATAGAACGTGCCGCACCGCGGCAGTTCGTGAATTTCGACCATTGACTTCGAATGGATATTGCGGGAGATCCGACTGTTGGATTCTCCTGAAACCAGATTCGTTGGGTTCGTATCGAAAAGAGCTTTCTAACGAATATTAGAAATTTGAAATCTAACGGTTGGATTTGGAATTATGTCCAAATCAAATTTGGAAAAGGTCGTTGTAAGTGCAGTTTGATGGCCGTAGATGGAAATCGACTGTACGGGCCTTGATAAAATTATTAAAAATATCAATAATTTGTGTAAAATCATAAGAAATGATTTGGGAAGAATCGGGATGAAAATCTCCATATTTGAAAAGATAAAAATAGATTTTTATCGAAATGAACTAGTTTTGAACTAGAATTAAAATTCTATTTATTTTTAAACAAATAAATTGGATTTGAAAAGTGTTTTAAAAGTAACCAGAATTTCCAATAATTGAATTGGAATGGATTTGAATCGAAATTGTCTTTGGAATATTTCGATGTTGGATTTCGTGATTATACAGATAGCGTTATGGAAATTTGAAAGATATATTAATATCATTATTCCCAATACGATATTTGTTGATCGTAGAATTTGATATTGAATATAAGCCGATATATTTTCTATTCAGAGCCTTGTATTTAGTATCAAATGTGATTTGCGTTTGTCGTGAATGGTGTCTTCATTAACACTTTTCTTAAACCCAGTTGAGAAAAAAGATTAAATCTTTTTATTTAGATTTATTGAAGTTTACCAATTAAATAATATTTAATTGGAATTGAATTGGTATTGATTTTTGGGTTTATCGTGAAAAGTGTTTTAAATAACACCTGTTCTTTAACCCGATAATTAATGGAACGTGATTTTGGGTTGTCGTGAGCGGTATCTTCAATAATACTGTTCTTAGGCCCAATGGAGTTCAGAAAATCAGAAACTAATTGGAGATTAGTTAAGTTGAATGGTTTATGGAGTATTGATCTGATGTTGGTTTCGGCCTTCGGGGTTAATACTTAGGGAACTGCTCACTTGTTAATTTACGGTTAGGGACAGATTGAAATGTGATGTGATTTTGGGGTTTATCGTGAACCGTGTTTTAAATGACACTGATTCTTTAACCCAGTTAAAATTAAAACTAAGTGGAGTTTTAATGATTCTTTAATTAGATTGAAAAGATCGAGAATGGAGTATCACCAGTTTTGCTCCAGGCGTTAGTTAAATCTTTAATTAGATTTAAACGTGAAATGGTAATTGAATTTACCGATAACACCGTGGTGTTAGATATGAAGTATTACTAGTTTTACTTCATGGGATGAATAGGTTGGGATTGAGAAATAAAATAAATGATCACTTCGGTGTGGTTCGCTAATCCCGACTAGTTTGAATTGGTATTCAAAGGTAGATTAAAGAACAAATTTTAAGGAATTTATCTTTGATAGAATTAATGGGAACATTTCCCTAAGAATGTGAAATTTAGAAACTAACTGTAGGTTAGCTAAGAAGAATGGTTTCCTAGGTACTGATCTGATGTTGGTTTCGGCCTTCGGGGTTAATATTTGGGGAATTATTCTCTGGTTAATTTATGGTTAGTGACTGATGAATTGGAATGAGGTGTATGTTGTGTTTGTGTAACACATGTTTATTATATACGCGAGTTATTCGGAAAGACCGGGTTTATCCCATTCTGAATAATTGATACGACGATAAGTCGAAGATGAAGACGGTGGTTGAAGACCGGAGGTCTTCACGTCGTTTGGATAATTACTGATGATCTTGATTGGGCCGTACACCCAAGAGGAGGGAATCAGTTGGTGGTCGTCCAGACGTACTTGGAGATCGATGGATATGCGGGGTACTAGGTGCCTCCAATTTTGTTCATACCCAGAACGAACTTGTAAATGGACTTTGTGTCTGACATTGGATTTCAGTCTGTGTGATTGATTTCTATTAAACATATATATATATATATATATATATATATATATATATATATCTGTTTGGCGGCAGAGAATTTATTCTCTTGCTTAACGCCCTTCTCTGAGACGTACGAGCTCAGGGGTTATATATTGATGGTTATCCATCGCATGGAATGAATTGCCTGTGTGGCATGCCTAATTGGCAAATGGATCAAGGCTTCTGTTGAAAAGCAAAGTCTTGTGGTTGATGGTCAAAGCACGGCCTGTGTGGTGTAGCTTTGTGTAACGTTGATTCGCGAGCCTTACACCCCGGTGTGAACCAAAACGGGAGAGGACGTCAGGGAGGGCATGCATTTCTTTCTAGCTAGAAGTGGCGTCAGTGGTTTTACACACCCTGACGAGTTTGAGTTATGTGGTTATTGCTGTTGCGAGGTGCCTCGGTTTGATCGGAAGATCCGGGTCCGATGGAGTCATTCGTTGGCTCATTTACGCCCCATAGGGCGGGGAAACGCATGTTCAGGGTTTAAGTTTAATCCACATCGGTGGACTGGCCCTGAGGATCCAAGGGTCACTCGAGCTCTGATCCTGAGACTCGGGCTAGACAGTCTCGAATCAGTAGAGGACTATCTTTTGCCTCGGTTCACAGACAGAAATCCAATTTCCAAATACGTGACATTTGCGGTTTTATTTGTAGAGCCTAGTATGGCGACATAGTGGGATGGGGCGCTTATGCCGTCTATTGTTGATACTTATGATTTGAAGTTGTTTTATACACTATGCACTTATAATAGTATCAAATGATTTGTTTTAAATGTATCAAGCATTCTTGGCTATTATAAGGTAAAAACCCTATCCTCCGGCTTGCGTTGCATTGTGTGATAGGACCTGGGTCTTATAATAGCTTCATTTTTCTTTATTTAGCATTGCGCTGTTTGTTTTATGCACTGGTATTCTTGTGAGGAAACCCGTTCCGTGTTGTACGGCGTGGTCCCTTGATTTGCCTAACTTTGAAATAAAGATTAATAACTGTTTTAGTTCTCACACCAGTCCCATGACTGACCTGGAGTTTATTGTTTTAACCTAAACTCTGGGTGCCCTTATTTTGACATGGGCAGCTAGTAGTTTTGGTTTTGCAGATTTATATTCGCAGGATCCTGGTTTACAGCTGGAATGATATCCGGAAAGCTCAGTATCCATATATCTATTCTAGTTGTGTATTGTATTATTTTCCGCTGCTATGTAATGTATTGTAATCTCTGATATTTTCTGTTGTATAATATTTGTTTACACTCTGTATATTCTTGTATTCTAATGTAATTGTTGTAATAAACAATGAAATGTTCTTCCGTCTGCGTTCTGATTTGTCTTGTTCTCGACTCAATCCGTGATTTCCCGTAAGGGGGATTTCGGGCCTTTTCAATAAGAGTATTCTCCAAATTCATTTTATTCTACTTGTAAACTTTTCGAAAACAGTTTATAATATTATTTACGGAAATCATAACTTATGTTTCCTTAACTACTCTCGTTTATAATCTAATACTATCCTTTAGAAAAACCTATTTGAATCTCAACTTCATTTACTTAACTTAATTATTTAGTAAACTCTTATTAGACTTGTAACGTCCCACATTTTTATCGGTTTGTATTTGAATATTTAATTCAGTTTAAATATTGAATTCATAACATAAGTGGATGTATATATTAATTAAAATGGAGTTGAACGTATAAAAATATATATTAAATATAATAGAGCCCGTAATATCGCGGTAGTTCGTAATTTAACGTTCTGATCTTCAATACAGTGTACATGACCCGTTATTAGTCAGATTTCTTCGAAACAAGAAACGTTGGAATATGTTGAACTGTATTTTTCTAATGGAAGTGAAAAACCAAGATTTCATGTTATAGATTGCAAGATATATCCAAATCAAATATTCAGAAAGTCGCTATGAAATCGTATATGAACCATAACGGTTATTTAAATATATTTAAATATCGGATTCGAATTTGGACAAGATTCTTTTAAGACGTAGTGATAATTTAATTTTTAGATTTTTACTGTTATTTTTAATTAATTAAATATGCAACTTTTTATTTGGAGTATTTTGCACCCTATATCTATATTTCGAGGTTTCACAGGATAAGTTAACCTACCGATATTATTATATTTCTGGAATCGTGACACCTCGCTGGACACGACCGTATTCTTATTTCTGTCTGTGGCGGCTTGGACATGAAACAAAATTCTATGTAACACGCCTAACCTAATAAAAACCATATTAAATAGACAAACTTCATGTGTAAGGTATTGGTTCCTTTATTATGCTAAAGAAATAAAAAGGACACGCCTAACCTAATAAAAACAACTTATGCATGTGTTTTCAAAGTCAATACACATGATTAAAGTGAAAACTCAAGTGTATGTACAGCCGAACGTGTACATTCTACAGCCACTATGCTTCGCCATGATGGCTACCAAACATATATATATATATATATATATATATATATATATATATATATAAATACACACCCATACCCTATATTTCCTATCCCTTAAGCATGAAGTTGTCAAATATATTAAATCAACATTATGGCCCACTCTAAAACTGATAAGAAAATACATACCTATTGTACATGCTGAAATCAAAATCGAACAGGCTACCTAGTCTAATTTCTACAGCTATAGCTTAATGGTTAAGCATTCACACATTATAAATACACGCGATCAAACAGAAGCAGTGCTATTTTCCTCTTTGCTAGAACAACATGTTGTTCCATTTTTTTGTTTCGCGGCAAAAAGAAACCAAACTATCTTTAATAATAATTAAAAAAATGTCGTGAGCTGCTGAGTGGTCTCGGAGGAAGTATCTAGTGATAAGGTGATGAGTGTGATGTTGTCCAATGTGAAGTGAAGTTTGGAGGCCACTCGTTCTCGGGTGGATTAGAGGAGCTATTTCAGTTCTCATGAGCGCCAATGTGTGTAGGAACTGTTGGGACCTCGGTTCGGATTTATACGAAGATTGAAGGAGGGATGGGAATGTAAAGGTGTGGGATGGCCATTGTATGAGCAGGATAGAGAATTGGGCTTTGTCTTTACGTGAATATGGAGGAGCGAGGCAAGAGTTTGGAGAAACTTTAACACAGCCTGTAGTTGTTGCATTCAATGGCCAAAATCATGATGGGATTTGTTTGGATTTTAATATTGTAAAGTTGCTATAATGGTAGTGAGGGTTCAAAAATATGAGAAGGAGCCGGAGTTGCACTGCTGATGACATTCGGATGGAGTTCGTGAAGTTTTGTGCGCAAGTTTTCAAGGGGGAGCGTAGCAGCTGACTAGGGGACGTAATGGAAAAGGAAGAATCGACCATGAATAAATGAATAAAATGTGATTGGAAGTGTCATTTTCTCAAACAAATGAAGTACGTGTATGGAAATGGGCTGATATTGAGCGGGTTTCAGACTATGGGTGGAGTGGAAATTGGATACACGAAATGGAAATATGGGATGGGAAAGTGAATTGCCTGTATACAGGTGTATGGCTTTTACAAATGGGAAGTGTGCCAACATTATAATGTGAGGTCCATTTATAATATACTAGAGAGATCGAAATGGTTAAATGGCATGCTATGAAGACAATGACTAGCATTGATGGTGTTCACGCATGGGGGCACTGGCGGATTTGGTTTTGGGTAATGAACTGACGAATACGAATACAATAGTGGATAAGTTCGACGTTGAATGGACTTGGATATGTTTGACGAGCGATCTATCACGTCAAAACCGTACTGAAGCAGGCTGCGTTATGAAGCCGGATTGGGACCATTTGGAGCTTGTCAGAAATTATGGTGAAATAAAAACGTATGATGTGAATCAACTGACGCAAATCGTTATTTTAACGATTAATGCGCAAAGGTGAGTAAATTCACTTACTTTGATCTATTTTAAAATATTATAATTATACTTTAATGGTTGAATGATGTGTGATGGTTGTTTAGATAGATTACAATTAAATTGGTTGATATATAAATATCGTTGCATATGTACACATCATTGGTTGGATATTGATTCCATCGATCACAATATTCCCTAGTATGGAATTAGTGTTAGTTGTGTTGACTAACATCTGTGGATGAGGGAAACCGGTTGGAAGAATCAAACTGGATTCCTTAATATTTATATGTACTGTTTGTTTATATTATTTATATATGCACTGTTTTGAACCCAAATAACATTGAAACCCTGTGTGGATATTGTAGTTGAATGGAAATTCAACGTTATTTTGATATAAACGATATCGATTAAGGAAGTGGCAGTAGTCGACCGTAAACCCACCTTTTTGTTAAGAAGTTTATTGATCGTCAGTCAAATCAACGAAGTTAATTATAAAAATTATACCTTTATAATTAAAGAGAAGTTTTAAATGATAGAAGTTCAAGTATAAACTGGTATTTTATAGTTCATTTTTATAAAGTAAATATAAACGATGATGTGATAGGTTATAAAGCTGTAATTATCTTGTAAGCAAATAATTTGGCTAATTATTTTAAGGCAAACAGTTAAGAAATATTATTAGATCAATTATATTAATCTAATGGTAAGAAGTAATTGAAATCAGTTAACGAATTAACTGATGGTTTGAAGCTAATTTGAAAATTGATTATTTGATAAATTGATTTTCAATTAATCTAATGCTAATGACTTAGCGAGAAATTGATCAAAATTAATGGGATTTCTTATTAATTACTTTTCAATTAATGAAGTCTAAATGATTACGGAACTGAGTACAAATAGTTATTATTTATTTAAGCAACCAATCTGTACGAAGTAAACTGTTTATTTCAATAATGATGAAGTCAATTACTATTTAATTATTTTAATTAAAGTAATTATTTCTTAAATGGAATTCATTTAAGATGGTATTAAGTTGGTGATGAGATGTTTTACCTGAATTAAATAATTCGAATAAAAGAGAATTAACAGAAGACAAAGAGTGTTAAAGAGTTTTGGGAAAGGAGTTATAAATGGAGTTATATAACGAGATTGAAGCGAAGAGTTAACGACTAATGTAAACAATTATAAACAACTGGGTTTTCAAATTAGGGATATGGCGTCATAAAAACATATTTAAAATAAAGCAGGAAATACGATTTGATGGAGTATAAATAATAGGGAGTTAGCGTTACAGACTTATATCTATTCTAAGGTAAGAACGTTGTCGATCAAGGTCTGAGAGGTAAATACTTGAACGACTTCACTATTATCGAGGAATGGTTTTAGTTTGTAATGGACAGAGACATTGAGATTAGTTAAAAAGGGGAATATGGCAGCGTATGACATTAGTTATAAAATGAGGAATATTACAGCGTATTGCATTAGTTATAAAGGAGGAAATATTGCAGCGTATTGCAAATTTTTAATATAACGATGAATTAACATTGTTAACCAATCTTAAGCGTGATTATTATATATAACATTATTCCCTACAAAGGTTTGAGATTCACTTATCCCAAGTGATAAGAAAACAATTATGTTTTCCCCGAAGAAGTGTAAATGAATTATACAATGTTGGAAGTATAAGTAAATAATTGAGATCTGATAGATATTACCCATACTGAAGGGAACTCTTTAAAATATAGGAATGTGATAAAAACCTTTGAGTTTATATAACATGTCATTCGACATTTGTTCTGGATCATAAAATAAATGGGAAAATTAATGTTAATTAAAAAGGGCCAGTGATTGTTTGATGTTTAGTTGTACTTTTGAATGGATATTATTTTTACTTCAATAGTTAAATAACCGACCATCAAAGTGTTTTGACCATCGTTGTCAATACGGAGAGACCGGTTGGATATATTATCCGAGAACCACTCCGTATAGGAATAAGCGCTGCGAATTAGGTTATGCTGAAGACAACTGAAGACGGAGTGAAATGCAAGGGTCATTCTGTTCTAGAATGGTGTTTTCTGTTTGTCCAGTCCCAGGACAACTTGTATAGACGAGTGTCTGACAGAGTATACCTAACAAATCACGTACGATTGATCTCTTAAAGGTATTACGTCTGGTGGCAGAGGAATTCGTTCCTCTTAGCTTTTTATACCCGTGATATTTTTTGGAAATCGATTTGTGAATTGAAGGGTTTGACGATGTGGCATTCAAATTGAATGGTGGACAGATGTTCTGAAAAGATAGACGTAACCTCAAGCATCACAACCGGGAAATGACAAAAATCGGGCAGGCAGCATGGCTATATGGGTCATTCCCATTAGGGTGTATTGTCACCATCTAGAGAAAATTCATATTTGTTCTTCTTTCATTTCTGTATCTTCGGATAACGGTCATGTGGGCCCAACCGTAGGTGGCAATATATTCGATACACTCAAGAGAAATGAGTGGTCGGTCGTGTATGGGTCGGGTTGCAAGATGTTCTTGTTGAACCCCAGTGTATCCCCTCTAGGGTACATTGATCGGAAGGTGGTCCCATACCTTGTCATAGTTGGAATCCAATCTCCAATAAGCGCCATGCGATTTTTGATTTTATACTATGTATATGGTGTATGAGATGCAAGCATCCTGCTATTTGGTTATTTATTTGATTACACATTATTATAATATCACTGGATTTTGATATCAAAATATGTTGGGTTATAGTGAGGTAAAAACCGTCCATGTTTATGTGTGGGCTGGTTTTACTATTATCGCTTTCTTTCAAAAGGATTTTCAAAGTTAAACAATATGGATGGAGTTTACTCACACCAGTCGCATAATTGACCCAGAGTTTATTTTATTTGTTTTCCCTAAAATCTTGGGTGCCTAAATTTGCATCGGCAGTCAAGTGTTCAGGCTTTGCAGATTCACTTGGAGGGTGTAACATCCCGTATTTTTAGAGCAATTATTTAACTTATGTTATTATTTAAAATATTGATTTGAATTTAAATAATTGAATTTAATGATTTTATTTTGAATATATTATTAAAATTAATAATAAAATAATATTTTAATTCCAAAGCTGTTAGAAAATGTCGCGTTTGCAATATAATGTGAACGGGCAGTTTAAAATGGTTTAATATTGATTTATATTGAATTACATTAACGCGTTCGTTTATCTAACCACATTAGAACGTATAATTTATAATTTAATTATAAAACGTACTGCAGTGACGCGATGGTTCGTAATATTGCGGTTTGAACTTTAATTGGATATACAGGATCCAAACAAATCTTATATATTAAAAACAATACCTAAGTATCTATACGTGATCTTTGACAAATAGAAAGAAAAAAGAAAAGAAAAAGAGAAAAAATCCCTTTAAATCAGGACAATATGAAATCTAGTCGTAGGCTCAGTACAAATACACTGTTTTTCAAACATCTCAGTACATTAGCCAGTCTCAGTGTCGTATAAATAGAACGTGGCCACGTCATTTAAAACGAGCACCTCAGTCAAATATCACGGCTGCAATACAAATATATAAATATGTATAATAATGTAATATAATATGTCTCATTCATTCAACAGTGAAACATCCTTGTATTAAAAAAAGGAAAAAGAATATCCAATCCCTTCGATTCCTTTTCAACAAAGCTTGGCACAACTCTTTTTCAAAATCTCCAAACACAGTCTTGGCACATGCGATTTAAGTCAAACTAAATCTCAATCTATACGTACTCATGTATCCTAGCATATTTTCTATTATCTGTGCACGTGCATGGCATGGATCAGCAAACCATTTGGAAGTGAAAATATATTAAACTATTTGTTTTCTTGCCAACCAAACTAAACAATTTCTTGGATGCCGCACTGTTCTACTTGTCAGCCAAACTATTTCCACCGTGCCTTCCAAGTAAACATGAGTACCACGTTTCTGCTCCTTATATAAATCATTTACTTCGTTCTCTTCCAGCTGGTCTGTATGAAATAAATCTATTCCGATTCTCTCCCACAAAACGAACATGAAAACCCAGTGTAAGAACCCGTTACTTCCCCGTGAAGGAAAGAGCGGATACTTTGAGAACAACACACAAATGAACGCAGATGGAAGAACATTTCATTGCTATTACAACAATTCCATCAGATACAAGAATATACAGAGTATAAATGAATAAATTACATTCGATAAATATCAGAGATTACAATAAATTACATAGCAGCGGAAAATAATACAAAGCACAACTGAAGGTGATATACGGATACAGAGCTTTCCGGATATCATTCCAGCTGAAAACCAGGATCCTGTGAATATAAATCTGCAAAACCAAAACTACTAGTTGCCCGTGCGGAAAATAGGGGCACCCAGAGTTTAGGTTAAAACAATAAACTCCAGGTCAGTCATGTGACTGGTGTGAGAACTAAAATAGTTATTTAAAGCTTTACTTTAAAAGAGAATAATTAAAGGGACCACGCCGTATAACACGGAACGGGTTTCCTCCCAAGAATACCAGTGCATAAAATAAACAGCGATATGCTTTTTCGAAAAATGAAGCTATTATAAGACCCAGGTCCCATCACACAATGCAACGCAAGCCGGAGGATAGGGTTTTCCCTTATAATAGCCAAACATGCTTGGTACATTTAAAACATATCATTTGATACTATAATAGGTGTATAGTGTCAAAACATTTCAATCATAAATATAAATAATAGATGGCATGGGTACCATCTATCATGTCGCCATACTAGTTCTACAATCAAAACCGAATTACTCGTATTGGAAATTGGATTTCCGTCATGAGTCGAGGCAAGGGGCAAGCTCCTCTCCGCGTTCGAGACACTCTAGCAAATGTCCGAGGGCTACGCACTCTGGGCAACCCTTGGATGCTTCAGGGCCGGTCCTCACTTACGTTAGAGGATTGGCAATTCCTGAACACACGTTTCCCGGTCCTTACAGACCTAAAATCGAGGCGCCTCATCCAACAACCACAAAGGTGAAAAGTATATAAATGTCAGGGCTGGTAAGTCACTGACACCACCAAAGCTAGAAAGAAACGTCGTGCTCTCCCTGCAGTCCGTATCCCCTTTTTGACTCATACCGAGGTGTGAGGCTCGCGAATTCACGTTATACACAAAGCTGCCACGTAGGCTGTGCTTTGATCATCAACCACAAGACTTTGCTTTTCAACAGAAGCCTTGATCATTGCATCTTAGCGTGCCACACGGGCAATTCATGCCATGCGACTGATGTCCATCGATATACAACCTCTGAGCTCGTACGTCTCAGAGAAGGGTGTTAAGCAAAAGAATAAATTCTTCGCTGCCAAACAGATGTATATTTAATAGAAATCAATCAACACAGAATAAAATCCAATGTCAGACACACAATCCATTTACAAGTCCGTTCTGGGTCTGAACGAAACCGGAGGCACTTTCCTCGCATATCCATCCATCTCCAAGTACGTCTGGACGACCATCAACTATTTCCATCCTCTTGGGTGTACTGCCCAATCAGGATCGTCAGTAATTATCCAAACGATGTGAAGACTTCCGGTCTTCAACCACCGTCTTCATCTTCGACTTATCGTCGAATCGGTTATTCAGAATGGGTATAACCCGGCCTTTCCGAACAACCCGCGTATATTAAAACAAATGTTACACAAACATAACATACGCCTCATTCCAATTCAGAATATTCTTTTATTCACAAAATCACATTTTTAGGGAAAGGTTCCCATTAATTTTATCCAAGATAAATTCTTTAGAATTTATCCTTTAATCTTCCTTTGGATGTCATTTCAAACTAGTCGAGATTAGCGAACCACACCGAAGTAATTATTTATTTTATCTCCCAATCCCAACCTATTCATCCCATGAAGTAAAACTGGTAATACTCCATATCTAATACTATGGTATTATCGGTAAAATTAATTACCATTTCACGTTCAAATCTAATTAAAGATTTAACTATCGCTTTGGAGCAAAACTGGCGATACTCCATTCTCGCTCATTTCTAAATTTTATAATTTAGATTATAGATTCACATTTCAACCTAATTGCAGATTTGTTAAAACTCCTTTTACTGGGTTAAAGAACTAGGTGTTATTTAAAACACAGTTCACGACAAACCCAAATCACGTTCTATTTATTATCGGGTTAAAGAACTAGTGTTATTTAAAACACCGTTCACGATAAACCCATTTCAAATCCAATCAAATATATTAGAAATTCCGATTATTTAAAACCCCTTTTTAAATCTAATTTATTTATTTAAAAATAATTGGGTTTTAAATTTTAGTTGAAAACTAGTTCATTTCGATAAAAATCCATTTTTATCTTTTCAAATATGGAGTTTTTCACCCCAATTTTTCTCAAATCATTTCTTATGATTTTACACAAATTATTGGTATTTTAAATAATTTTATCAAGGCCCGTACAGTCGATTTCCATCAACGGCCATTGAACTGCACTTACAGCGACCTTTTCCAATTTTGATTTGGACGTATCTCCAAATCCAACCGTTAGATTTCAAATTTCTAATATTCGTTAGAAAGCTCTTTTCGATACGAACCCAATGGTTCTGGTTTTAGGAGAATCCGACGGTCGGATCTCCCGTAATGTCCGTTTGAAATAAATGGTCGAAATTCACGAACTGCCGCGACGCGTTCTATTCAGGCCATTATATTATATATATAATATATATAATATATATTTCGTCGATTTATATTTAAAACAAATTTTATAAATAGTTTTGAATTCGTTTCAAAAACATTTCAACTTCCTTTTCAATTCAAATCAAAATTGAATTTTTCCTTATAAATTCGTTTTAAAATTCATTTCTATTCAATTAAAATTTCAATTCAATTTGAATTCATTTCAATTCGTTTTCAATTCAATTCGAATTCGTTTTCAATTCAATTCAATTTCAAAGTCGTTTTCTATTCGATTCAATTCAAATTGGTTTTCTATTCGATTCAATTCAAATTGGTTTTCTATTCGATTCAATTCAAATTGGTTTTCTATTCGACTCAATTCAAATTGGTTTTCTATTCGACTTAAATCAAATTCGTTTTTTAATCAATTTAAATCAAATTCGTTTTCTAATCAATTTAAATCAAATTCGTTTTATATTCAATTCATTTCGAAATCGTTTTATATTCAATTCATTTCCGTTTTCTATTTGAATCAAATTCATTATATATTCAATTGAAATCAAATTCGTTTTATATTCAATTCGAATTCAATTCGTTATATATTCAATTCGAATTCGTTTTCTATTCAATTTGATTCAAATTTCATTTCAAATTATACGATTTCGAAATCACTTTTCAATATTCATTTTAAAATGAATAAAATCGATATAAATATCGTTCACGTCAAAATGGCGTCATTCTAACCAACACGGCTTCATATATTTCTATTTTCAAATATTCTATTCAATAAATGAATATTTAATTTTGTCAACACACGACTAATCTTAACGAATGAGTACTGTCCACGTGTGACTATTTTTGTTATTTAATATATTTTATAAAAATTAAGGTATCTATCGTTTGATATTGAATCAGACTCCGACCGTAATTTAGTGAGAGAACGATTTCCTGAATATTAACCCCGAAGACCGAAACCAACATCAGATTAATATCCAGGAGACCACTCATCTCATCTATTTTCCAGTTGATTTCTAATTCTATATATGATAAAGATGTAGATTTTATTGTTAAAATATTTCGTTCAACACATGACTAATCTCAACGGATGAGTACAGTCAACACATGAACCTTTATTTTGTAATATTGATAAAGATGTAATTTTATTATTAAAATATTTCGTTCAACACATGACTAATCTCAATGGATGAGTACAGTCAACACATGAACCTTTATTTTATAATATTGATATAGATGTAATTTTATTATTAAAATATTTCGTTCAACACATGACTAATCTCAACGGATGAGTACAGTCAACACATGAACCTTTATTTTATAATATTGATAAAGATGTAATTTTATTATTAAAATATTTCGTTCAACACATGACTAATCTCAATGGATGAGTACAGTCAACACATGAACCTTTATTTTATAATATTGATAAAGATGTAATTTTATTATTAAAATATTTCGTTCAACACATGACTAATCTCAACGGATGAGTACAGTCAACACATGAACCTTTATTTTATAATATTCTTTATTTTCTAAATTGGAATGAGGCCCAATCAATCACCATATAAAATTAATTATATGGATTTTCATATAACACATGTATATAATAGCGTTGAAAAATAATCAACCATCAACCAAAGTGCACTACACTGCATAAGCATCAACTATAGATATCTAACGCTTATAACAGCCTGTCAATCAATCGATCGACATATTTAATCAATCAGGATGAGTGAACTTCATTTTTCATCCCAACACCCGTGTGGGGTTTCAAACAATCAAACACAGATTTTATTTGTGCAGTTGGGCGATGTGTAAAATCTATCGACCCAATCAATATCAGTCAAATCAGTGTATATAAACAAATCGGCCGATTTGTTTATAAATATTTATTTATTCACTTTCACGTTAAAAATTATATTTTTAATGATAAAACATTTTATTCAACCTATGAAAATATTCTATTCAGTTCATTTATTAAATAAAATGATTTCTTTATTTTTCTAACTTATTTTAGAAAATTTCGGGGGCATAACGGCACGATACTAGAAACGGGACGAGGCCTAGCCTTATCCCCGGTTTAGTGAAGGCCCACGCCATTCACACATCAATCAAATCCATTCATTTTACCAAACAATCAATTTCAATCAAATAATCTAACTAATTTTTGCAATCAAACAAACAAGTCCATGGTCTGTGGACGATTGTGTCGGGTGCTACTAAGCACCGTCTGCATCCTAGTATATATATATATAACTAGAAAATGAAATTGAAAGGTGAGAAATTCTCACCAAAAGCTATCCTAACTTCACGGCACTTCATTGATAGAAATCTTCAACGTTCTCGCCTTTTTGTCTTCTTTGTTGCCCGTAGCCACTGCATATATAAAAATCACACATTTTTATATTTTGACGTCTTTAAAATAAAAATCATATTTTTATTTATTCACTTTCAATTTAAAAATCATATTTTTTTTATATTCCCTTTGAAAATCGAATTTTTACTCCGCTATTCAATATATAAAAATCGAATTTTTACTATGCTATTCAATATATAAAAATCGAATTTTTACTATGCTATTCAATATATAAAAATCGAATTTTTATACCGCTACTATATAGATAAAAATTATATTTTCACATTGATGTTCATATAGTAAAGATTATATTTTTATCATGCTATTCTTCATGTAAAGATTTCGCCTTTTCAAAAATAAAGTTTTCGCCTTTATAAAAATATCATTATACAAATCACATTTTTATTTCAACGTATATATAATAAAAATCAGATTTTTATTCCTCTACATATACAAAGATGATATTTCTATATTCTCTATCACATAAAGATTATATTTTTAGTCCACTCCATAAGTAAAAATCAAATTTTTATCACTACTACTTCATATAGAAAAATTATATTTCTACATTGCTAAAAATCACGTCTTTCTAACCTGAAAAATCATATTTTTCCTACATGAAAAATCTCATCTTTTCGTTTTGAAAAATCTAATCTTTTATAGTTTAAAAATCACTTCTTTTATATTTTAAAAATCAAATCTTGTTCTTACCATTAAAAATCGAACTTTTCTATACTTTCTAAACAAAAACTGATTTTAATAGATGCTAATTATCATAAAACTGATTTAAATAAGCATTAGTTTAATTAAATAAAAATAAATAACAAAGAAGACTTATAGTTTGAAATCGGTAAGGATAGAAAAACATAAAAACTTACAGCTAGATTTTTAGAAGGGGGAAGGGGCTGTTGTAGGCGCCGGAGTTGGGGTTCAGCGGGCGGCGGGTGCTCCTTTCCGATGGTTGGAGGCGCGACCTTGGGCTAGGGTTCGCTGGAGCTCGATTTGGGGGTGCTGGCGGTTCACAAGGCCGAGGTAGAGGGTGCAGCGTCGTTCAGAGGGGAGGGGTGCTTCGCGTCGCTTCTGGCGAGGAAGGGGGTGGGTCGCGACTACCGCAGGTGGAGGGGGGGCGTCGCGAGGTCGGCGCCGCGGGGGGGGGGGGGGGCTGGCGACTTGGCACGGCGGCGCCAGGAGGCTGGGCGGCGGCCTCCCTGGTGGAGCGATTCGTCTTTCCCTTCTTTTTTTCTTTTTTTTTCTTTTCGAATAATTTTCTGATTTAGGTTTGAAATAGAAGGGGGGGCCAGAATAATTTAAGGAGAAGGAGAGAGAGGAAATTTTTATTTTTAATTATTTAATTTCTCTCTCCTAAGTTGACTTTTCGTACGACCTCGAAATCGAACCCACCGCCTACCGTTCCAAGCGTTTTATCCCCATTCCGAACACAATGGGATATGTATCGTAAGTTGATTCGGCTGTTACAATCAGTTTCCGTTAAATTTAAAGTATAATTCTTTATATATTCAATTTAAACGCACATTTCAAATTACCGGGGCCACATACTAACTCGAAAAATACCAGAAAAATATTTTCTAGCTTCGTATTGACGATACGGTCCTAACAAAACTAGTTTCGTCGAATTCTGAGACCTTTGGAAAAATGGCCAATTTCCAGTCGATTAAAATCAACTAAAACTGGTCAAACGCGTTTTCTTTTGCCACGCTCACATATTGAATCGAAAAATTATGAAATTTGGAATCTAGCAATAACTTGACATCACGGACCCAACAAAAGTGGTTTCGTCGAAATCCGAGGTCGTTTGCAAAATTCCCATTTTTAAGGGCCTGAATTCCATAGCGACTATTCAAAATTTTCAACTGGACATATCTTTTGATTCCCGCTATGAAATTTCGATTTTTCGGATTCGTTGGAAAGGTATTATCAATTAGATCCTAATGTTTTTGGTTTCGCTAAAATCCGGATTATTTTGCACCCGGTATGTTCAATTGAAGTTTGAAATCGAATTATCGAACTACCGCGCCATTTTCAATTCTATTTATAATTATATACAATTATTTATATTCTAACGACGGCGTATATAATATATACGTTCTAATTATATTCATAATAAATTTCTCGTCGATATTATTTAAAATAATCTATTTTAAATGTTCAAAATTCACTAAAATTGCCAAAATAAAAATTTTAAACTGGCTCAGAATTTCCGGGTTATTACACCCAGCTTTCTTTTCATAAAATTTAAAATCCCGTAGTATTTTCCAAGGAGTAAACATGAAGGCGGAGGTGCATGCTGGAGGAACTCAGGGGATCGGCGTGGTGTCCGTTGCAAGGGGGCATTCGGTGGTGCATAGAAGGTGGAAGTTTCGGTTGTACAGTTGAAACGGTGGGCGGAAACGGTAGCGGACCCAACAGTGGAGGAGTTCGTACAGTGGAATGAGGGAAAGTCTCAGTTGCATGCTCCTGAGAACGTGAATATGGAGGAAGGAAAATTGTATGAGGAAGAAGGAAGAGAGATGCGGGCTATGTTTTTCTGGTTTTGGCCCTTACGTTAGATAAAAGAAGGAAAAAAAAGGAAAAAAAGAAAAGAATTGGATGGAAAACAAGATGAGCTTCAGGAAGTGAACGATGGATGGGGAGGAGAATGGGACTGTTACGGTTTTCATTGGGGTAGGCGCAAGGACATGAGAGACTTTAGATGGGGAAAGAATGGTGTGGGAAGGGAAACTGGACAGCTCGATTGTGTATGTTGAATCTTGGAGTTGCAAATCTGTTTTGGGGAATTCAGATGGAAGAATCTGTGGTGATAAAGAGGGGCATGGCGTTATAATAAAAAAAAGTCTGGAGGATACTTTTCGTGAGAGTAGAAGAAATGATGTCGGGGTATGATAATCCATACAAAAGAAAACGCGTTATAAATGTGATGTGGATTAGTAAAACCTTAATTAAGGTAAATTTATTTAAATAATTAATTAGTTTGATTAATTATACATATATGTAGAAAAACTTGCGTCGGCTTTTAGGAAGACAAAGAGAGAAACCGTGTGAAAGACAAATTCTGAATTACATGGCCTAATGACGAGGATAAATTTTATAAAGGTAATTAATGAATAATTTTTAAAGTTAACTAATATTAAGTAATTAATTCTAATATTAATAAGAGTGGTGATTATTAGTTAATTTAAATAAATGTAAATATTTTAGTAGTTGCATCTTTACCATATGTTATTAGATTTTAGCAAAACCGGATCCGTTAGGATCGTGGCGACGGGCACTACGCTGTGGAGTTGGTCTGATCTGAAATGGAAGCAGTTGGAGATTCATGTGATTTGAAACGTCCGTTTAAAATTATATGAAACAAACACATCAACCGTAAACTGAATATAATGGTGAGTTAATTCTCACACTTTTCTGGGCTACTATGATGTGATAAATATATAAAATATCATCAAAAATATATACTGGTTGATTGGCTGCATTGGTTGCTTATGGTTGATAAAATGGTTGCTGTTAGTTATATTGTTGCTGTTAATTTTAATTATTTAAAATTATATACTATCATGAAATGTTATAACAATCTGTGATGCAGGGAAGAACAAATTGGAGGGATCCGACCGGATTCCTCAAAAATATCATATGTATTGTTTATTTTTATACTGTTTACACATGAACTGATTGAACCCCAAATTGACATTGAAACCTATTAGGATATTGATGGTTGAATGGATGTGATCGTTGATGTGGTTTTTAATCAACCGACAGTGGTTTGTAGTGTGGGCCTAAAATTTATTGTCATCAAGACCTCGTTTTGCCGTCAGGCGAACTGACGTAGTTTTAAGTTATAAAATTTATTTTATAACTGAATTAAAGATTTGGGTTTATTTTATTTAAAAATGAATGAGAAGCTTTTAAATATATGTATACATTATAATCATGTTCTAATAGAGATTAGCAATATTTTATAATTAGAATTAATGTCATTTTCGAGATTTATCAACTGTAGTCATAAAATAATCTACGAGTTGGGAAAAATGGTATAAGTGTGTTTTATAAAACAATTAACTGATGGTTTAAATTAATTAAGTTATATAATTAATTTAAAAGAGGCAATGATGTCGGCAATCAGTTGACAATTAACTGATACGAATGGTTGACAGAAATCAACCATTAAATTTGAAATTTGACGGTTGGGTTAATTTGATTTAAATTAATCCAATCAATGGTTTTTCAAAATATTTGTTAACTTAACAGATATTGTAGGAGTTAGTTAATCATCGATTAACTAAAATTTGAAGTGATCATTGAATTGTTTATTTATTTATAAAGTTAAGTATTATTGAATAACCTTTGTAAAATCATTTAATTATCCTACCTTTAATTAATAATGAAGTTAATTAATGAATGGTTAATTATTGAAATAGACTATTTTTATTTGGTTAATAATGAAGTTAATTATTACATTATTAATGATTAAAGCTATTGTTTAAATTATCGGCATACCTTTTCAAAAGGGAAATCAAATTATAATAAGATTTTAACTAAGTAAAAGTTACCAAAGGACTTGGTTATAAATCCTAGAATTTTATAACCATAACTTTATAAAGGACCATCGAGCTAGAGTGATATTAAAGAGAAGCTTTAAACATAATGAAAGCGATAACTTTTAAGTGGGATTCAATTAAGAAATAAACAAGTGGCGATAGAATTTGATTAAGGGTTAATAAGGGTGTATAATCCAAACTTACAAACCAGGTTTGTAAATAAGCTTTGTAAACTAATACAGCAGTTTCGATAAGGTTTTGTTAAGTAAAACGAGTATGGATTAATTTAGGACTTAAGAGAGGTTTTGGTAAATATTTACTTAACAAATAAGTTAAAGAGTTAATAAAGAGGTACCAAGATAAGAAATCATGGTAAAACCATATTGGAATCAAATTGGTTTGATAAAGGTTTACTTAATAAAGGAAATGGTAATAGCATGTCAAGCAGGTTTCGAAATAAAGGAAAATGGTTTATAAAAACCAAAATAAATGGAAATGGAAAATGATGTATCGGATTTGGGTATTTCAAACTTGTATTATCTTTGAGATAAGAATGTTTTCGATCAAGGTCTGAGAGGTAATTAGAACACCCCAACTTGAACGGCTTCACTATTATCGAGAGATAATATTAGTTTGTAACGGATAGAGAAGTGATTATTGAGTTATTCAAGATATTTATCATTTATTTGAATAAACTTTTAAAATGGATTAGCTAGGCTAGTTTTATTTAATCAAAAATATAACTACTTTTATTTAATGATAACTAAAGAGAATATTTTTCAATTCAAATTCTTTTCTGAAACGAGATAAAGCTATGGACTGAATTAGTATGAAAAGGATTTGAAGTTCAATTCAAATCATATAAACAAGTTGTAAAAAGGATTTTACCCAAGGAGATAATTTTAAAAATAAGCGTTCATCTGGGAACGGGTTCGAGTGAAATGGTATAATCAAAAATAAAGAAAGAGATTTTGGTAATTTATCATAAGCCATTTGATTAAATAGAAATATAACGATATGCTCAAATGTTAAGGGAAATGAAAAGTGAGTTTTTAAAAACCATAGTGATAATTTCAATATGAAAAGGATGTTGAGTAAATTAAACGCTGTTTCCACAATAGAGAAAAGTAAAAGATATTGATAATGAATATGCTAATATTTCCAAACATAGGAAATAAGAAGAAGAGTTGATAAAAGGGTGTGAGTAATGTTTTCATAGTAACGAAACCAGGAGAGTTTTGATAAGTTAAAATTTATCGAATCGATTATAACAGCATCGATATAATATATATCGTTAAGGAAATATTTCAAATAAAGGACCTGAGCTACCAATTCACCAAGATACACTGTTACGATTTGATAATTAAACAACCGACTGTCAAAATCTGGCCTTTTATCTATTGTTGGTACGGAAAGACCGGGATCGAATTTATATTCGAAACCCATTCCGACCAGCAAATACGTAACATTGAAAATATCAGAAGATGGTTGAGATGGAGCATTGAAGACCGTTGATCTTCATGAGCAGAAGAAATACTCGTTAAATTTCTATGGCTAGCTACCAGAGTTATGATGACTTGTGATTCTGTCGTGATTGAAATCTTCGAATTTGCAATGACTTCTCGCTACTGATCCTTGGGGTGACTCCTATATAGGATGCGGTAGGAGGGTTCCTTCGGTTCATCATGTTCTTGGATGACTTGTATGCACGGATGTCTGACAGAGTATTTCCTTAAGAAACATGTACGTTGAATTTTACAAATATACCAAGTTTGGTGGTGGATATATTCTCTTGCTTAACACCTAGAGTGTATTTGTGGACGTCAATTAGTGATTTGACGGATCTAACGATGTGGCATTCAAAGTGATATTCTATAAAGATAGCGTGACCTTAATCCTCATTAACCGGGAAATGGCACAAATTCGGGTAGGCAACACAGCTATGTGGATCGCACTCATTAAAAGGGTATATCATTACCTGATCCGGAGAAAACAAATGCCTTCGGTTGTTCCTTTCTATTTATACATGTATGTTATCGGTTCAGTTGGCTGGCCCCCAACCGTGGTAATGATATATTCGGTACTCTCAAGCGAAATGAGGGGTCGATCATGTGTAGTCAGGTTGCAAGACATTCTTGTTGAACCCCAATGTATTCGTCTCCGTAGGTACATTGTCGGGAGGTGGTCCACTACCTTGCCAGGAAATCCATTCTCCAATAAGCGCCCGCGGTTTTGATTGTATACTATATATGTAGAGCGTGAGATGCAAGCGTTCTACTAGATTATTATTTATTTGTGATTTGATAGACGTTATTATAATATCGGAAAAGATATTGATTTCAAAAATGTTTTGGGTTATAGTAAGGTAAAAACAGTCCGTGTTTATGTGTGGGCTGGTCTTACTATTATCCTTTTCTTTCAAAAAGGATTTTTCAAAGTTAAACAAATTGATTGTGCTATGAATTTATCACTGAAAGTATTTCAGAATGATCCAAGTGAATTTTGCTTTGCTTCAAATGTGCTCGGGTCAGACCGAGTATATGTACAGGTTAGGTTCCGCTTGGAGTTCTAGGAGCTGGAAGCAGGAGGCTTCACCGTTAGCTATATAAGTGTATTTCCGCTGTGACAGATATATGTTGTACTATGATGATTGGTATGTGTATACAGTTTTTCTTTTGTATAAGGAGATTTGATATTATATTTATTCGTTCCGCTGTGAGATTCTGGTGTGTTCTTCCTTTTTTCTTCTATTCTAATATTTCTTTCTTTCTACTTCTCATCCTCTAACTTCTTTCTATTAACGGTCTAGGTGTTCGATACTTGGATTTTTGACAAGTAATACAGGATTATGTATTATTGTTGAAAATTCGAGCGTCGATTTTTTTTTTCGGGTCGTTACAGAGGAGCTCAAAGTAGGAGGTTTCACCACGAGTAATTTAGAGATTATTTCCGCTGTGATGTATATGAGTTATATTCTGATATGGTATGTATATATACAAATTCAGATTTGTATTTCAAAGAGTTGTGTTATACATTATCTTCTATTCGTTCCGCTATGAGTTCCGTGTTTACTCTGATTTATTTCAGTTGTGATCTTCTTCTTCTTCTATTCTATTAGTTCTATCTTTTCTATCTCGTCCTCTAATTTCTTTCTATTAAAGATCTGTATTTTCGTACATTTTGGGTTGAATGTATAGAATATTAGTCAGCTCAAATTAGTACGGATTTACGGGCCTTTACAAGACTCTTTCGATTTATGTTAATATTCCTTTACAGTATTATATACTAGTTTCTATTCTATTATAAATAGAATCCTTATAGAAATTCATTAATATCTCTTTATTATTATATTACAAGTTTTTTTCAACAATTCAAATTCATTTGTTTAAAACCCCATACAATAAGCTTTTATAAATCTTATGATAATATTTTATATTATTTCTATAACGATATCTTTTCAAAATTTTCTATTGCTATTTCTTAAAACAATTTAACATATCATCTGTAACAACCGTTACAGATTTCATTTCAAAGTCATTTTTATTTATCACGCTCCCTTTAAATCACACTCGGAAGCTTATTCGTTGTTTTAAAAACATATAATAATCCTTTATAAAATCTCATATCCAAAAATAGTCCATTTGTAACAAAACAAGTTTACAAACCTTTAACTTTATTTACCAATTCAATTCATTTCCAAAAATCTAAATTTCCATTCATAAAATCTTTTGTAAATTAATTACAACAGCTTACCATTCATTTTCATTCCCACATCTCTAAACTTCATTTAAAAATCTCAATTGCAATTCAATTTTGACAATTAAATATTCGGTGTATCATTCAAAACTCTAACTTCATCTATATTCCTACCCCCAGTTAACATTCCGAACTTTGGAATATTACATTCCGAACATCGGAATAAACCCTACTTTCATTTAACTAATTTCCATTTATAAATCCATACTGATATTTTCAACTTTGATCTCATTTAAAATATGAAATCCCATTTCCAAATCAATCCTCGTTTCCAAATATATCGATTTGTTAATCGTATTTACGAAATGTCATTTACGTTCGTGTATTAAAAAAAAAATTCAAAATGATCGTTCATTTACAAAAAATATCACTTTAAATCTCCTTTATAAATTCTTGTATAAGTTATGATTCCATCATTTCATTTCAATATTTTGAATTGATTTAAACTTCCTTTATGGCCGTTAGGGCCATTACGGAATCATTTCAACATTTAAATAACTAACACGATAAATTACATCGTCTAAACATTTATTTAAAAATATCTTACATCTCTATTGGTTATATTCTGCACATTTATAACATTTGTAAATTTCACTTTGACTATTATCTCTACTATAAAAATTGTATTTTAAATTCATATAAAAATATATTCATATCTTTAACACCACTTGAAATTCGTTGAATATCGATTTCGAAAAATCGTTTCTTTTGATCGACGGTACTAAAGAGGCAAATGGCTACTATAGTACCAAACCTGTGAATATGAACAAATTTCACATTCCATAACAAACACTATGATCATATTGATAACCGTTGTCAAATATTAGTGAGGAATCCAGTTGGATTCCTCCAACCTGTTATACCCTACAAAACAATGGGTTACCACAATTCAAATTATTCAATTAAATATGGCCAATCAATATTCGTTCTCCATCCAAATGGGTGATCACATAACAGTTTAATAATAACAGTAAAAAACATAACTGTAATAATCAATACTGGGCTAATAACAGAAATGCAATCATATAATTATTTATTTATAACGTTTATAGTATTATAGACGTAACCACTGAGGTAAGCTACCTCAATCGGATTTTATCATTAGAAATAAGGATTTGTTTCAATTAAATTAAACGAACGTTTAATTTAACTGTTTCAATCTATATATAAATATAAAATCAACAACAAACAGACAAACAACCATTATCAAGCATAACACACAATTTATAAAACCCAACTTATATAAAATATAAGTGGGGAGAACTGAGTGAGTTTAACTCACCTTGATTCCCATTCGTCGTCAAATAGTTCGTTTCAGTTGCTTTAAACTCCATCGAAACCAGCTCCATATGCTTACCGATATGCTTCATATTTGTTCCGATTCTGATAATACACGAGGACGTTACACAAATTATAATTACTGGTTTAAAATTAACTAAACCTTATGTTGGGTTTTTTTATAGATTAGTTGTGTTAATAATGATTTGGTCACGTTAGTACTTCCCATTTGCCAGTCTCGTATACATCATCTAATCGGCGCATAGTTTGATGAGGTATAGTATAACATGTTTGGTTACAAACGAAATGAATTAGGCACTTCACATTTGTTTATGGACATGTCAGAACTTAGGCCATGCTAAAATAATTGCCCAGGCTCCCTTGTATACTATCCTAATGGGAACGTAAATAATAAACTATGTACTGTCTGAATGGAGACATTTGAAAAAGTCTTGGGCATATATTAACTTACAGGAACATAAGTTATTACTTAAAATATGTGATTAACTAAACACTATTTAGATTAATATTATCGTTAATACAATAGTGATAATTATTTCTAAATCTATGATTAGCATTTTATACAACCGTGATCAGTCCTTTGTAAAACTACTCACCTGTTATTGTATGATGCCGCTCCTTCTTCATACGAATTATCCAGCTCCAAATAGTGTCCATCTCCTTCATTCTGCACCATCCCAAACTTGCATTTCATTTCCTTTTTTTTTCTTTTTTTTATTGTTTGCATGCCAAGTCCAACTATTTTCCCCCCAACATCCTCACTTCGGTTCCCCTTCTTCACTCTTATACATGCGTTCTTTTTTTTAAATATCGGTGAACCCATTTGAAGCGACCCGAAACTTCCCCGGTCTCCGAAGAGATGAGAAAGAACGAATTACTGTGAGGACAAGACAAATCAGAACACAAACAGAAGAACATTTCACTGTTATTACAACAATGCATCAGATTACAAGAATATACAGAGTATAAATGAATATTACACAGAAATATCAGAGATTTAAATTACATTTAAATACATCGCAGCGGAAAATAATACAATACACAACTAGAAGAGATATACGGATACAAAGCTTTCCGGATATCATTCCAGCTGTAAACCAGGATCCTGTGAATATAAATCTGCAAAACCAAAACTACTAGCTGCCCGTGTGGAAAATAAGGGCACCCAGAGTTTAGGTTGAAACAATAAACTCCAGGTCAGTCATGTGACTGGTGTGAGAACTAAAACAGTTATTTAAAACTTTACTTTAAAAGAGAGTAATTCAAGGGACCACGCCGTATAACACGGAACGGGTTTCCTCCCAAGAATACTAGTGCATAGAATAAACAGCGCAATGCTTTTTCGAAAAATGAAGCTGTTATAAGACCCAGGTCCCATCACACAATGCAATGCAAGCCGGAGGATAGGGTTTTACCTTATAACAGCCAAACATGCTTGATACGTTTAAAAACAAATCATTTGATACTATAATATGTGTATAGTGTCAAAACAATTCCAATCATAAATATCAATCATAGACGGCATGGGTACCATTATATCATGTCGCCATACTAGTAATACAACTAAAACCGAATCACACGTATCGGAAATTGGATTTCCATCATGGCGGCTCCTGATTCGAAAGATCGATCGCATAGTACAAATCACCGCGGCTTACGTCTCAGCGAGAGAAAACACCGCTATGCACATCCGCACTTTTGGGACTCAAGTATCACCGCGGCTTACGTCCCAGCAAGAGAAAACACCGCTTACTCTATCCCTCCGAGCACGAAGCTCAATATCGGTCGACCGAATCCACAACACTAAAAATGTATACTGATCAAACCATCAGTTTACCACCATTCCGGGCTGTGAGGCTCGCGGATCAACGCTATACACAAAGCCATGCTATATCAGCTGCGCTTTGATCATCAACCACCAAACTTTGCTTTTCAACAAAAGTCTGGATCACTGCATCTCAGTATGCCACACTATCAATCCATATCGTACCACTGATTTCTGCCAATATATAACCTCTGAGCTCATATGTCTCAGAGAAGGGCGTTAAGCAAGAGAATAAATTCTCCGCCGCCAAACAGATATATATTTAGCAGAGATCAACAAATACAATATAAAGAAATACAATGTCAGACACACCATCCATTTACAAGTCCGTTCTAGGTCTGAACGAAACCGGAGGCACTTTCCTCGCATATCCATCCATCTCCAAGTACGTCTGGACGACCGCCAACTATTTCCATCCTCTTGGGTGTACAGCCCAATCAGGATCGTCAGTAATTATCCAAACGATGTGAAGACTTCCGGTCTTCAACCACCGTCTTCATCTTCGACATCTCGTCGAATCGGTTATTCAGAATGGGTGTAAACCCGGCCTTTCTGAATAACCCACGTATATGATAAACAAATGTTACACAAACACATCAAACGCCTCATTCCAATTCAGAATATTCTTTTATTCACAAAATCATATTTTTAGGGAAAGGTTCCCATTAATTTTATCCAAGATAAATTCTTCTAAATTTATTCTTTAATCTTCCTTTGGATATCATTTCAAACCATATCATGGTTTTCCAAACTAGTCGGGATTAGCGAACCACACCGAAGTAATTATTATTTTATTTCCCAATCCCAACCTATATATCCCATGGAGAAAACTGGTAATACTCCACATCTAACACCACTGTGTTATCGGTAAAATTAATTACCATTTCACGTTCAAATCTAATTAAAGATTTAACTATCGCTTTGGAGCAAAACTGGTGGTACTCCATTCTCGATCACCTTTCAGATTTGATAATTTAAATAATCAATTCGTTTTTTCAATCTAATTAAAGATTCATTAAAACTCCACTTAGTTTTAATCTTCTCAAAAATCGATATCTTGCCTTTAACTGGGTTAAAGAACCAATGTTTTCTAAAACACGATTCACGATAAACCCAAATCACATTTGATATTAATTACAAGACTCTGAATAGAAAATATATCGGCTTACGTTCAATATCAAATTCTGAAACCAACATATATCGTATTGGAAATAATGATATAAAATATATCTTTCAAATCCCCATAACAATATTTGTATAGTCACGAAATCCAACATCGAAATATCCCGAAGATAATTTCGATTCAACTCCAGTCCAATCCACGTATTGGGAGTATTGATTATTTTTAAAATCACTTTCAAATTCAATTTATTTATTTCAAAAATAAATTGATTTTAATTCTAGTTCAAAACTAGTTTATTTCGATAAAAAATCTATTTTTATCTTTTCAAATGTGGAATTTTCCAGCTCAACTCTTTCCAATCCATATATTATGATTTTACACAAATTATAGATATTTTTAATAATTTTACCAAGGCCCGTACAGTCGATTTCCAACAACGGCCATCGAACTGCACTTACAGCGACCTTTCTCGAATTTGATTGGGACATAACTCCACATCCAACCGTTAGATTTCAAATTTCTAATATTCATTGGAAAGCTCTTTTCGATACGAACCCAATGGTTCCGGTTTTAGGAGAATCCGACGGTCGGATCTCCCGCAATGTCCGTTTGAAATAAATGGTCGAAATTCACGAACTGCCGCGGCGTGGCGCGTTCTATTCCGGCCATTATATATAATATATATATATTATATATATTTCGTCGATTTCCTTTTAAAACGAATTTTATAAATAGTTCTACATTCGTTTCAAAACAATTTCAACTTCCATTTCAATTCAAATCAAAATTGAATTCTTCTTTATAAATTCGTTTTAAAATTCATTTCTATTCAATTCAATTTGAATTCATTTGAATTCGCTTTCAATTCAATTCATTTCGAAATCGTTTTCAATTCAATTCATTTCGAAATCGTTTTCAATTCAATTCATTTCGAAATCGTTTTCAATTCATTTCGAAATCGTTTTCAATTCAATTCATTTCGAAATCGTTTTCAATTCAATTCATTTCGAAATCGTTTTCAATTCAATTCATTTCGAAATCGTTTTCAATTCAATTCATTTCGAAATCGTTTTCAATTCAATTCATTTCGAAATCGTTTTCAATTCAATTCATTTCGAAATCGTTTTCAATTCATTTCGAAATCGTTTTCAATTCAATTCATTTCGAAATCGTTTTCAATTCATTTCGAAATCGTTTTCAATTCAATTCATTTCGAAATCGTTTTCAATTCAATTCATTTCGAAATCGTTTTCAATTCAATTCATTTCGAAATCGTTTTCAATTCAATTCATTTCGAAATCGTTTTCAATTCAATTCATTTCGAAATGAATAAAATCGATATAAATATCGTTTACGTCAAAATGGCGTCAATCTAATCAACACGGCTTTATATTTTCAAAACTTCTTTATTCTATCCAACAAATGAATATTTATCCCATTCAACACATGAATCTATATTTATTTCAACACACGACTAATCTCAACACATGAGTACTGTCAACACATCACTATTTTTATATTCAACACATGAATTTTCTTTTATAATATTCATTACTTTCCCGATTGGAATGAGGCCCAATCAATCACCATATAACGTTAATTATTTGGATTCCATACAACACATGTATATAATAGCAATAATAAACAATCAACCATCAACCAAAGTGCATACACTGTATAAGCATCAAATATAGATATCTTACGCTTATAACAGCCTGTCAATCAATCGATCGACATATTTAATCAATCAGGATGAGTGAAATTCATATTTCATCCCAACACCCGTGTGGGGTTTCGAACGATCAAACACAGATTTTTAGTTGTGCAGTTGGGCGATGTGTAAAATTTATCGACCCATTCAATATCAGTCAAATCAGTGTACATAAACAAATCGGCCGATTTGTTTATAAATATTTATTTATTCACTTTCACTTTAAAACTATATTTTTAATGATAATATATTTTATTTTAACACATGAATTTCTATTCATTTCATTTACACAATAAAAATGATATTTTTATTTTTCTAACATATTTTAGAAAATTTCGGCGGCATAACGGCACGATACTAGAAACGGGACGAGGCCTAGCCTTATCCCCGGTCTAGTGAAGGCCCACGCCATTCACACATCAATCAAATCAATTTTATTTCACCAAACAATTCAGTTCAAACCAAATAATCTAACCAACTACACAACCAAACAATTTAACAAACAAGCCATCCATGGTCTGTGGATGACGGGTGTCGGGTGCTACTAAGCACCGTCTGCATCCTAGTATATATATCTATATATATAACTAGAAAAAGAAATTTAAAGTGAGAGGTTCTCACCGAATAGCTAAACCAAACGCCACGACTCTTCATATGTAGGAAATCTTCGTCGTTTCTTCTTTGGTCACTTTCGTCATTCGTATTCACTACATAAATAAAAATCAAATTTTTTTACTACACATTCATATATAGAAAAATCGGATTTTTACTTCGCTATTCAATATATAAAAATCGTATTATTTTTTTTTTCCGCTACATCATATATGTAAAAATCGAATTTTTATCTTCATAAAAATATTTCAAATATATGATAAAAATCTTGTCGTTACCAATTCACTTTCATTATAAAAATTATATTTTTAGCTTGCTATTCATATGATAAAAATCATATTTTTATTTCGTTACTTATATAAAAATTATACTTTTACTTCATTACTTAGATAAAAATTATTTCTTTTGCTTTGTAAAAATCATTTCTTTCTATTATTATCCTTCACATAAAAATCACATTTTTATATGATATTCACTAAAATAAAAATCCCATCTTTTCAACGCCCACTTCATATTAAAAATCTCATCTTAATCACTAAAAAAAATCAAGTCTTTTTAGCTATAAAAATCAAAACTTTTATTTATAAAATTCACAATCTTTCGTAAATGAAAAGTCCTAACTCTTTATAGGGAAAAAGAAAACAAAATTAAAGAGAGAAAGAGAAGAAAAAAAAACTTACAGCGGGGGAAAATCGAATTGGAGAGTGGGGGGGGGGGGGGGCGCTGTTCATCGTCTGTGGTCGGGGAAGGCTCCAGTCGCCGGCGGTGGGGCCAAGGCAGGCTGGGCGGCGCGGTTGTGAGGGTGCGTTGGGGTTGAAGTTGTCGCCGTTCGAAGAGGAGAGAGGAGAAGGGAAGGAAGGGGGGGTGGCGATTGCCGGAGGCCGGAGGGGAGGCGGAGTGGAGCAGCGACGATGGGGCGTTGAAGTCGGGGCGGGGCGATTTAGGGTTCCGTCGCTTTTGATTTGGGAGTGGCGGGTTTTTTTTTTTTTTTGTTTGACTGAGGGAAAACGTTTGACTAGGGTTAGGAGAATTATTTCCATATATATATATATATATATATATTTAATTATATTATTTAATTCTTCAATTATCTGTTTAATGCTCTGATCTCCAAACGAAACCTAATGACTGACGCCCCTAGCTAATTACCCCCATTCCGAACACAATGGGATATGCCCGGTAAGCCAATTCGATCGTTTCGATCAGTTTCCGTTAAATTTACATTTAAATCACTATATTGAATTTTAAACGTACATTTCAAATTACCGGGGTCACACACTAACTAGAAAAATTCCCGAAAAATATTTTCTAGCTTCGTATTGACGATACGGTCCTAACAAAACTAGTTTCGTCGAATTCTGAGACCATTGGCAAAATGTCTATTTTTAAGGGCCTGAATTCTATAGCGACTATTCAGAATTTTCAACTGGACATATCTTTTGATTCCCGCAATGAAATCTCGATTCTTCGGATTCGTTGGAAAGATACTATCAAATAGATCCTATGATTTCTGGTTTCACTAAAATCCGGATTGTTTTGCACCCGGTACATTCAATTGAAGTTTGAAATCGAATTATCGAACTACCGCGCCATTTTCAATTCCTTTTTTAATTATATATAAATATTTATATTCTAACGACGACGCGTATAATATATACGTTCGAATTATATTCAAAAATAAATTTCATGTCGATATTATTTAAAATAATTCATTTTAAATATTCAAAATTCGCTAAAATTGCCAAAATAAAAATTTCAAACTGGCTCGCATTTTACGGGTTATTACACCATTCTTCAATCCATACAACCACCTACTCCTTGTTTTCCCACCTTAAACCGCAAATTCCTGGCCCCCTTTTACATAAAAACTGCTTTTATTTTATTTTATTTTATTTTATTTTTCCGAAAAGCTACAGGCTTTACCTTCCAAAATTTTCAACTTTCAATGCAGTCGCCCACTTGATTTCTTCACCATACTACCGCCCTATTCAACTTGCCTGACATCCTTTATTTTCCATACAGTCCCTCATGAACCAACCACCTGTTCTTCAACCAACTCCATGCGCTCCCCCAGTTTTAAAACAACACACGCTTGAAGCTGGTTGTGAAACCACCTATGTGCACCTCGTGTACATTAACACGGATACACCCATGCTTCCTTCCATCCACCTTACTGTTTCTCTCCACACCAATGCAACTTCTTTCTTCTTCATTCACACCCCTACACCTGTCATTCTCTCTCGTCATCTTCATTCCCAGAACAACACCAGAGCCTCTCCAAATAGACTAGTGCTTCCTCTCCATAAAACTAGCGACAAAAATGTTTCCAGAACTTCACGCGACTTCGGCAAATGGTGTTGACTAACATGCTCAATCCGAATACACCCTCCACGTTTTTCTCCAGTAAGTGTCTCCCTTATACAACGGCCTGTGCACATCTCCGGTTGTATTGATATCACCTTTAGTTCCCAAGTTTCTTTACCCCGACAGCAACAGCATAAGAGAGACAGAGTACGGTTGAGCGTTGTTTTAATTCAGCGGAGACGAAAGCTTTGTTTTGATTTATGAAATGGCTTGCGTTTTGGTTTTATATTGATTGGGAAATTCTATTTTTCTCCATTCTGATTCCCCGAAACAAAAATGGAGCACTAAGGTCAGGAAGAAGCAACATGCGCAGCAAGGTGATTTAGGGTATAGAGTTTCAGAAGGTACAACGTAGCTGGTGTGATGGTGACAGTTCCAAAAACATGATTGGCACGGTAGCAGGTAAATTGGAACCCAAGGAAAAGAAGGTCTGGGGTGCAAGTAAGCGTTCGGCAGACAAGAAAAGGGTTGAAAAATAAAAGAAAACAGTAGAGAGGCAGCATGTTGCGTTTGGTTTGCGTGTCTCAACTTTTAGCATATGAAAGTATTAAATTTGATAAAGCAAATTCATGTGCCTAGGAAGGTTCGTAAAGAAATAGGTTAATAGGTAACAGGCTTTGTTTTTTCTTGACTTATGAACGTTTCCTGGTCTATCACAGAACGGCTAAAAATGTGGTAGATGGTACAATAGTAAATATATCATGTATTAACGTTGGCTTGACAGTGTACTTGAATGTTTAAGGTAGGCTATAATAATATTTCCAACTAGTAAATTCGATTATCAGACCATGTACGGAGCACGGGACTCACCCTACTACATATATATATATATATATATATATATATATATATATATATATATATTTCATAATTTAGATTGAATGTTCTAAATTCGTACCGATACCCACGAACTCCATTTTAAATCCATTTATATATCCAAATCAATATTTAAAACAGATTTGAATATTTCTAATTAACATTCAAAAATCTGGGACGTTACATTCTTCACCCCTTAAAAGAATTTCATCCCCAAAATTATAAGGTAAGAAAAATGCTCTGAACCTGATTATATTTAAATAATAATTTTTGAGTTATCATCAAAAAAAATTAAATTCTTTAAAAATTTTGAAAATTCTGTCAGCACCTCCTCTGCCTGGTCTGATTGGTACAACTACAACTGCCACTCGGGGCCCCAATTTCAAAAGAAAATCAAAATCCAAATGGTTGCTCAATCTGAGTATAAAATTAATAACTCCAATTAATATATCAAGGTTTACCTATTTGTCGGGCAACTTAATCTCCAATGTCAAAGCAAATCAACTAACAACTCTTCACCTTCCAATTGTACTTCAATCCCTATAATCAACCCAATTTCCATAGCCTTCTAGTATCTGCACTTAACTCAATTCACAGTGCAAGTAACAAATACATGGTTAAATCATTTAGTTCTATTCCATCATTTATTTTATTTTTTCATATTTTATCTCCTTGCTTCTAATCCATTCAATTTCTTATTAACTCGTTGTTGAATTTAATTTACCAACTAATAACCAATAAATCACATAACCAAACCAATTTAAACTATATTCAGTATTAGTATTCACTATTTGTATCAAATATGGTTAACCATATTTTAATATCAATCGATTAACATCCGATTGATCTCCATTATTATCCATTCGATTTTCAAATCAGAACTTTATTTTATTCAATTTCAATTTTGTTCTTAAAATAACTCTACTTACCCAGATTACATTTCATTTTCATATCTAATTCAATCAATCGATTGGTTTCTAACTAGTTCAGTTTCATTTTGAACTCAACCAACTCAATCAAAACAATTGAATTTTACATTCAATTTAGTATTTACTTTGGTTTCACATATTTAAACACCAATAGGTTAATATTCGATTGATTGTTGTTCAATTATTATCCTTTTAAATTTCCAAATTCAAATTTACATAATTTTAATTTCAATATAGTTTAATTTCACTTAACTATGTTAAACTCCAATTTAAATTTTAATCCGATTTGAATTTCATTCACACAATATCTCAATAATTTTTAGAAAATTATTTCTTTTCTATACAAAATATAGTTTGGGCAAAATTATTTCATTCACCCTCTGTAACGACCCGGATTTCGCCCGACCCCAATCGATCGCAAGATCGATCAAGACCGTTCAAAAACCCGCGTACGTTAACTTTGGGCATACAACACATCAGAACAACAACACAGACTTTTATAACATCAATAATAAATGTTACATCAGAGTATAAAATATCAGAGTACATCGATAAATAATACAGCGGAAGATACATTTACAATAAATTAAATACATTGCAGCGGAACTAATCTCAGCGGAAGGCCATCAATATTCTGGACCCAGCTTCAGACTTCAATCCAGGATCCTGCTTAAGTATATCTACAAAATGCTACTCGACTGCCCGTGTGGAAAGAGGGCACCCGAGTCTGCAAAGTCAAACAAACTACAGGTCAGTCGTGGGACTGGTGTGAGAATTCTATATTTAACTTATCTAAATAGTAGGCTAATCACAGGACCACGCCGGGAACGCAGAACGGGTTTACTCCATTGGATTACCAGTGCATAATTAAATTAAATTGTCAAATAACATAATGCTTTTTTAGAAAAATGAAACCATTATAAGACCCAAGTCCCATCACACAATGCAACGCACACCAGAGGATAGGGTTTTACCTTATAATGGTCAAAAGATGCTTGATACGTAAAAATGATATTATTTTTAGTGTGTATATATTTATTTAAAACATTTCAATATAAATGTATTAATCTTAGACGGCATAGTACCCCATCCTACTATGTTGCCATATATAAGTTTACAATCAAAACCATGATGTCGTATTGGAAATTAGTTTTCTGTCATGAAATCGAGGCTAGGGATCGTCCTCTTCCGATTCGAGACACTCTAGCAAATGCCTCAGGATCACACCTATGGGCAACCCTTGGATCTTCAGGGTCGGTCCCCACCTAACGGTAGTGGATTAATTATGCCTGAACACACGTTTCTCGGTTCCTATGAACCTATAGTATGACCACTTCCGGCTTATAAAAACCCGAGGTACCTCAATCCATAATCCACATAAGTAAAATGTCGAGCCGTGTTAAATCACTGGCACTACCCCTAGCTAGAAAGAAACGTGTGCACTCCCTGCAGTCCTAATCCCGTTTTTGACTCATACCGGGGTGTGAGGCTCGCGAAGTCACGCTATACACAAAGCTATTCCTAAAGAGACTGTGCTTTGATCATCAACCACATGGCCTGCTTTTCAACAAAGCCTTGATCATTTGCATCTTAGCATGTCACATTGTCAGACCCTACCATATTATTGATCATCTACCAATATATATATAACCTCTAAGCTCATACGTCTTAGAGAAGGGTGATAAGTAAAGAATAAATTCTTCACCACCAAACAGAAATATATAATCAGTAGCGTTCAACAAATACAGTAGAAAGGAATACAATGTCAGACACGCAATCCATTTACAAGTCCGCTCTGGGTCTGAGCGAAACAACGTGCCCGTCGATCTCCAAATGCTTTTGGACGATCATTACCAATTACCTTGCCTTGGAAGGCCAATCCCAATTCAAGATACCAGTCATCATCATCCCAACGATGTGAAAACCTTCGGTCTTCAATCACCGTCTTCGTCTCTTGATCGTCGTGATGATTATTCAGAATGGGTTAAACCCGGTCTTTCTAAATAACTCGCGTATTTTGGGATAAAAACAGATATTGGAAAATCACACATTTTGTCACATTCCAACTCAGAATATTCTTTTAATAAGATATCCGTATTAGAAGATTCTCATTAATTTTATCAAAGATAAACACTGAAAATAAAATCTATAAATCAATTTCCAAAATATGGAATTTCACAGAAATCAAATCAATACATAATCGATATAGATTTCTGTATCGGACTAATTATATAAATGGAATAACGGCAAAGCCTCTTAAATTCCATATGTAATATCGGTCTTCTTTTACAGAAGTCCATTTCGATTATTACCAATCGAATTTCCACTTAATTCCTATTTAATATATTACATTGAAAAACTTGATTTTTAGAAAATGCCTTTTTAAATCTATAAAATAGATTCATAAGTTCCAAATAATAATTTCAATGTAAATTGGATTAAAGGACAAATGTCGTTTAAAAACATCGTCCACGATAAATCCACTTCACATCTCAATTTATTTCATATCACAAAATATAATTGCAAATGCTAGTAATCTTTTAAAAACATATTTAAAAATAATCATTAAAATATTCTTTATATAAAGACTCTAAACGAGAAGTATTCTTTATATTACAAATCTTTATCTTTTACAAATATTCTTTGTTTTAACATATAGTTGATTAAAAATATATTATGAAAATATATGCACTTTATTTAAAAAGGATTTCTAATGTAAAAATATTCTTATTTTAAAGAACACCTGAATCGAAATGCGACTCAAACATTTACCGTATAATTTGGGTAACATGGATTTCACACACATCATATATATGATAATAATAGTAAAATCATCATATCATCCATCTACATCCAAAGTGTAATTTCCACTGTGTATGCGTTAAAATTAAATAATAACGCTCATCGCAGCCTGTCGATCTAACGATCAACATACAACTAAATATTGGGATTAGTGTATATAAATTTTCATCCCAACACCCGTGTGGGGTTTCAACCATCAAACAAATGATAAACTAATCTGTGCACTTGGGCGATGTGTGAAAAATTATCGTCCCAATCACATACACAAGTCGGGCAACTTGTGAATGGAAGTGTAATACACAATACATATAATGATGACAAGAAAATATCTCTATTGCAATGCATGAATAAGCATAATTACTTTATCTCTATTGACAATTTCTATTTTGCTAAATTAAACTCTAAACAAAAATGGTTATATTGTTTTGGCAATTCTAATGAGACAAAATGATAAATATGTTGATTTAACTGACCTATCTTGACAAGTATATATCTTGCCAAACATATATATATATATATATATATATTGCTTAAACTAATTCATTTTGACAAAAATGAATATTTCTGACAAAATGTAAAATTTGGTTTAACTAGTATAAATTGACTAAAATGCATAATTATTTTTAACTAATGTAAATTAACAAAAATGAATAATTGGTTTTAACTAATATAAATTACAAAAATGAATAATTTGTGTTTCAATTCAAATAAAATATGCCAATGCTATATTTTGTTTCATTCTTTTAATTTAGACAAAATGAGTGGTTTTGGTCTAATTTACTTAAATGATAAAAATGTGAATGTTTAGTTATTAAAATATAACTTTTAAATTCTATCCTTTATTTCAAACAATCTTTATTCATATCAAAATTATAAATCAAAAATATAATTTTAAATCTGATGGTTTGTTTGCATTAATGAATTGCAAACAAAGATGAACTTTATTTTAAGGTTTTATTTGCAACAAGGAATGCAAATAACAAATGTAACTTTTATTTTTATTAAAAGTATATTTGAGTGAATGTAAAAAGAACCTCATTTCCAAAGTGTATTTACATTATTGAATGTAAATAAAAGAAACAAATTTATTTAAATGAGTATTTGCATTTATGAATACAAACAAAGAATAGTTTTGTTTACAAATTATATTTACATTAGTGAATGTAAATAAAGAACAAAATTTATTTTCAAAGTATATTTTAAACAAATTCTACTAAATGTATAAAGATGTGTACATTTGGGTTGGTAAATGTAGATTGTGACGGCAAGGAATTTCGCTCGATCCGAATCAGTCGTTAAACCGATCTAGACCGTTCGAAACCCCTGACTGTTTGAGAACAGGAAAAATCAAAACGCAGACGTAAGAACATTTCATTGTTATTACAACAATTCCATCAGATACAAGAATATACAGAGTATAAATGAATAAATTACATTCGGTAAATATCAGAGATTACAATAAATTACATAGCAGCGGAAAATAATACAAAGCACAACTGAAGGTGATATACGGATACAGAGCTTTCCGGATATCATTCCAGCTGTAAACCAGGATCCTGTGAATATAAATCTGCAAAACCAAAACTACTAGCTGCCCGTGTCGAAAATAAGGGCACCCAGAGTTTAGGTTAAAACAATAAACTCCAGGTCAGTCATGTGACTGGTGTGAGAACTAAAACAGTGATTTAAAGCTTTACTTTAAAAGAGAGTAATTCAAGGGACCACGGCGTATAACACGGAACGGGTTTCCTCCCAAGAATACCAGTGCATATAGAATAAACAGCGCAATGCTTTTTCGAAAAAATGAAGCTATTATAAGACCCAGGTCCCATCACACAATGCAACGCAAGCCGGAGGATAGGGTTTTACCTTATAACAGCCAAACATGCTTGGTACGTTTAAAACAAATCATTTGATACTATAATAAGTGTATAGTGTCTAAACATTTCAATCATAAATATAAATCATACACAGCATGAGTGCCCCATCCCACTATGTCGCCATACTAGGCTCTACAAATAAAGCCGAAATACACATATTGGAAATTGGATTTCCGTCATGAGTCGAGGCAAGGGGCAAGCTCCTCTCCGCGTTCGAGACACTCTAGCAAATGTCCCAGGGCTACGCACTCTGGGCAACCCCTAGATCTTCAGGGCCGGTCCTCACTTACGTTAGAGGATTGGCAATTCCTGAACACACGTTTCCCGGTCCTTACAGACCTAAAATCGAGGCGCCTCATCCAACAACCACAAAGGTGAAAAGTATATAAATGTCAGGGCTGGTAAGTCACTGACACCACCAAAGCTAGAAAGAAACGTCGTGCTCTCCCTGCAGACCATATCCCGTTTTTGACTCATACCGAGGTGTGAGGCTCGTGAATTCACGTTATACAGAAAGCTGCCACGTAGGCCGTTCTTTGATCATCAACCACAAGACTCTGCTTTTCAACAAAAGCCTTGATCATTGCATCTTAGCGTGCCACATATGCAATTCATGTCATGCGACTGATGTCCATCGATATACAACCTCTGAGCTTGTACGTCTCAGAGAAAGGCGTTAAGCAAAAGAATAAATTCTCCGCCGCCAAACAGATGTATATTTAATAGAAATCAATCAACATAGAATAAAATCCAATGTCAGACACACAATCCATTTACAAGCCCGTTCTGGGTCTGAACGAAACCGGAGGCACTTTCCTCGCATATCCATCCATCTCCAGGTACGTCTGGACGACCACCAACTATTTCCATCCTCTTGGGTGTACAGCCCAATCAGGATCGTCAGTAATTATCCAAACGATGTGAAGACTTCCGGTCTTCGACCACCGTCTTCATCTTCGACTTATCGTTGAATCGGTTATTCAGAATGGGTATAAACCCGGCCTTTCCGAACAACCCGCGTATATTAAAAACAAATGTTACACAAACTCAACATACGCCTCATTCCATTTCAGAATATTCTTTTATTCATAAAATCACATTTTTAGGGAAAGGTTCCCATTAATTTTATCCAAGATAAATTCTTCAAAATTTATCCTTTAATCTTCCTTTGGATGTCGTTTCAAACCAAATTATGGTTTTCTGAACTAGTCGAGATTAGCGAACCACACCGAAGTAATTATTTATTTTATTTCCCAATCCCAACCTATTCATCTCATGAAGCAAAATTGGTGATACTCCATATCTAATACCACGGTGTTATCGGTAAAGTTAATTACCATTTCATGTTCAAATCTAATTAAAGATTTAACTATCGTTTTGGAGCAAAACTGGTGATACTCCATTCTTGCTCAATTTCTAAATTTGATAATTGAAATTATCAATTCACATTTCAATTTAATTGCAGATTCGTTAAAACTCCTTTTACTGGGTTGAGGAACTAGGTGTTATTTAAAACACAGTTCACGACAAACCCAAATCACATTCTATTTATTATTGGGTTAAAGAACTAGTGTTATTTAAAACACCGTTCACGATAAACCCATTTCAAATCCAGTCAAATATATTAGAGATTCCGATTATTTAAAACCCCTTTTTAAATCTAATTTATTTATTTAAAAATAATTGGGTTTTAAATTTAGTTCAAAACTAGTTCATTTCGATAAAAATCCATTTTTTCCTTTTCAAATATGGAGGTTTTCACCCCAATTTTTCCCAAATCATTTCTCATGATTTTACACAAATTATTACTATTTTTAATAATTTTATCAAGGCCCGTACAATCGATTTCCATCAACGGCCATCGAACTGCACTTACACCGCCCTTTTTCGAATTTGATTTGGACGTATCTCCAAATCCAACCGTTAGATTTTGAATTTCTAATATTCATTAGAAATCTCTTTTCGATACGAACCCAATGGTTCCGGTTTTAGGAGAATCCGATGGTCGGATCTCCCGTAATGTCTGTTTGAAATAAATGGTCGAAATTCGCGAACTGCCGCCGCGCGTTCTATTCAGGCCATTATATTATATATATAATATATATAATATATATTTCGTCGATTTCTATTTAAAACGAATTATATAAATAGTTTTAACTTCGTTTCAAAAACAATTTCAACTTCCATCTCAATTCAAATCAAAATTGAATCTTTCCTTATAAATTCGTTTTAAAATTCATTTCTATTCAATTCGCTCTCAATTCAATTCGAAATCGTTTTCAATTCAATTCAATTTCAAAGTCGTTTTCTATTCGATTCAATTCAAATTGGTTTTCTATTCGACTCAATTCAAATTCGTTTTCTAATCAATTTAAATCAAATTCGTTTTCCATTCCATTTGAATTCAATTTGTTTTCTATTCAATTTAATTCGAAATCGCTTTATATTCAATTCATTTCGAATCATTTTATATTCCATTCATTTCCGTTTTCTATTTGAATCAAATTCATTTTATATTCAATTGAAATCAAATTCGTTTTATATTCAATTCGAATTCAATTCGTTATATATTCAATTCGAATTCGTTTTCTATTCAATTTGATTCAAATTTCGTTTCAAAATATGCGATTTCGAAATCACTTTATATTCAATTCTAAATGAATGAAATCGATATAAATATCGTTCACGTCAAAATGGCGTCAATCTAATCAACATGGCTTCATATATTCCTTCATTCTATTCAACAAATGAATATTTATTTTTATCAACACACGACTAATCTCAACGAATGAGTACTGTCCACGTGTGACTATTTTTGTTAAATTATTTCGTTCAACACATGACTAATCTCAACGGATGAGTACAGACAGCACATGAACCTTTATTTTATAGTGATGAAGATATAAAATTTATTATTAAAATATTACGTTCAATACATGACTAATCTCAAGAATGAGTACAGTCAACACATGAACCTTAATTTTATAGTGATGAAGATATAAAATTTATTATTAAAATATTACGTTCAATACATGACTAATCTCACGAATGAGTACAGTCAACACATGAACCTTTATTTTATAATATTCTTTATCTTCTAAATTAGAATGAGGCCCAATCAATCACCATATAAAATTAATTATATGGATTTTCATGCAACACATGTATATAACAGCATTGAAAAATAATCAACCATCAACCAAAGTGCACTACACTGTATAAGCATCAAGTATAGATATTCAACGCTTCTAACAGCCTGTCAATCAATCGATCGACATATTTAATCAATCAAGATGAGTCAACTTCAAATTTCATCCCAACACCCGTGTGGGGTTTCAAACAATCAAACACATATTTTATTTGTGCAGCTGGGCGATGTGTAAAATTTATCGACCCAATCAGTGTCCTTCAAATAGGTGTACATAAACAAACCGTCCGGTTTGTAAATGAATATTTTATTTTATTCACTTCACGTTAAAAATTATATTTTTAACGATAAAATATTTTATTCAAACTATGAATATTCTATTCGGTTCATTTATTCAATAAAATGGTATTTTTATTTCTCTAACATATTTTAGAAAATTTCGGCGGCATAACGGCACGATACTAGAAACGGGACAATGCCTAGCCTTATCCCCGGTCTAGTGAAGGCCCACCCATTCACACATCAATCAAATCCATTCATTTCACCAAACAATTCAATTTCAATCAAATAATCTAACTAATTTTATGCAACCAAACAAACAAGTCCATGGTCTGTGGACGGTTGTGTCGGGTGCTACTAAGCACCGTCTGCATCCTAGTATATATATATAACTAGAAAAAGAAATTGAAAGGTGAGAAATTCTCACCAATAGCTATCCAATACCACGACTCTTCATTTATAGAAATCATCGCCATTCTCGCCCTTTGTCACTTTCGTTGCCCGTATTCACTACATATGTAAAAATCGAATTTTTACTTCACTATTCAATATATAAAAATCGAATTTTTATTTTGCTATTCAATATATAAAAATCGAATTTTTACTATGCTATCCAAAATTTAAAAATCGAATTTTTACTATGCTATTCAAAATATAAAAATCGAATTTTTACTATGCTATTCAAAATATAAAAATCGAATTTTTATTTTGCTATTCAATATATAAAAATTGAATTTTTACTATGCTATTCAAAATATAAAAATCGAATTTTTAATATGCTATTCAATATATAAAAATTGAATTTTTACTATGCTATTCAAAATATAAAAATCGAATTTTTACTTCGATGTCATATGGATAAAAATTCCATTTCAAAAATATAGATTTCGCCTTTATAAAAATATCATTATAAAAATCACATCTTTATTCTTCTACACATATAAAAATGGTATTTCTTATATTACTATCATGAAAAAAAATTATATTTTTAATACTTTAAAAATATAAAAATCATATTTTTAATACTTTAAAAATATAAAAATCATATATTTTTAACCTGCTACGATATATATCGAATCTTTACTCTTCTTCCTAAATAAAAACTATATTTTTATTTCTCCAATTCCATGATAAAAATCATACCTTTGTTTAAAATAAAAGTCAAATCTTTGTTTAAAATATCTCGACTTCCTTATGTTAAAAAAAAATCTTTCCTTTCCTAATTTTATATTTTCATCTAAGCAAAACTGTATTTTTAACTAAGACAAGATCGTGTTTTTAACTATGTTTCATATATTTAAAACTAATGCTAATTTCAGTTTTATTTACATGTTAATTTCAGTTTTAAATAATAAATAAATAAAATAAAAATAAAAAAGAAGTGAAAGGAAAGGGGAAAAGCTTACTGTGGTTTCAAGAAGAAGGAGGGGAGATGGAGGCGCAGTCGACGAAGGGGGGGGGTGCTGGCGTTCGCAGGCTAGGGGGAAGGTCCTAGTGGCCGGCGGCGTTGACTTCGGGTCTCGCAAAAGAAGGGGGGCTGGTCCTCGTGATGGCGGTTCTTCAATCGGAGATGGGGGAGAAGGTAAGGGAGAGGGCGGATTGATCGGAGGTGCTACGACGTGGAGCAGCGCGGCGACGTTGGTGGCGATGGCATCCGCCGCCATCGATTTGAGATCCGGAAAAGAAAAAAAATTCTGTTTAAAACGAGAGAGAGAGGGATAGGGTAGGGGAGAGAGAATATATATTATAATTTATTTATTTATTTATATTTCAAAAAGGTACTTTTTCATTTGACCTCTAAACGAGGCCCACCGCCTGACGTCCGTAGCGTTTCACCCCCATTCCGAACACAATGGGATATGTATCGTAGGCTGATTCGATCATTTCGATCAGTTTCCGTTGAATTTACATTTAAATCATTATATTTAATTTTAAACGTACATTTCAAATTACCGGGGTCACATACTAACTCTAAAAATTCTCGAAAAATATTTTCTAGCTTCGTATTGACGATACGGTCCTAACAAAAGTAGTTTCGTCGAATTCTGAGACCGTTGGAAAAATGGCCAATTTCTAGTCGATTAAAATCAACTGAAACTGGTCAAAAGCGTTTTCCTTTGCCACGCTCACATATTGATTCGAAAAATTATGAAATTTGAAACCTAGCAATAATTTTACATCATGGATCCAACAAAAGTGGTTTCGTCGAAATCCAAGGTCGTTTGCAAAATTCCTATTTTTAAGGGCCTGAATTCCATAGCGACTATTCAGAATTTTCAACTGGACATATCTTTTGATTCCCGCTATGAAATTTCGATTTTTCGGATTCGTTGGAAAGATATTAACGAATAGATCCTAATGTTTTTGGTTTCACTAAAATCCGGATTGTTTTGCACCCGGTACATTCAATTGAAGTTTGAAATCGAATTATCGAACTACCGCGCCATTTTCAATTCTATTTATAATTATATATAATTATTTATATTCTAACGACGACGCGTATAAATATATACGTTTGAATTATATTCAAAATAAATTTCTCGTCGATATTATTTAAAATAATCTATTTTAAATATTCAAACTTCGCTAAAATTGCCAAAATAAAAATTTTAAACTAGCCCAGATTTTCCGGGTTATTACAATCTCCCCCACTTAAAACTTTTCGTCCCCAAAAAGGAACAAAGTCGAAAGTGGTTTGATTAATCAACTCTACGTTCGATCTGGCTTCCATTCTCCAACTTTTCAGTTTCTGAGAATTTTCAAATTTTCAAAAATTTGGCTAACACCCTAAATTTTCGAAAAATTTCGCCATAACCTCCCCTGCACCGGGAGCCACGGGAAAATCCCGAAATTGCCATATAGGCCTTCTGATCTCAAAAAGAAAAAGAAAAAGCCAAACGGTTAGCCAATAGGCTCATAAAATCGTCATCATCCAAACAAAACAGTAGATTATGTATTAAACATGTACCTATTTGTCGGGCAAACAAATTTTATTCTTCGGCTCTAGCCTCCTTGCTATGACCTGTTCAAAAGATATACATGTATGCAAGCAAATGCGACCAATTTTCGATATAATTCAATATTTGGTTCAATTAGGCATAATGGTTCAAAATTATCAAACAACTAAACAAACAACACAAACATCAATCAATTAGTGGATTAACGTTTCAAATTCATAATTAGATATATATACTGAAAATCTTGTTTTTGATGCCAATTCACAACAATGTGTTCTAGCTATATAAGTTTTGGTTCTCACACCAGTCTAATGGAAATATATAGAAAATCACACCTTCGAAACACGAAAATAAATACTGGTGATGGCGCGCCATCATCAGAATCATGTCCGGGCGACTAGAATGTGATTCTATATCTATCCAATATATTAAAACTTCGAATATACGTTCATGACGCGTACGTGCAAAATTTATATATACTCGATTGTCCATATTCAAAATAAATAAATATTCAAATACGTATAAAATGGTTTAAATTTTCTAAACAAAAATTATTTTCATTTGAAAGATATACTCTTCACACTCGTTCTAGGATACTACTGATCCTATCTCTAATGAGTCATTCTAATTGGATATTACTAATCCAATATCTGATGAATTCTTTCGTATGGTTCTAATGTGTCTTGTTCTCGAGCTCTGTAAACCAAAGCTCTGATACCAAATGTGACGGCAAGGAATTTCGCTTGATCCGAATCAGTCGTTAAACCGATCTAGACCGTTCGAAACCCCTGACTGTTTGAGAACAGGACAAATCAGAACGCAGACGTAAGAACATTTCATTGTTATTACAACAATTCCATCAGATACAAGAATATACAGAGTATAAATGAATAAATTACATTCGGTAAATATCAGAGATTACAATAAATTACATAGCAGCGGAAAATAATACAAAGACAACTGAAGGTGATATACGGATACAGAGCTTTCCGGATATCATTCCAGCTGTAAACCAGGATCCTATGAATATAAATCTGCAAAACCAAAACTACTAGCTGCCCGTGTCGAAAATAAGGGCACCCAGAGTTTAGGTTAAAACAATAAACTCCAGGTCAGTCATGTGACTGGTGTGAGAACTAAAACAGTGATTTAAAGCTTTACTTTAAAAGAGAGTAATTCAAGGGACCACGCCGTATAACACGGAACGGGTTTCCTCCCAAGAATACCAGTGCATATAGAATAAACAGCGTAATGCTTTTTCGAAAAAATGAAGCTATTATAAGACCCAGGTCCCATCACACAATGCAACGCAAGCCGGAGGATAGGGTTTTACCTTATAACAGCCAAACATGCTTGGTACGTTTAAAACAAATCATTGGATACTATAATAAGTGTATAGTGTCAAAACATTTCAATCATAAATATAAATCATAGACGGCATGAGTGCCCCATCCCACTATGTCGCCATACTAGGCTCTACAAATAAAGCCGAAATACACGTATTGGAAATTGGATTTCCGTCATGAGTCGAGGCAAGGGGCAAGCTCCTCTCCACGTTCGAGACACTCTAGCAAATGTCCCAGGGCTACGCACTCTGGGCAATCCCTGGATCTTCAGGGCCGGTCCTCACTTACCTTAGAGGATTGGCAATTCCTGAACACACGTTTCCCGGTCCTTACAGACCTAAAATCGAGGCGCCTCATCCAACAACCACAAAGGTGAAAAGTATATAAATGTCAGGGCTGGTAAGTCACTGACACCACCAAAGCTAGAAAGAAACGTCGTGCTCTCCCTGCAGTCCGTATCCCGTTTTTGACTCATACCGAGGTGTGAGGCTCGCGAATTCACGTTATACACAAAGCTGCCACGTAGGCCGTGCTTTGATCATCAACCACAAGACTCTTCTTTTCAACAAAAGCCTTGATCATTGCATCTTAGCGTGCCACACAGGCAATTCATGCCATGCGACTGATGTCCATCGATATACAACCTCTGAGCTTGTACGTCTCAGAGAAGGGCGTTAAGCAAAAGAATAAATTCTCCGCCACCAAACAGATGTATATTTAATAGAAATCAATCAACACAGAATAAAATCCAATGTCAGACACACAATCCATTTACAAGTCCGTTCTGGGTCTGAACGAAACCGGAGGCACTTTCCTCGCATATCCATCCATCTCCAGGTACGTCTGGACGACCACCAACTATTTCCATCCTCTAGGGTGTACAGCCCAATCAGGATCATCAGTAATTATCCAAACAATGTGAAGACTTCCGGTCTTCGACCACCGTCTTCATCTTCGACTTATCGTCGAATCGGTTATTCAGAATGGGTATGAACCCGGCCTTTCCGAACAACCCGCGTATATTAAAAACAAATGTTACACAAACTCAACATACGCCTCATTCCATCTCAGAATATTCTTTTATTCATAAAATCACATTTTTAGGGAAAGGTTCCCATTAATTTTATCCAAGATAAATTCTTTAAAATTTATCCTTTAATCTTCCTTTGGATGTCGTTTCAAACCAAATTATGGTTTTCTGAACTAGTCGAGATTAGCGAACAACACCGAAGTAATTATTTATTTTATTTCCCAATCCCAACCTATTCATCCCATGAAGCAAAACTGGTGATACTCCATATGTAATACCAAGGTGTTATCGGTAAAGTTAATTACCATTTCACGTTCAAATCTAATTAAAGATTTAACTATCGTTTTGGAGCAAAACTGGTGATACTCCATTCTCGCTCAATTTCTAAATTTGATAATTGAAATTATCAATTCACATTTCAATTTAATTGCAGATTCGTTAAAACTCCTTTTACTAGGTTGAAGAACTAGGTGTTATTTAAAACACAGTTCACGACAAACCCAAATCACATTCTATTTATTATCGGGTTAAAGTACTAGTGTTATTTAAAACACCGTTCACGATAAACCCATTTCAAATCCAATCAAATATATTAGAGATTCCGATTATTTAAAACCCCTTTTTAAATCTAATTTATTTATTTAAAAATAATTGGGTTTTAAATTTAGTTCAAAACTAGTTCATTTCGATAAAAATCCATTTTTATCTTTTCAAATATGGAGGTTTTAACCCCAATTTTTCCCAAATCATTTCTCATGATTTTACACAAATTATTACTATTTTTAATAATTTTATCAAGGCCCGTACAGTCGATTTCCATCAACGGCCATCGTACTGCACTTACAGCGACCTTTTTCGAATTTGATTTGGACGTATCTCCAAATCCAACCATTAGATTTTGAATTTCTAATATTCATTAGAAAGCTCTTTTCGATACGAACCCAACGGTTCCGGTTTTAGGAGAATCCGACGGTCGGATCTCCCGTAATGTCCGTTTGAAATAAATGGTCGAAATTCGCGAACTGCCGCGGCGCGGCGCGTTCTATTCAGGCCATTATATTATATATAATATATATTTTGTTGATTTCTATTTAAAACGAATTATATAAATAGTTTTAAATTTGTTTCAAAAACAATTTCAACTTCCATCTCAATTCAAATCAAAATTGAATCTTTCCTTATAAATTCGTTTTAAAATTCATTTCTATTCAATTCAAGTTTCAATTCAATTTGAATTCATTTCAATTCGCTCTTAATTCAATTTGAATTCGTTTTCAATTCAATTTCAAAGTCGTTTTCTATTCGATTCAATTCAAATTGGTTTTCTATTCGACTCAATTCAAATTCATTTTCTAATCAATTTAAATCAAATTCGTTTTCCATTCCATTTGAATTCAATTTGTTTTCTATTCAATTTAATTCGAAATCGCTTTATATTCAATTCATTTCGAAATCATTTTATATTCCATTCATTTCCGTTTTCTATTTGAATCAAATTCATTTTATATTCAATTGAAATCAAATTCGTTTTATATTCAATTCGAATTCAATTCGTTATATATTCAATTCGAATTCGTTTTCTATTCAATTTGATTCAAATTTCATTTCAAAATATGCGATTTCGAAATCACTTTATATTCAAGTCTAAATGAATGAAATCGATATAAATATCGTTCACGTCAAAATGGCGTCAATCTAATCAACACGGCTTCATATATTCCTTCATTCTATTCAACAAATGAATATTTATTTTTGTCAACACACGACTAATCTCAACGAATGAGTACTGTCCACGTGTAACTATTTTTGTTAAATTATTTCGTTCAACACATGACTAATCTCAACGGATGAGTACAGTCAACACATGAACCTTTATTTTATAGTGATGAAGATATAAAATTTATTATTAAAATATTACGTTCAATACATGACTAATCTCACGAATGAGTACAGTCAACACATGAACCTTTATTTTATAGTGATGAAGATATAAAATTTATTATTAAAATATTACGTTCAATACATGACTAATCTCACGAATGAGTACAGTCAACACATGAACCTTTATTTTATAATATTCTTTATCTTCTAAATTAGAATGAGGCCCAATCAATCACCATATAAAATTAATTATATGGATTTTCATGCAACACATGTATATAACAGCATTGAAAAATAATCAACCATCAACCAAAGTGCACTACACCGTATAAGCATCAAGTATAGATATTCAACGCTTCTAACAGCCTGTCAATCAATCGATTGACATATTTAATCAATCAGGATGAGTCAACTTCAAATTTCATCCCAACACCCGTGTGGGGTTTCAAACAATCAAACACATATTTTATTTGTGCAGTTGGGCGATGTGTAAAATTTATCGACCCAATCAATGTCCTTCAAATAGGTGTACATAAACAAACCGTCCGGTTTGTAAATGAATATTTTATTTTATTCACTTCACGTTAAAAATTATATTTTTAACGATAAAATATTTTATTCAAACTACGAATATTCTATTCGGTTCATTTATTCAATAAAATGGTATTTTTATTTCTCTAACATATTTTAGAAAATTTCGACGGCATAACGGCACGATACTAGAATCGGGACAAGGCCTAGCCTTATCCCCGGTCTAGTGAAGGCCCACGCCATTCACACATCAATCAAATCCATTCATTTCACCAAACAATTCAATTTCAATCAAATAATCTAACTAATTTTATGCAACCAAACAAACAAGTCCATGGTCTGTGGACGGTTGTGTCGGGTGCTACTAAGCACCGTCTGCATCCTAGTATATATATATAACTAGAAAAAGAAATTGAAAGGTTAGAAATTCTCACCAATAGCTATCTAATACCACGACTCTTCATTTATAGAAATCATCGCCATTCTCGCCCTTTGTCGCTTTCGTTGCCCGTATTCACTACATATGTAAAAATCGAATTTTTACTTCGCTATTCAATATATAAAAATCGAATTTTTATTTTGCTATTCAATATATAAAAATCGAATTTTTACTATGCTATCCAAAATATAAAAATCGAATTTTTACTATGCTATTCAAAATATAAAAATCGAATTTTTACTATGCTATTCAAAATATAAAAATCGAATTTTTATTTTGCTATTCATTATATAAAAATTGATTTTTTACTATGCTATTCAAAATACAAAAATCGAATTTTTACTATGCTATTCAATATATAAAAATTGAATTTTTACTACGCTATTCAAAATATAAAAATCGAATTTTTACTTCGATGTCATATAGATAAAAATTCCATTTCAAAAATATAGATTTCGCCTTTATAAAAATATCATTATAAAAATCACATCTTTATTCTTCTACACATACAAAAATGGTATTTTTGATATTACTATCATGAAAAAAAAATTATATTTTTAATACTTTAAAAATATAAAAATAATATTTTTAATACTTTAAAAATATAAAAATCATATATTTTTAACCTATATAAAAGGTTTATTTGCTACGATATATATCGAATCTTTACTCTTCTTCCTAAATAAAAACTATATTTTTATTTCTCCAATTCCATGATAAAAATCATACCTTTGTGTAAAATAAAAGTCAAATCTTTGTTTAAAATATCTCGACTTCCTTATGTTAAAAAAAAATCTTTCCTTTCCTAATTTTATATTTTCATCTAAGCAAAACCGTTTAACTAAGACAAGATCGTGTTTTTAACTATGTTTCATATATTTAAAACTAATGCTAATTTCAGTTTTATTTACAAGTTAATTTCAGTTTTGAATAATAAATAAATAAAATTAAATAAAAATAAAAAAGAAGGGAAAGGAAAGGGGAAAAGCTTACTGTGGTTTCAAGAAGAAGGAAGGGAGATGGAGGCGCAGTCGACGAAGGGGGGGGGGGTGTTGGCGTTAACAGGCTAGGGGGAAGGCCCTAGTGGCCGGCGGCGTTGACTTCGGGTCTCGCAAAAGGGGGGGCTGGTCCTCCTGATGGCGGTACTTCAATCGAAGATGAGGGAGAAGGTAAGGGAGAGGGCGGATTGATCGGAGGTGCTCCGACGTGGAGCAGCGCGGCGACGTTGGTGACGATGGCATCCGCCGCCATCGATTTGAGATCGGGAATTTTTCTTTTTCTTTTTTTTCTGTTTAAAATGAGAGAGAGAGGGATAGGGTAGGGGAGAGAGAATATAAATTATAATTTATTTATTTATTTATATTTCAAAAAGGTACTTTTTCATTTGACCTCTAAACGAGGCCCACCGCCTGACGTCCCTAGCGTTTCACCCCCATTCCAAACACAATGGGATATGTATCGTAGGCTGATTCGATCGTTTCGATCAGTTTCCATTAAATTTACATTTAAATCATTATATTGAATTTTAAACGTACATTTCAAATTACCGGGGTCACATACTAACTCTAAAAATTCTCGAAAAATATTTTCTAGCTTCGTATTGACGATACGGTCCTAACAAAACTAGTTTCGTCGAATTCTGAGACCGTTGGAAAAATGGCCAATTTCTAGTCGATTAAAATCAACTAAAACTGGTCAAACACGTTTTTCTTTGCCACGCTCACATATTGATTCAAAAAATTATGAAATTTGAAACCTAGCAATAACTTTACATCACGGATCCAACAAAAGTGGTTTCGTCGAAATCCGAGGTCGTTTGCAAAATTCCTATTTTTAAGGGCCTGAATTCCATTGCGACTATTCAGGATTTTCAACTGTACATATCTTTTGATTCCCGCTATGAAATTTCGATTTTTCGGATTCGTTGGAAAGATATTAACGAATAGATCCTAATGTTTTTGGTTTCACTAAAATCCGGATTGTTTTTCACCCGGTACATTCAATTGAAGTTTGAAATCGAATTATCGAACTACCGCACCAGTTTCAATTCTATTTATAATTATATATAATTATTTATATTCTAACGACGACGCGTATAAATATATACATTTGAATTATATTCAAAATAAATTTCTCGTCGATATTATTTAAAATAATCTATTTTAAATATTCAAACTTCGCTAAAATTGCCAAAATAAATATTTTAAACTGGCCCAGATTTTCCGGGTTATTACATAGATAAAGAAAATAGACTATAGTTTCATTGAATATCTGTATTGATAAATGCAAACAAAAGAATAAACTTTAATTTCAATGCATATATGTATTGATAAAAGCAAACAAAGAAATAAACTTTATTTTTAATATGTGTATGTATTTGCATTGGTGAGTGCAAATGAATGATTTGTTTTATTATATATTTGCTTTGGTAAATGCAAATAAAAGAACAATTTCTATTTACTATATATATGCATGGCTGAATGTAAATAGTAGTACAAACTTTATTTTCAAAACATGTTTACATTTTTGAACACAAAATAAAGAACAAAACTTTATTTTCAATATATGTTTTATTTTCTAGTTTTATTGGTGTTGTCGAACACAAATGAAAATGTAATTTTTTATTTTCAAGTTATGTTTGCATTGTGAAATGCAAATAAAAAAAATGAATTCTGTTTCATACTATATTTGCATTGAGAAGAGCAAATGAAAAGCTACCTTTTAATTTCTATGTTTATTTGCGTTGAAAAATATAAATAAAATATCTACCCAAAAAAAAAATCTTATTTACATAAAAATGTAAACAAAATTGTTATTTTTGTTTCAGTAATCAAGTTTTGACCAAAATGATATTTTCAATTCAATAATCAGATTTTGACAAAAATGAAAATTTCAATTCAATAGTCAAGTTTTGACAAAAGTGATATTTTCATTTCACTAATAAAGTTTTGGCCAAAATGAAACGACCCGAACTTCCCCGATCTCCGAAGAGAAGAGAAAGAACGAATTGTGTTGAGAACAACAAAAAAATAGAATGCAAACGGAAGAACATTTCATTGTATATTACAACAATTCCATCAGAATACAAGAATATACAGAATATGAATGAATAAATATTACACAGAAAATATCAGAGATTACAATACATTACATAGCAGCGGAAAATAATACAACACACAACTAGAAGGGATATACGGATACAAAGCTTTCCAGATATCATTCCAACTGTAAACCAGGATCCTGTGAATATAAATCTGAAAACCAAAACTACTAGCTGCCCGAGTCAAAATAAGGGCACCCAGAGTTTAGGTTAAAACAATAAACTCCAAATCAGTCATGGGACTGGTGTGAGAGCTAAACAGTTATTAATCTTTATTTTTAAAATTCGGTAAATCAAGGGACCACGCCGTATAACACGGAACGGGTTTCCTCCCAAGAACACCAGTGCATAAAACAACAGCGCAATGCTAAATAAATAAAAATGAAGCTATTATAAGACCCAGTTCCCATCACACAATGCAACGCAAGCCGGAGGATAGGGTTTTTACCTTATAATAGCCAAGAATGCTTGATACGTTTGAAACAAATCGTTCGATACTATTATAAGTGCATAGTGTATAAAACAACTTCAAATCATAAGTATCAATCATAGACGGCATAAGCGCCCCATCCCACTATGTCGCCATACTAAGCTCTACAAATAAAACCGCAAATGTCACGTATTTGGAAATTGGATTTCCATCTATGAACCGAGGCAAAAGATAGTCCTCACCGACTTCGAGACTCTCCAGCCCAAGCCTCAGGATCAGAGCGCATCGACCCTTGGATCGTCAGGGCCGGTCCACCGATGTGGATTAAAATGCTTGAACACTGCGTTTCCCCGCCCTTTGGGGCGTAAATGAGCCAACGAATGGCTCCATCGGTTCGAGAACGGCCGATATATCCAAGGCGCCTCGCAACAGCAACAACCACATAAGTCAAACTCGTCAGGGCATGTAAAATCACTGACGCCACTTCTAACTAGAAAGAAACGCATGCCCTCCCTGAGGTCCTCTCCCGTTTTTAGTTCACCACCGGAGTGTGAGGCTCGCGAATCAACATTACACAAAGCTACGCCACACAGGGCGTGCTTTGATCATCAACCACAAGACTTTGCTTTTCAACAGAAGCCTTGATCATTTGCATCTTAGCATGCCACACAGGCAAACCACTCTATGCAACCGATATCAGTTACACAGAATGAAATCCGATGTCAGACACACAGTCCATTTACAAGTCCGTTCTGGGTCTGAACGAAATCGGAGGCACCTAGTACCCCGCATATCCATCGATCTCCAAGTACGTCTGGACGATCACCAACTGTTTCCATCTTCTTGGGTGTAGATCCCAATCAAGATCATCAGTAATCACCCAAACGACGTGAAGACCTCCGGTCTTCGACCACCGTCTTCATCTTCGACTTATTGTCATATCAGTTATTCAGAATGGGATAAACCCGGTCTTTCCGAATAACTCGCGTATATTATAAACAAGTGTTACACAAACACAACATACGCCTCATTCCAATTCATCAGTCACTAACCGTAAATTAACAAGAGAATAATTTCCCAAATATTTACCTCGAAGGCCAAAACCAACATCAGATCAATACCCAGAAAACCATTCTGCTTAGCTAACCGAAAGTTAGTTTCTAAATTTCACATTCATAGGGAAAGGTTCCCATTCATTTTATCAAAGATAAATTCCTTGAATTTATTCTTTAATCTTCTTTTGAATTTCGATTCAACTAGTCGGGATTAACGAACCTTACCGAAGTAATCATTTGTTTTAATTTCCCAATCCCAACCTATTCATCCCATGAAGTAAAACTGGTTATACTTCATATCTAACACCACGGTGTTATCGGTAAATTCAATTACCATTTCACGTTCAAATCTAATTAAAGATTTAACTAATGCCTGGAGCAGAACTGGTGATACTCCATCGTAGATCATTTCAATCTAATTAAAGATTCATTAAAACTCCACTTAGTTTTAATCTTTAACTGGGTTAAGGAATCAGTGTCATTTAAAACATGGTTCACGATAAACCCAAAATCACATCACATTTCAATCAGTTCCTAACCGTAAATTAGCAAGTGAGCAATTCCCTAAGTATTAACCCCGAAGGCCGAAACCAACATCAGATAAATACCTCTGAAACCATTCAACTTAACTAATCTCCAGTTAGTTTCTGATTTTCTTAACTTCTTTAGGTCTAATCCAACCGTTAGATTTCTAATTTCTAATATTCGTTAGAAAGCTCTTTTCGATACGAACCCAACAGTTCCGGTTTTAGGAGAATCCGACGGTCGTATCTCCCGTAATATCTATTCGAAGTCAATGGTCAAAATTCGCGAACTGCTGAGGCGCATTCTATTCAGGCCATTATAATATATATATATATATATATATATATATAATATATAATATATACTTCGTCGATTTCCTTTTAAAACGTATTTTTATAATTCGTTTTAAATTCGTTTTCAAAACGATTTCAACTTCATTTCTAATTCAAATCAAAATTGAATTTTTCCTTATAAATTCGTTTTAAATTCATTTCAAATTTATTTCAATTCAAATGGATTTCTAATTCAATTTCAGTTCGTTTTCAATTCAATTCAATTTCAATTCGAATTCATTTATATTCAATTTCAATTCGAATTCATTTATATTCAATTTCTATTCGAATTCATTTCTATTCAATTTAATTCGAATTTCAATTCTTTTCAAAATATCAGATTTTGAAATCACTTTCGATATTCATTATAAAATGAATAAAATCGATATAAATATCGTTCACATCAAAATGGCGTCAATCTAATCAACACGGCTTCATATATTTCTATTTTCAAATATTCTATTTTCAAATATTTCTATTTCAAATATTTCTTTTTCAAATATTTCTTTTTCCAATATTTCTATTTCAAATATTTCTATTTCAAATATTTCTATTTCAAATATTTCTATTTCAAATATTTCTTTTTCAAATATGGAATGAGGCCCAATCAATTACCATATAATGTTAATTATATGGATTTTCTATAACACACGTATACAATAACAACGATGAATAATCAACCATCATCCAAAGTGCATTCTACACTGTATAAGCATCGAATATAAATATTTAACGCTTATAACAGTCTGTCAATCAATCGATCGACATACAACTAATTATTGGGATTAGTGTATGTCATATATCATCCCAATACCCATGTGGGATTTCAAACAATCAAACACAGATTTTATTTGTGCAGTTGGGCGATGTGTGAAATTTATCGTCCAAATCAATATCAGTCAAATGTGTGTATATAAACAAATCGTCCAATTTGTTTATTTTTATTTCATTTCATATACACGTTAAAAATTCTATTTTTAACTATAAAATATTTTTAACTATATAAATATTTTATTTTATTTCACATCACATTTCACAATCAACTACACATCAAAATCAAACAAACAAGCATACAAGCCGTCCATGGTCTGTGGACGACGGGTGTCGGGTGCTACTAAACACCGTCTGCATCCTAGTATATATTTATAACTAGAAAAATAAAATTAAAGGTGAGAAGTTCTCACAGAATTGCTAATCCAATCCCACGACTCTTCTTATGTAGAAATCTTCGCCGTTCGCCTTTTATCAATTTCGTTGCCCGTAGCCACTACATATATAAAAATAACATTTTTAATTCGCTCTATATGGATAAAAAAACACATTTTTATACCGCTGCTATATAGATAAAAAATTTATTTTTACATCGCTATTCTATATAAAAAGATTATATTTTTACAATGTTATTCTATATAAAAAGATTATATTTTTACAATGCTATTCTATATAAAAAGATTATATTTTTACAATGCTATTCTATATAAAAAGATTATATTTTTACAATGCTAATCTATATAAAAAGATTATATTTTTACAATGCTATTCTATATAAAAAGATTATATTTTTACAATGCTATTCTGTATATAAAAATCGAATTTTTACTTCGCTATTCAATATATAAAAATCAAACCTTTCTTGTTTCAAAAATTAAAACTTTTCGCCATTAAAAATCATATCCTTTTATAGTTAAAAATCTCGTCCATTTATATTTTCCATAAATTAAAAATCGAATTTTTATACCTCATTCTCATATAGAAATCCGTTCTTTTTATTTATACAAATCCAAACTTTTACTTATATTTTATATTTTTATATATAAAAAGACTAAAATGGAAGTTAAATAAAAATAAATAATAATAAAACTTACTGTTATTAAATGGGGAGAGGGAAGCGAGGTGGGGGAAGTCGGAGGCCGTTAGGGCGCCGGAGGGGGAGTGCGCCATCAGAGGAGGTGGTCGATGGTGGGTGGTGGGGCCTACGTCGCGGATTTGGGCGTGTTGGGGCTCAGGGTCTCGATCGACCAGGTAGGGGTGGGAAAGAAGAAGGAGAAGGTGGAGCTAAAGTGGGGGAAGGGGGTGCGGGTGTCAGCGCCTCCCCGAGCGGCGGCGGCGCTGGGTAGAGGGGGGCGCGATTCATTTGTTTTTTTGTTTTTTTTCTTCTGACCTATTTCGATTTGAACGGGGGGGGGGAGGGGGGAGGGGTGAATATAGAGAGAGAGGGCAAGGTTTAGTATAATATATATTTTTTATTATTTATTTATTTCAAAAAGTAACTTTTTATTTCGAACTCGAAACGAGACCCACCGACTGTCGTCCATAGCTAATTACCCCCATTCCGAACCCAATGGGATATGTGTCGTGAGCTGATTTGATCGTTTCGATCAGTTTCCGTCAAAATCAACATATAACTCTATATATTGAATTTGAACGCGCATTTCAATCTACTGGGGTCACATTCTAACTCGAAAAATCCCAGAAAAATATTTTCTAGCTTCGTATTGACGATACGGTCCTGACAAAACTAGTTTCGTCGAATTCTTAGACCGTTTGAAAAATGGCCAATTTCCAGTCGATTAAAATCAACTAAAACTGGTCAAACGCGTTTTCTTTTGCCACACTCACATATTGATTCGAAAAATTATTAAAATTGGCATCTAGCCATAACCTTACATCCCGGATCCAACAAAAGTGGTTTCGTCAAAATCCGAGGTCGTTTGCAAAATTTCTATTTTTAAGGGCCTGAATTCTATAGCAACTATTCAGAATTTTCAACTGGACATATCTTTTGATTCCCGCTATGAAATTTCGATTCTTCGGACTTGTTGGAAAGATATTCCCAATTAGATTCTATTATTTTTGGTTTCACTAAAATCCGGTTTATTTTGCACCCGGTATGTTCAATTGAAGTTTGAAATCGAATTATCGAACTACCGTGCCATTTTCAATTCCTTTTATAAATATAAATAAATATTTATATCATATCGTCGATTCAAACGAATATATACGTTCGAATTATATTCAAAATAAATTTCTTGTCGATATTAATTAAAATAATTCATTTTAAATAATTAAAATTCATTAAAATCGCCAATTTAAATATTTTAAACTGACCCAGATTTCCGGGTTATTACAATCTCCCCCACTTAAAACTTTTCGTCCCCGAAAAGGAACAAAGCCGAAAGTTGTTTTAAATACCAACTCAACTTTCATTGTTTTCACTACGGCTTAAGTTCTTCAACTTTTCAGTTTCTAAGAACTTTTCAAAAATTTCAAAAATTTGGCTAACACCCTAAATTTTCGAAAAATTTCGCCATAACCTCCCCTGCACCGGGAGCACGGGAAAATCCCGAAATTTCCATACAGGCCTTCTGATCTCAAAAAGAAAAAGAAAAAGCCAAGCAGCTAGCCAATCGGCTCATAAAATCATTATCACCCAAACAAAACAGTAAATTATGATAAACATGTACCTATTTGTCGGGCAAACAATTTTATTCTTCTGCTCTAGCCTCTTTGTTATGACCTGTTCAATGTAAGTACATGTATATGCAAGCAAATGCGACCAATTTTCAATATAACTCACAATTTGATTCTATTAGGCGTAATGGTTCAAAATTTCAAATAAATAACCAAACAACACAAACATCAATCAATTAGTTGGTTATCATTTCAAATGCATAACTTTGATATATAGTCAAAAATCAAATTTTTGATGCCGAATCACAACAATAAGCCCTATCTAATTTCGGTTCTCACACCAGTCTAACGGAAATATAGAAATCTCACTTTCGTTACTCGAAAATAAATACTGGAGACGGTGCCCCATCACCAAAATTATCCCCGGGCAACTAGAGTATGATTCTATAACTATCCAGTATATTAAAACTTCGAATACACGTTTGCAAGACGCATATGCAAAATCTTTATATATCGGATTGTCCAAATCAATATAGAATAAATATTCAAATACGTATGAAATGGTTTAAATTTCAAAACAAAATTGGTTTTCAATTTTAAAAATATACTCTTCACACTCGTTCTAGGATACTACATATCCCATCTCTAATGAGTCATTCCCATTGGATATTACTAATCCAATTTCTGATGAATTCTTTCGTTTGGTTCTAATGTGTCTTGTTCTCTGAGCTTTATAAACCAAAGCTCTGATACCACGCTGAAACGATCTGAACTTCCCCGGTCTCCGAAGAGAAGAGAAAGAACGAATTTTTTTGAGAACAACACAAAATAGAACGCAAACGAAAGAACATTTCATTGTATATTACAACAATTCCATCAGAATACAAGTATATACAGAGTATGAATGAATAAATATTACACAGAAAATATCAGAGATTACAATACATTACATAGCAGCGGAAAATAATAAAATACACAACTAGAAGGGATATATGGATACAAAGCTTTCCGGATATCATTCCAGCTGTAAACCAGGATCCTGTGAATATAAATCTGCAAAAACCAAAACTACTAGTTGCCAGTGTCAAAATAAGGGCACCCATAGTTTAGGTTAAAACAATAAACTCCAGATCGGTCATGGGACTGGTGTGAGAACTAAAACAGTTATTAATCTTTATTTTTAAAATTCGGTAAATCAAGGGACCACGCCGTATAACACGGAACGGGTTTCCTCCCAAGAACACAAGTGCATAAAACAACAGCGCAATGCTAAATAAAGAAAAATGAAGCTATTATAAGACCCAGTTCCCATCACACAATGCAACGCAAGCCGGAGGATAGGGTTTTTACCTTATAATAGCCAAAAATGCTTGATACGTTTGAACCAAATCGTTTGATACTATTATAAGTGCATAGTGTATAAAACAACTTCAAATCATAAGTATTAATCATAGACGGCATAAGCACCCCATCCCACTATGTCGCCATACTAGGCTCTACAAATAAAACCGCAAATGTCACGTATTTGGAAATTGGATTTCCATCTATGAACCGAGGCAAAAGATAGTCCTCACCGACTTCGAGACTCTCTAGCCCGAGCCTCAGGGTCAGAGCGCATCGACCCTTGGATCGTCAGGGCCGGTCCACCGATGTGGATTAAAATGTTTGAACACTGCGTTTCCCCACCCTTTGGGGCGTAAATGAGCCAACGAATGGCTCCATCGGTTCGAGAACGACCCATATATCTGAGGCGCCTCGCAACAGAAACAATCACATAAGTCAAACTTGTCAGGGCATGTAAAACCACTGACGCCACTTCTAACTAGAAAGAAACGCATGCCCTCCCTGAGGTCCTCTCCCGTTTTTAGTTCACCACCGGAGTGTGAGGCTCGCGAATCAACGTTACACAAAGCTACACCACACATTCCGTGCTTTGATCATCAACCACAAGACTTTGCTTTTCAACAGAAGCCTTGATCATTTGCATCTTAGCATGCCACACAGGCAAACCACTATATGCAACCGATATCAGTTACACAGAATGAAATCCGATGTCAGACACACAGTCCATTTACAAGTCCGTTCTGGGTCTGAATGAAACCGGAGGCACCTAGTACCCCGCATATCCATCGATCTCCAAGTACGTCTGGATGATCACCAACTGTTTCCATCTTCTTGGGTGTACAGCCCAATCAAGATCATCAGTAATCACCCAAACGACGTGAAGACCTCCGGTCTTCGACCACCGTCTTCATCTTCGACTTATCGTCGTATCAGTTATTCAGAATGGGATAAACCCGGTCTTTCCGAATAACTCGCGTATATTATAAACAAGTGTTACACAAACACAACATACGCCTCATTCCAATTCATCAGTCACTAACCGTAAATTAACAAGAGAATAATTTCCCAAATATTAACCCCGAAGGCCGAAACCAACATCAGATCAATACCCAGAAAACCATTCTGCTTAGCTAACCGAAAGTTAGTTTCTAAATTTCACATTCATAGGGAAAGGTTCCCATTCATTTTATCAGAGATAAATTCCTTGAATTTATTCTTTAATCTTCTTTTGAATTTCGATTCAACTAGTCGGGATTAACGAACCTTACCGAAGTAATCATTTGTTTTAATTTCCCAATCCCAACCTATTCATCCCATGAAGTAAAACTGGTTATACTTCATATCTAACACCACGGTGTTATCGGTAGATTCAATTACCATTTCACGTTCAAATCTAATTAAAGATTTAACTAACGCTTGGAGCAGAACTGGTGATACTCCATCCTCGATCATTTCAATCTAATTAAAGATTCATTAAAACTCCACTTAGTTTTAATCTTTAAATGGGTTAAAGAATCAGTGTCATTTAAAACACGGTTAACGATAAATCCAAAATCACATCACATTTCAATCAGTTCCTAACCGTAAATTAGCAAGTGAGCAATTCCCTAAGTATTAACCCCGAAGGCCGAAACCAACATCAGATAAATACCCCTGAACCCATTCAACTTAACTAATCTCCAGTTAGTTTCTGATTTTCTTAACTTCTTTAGGTCTAAGAACAATATTATTGAAGATACCGTTCACGACAACCTAAAATCACGTTCCATTAATTATCGGGTTAAAGAACAAGTGTTATTTAAAACACTGTTCACGATAAACCCAAAAATAAATACCAATTCAATTCCAATTAAATATTATTTAATTGGTACACTTCATTAAATCTAAATAAAAAGATTTAATCTTTTCTCAACTGGGTTCAAGAACAGTGTTAATAAAGACACCATTCACGACAAACCCAAATCACATTTGACATTAAATACAAGGCTCTGAATAGAAAATATACCGGCTTATATTCAATATCAAATTCTATGACCAACAAATATCGTATTGGAAATAACGGCATGTATATATATATATATATATATATCTTTCAAATTCCCATAACAATACCTGTATCATCACGAAATCCAACATCGAAATATTCCGAAGACAATTTCGATTCAAATCCATTCCAATATAATTATTGGAAATTCTGGTTAGTTTCAAAACCATTTCAAATCCAATTTATTTATTTAAAAATAAATAGAATTATAATTCTAGTTCAAAACTAGTTCATTTCGATAAAAATCTATTTTTATCTTTTCAAATATGGAGTTTTTCATCCCAATTCTTCCCAAATCATTTCTCATGATTTTACACAAATTATTACTATTTTTAATAATTTTATCAAGGCCCGTACAGTCGATCTCCGTCAATGGCCATCGAACTGCACTTACAACGACCTTTTCCAAATTTGATTTGGACATAACTCCAAATCCATCCGTTAGATTTCTAATTTCTAATATTCATTAGAAAGCTCTTTTCGATACGAACCCAATGGTTCCGGTTTTAGGAGAATCCGACGGTCGTATCTCCCGTAATATCTCTTTGAAGTCAATGGTCGAAATTCGCGAACTGCCGCGGCGCGGCGCGTTCTATTCAGGCCATTATATTATATATATATAATATATAATATATAATTCGTCGATTTCCTTTTAAAACGTATTTTCATAATTCGTTTTAAATTCGTTTTCAAAACGATTTCAACTTCATTTCTAATTCAAATCAAAATTGAATTTTTCCTTATAAATTCGTTTTAAATTCATTTCAAATTGATTTCAATTCAAATGGATTTCTAATTCAATTTCAGTTCGTTTTCAATTCAATTCAATTTTAATTCGAATTCATTTATATTCAATTTCAATTCGAATTCATTTATATTCAATTTCTATTCGAATTCATTTCTATTCAATTTAATTCGAATTTCAATTCTTTTCAAAATATCAGATTTTGAAATCACTTTCGATATTCATTATAAAATGAATAAAATCGATATAAATATCGTTCATGTCAAAATGGCGTCAATCTAATCAACACGGCTTCATATATTTCTATTTTCAAATATTCTATTTCAAATATTTCTATTTCAAATATTTCTTTTTCAAATATTTCTTTTTCCAATATTTCTATTTCAAATATTTTTATTTCAAATATTTCTATTTCAAATATTTCGTTTTCAAATATGTAATGAGGCCCAATCAATTACCATATAATGTTAATTATATGGATTTTCTACAACACACGTATACAATAACAACGATGAATAATCAACCATCATCCAAAGTGCATTCTACACTGTATAAGCATCAAATATAAATATTTAACGCTTATAACAGTCTGTCAATCAATCGATCGATATACAACTAATTATTGGGATTAGTGTATGTCATATATCATCCCAATACCCGTGTGGGGTTTCAAACAATCAAACACAGATTTTATTTGTGTAGTTGGGCGATGTGTAAAATTTATCGTCCCAATCAATATCAGTCAAATGTGTGTATATAAACAAATCGTCCGATTTGTTTATTTTTATTTCATTTCATATACACGTTAAAAATTCTATTTTTAACTATAAAATATTTTTAACTATATAAATATTTTATTTCATTTCACATCACATCACACAACAAACTACACATCAAAATCAAACAAACAAACATACAAGCCGTCCATGGTCTGTGGACGACGGGTGTCGGGTGCTACTAAACACCGTTTGCATCCTAGTATATATTTATAACTAGAAAAATAAAATTAAAGGTGAGAAGTTCTCACAGAATTGCTAATCCAATCCCACGACTCTTCTTATGTAGAAATCTTCGCCGTTCATCTTTTATCAATTTTGTTGCCCGTAGCCACTACATATATAAAAATAACATTTTTAATTCGCTCTATATGAATAAAAAATTACATTTTTATACCGCTACTATATAGATAAAAATTCTATTTTTACATCGCTATTCTATATAAAAAGATTATATTTTTACAATGCTATTCTATATAAAAAGATTATGTTTTTACAATGCTATTCTATATAACAAGATTATATTTTTACAATGCTATTCTATATAAAAAGATTATATTTTTACAATGCTATTCTATATAAAAAGATTATATTTTTACAATGCTATTCTATATATAAAAATCAAATTTTTACTTCGCTATTCAATATATAAAAATCAAACCTTTCTTGTTTCAAAAATTAAAACTTTTCGCCATTAAAAATCATATCTTTTTATAGTTAAAAATCGCGTCTATTTATATTTTCTATAAATTAAAAATCGAATTTTTATACCTCATTCTCATATAGAAATCCGTTCTTTTTATTTATACAAATCCAAACTTTTACTTATATTTTATATTTTTATATATAAAATGACTGAAAAGGAAGTTAAATAAAAATAAATAATAATAAAACTTACTGTTATTAAAAGGGGAGAGGGAAGCGAGGTGGGGGAAGCCGGAGGCCGTCAGGGCGCCGGAGGGGGAGTGCGCCATCGGAGGAGGCGGTCGATGGTGGGTGGTGGGGCATGCGTCGCGGATTTGGGCGTGTTGGGGCTCAGGCTCTCGATCGACGAGGTAGGGGTGGGAAAGAAGAAGGAGAAGGTGGATCAGAAGTGGGGGAAGGGGGTGCGGGTGTCGGCGCCTCCCCGAGCGGCGGCCGCGTTGGGTAGAGGGGGGCGCGATTCATTTGTTTTTTTTTCTTCTGGCCTATTTCGATTTGAATGGGGGGTGAGTATAGAGAGAGAGAGGGCAAGGTTTAGTATAATATATATATTTTATTATTTATTTATTTCAAAAAGTAACTTTTTATTTCGAATTCGAAACGAGACCCACCGACTGTCGTCCATAGCTAGTTACCCCCATTCCGAACCCAATGGGATATGTGTCGTGAGCTGATTTGATCGTTTCGATCAGTTTCCATCAAAATCAACATATAACTCTATATATTGAATTTGAACGCGCATTTCAATCTACTGGGGTCACATACTAACTCGAAAAATCCCAGAAAAATATTTTCTCGCTTCGTATTGACGATACAGTCCTGACAAAACCAGTTTCGTCGAATTCTGAGACCGTTTGAAAAATGGCCAATTTCCAGTCGATTAAAATCAACTGAAACTGGTCAAACGCGTTTTCCTTTGCCACGCTCACATATTGATTCGAAAAATATGAAAATTGGCATCTTGCCATAACCTTACATCACGGATCCAACAAAAGTAGTTTCGTCGAAATCCGAGGTCGTTTGAAAATTTTCAATTTTTAAGGGCCTGAATTCTATAGCGACTATTCAGAATTTTCAACTGGACATATCTTTTGATTCTCGCTATGAAATTTCAATTTTTCGGATTTGTTGGAAAGATATTCCCAATTAGATTCTATTATTTTTGGTTTCACTAAAATCCGGTTTATTTTGCACCCGGTATGTTCAATTGAAGTTTGAAATCGAATTATAGAACCACCGCGCCATTTTCAATTACTTTTATAAATATAAATAAATATTTATATCCTATCGTCGATTCAAACGAATATATTCGTTCGAATTATATTCAAAATAAATTTCTTGTCAATATTATTTAAAATAATTCATTTTAAATAATTAAAATTCATTAAAATCGCCAATTTAAAAATTTTAAACTGGCCCAGATTTCCGGGTTATTACACAAAAATGTGATCTCTTATTTCAATATTTATGCTCTAACCAAAATGTTATTTTTATTTCAATATTAATTATATTGAAAATGTAATCATTCTACTTCAATTTTAATTACATCGAAAAATGTAATCATTTTATTTCAATTTTAATTACATTGAAAAATGTAATCTTTTTAATTTATTTTTAATTACATTGAAAAAAATGTAATCTTTTTGATTTATTTCTAACATTTCAACAAAAGCAAATAAAAGGATAACTTTGTTTTTTTCTTTCGACGATTCTAGCATAAACAATTTTCATATGAATCATTCTTTACATTAAAAATGTGATTTTATTTTTATTTTTATGTTTTCAACACTTTTATTTTAACATGAACAATTTTCATATGAATAATTCTTTTCATTAAAAATAAGATTTTAATGTCTCATGTTTCCATTTCAAATAGATGAACATTTTTAATCTATTCTATATATACGGTAAAAATGTAAATTTTATCGCTAACATGGTTTCAATTCAAACAAATGAACGTTTTATGTTTTTATTGTAATTCATAAACCGTGTTCTAAATGTAAACAAACAAAAATAGGATTTTTATAAGTTAGCCAAATTCTGTTGTAATAAAAATATATTCTATTTATTGTTCATATTCTATTGTAAATAAACAAATAAAAAGAATATTTTATTTATCGTTCAAATCTTATCGCAAAGTAAACAAATAAAAGTAAGGTTTTATTTGTTGTTCATTTGCTGTTGCAAAGTAAACAAATAAACAAAAATAAAGTTTTTTTTTTGTCGATCAACTTCTAATGTAATATAACCAAATAAAAATAAGTTTTTATTTGTTGATCAAATTCTATTGTTCATCTCAGAATAATAAAAATAATATTTTTAAAATAAATTAGAATAACTAGATCTGAATAAAATATGATTCAGTTCTAAATTTAGATTTATTTTTTAATCGCAAATCAAATCCAACCATATATGAGATTTCAAGGCGGATCCAGCATAACATGACCAACAAACATACCACAAAAAATCATCAACAATTCACCAATCACAGAACATTACAGATTTGATTTAACATCATTATACAATTATTTTTAACACAAGAAAAATAATTTATAATTAATTAAATAATAAAATTCAGAATTCTCACATTGATATGGCTGAAAATTCGACTGTCTCAGAATCAGCTCTAGTCTGTACCATCGCGAAGATCTCTGAAAGACGAGTCCAGTGCAACTTACAGTTCGTCAATCGGACCTCGTATGAAAGAGATATTGATTTTTAAAGATTGCATAAATTAAATATTAAATAAATAAAATAATAATAAAATATACTCTTCTTCTTCACGCTGTAGAACACGCCGAGCCCAATTCTTCACCTCTGCACCTTCTGCGCGCGCCCCCCTATGGCCCACCGTCGACCAATCAGCGACCACCATTCCGAAGCCCCGCCTGCGAGCCACCACCGCCCCCAATAGCTCCGAACTCGGCAGCTCCATGGACCCCCAAATCGCCTCCAAACCCTCAACCTTTGACCTCGAAATTCGCGAAATCCGTGAACTGAAAATTGATCTTAATCGTACGGATTTGTAGAGCTCTCCATCCTCTTCGATTTGGTATATTATTTGTCAATTTTCACTGAACGGATTGAGAGAAATTGATGTTTGAAGTTAGGAGATTTCTGGCCATCGAACAGGCATGGGCGGCGGCTGCATTATTTAGGGTTAGGGTTTTATATTTTTATATTTTTTTATTATTAAAAATGTGTTATAAAGGTGAAAATGCGGGCTGTCTCCGAATTGGGCTTGCTTACTGTCGATCTTAACGTTTTGAGGCCTTCTGAACGCAATAGGATGGGTCTCGAGGTCCGATTCCGAAATCTGTAGAAATTTTATTTAAAATCCCATTAAAAATTAATTTATTAAATATTGATCGTACATATGAATATGTCGGGGCCACATATGACCTCAGAAAATTCTAAAAAAAATATTTTTAGCTTTCTTATGATGATACGAATCCAACAAAATTATTTTCGTTGAATTCTAAGACTGTTTGAAAAATGACTATTTTTAAGGCGTTTAAATTTAACTCAAATAGTTAAAACACATTTTCTTTTGCCACGCTCACATATTAATTCGAAAAATTCTGAAAATTGAAACCTAGCAATAATTTTACATTCCGGTTCCAACAAAAGTTGTTTCGTTGAAAACGGAGGTCTTTTGAAAAATGAATATTTTTAAGGCCAGTATATTCAATATTAAAAATACATTTTTAAACAAATAAATCCCGAAACTCAAAATATATAAGTGTTTACTGCTTTTCAATGCAGAAACGTCATTCTGAACTCAATGGAAGTGGTTTCGAGTCGAAATTCCTTCATATGTGAAAAGTAGCCTTTCGGGCCATATATAATATATATATATATATATATATATATATATATAAATTCTACAGCGACCTTTCTAAAAATTGAATTGGCCATAACTTTTGATTTCCTCTATGAAATTTCAATTTTTCAGATTCGTTAGAAAGATATGATTAAACAGATTAAAATATTTCTGGTTTCACTCAACTCTGATTTATTTTGAATCCTGTACATTCAGTTAAAGTTTAAAATCAAATTTTAAAACTACCGCGCCATTTCTAACTCCTTTTTTTTATTTAAATTAAATTTATTCGTTTTAACTTCGATTAACAATAAATTCTAACCATTATTCTTAAAAATAAATCACTTTATATCCTCAAAATTCATTAAAATTTTCTAAAATAAAAATTTTAAATTGGTTCAGAATTTGCGGGTTGTTACAATCTCCCCCACTTCAAATCTTTTCGTCCTCGAAAAGGAAATGAAGCTAAAGTTGTTTATTTAACTAATTTAATTTTCATTCTTTAATTGTTTAGTCATTTTATTAGTTGAATTCATATTCATACAACACAATCACCAATCAATTAATTAGTTGATTAAATTTTCAAAAATATATAACTTTTATATATTCAAAGTCATATTTTCTAAAATCGAATTATATATAATAACAAGTAGGTTAATTATGAATTTTCCACTCTGACTCATTCTAGGGCATTGCTAACCCCATCTCTAATGAGTATTCTCATTCTAGGATACTGCTGATCCTATCTCTAATGAGTATTCCTATTGGATATTAATAATCCAACCTCTGATGAGTCTTCTGTTTAGTTCTAATGAATTGCACCCCAAAGATTTGAGCTAACCAAAGCTCTGATACCAGCTGTAACGACCCGGATTTCGCCCGACCCCAATCGATTGCAAGATCGATCAAGACTGTTCAAAAAACCGCGTACGTTAACTTTGGGCATACAACACATCAGAACAACAACACAGACTTTTATAACATCAATAATAAATGTTACATCAGAGTATAAAATATCAGAGTACATCGATAAATAATACAGCGGAAGATACATTTACAATAAATTAAATACATTGCAGCGGAACTAATCTCAGCGGAAGGCCATCAATATTCTGGACCCAGCTTCAGACTTCAATCCAGGATCCTGCTTAAGTATATCTGCAAAAAGCTACTCGACTGCCCGTGTGGAAAGAGGGCACCCGAGTTTGCAAAGTCAAACAAACTACAGGTCAGTCATGGGACTGGTGTGAGAATTCTATATTTAACTTATCTAAATAGTAGGCTAATCACAGGACCACGCCGCTAATGCGGAACGTGTTTACTCCATTGGATTACCAGTGCATAATTAAAGTAAATCGTCAAATAACGTAATGCTTTTTTAGAAAAATGAAACCATTATAAGACCCAAGTCTCATCACACAATGCAACGCACACCAGAGGATAGGGTTTTACCTTATAATGGTCAAAAGATGCTTGATACGTAAAAACGATATTATTATTAGTGTGTATATATTTATTTAAAACATTTCAATATAAATGTATTAATCTTAGACGGCATAGTACCCCATCCTACTATGTCGCCATATATAAGTTTACAATCAAAACTGTGATGTCGTATTGGAAATTGGTTTTCTGTCATTAAATCGAGGCTTGGGATCGTCCTCTTCCGATTCGAGACACTCTAGCAAATGCCTCAGGATCACACCTATGGGCAACCCTTGGATCTTCAGGGCCGGTCCTCACCTAACGGTAGTGGATTAATTATGCCTGAACACACGTTTCCCGGTTCCTATGAACCTATAGTATGACCACTTCCGGCCTATAAAAACCCGAGGTACCTCAATCCATAATCCACATAAGTAAAATGCCGGGCCGTGTTAAAGCATCGGTACTACCCCTAGCTAGAAAGAAACGTGTGCACTCCCTGCAGTCCTAATCCCGTTTTTGACTCATACCGGGGTGTGAGGCTCGCGAAGTCACGCTATACACAAAGCTATGCCTAAAGAGACTCTGCTTTGATCATCAACCACAAGGCCTGCTTTTCAATAAAGCCTTGATCATTTGCATCTTAGCATGTCACATTGTCAGACCCTACCATATTATTGATCATCTACCAATATAAATATAACCTCTAAGCTCATATGTCTTAGAGATGGGTGATAAGTAAAGAATAAATTCTTCACCACCAAACAGAAATATATAATCAGTAGCGTTCAACAAATACAGTAGAAAGGAATACAATGTCAGACACGCAATCCATTTACAAGTCCGCTCTGGGTCTGAGCGAAACAACGTGTCCGTCGATCTTCAAATGCGTTTGGACGATCATTACCAAATACCTTGCCTTGGAAGGCCAATCCCAATTCAAGATACCAGTCATCATCATCCCAACGATGTGAAAACCTTCGGTCTTCAATCACCGTCTTCGTCTTTGACTCTTGATCGTCGTGATGATTATTCAGAATGGGTTAAACCCGGTCTTTCTGAATAACTCGCGTATTTTGGGATAAAAACAGATATTGGAAAATCACACATTTCGTCACATTCCAACTCAGAATATTCTTTCAATAAGATATTCGTATTAGAAGATTCTCATTAATTTTATCAAAGATAAACACTGAAAATAAAATCTATAAATCAATTTCCAAAATATGGAATTTCACAGAAATCAAATCAATACATAATCGATATAGATTTCTATATCGGACTAATTATATAAATGGAATAACGGCAAAGCCTCTTAAATTCCATATGTAATATCGGTCTTCTTTTACAGAAGTCCATTTCGATTATTACCAATCGAATTTCCACTTAATTCCTATTTAATATATTACATTGAAAAACTTGATTTTTAGAAAATGCCTTTTTAAATCTATAAAATAGATTCATAAGTTCCAAATAATAATTTCAATGTAAATTGGATTAAAGGACAAATGTCGTTTAAAAACATCGTCCACGATAAATCCACTTCACATCTCAATTTATTTCATATCACAAAATATAATTGCAAATGCTAGTAATCTTTTAAAAACATATTTAAAAATAATCATTAAAATATTCTTTATATAAAGACTCTAAATGAGAAGTATTCTTTATATTACAAATCTTTATCTTTTACAAATATTCTTTGTTTTAACATATAGTTGATTAAAAATATATTATGAAAATATATGCACTTTATTTAAAAAGGATTTCTAATGTAAAAATATTCTTATTTTAAAGAACACCTGAATCGAAATGCGACTCAAACATTTACCATATAATTTGGGTTACATGGATTTCACACACATCATATATATGATAATAATAGTAAAATCATCAAATCATCCATCTACAACCAAAGTGTAATTTCCACTGTGTAAGCGTTAAAATTAAATAATAATGCTCATCGCAGCCTGTCGATCTAATGATCAACATACAACTAAATATTGGGATTAGTGTATATAAATTTTCATCCCAACACCCGTGTGGGGTTTCAACCATCAAACAAATGATTAACTAATTTGTGCACTTGGGCGATGTGTGAAAAATTATCGTCCCAATCACATACACAAGTCGGGCAACTTGTGAATGGAAGTGTAATACACAATACATATAATGATGACAAGAAAATATCTCTATTGCAATGCATGAAAAAGCATACTAACTTTATCTCTATTGACAATTTCTATTTTGCTAATTTAAACTCTAAACAAAAATGGTTATATTGTTTTGGCAATTCTAATGAGACAAAATGAATCATTTTGATTTAACTAACCTATCTTGACAAGTATATATCTTGCCAAACATATATATATATATTGCTTAAACTAATTCATTTTGACAAAAATGAATATTTCTGACAAAATGTAAAATTTGGTTTAACTAGTATAAATTGACTAAAATGCATAATTATTTTTAACTAATGTAAATTAACAAAAATGAATAATTGGTTTTAACTAATATAAATTTACAAAAATGAATATTTTGTGTTTCAATTCAAATAAAATATGCCAATGCTATATTTTGTTTCATTCTTTTAATTTAGACAAAATGAGTGGTTTTGGTCTAATTTACTTAAATGATAAAAATGTGAATGTTTAGTTATTAAAATATAACTTTTAAATTCTATCCTTTATTTCAAACAATCTTTATTCATATCAAAATTATAAATCAAAAATATAATTTTAAATCTGATAGTTTGTTTGCATTAATAAATTGCATACAAAGTTGAACTTTATTTTAAGGTTTTATTTGCAACAAGGAATGCAAATAACAAATGTAACTTTTATTTTTATTTAAAAGTATATTTGAGTGAATGTAAAAAGAACCTCATTTCCAAAGTGTATTTACATTATTGAATGTAAATAAAATAAACAAAATTATTTAAATGAGTATTTGCATTTATGAATACAAACAAAGAATAGTTTTGTTTACAAATTATATTTACATTAGTGAATGTAAATAAAGAACAAAATTTATTTTCAAAGTATATTTTAAACAAATTCTATTAAATGTATAAAAGTGTGTACATTTGGGTTGGTAAATGTAGATAAAGAAAATAGACTATAGTTTCATTGAATATTTGCATTGATAAACGCAAACAAAAGAATAAACTTTAATTTCAATGCATATATGTATTGATAAAAGCAAACAAAGAAATAAACTTTATTTTCAATATGTGTATGTATTTGCATTGGTGAATGCAAATGAATGATTTGTTTCATCATATATTTGCATTGGCAAATGCAAATAAAAGAACAATTTTTATTTACTATACATATGCATGGCTGAATGTAAATAGTAGTACAAACTTTATTTTCAAAACATGTTTACATTTTTGAACACAAAATAAAGAACAAAACTTTATTTTCAATATATGTTTTATTTTCTAGTTTTATTGGTTGTAACGACCCGCAAATCCGTGCTATATGAGTTGACTAAATACACCACACGTTCAACCCAAATAACACAGAAATACGACTCATTATTAGAAAGAAGTTAGAGGATGAGAAATAGAAAGAAAGAAATATTAGAATAGAAGAAAAACGAAGATCACAACTCACAGCGGAACGAATAAAATATATTATATAACATAACCTTTGAAATACAAATCTGTTTGGTGCATATATACATACCATCATCAGAGTACACATAACATTTGATCCAGCGGAAGTAACTCTAAATAACTAACATTGAAGCCTCCAGCTTCAAGCTCCTCCAAGTGTATCTGTAAAAGCCTGAAACACTTGACTGCCCGTACAAATTTGGGCACCCAAGAGTTTAGGAAAAACAAAACAAAATAAACTCTGGGTCAGTCATGGGACTGGTGTGAGTAAACTCCAACCACTTGTTTAACTTTAAAAATCCTTTCAAAAGAAAAGATAATAGTAAGACCAGCCCACACATAACCATGGATGGTTTTTACCTTACTATAACCCAAAACACTTTGATATCAAATCCAGTGATATTATAGTAATGTCTACATCAAGTAAATAACCAAATAGCAGAACGCTTGCATCTCACGCTCCACATATATAGTATAAAATCAAAAACCGCATGGCGCTTATTGGAGATTGGATTTCCAACATGACAAGGTATGGAACCACCTTCCGATGATGTATCTCTAGAGGCGAATACACCTGGGTTCAACAAGAACATCTTGCAACCCGGCCCACACATGACCGACCACTCATTTCGCTTGAGTGTATCGAATGTATATCACCAACGGTTGGACTCAAACCACCGTTTCCCGAATGGGCAGAATCGATAGATTTAGAAACAAAAGGAATTTCTCTAGATAGGTGATTATACACCCTAATGGGTGCGACCCACATAGCCATGCTGCCTGCCCGATTTTTGTCCTTTCCCGGTTGTTGAGGCCTGAGGCTACGCATACTTACCATTCATTGATAACACAATCACTTTGAATGCCACATCGTCAGATCCGTTAATCATTAGTTGAGTTTGCACAAATATTCTGGATATTATGCTAAGGGATAAATCCGTTGCAACCATATACATTCATACAGACCAACCCATTTGATCATTGGAAATACTCTGTCAGACATTCGTCCATTTACGTTCGTTCTGGGATTGAACGAAACCGAAGGCACTATTTCTATTGATAGAAAAAGCCCTTGCACTTCACACCGTCTTCAATATATTCAGCATACTTGGTTCGCAACGCTTATGCCGATACGGAGTGGTTCTTCGGATAATAATCCAACCGGTCTCTCCATATTGACAACGATGGTCAAAAACTTCGATAGTCTGTGATTTAACTATCGAATAAAAACAAGTGTTCAATCAATATAACAAACAAATCACTGGGCCCTTTAATTAATATTTCATTAATTAAACCACTTCTCTATTTTCTCTATCAATATTTGTTAACCAAATATTTCAATAATCATATTGGCCCTTTACGCTATTTTGTTTTCGTTTCCTTATCGAATTCTATATATATCGATATATAGATTTCTAATTGTCAAATTTCTTAAAAATATTCTAACTCCTTAAATTCCCGGAAAATTTCGCCATAACCTCCCCTGTATCGGGAGCATCGGGAAATTTCAAATAGCTTCCCGGTATCTTCAAATCTCAAAAAGAAAAAGAAGAAGCCAAACGGCTAGCCGATACGGCGCATAAAACCCATATATGAATTTAAACATGTACCTTTTTGTCGGGCACATAAATAAAAATCTTCATATGCTTCATAACAAACCTGCTTACACATGTTCACCTGTTTTCAATTCAATTCAACTCAATCCATTCGTTTGAATTCAAATTTGAATCGTTTGAATTCGGTTTCGCTTAATTATTCTCTAATTAGCCCTTTTGCTTATTTCACTTCTTGGTTTGAACATAACATGTTCAAATAAAATGTTTAACTTGCTCACAACCAAATTGAATTTCAATTTCAATTCTAGTTTCCTTTTTTATTTCGAATATAAATTTTCAAATCGAATTCGCTTATTCAAAGCCCAATGTTAATTCGAAATCTCATTAACTAATTTCCATTCGAATTAGTTACCTCCATTCAATAAATCAAAAATCTGATTTCTGTTTCAAAAATCAACCTATTACTCCACTGGAGTTCACATATATTTTATAACTCACATCTGGATTTTTCTAAATAGAAATTTCGATTTTTATTTGCTTAAAATCCTTTAATATCATTAAATAAACCGTTATGGTTCTATAATGGTTCTGGCGCTGCTTTTCTGAAAATTTGATTTTGACATATCTCAAAATCTATACGACGAAATTCAGATTTTTCTCCTTCATTAGAAAACTATTATCAAACCGGTCCTGACGTTTCTTGTTTCGAAGAATTCCGACTTCAATTGCGTTCTGTATACTCAATTGAAGTTCGAATCGCTATTTTACGAACTGCAGCGCTGCGGCGAGTTCGTTTTAATTATATTTATAAAAATATATAAACTTTTAAAACTTCGTTTATATAAATTCAACTCTATTCTGATATGTTTTAAATATATATCAAACCATTTTTCCCAACTCAACAAATATCTCTGATCTTCTATTTCATTTATATTTGAAATCTATATTCAAATTCCAATTTGATTATAATTCAAATTCTATATTCAAATTCTATTTCAACTATTTGAATCCAAATTCCATTTTTAATCTATTTGAACTTCAAATATTTAAACTCATTTTTACTTTGAACTTCAAATACCACATTTACTTCCTTTGAATTCAAATACCATGTTTCAAATTCCTCTTATTCAAATTTCTTCTATTTAAACTCCATTTGAGTTTTGTTTTATATTTAACACCATTTGAATTCTATTTAAATTCTTATATTTAAATCCTCTTTATTAAAACCCATTATTTAAATCCCATTTGAATTTTCCTTATTTCCAATCCATTTGAACTCCTTTAAATTCAAATTCCATTTCAAAATTTATTTGGATTTCCTATTTTGAAATCCTATTCCACTTCTTACTTTGAAATCCTAATTTCAAAGTTTATTTCAAATTCTATTTTCAAATTCGATATTCAAATCTCTATTTGAATTTCTATATTCAATCCCATGTTCAAATTCAATACTTGAATTTTTATTCAAATCTCTATTCAAATTTCATATTTGAATTTCATTTCAAATCTCTAGTTAAATTTCATATTTCAATTCTTCCTTTGAAATTCTATATTTCAAATCTTATTCGATTTTTCTTTGAAATTCTATATTTCAAAGTCTGTTCAATTCTTCTTTGAAATTTTATATTTCAAATCTATTTTGAAATTCGACATTCAAATCTCTATTTAAATTCCTTTATTCGAATTCCCTTGAATTCAAATCTTATTTTAATTTCTTGAATTCAAATTCTATTTTCCAATCTAATTCCGTCTATTCAAATTCTATTTGAACTTCTATTTGAATTTCCAATATTCAATCTCCTTTTAAAATTCAAATATTTAAACTCCTTTTAAAATTCAAATGTTATACTCAAATTTCATTTGAGTTATATATTAAAATTCCATTTCACATCCTATTTTGAAATTCCATTTCAAATTCAAATTTCACACTTGTATTTCTATTTCTGAATTATCGAATAATAATTCTTTTTACTTCATTTATAACTTCGTTATAAAAGAACTATTTATAAATTTCGTTTAAAAAGTAACTACTTGTTTTATTTTTCAAAACAAGTTTATATTTTATTTCCATTTAAAATTCAAATTCTATTTTAAAATAGAATTTGCCCTTTCAAATCTCAAATATCCTTTTGATTGGCCCAGTGATACTTAAACACACAAAGCAACGAATTATTTATTTTTCTAACACGTCATATATAACTATATATATATGCAAACAAATAAACAAACAGATAATATATTTTTGAGGAATCCAGTTGGATTCCTCCAACCTGTTTTCCTGCATCCACAGATGTTAGCACATAAATAATACCCATTCTGCTTCGTGGCAGAATATCGCGGTATAGAAGGTCATCCACTAATCATAGCGTGGGGCGTATAGGGTAATCATCCGCTATGAAACTGCGGGCATCCGCTAATGAGACTGCGGGAATTCAACCAATCAATCAACCCAATATATATATATATATATAGCCTAAATAACTAATATATATAAAACAACCAGAAAATATTCACACAAGCAACAAACAATTATTTTTAATGAAATAAAAATAATTAAAAGGTGAGTGAGATTTACTCACCAGAATTTTTACTGTGCTGAATATCCACCGAAGCATATTATATAAATTTTACAGTGATTCCTCCATATGCCTGTTTTCCACTGTACATAATAATTAATAAAATTCCAGTTATTTAAATTTTCGAATTCAATTTAATTAATTACTCATGTAATATAATTCCATTTTAAACCTAAATTTTATTTAAATGATTTGTCTAACATTTTCTCTCTTTACTAACTAATTCCTTTTATAAAAACTTACTTTAAATCAATTACCAATTTTATAATTTCATTCCATAATAAACATTTGTATATAAATCGAATGGTTTTAAACAAATTACCTTAAGATAAGTACCTTAATTCGGACAATCAACTCTGCACCAGATCCTTTCTACAATACTACATGCTCCAATATTACTCCAACAACCATCGAATCCATACATACGCGAAATCTTCTTCAAGAAATCACCACTGTTCCAACAATCCGAATTGTGATGAACACCTTTTTCCAAAGCTTGAATTGACATCGCATCCTAGCACCTCAAGATCAACTCGCAGGTCCTTTTTCTGATCCCGACCTGTAGCTTTGAGCTACAGTACGCTGTCGCACTCATTTATTTGCCACCAGCGATGGCGCAATCGGCCTCTGAAAACCCAAAATCGACGGAGAACTCAACCCCTTTGCCACCGACGTTCAATGCATAGTATCGCCTCAGAAACCCTCCCAGACATAGCGCGGCTCCATCATTCGGGATTTCCGAGCGTCTCGAGATCGACATCCAGCTGCCAGAGATTTGTGAGTTTTTCTCACATCGCAATTATTACTTTGGTTTTGATTTGGTGGAAACGATTGAAAGAGCAAGGCTTTGAATTGCCTTTCGTGAGTTATAGAAAGGGTCGAGGAGAATTAGAAGGCAACCAGGTTTAGAGGGTTTTCGGTTTGTTTTTCAGAAAATGGGAACGAAAGCTCAATATATAGATGGGTAAAGGAAACAATTCGTACACTGCCATTACATCCTGCTTTCCTTTGTAACGAAGGTGAGGGACAGAATTTTGTGCTCGAGAAAAATTTAGTCTGCGCGAATTTAGTTTAGGGTGACGATATAAAAGAAGTAGGTCGGCTGAATTAATTCCTTTGATTTGGTTTTATTTCAAAGTATCTCTTGGTCTCCTAATTTAAAATCCTGAACCGTTATTTCAACGCAACCATTGACGTTACAAGATTAGTAGAACCAAATTCTGAATTTTAATTTGACAGCATAGAAGAAATAACAAATTAAATCAATGGTTTAAATTAAATTCGATTTAAATATGAATAGATTTCAACATTTAATTTTATCGATAATAAATTATTATTATCGTTTTAATTCAACATAGAATTTATATTAATTGACCGAAGTGTTTCGATTCAGTTTTAAATCTGAATTATATCCTATATTGATTATTAAATCGATAAATTCAATATAAAAATTCTTTTATATTACCAACACAATATTTAAAACGATATTAAATATTTAAAATAAATCGTTCAAAAACCAGGGTCGTTACATTCTTCCCCCCTTAAAATAATTTCGTCCTCGAAATTGCTAAGATAGGAAAATGGTACAAATCCATTACTTTTCAAACTCCTTTATGTTGAAACTCACCTCCTTATATTTCAACATATTTAATTTCACCAAAACTTTTGGTCTTCCTTCCTTTAATTTGAATGATCTACGATCAATCCATTTATATCAAATCTATGTTCTATTAAACCAATTCAAATTGATTTTAATCAATTCATTCACTTGAGTTATTTAACTTGTTTAAGTTAATTTTAAAATTCCGGAATTCAAATCCCAGGATTTTCATTTCAAATCCTTTTGAAATCCCATAAATATACACATATATTTATTTTCATTTCAAATTCAAAACATTTGAATTTTCAAACCACTTGTTTTCTTTCAAACAAATTTCCATCAAAACTTTCCAAGGTAGCAACCTATCACTTAGAAACTCGGAAATGAACACTGATGATGTTGCAATCATCATCAGAATTATTTCCCAGCGACTGAAGTGAGTTCAGTGCTTTATCATTTAAAAATCAATTCAAAATGATTTTCATTCAAAAATCCTTTCAAAATAAACTATGTTATTTTAATTACTTTGAAAAATATTTTTCAACTTCCCCAGGATTTTGAATTCTCAATTCCGGTTTGAATTTAATTCTAATTCATCTCATTTGTATATTTTTTTTTTTTCATATACAAATTTTATTTGGTTATAAATAACCATTCCATTTTATAATCAAATTTGATTATAACGATAACAATCAACACATCCAATAATAATAATTCTAGAGAATTATTCTTTCTATATCAAAAATAGAAATTTTGGGTAAAATTATTTCATTTACCCATTTAAAAACAATATCATGTCGTATTTTCTGTCCAAGTGTTTAGAAATCCCTATCGACTTCGTGGCGTCCCACGATTCGACCGGAATTCATAAACCACTCAACAGACTAGCCAACACAATATAAAACAATTTTTATATCAACTAACAATTACGCTCTCTCGAATATACACTGAACTCATTCTAGGGCACTACTGACCCTATCTCTAATGAGCACATGCACACAAACCTAGGTATTCGCTCAACCTAAGCTCTGATACCAACTGTAACGACCCGCAAATCCGTGCTATATGAGTTGACTAAATACACCACACGTTCAACCCAAATAACACAGAAATACGACTCATTATTAGAAAGAAGTTAGAGGATGAGAAATAGAAAGAAAGAAATATTAGAATAGAAGAAAAACGAAGATCACAACTCACAGCGGAACGAATAAAATATATTATATAACATAACCTTTGAAATACAAATCTGTTTGGTGCATATATACATACCATCATCAGAGTACACATAACATTTGATCCAGCGGAAGTAACTCTAAATAACTAACATTGAAGCCTCCAGCTTCAAGCTCCTCCAAGTGTATCTGTAAAAGCCTGAAACACTTGACTGCCCGTACAAATTTGGGCACCCAAGAGTTTAGGAAAAACAAAACAAAATAAACTCTGGGTCAGTCATGGGACTGGTGTGAGTAAACTCCAACCACTTGTTTAACTTTAAAAATCCTTTCAAAAGAAAAGATAATAGTAAGACCAGCCCACACATAACCATGGATGGTTTTTACCTTACTATAACCCAAAACACTTTGATATCAAATCCAGTGATATTATAGTAATGTCTACATCAAGTAAATAACCAAATAGCAGAACGCTTGCATCTCACGCTCCACATATATAGTATAAAATCAAAACCCGCATGGCGCTTATTGGAGATTGGATTTCCAACATGACAAGGTATGGAACCACCTTCCGATGATGTATCTCTAGAGGCGAATACACCTGGGTTCAACAAGAACATCTTGCAACCCGGCCCACACATGACCGACCACTCATTTCGCTTGAGTGTATCGAATGTATATCACCAACGGTTGGACTCAAACCACCGTTTCCCGAATGGGCAGAATCGATAGATTTAGAAACAAAAGGAATTTCTCTAGATAGGTGATTATACACCCTAATGGGTGCGACCCACATAGCCATGCTGCCTGCCCGATTTTTGTCCTTTCCCGGTTGTTGAGGCCTGAGGCTACGCATACTTACCATTCATTGATAACACAATCACTTTGAATGCCACATCGTCAGATCCGTTAATCATTAGTTGAGTTTGCACAAATATTCTGGATATTATGCTAAGGGATAAATCCGTTGCAACCATATACATTCATACAGACCAACCCATTTGATCATTGGAAATACTCTGTCAGACATTCGTCCATTTACGTTCGTTCTGGGATTGAACGAAACCGAAGGCACTATTTCTATTGATAGAAAAAGCCCTTGCACTTCACACCGTCTTCAATATATTCAGCATACTTGGTTCGCAACGCTTATGCCGATACGGAGTGGTTCTTCGGATAATAATCCAACCGGTCTCTCCATATTGACAACGATGGTCAAAAACTTCGATAGTCTGTGATTTAACTATCGAATAAAAACAAGTGTTCAATCAATATAACAAACAAATCACTGGGCCCTTTAATTAATATTTCATTAATTAAACCACTTCTCTATTTTCTCTATCAATATTTGTTAACCAAATATTTCAATAATCATATTGGCCCTTTACGCTATTTTGTTTTCGTTTCCTTATCGAATTCTATATATATCGATATATAGATTTCTAATTGTCAAATTTCTTAAAAATATTCTAACTCCTTAAATTCCCGGAAAATTTCGCCATAACCTCCCCTGTATCGGGAGCATCGGGAAATTTCAAATAGCTTCCCGGTATCTTCAAATCTCAAAAAGAAAAAGAAGAAGCCAAACGGCTAGCCGATACGGCGCATAAAACCCATATATGAATTTAAACATGTACCTTTTTGTCGGGCACATAAATAAAAATCTTCATATGCTTCATAACAAACCTGCTTACACATGTTCACCTGTTTTCAATTCAATTCAACTCAATCCATTCGTTTGAATTCAAATTTGAATCGTTTGAATTCGGTTTCGCTTAATTATTCTCTAATTAGCCCTTTTGCTTATTTCACTTCTTGGTTTGAACATAACATGTTCAAATAAAATGTTTAACTTGCTCACAACCAAATTGAATTTCAATTTCAATTCTAGTTTCCTTTTTTATTTCGAATATAAATTTTCAAATCGAATTCGCTTATTCAAAGCCCAATGTTAATTCGAAATCTCATTAACTAATTTCCATTCGAATTAGTTACCTCCATTCAATAAATCAAAAATCTGATTTCTGTTTCAAAAATCAACCTATTACTCCACTGGAGTTCACATATATTTTATAACTCACATCTGGATTTTTCTAAATAGAAATTTCGATTTTTATTTGCTTAAAATCCTTTAATATCATTAAATAAACCGTTATGGTTCTATAATGGTTCTGGCGCTGCTTTTCTGAAAATTTGATTTTGACATATCTCAAAATCTATACGACGAAATTCAGATTTTTCTCCTTCATTAGAAAACTATTATCAAACCGGTCCTGACGTTTCTTGTTTCGAAGAATTCCGACTTCAATTGCGTTCTGTATACTCAATTGAAGTTCGAATCGCTATTTTACGAACTGCAGCGCTGCGGCGAGTTCGTTTTAATTATATTTATAAAAATATATAAACTTTTAAAACTTCGTTTATATAAATTCAACTCTATTCTGATATGTTTTAAATATATATCAAACCATTTTTCCCAACTCAACAAATATCTCTGATCTTCTATTTCATTTATATTTGAAATCTATATTCAAATTCCAATTTGATTATAATTCAAATTCTATATTCAAATTCTATTTCAACTATTTGAATCCAAATTCCATTTTTAATCTATTTGAACTTCAAATATTTAAACTCATTTTTACTTTGAACTTCAAATACCACATTTACTTCCTTTGAATTCAAATACCATGTTTCAAATTCCTCTTATTCAAATTTCTTCTATTTAAACTCCATTTGAGTTTTGTTTTATATTTAACACCATTTGAATTCTATTTAAATTCTTATATTTAAATCCTCTTTATTAAAACCCATTATTTAAATCCCATTTGAATTTTCCTTATTTCCAATCCATTTGAACTCCTTTAAATTCAAATTCCATTTCAAAATTTATTTGGATTTCCTATTTTGAAATCCTATTCCACTTCTTACTTTGAAATCCTAATTTCAAAGTTTATTTCAAATTCTATTTTCAAATTCGATATTCAAATCTCTATTTGAATTTCTATATTCAATCCCATGTTCAAATTCAATACTTGAATTTTTATTCAAATCTCTATTCAAATTTCATATTTGAATTTCATTTCAAATCTCTAGTTAAATTTCATATTTCAATTCTTCCTTTGAAATTCTATATTTCAAATCTTATTCGATTTTTCTTTGAAATTCTATATTTCAAAGTCTGTTCAATTCTTCTTTGAAATTTTATATTTCAAATCTATTTTGAAATTCGACATTCAAATCTCTATTTAAATTCCTTTATTCGAATTCCCTTGAATTCAAATCTTATTTTAATTTCTTGAATTCAAATTCTATTTTCCAATCTAATTCCGTCTATTCAAATTCTATTTGAACTTCTATTTGAATTTCCAATATTCAATCTCCTTTTAAAATTCAAATATTTAAACTCCTTTTAAAATTCAAATGTTATACTCAAATTTCATTTGAGTTATATATTAAAATTCCATTTCACATCCTATTTTGAAATTCCATTTCAAATTCAAATTTCACACTTGTATTTCTATTTCTGAATTATCGAATAATAATTCTTTTTACTTCATTTATAACTTCGTTATAAAAGAACTATTTATAAATTTCGTTTAAAAAGTAACTACTTGTTTTATTTTTCAAAACAAGTTTATATTTTATTTCCATTTAAAATTCAAATTCTATTTTAAAATAGAATTTGCCCTTTCAAATCTCAAATATCCTTTTGATTGGCCCAGTGATACTTAAACACACAAAGCAACGAATTATTTATTTTTCTAACACGTCATATATAACTATATATATATGCAAACAAATAAACAAACAGATAATATATTTTTGAGGAATCCAGTTGGATTCCTCCAACCTGTTTTCCTGCATCCACAGATGTTAGCACATAAATAATACCCATTCTGCTTCGTGGCAGAATATCGCGGTATAGAAGGTCATCCACTAATCATAGCGTGGGGCGTATAGGGTAATCATCCGCTATGAAACTGCGGGCATCCGCTAATGAGACTGCGGGAATTCAACCAATCAATCAACCCAATATATATATATATATATATAGCCTAAATAACTAATATATATAAAACAACCAGAAAATATTCACACAAGCAACAAACAATTATTTTTAATGAAATAAAAATAATTAAAAGGTGAGTGAGATTTACTCACCAGAATTTTTACTGTGCTGAATATCCACCGAAGCATATTATATAAATTTTACAGTGATTCCTCCATATGCCTGTTTTCCACTGTACATAATAATTAATAAAATTCCAGTTATTTAAATTTTCGAATTCAATTTAATTAATTACTCATGTAATATAATTCCATTTTAAACCTAAATTTTATTTAAATGATTTGTCTAACATTTTCTCTCTTTACTAACTAATTCCTTTTATAAAAACTTACTTTAAATCAATTACCAATTTTATAATTTCATTCCATAATAAACATTTGTATATAAATCGAATGGTTTTAAACAAATTACCTTAAGATAAGTACCTTAATTCGGACAATCAACTCTGCACCAGATCCTTTCTACAATACTACATGCTCCAATATTACTCCAACAACCATCGAATCCATACATACGCGAAATCTTCTTCAAGAAATCACCACTGTTCCAACAATCCGAATTGTGATGAACACCTTTTTCCAAAGCTTGAATTGACATCGCATCCTAGCACCTCAAGATCAACTCGCAGGTCCTTTTTCTGATCCCGACCTGTAGCTTTGAGCTACAGTACGCTGTCGCACTCATTTATTTGCCACCAGCGATGGCGCAATCGGCCTCTGAAAACCCAAAATCGACGGAGAACTCAACCCCTTTGCCACCGACGTTCAATGCATAGTATCGCCTCAGAAACCCTCCCAGACATAGCGCGGCTCCATCATTCGGGATTTCCGAGCGTCTCGAGATCGACATCCAGCTGCCAGAGATTTGTGAGTTTTTCTCACATCGCAATTATTACTTTGGTTTTGATTTGGTGGAAACGATTGAAAGAGCAAGGCTTTGAATTGCCTTTCGTGAGTTATAGAAAGGGTCGAGGAGAATTAGAAGGCAACCAGGTTTAGAGGGTTTTCGGTTTGTTTTTCAGAAAATGGGAACGAAAGCTCAATATATAGATGGGTAAAGGAAACAATTCGTACACTGCCATTACATCCTGCTTTCCTTTGTAACGAAGGTGAGGGACAGAATTTTGTGCTCGAGAAAAATTTAGTCTGCGCGAATTTAGTTTAGGGTGACGATATAAAAGAAGTAGGTCGGCTGAATTAATTCCTTTGATTTGGTTTTATTTCAAAGTATCTCTTGGTCTCCTAATTTAAAATCCTGAACCGTTATTTCAACGCAACCATTGACGTTACAAGATTAGTAGAACCAAATTCTGAATTTTAATTTGACAGCATAGAAGAAATAACAAATTAAATCAATGGTTTAAATTAAATTCGATTTAAATATGAATAGATTTCAACATTTAATTTTATCGATAATAAATTATTATTATCGTTTTAATTCAACATAGAATTTATATTAATTGACCGAAGTGTTTCGATTCAGTTTTAAATCTGAATTATATCCTATATTGATTATTAAATCGATAAATTCAATATAAAAATTCTTTTATATTACCAACACAATATTTAAAACGATATTAAATATTTAAAATAAATCGTTCAAAAACCAGGGTCGTTACATTGGTGTTGTCGAACACAAATAAAAATGTACTTTTTATTTTCAAGTTATGTTTGCATTGTGAGATGCAAATAAAAAAAATGAATTCTATTTCATGCTATATTTTCATTGAGAAGTGCAAATGAAAAGCAACCTTTTAATTTCTATGTTTATTTGCGTTGAAAAATATGAATAAAATATCTACCCAAAAAAAAAATCTTATTTACATAAAAATGTAAACAAAATTGTTACTTTTGTTTCACTAATCAAGTTTTGACAAAAACGATATTTTCAATTCAATAATCAGATTTTGAAAAAAATGAAAATTTCAATTCAATAGTCAAGTTTTGACAAAAGTGATATTTTCATTTCACTAATAAAGTTTTGGCCAAAAATGTTCACTAATAAAGTTTGGCCGAAAATGTGATCTCTTATTTCAATACTTATGCTTTTACCGAAATGTTATTTTTATTTCAATATTAATTATATTGAAAATGTAATCATTCTACTTCAATTTTAATTACATCGAAAAATGTAATCATTTTATTTCAATTTTAATTACATTGAAAAATGTAATCTTTTTAATTTATTTTTAATTACATTGAAAAAAAATGTAATCTTTTTGATTTATTTCTAACATTTCAACAAAAGCAAATAAAAGGATAACTTTGTTTTTTTCTTTCGACAATTCTAACATAAACAATTTTCATATGAATCATTCTTTACATTAAAAATGTGATTTTTTTTTTATGTTTTCAACACTTTTATTTTAACATGAACAATTTTCATATGAATAATTCTTTTCATTAAAAATAAGAATTCAGTGTCTCATGTTTCCATTTCAAATAAATGAACATTTTTAATATATTCTATATATACGGTAAAAATGTAAATTTTATTGCTAACATGGTTTCAATTCAAACAAATGAACGTTTTATGTTTTTATTGTAATTCATAAACCGTGTTCTAAATGTATACAAACAAAAATAGGATTTTTATTAGTTAGCCAAATTATGTTGTAATAAAAATATATTCTATTTGTTGTTCATATTTTATTGTAAATAAACAAATAAAAAGAATATTTTATTTATCGTTCAAATCTTATCGCAAAGTAAACAAATAAAAGTAAGGTTTTATTTGTTGTTCATTTGCTGTTGCAAAGTAAACAAATAAACAAAAATAAAGTTTTTTTTTGTTTTGTCGATCAACTTCTAATGTAATATAACCAAATAAAAATAAGTTTTTATTTGTTGATCAAATTCTATTGTTCATCTCAGAATAATAAAAATAATATTTTTAAAATAAATTAGAATAACTAGATCTAAATAAAATATGATTTAATTCTTAATTTAGATTTATTTTCTAATCGCAAATCAAATCCAACCATATATGAGATTTCAAGGCGGATCCAGCATAACATGACCAACAAACATACCACAAGCAATCACCAACAATTCACCAATCACAGAATATTACAGATTTGATTTAACATCATTATACAATTATTTTTAACGCAAGAAAAATAATTTATAATTAATTAAATAATAAAATTCAGAATTCTCACATTGATATGGCTGAAAATTCGACTATCTCAGAATCAGCTCTGGTCTATGCCATCGCGAAGATCTCTGAAAGACAAGTCCAACGCAATTTACGGTTCGTCAATTGGACCTCGTATGAAAGAGATATTGATTTTAAAAGATTGCATAAATTAAATATTAAATAAATAAAATAATAATAAAATATACTCTTCTTCTTCACGCTGTAGAACACGCCGAACCCAATTCTTCACCTCCGCACCTTCTGCGCGCGCCCCTCTATGGCCCACCGTCGACCAATCAGCGACCACCACTCCGAAGCCCCGCCTGCGAGCCACCATCGCCCCCAATAGCTCCGAACTCGGCAGCTCCATGGACCCCCAAATCGCCTCCAAACCTACAACCTTTGACCTCGAAATTCGTGAAATCCGTGAACTGAAAACTGATCTTAACCGTATGGATTTGTAGAGCTCTCCGTCCTCTTCGATTTGGTATAGTATTTGTCAATTTTCGCTGAACGGATTGAGAGAAATTGATGTTTGAAGTTAGGAGATTTCTGGCCATCGAACAGGCATGGGCGGCGGCTGCACTATTTAGGGTTAGGGTTTTATTTTATTTTTTTATTTTTTTATTAAAAATGTGTTATAAAGGTGAAAATGCGGGTTGTCTCCGAATTGGGCTTGCTTATTGTCGATCTTAACGTTTTGAGGCCTTCTGAATGCAATGGGATGGGTCTCGGGGTCCAATTCCGAAATCTGTAGAAATTTTATTTAAAATCCCATTAAAAATTAATTAATTAAATATTGATCGTACATATGAATATGCCGGGGCCACATATGACCTCAGAAAATTCTAAAAAAATATATTTTTAGCTTTCTTATGACGATACGAATCCAACAAAATTATTTTCGTCGAACTCTGAGACTGTTTGAAAAATGGCTATTTTTAAGGCATTTAAATTTAGGGTGTGTTTTTTAGAGGTCCCTATTAAGTTTCAAAATATAAAAAAAACCCGGTTATAAACTTATTGTAAATTAGGTCCCTATTTTTTGAAAAGTCATAAAAAAAATATAAAAAAATCACGTAAATTCGTATTTAAATAAAACATGTAAACACTAAAAAATTCAAAACAAAAAACCATCAAAGAAGGCGTCAAAAATAAAAAAACAGAAGAAAAAAAACGAAATTTCCAGTTAAATGCATAATAGTTTGCACATATATCATTTTCCTGCATACATCCGTGCATATTTTTCACTACATACATCTTCGTTGATTTTTATTCATACAAAAACATGCTTACATGTGTGCAAATATACCCAATATTTGCACACATTTGTGCAGGTTTAGTTTTAAATTTTCAAACCGAACACAGCTTACGGAAAAGTTGCATACATATATGCAATTATCAGTAATAATTGCATAAATGTATGCAACTATTTTTTTATTTCCGTAGAATCCTGAAATTATTTCTATATTTTAGAAAAAAAAATTTATGAAGGAACGTACTTTTTAAAAAAAAAAGGCGAAAGTAGTAAAATAAGGTGCGGGTTTAAATTTTTCAAATCTTTTTTTTATATAAATTAGGTCCCTACTTTTAACCAGTGTGTTATCCTATAAAAATGTTGCACACATGTGTGCATTTTTTTGAGAAATTTGCACATTTGGATGCAAATAAAAATGAACTGAAATATTAAGTTAAATCTATCCGCTGGAAGAACTGCAATAATTGCATATATGCTGAAACGACCCGAACTCCCCGGTCTCCGAAGAGAAGGGAAAGAACGATTTGTTTTGAGAACACGACAAAGTAGAACGCAGACGGAAGAACATTTCATTGTATATTACAACAATGCATCAGATTACAAGAATATACAGAGTATAAACAAATAAATATTACACAGAAAAATCAGAGATTACAATAAATTACATAGCAGCGGAAAATAATACAATACACAACTAGAAGGAGATATACGGATACAAAGCTTTCCGGATATCGTTCCAGCTGTAAACCAGGATCCTGTGAATATAAATCTACAAAACAAAATCAAGGGACCACGCCATATAACACGGAACGGGTTTCCTCCCAAGGATACCAGTGCATAAAACAAACAGCGCAATGCTAAATAAGGAAAAATGAAGCTATTATAAGACTCAGGTCCTACCACACAACGCAACGCAAGCCGGGGGATAGGGTTTTTTCCTTATAATAGCCAAGAATGCTTGATACGTTTAAAAGAAATCATTTGATACTATTATAAGTGTTTAGTGTATAAGACAACTTCAAATCATGAGTATCAATCATAGGCGGCATGAATGCCCCATACCACTATGTCGCCATATATAGGTTATACAATCAAAATCGCAAAGTCACGTATTTGGAAATTAGGTTTCCATCTATGAACCGAGGCTAGGGATCGTCCTCTACCGATTCGAGACTGTCTAGCCCGAGTCTCAGGCAAGCGCGTAGACAAGCCTTGGATCCTCAGGGCCGGTCCACCGATGTAGATTATTATGCCTGAACACTACGTTTCCCCGCCCTTTGGGGCGTAAATGAGCCAACGAATGGCTCCATCGGACCCGGATCGTCCGATCTAACCGAGGCGCCTCGCAACAGCAACAACCACACAGGTGAAAAGTATATAAATGTCAGGGCTGGTAGGTCACTGACACCACCCAAGCTAGAAAGAAACGCATGTCCTCCCTGACGTCCTCTCCCGTTTTTGGTTCACAACCGGGGCGTGAGGCTCACGAATTCACGTTACACAAAGTTGTGCCACAGAGGCTGTGCTTTGATCATCACCACAAGACTTTGCTTTTCAACAGAAGCCCTGATCAATTGCCACTTAGGCATGCCACACAGGCAATTCACTCCATGCGATTGATATCCATCAATATATTACCCCTGAGCTCGTACGTCTCAGAGAAGGGCGTTAAGCAAGAGAATAAATTCTCCGCCGCCAAACAGATATATATTTTATAGAGATCAATCACACGGACTAAAATCCAATGTCAGACACACAGTCCATTTACAAGTCCGTTCTGGGTCTGAACGAAACCGGAGGCACCTAGTACCCCGCATATCCATCGATCTCCAAGTACGTCTGGACGATCACCAACTGTTTCCATCTTCTTGGGTGTACAGCCCAATCAAGATCATCAGTAATTATCCAAACGACGTGAAGACCTCCGGTCTTCGACCATCGTCTTCATCTTCGAGTTATCGTCGTATCAGTTATTCAGAATGGGATAAACCCGGTCTTTCCGAATAACTCGCGTATATTTTAAATAAATGTTACACAAACACAACATACGCCTCATTCCAATTCATCAGTCACTAACCGTAAATTAATCAAGAGAATAATCCCCAAATATTAACCCCGAAGGCCGAAACCAACATCAGATCAATATCCAGAAAACCATTCTGCTTGGCTAATCGACAGTTAGTTTCTAAATTTTACATTCATAGGGAAAGGTTCCCATTAATTTTATCAAAGATAAATTCCTTGAATTTATTCTTTAATCTTCTTTTGAATTTCGATTCAACTAGTCGGGATTAACGAACCTTACCGAAGTAATCATTTGTTTTAATTTCCCAATCCCAACCTATTCATCCCATGAAGTAAAACTGGTAATACTTCATATCTAACACCACGGTGTTATCGGTAAATTTAATTACCATTTCACGTTCAAATCTAATTAAAGATTTAACTATCGCCTGGAGTAAAACTGGTGATACTCCATTCTCGATTATTTCAATCTAATTAAAGATTCATTAAAACTCCACTTAGTTTTAATCTTTAACTGGGTTAAAGAATCAGTGTCATTTAAAACACAGTTCACGATAAACCCAAAATCACATTCCATTAATTATCGGGTTAAAGAACGAGTGTTATTTAAAACACTGTCCACGATAAACCCAAAAATCAATATCAATTCAATTCCAATTAAATATCATTTAATTGGTACACTTCATTAAATCTAAATAAAAATATTTAATCTTTTCTCAACTGGGTTCAAGAACAGTGTTAGTGAAGACACCATTCACGACAAACCCAAATCACATTTGATATTCAATACAAGGCTCTGAATAGAAAATATATTGGCTTATATTCAATATCAAATTCTACGACAAACAAATATCGTATTAGAAATAACGATATAAATATATCTTTCAAATTCCCATCACAATACCCGTATCATCACGAAATCCAACATCGAAATAATCCAAGGATAATTTCGATTCAAATCCATTCCAATATAATTATTGGAAATTCTGGTTATTTTCAAAACCATTTCAAATCCAATTTATTTATTTTAAAAATAAATAGAATTATAATTCTAGTTCATAACTAGTTCATTTCGATAGAAATCTATTTTTATCTTTTCAAATATGGAGTCTTTCATCCCAATTTTTCCCAAATCATTTCTTATGATTTTACACAAATTATTGATATTTTTATTGATTTTATCAAGGCCCGTACAGTCGATTTCCATCAATGGCCATCGAACTGCACTTACAACGACCTTTTTCAAATTTGATTTGGACATAATTCCAAATCCAACCGTTAGATTTCTAATTTCTAATATTCGTTAGAAAGCTCTTTTCGATACGAGCCCAACGGTTCCGATTTTAGGAGAATCCGACGGTCGAATCTCCTGCAATATCCGTTCGAAGTCAATGGTCGAAATTCGCGAACTACCACGGCGCGGCGCGTTCTATTCAGGCCATTATATTATATATATAATATATATAATATATATAATATATACTTCGTTGAATTTCTTTTCAAAACGATTTATAAATCGTTTTAAATTCGTTTTCAAAGCGGTTTCAACTTCATATTCAATTTCAAATCAAAATTGAATATTCCAATATAAATTCGTTTTAAATTCATTTCAAATCGATTTTAATTCAAATTGATTTTTAATTCAATTTCAGTTCGTTTTTCAATTCAAGTTCATTTCTATTCAATTTCAATTTGAATTCATTTCTAAACGATTTCCATTCTATTTCACTTCTATTCGAATTCATTTCTATTTGAGTTTCAAATCATTTCAGTGTATTTCGAATTTCAAATCAATTCAGTTTAATTCGAATTTCAATTTAAATATAATTCGAATTTCCATTCATTTCAGTATAGTTCGAATTTCAAATCTATTCAATATTCATTGAAAAATGAATAAAATCGATATAAATATCGTTCACGTCGAAATGGCGTCAATCTAACCAACACGGCTTCATATATTTCTATTTTCAAATATTCTATTTCAAATATTTCTTTTTCAAATATTTCTTTTTCAAATATTTCTTTTTCAAAACTGGAATGAGGCCCAATCAATTACCATATAATGTTAATTATATGGATTTTCTACAACACATGTATACAATCACAACAATGAATAATCAACCATCATCCAAAGTGCATTTTACACTGTATAAGCATCGAATATAGATATTTAACGCTTATAACAATCTGTCAATCAATCGATCGACATACAACTAAACAATCGGGATTAGTGTACGTCCAATATCATCCCAATACCCGTGTGGGGTTTCAAGCAATCAAACACAGATTTTATTTGTGCAGTTGGGCGATGTGTAAAATTTATCGTCCCAATCAATGTCAGTCAAATCGGTGTACATAAACAAACCGTCCGGTTTGTAAATGAATATTTTATTTTATTCGCTTCCACATTAAAAATTATATTTTTAACGATCAAAATATTTTATTCAAACTATGAATATTCTATTCGGTTCATTTATTCAATAAAATGATATTTTTATTTTTCTAACATGTTTTAGAAAATTTCGGCGGCATAACGGCACGATACTAGAAACGGGACAAGGCCTAGCCTTATCCCCGGTCTAGTGAAGGCCCACGCCATTCACACATCAATCAAATCAATTCCATTTCACCAAACAATTCAATTCAAACCAAATAATCTAACCAACTACACAACTAAACAATTTAACAAACAAGCCATCCATGGTTTGTGGATGACGGGTGTCGGGTGCTACTAAACGCCGTCTGCATCCTAGTGTATATATATATATATATATATATATAACTAGAAAAAGAAATTGAAGAGTGAGAAGTTCTCACTGAAAGCTATCCCAACTTCACGACATTCCTATTGTAGAGATCTTCGTCGTTCTCGCCTTTTTGTCATCTTTGTTGTCCGTATTCTCTACATATGTAAAAATCGAATTTTTACTTTGCTATTCAATATATAAAAATCGAATTTTTACTATGCTCTTCAATATATAAAAATCGGATTTTTACTTCGTTATCATGCGTACAAAAATCACATTTTTATAATACTACTATATAGATAAAAATTCTATTTTTACACCGCTAAAAATCGCATCTTTTCTATTTTAAAAATATGATCTTTTCTATAACAAAATTTCATCTTTTCTCTTATGAAAACCATGCTTTGTTCATCAAAAATAAACAAACAAATTAAATTAACAAAGATTACTTTGTTGCTCGAAGGGGAATGAGGGCTCACGGCCGGCATTGAAGGGGCTGAGGAGGCTGGAGTCATTGCAGCGGGGCGGCAACAGTCTTCCAGTGGTGCGGTGGGGCCTGCAGCACCCGTCTTTGGTGGAGGAAGGGTTAGGCACTTTATTAGAAGAAGGGGGGTAGCATTTTAGGGTTCGACGGAGAAGAGGGGGGGTTGCGCGTGGGCATCAGGCGGAGGTGGGGCTTCCAACTAGGCGGCGCAGTGGAGCTTGGTTTGGGGGCGTCTGCCTTGATAGGAGGGCTGCGACAGAGGGTCTCGATTGTGGGAAAATCAAGGGCGTCGGTCTTCGTCAGAGGGAGGAGGGTGAGCTTCGTCGGAGGGTGGGCGTTGGCCGCCGCGGTGGTGGATGCGAAGGCCAGGGGCGACGGGATTTCGATTTCAAAAAGGAAAAGGAGACGGGTTCTGATTTTAGGGTTACGGGGAGGGAAGGGTCCACTTATATAATTTTATATTATATTCAATTATTTAATTATTTTATTTTTCATTAAAAAGCAACTTTTAATATCGACCTCAAAACGAGGCCCACCGCCTGTCGTCCATAACGTTTTACCCCCATTCCGAACTCAATGGGATATGTATCGCAAGCTGATTCGAGCGTTACAATCTGTTTTTCGCCAAATCAACATATAACTCTATATATTGAATTTGAATGCGCATTTCAATTAACCGAGGCCACATACTAACTAGAAAAATTCCCGAAAAATATTTTCTAGCTTCGTATTTACGATACGGTCCTAACAAAACTAGTTTCGTCGAATTCCGAGGTCGTTTGCAAAATTTCCATTTTTAAGGGCCTGAATTCCATAGCGACTATTCAGAATTTTCAACTGGACATATCTTTTGATCCCCGCTATGAAATTTCGATTTTTCGGATTCGTTGGGAAGATATTATCAATTAGATCCTATTATTTTTGGTTTCACTAAAATCCGGTTTGTTTTGCACCCGGTACTTTCAATTGAAGTTTGAAATCGAATTATCGAACTACCGCGCCATTTTCAATTCCTATTATAATTATATAATTATTTATACTCTATTGTCGATCTATATAACTATATACGATTGAATTTTATTCAAAAGAAATTTTCTCGTCGATATTATTTAAAATAATCTATTTTAAATGTTCAAAATTCGCCAAAATAAAAATTTTAAACTGGCCCAGATTTTCGGGTTGTTACAATCTCCCCTACTTAAAACATTTCATCCCCGAAAAGGAACAAAGTCGAAAGTGGTTTGATTAATCAACTCTACGTTCGATCTGGCTTCCATTCTCCAACTTTTCAGTTTCTGAGAATTTACAAAAATTTCAAAAATTTGGCTAACACCCTAAATTTTCGAAAAATTTCGCCATAACCTCCCCTGCACCGGGAGCCACGGGAAAATCCCGAAATTGCCATATAGGCCTTACGATCTCAAAAAGAAAAAGAAAAAGCCAAGCGGCTAGCCAACAGGCTCATAAAATATTCATCACCCAAACAAAACAGTAAATTATGTAGTAAACATGTACCTATTTGTCGGGCAAACAAATTTTATTCTCTGCTCTAGCCTCCTTGCTATGACCTGTTCAATGTAAGTATATGTATATGCAAGCAAATGCGACCAAATTTTCAATACAATTCACTATTTGATCAATTAGGCTAAATGGCTAAAAATTAGCAAACAAATAAACCAACAACATAAACATCAATCAATTAGTTGATTAGCTTTTCAAATGCATAACTTTGATATATAGTCAAAAATCACATTTTTGATGCCAAATCACAACAATAAGCCCTATCTAGTTTCGGTTCTCACACTAGTCAATTGGAAATATATAGAAATCTCACTTTCGTAACTCGAAAATAAATACTGGCGACGGTGCCCCATTACCAGAATTATCCCCGGGCAACTAGAGTATGATTCTATAACTATCCAATACATTAAAACTTCGAATACACGTTTGCAAGACATATATGCAAAATCTCTATATATCAGATTGTCCAAATTCATATAGATTAATAATCAAATACGAGTAATTGATTTAAATTTGCAAAACAAAAATTGGTTTTCAATTTTTAAAAATATACCCTTCACACTCGTTCTAGGATACTACTGATCCCATCTCTAACGAGTCATTCTAATTGGATATTACTAACCCAATATCTGATGAATTCTTTCGTATGGTTCTAAGGTGCCTTGTTCTCCGAGCTATGTAAACCAAAGCTCTGATACCACGATGAAACGACCCGAACTCCCCGGTCTCCGAAGAGAAGGGAAAGAACGAATTGTTTTGAGAACACGACAAAGTAGAACGCAGACGGAAGAACATTTCATTGTATATTACAACAATGCATCAGATTACAAGAATATACATAGTATAAACAAATAAATATTACATAGAAATATCAGAGATTACAATAAATTACATAGCAGCGGAAAATAATACAATACACCACTAGAAGGAGATATACGGATACAAAGCTTTCCGGATATCGTTCCAGCTGTAAACCAGGATCCTGTGAATATAAATCTGCAAAACCAAAACTACTAGCTGCCCGTGTCAAAATAAGGGCACCCAGAGTTTAGGTTAAAACAATAAACCCCAGGTCAGTCATGTGACTGGTGTGAGAACTAAAACAGTTATTAATCTTTATTTTCAAAGTTAGGCAAATCAAGGGACCACGCCGTATAACACGGAACGGGTTTCCTCCCAAGGATACCAGTGCATAAAACAAACAGCGCAATGCTAAATAAGGAAAATTGAAGCTATTATAAGACTCAGGTCCTATCACACAATGCAACGCAAGCCGGGGGATAGGGTTTTTTCCTTATAATAGCCAAGAATGCTTGATACGTTTAAAAGAAATCATTTGATACTATTATAAGTGTTTAGTGTATAAGACAACTTCAAATCATAAGTATCAATCATAGGCGGCATGAATGCCCCATACCACTATGTCGCCATATATAGGTTATACAATCAAAATCGCAAAGTCACGTATTTGGAAATTGGGTTTCCATCTATGAACCGAGGCTAGGGATCGTCCTCTACCGATTCGAGACTGTCTAGCCCGAGTCTCAGGCAAGCGCGCAGACAAGCCTTGGATCCTCAGGGCCTGTCCACCGATGTGGATTACTATGCCTGAACACTACGTTTCCCCGCCCTTTGGGGCGTAAATGAGCCAACGAATGGCTCCATCGGACTCGGATCGTCCGATCTAACCGAGGCGCCTTGCAACAGCAACAACCACACAGGTGAAAAGTATATAAATGTTAGGGCTGGTAGGTCACTGACACTACCCTAGCTAGAAAGAAACGCATGTCCTCCCTAACGTCCTCTCCCGTTTTTGGTTCACAACCGGGGCGTGAGGCTCACGAATTCACGTTACACAAAGCTGTGCCACAGAGGCTGTGCTTTGATCATCACCACAAGACTTTGCTTTTCAACAGAAGCCTTGATCAATTGCCACTTAGGCATGCCACACAGGCAATTCACTCCATGCGATTGATATCCATCAATATATTACCCCTGAGTTCGTACGTCTCAGAGAAGGGCGTTAAGCAAGAGAATAAATTCTCCGCCGCCAAACAGATATATATTTAATAGAGATCAATCACACGGACTAAAATCCAATGTCAGACACATAGTCCATTTACAAGTCCGTTCTAGGTCTGAACGAAACCGGAGGCACCTAGTACCCCGCATATCCATCGATCTCCAAGTACGTCTGGACGATCACCAACTGTTTCCATCTTCTTGGGTGTACAGCCCAATCAAGATCATCAGTAATTATCCAAACGACGTGAAGACCTCCGGTCTTCGACCATCGTCTTCATCTTCGACTTATCGTCGTATCAGTTATTCAGAATGGGATAAACCCGGTCTTTCCGAATAACTCGCGTATATTTTAAATAAGTGTTACACAAACACAACATACGCCTCATTACAATTCATCAGTCACTAACCGTAAATTAATCAAGAGAATAATCCCCAAATATTAACCCCGAAGGCCGAAACCAACATCAGATCAACATCCAGAAAACCATTCTGCTTGGCTAACCGACAGTTAGTTTCCAAATTTTACATTCATAGGGAAAGGTTCCCATTAATTTTATCAAAGGTAAATTCCTTGAATTTATTCTTTAATCTTCTTTTGAATTTTGATTCAACTAGTCGGGATTAACGAACCTTACCGAAGTAATCATTTGTTTTAATTTCCCAATACGAACCTATTTATCCCATGAAGTAAAACTGGTAATACTTCATATCTAACACCACGGTGTTATCGGTAAATTCAATTACCATTTCACGTTCAAATCAAATTAAAGATTTAACTATCGCCTGGAGTAGAACTGGTGATACTCCATTCTCGATTATTTCAATCTAATTAAAGATTCATTAAAACTCCACTTAGTTTTAATCTTTAACTGGGTTAAAGAATCAGTGTCATTTAAAAAACAGTTCACGATAAACCCAAAATCACATTCCATTAATTATCGGGTTAAAGAACGAGTGTTATTTAAAACACTGTCCACGATAAACCCAAAAATCAATATCAATTCAATTCCAATTAAATATCATTTAATTGGTACACTTCATTAAATCTAAATAAAAAGATTTAATCTTTTCTCAACTGGGTTAAAGAACAGTGTTAGTGAAGACACCATTCACGACAAACCCAAATAACATTTGATATTCAATACAAGGCTCTGAATAGAAAATATATCGGCTTATATTCAATATCAAATTCTACGACAAACAAATATCGTATTGGAAATAACGATATAAATATATCTTTCAAATTCCCATCACAATACCCGTATCATCACGAAATCCAACATCGAAATATTCCAAGGATAATTTCGATTCAAATCCATTCCAATATAATTATTGGAAATTCTGGTTATTTTTAAAACCATTTCAAATCCAATTTATTTATTTTAAAAATAAATAGAATAATAATTCTAGTTCAAAACTAGTTCATTTCGATAGAAATCTATTTTTATCTTTTTCAAATATGGAGTCTTTCATACCAATTCTTCCCAAATCATTTCTTATGATTTTACACAAATTATTGATATTTTTAATGATTTTATCAAGGCCCGTACAGTCGATTTCCATCAATGGTCATCGAACTGCACTTACAGCGACCTTTTTCAAATTTGATTTGGACATAATTCCAAATCCAACCGTTAGATTTCTAATTTCTAATATTCGTTATAAAGCTCTTTTCGATATGAACCCAACGGTTCCGGTTTTAGGAGAATCCGACGGTCGGATCTCCCGCAATATCCGTTCGAAGTCAATGGTCGAAATTCGCGAACTACCGCTGCGCGGCGCGTTCTATTCAGGCCATTATATTATATATATAATATATACTTCATCGAATTTCTTTTCAAAACGATTTATAAATCGTTTTAAATTCGTTTTCAAAACGGTTTCAAATTCATATTCAATTTCAAATCAAAATTGAATATTCCAATATAAATTCGTTTTAAATTCATTTCAAATCGATTTTAATTCAAATTGATTTTTAATTCAATTTCAGTTCGTTTTTCAATTCAAGTTCATTTCTATTCAATTTCAATTCGAATTCATTTCTAAACGATTTCAATTCTATTTCACTTCTATTCGAATTCATTTCTATTCGAGTTTCAAATCATTTCAGTGTATTTCGAATTTCAAATCAATTCAGTTTAATTCGAATTTCAATTTAAATATAATTCGAATTTCCATTCATTTCAGTATAGTTCGAATTTCAAATCTATTCAATTTCAAATCTATTCAATATTCATTGAAAAATGAATAAAATCGATATAAATATCATTCACGTCGAAATGGCGTCAATCTAACCAACACGGCTTCATATGTTTCTATTTTCAAATATTCTATTTCAAATATTTCTTTTTCAAATATTTCTTTTTCAAATATTTCTCTTTCAAAACTGGAATGAGGCCCAATCAATTACCATATAATGTTAATTATATGGATTTTCTACAACACATGTATACAATCACAACAATGAATAATCAACCATCATCCAAAGTGCATTCTACACTGTATAAGCATCGAATATAGATATTTAACGCTTATAACAGTCTGTCAATCAATCGATCGACATACAACTAAACAATCGGGATTAGTGTACGTCCAATATCATCCCAATACCCGTGTGGGGTTTCAAGCAATCAAACACAGATTTTATGTGTACAGTTGGGCGATGTGTAAAATTTATCGTCCCAATCAATGTCAGTCAAATCGGTGTACATAAACAAACCGTCCGGTTTGTAAATGAATATTTTATTTTATTCGATTCCACGTTAAAAATTATATTTTTAATGATCAAAATATTTTATTCAAACTATGAATATTCTATTCGGTTCATTTATTCAATAAAATGATATTTTTATTTTTCTAACATATTTTAGAAAATTTCGGCGGCATAACGGCACGATACTAGAAACAGGACAAGGCCTAGCCTTATCCCCGGTCTAGTGAAGGCCCACGCCATTCACACATCAATTAAATCAATTCCATTTCACCAAACAATTCAATTCAAACCAAATAATCTAACCAACTACACAACCAAACAATTTAACAAACAAGCCATCCATGGTTTGTGGATGACGGGTGTCGGGTGCTACTAAACACCGTCTGCATCCTAGTGTATATATATATATATATATAACTAGAAAAAGAAATTGAAGAGTGAGAAGTTCTCACCGAAAGCTATCCCAACTTCACGAAATTCCTATTGTAGAGATCTTCGTCGTTCTCGCCTTTTTTTCATCTTTGTTGTCCGTATTCTCTACATATGTAAAAATCGAATTTTTACTTTGCTATTCAATATATAAAAATCGAATTTTTACTATGCTCTTCAATATATAAAAATCTAATTTTTACTTCTTATCATGCGTACAAAAATCACATTTTTATACTACTACTATATAGATAAAAATTCTATTTTTATACCGCTAAAAATCGCATCTTTTCTATTTTAAAAATATGATCTTTTCTATAACAAAATTTCAACTTTTCTCTTATGAACACCATGCTTTGTTCATCAAAAATAAACAAACAAATTAAATTAACAAAGCTTACTTTGTTGCTCGAAGGGAAATGAGGGCTCACGGCCGACATTGAAGGGGCTGAGGAGGATGGAGTCATTGCAGCGGGGCGGCAACAGTCTTCCAGTGGTGCGGTGGGGCCTGCAGCACCCGTCTTTGGTGGAGGAAGGGTTAGGTAGTTTATTAGAAGAAGGGGGGGTAGCGTTTTAGGGTTCGACGGAGAAGAGGGGGGGGGGTTGCGCGTGGGCATCAGGCGGAGGTGGGGCTTCCATCTAGGCGGCGCAGTGGAGCTTGGTTTGGGGGCGTCTGCCTTGATAGGAGGGCTGCGACAGAGGGTCTCGATTGGGGGAAAATCGAGGGCGTCGGTCTTCGTCAGAGGGAGGAGGGTGAGCTTCGTCGGAGGGTGGGCGTTGGCCGCCGCAGTGGTGGATGCGAAGGCCAGGGGCGACGGGATTTCGATTTCAAAAAGGAAAAGGAGGCGGGTTCTGATTTTAGGGTTACGGGGAGGGAAGGGTCCTCTTATATAATTTTATATTATATTCAATTATTTAATTATTTTATTTTTCATTAAAAAGCAACTTTTAATATCGACCTCAAAACAAGGCCCACCGCCTGTCGTCCATAACGTTTTACCCCCATTCCGAACTCAATGGGATATGTATCGCAAGCTGATTCGAGCGTTACAATCTGTTTTTCGCCAAATCAACATATAACTCTATATATTGAATTTGAATGCGCATTTCAATTTACCGAGGCCACATACTAACTAGAAAAATTCCCGAAAAATATTTTCTGGCTTCGTATTTACGATACGGTCCTAACAAAACTAGTTTCGTCGAATTCCGAGGTCGTTTGCAAAATTTCCATTTTTAAGGGCCTGAATTCCATAGCGACTATTCAAAATTTTCAACTGGACATATCTTTTGATCCCCGCTATGAAATTTCGATTTTTCGGATTCGTTGGGAAGATATTATCAATTAGATCCTATTATTTTTTGTTTCACTAAAATCCGGTTTGTTTTGCACCCGGTACTTTCAATTGAATTTTGAAATCGAATTATCGAACTACCGCGCCATTTTCAATTCCTATTATAATTATATAATTATTTATACTCTATTTTCGATCTATATAACTATATACGATTGAATTTTATTCAAAAGAAATTTTCTGGTCGATATTATTTAAAATAATCTATTTTAAATGTTCAAAATTCGCCAAAATAAAAATTTTAAACGGGCCCAGATTTTCGGGTTGTTACATATGCATGCAATAAAATCAAAAAGGTGCATAATATTATGCATTTAACTGCAGTTTTTTCTGTTTTTTTTGCTGTTTTCTTCTTTCTGACATTATTTTTGTTGTTTTTTGAACTGAATTTTTTGTATAATGCATAATTTATTTTATTACTAATTTACTAATTTTTTTTAATTTTTTTAATTATTATTTTATAAGTTTTGAAAACAGGGACCTAATTTATATTAAGTTTATGATCGGATGTGAGCCTAATTAAGTTTCAAAATAGGGACGTGAGCCTAATATTCACTTAAATTTAACTCAAATAGTCAAAACACATTTTCTTTTGCCACACTCACATATTAATTCGAAAATTTCTGAAAATTGAAACGTAGCAATAATTTGACATTCCGGTTCCAACAAAAGTGGTTTCTTCGAAAACGGAGGTCGTTTGAAAAATGACTATTTTTAAGGCCAATATATTCAATATTAAAAATACATTTTTAAACAAATAAATCCTGAAACTCAAAATATATAAGTGTTTACTGTTTTTCAATGCAGAAACGTCATTCCGAACTCAATGGAAGTGGTTTCGAGTCGAAATTCCTTCATATGTGAAAACTAGCATTTCGGGCCATATATATATATATATATATATATATATATATATATTCTACAACGACCTTTCTAAAAATTGAATTGGCCATAACTTTTGATTTCCGCTATGAAATTTCAATTTTTCAGATTTGTTAGAAAGATATGATTAAATAGATTTAAATATTTCTGGTTTCAATCAATTCTGATTTATTTTGAATCATGTACATTCAGTTAAAGTTTAAAATCAAATTTTAAAACTACCGCGCCATTTCTAACTCCTTTTTTATTTAAATTAAATTTATTCGTTTTAACTTCGATTAACAGTAAATTCTAGCCATTATTATTTAAAATAAATCACATTATATCCTCAAAATTCATTAAAATTTTCTAAAATAAAATTTTTAAATTGGTTCAGAATTTGCGGGTTGTTACACCCTCTTTACAAAATAATATTGTGTCCATTGTCAGCTCAACGCTTCTAAACACTTGAACTGACCAAACAACACAATACAAAACATTTGTATATCAAATCTACAAATACGCTCTCTCATATATATCCGTTCAAACTCAATCTAGGGCATTACTAACCCAATCTCTATCGAGTTACACCACAAATCCAAGGTTACTACTCAACAAATAGCTCTGGTACCACTGTAATGACCTGAAGAAATTCGACGCTCGAATTCTGATAATAAAACACAAATCCTGTATTACTTGCTAGAACTCAAGTATCAAAACCACCAGATAGTTATTAGGAAGAATATTAGAGGGTGAGATAAGAAAGAAAGAAATATTAGAATAGAAGAAGAAGAATAATCAACATACATAGAGTCTCACATCGCAGCGGAACAAAATATAATACGGAAATAAACTTTTATTGAGAGCTTGAAATAAAACTTACAATCCTCAGAGTACATTGACATAGCTGGACAGTTATAATAACCTGTCCTCATATACAGTCCCAATAAATACTAGATATCATACGTCTGAACACCTCCAGCTCATCTTTGGACTTCGCAGCATCCGATAACCTGGACCTATACACCCCGGTCTAACCCGAGCATTTACAAAACACTGGGTCAGTATGGTGAACCAGAGTGAGAAAAACACACTAAGCTTATAGGTATCATACAACTTGATTTTAAAGTCAAATTCTTTTGAAAGAAAATGATAATCGTAAGACCAAATCCACACATAAATACGAACGGTTTTTACCTTATGATAACCCAAAATATTTTTAGAAAACAATATTTTTCTGATATTATGATAGTGTCTAAATACAAATAAATATCAATTTAAAGGAACGCTTGCATCTCATGGTCCACATATACAATTAAAACCACGGGCGCTTATTGGAGATTGGATCCTGACTATTACAAGGTATGGAACCACCTGCCGATAGTGTATCTCTAAAGGGGAATACACTGGGTTCAACAAGAACGTCTTGCAACCCGGCCCACACATGACCGACCACTCATTTCGCTTGAGCGTATCGAATGTATATCACCAACGGTTGGGCTTAAACCACCGTTTCCCGAAAGGGACAGCATTGATAGATTAATGAAGCAAAAGGAATTTCTCTAGATAGGTGATTATACACCCTAATGGGAGCGACCCACAAAGCCATGCTGTTTGCCCGATTTTTGTGATTTCCTGGTTGATGAGGCTTGAGGCTACACTTTATCAGCACATCACATTCACTTCGAATGCCACATCGTCAGATCCATCGAAATCACTAATTGACGTCCACAAGAATACTTTATGTGTTAGCTAAAAGAAGTTTCCTTCTCCGCTTTCATTCTTGGTGCAGTTGAAGAAATTAATGTACGTGACCTTTCTGGAAATACTCTGTCAGATATCCATCCATACAAGTCACCGAGGAACAGGATGAACCGAAGGCACTCCCCTACTGTATTCTAGGAATCACCCTGAGAATCAGTAGTGAGAAGTCCTCGCAAATACGTAGATTCCAACCATGATAGAATCACAGTATATCTCTGGTTGCAATCAGAGATTTAAGAAATCCTTCCGCTTATGAAGATCAACGGTCTTTAATGGCCCCATCTTGAATCAACACTTTTAACGTATTCGTATTTGCTAGATGGAATGGTTTTCAAATATATATATCTGATCCCGGACTTTCCGTGCAAACAATCGTATGAGCCAAATTTGATGGTCGGTTATTTAACTATCAAATAAAACAACCATTCATCCATAAAGGAAATAGATTCACTGAATCACTACTCAGTATCATTTAGCCTCTTTACTGAGCCGTCCTTTAATTATATTCTTTAAAATTTCCAATTTTTGAAATATCGCTTTTACTCCTTATTATAAAATAAGAGTATTCTCCAAATTCATTTTATTTTACTTGTAACCTTTTCGAAAACAGTTTATATTATATTTTACGGAAATCATAACTTATGTTTCCTCAACTACTCTCGTTTATAATCTAATACTATCCTTTTGAAAATCCTATTTGAATCTCGACTTCATTTAATTAACTTAATTATTTAGTAAACTCTTATTAGACTCTTTCGATTTATGTTAATATTCCTTTATAGTATTATATACTAGTTTCTATTCTATTATAAATAGAATCCTTATAGAAATTCATTAATATCTCTTTATTATTATATTACAAATTATTTTCAACAATTCAAATTCATTTGTTTAAAACCCCATACACAAAGCTTTTATAAATCTTATGTTAATATCTTATATTATTTCTATATCGATATCTTTTCAATTTTTTCTATTGCTATTTCTCAAAACAATTTAACTTATCATCTGTAACAACCGTTTCAAAGTCATTTTTATTTATCACGTTCCCTTTAAATCGTACTCGGTAGCTTATTCGTTGTTTTAAAAACATATAATAATCCTTTATAAAATCTCATATCTAAAAATAGTCCATTTGTAACAAAACAAATTTACAAACCTTTAACTTTATTTACCAATTCGATTCATTTCCAAAACTCTAAATTTCCATTCATAAAATCTTTAGTAAATTAATTACAACAACTTACCATTCGTTTTCATTCCCACATCTCTAAACTTCATTTAAAAATCTCATTTCTAGTTCAATTTTGACAACTAAATATTCATTGTCGTCATTCAAAACTCTAACTTCATCTATGTTCCTACCCCTAGTTAACATTCTGAACTTCGGAATATTACATTCCGAACCTCAGAATAAACCCCACTTTCATTTAACTAATTTACATTTATAAATCTCATTTATAAATCCATATTGATATTTTCAACTTTGATCTCATTTAAAATATGAAATCCCATTTCCAAATCAATATTCATTTCAAAATACATCGATTTGTTAATTTTATTTACGAAATGTCATTTACATTCGTATATTTTAAAACAATAGTTCAAAATGATCGTTCATTTACAAAAAATATCACTTTAAATCTCCTTTATAAATTCTTGTATAAGTTATGATTCCATCATTTCATTTCAATATTCTTGAATTGATTTAAACTTCCTTTATGGCCGTTAGGGCCTTTACAGAATCATTTCCACATTTAAATAACTAATATGATAAATTACATCATCTAAACATTTATTTAAAAATATCTTACATCTCTATTGGTTATATTCTACACATTTATAATATTTGTAAATTTCACTTTGACTATTATCTCTACTATAAATAACGTATTTTGAATTCATATAAAAATATATTCATATCTTTAAAACCACTTGAAATTCATTGAATATCGATTTCGAAAAATCGTTTCTTTTGATCGACGGTACAAAAGAGGCAAATGGCTGTAATAGTACCAAACCATGAAATATGAACAAATTTCACATTCCATAACAAACAATATAATCATATTGATAACCGTTGTCAAATATTAGTGAGGAATCTAGTTGGATTCCTCCAATCTGTTATTCCCTGCAAAACAATGGGTTACCACAATTCAAATTATTCTGTTAAATATGGCCAATCAATATTTGTTCTCCATCCAAATGGGTGATCACATGACAGTTTAATAATAACAGTAAAAAAATAACTATAATAATCAATACTGGGCTAATAACAGAAATGCAATCATACAATTATTTATTTATAATGTTAATAGTATTATATATGTAACCACTGAGGTAAGTTACCTCAATCGGATTTAATCGTTAGAAATAAGGATTTGTTTCAATTAAATTAAACGAACGTTTAATTTAACTGTTTCAATCTATATATGAATATAAAATCAACAACAAACAAACAAATAACCATTATCAAGCATAACACACAATTTATAAAACCCAACTTATATAAAATATAAGTAGGGAGAACTGAGTGAGTTTAACTCACCTTGATTCCCATTCGTCATCAAACTGTTCGTTTCAGTTGCTTTAAACTCCATCGAAACCAGCTCCATATGCTTACCGATATGCTTCATATTTGTTCTGATTCTGATAATACACGAGGATGTTACATAAATTATAATTACTGGTTTAAAATTAACTAGACCTTATGTTGGGTTTTTTTCTAGAGTAGTTGTGTTAATAATGATTTGGTCACGTTAGTTCTTCCCACTTGCCAGTCCCGTACACATCATCTAATCGGCCCATAGTTTGATGAGGTACATTATAACATGTTTAGGTACAAACGAAATGAATTACGCACTTCACATTTGTTTATGGACATGTCAGAACTTAGGCCATGCTAAAATAAATGCCTAGGCTTCCTTGTATACTGTCCTAATGGGAACGTAAATAATAAACTATGTACTGTTTGAATGGAGACATTTGAAAATGTCTTGGGCATATATTAACTTACAGGCACATACGTTATTACTTAAACTATGCGATTAACTAAACACTATTTAGATTAATATTATCGTCAATACTATAATGATAGTTATTTCTAAATCTATGATTAGCGTTTTATACAACCGTGATCAGTCCTTTGTTAAACTACTCACCTGTTACTGTATGATGCTGCTCCTTCTTCATACGAATTACCCAGCTCCAAATAGTGCCCATCTCCTTCATTCTGCACCATCCCAAACTTGCGTTTCATTTCCTTTTTTTATTGTTTGCATGCCAAGTCCAAATATTATCCCCCCTACATCCTCACTTCGGTTCCCCTTCTTCCCTCCTATACATGCGTTTTCATTTCTTCTTCTTTTAAATATCGGTGAACTTGTTCTTTAATCCATGCAACCACCTGCTCCTTGTTTTCCCACCTTAAACCGCAAATTCCTGGTCCCCTTTTACACAGAAACTGCTTTTCTTTATTTTATTTTATTTTTCCGAAAAGCTACAGGATTTACCTTCCAAAATTTTCAACTTTCAATGCAGCCGCCCACTTGATTTCTTCACCATACTGTAACAACCCGTATTTCGATAACGTGTTAAGACGAGAATCAAGGCAGAATTTAATTTTAAATTCTGAATCAAGTAAAACGGGCAATGCCATTGCGTTTGTCTCGGAAAAATACGCGAAATAGAGTCTGAGGTTTCGAGAATCGGAGTCCGTATGACCAAGTTATGGTCCGACGAAGTTTTCAGAAAATTCAAGTTCAAAAACGAGTTCTAATTTCGAAAATTTGGCGTAGAAGGCTAGGCGGGAAAATTCCCGCCAGCCACCCCAAGTCGACAGCCCTGTCGACTTGGGAGTCGACATGGCATGACCCAAGTCGACAGCCCTGTCGACTTGGGTGTCGACTTATGGTGGCCGGGCAGTTTTGCCTGGTGCACCTGTTTTCTGTTTTGGCTAGGTTTTTGGGCCTGGTTCGAAATCTGATGGTTCAGGTTGATCCTAGGGTTAATCCTAAGGTCCTAATCACTCCTAATCTCTATAAATAAGCCCCTAACCTACCCCTAAATCCTCATTATTCATTCATGCAACTAAATTATGGCAAAATTATTACTCTCATGGCCTCCACTCTTATTCTAAAATCCCTAAGTAAATTCCTATGAGAGATTCATGTTCATTCAAGTGTTTTCAAGCATGAATGGATGTTGTTAGCTTGCATTCAAGTCAAGTTGCAACATTTCTATTTCAAAGCAAGGGTTTTTATTGATTTGGATCTTTCATATTGGGTTTATTTGATTGCATAAGATCTTCGTCTCAATCTTTGTTTTGCATTTCGATTTGTGCCTTCATAGCAATGTAAGCCCTTTCCCTACTCTTAGATATTAACTATGAAGTTAAATGTTCATGTTGCAAGTTTGGGTTTGATCATTAAGTATGATACATGCTATCATGTCATGCAAGTTTATGAAGTCATTATCTTGATCTTGTGGGCTAAAAGCTACAACCTTTATGTTGAAATGTTGCATTATGCAACATGAGAACCCTCATAACCTTTATGTCAACTTGCATATGAAGTCATAACCCTTATATGATGATATATGCGAGTTACTAGTCATCATTCCATGTCTTTTGTCACCATGATTCGCTTATGTGCCAAGTTTGGGTTTATGCATGTTTTGAGGCTTAAGAATGTAACATGCAAGTTAATGAACACATTTGTGCCTCATTTGCCACCATGATTAACTTGTGGCTTAATATCCATTTTTGTCATGCCTTTGCCAAGTCTCTTCTTTTAATCCATTACGTTGTTGCGAACGTATATGCGAGTTTAAAAGCGTTGGGTTATGTTATGAGTAATTTCTAATGACATGAAAATACAACTTGAAACATGACTTGAAATATAACATGGAAGTTGACATGTGAGTATGTTTGAAAATATGAAATTGGGAATTTACTTATTAAGTTAGGTCTACCCATACTATGGAATTGGGAATTTACCTATTGAGTTAGGTCTACCCATATTCTTAAAAACTTGAATATGAGCATGACGCTAGACTAAACATGAAAGTGACCAACTCGAGGTTGGGTTGAGTTTGCAACGTAAAACTACCCGGAACCGACCGACCTAACTAGTAGTTGCAAACAATAGGACCCAATGTGAGAAGTTGGTCATGTTGTGCTTGAACCCGAGGTTAGACCAAGTTGTGGTGTAAAGCTACCCGGAACCGACCGGCTTAACTAGTAACCACAACAAAGTCTAATGTGAGAGGTTGAGGTGCATTAAGTAATTAATGCCATATGATAGGGTTAAGTTAATTTGATTAATGACTCTTAACCAAATATGACATGGACAAATGGGTTAAGTAATTTGATTAGGCTAATGATACTTAACATAACATGACAAGGTTGGGTAGGTTAAGTAACTTGATTTGCCTAATGACACTTAACCATTTTTATACGACTAGTGGACGGGGTTAAGTTAACCAACACTTAATCAATCCAACACGATAATTTGGTAAGGTTAAGTAAGTTTTCTTAATGACACTTAACCGAAAAATACAGTTAATGGATGGGGTTAAGATTAGACTCAACTAGTCTAAACATGGAAATCGGATGGGGTTAAGTTAGCCTAGACATAATTAATCCCACTTGGTAGTTTAATGGGGTTAAGTTAAACACTTAACTAATCTAACACGATGATTTGATGTGGTTAAGTGACCTATACTTAACCAATCTAACTCGTTAATTTGATGTGGTTAAGTTAACCAATACTTAACCAATATAACGTGAAAACATGATAAGGCTAAGTCACGAATCGCTTGAATACACTTGACCGATTTGACTAAGTAAATTGATAGGGTCAAGTTAATATATACTTAACCAATCTAGAATGATAATTGGACGAGGTTAGGTCGTGAATTGCTTAATATACTTAACCAACTTGACACATGGTTTGTAGGGTTAAGTCTTGACTTGGATACTTAGCCAATTTTGCCATGATTTGTAGACGGATTAAGTCATGAACTTAAGTGACACTTAATCCATTATATAAACCCTAGTTCAGAGAATTAGGTGGATAACCGTAATTAACAAGAATAACGGGAATAAGCTAAGTGGTAAACCTTAGTTGGAGAATAGCTAAGTAATAATTCCTAGTCAAGGAATTTTGGACCAGTTCATAGATTGGATGAGTAACCCGATACGGTAGGTCATCGTTTAAGCACACGAGTAGGAGCAAGTTATCTGATTTAGATAAAGGCTCTAGCGAACTGGGTAACGAAGCAGCGGCTTCGGGGAACGTGAGGATATTCTTGGTATCCCTCTGTGAGCTGCCAGGTGATCTCACTAGGCTCATGAAAGGTTAAGGTCTGCGTTAGAAGAACCAAGAGTATGCCTTGGTTGCTATACGAGCGACCTAAAGACGGGGATGGATAGGGGATAGTCGACGATACACGGTCGTGCCCTAGATAGCATTTCGTCAGGCTACCTACCATCTTTGGTCAAGCGTGTACGTACGGAAAGGCAGAGAACACCCAAAATACCATAATTGCTATCTAATTATGGTTGCGGTAAGGCTAGATTGCGGGTTGGCTAGTAGTGTGTTCTCATACAGGATTTATCCTGTCTTGTCTTTCACTAGTTGAGGGAGTGGTCTCGTGGGACCATAGCCACGTATAGGAAAAACAGACCTTAGCATCTGCATCGGCAGATAAATCGAAAGCTCCCGACCGAGTCCTGTATTTCTTGATCTGCCCTGTGACAGGACTCGGATGGCACGATGTGATACATGTGCATACAGTCATGGAAAAACGATTCACGATGAATGCGTGGGAAAAAGGGCGCGGTTGACGGTTAGCGTAATTCCTAGTGGCCCTGGGTGGTTGAACCTAAACCGAAATACGAAAACGTGCAATAGGTAAGCATAATCACTAGTGGTCCTAGGTGGCAGAAGTCCTAGTTGCACAAACAATGATTCATGTTGGGAAAGCCTAGCTAGGTCTAGGGTAACAGTCCAAACGAGCTTAAGGATCGTGGAATTACATTGGAGTAGTATAGAACCTCATGGGAAAGCCCGTACGGTCTACGGAAAGGAACTGAACATTTACATGGAAAGAAACATACGAGTTGAGTAACCTATAAATGCGATATATTAGGTTGACATGAACCATTACACGACTTTTGAGTAAGGGTCATTCATGGTTAACACATGATACAGTGGGGATACTAGTATGGTAGGTGCAGAGCTAAAATACAGGATAGATACCATGGGACGTTATACGTGATAGATATCTTGGGGATATTATACTTGATAGGAACCTGACGATGGGATACCTTGTTTTATCTTGACATCGTAATTTATCATGACACCTTAGTTTATCTGAGTTCAGTAGTTCATCCTGTTATTTTGATTTAGCTTATCTATCTTGTCATCATGCTTATGTTCATCTCAGTTTCTCATGTCAGTTAACTTTACTAGTTTTTATGCTGATAGTAGATAGGGCTTACTCAGTCTTTTTGACTGACCCATTTTGTTTCGCTTCTTGTCTTCCGTTTCCCCCCCAGGTTACAGGGAGGAAATACTGTTGTTTAATTCGGACTTCTTCTGCTTGAAGGTCATCATGGATGGCTTGGACTTTTCTTGGCTATGGCTACTTTACTGTTTTACTTGGGGAATAATTTTCGAAAATGTCTTTATGCTTCTTTACTATTGCAAGACAGGTTTTGATGTACTCTGATGTAAAAAGCTTTAGACCTTATTTATTCATGTTATGAAAGTTTGATTTTACTTCCGCTATTTTATATGTTCTGTCTTGTGATATTTCTGTGCATGTTTACCAATAATGCCCCTCTAAAGCTAGTGCATTCCCTTGCGAGTGACCCTAGCGGAGGCGGGGTGTTACACGTGGTATCAGAGCAGAAGGTTACCAGACTGGGCAAAAAGTTTTTAAAGACCTTCTGAAAACTATTTGAAAATCGTTTACAAAGAAGCATTTTTCAAGAAAATTTTCTTTTAAAAGAAAAAGGCTATTCCCCAAAGGCCATTAGCACTATCCTTGTTTCCTTAATTGAATCTCTTTTCCTTTCTTTCCTCCATCTGTAGTCACAGTGGTTTTAACTGCGACTAGTCTTTTCTATCTACGAAAGTGCTTTCCATACGATGGAGGTGGTTCTCGAGAGACCAGTGGCCGCGTTATAAGAAAGGATAGTGAGAAAGAGGATAAAGGATACGAGCTTAAGGATGAGCAACTTGTTGGTATGGCTTAGTCCTCAAAGGAGGGAGAAAGATGAACAATGAAACCCATGACGAGAGAGTACGTTTGGCATGGTAAAACGGGGCGGATAGTTAAGTATTATGGGACAAGGACAAGATCATCGGGAGGGCAATAGTATGCTCTCATTTCTAGGGTACCTCGGAAGGAGGGTAACGATCTTGTTAAAGGTTTAGCTTTTCTTCTCTATCATCCCGTTAGGACTTCGTTTTTCGTATCATTTAAGTCTGCTTCGATAGTTGAGTCTCTGCACCTTAAGTACTAGCGTAATAGAGAATCCCATTTTTGTCTCAAAGTCCTATTGGAGAATCAGTCCATTTATACATGACTTGTTTGGATTTGAGAATGTCTATGCCAAGTGTTGAGTTTGGAAATAATGCTTATGTTTATAAGCTATGGATGGATTCTAGGGATGAAGTGGTTATCCAGTAAGGGGTGCCACTCTCGGTTTTGATAGGAGGGTAGTTAGACCTTTTGACTAGCCTTGGTAATACCCTCGAAGTATCGTGTAACCTTTCTGAGGTTCTGTCATGACTAGTTACTTAGAATCCCTTGATGCCTTTATTGGAAATTTGAAGCCCGATCGAGTGGTGTTCGCCGATAAGACGGATGGTTTACTTCATTTATGCATGGGTTATAGAGATCACCCTAGTAAGTGCGCTTGATAACCTGGTTGACTTCTGTTTACTTTCAAGAGAAAGTTCTTCTACATGGAATACCTTATAGTATATAAACGAGATCCAAGATTCACTAGTGAATTTTGGAAAGCTTGCATGAGATCATGAGTACGCAGTCATATTTGCGCCAAGTATCCTAGAAAAAGGATAAGTGCAAGTGGAACGAGAGGCGACGAAGAAATGAGTTCCAGCTCATGTTATGGAAACAGGAAATAAGAAGCTACGAAATCGCGAAGTTAAAAGACGGTCAAGGCACAATGGAATTAAGCTCAAGGAAATACGACTTTGATGGTCAAAGACTAGATACGCGCATGATATCTCTTTTTGGGAGTATATCCTTGATCCCTGTTTTCTGTAGAGCTTACTTGTAGGCTATCTTTTGTGGACATCCTCTCGGTCCTATTTTCTGTTACAAACCCCGTAAGGAGTTTGTCTTGTTTATCTTCTCGACCATGTTCCAGGGAATCCTAGGTAGAACCCTATGGATGTAAACATGTATTTGAAACATGTTATGATTGATATGGTTGCAAGTGGTTGCAAATGGTTGCTCGTGGATGCGCGAATACACATTAGATACTAGCTCGACTCGGTCACATTTCATATTGCATATGCACGAGTATTTATACTTGTTTATGGATGAAATCGAATGTATTATCATGCGGTTGTTGCATATGAATGAATGATTGTGCACGCATATAGTATCTATATGACTAGGACTATTTGCATACATGTTGGATTCATGGCACTATGCATATTTTGCATTAGAAAGATTATTCAGGCCTGATCATTAGCATTAGCTAAGGAACATGTACACACAAGTTTTGCATATATTCATACAGCATTAGAAATCATCTAAGGACAATGGTTGCTTGTGGTTGATGTTTTGAGTAGATGAATGATGGATGGTAGGATATGTTCTTCCTAAATTGGAGATTTCGGGGACGAAATCCTAAAAGGTGGGGAGAATGTAACAACCCGTATTTCGATAACGTGTTAAGACGAGAATCAAGGCAGAATTTAATTTTAAATTCTGAATCAATAAAACGGGCTATGCCATTGCGTTCGTCTCGGAAAAATACGCGAAATAGAGTCTGAGTTTTCGAGAATCGGAGTCCGTATGACCAAGTTATGGTCTGACGAAGTTTTCAGAAAATTCAAGTTCAAAAACGAGTTCTAATTTCGAAAATTTGGCCTAGAAGGCTAGGCGGGAAAATTCCCGCCAGCCACCCCAAGTCGACAGCCCTGTCGACTTGGGAGTCGACATGGCATGACCCAAGTCGACAGCCCTGTCGACTTGGGTGTCGACTTATGGTGGCCGGGCAGTTTTGCCTGGTGCACCTGTTTTCTGTTTTGGCTAGGTTTTTGGGCCTGGTTCGAAATCTGATGGTTCAGGTTGATCCTAGGGTTAATCCTAAGGTCCTAATCACTCCTAATCTCTATAAATAAGCCCCTAACCAACCCCTAAATCCTCATTATTCATTCATGCAACTAAACTATGGCAAAATTATTACTCTCATGGCCTCCACTCTTATTCTAAAATCCGTAAGTAAATTCCTATGAGAGATTCATGTTCATTCAAGTGTTTTCAAGCATGAATGGATGTTGTTAGCTTGCATTCAAGTCAAGTTGCAACATTTCTATTTCAAAGCAAGGGTTTTTATTGATTTGGAGCTTTCATATTGGGTTTATTTGATTGCATAAGAGCTTCGTCTCAATCTTTGTTTTGCATTTCGATTTGTGCCTTCATAGCAATGTAAGCCCTTTCCCTACTCTTAGATATTAACTATGAAGTTAAATGTTCATGTTGCAAGTTTGGATTTGATCATTAAGTATGATACATGCTATCATGTCATGCAAGTTTATGAAGTCATTATCTTGATCTTGTGGGCTAAAAGCTACAACCTTTATGTTGAAATGTTGCATTATGCAACATGAGAACCCTCATAACCTTTATGTCAACTTGCATATGAAGTCATAACCCTTATGTGATGATATATGCGAGTTACTAGTCATCATTCCATGTCTTTTGTCACCATGATTCGCTTATGTGCCAAGTTTGGGTTTATGCATGTTTTGAGGCTTAAGAATGTAACATGCAAGTTAATGAACACATTTGTGCCTCATTTGCCACCATGATTAACTTGTGGCTTAATATCCATTTTTGTCATGCCTTTGCCAAGTCTCTTCTTTTAATCCATTACGTTGTTGCGAACGTATATGCGAGTTTAAAAGCGTTGGGTTATGTTATGAGTAATTTCTAATGACACGAAAATACAACTTGAAACATGACTTGAAATATAACATGGAAGTTGACATGTGAGTATGTTTGAAAATATGAAATTGGGAATTTACCTACTAAGTTAGGTCTACCCATACTATGGAATTGGGAATTTACCTATTGAGTTAGGTCTACCCATATTCTTAAAAACTTGAATATGAGCATGACGCTAGACTAAACATGAAAGTGACCAACTCGAGGTTGGGTTGAGTTTGCAACGTAAAACTACCCGGAACCGACCGGCCTAACTAGTAGTTGCAAACAATAGGACCCAACAATAGGACCCAATGTGAGAAGTTGGTCATGTTGTGCTTGAACCCGAGGTTAGACTAAGTTGTGGTGTAAAGCTACCCGGAACCGACCGGCTTAACTAGTAACCACAACAAAGTCTAATGTGAGAGGTTGAGGTGCATTAAGTAATTAATGCCACATGATAGGGTTAAGTTAATTTGATTAATGACTCTTAACCAAATATGACATGGACAAATGGGTTAAGTAATTTGATTAGGCTAATGATACTTAACATAACATGACAAGGTTGGGTAGGTTAAGTAACTTGATTTGCCTAATGACACTTAACCATTTTTATACGACTAGTGGACGGGGTTAAGTTAACCAACACTTAATCAATCCAACACGATAATTTGGTAAGGTTAAGTAAGTTTTCTTAATGACACTTAACCGAAAAATACAGTTAATGGATGGGGTTAAGATTAGACTCAACTAGTCTAAACATGGAAATCGAATGGGGTTAAGTTAGCCTAGACATAATTAATCCCACTTGGTAGTTTAATGGGGTTAAGTTAAACACTTAACTAATCTAACACGATGATTTGATGTGGTTAAGTGACCTATACTTAACCAATCTAACTCGTTAATTTGATGTGGTTAAGTTAACCAATACTTAACCAATATAACGTGAAAACATGATAAGGCTAAGTCACGAATCGCTTGAATACACTTGACCGATTTGACTAAGTAAATTGATAGGGTCAAGTTAATATATACTTAACCAATCTAGAATGATAATTGGATGAGGTTAAGTCGTGAATTGCTTAATATACTTAACCAACTTGACACATGGTTTGTAGGGTTAAGTCTTGAACTTAGATACTTAGCCAATTTTGACATGATTTGTAGACGGATTAAGTCATGAACTTATGTGACACTTAATCCATTATATAAACCCTAGTTCAGAGAATTAGGTGGATAACCGTAATTAACAAGAATAAAGGGAATAAGCTAAGTGGTAAACCTTAGTTGGAGAATAGCTAAGTAATAATTCCTAGTCAAGGAATTTTGGACCAGTTCAAAGATTGGATGAGTAACCCGATACGGTAGGTCATCGTTTAAGCACACGAGTAGGAGCAAGTTATCTGATTTAGATAAAGGCTCCAGCGAACTGGGTAACGAAGCAGCGGCTTCGGGGAACGTGAGGATATTCTTGGTATCCCTCTGTGAGCTGCCAGGTGATCTCACAAGGCTCATGAGAGGTTAAGGTCTGCGTTAGAAGAACCAAGAGAATGCCTTGGTTGCTATACGAGCGACCTAAAGACGGGGATGGATAGGGGATAGTCGACGATACACGGTCGTGCCCTAGATAGCATTTCGTCAGGCTACCTACCATCTTTGGTCAAGCGTGTACGTACGGAAAGGCAGAGAACACCCAAAATACCATAATTGCTATCTAATTATGGTTGCGGTAAGGCTAGATTGTGGGTTGGCCAGTAGTGTGTTCTCATACAGGATTTATCCTGTCTTGTCTTTCACTAGTTGAGGGAGTGGTCTCGTGGGACCATAGCCACGTATAGGAAAAACAGACCTTAGCATCTGCATCGGCAGATAAATCGAAAGCTCCCGACCGAGTCCTGTATTTCTTGATCTGCCCTGTGACAGGACTCGGATGGCACGATGTGATACATGTGCATACAGTCATGGAAAAACGATTCACGATGAATGCGTGGGAAAAAGGGCGCGGTTGACGGTTAGCGTAATTCCTAGTGGCCCTGGGTGGTTGAACCTAAACCGAAATACGAAAACGTGCAATAGGTAAGCATAATCACTAGTGGTCCTAGGTGGCATAAGTCCTAGTTGCACAAACGATGATTCATGTTGGGAAAGCCTAGCTAGGTCTAGGGTAACAGTCCAAACGAGCTTAAGGATCATGGAATTACATTGGAGTAGTATAGAACCTTATGGGAAAGCCCGTACGGTCTACGGAAAGGAACTGAACATTTACATGGAAAGAAACATACGAGTTAAGTAACCTATAAATGCGATATATTAGGTTGACATGAACCATTACACGACTTTTGAGTAAGGGTCATTCATGGTTAACACATGATACAGTGGGGATACTAGTATGGTAGATGCAGAGCTAAAATACAGGATAGATACCATGGGACGTTATACGTGATAGATATCTTGGGGATATTATACTTGATAGGAACCTGACGATGGGATACCTTGTTTTATCTTGACATCGTAATTTATCATGACACCTTAGTTTATCTGAGTTCAGTAGTTCATCCTGTTATTTTGATTTAGCTTATCTATCTTGTCATCATGCTTATGTTCATCTCGGTTTCTCATGTCAGTTAACTTTACTAGTTTTTATGCTGATAGTAGATAGGGCTTACTCAGTCTTTTTGACTGACCCGTTTTGTTTCGCTTCTTGTCTTCCGTCCCCCCCCCCAGGTTATAGGGAGGAAATACTGTTGTTTAATTCGGACTTCTTCTGCTTGAAGGTCATCATGGATGGCTTGGACTTTTCTTGGCTATGGCTACTTTACTGTTTTACTTGGGGAATAATTTTCGAAAATGTCTTTATGCTTCTTTACTATTGCAAGACAGGTTTTGATGTACTCTGATGTAAAAAGCTTTAGACCTTATTTATTCATGTTATGAAAGTTTGATTTTACTTCCGCTATTTTATATGTTCTGTCTTGTGATATTTCTGTGCATGCTTACCAATAATGCCCCTCTAAAGCTAGTGCATTCCCTTGTGAGTGACCCTAGCGGAGGCGGGGTGTTACACATACTACCGCCATGTTCAACTTGCCTGACATCCCTTTCTTTTCCATATAGTCCCTTATGAACCAACCACCTGTTCTTCAACCAACTCCATGCGCTCCCCTAGTTTTAAAACAACACACGCCTGAAGCTGGTTGTGAAACCACCTATGTGCACCTCGTGTACATTAACATGGATACACCCATGCTTCCTTCCATCCACCTTACTGTTTATCTCCACACCAATGCAACTTCTTTCTTCTCCATTCACACTCCTACACCTGCCATTCTCTTTCGTTATCTCCATTCCCAGAACAACACCAGAGCCTCTCCAAACAGACTATTGCTTCCTCTCCATAAAACTAGCGATAAAAATGTTTCCAGAACTTCACGCGACTTCGGGAAATGGTGTTGACTAATGCGCTCAATCCGAATACACCCTCCACGTTTTTCTCCAATAAGTGTCTCCCTTGTACATTGTCCTATACACAGCTCTGGTTGCAGTGATATCACCTTCAGTTCCCAAGTTTCTTTACCCCGACAGCAACCGCATAAGAGAGGCAGAGTACGGTTGAGCGTTGTTTTAATGCAGCGGAGAGGAAAGCTTTGTTTTGATTTATGAAATGGCTTGCGTTTTGGTTTTATATTGATTGGGAAATTATGTTTTTCTCCATTCTGATTCCACGGAACGAAAATGGAGCACTAAGGTCATTTTATAGGAAGAAGCAACATGCGCAGCAAGGTGATTTAGAGTATAGGGTTTTTAGAAGGTACAGCATAGCTGGTGTGATGGTGAGAGTTCCAAAAACATGATTGGCACGGTAGCAGGTAAATTGGACCCCAAGGAAAAGAAGGTCTGAGGCGCTAGTAAGCGTTTGGCAGACAAGAAAAGGGTATGATTGAAAAATAAAAGAAAACAATAGAGAGGCACCATGTAGCGTTTGGTTTGCGTGTCTCAACTTTTAGCATCTGAAAGTATTAAATTTGATAAAGCAAATTCATGTGCCTAGGAAGGTTCGTAAAGAAATAGGTTAATTGGTTAATAGGTAACAGGATTTGTTTTTTCTTGACTTATGAACGTTTCCTGGTCTGTCACAGAACGGCTAAAAATGTGGTATATGGTACAACAATAAATATATCATGTATTAACGTTGGCCGGACGGTGTACTTGAATGTTCAGAGTAGGCTATAATAATATTTCCAACTAGTAAATTTGATTATCAGACCGTGTACGGAGCACGAGCCTCACCCTACTATATATATATATATATATATATATATATATATATATATATATATATATATATATATTGCAGAATTTAGGTTGAATGTTCTAAATTCGTACCGATATTCACGAACTCCATTTTAAATCCATTTATATATCCAAATCAATATTTAAAACAGATTCAAATATTTCTAATTAACGTTCAAAAATATGGGACGTTGCATAACTATTCTCGGGAGATACAGAATTGAAATAAAAATACGAATATTCTCTAGATGGTGACAATATACCCTAATTGGTTGCGACCCACTTAGCCATGCTGCCCGCTCGATTTCTGTCATTTCTCGGTTGATGAGGTTTGAGGTCATAATGTATCATTATACATATCACATCTTTATTTCCTTTGAATGTCACATCGTCATACTCGTCAAATCACAAATTCATTTCCCCAAAAATATCACGGGTATAAGCTAAGAGAAATGAATTCCTCCGCCATCACCATAAATAAGTTTGAAACGATCAACTTACATGATCTACCAAATATACTCTGTCAGGCATTCGTCCATTCAAGTCATCCTGAGACTGGACAACCCGAACGCACTATTCTGTAAATCCATCTTAGGCAATTTTTACCTAGGATTTATTGAACAGCCCTTGCATAACTCCGTCTTCAATTATCTTCATCATATTTGATTCGCAACGCTAATGCCATATGGGGTGGTTTTCAAATAATATATCTGTCGTATTGACAACGGAAATGGTCAAAATCTTTGATAGTCGGTGATTTAACTATCAAAGGAAAGCAAGTGTACAAACAACGGTCGTATTCCTAAATGGAAATCTTACCGATCAATCATCATTTCATTTCCCAATTTCCCATTTATCGTTTCCATATATTCAAAAGTTCCTTATTTTCTAAAATTAGAAAATATACTTTATTAACTTTAGAAAACATTTCCATTTCTGATTCACGCATTAATATCTTCCCACCTCTATCAGTCTCTAACTGTAAACTAGTAAGAGAACAACTTCCCAAGTATAAACCCCAAAGGCCGAAACCAACATCAGATCGATACCTAGAAAGCCATTCAACTCAATTAATTTCCAGTCAGTTTCTAATTTCAATAATTCAATTTAAATTCCTAATTTAAACCCCGAATTCCTTTATACTATTTTATTTGCAAAATATATACTTAAATCCTTTATTCACATTAAATGTGAATAATATTTCTTCTTTGCAGTCAAAACAGTTTTATTTCGTATTTAAAAACAATATCCCAAATTCAATTTCTATTTACACTTATAATTATAGAATTATTCATAAAGAATCTCACTTTATTCTTCTAATACTTATAATCCCATTTATAATCACCTTTATAAATACTGCTCAAGTTCCATTTAAAATATCAGTGTTAAAACTGATTCCTACTTCTCTATATAAATTCAGTCTTATATATTCTGTTTATCAAATGATAAATATTTTATTTAATTTATAAAACATTATTTATAAATTATTCTTCTCAATCTATTTGTTAAAATATATTTCTATTTAATATCCACGTTAAACAATCTTCTTATAATTCTTTTGTATCTCGTCAAATATTCCTTTTATAATTCTATTTACTTTCTAAATAAATATTCCTTTTATACTTCTATTTATTTTCTATATAAATAATCCTTTTATACTTCTATTTATTTTATATATAAATAATCCTTTTATAAAATTCTTCGATTTTATAAATATGTTATTTTCAATTTACACTTTGAAAATTCCCTTTTCACATTCTGGTATTTCTTATGCTATTTAAAATACCAAATAACCATGATCAACATCATCTACACACCCATAATCAATCACAGATTATATATCATATCATATATCACAACATATGAAAACAAACAATATTATAAATATTGAGGAATCCAGTTGGATTCCTCCAACCGGTTTCCCTGCATCCATAGATGTTAAACAATATAAATAACATCCATTTCATTTCAATATGAAATATTCTGATAAACAGAATCAATATTTGATTAATGATTTATATATATATATATCGTTATCTATAATTTCAACGAATAAATCAGCAATTCAACCAAACAATCATCACACGACAATCAATCATCATTTATCAATACTAGATTATATTTATAAAAATATAAACTATAAAGAGTTAGTGGGATTCACTCACATTGGACGGACATGGTTAAATAACGATAATTGTCGATTGATTCAGACAGTCAATTTATTTCGCTATAAATTGTAATGATCTCCAATTCACTCCCAGTCAGTTCATTGTGTAGCCGTCTTCCATACGGTTCCAACGGAACCAGTTTTGCTAGATTTCGATAATGTATGTATTAGATATTAAAATTAGAAGTTTGAATATATAATTAATTTGAACTAACTAAAATTTATTTGATTTACATATGGGCCTCATCATTTCTTATCAGCCCACTAACCTTTATAATCCATGCTCGCCTCATTCTTCTTCCTTCTCCATATAGTCTGCTTCTCAACATACATAAGTCTTCTAGAGTTCAAACCCATGACCATTTGATCATTTCGTCCCCTTTCTCTTCTTCTTTAAATTCAAACTAAACCACCCGAAATTCTCATCTTCCAAACCACTGTCAACTCATACTAGTTTTTCTTCATTCGCGCTTCTTCCCAAACCAGAAACAGATTCCTTCCATTTTCGAAATCCTTACTACTTGTTCTCCCTCTGTCGATCACCGAATGCAAAAAGAACTACACCACCATTCACCTCTCCTCTTTCTCTTCAATTTCATGTACCCTTTATCCAACTCACATCAACTATGTCGTTCGCGACTTCAGGCTTTTCCCATCTCGCTCTAAAAAATTCGCGACAGTTACCTACCCTGAACCCTTCGAAACTACACCAATAAGTGTTATTCCCCATCCTAACCACCAATTCAAAATCTATTTCATGAATAAATGCTTCGATTTTGAGATTCCCTCAACCCTAACCTGCGATATCATTTTGGCAGTGAGCTGGACCCCCCTTGAGTTCGGAAAAACCAACATAGGAATGATGATGATCCCCTTACGAACTCAGAAATATTGTTCTAAGGATTTATAGAATTTCATATGATTTTATTATAATTTTAGAACTCTCCATTTTTACTGTAAGAAAAGAAAGAGCGATGGCGGAAAATGTTGACTACCGAAATGAAAAGTTTAGGGTTAAGGAAAAAAAGGGTATTTATAGAGTAGTTTGCCTTATAAGAGAAGCTTCATTCAATTTTTTTATATTAATTTATATTCGATTTCTATTTGTATTCGTTGATTAAAAATTGCTATGATCACACACTATATCCAAAAATCATGAAAATGGGAATGTAGCTATTTTTTGATATTATGGAATCAACGAAGATTCCGACTCCGTTTGCTCACATAGCGTATTTTTAAAGTCAAATTATCAATTGTATTTCGCATTAAAACCCCGTACGGTCACATACTGACTCCTAAAATCACGAAATTGAAATCTAACAATAATTTAAAATTCTGAATCCAACAAAATTTGTTTCGTCGAAACTGGAGGCCGTTTGCAAAAATGGCTATTTTTAAAGCTCTAAATAAACCCATTTAAATATTTACATATTTAAAAATAATTAAATTTAATATTATCGTATATATTCACATAGAATACCATACAGCTCCACAATATTCCTATCTAAATTTATAACTCGACATTCCAAATCCAGTATTAAATCAGTACTCAATTTATATTAAAAATCCATTTAAAATATAAATAAATCGTTATAAATTATAAATCGCCAAATTACGAAAGTACGCGCCATTTCGAGCTCGATTATAATTATAGTACAATTATATGTTCAACTATCGTTCAAATAATATATTCGGTATTCTAATTCAATTCTAAACTGAATTAAATATTTTAAATGATCCAATTCACACAATATTGTGAATTATACTATTTCCGACTATTTCGAAATTATAATATATTATTATTCAATATTATTTAATTAAATAACCATTTAAATTTCTAAATCACTATTTTAACAACTAAATTAATTAATTATTACATCGTAAAAATACGGGACACTACATTCTTCCCCCTTTAAAATAATTTCGTCCTCGAAATTGCTAATGTAGAAAACAAATCCTATTAACTGGGTTAATAATTATTTGTTTACTTCTTAAATTTCAGTTTCTCTAACCAAATTGATTTTAATCAAATTATTCATTTATTCTGAATAACTAAAATTTTCTAACACCCTAAATTTTCGGAAAATTTTGCTTGCACCTCCTTTGTATTGGTCAATCGGTACAACTACATCTCACCTCTCTGGGCCTTCTCCAAACCAAAAGAAAATCAAACAGCCAAGCGGCTTGCCAATTCAGCTCATAAATCACGAAACTCGTATATAAGTAAAGTTGTACCTTTTTGTCGGGCATATCATTATATCCTTTCCATCTGCTACCAATTCAGCATATACCAATATCATTCCAGTCAAACTCCGATCAATTTATCTTTACCACAGTATTTAGTTTTATACCCAAACCAAATTCCTAACTCATCCATCAAATAACATTTCAAATTCCTACATCATAGATTCAATGTTTTTCGATATCATTCTAATACAATTCAATTTCCATTTAACGGCCTTTAACTCAATTTCAATTTGTTTTTCACAAATTTATATTTAATCTGTTTTAATTTCTAACAATCCTTTCCTTGTAGTTTTTAAACAGTTTGGATTTTTCTAAAATCAACAAATCCTTTTCAAAATTCACACAACTTGTTTTTCTTAAAACAATTCAAAACAATACCTTTGGTATCCGTCACTTAGAACTCGAAAATGAACACCGATGATGTCCGGATCATCATCGGAATTATTTTCCAGTGACCCAAGTGAGTTCAATACTATATCACTTTTCAAAACCATTTCTAAACATTTCCATTTTGAAATTCATTTCAAAATACAATTCACAATGCTTGTAAAACAATTTAAAATCTCCTAGAATTTTAAAATTCTCATATATTAATTCCAAACCCATCTACAAACATCTTTCCAAATTTCCAGGGTTTTAATTTCAATTCTGATTTAAATTCATATTTAATTCATTTTGTAACACATATACGAATTTTGATTGGTTATTTACAATCATTTCAATTATAATCTTATTCGATTGCAATAATGACCAACACATCAAATATAATAATTCCAATATATATAGTCTATTATATCAAAATATATTTTAGCCAAAGTTATTTAATTTACCCTCCTTTCAAAACATACTGCGTTGGTTCATCGTATTTAAGTGTTTAGAAACTCCTATTTGATACAGTGGATCAAATTGATCGACTCGAACTCAAACTCAACCAATAAATCTCCACAACATAAAACAATTTTTTATATTAAATAACAAATACGTGCTCATATGTATACACTCAAACTCAATCAAGGGTACTGCTAACCTCATCTCTACTGAGTCACGTCACAGAGCCAAGGTAATTACTTAACCTTCATGTAACGACCCGTATTCTACGCATCGAAGGATCGTAGAATATTTCTTTCTTTCACATGCGAAGTCGTATGGTCATGTAACATTGGGAGACGACTATTGGGGTCATTTCCCATGTTCATGATATTTATCGATTTTTAAATGACCATTTTGCCCCTAGCTGATCTTGTTTCGACCATAAATTTTGACTGGAAAGGAGTTTTGACTTGAAACCACTTCCATTAGATCCGGATGATGGTTTACCTTTCCGTAGAGTGGTCACATTAGCCAAACGGACTCACCGTTTGGGGGATATGGCTGAAACAAGTTTCAGATCGTGAAAAACAGCTTAACCGGGCCTAAATTGGGTGATTAGTGAGTGGGCCCATAACCCATTTCGGGATTAGGGTTATGGAGAGGCTGATAGGATTAGGAAACTCAGTTTCTATCATTTTCCAGCCACCACTTTTTGTTCCTTCAAGTTTAGCCATGGCCTCCACTTTCTAAAACACCCCAAATCACCTTCTAATCACTAATTAAGCCAAATCTACATCAAATAAAAGAGGATTAGCACAAGAATCGAGGTAGAACTGCTGTATAGCCTTGGGAACAGCGCCATATCAGAGATTCATTTCAGATCTAAAGTTAATTTGTGGCCAAGGTGAGTGATTTGCATAGTTCCTCACTAATTATGGTTAATTATGGGTAATTAGTGATAACTAACGAATTTATACATGTCAAAAATCTGGAAAAATATTTATAAAATTCAAAATGATGTTCTAAGCCTCTGTTAGAAAGTTTGGATAATTTGGTTAAGTTTTGCTAATCACATCATTAGTTATGCCTAAACATGATTAAGGGAAAATATGGATTTTTGTCTATGTTTGATCCATTTTAAATACATCATATTGTTGTTTTGATGTTTGTAGTTGATTATACATGTTGCTATGACTATATGGTGTGCTTTGTGATTGATTAGAACTGTTAGATTGGTCGAAAACGCTGTCGTATAGCGTAAAACAGTCGCTGGAAAGTTGCAGGAAATGTGCAGGGTTTCAAACCGGACCGGATCGGATTATTGGACTTGGATCGGCTAGGAGAACCGGGCAAGTGGACTTGATTCGGATTGGAACTTATCATAATGGGATTGGCGAGAAGGAAGGTCATTTGCTTAGAGTTGGAGTTGGGCAGGGGATCAGATCGGAGAGACCAAAAAAGGGATCGGATCGGAGAGACCAAAAAGGGGATCGGATCGGAGAGACCAAAAGGGGATCGGATCGGAGCTAAGAGGGGAAGAACGGAGTGGATCTGGAGATATGAGGAGGCATACCCGAACCGAACCACTTCAAGGTATAGAGCCATTTGAGGAGTATCGAACTGAGGCAAAAAGGGGAGCACCGAACCGGACCACACCTTAAGAAACCGAACCGGAGCGTTGAATCATCAAACTGAAGTATTTCGAACTAAAGCTTCTATATGCCCGAACTGAACCAGATGGCCGAACCAAACCGATGTTGGGCTTGGGACCGCTTCGTTGTGACAACTTCTTCTGAAGACCAGCTCCAATTCGACCAAAACCCGAGATGCAAAGGTAGACCAAGTGGGGGGGTTTGTACGCAGGATCCAGTTGGGAACCAATGAGTTAACTTCATGATTGGACTTTTTTGCATGACATGTGCTAAGGGGTTGTCGATGTCTATGACTTTGGATCACTATGTAGGGGACGTATGTGGACGGATTCAGGGCCACAGTGGTTTAGGTACGACTGGTGGGCTATAGACCAATGAAGTGGGGTCATTTGAAAAGGTTTGGTCATGATCCCATGGGATAAGCTTGGTGGTAGCAGTAGTTGTACAAGTCGAACTCCGTCATTACCTCGATGGGTCTAGTGATTAAAGTGGTGGATATTGTATGCTTTACACATTGAGTGAGAGATGTGAGGATGGTTTCTATGCTTGATTTGTTTTCCATCACTATGACATGCACACCCCCACCCTTGTATTCTTTATACCATGTGTTAGTGGCACCTTAGAGTACTATACAGTATGTAGTGCTAACTCTTTGGTTGCAGGTCCAGGTTCAGATATGGTTTAGTATACCTGTTATTAATCTGTTTTGTTGTTTATCGCTCATACCAAACTTTTGTCTGACCTAAAGTTTTATGTCTCTTCTTATTACTCTGGGTGCTCTCACGAGCAGACTAGAGACAGGTTAGTTGGTGATGCATGAGTAGCTGTACCGGAGACGAGCAGGAGGCTTCCACGTATGATATATAAAGATATTCTCCCTGTGTCGCTGCTGGTCACTACTTTGGGCATTAGTAGTGCACCCTCCCTTTCTTTTGCTTTAGAGATAGTTTTAAAGTTGTAATAGTGATGATGTGGAACATAAGCTGTATTTAGATTTTTCGCTGCCATGATGTTTAGTTTCAGCTTATGAACTGTCTCACCTGTTTTATGTCGGTATGTTATTATTATATTTTATTCCCTGCGCTGTGAGACATTCTACAGGTTCTTGATTAGTTCATTCTCTTCTTTCCTTTCTTTGGCGACCGTTCCGGGCTAGTCAGGCATGTGTACAACGCACTTTCGGAGGAAATGCCGACTGGTGCGGGGCGGGCCGTCACACTTCAGCTCTAATACCACTGTAATGGCTCAAGGGATTTGCGACCTTCGGTAACCGGCATAAAACCCACATCGATTGTCCAAACATCGAGAATATCAGAACGTCAATAGAACGAAGTTAGAGGGTGAGAATAGGAAAGATAGAAAGTTAGAATAGAAAAAGAAGAACATACAACATCATCAGAGTAACACGAATCTCACAGCGGAACGAACAATATATAATAGATACATAACTTTGAAATAAAACCAGTATACATATACAATAACATTGTCAGAGTACAACACATACAACACAACGGAAATAACAAAAGCTATATAATCTTGAAGCCTCCTTCTCCAAGCTCTCTAAGTAGTGTATATGTAAATCCTGACTACTTGACTGCCCGTACAAAATTGGGCACCCAAGAGATTAGGGAAAACAAAACTAAATAAACTCTGGGTCAGTCATGTGACTGGTATGAGTAAACTCCAATCATTTTGGTTTAACTTTTAAAATCCTTTTAAAAGAAAGAATAATCATAAGAGCAATCTACATATAAACACGGATGGTTTTTACCTTATGATAACCCAAAACATTCTTTTAAATTCCATACTCTTCTGATATTATAATAATGTCTAATACAAGTACTTAGCAATCAAGCAGAACGCTTTCATCTCACGTTCTACATATATAATATACAATAAAAACCATGGGCTCTTATTGGGGAATGGATTTCCAAATCTAACAAGGTATGGAACCACCTTCCGATCAGTGTACCTAGAAGCGATACACTGGAGTTCAACAAGAACATCTTGTAACTGGGCCACACATGACCGGACATCCATTTTTCTTGAATGTTCCGAATATATATTGTCATCTTATGGTTGGTATACCAACATAACCGTTCCTGGAGATATAGAATTGAAAGCAGTAACAAATATGAATATTCTCTATATGGTGGAAATATACCCTAATTGGGTGCGACCCACTTAGCCATGCTGCCTGCCTGATTTCTATCATTTCTCGGTTGATGAGGCTTGAGATTATAACGTATCATTATACAGATTACATCTTTATTTCCTTTGAATGTCACATCGTCATACCTGTCAAATCACAAATTGATTTCCCCAAAAATACCATGGGTATAAGCTAAGAGAAATGAATTCTCCGCCACCAACGTAAATACGTTTGAAACGATCGACTTACGCGATCTACCAGATATACTATGTCAGACATCCGTCCATTCAAGTCGTCCTGGGACTGACAACCCGAAGGCACTATTCTGTAAATCCGTCTTATTCAATTTCTACCTAGGATTTACTGAAGAGCCCTTGCATAACTCCGTCTTCAATTATCTTCATCGTATTTGATTCGCAACGCTAATGCCATATGAAGTGGTTTTCAGATAATATATCTGATCCTAATCTCTCCGTATTGACAACGGAAATGGTCAAAATCTTTGATAGTCGGTGATTTAACTATCAAAGGAAAACATGTGTACAAACAACGGTCATATTCCCAGATGGAAATCTTATCGATCAATCATCATTTCATTTCCCAATTTCCCATTTATCGTTTCCATATATTCATAAGTTCCTTATTTTCTAAAATTAGAAAATAAACGTTACTAACTTTGGAAAACATTTCCATTTCTAATTCATACATCAATATCTTCCCACCTCTACTAGTCTCTAACTGTAAACTAGTAAGAGAACAACTTCCCAGGTATAAACCTCGAAGGCCGAAACCAACATTAGATCGATACCCAGAAAGACATTCAACTCGACTAATTTCCAGTCAGTTTCTAATTTTGAATTATTCAATTTAAATTCCTAATTCAAACCACAAATTCCTTTATAATATTTTATTTGCAAATATCTACTTAAATCCTTTATTAACATTGAATGTGAATAATATTTCTTCTTTGCAATCAAAACAGTTTGATTTCGTATTTAAAAACAATATCCCAAATCCAATTTCTATTTATACTTTTAATTATAGAATTATTCATATAAATTCTCATTTTATTCTTCTAACACTTATAATCCCATTTATAATCACCTTTATAAATGTTGCTCAAATTCCATTTAAAATATGGTGTTAAAACCGATTCTTACTTCTCTTATAAATTTAGTCTTATATATTCCATTTATCAAATGATAAATATTTCATTTAATTTATAAAACATTATTTATAAATTAGTCTTCTCAATCTATTTGCTAAAATGGATTTCTATTTGATATCCACTTTAAACCATCTTCTCATAATTCTTTTGTATCTCATCAAATGTTCCTTTTATAATTCTATTTACTTTCTGAATAAATATTCCTTTTATACTTATATTTATTTTCTATATAAATAATCCTTTTATACTTCTATTTATTTTCTACCTAAATAATCCTTTTATACTTCTATTTATTTTCCACATAAATAATCCTTTTATAAAATTCTTCGATTTTATAAATATATTATTTTCAATTAACACTTTGAAAATTCCCTTTTCACATTTCGGTATTTCTTATGGCATTTAAAATACCTAATAACCATGATCAACATCATCTACACACCCATAATCAATCATAGATTATATATCACAACATATATCACAATATATGAAAACAAACAGTATTATAAATATTGAGGAATCCAGTTGGATTCCTCCAACTTGTTTCCCTACATCCAAGATGTTAAACCATATAAATAACATCGGTTTCATTTCAATATGAAATATTCTGATAAACAGAATCAATATTTGATTAACGATTTATATATATATTGTTATCTATAATTTCAACGAATAAATCAGCAATTCAACCAAACAATCATCACACGACAATCAATCATCATTTATCAATACTAGATTATATTTATAAAAATATAAACTGTAAAGAGTTAGTGAGATTCACTCACATTGGACGGTCATCGTTAAATAACGATAATTGTCGTTTGATTCAGACAGACAATTTATTTTGCTATAAATTGTAACGAGCTCCAATTCACTCCCTGTCAGTTCCATTGTGTAGCCGTCTTCCATACGGTTTCAACGGATCCAGTTTTGATGCAAATTTTGATAATGAATGTATCAAATATTAAAATTAGAAGTTTGAATATATAATTAATTTTAACTAACTTAAATTTATTTAATTTACATATGGGCCTCATCATTTCTTATCAGCCCACTAACCTTTATAACCCACGCTCGCCTCATTCTTCTTCCTTCTCCATACAGTCTGCTTCTCAACATACACAAGTCTTCCAGAGTTTAAACCCATGACCATTCGATCATTTCATCCCCATTCTCTACTTCTTTAAATTCAAACTAAACCACCCAAAATTCTCATCTTCCAAACCATTGTCAACTCATACCAGTTTTGCTCCACTCGCGCTTCTTCCCAAACCAGAAACCGATTCCTTCCATTTTCGAAATCCTTACTACCCGTACTACCTCTGTCGATCACCGAAGGCAAAAAGAACTCCACTACCATTCACCTCTCAGCTTTCTCTTCAGCTTTATGTACCCCTTATCCAACTCACATCAACCATGTCGTTCGCAGCTTTAGGCTTTTCCCATCTCCCTCTAAACAAGTCATGACACTTACCAACCCTGAACCCTTTGAAACTTCATCAATAAGTTCTATTTCCCATCCTAACCACCAATTCAACATCTATTTCATGAATAAATGCTTCGATTTCGAGATTCCCTCAACCCTAGCCTGCGATATCATTTTGGCAGTGAGCTGGAACCCCCTCGAGTTCGGAAAAACCAGCATAGGAATGATGACTATCCCTTTACGAACTCAGAAATATTGTTCTATGGATCTATAGAATTTCATATGATTTTATTATAATTTTAGAACTCCCCATTTTTACTGTAAGAAAAGAAATAGCGACGGCGGAAAAATGTTGACTACCGAAATGAAAAGTTTAGGGTTAAGGAAAAAAAAGGTTATTTATAGAGTAGTTTGCCTTGTAAGAGAAGCTTCATTCAATTTTTTAATATTAATTTATACTCGATTTTTATTTGTATTCGTTGATAAAAAATTGCTATGATCACATACTATATCAAAAAATCATGAAAATGGGCATGCCGCTATTTTTTGACATAAGGGACTCAACAAAACTTGTTTCTTCGAATTCCAAGTCCATCTGCTAACACAGCGTATTTTTAAAGTCAAATTATCAACTGTATTTCACATTAAAATCATGTACGGTCAAATGCTGACTCCCAAAATCACGAAAATTGAAATCTAACAATAATATAATATTCCGGATCCAACAAAAATAGTTTCTTTGAAAACGGAGGTCGTTTGCAAAAATGGCTATTTTTAAAGCTTTAGATAAACCCATTTAAATATTTATATATTTAAAAATAATTTAATTTAATATTAGTAAATTAATATTATCATATTTATTCACATATAATACCATACAGCTCCACAATATTCCTATCTGAATTTATAACTCGACATTCCAAATCCAGTATTAAATCAGTATTCAATTTATATTAAAAATCCATTTAAAATATAAATAAATCATTATAAATTATAAAGGAATTCCATAGCGACTTTTTAAAATTTTGATTTGGGCACAACTCACAATCTACACGATGAAATCTCGATTTTTCTCTTCCATTAGAAAAGTATACTTCACCAGCTCCGAACGTTTCTTGTTTCACACAAATCCGATTTAAAACGAATTTTGTATACTCGTTTAAAGTTGGAATCGCCAAATTACGATCTGCCGTGCCATTTTGAGCTCAATTGTAATTAATATAATTATACGTTCAGCTATCGGTCAAATAATATATTCGTTATTCTAATTCAATTCTAAACTGAATTAAATATTTTAAATGATCCAATTCACACAACATTGTGAATTATACTATTTCCGACTATCTAGAAATTATAATATATTATTATATTATATATTAATTAATTATTCAATATTATTTAATTAAATAACCATTTAAATTTCTAAATCACTATTTTAACAATTAAATTAACTTATTATTACACCGTGAAAATACGAGACATTACAATAAGAGAAACGAATTCCTCCGCCATCAACATGTTACGTTTTGAAGAGGTCAATATAGATGATCTGTTAGGCTTACTCTGTCAGACATTCGTCCATACAAGTTGTCCTGGGACTGGACATACCAAAGGCACTATTTTATCAATCCATCTTAGGAAATTTCTACCTAGGATTGCTAGTACATTCCTTGCATAAACTCCATCTTCAATTGTCTTCAACATATTTGATTCGCAATGCTTATGCTAATACGGAGTGGTTTCCGGATAATAAATCTGATCCTGGTCTCTCCATATTAACAATGGAAAAATGTTCAAAAACTTTGATAGCCGGTTATTTAGCTATCAAAGGAAAACATCCATACAAACAACAATCCTATTTCAAATGGAAATTCTATCGACCAATCATCAATCAACGTTGAGCCCTTTAAATTAATTTATCATTAAATTATTCATTTCCCATTTTCTCTTCTATATCTTTACCCAAATATTTATTCGAACCCATTTAGCTTCTCACGATTCTTGGAAAATGTTTCATCTAATTTAAACTATTTATTTTCTATATTGCAGAAAATATTTCTTTTTAATCATCGGAAAATATTCCCATATATATTCACAACTTCTATATTTAGAAACTATATGTTATTAACATCAAAAAACATTTCCATATTTATTCCCATTTCTTATTTTCTGTATTTGAAAACATTTTTTATTTTCTTTGGAAAACATTTCCAAAACTCCTTTATTGGAATAAAACAGATGTTAAATTAAATAAAACATCACTATGCCAACTCCAACCATTAACACTCATCAATTTACTTGACTTAACCAAACCTCTCTATTGAAGCTTAACCGTTCCTTAGTTAACAATGAAGCCAATCAAGTAATTACCTCTTAGACCTTAACTAAACAACATTATTAACTTCGAAATAGACAAAGTTCACAACTTCAACCTTTAACAAACAATGCTTACGTAACTCTCGGATTCAATTTACAAATCCACTTCTTTAACAAAATTATTGATTTTAACAAAAATGTTATAATCCATGCTTCTGAATATAATAAACTTAAATATAACTTTTATTTATTAATTTGAATAAATAAACATTATATAATATAAACCAGTATATAATTTTAATCTTTATTAAAAGCGGAAAATAAATAATACTTTCCAAAATCCAACGTAGTCGAACTCCAATGTAAATTCTCTTTCGAAAATCTTTATTGATTTATATTCCGAACTTCGGAATAATATCTATTCAATTAATATTCTGAACTTCAGGGTAAATCTCACCACTACAGATTAACTCAAATTCTCTTATTAACATTCCCATTTTCAAAACGTTTTCTTATAAAACCATTATTCATTTTAGATGTGAATATTATACCTTAATAGGAATTTGGACTCACTATATCAAATCAATTTGATTTCATTTATAAGTACCATTATAGGCTCAAACCTATTTATTGGGTCACTTTATAAATCCACTTAATTCATAAACTCCGTTTATATGTCAAATTTTCATTTACAAGGTTGTAACTGTCTCTCGACTTCACATCCTATTATAAAATATTAGGTTCAAACCAATTATAATTTATTTTGTCAAGTTCCATTTGTTTTAAATAACTTATTTTACAAAATTCGACATTGTCGAATTCCATTTATAAATCCTTTGGATTTATTCTAATTCGGTTTATATTTCGAATTCCAGAATAAAATCTATCGCTTTGTTTTTGAAATGATTTCTAATTTCCCTTTTTCTCTTCAAATTCCGATTTGAATCCACATTCCCAAACCCAATTTCCTTTATAATATTCTTATTTCGCAAAATATTTGCTTAAATCCATTATTCACATCAAATGTGAATAATATTTCTTATATACAATCAAAACAGTTTGAGTTCGCATTTAAAAATAATATCTCAAATCCAAATTCTTCTTATACTCCTATTTATGTAATTATTCATAAAAATCTCATTTTATTTCCAATCACTTATAATTTCGTTTATGATTCCCTTTACAAATGCTAAGTTCTAATTCGATTAAAGATACTGGTATTAAAACCGATTTTTACCTCTCAATATAAATCCAGACTTTTATATATATATATCCAATTTATCCAATGATAAATATTTTAAATAATTTATAAAAATCTTTTATAAGCTAATCTTCTTAGTTTATCTGATAAAATAGATTTCTATTTAAAAACTAATTTAAATCACTCTTCTCATAATTCTTTTATACCTTGAAATCCTTGTTATGATTTTATTGATTTTCCAAATATTTTCTTTTATAAAATCCACCGATTTTATATAAATATTTTAAATTCAATATCCACTTCAAAAATATCTTTTTATATTCTAATATTACTTATGGTATTTTAAATACCAAATAAAAAGGCCAATGTCATCCAAACATATCATAATCAATCACAGATTATATATCACATCATATATCACAATATATGAAAAACAGTAATATAAATTGTTGAGGAATCCATTTGGATCCCTCCAACCGTTTCCCTGCATCCACATTTGTTAATCAACATCAATAACACCAATTTCATTTCAATATAAGATATCAATAGAGTAAATATTCAACTAACGGCTATATATATATATATATATATATATATATATATATATATATAACTATATCAATCATTTCAACCAATTATTTGCAATTCATCCAAACAACCATCGCACAACATCAAATCATCATTTATCAATATTAAAATATATTTATAAAATTATAAGCTTGACAGATTTAGTGAGTTTACTTACATTGGTCGTTTATCACTAAATAACAACAAACTATCGTCGATTCAAATAAGACGTTTTATTTTTCCGTAATTTGTAACGAGCTCTAAATTGCACCAAACTTTACGGGCTTGTAATATTTGTCGATACGGTTCCAACGGCACTTGTTTCGTCGGATTCTGACATCGTATAACAAAGATATCACGTTAACAAGTCATACACTATTTAAACAACATTAACTTTAAATTAATTATATATACTACTCTAATCAAATTTTAATCAAATCCTTTTCTTCTCCTTCCCTGGTTCAGACCCGCACAGTAAAAATATCCCGAACTTCATCAAAACCACCATTTTCGCAAATATAAATTCCATTCTCTGTCTACCATTGACGAAATTACAAACTGATTTCGTCATTACCTTCTCCATCGCAAATACTGCGCTTGCATACCCTCATTGCTCAAATCGCCGACCTCTAGACATGTCTGAACCTCCTGCCTCACGAACGACCACCGTGTTTCCACCGAAGACAAATGCCACCTTACTCCCAACTAATTTTGCTAAAGGTGTAATTACACCCCCTCGATCCAAAAATGACATCAAAAATACAAATAAATGCTTCCATCTTCTCCGTTTTCCAACCCTAGTGCTACTATACATATAAGTATTAAACTACTTTTGCACCGAACTCCCCAAATGTTTGCCAACATATGTTATCTTCCATCATGATCCTAAATACAATAATCAAATCGTGATTCAAAGCACCACAAATTCCCTAACCCTACCGTGTTGCTCTTATACGACTGCGAACAAAATTTGATCGAACCCACCAAAAATGTACACCGACTTGAAGAGAATTGCCTTGGGAGTTCAAAAATATTTATGTGATGATTTATAGGATTTTATACCAATTGATTTGGATTTTCTAATATAGTATTTATCACATTGTGCTGAGAAAACAGTGGCGGCTAAAAATAGCTGAAGCCAGGATTGTCAATACGGTTAGGAAGGGAAAAGATTATTTATAGGTAGCGGAAATATTATTTTATTTATTATTTTGTTTATATTTATTGAACCATTACCTTTGTTTATTGTTTAAAAATTCACATGATCGCATACGAAATCCATTTGTGATGAAAATGGGTACGCTACTATAGTTTGACAATATGGACCTAATGAAACTTGTTTCATCGAAATCCGAGTCCGTTTACTCTAAAAATGCTAGTTCGAAGTTGAAATATCGATCGATTCAAATTTAAATATCGCACGGCTGCAAAGTAGCCCCGATTTGCAAGAAATTTAAAATTTAGCAATAGTTAGTCATTATGGATTTAAAAAAAAATCCGTTTTGTTGAAAACGGAGATCGTTTGCAAAATGTCTATTTTCCATGCTTTATATTAAACCAATAAAATATTAATATATTACAAAACAATTCAATTTAATAATAATAAATTATTATTATCATATATATCCAAATAGAATATAATATAGTTCCAAAATAAACATATTTGGATTTATTACTCGATATTTCGAAATCTGAGATAATCGATATTCAATTTATAAAAAACCCTTTTTATATTGTTAAATAAATCGCTATTATTTATAAACGATTCCATTGCGACTTTCTAAAAATTTGATTTGGACATAACTTGCAATCTACAAGATGAAATCTCCATTTTTCTCTTCCATTAGAAAAATATAATCAAATATATCTGAATGTTTCTTCTTTCAAAGAAAACCGACTTATAACGAATCCTATATAGTTGTTTAAAGTTCAAAACATAAAATTACAAACTACCGCGATGTTACGAGCTCAATTTAAATTATGTTATAATTAATACGTTCAAACTTCAATAAATAAATAAATTCTTTATTGTAATTCAATTCTAAACTGGATTAAATCTCTTAAATTATCCAACATACACAATATTGCAAATTCAACTTATTCCTACTATTTCGAAAATTAAATTTATTATCCAACTTATTATATTAATTAAATAATCAAAATTGTTTAATTCAAATCATTTAAATTGCCAAATCACTATTCAAATAATTTAATAAGTTAACTATTAAATTGCTAAAATTCTGGGATGTTACAAAATCTGCAAAAAAATTGCTGAAATATCAGCACTTTTTGTGAATAAGTGCAGGTATTTTGTGAAATTGTTCACATAATGCACTACATATGTTAAAAGACGGAAGAATAGTTGCAGCAATGTCTGCAATTACTATAAATAATTGTAGACATATTTAAAATTATTTTACAGTGCACTGTAAAATTATGTTACTATATGGAAAAATTGTAGAAATGTTTGCAAATTTTATAAATAGTTGCATATTTTGCTGCAATGTACTGGAGATGAATATTTTACATTTGTATGTTATTTTTATCATTTTTCTGATGATTTTTCTATCATACTTAAATGTTTGAATAAGTATAGGCTTTGATTTGAATTTTTCATACAAGTCGACAAAAATTACATGAAAATCGACATTTTTTTCGATATAATTGGTCCGATATATGCAATTTTTTGGCAAATTGCATGAAATCACTGGTACGTTCATATTTTTGTAGGTTTCTTACGTGAATATGATAATGATTATGTTTTGAATTAAATATTGGAGTTTCATAAAAATTTACGTTGTTTTGTGTTTTTTTTTGATGATTTTCGAAAAATAGAGACCTAATTCATAAAGTTTTAACATAGGGACTTTTTGGATTTTGAAACTTAAATTGGACCTGAGCCAAACTGTCCTAGAAGTTAAACCATTTTTTAATGTGGACTTAGAGACAACAAGCTTCGATTAGGCCTATGGAGGATTGTATCTTAAGATGGTTTGGAATGTTATCCGCTCCAAGAGCCCTCCATATCTCCCATTCAACTTAATTTAGGACCCTCACTTCAAGCCCAAAATCTCTACTATCGTGTGGAAGATATTTTTCCTCCCTCTTGATCTCGACATCTCTAAAGTTAGGATTCATGTTGTGTCTAAATATTGTTGTTTCCCTGAGGGTCATCTCCAGCCCATCGCACACCTATTGGCATTGGTGTAACACTATGTATATATGGAACCACTTTGAAGGTCTAATAGTGATCCACTTTCGTGAATTTAATTTTAGATCCCAATGCCTAAAGTGGTGGGCTAATTCGAGAGGAAAAGCTATGTATTACATCCTCTTTCGAATCATTCCCGCCTACATTTGCTGACACCTTTGTGCACTTGGAATAGCTTTTGCTTTGATGATAAAATCTTACTCAAGAAATCATTCATCAAATCCACGATGGTATCAAAAATGCATTCATGGATAGGCCATGTAACGACCCTGTTAATAGATTTTTGAGTTCCATCATCACTAACTTTTACAGCTGTGGTTCACCATGAACTTTATTATCTCATATACTTATACTCATCTTATCTTGTTAGCTTACACTGCTTTTATATTCGATTACTACTGTTTTTTATTTTCTTTGAAAGGGCTTTTGGAGCTCCATGATGTCTCATTGTGGGAGCTTGTGTAACATCCCACATTTTTATCGGTTTGTATTTGAATATTTAAGTTAGTTTAAATATTGAATTCGTAATATAAGTGGATTTATATATTAATTGAAACGAAGTTGAACGTATAAAAATATATATTAAATATAATTGAGCCCGTAATATCGCGGCAGTTCGTAATTTAACGTTCTGAACTTCAACTGTGTTATAAACCAGATTTCTTTGAAACAAGAAACGTTGGAATCTGTTGAACTATATTTTTCTAAACGAAGTGAAAAACCAAGATTTCGTGTTACAGATTGTGAATTATGTCCAAATAAAATTTCTAGATAGTCGCTGTAGAATCGTTTATCGACCGTAATAGTTTATTTGAAATAACTAGATATTGGATTTGAATTTGGACAAGTTCTTTTGAGACATTGTGATAATTTAATTTTCAGAATTTTACTGTAAATTTTAATTAATTAAATACGTAACTTTTTATTTGGAGTATTTTACACCCTATACCATCATTTTGGGGTTTCATAATATAAGTGGATCTACTAATATTAATATATTTTTGGGATCATGGCATAGTGCTTAACACAACGATACTTTTATTTTTGTTCATAGCGGTCATAAATAAACAGAGTCGTGTGTAACCGGTACCGCATTAACCGTAACAAATATATATATCCAAAAGCAAATCAACATTTGAAATGTATACTTTCAAACTAAAATCAATTGCAAAACCATTCATCAGTAAATGGACTTTATATTCAATAATTGAAGTTACTTAACAAACCAATATGTCGAAAGGGCCACGTTAACATTGAGTAAGTAGATCGTGCTAGTCCATACATTATGAACCAAATTATGTTGCCATTCCAAGAACTGTAGATGAAAAAAGAAAAAAAAGAAAAACATAGCTAGTTACTTCATAACAAAGCAATAGACTGCAAAGCTACCTGGTCTATAATTATAAAACACCATTGTCAAGATATGGCAACATTTATGAAACTGCAGACTTGATCTCGAGTACACCTACCACAACCTATATCTTCATGCCTAAGGAGACATCACGGTTAAGGCTAAGGACATAAGCCTATTATACTATTAATATATCACTCACCAACTTAGCTGTTAAGACATTAAAAATGTACAAAATATTAACAGCTACCTATACGCTAGCTAACTTCATATACCTTAGCCAGTAAGAAAATGACCTTATAAAATATATATAAAGGTGCAGAAATCTCTTTGAAGTGAAAACTCATAACCATACGCCTAGGATATTATACAATAATTCTACCTATAAGCTACTACTTGAGGGTTAAGGAATCATGCTCTATAAAATGGTGCTCCACTTCTTGTCTTTCGTTTCTGAAATTAAAACGAGTTCTCAATGGCCGAACAAAAATCTTTCAAACTAAATACTCACAGAAACTTTAATACGAAACAAAACATCTCCGCCTCCTCTATGTCTTCATATTTCATTAAACGAGCTGACTCTCGAGATTCATAACAAACCTGAACCTCAACAGAAACAAGTATCGATCGATCCTTTGAACTTGTACATTTTCCCTTTTCACCTCAGAAGCTTTGTGTTGGGTTCGATGGGTTTTTACTCGAGTTTATGTCGTACAGTTTTCATGGAGGTGGTTCGAAGTTGGTTCGCATTTGCTAAAGGAGCAGGAGTTGTAAACGATGTTTGCAGGGGGGTTTTCTCTGTTCATGAAATCTAGAAGTGGTCGGATTTCGGTTCAAAGTGGAGTATGGTTTGTGGGGAAGATCTTGCGACTGGAGGCTTCAAGTTGCAGGACAGTTCAGGCGTGAATTGTTAGAGGAGGGGTCATCATGATACATGTGAAGGAAGTAGGTGGGCTCTGGCACTTTATATTGAAGCAAGGGAGATGTTTTTGCGTTGAACCAGTGAAGAGGGATTAAACTATAAATAAAGAGGAGGTGGGTTCAAAGAGTGGGACGATGATTGTATAAACTAGTGGACTGATGAAAAACGTAGGATATGAGGGATTGTTAAGGGGTAGTGGTGCTGAGATGAGTTGTTCAAGTGCAGTAGGTGGCGTCAAACTATGATGAAGTGGGAAGTTTTTCTTTCGAAGTAAGCATGTTTGGGGCGAGCCCTGAGCCGACTATTGCGATGAGTGAACAGAAGGAGACGGGCACTTTGGTTGATGGAGGAGAACTGATTCGATGCAGTGAGTAAGGGAGGTTCGGACTTGGGTTCGAATTAGGCATGGAGGTGGACAATGGAATGTATATTCGGTTTCAGCATGTTGTATGGTGTGAAGTTTCTGTGAAAAGCTTGTTGCATGGGAAGAAACAAATGGCGTTGATGTTCTACAAAGCAGCGGTTTGTTTATCCCTTCATTGGAGATGAAGACAACGAATACAAAAACAAGTATGGATATTGAATAGGATATAGGGTCGGGTTTTTATGCAAGCCCAGCATTAAGAAGAAGAAAAAGTGTGTAAGGAAACATGGACAAAAAGGGGATCACGATGGTGTATATACCAATCTGGAGCGGAACTAGTTCTTTGAAGTAGAAAGGAAGCTATTTTGGGTGGAGCGGGTTTAAATTGGTGATGGGCCGACATATAAAGCTGAATCCCAATATAAATATATTTATTAAGTTTGATTAAATTGGGTGAAGAAATGCTTGGCTGTAAATGTGTTGAAGAGTTTCAAGGGTTTGAAATTGTTAATTGAAGAAGAAGGCACTAGACGAATCAGGTGCATGGGTTCATGGTTCAGTTTAAAGAAATCGCATTAGGCTATTGTAGGCGCAGACTACATTGGAGTCGATCCGGAGCGGTTTTGGAGCACGTTACAGTTTTAGGCAGTTAAAGCATCAAGTATAATCAACTAACGCAAATCGTTATTTAACGGTTAACGCGCAAAGGTGAGTAAATTCACTAACTCTGATCTATTTTAAAATATTATAATTATATTTTAATAATGATTGAATGTTGTGTGATGGTTGTTTAGATAAATTACAGTTAAATTGGTTGAACATTATATATATCATTACATATGTACACATCATGGATTGGATACTGATTCCATCTGTTATAAGATTCCCTAGTATGGAATTAGTGTTAATTGTGTAGACTAACATCTGTGGATGCGGAAAACCGGTTGGAGGAATTCAACCGGATTCCTCAATATTTATATGTACTGTTTGTTTTATATGCACTGTTTGAACACAAATGACATTGACACCCTATATGAATATTGATGTTGAACGGAATTTCATCGTTATTTTGATAAATGATATCGATTAAGAAAGTGACAACAGTCGACCATAAACCCATCCTTTTTGTTAAGAGGTTAAATGGGTCGTCAGGCAAATCAATGAAGTTTGATTATAAAAATTATAAAATGATGTTTAAACTTATAGTAGAAGTTCTATTATAAACATTTTATAGTTTGTTTTATAAAGTAAATATAAACGGTTGTTTGACTTTTAAATAAAATTTATAAAGCTATAATCATCCTGCAAGTTAATATTTTTGGATAATTATTTTTTTGACAAACAATTTAGAAATAATTAGATTAATTATATTAATCTTATGGTAGGAAGTAATTAAATCAGTTAACGAACGAACTGATGGTTTGAAGTTGATTTGAAAATTGATTATTTAATAAATTGATTTTCAATTAATCTAATGCTAATAACTTAGCAAGAAATTGATCAAAATTAATAAGATTTCTTATTAATTACTTTTCAATTAATGAAGTTTAAATGATTATTGAATTATGCACAATTAATTATTATTTATTTAAGCAACCAATCTGTTATGAAGTAAACTATTTAGTTCAGGAATGATGAAGTTAATTACTATTTAATTATTTTAATTAAAGCAAGTGTTTCTTAAATGGAAGATGGTATTATGTTTGTAATGAGATGTTTTACTTGAATTAAATAATTTGAATGAAAGAGAATTAACAAAAGACAAAGAGTGTTAAAGAGTTTGGGTAAAGGAATTATAAATGGAGTTGTATAACGAGATCGAAGTGAAGGGTTAATATTTAATATAAATAGCCATAAACAACAGAGATTTCAAGGTAAGTATATGGAATTATAAAACTATATTGTAAAATGAAACAAGAAATACAGTTTGATTAAGATTAGAAATAATAAGGAGTTAGCATTACAGACTTATATCTATTCTAAGGTAAGAACGTCGTCGATCAAGGTCTGAGACGTAAATAAAATACCCCAACTTGAACCACTTCACTATTATCAAGGAATGATATCAGTTTGTAATGGAAAGAGATGTCAAGATTTGTTATAAAGAGAATATTACAGCGTATGACAAGTTTTGACCTATAACGATAAAATAACGTTGTTGACTAAGCTTAAGCATGACTGTTATGTCGAGATTAGTTATAAAGGGGAATATTACAGCGTATTGCAAGTTTTTACTATAACGATAAATTAACGTTGTTAACCAAGCTTAAGCGTGTTTATTATATATAACACTACTCCCTAGAAAGGTTGGAAATTCACTTACCCCAAGTAATAAGAATATAATTATGTTTTCCCCGAAGAAGTGTAAATGAACTATACAAAGTTGGAAGATGAAGTAAATAGTTGAGATCTGATATACACAACCCGTACTAAAGGGAACTCTTTAAAATATGGGAATGCGATAAAAACATTTGAGTTATGCAACATGTCATTCGACATTGTTCTGGATCATATAAGAAATGGTAATTGAATATTGAACAAATAATATATAATGTTATTTCCGAACTAAAGGAAGGCTAAACGAGTTTTAATCAAATAGGAGGTCGACATTAAGTTATAATGGATATTATTATTTAAATGAAGAATTATTTGATAAACGAAATCAGATTTCTATAAATTTTCACATTTCAAAGTGAATAAATGTAACAACCCGGAATTTGGGGCCAATTTAAAATTTTCATTTTAGGGATTTTGGGGTTGTTTAATTATTTAAAATAAATTATTCCAAATAATTATAAATGGAAGTTTACGTTGAGCAAAGTTAATGCAGATATATTCAAATAAATTACATAAAGAATTAGAAATAGGAAGGTAGTCGGAAAAGTCAAATTTGAACTTTGACTAATTACCCAGGGTACGGAATAAACCGAATTTTGTTAAAACAAAAAATATCTAAATCTGTTAATGAGTGTCTTTCTAACGAATCCGAAAAATCGAAGTTTCATAGAAGAAATCAAAAGTTATGGCCAAATGAATTTTCAGAAAGGTCGCTATAGAAAATATATCGCCCTTGAAAATTGGCATTTTGCATACGACCTCGGAATTCAACGAAACCACTTTTGTTGGGTCCGGAATGTAAAACTATTGTTGGATTTCAAATTTCATGATTTTTGAAGCTAGCATGTAAGCGTGGCAAAAGAATCTGTGTTTTTTCAGTTTCGGTCAAAATTAATTGACTGAAATATAGCCATTTTTCAAACAGTCTCAGAATGAGGCGAAATAAATTTTGTTAGGACCGTATTAACATAAGAAAGCCAAAAATAATTTTTCTGGATTTTTCTGAGCTAGTAGGTGGACCTGGCGGAATTAACAAGCACATTCGAATTTAAATTAAATGATTTATTTTAAAAATAAAAGAAACATGTCTGTAACTTCAGAATTTGACTTTGGCACTAGCGCCATCGCGTTCATAAGACGTCAAAACATTTAGTTCGACAGTCGTTGAGCTTCGTTTGGAGATCGTATGTGAAAACACTAATTTCTGGAATTATTGAAATTAAAAATTAAATAAAAAAACCCTAGGAATACTAGTATATATACGGCCGTACAATACATCGTCTTCCTCTTTCTTTTTCAGCCGCCGAGACCCATTGTTGCTCAATTCTTTGAGCTCCGATTCCTCCCTCCTCTCTCAACGAAATACCACGCCACTTTGGAGTTTATTGTAGAGATTTTCGAGACCTATCCACGCATACCAAAATCACCTCGGACCGTGCCCCGTAGACACCGCCCCGAGCACCCAAACGCACGCCGTTCGCGCCCCCTGGGCCCCACACGCCGCCACCGCACGCCACCCCCCTCTGGCCGAACCTGCGCCTCTCCTCCCCGGTCCTTCTCCAACAAACGGTGCCCAAAACCATTGACTACAGATCGAGAAAACTGGAATCAAAGTTTTGAACATTCTGAAATTGCAAAGGTATAATTCGATTTCAGTTTTGCCACGCTTTTAAGCGTTACACAGTCAGTTGTTAAAAGTCAGAACTGTTCAAACATCAATAACTAACACATACAGACTCCGAATCTGAAAATTTCAGATCCGTTAGGACCGTGACGATGAGTAGGATCTACTGTGATTGATTGGAGCATTCTGAAATTATTTGGATTTATTATTATTTTCTTATCCAGTCAAGGTGAGAATTCACTTTTAATTAAATTAAATGATTTAATTAATCTTGCGTGTTGTGAATCTGCGATGTATGTTGTGTATGTTATAAATCTGAATTGTTGTGATGCTATGACACTAGATCTGTAAATTTTAATGTTAAACCAGAGTTGTAGTTGCTATGATCATTGTTGGATAATTTTACCAACCATGTTTATTGATATTCATGAACCATTTGTCTGTATATAGTCAATTCGAATAGATCACCTTTATTCTTTAAATCATTGTTATAGTTGGATTTGACATAAGTATTGGACATGTAGAAATTCACCTTTATACTTATGTGAATAAATAAAATATTAGATATGAAAATTTCACATTTTATTTAATGTGAATAAATGGACATTTTAACCATAGGAGAATTTCACTTTTTATTTAATGTGGATAAATGGACAAAATTTATCGTATGTTAAGTTAACATTATTTTTAATGTTAATAAAAAGAAAATTCATCGTATGTTAAGTTAACATTATTTTTAATGTTAATAAAAAGAAAATTTATCGTATGTTAAGTTAACATTATTTTTAATGTTAATAAAAAGAAAATTCATCGTATGTTAAGTTAACATTATTTTTAATGTTAATAAAAAGAAAATTTATCGTATGTTAAGATAACATTATTTTTAATGTTAATAAAAAGAAAATTCATCGTATGTTAAGTTAACATTATTTTTAATGTTAATAAAAAGAAAATTCATCGTATGTTAAGTTAACATTATTTTTAATGATAATAAAAAGAAAATTCATCGTATGTTAAGTTAACATTATTTTTAATGTTAATAAAAAGAAAATTCATCGTATATTAAGTTAAAATTATTTTTAATGTTAATAAAAAGAAAATTTATCGTATGTTAAGTTAACATTATTTTTAATGTTAATAAAAAGAAAATTCATCGTATGTTATGTTAACATTATTTTTAATGTTAATAAAAAGAAAATTTATCGTATGTTAAGTTAACATTATTTTTAATGTTAATAAAAAGAAAATTTATCGTATGTTAAGTTAACATTATCTTTAGTGTTGATAAAAAGAAAATTCATCGTATGTTAAGTTAACATTATTTTTAATGTTAATAAAAAGAAAATTCATCGTATGTTAAGTTAACATTATTTTTAATGTTAATTCAAAAGAAATGTACGCCATAGGAAAAGTTACATCACTTTTAATGTAATTAAAAAGGATTTACACCGTAAGATAAATTTGCATTTTATTTAATGTATATAAAAAGAGAAAATACGTCGCATGATAAAAATTACATTTTTCTTTGTAATTAAAAATGTGAATTTACACTACATGACAAAAAATTTATTTTTCTATGTATATAAAATATGAATTTGCATTATATGTAAACTTACATTATTTTAAATGTAAATGAAATAGGAATTTCACCGCATGTAATCTTACACTATTTTTAATGTAAATTAAATACTCATTACACCGTAGGAAAAAATGATATTTTAATGTATGTAAAATATATAAGAATTTATACCGTAGATGAAAATTTACATTTTATTTAATGTAAATGAAATAAGAGGTGACAAAAATGAAAATTTACATTTTATTTAATGTAAATAAAATAAGAAGGTGACAAAGAGGAAAGTTACGTTTTATTTTATATAAATAAAATCAGAATGCGACATGTGAATAAAGATTACATTTTTATATGTAATTGGAATGAAAATTACATCGCAAAATCAAATTACATTTTAAATGTAACTGAAATTAAGAATGCACTTGAAAAACGAATGAACATTTTATATGTAAATAGGATTATAATGTAATTGAAAGATGAAAAGAAATGAACTGAACAATGTATTATAATTTACATTTTAATGTAAATTATAGAAGAATAAAATAAAAAGGGATAATTCATCGTCTAATTATAAATTACATTTTCATGTAAGTAAAGAAGAGAAAAGATAAGAGAATAAGGAAGGTGTATGTAAGAATGATGAGTCGAACGATATATATATAGATATATATTTATATTTATATATATATATATATATGATTAAAATTAAACGAATCGAGCGCGGTAGTTCGCGTTTTGAAATCGAACTTTTAAATGACTATACCGGGATATCCGACCGTCGGATTTTCCCAAAACTAGAACCGATAAGACCGTCTTGGAAAAATCTTTCCAACGATATACACTACGTCAAAATCCAACGGTTAGATTTCGAGATATATGAAAATCAAAAGTTATTGAAAACAGCGCTAGAATCGACATTGACCTGAATTGTCGGTAATTAAGGATTTAATTATTTTTAATCAAATAAAAATAGGAAATAATCATTATAAATTAAAAATAACGATAAGAAAGAATTTTCATTATATATGAATATATATATTTATACGAAGGTTATTTGGAAAGGCCGAGTTAATCTCATTCCGAATAACCAAACGACGTTAAGGTTTGAAGTAGAAGATGACGAATGAAGACCATCAATCTTCCCCTCGGAAGGACAGCGATTGAGGCTTTGAATTGATTTGCTCCCAATTCAAGGTCATGGTCATTGCCCGAACGAACATGTTGATTGAACGGGTTAGGCTTTCGCTCAGACCCAGAGCATAAGCTATTAAATGGATTGTATGTCTGACATCATACTCTATCAAATATCACGTTATTGATCTTTTGTCGCATGTATGGATGTTTGGTGGCGGAGAATTTATTCTCTTGCTTAACACCCATTCATATACTTCAGCAAAGGATTGGTAGTGTGATATGGAGTGATGATGTGGCATGCTAAGATGCATATGATCAAGGCTTTGTTGAAAAGCAGGCCTTGTGGGACGATCAAAGCATAGCCTGTTTAGGCATAGCTTTGTGTACAATGTGACTTCGCGAGCCTCACACACCGGCGGAGTCTAAAACGGGAGAAGGGAACGAAGGGAGAGCAACACGTTTCTTTCTAGCTAGAGTGGTGTCAGTGACCTACTAGCCCTGACATTTAACTTATGTGGATGATGGAATGAGGCGCCTCGGATAGGTCCTATAGGATTGGGAAACGTGTGTTCAGGAATTGCCAATCCACGAAGCTGTATGTGTGGACTGGCCCTGCAGGATCCAAGGGTTCACTGCGGGGAATCCTAAGACATTAGCTAGAGTGTCTCGAATCGGTAGGAGCTCCTCCCTGGCCTGGACTCGGATGGAAATCCAAATTCCAAATACGACCCTACGGATTTGATTGTATTACTAGTACGGAGGCATAACATATGGTACCTATGCTTCCTAGGATTGATACATTTATTTTGAAATGTTTTGTTATGTATACTAATAATAATATTAAACCCGTATTTGTCGTATTTAGCATGTTTAATCACCATAAGGGAAAACTCTATCCTCTGGTGTGCGTTGCATTGTGTAATAGGACTTGAGTCTTATGGTGATTTCATTTTTCTAAAAAGCATTGCGTTGTTGCACGATTTATTTATCTGCTTGTTCTGGCACTTTTAAAATCATGCACGACAATCCATTGAAATAAATCCGTTCCGCATTAGCTGCATGGCCTTTGGATTTGCCATATTATTATTTATATGTTAGTTAAGAATTCTCACACCAGTCCCACGACTAACCTGTAGTTTGTTTCACCCTTTTGCAAACTCGGGTGCCCTCTTCTCTACACGGGCAGCCAAGTAAACAGGTTATCTTTCGCCGGGAGCCTTTCCTTGGAGCTGCTTATTATTTCTCTTGGATTTTCTTGCGGGAAGGTGATGACTAGGAGTTTGAAGACTTATCATTCGCTGCTCTTACATTTTTCTCTTTCCTTTTATTTCAGACATAAAAATTTGTTTTATTCCACGTTGTTTAAGTTGGAGTTGGAACTTATTTCTTTTCTGCGAATTTGATGTAATAATGTAGAAGTCTGTGACTGTGGATTTTCTGTGATGGACGACATTATATTTCCGCTGCTATGATGTTGTGACTCTATGAATTTCCCCATGCTATTTTGTATTTGTGATATGTATTATTGTATTTATGTTGTATTTCAAAATGATTTCTCCTACTTTCACCCAGTGGAAGTTTGGGGCTATCATAGTTGGTATCAGAGCTTTGGTTAAACTTAGCTTTGGAATATAGCATATTTATGATAATTCGTTTACATAGAATCACAATATTTTGTGGCGAACATTTCATGTGAATACATAATAGTCAGTCATTCTATCATTATCTTTTATCCGTCCTTTTATCTTGATCAACTCTTCAAATCACCATTATAGTTGTTCTGACTCTTTCCTTGATCGTACAGAACTAGCTAAAAATGAGTACCGCTGCCGCTAGAGCTAGAGCAAGGAGGCAGAATGCTGCTGGAACCGAAGAGGCTACTGTCCAAAAAGCACCACCACCCCAACCCTTTGATTTAGATAAGGCAGCTAAGAAGTACAAAAACTTGGGAGGGGTGCCATTTAAGGGTACGGAGACTGTGACACAAGCTCAAGCTTGGCTGAGGAACTGCGAGAAGATTTTTGGAGGATTGGAGGTGGAGGATCAGAGGAAAAGATTAGTGGATTCATGGCTGTTACAGGAGGAAGCTCAAAACTGGTGGGACACCATCACGGTTGGAGGAGTTGCAGACAATATGACTTGGACGAGGTTTAAGGAGCTTTTCAATGACAAATATATTCCAAGGCAAGTGGTAGAGAAGCTACATGATGAGTTCGCCAATCTGAAGCAAGGCGACAAGACCATTTCAGAATATGTACGAAGATTTGAAGACCTTTCCCGCTATGCCCCTGAGTTGGTTCAAGATGACTTTTAGAAGAATAAGAGATTCATAAATGGGCTTGCGAGGAAGTATATTGATAGAGCCACTGCTCACATCGACCTCTCTTTCAACAGGTTGGTGGAGTTCGCTTGTCGTTATGAGGAAAATGATAGAAAGAATTCCCAACAAGACAGGGAAAGGAGCTTAGCTAACAACAAAAGGAAGCAAACAGAGAAGAAGACTGACGGAAACAACTCTGGAGCTGCTAAGGGCCACGATAAGTCAAAGGTGCAATGCTACAACTGCCAAAAATTTGGGCACTACAGCAAGGACTGCAGGAATCCTAAGAAGGCCCGAAATGACGACACCAAGGAATGCTACAATTTCCACAAGAAGGGTCACATCAAGACAAATTGTCCGCTATTGAAAGTAGCGCAGATAGCACATGTGTATGAAGGGGCAAGTACACCATCTTCTTCCGCTCCTACTTCTTCCGAAGGAGCAGGTAAGCTTGATGTTTTAGATGGTACCATTTCTGTTAAAAATATCCCTGTTACTGCCTTATTTGATACGGGTGCATCGAGAAGCTTTATTTCTAGCAATGCGGTCCAGAAATTGAAACTAAAGCAAAGATGTCTTAAAGAGCCAATTAATGTTCATAATCCTGTAGGAGGTTCGATCGCTCTTGATTTATACTGTAGGGTGCCTATTTCTTACTCTTACTTTCGGTTCCCTTTCGACTAAACCATTATGAATTTCGTCGAGTTTAATATCATCCTTGGTCTTGATTGGCTAACAAAATTTGAGGCCAAAGTAAGATGAGCGGAGAGAATAGTTGAAATCAAAACGAAATTTGGAGATATTATTTCTATACCTTGTCACGGCTCAAAACCTGATAGAAAGGAATTCTGGTCTTCTCTCGAGATCACTCCTATCCCTTTAGAAAATATTCTCGTGGTCAAAGATTACGCAGATGTGTTTGAAGAAGTGGACAGCCTACCCCCACGATGGGAAATCGATTTCAGGATTGATCTTGTTCCTAATGCCAGACCTGTAGTTCATTCTATTAGGAGGATGACACCTAAAGAAAAGGAAGAATTGCAAACCCAAACCAAGTAGCTTCTGTGTAAGGGACTCATCCGACCTAGCTTTTCAAATTGGGGTGCAGCTGTGGTGTTTGTCCCCAAATCGGATGGTACACTAAGACTTTGTGTCGATTACCGCGATCTTAACAAACAAACATTGAAGAACAAATATCCCTTGCCCAGCATAGATGATTTGATGGACCAATTGAATGGAGCCAAGGTGTTTTCAAAGATGGACCTAGCCACAGGTTTCCACCAACTCCGCATAGCAGAAGAATGCATACCTTTGACCGCCTTCAGGGGTCCCGATATATTCTACGAATGGTTAGTGATGTCGTTCGGTCTATGCAATGATCCAGCCTACTTTGTTGACTTGATGAATAGGGTCTTCAGGGAGGTCCTAAATAAATTCGTCCTAGTTTTCATCGATGATATTCTAATCTATTCTAAAACTAAGGAGGAGCATGAAGGGCATTTAAGGGAAATGTTGGAAATTCTGCGAAGAAATGTTCTAAAAGCAAAGTTTTCCAAATGCACATTTTGGAAAGAGGAAGTAAAATTCTTGGGCCATGTTGTGTCAAAAGAAGGAATCGCAGTTGATCCAAGTAAAGTTGCCGCAATTCGAGATTGGAAGCGGCCCAGTACGCCCACCGAAGTAAGAAGCTTCCTAGGTTTGGCCGGGTATTATAGAAAAATTTTCGAAGGTTTCGCCAAGCTGTCTAGCCCATTAACAAAACTTACCAAGAAACATGCCAAGTTCAAATGGACATCAGATTGTGAGGAGGCATTCCAAAAGATAAAGGTGAGTTTGACTACTGCTCCCGTACTCACCATCATCGATGGCAACCAAGATTTAAAGGTCTATACGGATGCTTCTCAAAGTGGGGGTCTTGGCGCAGTACTGATGCAAAGGGGCAGAGTTGTTGCATATGCAAGCCGACAATTAAAGCCGCATGAGAAAAATTATCGTGTCCATGACTTAGAGTTGCTGGCCGTAGTCTTTGCTTTAAAAATTTGGAGACATTATCTTTTGGGCGAAAAATTTGAATTATACACCGACCATCAATCTTTGAAATATCTCTTCGATCAAAAGGATCTGAATTTAAGGCAGCAAAGGTGGCTAGAATTCCTTGCAGCATATGATCTCGACATCCTATATACGCCGGGGAAAGCCAATGTGGTGGCAGACGCACTCAGTAGAAAGAATGCCATTGTCGCAAGCCTTATCATTACCCCCTCTTTGATCGATAAAATTTCCGCTCTTCAAAAGGATGATAAATTTATTCAAAGAATTATTAAAAGAATCCAAGATGGAGGGAACACGAGCTTCCAAATTGATGGCAAGGGAATTCTTAGATTGCAAGGTCGGATTTGTGTTCCAAATATCCCAGAGCTCGTAAGGGAAGTTTTAGATGAAGGACACAAATCAAGGCTTTGCATCCACCCAGGTGTGAGCAAGATGTATAAAGATTCAAAGCGCACTTTTTGGTGGAGATCTATGAAGAGGGATATATCCATATATGTGAGCAGATGCCCTACATGCCAACAAGTGAAGAGCGATCAACAAAAGCCTGCGGGGTTGTTGCAGCCATTAGAAGTTCCAGATTGGAAGTGGGACCAAGCCTCCATGGATTTCATAGATGGTCTGCCTCGTACTAGGAAAGGAAATGACAGCATATGGGTGATAGTGGATCGCTTCACCAAGTCCGCTCATTTCATACCTGTCAAATCCACTAGAACTGCTCAAAGCCTGGCGCAAATCTATTTCAAAGAAATCGTCAGGCTACATGGGTAATAAACTAAATCTTTCCTTCTCTTCATAATTTGAATGGAAGTTTTCTTTTGCAAAATAAACATTAATCTTTTATTTTTCACAGAGTCCCTAGTAGCATTGTTAGCGACCGTGGTCCTATCTTTACTAGTAAATTTTGGGAAGCATTCCAAAATGAGTTGGGAACGAAGTTGAATCTTAGCACCGCGTATCACCCTTAGACTGATGGCCAGACTGAGCGAGTGAATCGCATTCTTGAAGATCTATTGCGAGCTTGCATACTCGTTTTTGGAGGGTCTTGGGAGGATCACTTGCATTTAGTTGAATTCTCGTACAACAATAGCTATCAAGCAAGTTTGAAAATGTCTCCATTTGAAGCCTTATATGGTAGGCCGTGTAGATCGCCAGCATGTTGGGTTGAAAAAGGAAATCGGCTTGTGTTGGGTCCTGACATGATCCGAGAAGCTGCGAACAAAGTTGACTTTATTAAGAAGCGGCTATTGGCGGCCCAAAGTAGACAGAAAAGTTACGCAGATGTAAGAAGGCGAGAACTAGCTTTTGATGTGGGTGACTATGTCTATCTGAAAGTCGCTCCAATGCGAGGTGTTATCCGTTTTGGAAAAACAGGGAAACTAGCACCCAAATTCATCGGCCCCTTCCCCATTCTTGAAAAGGTTGGTACCCTAGCTTACAAAATTCAGATGCCCGACTGGTTGCCTGGAGTGCATGATGTATTCCATGTATCTCAACTTCGAAGGCATGTCCATGATCCGGATCTAGTTGTGGAGGAAGTTGCACAGCAGGATTTGGAAATTACCCCAAGCCTAGCAGTGAGGAGAGAACCACTGAAAATCATTGGCAAGGAAACTAGGGAGCTTAGAAACAAGAAGATCAACCTAGTCAAGGTGCAATGGAGCGGTGATCCTAGAGACTGCACTTGGGAAACCGAGGAGAGTATCAAACAAGCCTATCCCAAATGCAGAGTGGACATCCCCGATTAGTTTTATTTTGAGGTACGCTTAAATTATTTTCTATTCTTTATGTTGGTTCCTACCCTTCTACTATTCTCTTTCCCTTTTCGAGGACGAAAAGTTCTTAAGGAGGGGAGATTGTAACAACCCGGAATTTGGGGCCAATTTAAAATTTTCATTTTGGGGATTTTGGGGTTGTTTAATTATTTAAAATAAATTATTCCAAATAATTATAAGTGGAAGTTTACGTTGAGCAAAGTTAATGCAGATATATTCAAATAAATAACATAAAGAATTAGAAATAGGAAGGTAGTCGGAAAAGTCAAACTTGAACTTTGACTAATTACCCAGGGTACGGAATAAACCGGATTTTGTTAAAACAAAAATATCTAAATCTGTTAATGAGTGTCTTTCTAACGAATCCAAAAAATCGAAGTTTCATAGCAGAAATCAAAAGTTATGGCCGAATGAATTTTCAGAAAGGTCGCTATAGAAAATATATCGCCCTTGAAAATTGGCATTTTGCATACGACCTCGGAATTCAACGAAACCACTTTTGTTGGGTCTGGAATGTAAAATTATTGCTGGATTTCAAATTTCATGATTTTTGAAGCTAGCATGTAAGCGTGGCAAAAGAATCTGTGTTTTGTCAGTTTTGGTCAAAATTAATTGACTGAAAAATATCCATTTTTCAAACAGTCTCGGAATGAGGCGAAATAAATTTTGTTAGGACCGTATTGACATAAGAAAGCCAAAAATAATTATTCTGAGCTAGTTGGTGGACTTGGTGGAATTAACAAGCACGTTCGAATTTAAATTAAATGATTTATTTTAAAAATAAAAGAAACATGCCTGTAACTTCAGAATTGGACTTTGGCAATAGCGCCATCGCGTTCAGAAGACGTCAAAACATTGAGTTCGATAGTCGTTGAGCTTCATTTGGAGATCGTATGTGAAACACTAATTTCTGGAATTATTGAAATTAAAAATTAAATAAAAAAACCCTAGGAATACTAGTATATATACGGCCGTACAATACATCGTCTTCCTCTTTCTTTTTCAACCGCCGAGACCCATTGTTGCTCAATTCTTTGAGCTCTGATTCCTCCCTCCCCTCTCAACGAAATACCATGCCACTTTGGAGTTTATTGTAGAGATTTTCGAGACCTATCCACGCATACCAAAATCACCTCGGACCGTGCCTCGTAGCCACCGCCCCGAGCACCCAAACGCACGCCGTTCGCGTCCCCCTGGGCCCCACATGCCGCCACCGCACGCCACCCCCCTCTGGCCGAACCTGCGCCTCTCCTCCTCGGTCCTTCTCCAACAAACGGTGCCCAAAACCATTGACTACAGATCGAGAAAACTTGAATCAAAGTTTTGAACATTCTGAAATTGCAAAGGTATAATTCGATTTCAGTTTTGCCACGCTTTTAAGCGTTACACAGTCTGTTGTTAAAAGTCAGAACTGTTCAAACATCAATAACTAACACATACAGATTCCGAATTTGAAAATTTCAGATCCGTTAGGACCGTGACGATGAGTAGGATCTGCTGTGATTGATTGGAGCATTCTAAAATTATTTGGATTTATTATTATTTTCTTATCCAGTCAAGGTGAGAATTCACTTTTAATTAAATTAAATGATTTAATTAATCTTACGTGTTGTGAATCTACGATGTATGTTGTGTATGTTATAAATATGAATTGTTGTGATGCTATGACACTAGATCTGTAAATTTTAATGTTAAACCTGAGTTGTAGTTGCTATGATCATTGTTGGATAATTTTACCAACCATGTTTATTGATATTCATGAACCATTTGTCTGTATATAATCAATTCGAATAGATCAACTTTATTCTTTAAATCATTGTTGTAGTTGGATTTGACATAAGTATTGGACATGTAGAAATTCACCTTTATACTTATGTGAATAAATAAAATATTAGATATGAAAATTTCACATTTTATTTAATGTGAATAAATGGACATTTTAACCACAGGAGAATTTCACTTATTATTTAATGTGGATAAATGGACAAAATTTATCGTATGTTAAGTTAACATTATTTTTAATGTTAACAAAAAGAAAATTCATCGTATGTTAAGTTAACATTATTTTAAATGTTAATAAAAAGAAAATTCATCGTATGTTAAGTTAACATTATTTTTGTTGTTAATAAAAAGAAAATTCATCGTATGTTAAGTTAACATTATTTTTAATGCTAATAAAAAGAAAATTCATTGTATGTTAAGTTAACATTATTTTTAATGTTAATAAAAAGAAAATTCATCGTATGTTAAGTTAACATTATTTTTAATGTTAATAAAAAGAAAATTCATCGTATGTTAAGTTAACATTATTTTTAATGTTAATAAAAAGAAAATTCATCGTATGTTAAGTTAACATTATTTTTAATGATAATAAAAAGAAAATTCATCGTATGTTAAGTTAACATTATTTTTAATGTTAATAAAAAGAAAATTCATCGTATGTTAAGTTAACATTATTTTTAATGTTAATAAAAAGAAAATTCATCGTATGTTAAGTTAACATTATTTTTAATGTTAATAAAAAGAAAATTTATCGTATGTTAAGTTAACATTATCTTTAGTGTTAATAAAAAGAAAATTTATCGTATTTTAAGTTAACATTATTTTTAATGTTAATAAAAAGAAAATTCATCGTATGTTAAGTTAACATTATTTTTAATGTTAATAAAAAGAAAATTCATCGTATGTTAAGTTAACATTATTTTTAATGTTAATTAAAAAGAAATGAACGCCGTAGGAAAAGTTACATCACTTTTAATGTAATTAAAAAGGATTTACATCGTAAGATAAATTTGCATTTTATTTAATGTATATAAAAAGAGAAAATACGTCGCATGATAAAAATTACATTTTTCTTTGTAATTAAAAATGTGAATTTACACTATATAACAAAAATTTCATTTTTCTATGTAAATAAAATATGAGTTTGCATTATATGTAAACTTACATTATTTTAAATGTAAATGAAATAGGAATTTCACCGCATGTAATCTTACACTATTTTTAATGTAAATTAAATACTCATTACACCGTAGGAAAAAATGATATTTTAATGTATGTAATATATATAAGAATTTATACCGTAGATGAAAATTTACATTTTATTTAATGTAAATGAAATAAGAGGTGACAAAAATGAAAATTTACATTTTATTTAATGTAAATAAAATAAGAAGGTGACAAAGAGGAAAGTTACATTTTATTTTATATAAATATAATCAGAATGCGACATGTGAATAAAGATTACATTTTATATGTAATTGGAATGAAAATTACATCGCAAAATCAAATTACATTTTAAATGTAATTGAAATTAAGAATGCACTTGAAAAACGAATGAACATTTTATATGTAAATAGGATTATAATGTAATTGAAAGATGAAAAGAAATGAATTGAACAATGTATTATAATTTACATTTTAATGTAAATTATAAAAGAATAAAATAAAAAGGGATAATTCATCGTCTAATTATAAATTACATTTTCATGTAAGTAAAGAAGAGAAAAGATAAGAGAATAAGGAAGGTGTATGTAAGAATGATGAGTCGAACGATATATATAAATATATATATATATATTTATATATATATATATATATATATATATATAATTAAAATTAAACGAATCGAGCGCGGTAGTTCGCGTTTTGAAATCGAACTTTTAAACGACTATACCGGGAGATCCGACTGTCGAATTTTCCTAAATCTGGAACCGATAAGCCCGTCTTGGAAAAATCTTTCCAACGATATACACTACATCAAAATTCAACGGTTAGATTTCGAGATATATGAAAATCAAAAGTGATTGAAAACAGCGCTAGAATCGACATTGACCTGAATTGTCGGTAATTAAGGATTTAATTATTTTTAATCAAATAAAAATAGGAAATAATCATTATAAATTAAAAATAACGATAAGAAAGAATTTTCATTATATATGAATATATATATATATACGAAGGTTATTTGGAAAGGCCGAGTTAATCTCATTCCGAATAACCAAACGACGTTAAGGTTTGAAGTAGAAGATGACGAATGAAGACCGTCAATCTTCCCCTCAGAAGGACAGCGATTGAGGCTTTGAATTGATTTGCTCCCAATTCAAGGTCATGGTCATTGCCCGAATGAACATGTTGATTGAACGGGTTAGGCTTTCGCTCAGACCTAGAGCATAAGCTATTAAATGGATTGTATGTCTGACATCATACTCTATCAAATATCACGTTATTGATCTTTTGTCGCATGTATGGATTTTTGGTGGCGGAGAATTTATTCTCTTGCTTAACACCCGTTCATATACTTCGGCAAAGGATTGGTAGTGTGATATGGAGTGATGATGTGGCATGCTAAGATGCATATGATCAAGGCTTTGTTGAAAAGCAGGCCTTGTGGGACGATCAAAGCATAGCCTGTTTAGGCATAGCTTTGTGTACAACGTGACTTCGCGAGCCTCACACACCGGCGGAGTCTAAAACGGGAGAAGGGAACGCAGGGAGAGCAGCATGTTTCTTTCTAGCTAGAGTGGTGTCAGTGACCTACCAGCCCTGACATTTTACTTTTGTGGATGATGGAATGAGGCGCCTCGGATAGGTCCTATAGGATCGGGAAAAGTGTGTTCAGGAATTGCCAATCCACGAAGCTGTATGTGTGGACCGGCCCTGCAGGATCCAAGGGTTCACTGCGGGGAATCCTGAGACATTAGCTAGAGTGTCTCGAATCGGTAGGAGCTCCTCCCTAGCCTTGACTCGGATGGAAATCCAAATTCCAAATACGACCCTACGGATTTGATTGTATTACTAGTACGGAGGCATAGCATATGGTACCTATGCTTCCTAGGATTGATACATTTATTTTGAAATGTTTTGTTATGTATACTAATAATAATATTAAACCCGTATTTGCCGTATTTAGCATGTTTAATCACCATAAGGGAAAACTCTATCCTCTGGTGTGCGTTGCATTTTGTGATGGGACTTGAGTCTTATGGTGATTCCATTTTTTCTAAAAAGCATTGCGTTGTTGCACGATTTATTTATCTGCTTGTTCTGACACTTTTAAAATCATTCACGGCAATCCATTGAAATAAATTCGTTCCGCATTAGCGGCATGGTCTTTGGATTTGCCATATTATTATTTATATGTTAGTTAAGAATTCTCACACCAGTCCCACGACTGACCTGTAGTTTGTTTCACCTTTTTGCAAACTCGGGTGCCCTCTTCTCTACACGGGCAGCCAAGTAAACAGGTTAACTTTCGCTGGGAGCCTTTCCTTGGAGCTGCTTATTATTTCTCTTGGATTTTCTTGCAGGAAGGTGATGACTAGGAGATTGAAGACTTATCATTCGCTGCTCTTACATTTTTCTCTTTCCTTTTATTTCAGACATAAAAACTTGTTTTATTCCACGTTGTTTAAGTTGGAGTTGGAACTTATTTCTTTTCTGCGAATTTGATGTAATAATGTAGAAGTCTGTGACTGTGGATTTTCTGTGATGGATGACATTATATTTCCGCTGCTATGATGTTGTGACTCTATGAATTTCCCCATGCTATTTTGTATCTGTGATATGTATTATTGTATTTATGTTGTATTTCAAAATGATTTCTCCTACTTTCACCCAGTGGAAGTTTGGGGCTATTACAATAAAGGTTTATAATAACTGGAAACGCTTTCCAAGAAATGTGAAGGGATGAACGAGTTTTGGAAAATATCTGGAAAGATATGGGAAATTGGTAAAGTAATGTTAAATAAAAGGGCCAGTGATTTGCTCGATGCTTAGTGTAAATTTGAATGGACGTTTGTTTTGCTTCGACAGTTAAATAATCGACTATCGAAGTGTTTTGACCATCGTGTCAATACGGAGAGACCGGTTGGATTTATTATCCGAAAACCACTCTGTATAGGCATAGCGCTGCGAATTAGATTTTGCTGAGGATAATTGAAGACGGAGTGAATTGCAAGGATGGTCCTGTTTCAAAATGGTATTTCTGTTCGTCCAATCCTAGGACAACTTGTATGGACGAGTGTCTGACAGAGCATACCTAACAAATCACGTATGATTGATCTCTTAAAGGTATTGTGTTTGGTGGCGGAGGAATTCGTTCCTTTTAGCTTTTTAAACCCGTGATAATTTTGGTAATCGATTAGTGAAATGACGGATCTGACGATGTGGCATTCAAAGTGAATGGTGGACAGATGTTTTGAAAAGATAGACATAACCTCAAGCCTCACAACCAGGAAATGACAAAAATCGGGCAGGCAGCATGGCTATGTGGGTCATTCCCATTAGGGTGTATTGTCACCATCTAGAGAAAATTCATATTTGTCCTTCTTTCGTTTCTATATCTTCGGATAATGGTTATGTGGGCCCAACCGTCGGTGGCAAAATATTCGATACACTTAAGAGTAATGAGTGGTCGGTCATATGTGGGCCGGGTTGCAAGATGTCCTTGTTGAACCCTAGTGTATCCCCTCTAGAGTACACCGATCGGGAGGTAGTCCCATAACTTGTCATAGTTGGAATCCAATCTCCAATAAGTGCCCTGCGGTTTTGAAACGACCCGAAATCCCCCTTACGGGAAATCACGTATTGAATTGAGAACAACACACAACGGAACGTAGACAGAAGAACATTTAATTGCTTATTACAACAATTCCATCAGATTACAAGAATATACAGAGTATAAACAAATATTACACATAAAATATCAGAGATTCAAATTACATTTAAATAGCAGCGGAAAATAATACAATACACAACTAGAAGTAATACACGGATACAGAGCTTTCTGAGTATCGTTCTAGCTATAAATCAGGAACCTGTGAATATAAATCTGCAAAACCAAAACTGCTAGCTGCCCGTGTCAAAATAAGGGCACCCAGAGTTTAGGTTAAAACAATAAACCTCAGGCCAGTCATGTGACTGGTGTGAGAACTAAAACAGTTATTAATCTTTATTCTAAAGTTAGGTAAATCAAGGGACCACGCCGTATAACACGGAACGGATTTCCTCCCAAGAATACCAGTGCATAAAACAACAGCGCAATGCTAAATAAAGAACAATGAAGCTATTATAAGACCCAGGTCCCATTACACAATGCAACACAAACTGGAGGATAGGGTTTTACCTTATAATAGCCAAAGAATGCTTGATACGCTAAATTTCGTGTTTTAATTCTTAATCAGACTCCAACCGTAAATTAGTAAGAGAACGATTCCCTAAGTATCAACCCCGAAGGCCGAAACCAACATCAGACCAATACCCAGGAAACCACCCATCTTAACTCATTTCCAGTTAGTTTCTATTTTTATATACAATCATAAATATCAATCATAGGCGGCATGAGCACCCCATCCCACTATGTCGCCATATATAGGATTACAATCAAAACCGCAAAGTCACGTATTTGGAAATTGGATTTCCATCTGTGAACCAAGGCAAAAGATAGTCCTCACCGAATTCGAGACGCTCTAGTCCGCTCCTCAGGCAAGCGCGCAGACAAGCCTTGGATCGTCAGGCCCGTCCACCGATGTGGATTAAAATGCCTGAACACTGCGTTTCCCCACCCTTTGGGGTGTCAATGAGCCAACGAATGACTCCATCGGCTTCACATAGTCACCGATATATCCGAGGCGCCTCACAACAGCAACAACCACATAAGTCAAACTCGTCAGGGCGTGTAAAACCGCTGACGCCACTTCTAACTAGAAGGAAACGCATGCCCTCCCTGATGTCCTCTCCCGTTTCTGGTTCACAACCAGGGTGTGAGGCTCGCGAATCAACGCTACACAAAGCTATGCCACACAGGCGGTGCTTTGATCATCAACCACAAGACTCGGCTTTTCAACAGAAGCCTTGATCATTTGCATCTTAGCATGCCACACAGGAAATTCACGCTATGCAACCGATATCAATCACACAGATTGAAATCCGATGTCAGACACACATCCATTTACAAGTCCGTTATGGATCTGAACGAAACCGGAGGAACCTTATTCCTTGCATATCCATCGAATCTCCAAGAACATCTGGACGATCACCAACTGATTCCCTCATCTTGGGCATACATCCCAATCAAGATCATCAGTAATTATCCAAACGACGTGAAGACCTCCGGTCTTCAACCACCGTCTTCATCTTCGACTAATCGTCGAATCAGTTATTCGGAATGGGGTAAACCCGGTCTTTCTGAATAACTCGCGTATATAATAAACAAGTGTCACACAAACACAACATACGCCTCATTCCAATTCATCAGTCACTAACCATAAATTAGCAAGAGAATAATTCCCCGAATATTAACCCGAAGGCCGAAACCAACATCAGATCAATATCCAAGAAACCATTCAACTTAGCTAACCTACAGTTAGCTTCTAAATTTCACATTCTTAGGGAAAGGTTCCCATTAATTTTATCAAAGATAAATTCTTTAAATTTATTCTTTAATCTTCCTTTGAATATCAATTTAAACCAAATTATGGTTTATCCAAACTAGCCGGGATTAACAAACCTTACCGAAGTAATCGTTGGTTTTAATTTCCCAATCCCAACCTATTCATCCCATGAAGTAAAACTGGTAATACTTCATATCTAACACCACGGTGTTATCGGTATATTCAATTACCATTTCACATTAAAATCTAATTAAATATTTAACAATCGCCTGGAGTAAAACTGGTGATACTCCATTCTCGATCTTTTCAATCTAATTAGAGATTCATTAAAAGTCTACTTAGTTTTAATCTTTAACTGGGTTAAAGAATTAGTGTCATTTAAAACACGGTTCACGATAAACCCAAAATCACATGCCATACTATCAGCTTTTAACCGTAAATTAGCAAGTGAGCAATTCCCTAAGTATTAACCCCGAAGACCGAAACCGACATTAGATCAATACCAAAGAAACCATTCAACTTAACTAATCTCTAGTTAGTTTCTGATTTTCTTAACTCCATTGGGTCTAAGAACAGTATTATTGAAGATACCGTTCACGACAACCCAAAATCACATTCTATTAATTATCGGGTTAAAGAACAAGTGTTATTTAAAAACACCGTTCATGATAAACCTAAAAATCAATTCAAATTCAATTCCAATTAAATACCATTTAATTGGTACACTTCGTTAAATCTAAATAAAATGATTTAATCTTTTTCTCAACTGGGTTTAAGAACAGCGTTAATGAAGACACCATTCACGACAAACCCCAAATCACATTTGATATTAGATACAAGGCTCTGAATAGAAAATATATCGGCTTATATTCAATATCAAATTCTACGACCAACAAATATCATATTGGAAATAACGATATATATATATATCTTTAAAATTTCCCCAACAATATCTGTATAATCACGAAATCCAACATCGAAATATTCCAAAGACAATTTCGATTCAAATCCATACCAATTCAATTATTGGAAATTCTGGTTACTTTTAAAACCCTTTTCAAATTCAATTTATTTATTTTAAAAATAAACAAATTATTATTCTAGTTCAAAACTAGTTCATTTCGATAAAAATCTATTTTTATCTATTCAAATATGGAGTTTTTCATCCCAATTCTTCCCAAATCATTTCTTATGATTTTACACAAATTTTTACTATTTTTAATAATTTTATCAAAGCCCGTACAGTCGATTTCCATCAACGGCCATCAAACTGCACTTACATCGACCTTTTCCAAATTTGATTTGGACATAATTCCAAATCCAACCGTTAGATTTCTAATTTCTAATATTCGTTAGAAAGCTCTTTTCGATACGAACCCATAGGAGAATCCGACTGTCGGATCTCCCGCAGTATCCATTCGAAGTCAATGGTCAAAATTCGCGAACTGCCGCGGCGCGGCGCGTTCTATTCAGGCCATTATATTATATATATATATATATATATAATATATAATATATATTTCGTCGATTTCCTTTTAAAATGTATTTTATAAATCGTTTTAAATTCGTTTTCAAAACGATTTCAACTTCATATTCAATTTCTAATCAAAATTAAAATTTTCCTTATAAATTCGTTTTAAATTCATTTCAAATTGATTTCAATTCAAATCGATTTTTAATTCAATTTCAGTTCGTTTTCAATTCAATTTCAATTCGAATTCGTTTCTATTCAATTTCAATTCGAATTCAACTCTATTCAATTTCAATTTGAATTCATCTTTAATTTGAATTCATTTCAAATTATTCGATTTTGAAATCACTTTTCAATATTCATTATAAAAACGAATATAATCGATATAAATATCGTTCGCGTAAAAATAGCGCATATCTAATCAACACAGCTTTATATATTTCGATTTCAAATATTCTATTCAAATATTTCGTTTCAAATATTTCTTCTCAAATATTTTATTCAAGTATTTCTCTTCAAATATTCTATTTCAAATCTGGAATGAGGCCCAATCAATTACCATAGATTTTATTTCTATGGATTTCCATACAACGCATGTATATATCAACAATGACAAATAATCAACCATCATCCAAAGTGCATTCTACAATGTATAAGCATCAAATATAAATATTTAACGCTCATAACAGTCTGTCAATCAATCGATCGACATACAACTAATTATTGGGATTAGTGTATGTCATATATCATCCCAATACCCGTGTGGGGTTTCAAACAATCAAACACAGATTTTATTTGTGTAGTTGGGCGATGTGTAAAATTTATCGTCCCAATCAATATCAGTCAAATGTGTGTATATAAACAAATCGTCTAATTTGTTTATAAATATTTATTTTATATACACGTTAAAAATTTTATTTTTAACTATAAAAATATTTTTATTTCAATCCACATCACAGAATCAACTACACATCAAAATCAAACAAACAAACAAACAAGCCGTCCATGGTCTGTGGACGACGGGTGTTTGGTGCTACTAAACACCGTTTGCATCCTAGTATATATTTTAACTAGAAAATTAAATTAAAAGTGAGAAGTTCTCACCGACTAGCTGCACCAAACGCCACGACTCTTCATATGTAGAAATCTTCGTCGTGCTCGCCTTTTGTCACTTTCGTTGCCCGCAGCCACTACATATATAAAAATCACATTTTTATATTATTGCCATGAATATAAAAATCATATTTTTATTCTTTCTGTAATATAAAAATCATATTTTTATTCTTTCTATAATATAAAATCATACCTTTTTATTTCTATAAACTAATTATTTTTAAATAAAAATAAACAAGTAAATCAAATAAAATAAAAAAAACTTACTTTGCTGTTCAAAGGGGGAGTGGGCTGCTAGGGCGGCGCTGGAGGCGGAGAGGGGTACTGAGGCGTCGGGGGAGGGGGTCGCTGGTGGTAGCAGGGTGGCGCCGGGTCTGTGGCATCGTGGGGGGTCTCGCGGTGGTTCATGCGGTTCGCGCAGGCCGAGGGAGGGTTCTTCGAACGCGCGAGGAGGGAGGGGGATCGGGGAGGTCGGTGGCGGCTCCTCTGGTGGGCGTCGGCTCACGAGATCCGGGGGAGGGGGCGATTTCGGTTTTACTTTTTTTTCTTCTGTTTAAAAATGAAATCGGGGGGGGGGGGGGCTGAGAGGAAATAAGGGAGAGGAGAGAGGTTTTTTTATTATTATTTAACTTCAAAAAGCAACTTTCTATTTCAGCCTCAAAACGAGACCCATCGCGTGTCGTCCATAGTTAATTACCCTCATTCCGAACACAATAGGATATGTATCGTAGGCTGATTCGACTGTTTCGATCAGTTTTCATCAAAATCAAAATATAACTCTATATATTGAATTTGAACGCACATTTCAATTTACCAGGGCCACATACGGCTTCTAAAAATTCTAGAAAAATATTTTCTAGCTTCGTATTGACGATACGGTCCTAACAAAACTAGTTTCATCGAATTCTGAGACCGTTTGAAAAATGGCCATTTTCCAGTCGATTAAAATCAACTAAAACTGGTCAAAAGCATTTTCCTTTGCCACGCTCACATATTGATTCGAAAAATTACGAATTTTGAAACCTAACAATAACTTGACATCACGGATCCAACAAAAGTGGTTTCGTCGAAAATCGAGGTCGTTTGCAAAATTTCCATTTTTAAGGGCCTAAATTCCATAGCGACTATTCCGAATTTTCAACTGGACATATCTTTTTATTCCCGCTATGAAATTTCAATTTTTCGGATTCGTTGGAAAGATATTCTCGATTAGATTAAATATTTTTGGTATCACTAAAATCCGGTTTATTTTGCACCCGGTACATTCATTTGAAATCGAATTTTCGAACTACCGCGCCATTTTCAATTCCTTTTATAATTGTAAATAAAGAATTATATTCTAACGATGATTCGAATAAATATATACGTTCTAATTCTATTAAAAATAAATTTCTCGTCGTTATTATTTAAAATAATTCATTTTAAATAATCAAAATTCGCTAAAATTGCCAAAATAAATTTTTTAAATTGGCTCGGATTTCCAGGTTATTACAGGTTTTTGATTTTATACTATGTATGTGGAGCGTGAGATGCAAGCATTCTGCTATTTGGTTATTTATTTGATTAGACATTATTATAATATCACTGGATTTTGATATCAAAATGTTTTGGGTTATAGTAAGGTAAAAACCGTCCATGTTTATGTGTGGGTTGGTCTTACTATTACCCTTTTGTTTCAAAAGGATTTTCAAAGTTAAACGATATGGTTGGAATTTACTCACACCAGACCCATGACTGACCCAGAGTTTATTTTGTTTATTTTCCTAAACTCTTGGGTGCCCAAATTTGTATGGCAGTCGAGTGTTTTAGGCTTTTACAGATACACTTGGATGAGCACAAAGCAGGAGACTTCACTGTTAATTATTTAGAGATTATTTCTGATGCGATGTATATGAGTTAGACTCTGATATGGTATGTATATACAAATTTAGTTTTGTATTTTAAAGATATGTTGTATGATAAATTTTATTCGTTCCGCTGTGAGATTCATATTTACTCTGATTCTATTTAGTTATGTTCTTCTTCTTCTATTCTATTAGTCCTATCATATCTTTCTCATCCTCTTATTTCTTTCTATCAAAGATCTGTAATTTTGTGCACTTTGAGTTGAATGAGTACGATATTAGTCAGCTCAAATTGGTACGGATTTATGGGCCTTTACAGCTTGGATCCATCACTTATCTCCCACTTCCTCTGCAATGACCATAGCCATTAGAGGCTTCCACTATAATACCCATAATACCGTCTCGTCCTTACTACTATGGAAACTCTTATTATTTATTTCTTTATTGACTCTTATTTTTGAGTGCCTCTTTTACAGACATGTTTTCTTCTTTTTTTTACTTACTCTATAGGCCATTATGGGGGCTTTTCCCCCTTTCTTTTTGTATATTTTATACAGCGTCACCCCCTCCATCAATTTGATGATGGGTGGACCCCTTAGTTTAAATAAAGATTAAGAAATGATATTTTGTAAAGGATGTCTATAATGGTATTTAATTAGAATAGAGGATTATACTTATAGAAATTTATAAAGAAATTGTGTAGAAATGATCTATGGAAAGAACTTGAAATTATGGAATGTGTTTATAAAAAGGGAACTTGTAAAAGGACACATAATCCTTTTTTATTTTAGTGGTACGAAAATTCTCTTTCATAATTTATGTCGACAGATTAGTGTTTATAGTAAATGGCATAAGTTTCTAACCCGTTTAGTGTGATGTTGACATAGGAAATCTTTCTTAATTGGTTTGTTAATATACTTATAGAAGTGAGATGAGCATATAGATATATTAAGGAAGATAATTTAAGAGATTAAATTAACAGAAGATTAATTGAATGAGGCTTAGTGGTTTCAATAGAAAATATATTTATGATTGATTTCATTCATTTGGTAGTGAAATAACCAACTTAACAAGTCTTGGCCAAAATACAACTTTGGAAATATCTAGGAAAAATACATGGGTTATATGACATATGTATCTTCAATGATGCTATATTATGATAAAAGAATCTTTTATTACTAGGACAAATGGTAAGGGATTCTATGCAGTCATATATCCTTTTTTTTATCAGGATAAATGATAAGAGATATTTTCACTAAAATAGTTAAGGGATAATCTTCCACTGCTTGTTTTAGTCTGTATTTATCAACAAATTGTAATGACATGTTGTTATAATTATCCAAGATGACGACAGGTTAGTTACTTTGACGTTATATACCTATATCAAAGTCCAATTTTTTGGAAAAGAGCACTAGTATATTATATATTACACGACATGATTGCGAGATTTAGTTCTGTCTTACTTTTTTATTATCTCAACGATATATAAATCTAGATTTTGGATGTTCGATAGTGAATGTCATGGATGTATTAGTATCGACTTCCGAGGATTAGAAAATGGTTGTTAAATTTGTTGTAGAAGGTGAATATTTAGCAAGATGGCTTTGTGGGGTTAGCTCATTAAGAGATAAGATTACCAAATGACTTATTATGAGTTTGAGCATATATATATATATATATATATATATATATATATATATATATATATGAGAGCGCATATTTGATAATGCTAAATAAATATTTTATATTATGTTGATTGATTTTTTGAGTGGCTTATGAACAAAGGAATAATTACCAAAATTATGATGTAGATTTATGAAGTGACAGTGAATGATAATATTTAACTATTACCATTTACTAATTAATTATTTTTTCTTGGCTAGTTTATGAGTAGTTTCACATTTTTATGGCATTGGTTGACTATATTATAATTTTTGGAACACTGAAATAAACACCTGGTGAAAATAGTTTCATAATTTGACTATAAGGCATTAGATATTAATGTGGTGTAAATGTTTAAATTTTAATAAAAGTTTTTTATTATAGTAAAAAGGGATATACTATTATGAAATAATTTACATAAGAAAGTAAGATTATACAAGTATGATCTATAACTACGATTTACATATAGAAAACATTTTAAACCAAGAAATTTATAAATGAAATCCAAACAAATTTGGAAATGTACTTTTTTTTGGAGAAAGTAATAATATTATTTGGAGATACTTTTGAATCAACTTTTATGTTTGGAACTTCACGAACGGAGACCGTACGAAAAGTTGTAGATGAAATGATTATGGACAGAAAATAGTTCATGAAATAAAAATGCAGTAACTCTTATCATTTATCATTGACACCAACAAATTCCAGGTCAACCAAGAGGTCAACCGGGCGATCGACTGCTCCATCGACCTATTGATTGATGTGGCTATGGCGACTAGTGTTTACGACTATGAAAAATTTATATATACGAATGGGTCTTTATAAAACTTAATATAATGGATATGGGTCATTTGAGTTCCCATAAATAAAAGCCTAGAACGCCTATCTGTTCTTCATATTTTCTAAAGGTAGCAACAAAGCGTTGCCATTTTCATTTCTCCAGTCTCTTCCAAACATACTGAAATAAAATAGTTTTCAAATCAAACAACAACAATTAAAGAGAACAAATTTAGAATTATAAGAAACTATTGGCCATTCCATGTAATGCAAATACTTTTGATTAATTATTTATTTTCTTTCCTTTTTTCCAATTCTTTTCCAGATCTACAAATTTAAATATGTATATGTTTCCCTTTTTATTTATATTGTAATTCTGTAGGGATATGGAAACAAAAGTTTATAAGTTATAGTCCAGAACTGAGATTTTGGGGAAGCCTTCAAGTGACTATAAAATCAGAATGTTGTTTAAAATGTCATCTTTTTGGAATTCCATTTTGAAATGTTTTGACTTTTTTAATTTAGGTTTTAATTTGATTGTCCATTCAGGAGATGTTACATTCTTTTGGCATGATTCTTAGATTACTAGAGTAACCCTTAAAATCGAATTTAAAGAACTTTTTGAGAATTATTGCTTTAAGAATGCCTTGATAAAGGAAGTTTATAGAGAAAATTTAGATCCCTATGGGAATTTAAATTTGAAAATATTTTAGATGGCTTAGTGTACAAGAAATTTGCTTTATTACTAACTAAGTTGTCAGTGTATCATATTGATAATAATTGTGATAGCATTTATTGAGGACTTGATAAGAGTCTAAAAATACTTTTCTAAATCTGTGTATAAGTTCCTTAATTTTATAGGTATTTCAATTACACAATTCAAGTTTATTTGGAAGGTTAATGCTCCACCTAAAGCTAAATTTCATATGTGGAAGATTATCCATAAGAAACTGGATACCATAGAGCAATTAAGAAAAAAATTATATTTGATTCTAAATGTTGTTTTTGTTGTCTATTTGATGAAAGTGCCGATTATTTATTTTTTTCCCTTGTGTTAAAACTAAATATATTTTGGATATGGTTTTAAGAATTTTTGTGTTTAGATGTTCGAATATTCTAGAAATTGTGATTGGTATTGGAATTGTTTTAAATTTGATTTTAATTTTAAATGTAGATACGTTATAGATACTTTAGTAACTATTATAAGTTTGTTTATTTGGTTTGATAGAAATTAGTGAATGTTTCGTTCTATTCATTTTACTACGGGTAAATTAATTATAAAGATTGTAACTTTTGTTTAGACTGGATTTCTAACCCTCTTTATAAGATGATTAAGGAAACTAGGCTTGGAGGATTTTTAGTTAAAGTTAGAAATAATTTGAAACTCTTTATTAGGATTAATAAGTATTTCAGTCATAATAGAATCTGCATTTGTTATTGATAATTGATTTTAATGATTATTATCGTTGCTTCTTTCTATACTGTGTTGTTATTTTATATATCCACATATATATGGATATATGTGCATATATATACACACACACACACATATATATATATATATATAGGGGTTGTTAACTTATTTTTTGTTTAGTCATTCTCAGGTTACAGGTAGATTGATTTTTGCTGTGGAGCTTATTAGAGAGTGGCTCTGAAGATTCATGTGTTTTATTATGTTGTTCTGTACATATTATCTTTGTTGGGTTGTATTATTTGGAGTGACTACTTTATTATGTAGGAATATACATACTTCATAATTGGGTGGTGGTCTTGCCGAAACTCGATTTTGAAGTATGATGGGCAATGGTTTATCCAGAGCTTATCCATCTATTTCCTATATATATTATCATAGTCAGTGTTGGTGTATGTACATTGGGTTACCTATCACATATGTTGATAGGTATTGCTGTATGAATTATATAAATACATATATTTATACACACACACTCTCTCTCTCTCTTCTTTTTAGAGGATCACACATTTTTGCTTCAAAAAAATGTCAGATTTTGTTTTATTGGTGTAGTTGAAATGCATATGCCTATATTTGATAAACGGAATTTGCAAGCTTTCTTGTAAAACATCTAAATCTTGTCTACAACTTTTTTTTCAACTTTTTGTTATCATTTACACTTTATTTTGGAAATCATCCCCTAAGTATTATTCATATTATGTCGTTGTTTTGATCCAAATTTGTAGAAATGGGTGTAATTGCAAGATTCATGTCAAATTCCCTTTTACTTTTAAGTCCATTTATGTTTTGGATTGTTTATGGCTTTTTTTATATTTTTGTTAATTAGCGCTTTTGTCCTCTTTACGCAAAAAGACAATGTTTGAAATTATTAAGGAATGCCCAAAATAAAAAAAAGGAAGAGATGTGTAAAATGATGCGTTTTGCTAATAATTTGCACTATTTATCCCAAATAAAATATTTTCTAATCCTTGTAACTTCTAATCCATTTTAAAAGTTTGGGCAGATTTACAGAAATTATAACAAAGGAACTGTAATGGGATATTAAATCTCAGCAAGTCAAAACATAAAAGGATTGTTCTAGTCAGTAGTTTGGACTAGAATGAAAATTAATTAAAATTAAAAAATTTGTAATTAAATAAATATAGAAATTTGAAAGATAAACATTAACGTAATAAGTACGCTAATATATATGTATATGTATGTATGTATATGTACATATCCATCCAAAAACACTTATAATTAATGTTAGTTATTATTAATATTAGGTAAACGTTAAATGTTGGTTAGAATTTAAAATATTCTCTGTTATGGGTATTAATTAACATTACCTATAATAAATAGATAATTTATAATTGTAACCATTGGTCTGATAGGAAATAAATGTGGAAATGAATGATAGTAAACTTGGAAAGGTTATAAGTGGTACAAATGAGAATTTAAAATTGTAGTTCCAAATTAAGGGAAATATATATAATGAACAAAAATATATAAAGAACTAAAATAATAGATAGTAATTAATGTAATAAATGGGAGTTACAATAAATGTGGATAATGGAATAGTAAGAGAATGATATAAATGGATATTATTTGAATGTCCATTGCCTTAGGAAAAGTGATCATTGTGGTCATTATTAACATATAACGATTTTGGTAATTAAAATAATGGGGATAAATTATCATAATAAATACTAAGTCAATAAATTATCTTAAAACCTATAATAATCTTATGTCCTACAAATATTACCCTCATCTAGTCTCTAGTTAAATTCTATGAATAATATTTCCAATTGGGCTTAGTTGATCGATGACGCAAGGTCCGTTGGGTTATCCAACAGAGGTTTGCATTATTCAACAGTCGGATACATGTACAACTGACGTGAGATATCATCGATCATAGAAACCTGTAAATTATTATCATAGTGTGAAATGTTCCTAGTGGTTTAAAGTGTTGAGGTCTTAAGTGGTTGTCAGGGAGGGAATAGCTCCGCTTAGTTTGGACCATTTCTCTTTCCAAGCTCGGAGATTCTGTAATGTATGGCTTGGAACCTCTTATCTTTAGCTATGGCTGTGATTGCACCTTAATTTGGAGACTTATGCTACTTTTCTATGTTTTATGCTTCTTATATACTTGGAAGTTTTTGAATCAAGGCAGAAGTTTTATGTAGCCAATTGTTGTAAAAGCTTGACTGAACTACGTTGCTTATAAAATGACTTTATTTTCCGTTGCTTTATTTGTCTGTCTTGTAATTTATCTGCATCTCTTACCTATAACGCTTCACTGAAGTTAATGCATTCCCTTTGTGAGTGACATTAATGAACGTGGGATGTTTCATTTGGTATTCTTCCTTTCTGAAAGAAGGAATCTAAAGGACAAAATAAGTCGTAGCCTATTTTAGAATTAAGGTAATAAGTAGTTAGGATCCAGGCATTTGGATATTAAATGATTGGATTCACCCTTTCCTTCAAAAGGTAAAGGCAGAGTTGTATGTTTCACACTTGTCGGGTATTAAGTGATCGAATAACTTGCCTTTTTCCGATAAGATATATCGAATGGCTAATTGGGACAAAATCGGTAATCGCTAGAAGAGTCCGCTTCCTTTAGGTAGTAAGTGACTAGGTTACAATCTGCCTTGGGATATGATATTAAATGACCGCTACAAAAGTATTATAGATATGCTTATCCTATGGAAGTATTAAGTAGCTCAGGGACTATCTAATAAACTCAGCTAGTAGTAACGTAAGGGTGTCATGGAGGAAGATCTTAAATGGTAAGTGTCGTCAACCTATCTGGTAGGTCGTAAGTGACTGCTTACTATCTCTTGCCCTATACGAAGTTAGGAAATGCAAGTGACAAAAACCATAATGAATGGTTAGGGGACTTTGTAGCTAGTGTCTTCTAATTTAGAATAGCATGTTGGTAAACCACCTAATAAGGTATTTAGTGATCAATGGATCCGCTTTAGGCCTTAGGATATTATAGGAATTTGCCTTATATATTAGAGGTCATAAGTGGCTATAAACCCACCTCTTTTGGTTGGTTGAGGTATTAAGTGCTAGAAAGTCCAGCTCTTAGTTGTTGATTTGTAGGGATGTTTAAATGTTTTATATATATGTAAAAATTCTATCTCAGCATATAATAGTATCATATGTTTGGGAAATAATAACTTAGGTATGGTAGTTAATCATTGTGCATAACTTTGCAAGATTAGGTTATAACTACTAACCTTGTTAAACATATTGCTTGTGTGAAACTAAACGCAATATGTTGGTGTATTATTGACCGTGTTTTACATTTTCACCTTACGAAGACTTATTGTTCTCACCCCCTCGCAACAAATCTTAGGCCTTGCTTAGGGAGACAGATCTTTAGAAGTGTTCACGCTTGGTTTCTGTTCTTGTTCTCTCATGCTCGTTGCTGACTTGGTGATTCGCTATTAAGGTAGTTGTCATTGTCGATACTTGTTATTCTTTTTTGTTTCCACTTTTAATTTAGTTTTATAATACTCTAAGTATGCTCATACTATTTATTTGCAGACACCAAATATACTTATCGATGCTTAGATGGGTTTTCGTTTTGATTTTTACTGAAATTTTTTCATAGAACAGTGCAGGTTGTTACATTTGGTATCAATGCTTAGCTCTAAACAATCAGAGGAATTAATAAATTTGGATGTACTAAGAGAATGTATTCGGAATTTTTTTTCAAATTTTCTTTAAATCTTTATGATTGACACTAAATAATTTGATGATGAATTAGTCATGATCCTACTTAGTTGTAATCTGTTTGAGCGATCATGAGTTAGAAATATTTTGGAGTTCGAGTTTCTGGCCAACCTCGTACCCCTCGATCAATTTAAAGATTATATTGAAGAGTATGAAGACAACGTATGGTGAATCCTATGGACTTGAGGTTTATACTAGATGTAAAGCTAGCTACATCCAAGAGAATCGCAATTTTTGGTTTTGGTTTGGAAGCACCAATCGAAGACCTTTTCTTGGTTCTGAGTAATCAGAAAATTCATGTTAATATGTCTTACTTGTATGGAGGCTTGTTAATGAAGTATATTCACAATAAACCTTGTTATGACAAGCCAGACATTCTTTTGTTAATGAAGTATAGTTAGGAGAAACTTTATTTTTAAACTTGTTTTGAAAAAAGGAAAAGAGTTTCAAAAATTCTAAGTTATTTTTCTAAAAAAATTATTTCCATATAAAAGGAGATTTGGTCCTGAAAGAAATAATAATATAAGTACATATAGTACGAGACCCTCAGTTTGTAAACAAAATTTGTTTTTAGAACAGTTTTCTAAAAAAAATTCTCATAAATAGACTAAGGATACAATTATATGTTCTCAGGGTATTTACTTCTTAAGTCTTCGGTTGACCCATCATCAAGATAAGGAGATAATTTCATATAAACTTGATATGAAGTACTAATGTAAATAATCTTGGGTATTTGTTTGATTGATTGGTCGAAATTGTTTTCAGAGATGAATGGGTAATATGGTGGAGAAGATCTCTCGCTAGATAAATGGTAATTATCGGTGTGCAATAGTCAGAGATGTCGAGACGAGTTTGGATGTAAGTGGAAGGTAGTACGATTCAATTATTATTTTTTTATTTCGAACCGGTCATTACGGGTCTAAGTTCAGACCAAGCCCAAAATAAAGCTATCGATCGACCGTCAGGTTGACCGAGCTACAAGCTAGCGATCGATCAACCACCAGTTTCAGGCGTGGCACGAACCTCAAACGTAAGATATACTACAGTCCAAAACTCAATCCCCTCATTTTCTTTCTTCTCCTCCAGTTTCATCCTTTAACCCAATTTTTCTCCCTTCTCTCTAATTCCAAACTCAAGCCTCCGTTATCCATTTTTCCTCTAACATGACCAAGTTGTCCATGTAGTAGACATAGCCTCTCCACCACTCTAGGTCTACATCCTTTCTCCCTAATTTTGCAATTTTTCAGGGGTTATCCTCATTCCTCTAATGTAATGGCGTGTCATCCAGTCTCGCACCCCAGGACGTAGATAGATCGCAACGAGCGAAAAAAAATTCATTTACCTAGATATGGCAAGCTTTGTGTTTCGCCTAGAATGCTTGATGAAATTTGCGTATTTATCCCCTTTTCATCTTGAGAAAATTTTTGTAGTTGTAAGCCTAGCACTGATCCTACGCTATGAATTTTTTTAGCATAAGTGTTATCCTTATTGTATTCATTTTCTCGATGCCTAGATTGTTATAGATATCGATGAGAGTACTAGCTTGATTAGACCGAAGATAAAGAGAACTCCGATCGGGTTTTTTGATCACATCCTAGTTGAGATTTTAGTTATATGTTGTTAGGAATGAATTTGGATACTGTCGGGATGGACAACACTCATATTCTTGATCGCATCTTTCATGGAAATGTCGATGTTTGAGACGTCGGCAATGTGCGACCAGTCATCTGTCTAGTTGTGCATATTATTTGGAGTAACATCATTCCCAAGGCTGGAAATCTTAATATGATTTACCTTTCAGTGTGAAAGGTCACTTATGCTATTTTGGGCGGCATAGCAGTCAACAGGGCCCAAGCACTGATGGTCCAATTTGTTGAGCCTCTTGTAGGCACTTTAAGGAATCATTTTCTTGACAGTCATCTCATCACTCGTGTCTTTCAACATTTTTCAGTGTATCCTGCCGGGGAGGTCATGAGCAAAAAGACTCATGCTCCCATCAATGTTTAACCTTTAGAAGGATTGGTATTCCATACCCTCCATCTTCTGCTCCAGCGCCAACACCACCCACTCCGGTTCAGCCTCAACAGCAGGCAAGTGCAACAGACCATGAGATCTAAGACCTTTGGAAAATTTAGGAAGATCTCCGAAAGGTCCGTAGAGAGCAATGTCAATGGGCGCATGAGATAGTACATTTTCTCCCTGCTACGATCTTGACAAAGACATAGAAATGGAGCCAGTTCCAACTGCACACGTGGACCTTCTCGTAGTATGTAGTCATTATCTTTTAGTGTTTGCAACATTTTTCTCTTTCCATTATTTATTTTCTCTTGTAATAGTTATGTGTTTGTAATGTTAGTATCTTTGTAAAATCGTAGATGATGTTATAGGATTTTTGTCTTTTGGAAATACCGTGCATGTCATATGCAGTTATGTATCATTTGAATCAAAAACGAAATCTCATTATTTAATCTAACTGACCGTAACTTCAAAGTTGAAGAGTTATGATCTTTGAGTTGTAAATTTTAGCGAAAGACAAGACAGGCATTGTTTTATCATAGATAATTATTTTTTCTTGTTCCTTAAAAGCCAAAAAATTGATTTTTGGGTATTGGCATTCTTCGGAATTTCCAACTTTTGCATAAGATTTGTTAGGTTTGGTTTGCATATTTTTCGCATACTAGAAATCTATCTACGTTGGACTATGATATGAATAGTTTAAATTTATGGAAATAATTTTTGGAAACATTTTCCTAATATCAATAAAAAAAGAGAGATTTTTTAATTTAAAATTAAGTTTTACCATTAAAAAAGACTGCACATTTTAAGATGATTTTTCCAAAATAAACATGCAATTTTATGGAGTAAAAGGTTTAAAAAAAAGTGATTTTTCGGGTCACGTGTGAAGCATAGGAAAGATAATTAGAAATATATTTTGCAGTTTTAGTAATGCACTAAGGTCGGTAATACGTTTAACAGTAACAAGAGAAAATTTATTTAGCTTTGGAAAAGTTGTTTCCGTACGTAGTCGACGAAGCATGCAAGTTATTATTTAACTCGTTTACATTTTAGAGCTTTTTTAAGTCTCCTTATGTATTTTACATACAGAAATTTTGGAGCATTGTTAGACAAGAAAGGTAAAATTCCATTGTAGAACGAAAATCAGAAAATTTCAAATTGGTAAGAATGTTAAAGTATCCGCTGAAATTCCTTTTTATGGCATAGGAGAAATTGATAGGAAATGATTTTAGATGCGTCATCATTTTGTATGTTAGGCATTGAATGAACAAGATTGGTTGCTTCATCATTCTATTTGTAATCGTGTGAAGGTTTTGGATGAAAACTGTTTTTCAAAAGCTACATACATATAAAATTGCCAATATATTTATGATGCTTGCATCATGTTCTAAAAATTAAGTGCATACATATTGGAGGATCCGATTTAGAATCATTATGCATGCATACTTTTTTAATTGTGACACATTATATATACGGTGCACATGCGCACGTTTGGTTGAAAAATTGGTTGTGTAGTTTATGGTAACTAGGTGTCAGCATCATGACCTAGTCAATGGTAAAATTTCAGAACAAAATTTCTTTATTGAAGGAGAAAATGTAACATCACGAAATTTGACATTAATTAAATTAACTATTTAATTAGGTTTCAAAATGGAATTTGGGAAAATGATGGAACTTAACCTTGCAATTTGCATCGTTATGTTCGTAATGGAATTTTGGTCTACTTTCTTGTTTAGAACATCACAAACGGATTTTGTATGAAAAAGATATATACATAAAACAATTATGGATGGAAAATGATTCATTAAGTAGAATTTCAATATCTCTTACCATTTATCCCTAGTCCCAGCAACTGCTAAGTCAACTGGGAGGTTGAAGGCGGTCGATTGCTAGATTGACCTATACATCAATGTGGCTGTGGAAGCTTGGGTTTATGGCTATAACTTTTTTATATAAATGGATGGACCTTATTAAAATATAATCTAAAGGTTATAGGTCATTTGAGTTACTATAAATGAAGACTTAGACCATCTTTTCTTTATATTTTTTGAAGGCAGCAACGAATCTCTACAATTTTTATTTCTCCAATCTCTTCCTAACTTTCTAAAATAAAATAGTTTTCAAACCAAACAACAAGATTTGGAGAGAATGAATCAGTATTTATAGGAAAATTCTTACGATTTATTATTTATTTTCTTCCTCTTTTTCCAATTTTTTTTTCAGATCTACAAATTTTAATATGTATATGTATCCCCTTTTTATGCATGTTATAGATTTGTATGGACTTGGGAAACCTAAAGCTATAGTCCAGATCTAAGACTTGGGAAGAGCTTTCAGATGAGTGGAGATGTAAATATTGTCTATAATATAATATTTTGTTTTGTTGGTGTAATTCAAATACATATGCCTAAATCAGACAATTGGAATTTGTATACTTTCATGTAGAATATCGAAATCTTGTCGGCGACTCTTTCTACCTTTTTTGGCATAAGAAGCCATTTTTGTAGTGGGTGTACCACTATTTATTAGAACGTGGTAAAAGGGAAAAAAGATTTTTGCATAGGTATAGAAACCCAAATCTGGTTTGAAGTGCCATAACATAAAACAAAACAAAACAAGAGAGAAGCATTACGCTTTGATACTATTAAGGGGGGCCACCTCCAAACAATAAAAATAGGAGTTAGACAAAATGTCTAAGCTACTAGATAACATAGAATAGCTCGCTTCCTCAGTAAAGGAAGATCTACAAGTGGTGTTGGACGGGACAACAACAAAGGTGAAACTGGAAAATCCCAAGGCCAGATTTGGCACATAGCACATATTCGAAGCACGGGAGATGAAGTTTCTATCCCAAGTAACTTTATACAACTCAAACTTATTGACATCACCAACCTCACCAGTCTGGATAAGCTCAATACTATCGCTAACAATCTGATTCATAAATTTCCTCTGGCCACTAACATCATCATTGATATACTTATAGAAGCTATTGCTCATAGGACAATATCACATACTAGAGAAGATGTGAACCCAAACCTAATCCCCATCACACCTGACAATATCCTCTAAAGAGCTATCACCAGAACGAACCAAGTTCCTCCTCCATTGCTGGATGAGTAAACAGGACCATCAATCACTATATAATCAAGAGGAGGTGGGGGGACAATCACGGGGGAAGTAATCTTAGGCACCCACTTAATAGCCAAATGTCTAGGTATCTACAAGATAATAAGGGGCCAAAGAAGAACCACCATAGCTAACAGGACAAGATGCTACAATATGATCAAACGATTGACATGACGAACACATATTCAGTTTCCAACCATAACGGACAACCACTTTAACAACCAAACCACTCGCAATCCTAACACTGATCTTATCGGGTAAAGGCTTCACAAGTGAAATTTCATTAAGTGCCTTAGCATAAAAGATCTTTTCTAAAGCAACAGTGGTATTCTAAAAACATTTTAATTTCCCAAATTGTTAGTTAAACAATTCAAGCATGTCAGGAGCTGCAGAACAAAAAGAATCAGAGAGAAAGGTCCAAACTAGAATCAATAAAACATGATATATAGCATGATCCATAGTCGAGCTCTAAGGAGTTACAATAAAGGGCTTGTCATAAATAAAAATCGGATCCGAACTAAGAATCCTAAAACACTCATCAAGTCTATAGAACTTGGAAAAAGTAGTAGACCTGTCCAAATGCACAAATAGGCCATCTATTAATTTCAAGGCACTACTACTTTTCTCTTTCACTATGGAATAGGGTAGGCAATTATCCAAAAAGAAACCCACTAAAACATCCTTCCAAAATTCGGCTCCTGCAATATAAACTTCAAACGGTGGTTCCATGATTCCAACCTTACCAACCATCTCAAACTCATATGGCACATAGATACCAACATTCATTAGCAGAAATTAGCACAACACTAAGCAATGCAGATGGACCCGAACCACCCCAAAACCTTTACACTAGGTACAACTGTGAATTTCAGAGCATTGCACAGCTTCAACATTCTCACAACTTAAGGCATCCACTCTATCATTATCAACACCCAATTTAATAGCAACAACAATGGAAACTCATCATTAAAAACAGGGTCGGACGCAACTACTAGAGGTATGGCAAAAGCCTCATCAACATTCACTAGACCCCTCTACCTATTGTTTTCAACCTCACATCTTGGTTATTCAAAAAAGTAGAAACACTGTTACCTAAAATACTAATACAAGTACCTCAATTGTCATTCAACGAATTTTCACGCATGTCCACAGAGGCCATCGACCGTTGTTTCTCAACAATTGAATAGACAAAAGAGGAGACATGGCAGTCTCACCAGATACTACAGCTAGAAAGAACGGGATTCAGGCATGACAGAAACATTCACTATCAAATCCAAAAGAGATGTAACTAGTCTTTTAGAGGTCGATGGAATAACCAAAGGAAACAAAGGAGGATGCTCAACCGAAGTAGATCTATTAAATGGGTAAGAACATGAAATGAAACCATCTACCACTAGAAGTTGTTGGTAGCCATGATTGAGTCGTGGAGAGCAAGAAACGGCCAAAAGTCCTTGATTTGTTTCTCGGAGGTGTTATTTATAACTTCTTTAGGTCCCAAGTTGACTAAGATGCATAACAGTCTACCTGGGAATGTAGAAAGTATGGAAGAAGCCTTCTTTTTGTGGGAGATGGCCCAGCCCGACTAGGTATGGACACATGGAGGTAGATCCCCAGTTGTAGAGAGCTAGAAGAGGTATTTTAGGAGATATGTTCTCAGGTGTTGACAAGGCCTAGGACAAAGTCGACCCATAAAATTCATCCAGGGATGGTCGACCCGAGATGGTTGACCCAGGAAAGTCGACCTGGGACTTGCACCTCTCCAATTCGGTGCATCTTCATGTGGTCTACTCTGTTTGAGCCGAGCTCATTCCACCCGGGGTTGACATTTGTCTTAAATGATGATCTCCATCGATTCGAGCTCTAGTCGAGTCGGGCTTAGGGTAAGATGTTGGTGATTGTGCTTCATAGTTTGTGGGAACCTTCATGTGTGGTAATTCCCACATCGAATTAGGCTTTAGTCGACCCAAGGTAGTATGCATTCGGAGTTGTTGGGCTTGGTCGAGCTCAAAGGTGATCGAGCGAACGCTTTGGTCGATTTGAGTGAATATGAGCTTGGTGTTATAGGGCTTGATCTAACCCACAAGTAATTAAGTCAGAGTTTGTCATATCTTTCTTAGATCGAGCCGAAGTCAGTTTGGCCTGGAGATGATGCTCTTTGCTTGGTAATGATTTGCAGAGAGATGAAGCATATTCTGATATGCCTAAAGTCCTGACGGCCTAGCCAAAAGGCTACTCAACATTAATAAGTTGATATATCTTTTTGATGGTAAATTCGCTGTAATTTGTATTTATTTATTTATTTTAAATTCGATTTGGGAGTTTGGATGTATACGTCGTCTCTTTTTTGCTAATCAAGTTGGTAAAGAAATGAATGTGTTGGAAGTGTCTAATATGTGACCCATCAAATGGACCGTTTGAATCAACCATTGGAAAAACAATGGTTTTCGTCATAATAGGAATAACAACGGGAAAGGTTCGAGTCAGTTTTTATTGCTCTAGACCCGTCTTGGGCTTTTTGAACCTTATCCAAAGTCGTCTCATAGGCCCGATGTGGATTTGGAATTTTACTCCTAAATCCGAAACCATATGGGTTAGGGTAGGTTTAACCTATCTTAAAATTCAATAAAATGGTGTATTAAAATACACATATTTATTTATCTACATTTTTTGTCAATAAATAATAAATCAAATATAAATAAAATTGTGTTTACAATGATAAGAAAATATAATTAAATGAGTTGTATGATAATGGTTCAGAAGATATACATATGTTGTTGTATAATTATCGTTGATGAAAAGGTAATCATTATAAAAATAGAACAATTTCATAATGTTTCAATAATGCAGGGGTCGGGTTGGGTAGGTCAATCGTTCCCCAATGTGACCTTAGACCCAGACCTTTCAAAAGTGGATCATGATTCTATCCCCTTTGAAGACCCAATGAGATGGATTTAAATGGCTCAGAACAAGAAATAGATTTGCATTGCTACATATATGTCTAGCCAGCATTTTTGGGGTGTGTACCTTAGTCCATTTTCAAGAGGGATGGATGGATTAAAGTTTCACCCAAATGATTCATACCATCTGGGTTGTTGGGTTCGATGCCTAGCAGCCTTGTTCGACCACCTCACGCTTTTTCTATATCGATGGTTGCATACACTTTCTCCGATTCTTTAATTTTGAAATACCCACCGCATTTTGAAATTCTTTGATTAACTGTCATGTAAACTTAATTAATATATGTATAGTTTGAATTGATTGAGGCCCAATTTATCGAAAACGATATTTAATTTATCGAAAATGTTTAGTGGAAATGGAAATAGTTAAGTTTAAGTTAACAATATTTAATTTTACACATAAAGTACGGTTATTTCAATTGAGTGTTGAAAATATACGTATATGTGTTTAAATTCATATAGTAGAATTAGATATTGAAGAGCACCAATCGTAATATATTATGTTCATAAAGCTTTAAAGAGTTTTTTGGCCACATCTAATAAATATTGTATATGACTGTTATGTAAATGTTCGTTTTATTAACAGAACGGACATTTATATTCAATATAAACGATATTTTTTGGATTTTTGTTTTGTATTAGACAAGTTACGAACACGATAACGAAATTAAATCTAGTAAATCATTTCATTTTAAATGGTTCTCAAAATTTCGAAAGCGCTTCCTTTATGTTCCCTATGTATACGCAATTGTGTATACTATACAGGGAACTAAAGTGAACTGATGCCGAAATTTTGTTGAATCATTTAAATTGAAAAGATTTACACGATTTAATTACATTATTGTATTGGTAATGAGAGGTAGGATGACCCACCAGCAAAAGTGAAAAATGATCTGTATACCAACGGCTTCCACCGCCAATGGCTCCTAGCCGTTGGAATCCACTGCTCCTCTTGCAGGGTTGGTATAAAAGTTTGAACATATCCCAAGCTCTAAAATGCAGCCGAAAGCCACAACATATTATTGAAAAGAAATAAGCTTAGAAACCACAAAGTAGATTTTTAATTTATCAAATATTAGCTTCGAAGATTTGGTCAAAATAAGGAAGGCTATCCTTGCGATGCGGCATGTTAACATAAAGTATCAAGCTGGTTCTATAGTTAGATTTATATTTTTTACTTATTTATTAGTCCCATCTGTCTCCCCCTTCCATCATCCCACTAATCTTTTATGTTTTGTACTTAGATTTCATGAGTGACATCCAAAATTTTACACTTCTTCTTTAATTGCTTGGTCGAAGAAAAATAATTAACGGCCTGTTACATTTGATATATCAGATTGGTATGTTTTCTAGCGTAGACAAACCATGGATGAAAGAATCCAATCGTAGAACTATGTGATATTTAGAGGAAGTACAGAAGTTTATTAATTTCATTGAAGAAAATGGTGGTAATAAGTAAATCTATTCTTGCCCTCGCACTCAATGTCAGAATGTGAAGAAGAAGATTAAATTAGATGACATTCATTTTTATTTGCTTGGATGGAGAATTGATCAAACGTATACCATTTGACATTTTCATGGAGAAGAATTGACGGGAAAGGGAAAAAAATTAGTCAAGCCATACATGTCAATGATGGAGAATATTCCAGAATGGAAGATCTGATCAATGATGCTGATAAATTTCATGATTTTCAGCTGATAATTCAATTCCACGATAATATTGACGAACCACCTATCATTGATGTTGACTGGTAGAACGATCAAAGTAAGAAGTATAAATAACTTTTTGATAGTGCAAAAGAGCCACTGTATCCTTCATATCCAAAAGGGATAACAAAATTGTACGCCATTGTGAAGCGGAATGGTTTGAAAGCCGAATACTGTTTTTAAACAATTGTATTAGAGCTACCGATGTAAGGAGATTCTAGGAAGGTTCTCCATACGATGGTGCAGTTTTTCATTTGATTTCCAAACACTAGAAAACGGAATTTTCTTCATCCACCATGGACAATAATATTTAGTTAACTATGGGTATCTATTAACGAATGACCACTCACCCAACTTCTCAATGTTAGATATCTTATCCCAGATTAGAGTGAAATGCAAAACCAATCGAACACTGTAAAGAGGTTTTTTATGCACACTCGCGTAGTGTGACTTTGCACTAGCATGTGCGGGGCCCTAAGAGAAATTTTAGGAGCCCTTCTCATAAAAAAAAATTTATAGCGGGCCCCTAACAATCTACATAACCTGTGAAATTTGAAAGAAAAAGTTTGTAATTTACGTAACACTCTAACATATATTTATAAGGTTCGAGTAAATGTTATAAGTGCTATAGTGGACATCCACGATTTCAATCAAATGTAAAACAAAGGAGAATATAAGTATATGACGTTATACGATTAGTATGCCAAACCCGTGACTAAATAATTATAAACTTCTTTCTCATGTTTACAAATCAAATTTCCAATATTTTGGAATATGATATCGATAATTTTTCAACAAAACCAACAACAAATTATTATAATAACGACACTAGCAAGGTGTAATGTTAAACTACAACGATAAATACTGTTTCACTATTGAGTAAAAACGATACTCCTTCTAATGTAAAAGATTGCAGCAATATACATATGTATAAAGAACTGAAATCTAACCGAGATGTAGAAGGAAATTCCGTCTAAGACTTGCCATGATAATTTCCTTAACATTTTACTCAAAGTCTTCAAAGATACAAAAGATGTGAGCTGCTTAGGATTGTGCTGTGTATGATCTTCTGTGTGGTATTCAGAATTGTTTGGATTTTGCAGAAAATGAAGAGGAAGTGGACATAATTCAAAAGATATGAAATGAGCAAAGTGATCGGGTTTCCTTCTCTATTTATATATAGTCAGATTCACAACGGTTATTTCTGCTGGGAAAATCATATCCCCATAACTCACATTTGCAACAGTTATTTATGTTGAAAAAAGATTGCATCTATTCAGCGATCACAATGCCTAGTTTCAGCCGCTTCTCTTAACAGTTTCTATAGCGATTCGCAATGGTCATTTTCGTCACAAACACCCACGTCTCTTCATCTATTCGATTTTGCAATATTTAATTTGTAATGGCTATTTCCATTGAAAAATATCACTTATGTTCATAATTAAACAGTCTCTTCTTCTCAAATTTAAGTAAAAAATCATCCATTTTTATGTAGCGAAAATATAACATGGTCTGCTCAAAGGTGCACCCGCTCTCGTCCCAAATTGGTTTCGTATGGAACGGCTGGGCTGCAATGCGCGTGCGTTTACGTTAGTTCATGGCCATATAGGTCCTCCCCCACACATAAAATTACCGAACCTTAAGTACCAATATAGGGATTGAGAATCTACTATATAAGCATGAAAATATATTTTTTGGCTATGTAGGACTTTATCTTATTCACAATTTTAAGGCTTCTAACAATTCCTCACATGAATGAAGATATATGGCCCCCGCACAAAGTGTAAGATCGCACGCTTTATATGAAAATATTGTTATATCGAAGATAAGTACATATTTCACGTTGAACTTTCTCTAGATAAAACTTATCGGATATACTTAGCTAGTCAATAAATTATTTCACCTTGAACCGTCAGTCATTTTTGTATAACTAGATAATATGCTTTACAAAGCATTATTTCACTTCACATTTAATCTCCTAGTTGTGTTCATTTTGATTCTAAACAATTATTGGTTCTAAGAGTGTTTATGGAATATTCTCGTAGTGCCGACCCAGCTTACACTAACATAAATGATCACAACCATTAAGAGTATCCTAAATATAACCCACTTGTTATTTTCAAGATAAGTTCATCATTCAAAACATAGTTTTAACCTTTAAATTCTTCTTTAGGCATGCATTTCTATATGCACCTTAGGAATTGAGTAGGACTAAGACAAATAAATGCATTATTTCTTGAGTTACTCAGAACTGGTTTGCCTATTTATCCTAGTCTGTGGGATCTCCAATCACTAGGATAGGTTTTCGTATGACATAACTCTTGTTGGTTTGGGCTTTTAAACTCATTCCCCTCAATGCGCAGTCAATTTTCTTTCTTGATAAACCTTTAGAAAATGAATCTACTACGTTATCATTTGTTCTCACATAATCAACGGAAATAGTTCCATTTGATAGTAACTACCTAACTGTGTTATAGTGTCGACAAATGTGTCGTGACTTACATTATATACAATGTTCTGTGCTTTTCTTAACGCTACTTGGTTACCACAGTGTATGCGTACGACCGGTACACGTTTAGGACAAAATGGAATATCTTCTAAAAGATGACGTAGCCATTCTACTTATTTGCCTGCTTTAACTAAAGCAGTGAAATCTGATTCATAGTGGATCGAGCTATGCATGTTTGTTTGGTAGATTTCTGTGACACCCCTGCTCCTATAAGGGTGAAGTTATAACCACTTAATTGGTTTCGATTCTTTAGATTAGCAATCTAGTTTGCATCACTATATCCTTCTAAGTAGGAATGATATTTTCCATAATGAAAAGAAAATTTTGTGGTACTTTTCAAGTATTTGAGCACTCTCATTAGTGCTTTCCAATGTTCCTTCCCTAGGTTGCCTATATACCTACTCAATCGACTTACTGCATAAGCTATACTTGTTAGGGAACTGGGTGTTTATAACCCAATGTTAATGAATCTTAAGGCTATTCAGACACTAGAGATATGAAATGTATACTATATCTATTCAAATTAAAACAAAAAGAAATAAGTAATAAAATAAAATGCAGTGAAGTAAATAACACTAGAATTTGTATACTGGTTCGGATTAACCAATCCTACATCCAGTCTTGCACTTCACCGTGCAAAATTTCACTATAACTATTTGCTTTCCACGGGTGGCAAGAACACCCTTACAATCTTGATTTCACAGGCTACAAGATACACCTTCTCCTTATCAACAGCGATAAACAATGGCAAGTAATTGTATCTTCAATACAGATTCTTGCAGATTTGGTACAATGATCCTATAGACCTCCAATGGCAATATATCTTTGAATTCTTTAAGGAAATAGGATAAAATCAGAGAGAGAATGATATGAATTCAAGTACAACTCTCTGATATTGTGTGGCTTACAAATCAATGAAGAATAGGAGTGAAAGAGAGTGGACTTGCAAGAATAATAGGATAGTATTCAATGGATTTGTGTAGAGAATATATGGAGAAGAAGGAGTAGAAGAAAACATGAAAATATGATATGAAAATTCGTTTCCAGGAGCCTTTAAATAGTGCTTGAAAGGATGTGTCTTTTGGTGAAAGGGTGGAGGGAAATAACTTCTCAAATTGAATTTGAAAAACTTAAAAACCGTTATATGTCGACATACCAAAATATGTATGTTTCCTTATATTTGTGGATTTTTGAGACGACCCCAAACCCCGTACTGACGGTGGCAAGGGTAATCCTTGGAATATAACACAGAAACAGATAATAGCAGAACAGAATTAAATAAATACACCAGATAATGCACAATAGAATATACTGGATAAACATAATCATCAGAGTTACACAGTATACAGGATCATACTTAGTACAAATACAGTTCAGCTATACATAAATGTCTACATCGGAAAACAAACAAAATGTACAATAGGAGTTGAACAGCATAAAAAGAGATAAATAATAGAATCCATCTTCAGCTCCAGCTATCCAGAAAGAACCAGCTAAACCTGAATATAAGGCTACCCATGTAGAAAAAGTGGCACCCGAGTTTGAAAGTGAAACAAACTACGAGTCAGTCATGGGACTGGTATGAGAAATCTACTCAACACATTTATAATATGGCTAATCACAGGACCATGCCACTTTCGTGGAACGGGTTTACTCCATTGGATTGCCAGTGCTTTAAAACAAATAATTCTTTTAAACATCGCAATGCTTTTTATAAAAATGAAGCCATTATAAGACTCATTTCCCATCACACAATGCAACGCAAACCGGAGGATAGAGTTTTACATTATAATGGCCAAAATATGGTTGATATGAATAAAACAAAAGCAATTGATATTATTACTAGTGTTTACATGTTTCAAAAACAACTTCGAATCATAACTATCAATCATAGATGGCATGGGTACCATATATCACGTCACCATATATATACAATCAAAACCGCACGATGTCGTATTTGGAAATTGGATTTCTGTCATGAACCAAGGCAAAAGATAGTCCTTACCAAATTTGAGACAATCTAGCCCATGTCTCAGGCACAGCCGCAACCGTACCTTGGATCGTCAGGGCCGGTCCACATGAAGTGGATTATAATGCCTGAACAATGCGTCCCTCCGCCCTTTGGGGCGTAAATGAGCCAACAAATGATTCCATCGGACCCGTATCGTCCGATCTAACCGAGGCGCCTCGCAACAGTAACAACCACATAAGTCAGACTCGTTAGGGCGTGTAAAACCACTGACGCCACTTCAAGCTAGAAAGAAAACACACGTCCCCCCGAGGTACTCTCCCATTTCTGGTTCATACCGGGGTGTGAAGCTCGCGATTTCATGTTATACACAAAGCCACGCCACATAGGCAGTGCTTTGATCATCACCACAAGACTTTGCTTTTCAACAGAAGTCCTGATTATTGCATCTTAGCATGCCACACAGGCAATTCACACCGTGCAACTGATGGCTATCAATCACACAGAATAACTTCCAATGTCAGACACACTGTCCATTTGCAAGTCCGTTCTGGGTCTGAACGAAACCGGAGGCACTATATACCTCTCAAACCCATCGATCACCACGTACGTCTGGACGATCACCACTCATTATCCATAATTCGGGATGCCTCCCAATCAGGACCTCGGTTACCATCCAAACGAGGTGAAGATCTCCGGTCTTCGACCACCGTCTTCATCTTCGATTTCTTATCGTTGATTCAGTTATTCAAAATGGGATAAACCCGGTCTTTCTGAGCAACTCGCGTATATAACAAACAAGTGCTACACAAACACTACTATGCATCATTTCAATTCATTAGTCACTAACCGTCAATCAGTAAGAGAACGATTTCCCAAATATTAACCCCGAATGCCGAAACCAACATCAGATCAATACCCAAGAAACCATTCGACTTAGCCAAAATTCAGTTAGTTTCTAAATTTCACATCCATATTATTTATAATATTTTATAACGATTTATCGCCATTTTTATTTATTTTAAAATAGCCAATTTATTCAAAACGACGCTTCAGGCCATAACGCGACCGTGGCGCTGTTTTTCTTCAGATTTGATTTAACACATATCTGAAAATCTAACCGTTGGATCTTCACAAAATTTACATCATTAGAAAAGACCCTTTCAAAACGAATCCAACGGTTCCAGTTTCGGGAAAATCCGACGGTCGGATCTCCCGGTATAATCGTTTGAAGTTTCGATTTCAAAATACGAACTGCAGCGTCGTTATTCGATTAAATATAATTATATTTATATATATATATAATTATATATATATAAATATAATCGATTCTAGCGCTGTTTTTCTTCAGATTTGAATTAAACATTCCAGACAATCCAACCATTGGATTTTTTTAAAGTTGGTGCTGTTGGAAAGGTATTTCCAAAGCGAACCCAACGGTTGCGATTTCAGGAAAATCCGATGGTTGGATCTCCCGTACTAATCATTTGAAATCACGGTTTCAAAATACGAGCTGCAGCGTCGTTGTTCGATATATTTCAATTCTATTTATATATATATTCTTCGATTTCAAACTATATGATTTTCATACTTTTGATAAAAATGATATTTTTATCAAACTGTCTTCTATTTCAACACTTCACAATTTTTAACAATTCATGTATATAACAAAAATGTGATTTTTAATGTAAAACAATTTATTTCAAAACACGACTATTTTATATAGTTAATATAGGTGATAAAAATAGGATTTTTATTATAAAACAATTTATTTCAAAACAAGATTATTTCGTACATTTCATATTGATGTTAAAAATGGGATTTTTATTATAAAACGATTTCTTTCAAAATATGAATACCATTCAACACATGAATTTCAATTCAACGAATGAATTTCGATTCAACACATGAAGGTTTTCTATAGTTTATATAAATAGGTCAAAAGGGGATTTTTATATTTAAAACACGAATACCATTCAACACATGAATTTCAACTCAACGAATGAATATCGATTCAACACATGAAGGTTTTCTATAGTTTGTATAAATCGATAAAAAGGTGATTTTTATATTTAAAACACGAATACCATTCAACACATGAATTTCAATTCAACGAATAAATATCGATTCAACACATGAAGGTTTTCTATAGTTTGTATATATAGAGTAAAAATGTGATTTTTATTGTTAAAACAATTTATTCAAAACACGAATACCATTCAACACATGAATATGATTCAACGAATGAATTTCTATTCAACACATGAAGGTTTTCTATTCAACACAGGAAAATAATTCTAACACATGAATATTATTCAAAATTTCGGCAGCATAACGGCAGGGTAGTTAAAACCGGGACCGTCCCTAGTACGGCTCCTCGCTCTACCTTAAAACCTCGCGGTTTTTGACAATAGGGATTCATGCATCTAGTTCGCACGCAGGCGGCATGTATATTTATTTCATTTCCACAAACTAATCCTATGTGGTTTCAACCAAATATTTCTCAACCACAAACGAGTATTTTTCAACCATAATCAATCAATTTCAACCACAAACAATTCCAATCAACCATTCGCTATCAATCAATTTTCACACCAATCACAGCCAATAAATATCGTCCATGGTTTGTGGACGAGGGGCGTATATATATATATATATATATATATATATATATATAGCATTTCACTTCTATTTCAACACATATATAATTTTTACAACGCATATATAACTTATACATCGAACGTACAACTTATACAACGCTTATACAAGAGGTGTACAACGCTTATATAACTCATACATCGACTATATAATTTATACATCATCGTTTTCCATATCGTTTATAAATTAGAAATCTCACATTGGGTTCCACTCCACCAAAAATAGTAGAAGGCTCAGAAAAATATGCGGTCTCTTCTAGAAGGTAGAAGACGTCCACACGGTCACGATGTTTCCTGTTTCATCGAATTTCGTCAAGAAATGAAAAAGATATGATTTTTCAAAGTTCGCAACGGTTTAAAGGTGTTAAAACTGTTGAAAATTAATATAGCCGTATACCTCGTTTATTTCTTCAAAACTAGGTTTAGATTTAATCTTCAATCCGTTGTGCTTCGTCCCGATCAGGTTACGCCACATCGTCAAGCTTGGAACGGCGCACCAGGGGGTGGGGGTTTCGTTGAACTCGAACTGGCGAGGAGGGGGTATCGGCGGTGGGAAGTTCGGATCTTCCTGGGCTCGATTCTCCAGGCACAGCGCACGGTGGAGGTCGAGGGTGGTATGGATTTGAAGGCCTTGAGGAGTACTACAAAAATCTTTACTGGAGTGGGGGCTAAAGGTGAACGGATTCGCCAGAAAATGGAAGGGAAGGGGGGAACACAGCCGTCGTCGACTTTGAGGGTTTCTGGGATAAAACGGGGAGAGAGATAATTATGTGGCCCAATGAAATTTTTTTATTTTATTTTATAATTTTTAAAATCTCTAAAATACCCATGTCCCACACGAACACCAATTCGAACCCAACGACTGTCGTCCCTAGCATTTTACCCCCATTTCGAACACAATGGGATATGATCCGTAGGCCCATTCGACTGTTTCAGTCAGTTTTCCTTCAAATTAAAATATAGAACATTCAATATTTGATTTGAACGTACATTTCAATTTGCCAGGACCACAAACTGATTCGAAAAATTCCAGAAAAATAAATTTAGCTATGTTTTGACGATACGGTCCCAACAAAACTAGTTTCGTTGAATTCTGAGACCGTTTGCAAAAAGGCCCATTTCTGGTCGATCCAATTTAACTGTAATTGACCAACACACGTTTTCCTGTGCCATGCTCACATACTAGCTTCAAAAATTATGAAATTTGAAACCTAGCAATAAAATCACATCCCGGATCCAAAAAAAGTGGTTTCGTCGAATTCCGAGGTCGTTTGCAAAATGGCCAATTTCATGGGCTATATAATTTCCATAGCGACCTTTCTGAAAATTCATTTGGCCATAACTTTTGCATCGCGCTATGAAACTTCGATTTTTTAGATTCGTTAGAAAGGTATTCACTAACAGATTTAAATATTTTTGGTTTCACTCAAATCACTTTTGTTTTGCACCCGGTACAGTCCGACAAAGTTTGAATTCAAAATTTGAAACTGCAGCGCCATTTCAGGCCTTGTTTATAATTAGAATTAATTATATTCATTTTCAAATGTCGATTCAAACTTACTTTTCATCGCTATTATTTAAAATATTTATTTTAAATATTTAAAATCCACTATTTTAGCTAATTTAAAAATTTTAAATTGGTTCAGATTTTCCGGGTCGTTACAATTTTGGTGATTCGGTTGAGGTCAATGGTTGATTAGATTCAAGAATAATTTTCGTGGGATCTTTAACAAGATATTCTAAGGTTCAACTAACTCCTCATCACTTCAAACACCTCTGTCCTTCAGCATTCATCTTTAATAGGGTTTGGTCTTCAATTGCTTTGATTATCCTTCCATTGCTCTCATTAAACTTCTTATATAATCCCTCTTTTGTACTCTTGTATATTTCTAAAAATATATCTACAATATATCTGATGTAACTGCACAACTTGAAGATATGTTAGTAGTCATGTTTATGTGGTTGTCATCAAAATCAATACCTAGGGTACTAAAAATCTCCCCCTTTTTGATGATGACAACCATATAAATATTTGAGAGATAAAAAATAATACTTTTTATATTTGACTCCCCTTAACTCTGTGCACTACGCCTATCATTTTTGTCTAGTATATTTATACCTTTTCTCCCCCTTTGTCATTAACAAAAAGGGTAAAAAGAATTATTTAGTTTAAACTACACAATATGTAGAGTTTGTATATGCTTATAAATAAAACACAAGTGGGGAAATCAAAACATGAAATAAATAAATAATCAGATGACTTTTAGAGTTACCGACTTTGCTGATGCTAATGACAAATCCTTTTCATACTTATCCAAGGTTCAATAGATTTCTTGTCATATGCTTTGAACATCGACTGTTTGGTACCTAGAAATTTAAAAAATATGCACCTTGGTACCCTTTTATTTCGGGGTCCATGCGGTTAAGTTTTGGGATGCCAAACCCATGAAGAGTTTGAATGCCCTTTCAAAATATAATCATTAGATAAATAAACCTTATTAATAAAATTATCAATATATTTTCCTTTTCAGTATTATCCAACCATTTTGGAACCCATAAGTTAATGAACCTATTTGGAGGATTTAACTTTAATTTCCTAGGTTTTGGTTTAAACTTGGTTGGTTTAACAGACTTAGTACATTAAGTACTATTTTTCTTTGATTTAGCCTTAGGGGTGTAGCTAAGTACATGCTTATTCTTAGTGTGTTTAGATGCAGATAATAATTTCTCAAGATTATCCTTCTTTTTGTTAAATTTACTAATATCAATTTTCATTTCATCGAAATCCTTACTGCGATAAAGAATAACATTGTCTAGAATGTTATTTTTTCATTTAGATTAGTGATCTATGACTTCATTGAAAGAGTTTCTGATTTTAAGGAATCTTTTTCACTTTTCAGTTTTTCAAAACTTCCAAGTGTTAAATCCTTTCCATTTTTATGGCCATTAAATCCTTCAATTTCATCTTCTAGACATTGTTTTTCTTTACTTAATGTAATAACCCGGAAATCCGAGCCAATTTAAAAATTTTATTTTGGCAATTTTAGCGAATTTTGATTATTTAAAATAGATTATTTTAAATAATAATGACGAGAAATTTATTTTGAATAGAATTCAAACGTATATATTATATAGATCATCGTTAGAATATTAATATTTATTTTAAATTATAAAAGGAATTGAAAATGGCGCGATAGTTTGATAATTCAATTTCAAAATTCAAATGAATGTACAGGATTCAAAATAAACTAGATTTTAGTGAAACCAAAAATATTTGGATCTAATTGACAATATCTTTCCAACGAATCCAAAAAATCGAAATTTTATAGCGGGAATCAAAAGATATGTCCAATTGAAAATTCAGAATAGTCGCTATGGAATTCTGGCCCTTAAAGATAGAAATTTTGCAAACGACCTCGGAATTCGACGAAACCACTTTTGTTGGATCTGTGATGCAAGTTATTGCTAGATTCCAATTTTCATAATTTTTGAATTCAATATGTGAGCGTGGCAAAGGAAAACGCGTTTGACTAGTTTCAGTTGATTTTAATCGATTGGAAAATGGCCATTTTTCAAACGGTCTCAGAATTCGACGAAACTAATTTTGTTAGGACCGTATCATTAATGCGAAGCTAGAAATAATTTTTCTGGAATTTTTAGGGTTCGTATGTGGCCCCGGTAGATTGAAATGTACGTTTAAAATTCAATATAATGATCTAAATGTAAATTTGGCGGAAAACTGATCGAAACGATCGAATTGGCCTACGTCGCATATCCCATTGTGTTCGGAATGGGGATAATTAGCTAGGGGCGACAGTCGTTGGGTCTTGATTGGTATTGAAAACAAAAGTCAACCCTCATGGAAAAATTAAAGAATTAAATTATTAATATATATACACTTAACTGCCCCAACCCCTTTCCCTTTTCTCAGAAAACCGATGCCCCCCTTTTACCAAATCGATCATGTCGCCCCCTCTCCTTGTCGCCTCGCCTCCGCCAGGGGCGACGCTACTCCTCCCGCCGCCAGCGCAAGGCACAACCCCCTTCCATCTCCGATCTCCCCCTCCGCACTCGCCTTTACCTCCTCACGCGCCCTCAGCCTCCCAACCACCGTGCCCTAGCCCCTCTTCCACCAGTCCGCCGCCTGCTGTAGCAGACCCCCCCCCTCCGACGAGCCTCGCAATAGCAGACCCCCCCTCTCCACTTCAATACGCAGAAAAACAGCCCCCTCCCTTATAAAATCCAACTATAAGTTTTTTTTTATCCTTTTTGTTTTTATTTTATTATGAAATCAGTTTTTCTTTAATGTTATTATAAAAATATGGTTTTTAAATATATTATTAATGTTAGAAATGAATTTTAAAGTATATAAAAACATACGATGTTCAGTTATAAAGGATACGAATTATAACAGTTATGATTTTTAAATTGATTTTTCTAGGATGTAAAGGTTTATTTTTTATAGTTAAGAAAGGTTTAAAAAAAATTTATATACGATAAGGATTTGTGAAAAACAAGAAACATTATATTTTTAGAAATGGGAAAAAGGAATGATTTTTATAGTGTTGTCGTGAATAAAAAGTAATGATTTTGAGTTAGAAAAGAGAAGTGATTTTAGTGTAGTAAAGAAACAATTTTTATTTATAGTTATAGATAATAAAAGTATAATTTTTATGATATAGAAAAGTTAAAATATAAATTTTAATATGATTAGAGAAGTAAAAATTCGATTTTTATATATTCATTAGCGAAGTAAAAATTCGATTTTTATATATAAAATGTAGAGTATAAAAATATAAACTTCATATTAAAAATGTGATTTTTAATATGAACAACATAGAAGAGACTACGATGGGATTTCTGGAAAATCCAAACCGTTCAAAAGGAGAATAGAATGGAGGAGTGGAAACCTCAGTGAGAACTCCTTACCTTTTATTTATTTTTCTAGTTGAAATATATATAAGGATGCAAACGGTGTTTAGTAGCACCCGACACCCGTCGTCCACAGACCATGGACGGCTTGTATGCTTGTTTGTTTGATTTTGCTGTGTAGTTGATTGTGTGATATGATGTGAAATGGAAATAAAAATATTTATATAGTTAAAATATTTTATAGTTGAAAATAGAATTTTTAACGTGTATTTAAAATAAATAATTATAAACAAATCGGAGGTTTGTTTATATACACTGATTTGATTTATATTGATTGGGACGATAAATTTTACACATCGCCCAACTGCACAAATAAAATATGTGTTTGTTGATTTGAAACCCCACACGGGTATTGGGATGATATATGACATACACAAATCCCAATAATTAGTTGTATGTCGATCGATTGATTGACAGACTGTTATAAGCGTTGAATATTTATATTTGATGCTTATACAGTGTAGAATGCACTTTGGATGATGGTTGATTATTAGTCATTGTTGATATATACATGCGTTGTATGGAAATCCATAGAAATAAAATCTATGGTAATTGATTGGGCCTCATTCCAGTTTTGAAACAAAATATTCGAAGAGAACTATTGGAATAAAATATTTGAATAGAAATATTTGAAAAAGAAATATTTGAAATAGAATATTTGAAAATAGAAATATATGAAGCCGTGTTGATTAGATTGACGCCATTTTGACGTGAACGATATTTATATTGATTTTATTCATTTTATAATGAATATCGAAAGTAACTTCAAAATCTGATATTTTGAAAATAATTGAATTCGAATTGAAATTGAATAGAAATGAATTCGAATTGAAATTCAAATAGAATGAATTCAAATTGAAATTGAATAGAATTGAAATTTGAATTGGATTGAAATAGAATTGAAATCGTTTTGAATTGAATTTAAAATGTATTGAAATTGAATTGAAATTGATTTGAATTGAAACCAATTCGAATTAAACTGAAATTGAATTAAAAATCAATTTGAATTGAAATAAATTTAAAATGAATTTGAAAAGAATTTATAAGGAAAATTCGATTTTGATTTGAATTTGAAAAGGAAGTTGAAATCATTTTGAAAACGAATTTAAAATGATTTATAAAATACGTTTTAAAAGGAAATCGACGAAGTATATATTATATATATAATATAATGGCCTGAATAGAACGCGCAACGCTGCGGCAGTTCGCGAATTTCGACCATTGACATCGAATTGACGTTGCGGGAGATCCGACCGTCGGATTCTCCTCAAACCGGAACTGTTGGGTTCGTATCGAAAAGAGCTTTCTAACGAATATTAGAAATTAGAAATCTAATGGTGGGATTTGGAATTATGTCCAAATCAAATTTGGAAAAGGTCGCTGTAAGTGTAGTTCGATGGCCGTTGATGGGAATCGACTGTACAGGCCTTGATAAAATTATTAAAAATAGTAATAATTTGTGTAAAATCATAAGAAATGATTTTTCAAGAATTGGGATAAAAAACTCCATATTTGAAAAGATAAAAATAGATTTTTATCGAAATGAACTAGTTTTGAACTAGAATTATAATTCTATTTATTTTTGAAATAAATAAATTGGATTTGAAATGTTTTTGAAAATAACCAAGATTTCCAATAATTGAATTGGAAGGGATGTGAATCAAAATTGTCTTTGGAATATTTCGATGTTGGATTTCGTGATGATACATGTATTGTTATGGGAATTTGAAAGATATATTTATATCGTTATTTCCAATACGATATTTGTTGGTCGTAGAATTTGATATTGAATATAAGCCGATATATTTTTTATTCAGAGCCTTGTATTTAATATCAAATGTGAATTGGGTTTGTCGTGAATGGTGTCTTCATTAACACTGTTCTTAAGCCCAGTTGAGAAAAAGATTAAATCTTTTTATTTAGATTTAATGAAGTGTACCAATTAAATAATATTTAATTGGAATTGAATTGGTATTGATTTTTGGGTTTATCGTGAACAGTGATTTAAATAACACTTGTTCTTTAACCCGATAATTAATGGAATGTGATTTTGGGTTTATCGTGAACTGTGTTTTAAATGACACTGATTCTTTAACCCAGTTAAGGATTAAAACTAAGTGGAGTTTTAATGAATCTTTAATTAGATTGAAAAGATCAAAAATGGAGTATCACCAGTTTTACTCCAGGCGATAGTTAAATCTTTAATTAGATTTGAACGTGAAATGGTAATTGAATTTACCCATAACACCATGGTGTTAGATATGAAGTATTACCAGTTTTACTTCATGGGATGAATAGGTTGGGATTGGGAAATAAAATAAATGATTGCTTCGGTGTGGTTCGCTAATCCCGATTAGTTTGAATTGATATTCAAAGAAGATTAAAGAATAAATTTAAAGAATTTATCTTTGATAAAATTAATGGGAATCTTTCCCAAAGTATAAGAATATTTGAATAAAAAGAATATTCTGAATTGGAATGAGGTGTATGTTGTGTTTGTGTAACACTTGTTTATTATATACGCGAGTTATTCAGAAAGACCGGGTTTATCCCATTTTGAATAACTGATTCGACGTGGTGTCGAGGATGAAGACGGTGGTCGAAGACCGGAGGTCTTCACGTCGTTTGGGTGATTACGAATGATCATGATTGGGTTGTACACCCAAGAGGAGGGAATCAGTTGGTGATCGTCCAGACGTATTTGGAGATCGATGGATATGCGGGGTACTAGGTGCCTCTGGTTTCGTTTAGACCCAGAACTAACTTGTAAATGGACTATGTGTCTGGCATTGGATTTTAGTCTGTGTGATTGATTTCTATTAAATATACATCTGTTTGGCGGCGGAGAATTTATTCTCTTGCTTAACGCCCTTCTCTGAGACGTACGAGCTCAGGGGTTATATATTGATGGATATCAATCGCATGGAGTGAATTGCCTGTGTGGCATGCCTAAGTGGCAAATGATCAAGGCTTTTGTTGAAAAGCAGAGTCTTGTGGTTGACGATCAAAGCACGACCTGTATGGCATAGCTTTGTGTAGCGTTGATTCGCGAGCCTCACACCCCGGTTGTGAACCAGAAATGGGAGAAGGATCCAGGTAGGGCATGCGTTTCTTTCTAGCTAGAGGTGGTGTCAGTGCTTAAACTGGATGACATTTATATTACTTTCACCTGTGTGGTTGTTGCTATTGAGAGGCACCTCGGTTTGATCGGACGACCCGGGTCCGATGGAGTTGTTCGTTGGCTCATTTACGCCCCAAAGGGAGGGGAAACGCAGTGTTCATGCATTTTAATCCACATCGGTGGACCGGCCCTGTGGCTCCTAAGGCTTGACAGAGTACTTGCCTGAGGCTCGGGCTAGAGAGTCTCGAATTCGGTAGAGGACTATCTTTTGCCTCGGTTCACAGATGGAATCCAACTTCCAATACGTGACTTTGCGGTTTTGATTGTAGAGCCTAGTATGGCGACATGATATATGGTACCCATGCCGTCTATGATTGATATTTATGATTGAAATTGTTTTGACACTATACACTTATAATAGTATCAAATGATTTGTTTTAACGTATGAAGCATGCTTTGGCTATTATAAGCGAAAACCCTATCCTCCGGCTTGTGTTGCATTGTGTGATGGAACCAGGGTCTTATAATAGCTTCATTTTTCTTTATTTAGCATTGCGCTGTTTGTTTTATGCACTGGTATTCTTGGGAGGAAACTCGTTCCATGTTATACGGCGTGGTCCCTTGATTTACCTAACTTTAAAATAAAGATTAATAACTGTTTTAGTTCTCACACCAGTCACATGATTGACCTGGAGTTTATTGTTTTAACCTAAACTCTGGGTGCCCTATTTTGACAAGGGCAGCTAGTAGTTTTGGTTTTGCAGATTTATATTCATAGGATCCTGGTATACAGCTGGAATGATATCCGGAAAGCTTTGTACCCGTATATCTCCTTCAGTTGTGTATTGTATTATTTTCCGCTGCTATGTAATTTATTGTAATCTCTGATATTTGGTAAATGTGTAATATTGATTTATACTCTGTATATTCTTGTATTTTGATGGAATTGTTGTAATAAACAATAAAATGTTCTTCCATCTGCGTTCTGTTGTGGCTTGTTCTCAAATCAGACCGGGCTTTCCTTACCGGAGAAGTTCGGGTCGTAACAACTTGGTATCAGAGATTTGGTTTACAAAGCTCAGAGAACAAGGCACCTTAGAACCATACGAAAGAATTCATAAGAGATTAGATTAGTAATATCCAATGGGAATGACTCGTTAGAGATGGGATCAATAGTATCCTAGAACGAGTGTGAAGGGTATATTTTTAAAGTGAAAACAAATCTTTTTTTGAAATTTAAATCAATTATTCGTATTTGATTATTTATTTTGTATTGGATTTGGACAGTCTAGAATATAAATATTTTGCGTATACGTCTGATCCACGTGTATTTGAAATTTTAATATACTGGATAGATATAGAATTACACTCTAATCACCCGGAGATGATTTTGATGATGGAGCTCCATCATTAGAATTTATGTTCGAGTGACGAAAGTGAGGTTTCTATATATTTCCAATTGACTGGTGTGAGAACCAAAATTAGATAGGGCCTATTGTTGTGATTTGGCATCAAAAACGTGATTTTTGACTATATATCAAAGTTATGAGTTTGAATTGATAATCAACTAATTGATTGACGGTTGTGTTGTTTAATTATTGTTTGATCAATTAAATCTGAACCAGATAGCCATTTTGAACCAAATAGTAAATGGTATTGAAAATTTATCACATTTGCTTGCATATACATGTACTTACATTGAACAGGTCATTATAAGGAGGCTAGAGCAGAGAATAAAATTGTTTGCCCGACAAATAGGTACATGTTTACCATAATTTACTGTTTTGTTTGGGTGATGATGATTTTATGAGCCGATTGGCTAGCCGCTTGGCTTTTCTTTTTTCTTTTTGATTGAAGAAGGCCATGGGAGGCTATATGAAATATCCCGAAGTCCCCGGTGTAGGGGAGGTTATGGCGAAATTTTTCGAAAATTTAGGGTGTTAGCCAAATTTTCGAAAAATTTGAAAAGTTTTTAGAAACTGAAAAGTTGAAGAACTTAAGCCGTAAAGAAAATAACGAAAGTTGAGCTGATTAGTTAAACAACTTTCGGCTTCGTTCCTTTTCGGGGATGAAAAGTTTTAAGTGGGGGAGATTGTTATAACCCGGAAATCCGAGCCAATTTAAAATTTCTATTTTGGCAATTTTATCGAATTTTGATTATTTTAAATAATAACGACGAGAAATTTATTTTGAATAGAATTCGAATGTATATATTATATAGATCGTCGTTAGAATATTAATATTTATTTTAAATTATAAACGGAATTGAAAATGGCGCGGTAGTTCGATAATTCGATTTCAAAATTCAAATGAATGTACAGGATTCAAAATAAAACGGATTTTAGTGAAACCAAAAATATTTATATCTAATTGAGAATATCTTTCCAACGAATCCGAAAAATCGAAATTTTATAGCGGGAATCAAAAGATATGTCCAATTGAAAATTCAGAATAGTCGCTATGGAATTCTGGCCCTTAAAAATGGAAATTTTGCAAACGACCTCGGAATTTGACTAAACCACTTTTGTTGGATCTGTGATGTCAAGTTATTGCTAGATTCCAATTTTCGTAATTTTTGAATTCAATATGTGAGTGTGGCAAAGGAAAACGCATTTGACCAGTTTCAGTTGATTTTAATCGACTGGAAAATGGCCGTTTTTCAAACTGTCTCAGAATTCGACGAAACTAGTTTTGTTAGGACCGTATCGTTAATGCGAAGCTAGAAATAATTTTTCTGACATTTTTAGGGTTCGTATGTGGCCCCGGTAGATTGAAATGTACGTTTAAAATTCAATATAATGAATTAAATGTAAATTTGACGGAAAACTGATCGAAACGATCGAATTGGCCTACGTGGCATATCCCATTGTGTTCGGAATGAGGATAATTAGCTAGGGGTGACAGTCGTTGGGTCTCGATTGGTGTTGAAAATAAAAGTCAACCCTTATGGAAAAATTAAAGAATTAAATTATTAATATATATACTTAACTACCCCAACCCCTTTCCCTTTTCTCAGAAAACCGATGCCCCCCTTTCACCAAATCGATCCCATCGCCTCCTCTCCTTGTCGCCTCGCCGCCGCCAGGGGCGACGCTGCTCCTCACGCCGCCAGCGCAAGGCGCAACCCCCCTTCCATCTCCGATCTCCCCCTCCGCTCTCGCCTTCACCTCCTCACACGTCCTCAGCCTCCCAACCACCGCGCCCTAGCAACCTCTTCCACCAGTCCGCCACCTGCTGGAGCAGACCCCCCCTCCGACGAGCCTCGCAACAGCAGACCCCCCTCTCCACTTCAATACGCAGAAAAACAGCCCCCTCCCCTTATAAAATCCAACTGTAAGTATTTATTTATCCTTTTTGTTTTTATTTTATTACGAAATCAGTTTTTCTTTAATGTTATTATAAAAATATGGTTTTTAAATATATTATTATTGTTAGAAATGAATTTTAAAGTATATAAAAACATACGATGTTCAGTTATAAAGGATACGATTTATAACAGTTATGATTTTTAATTTGATTTTTCTAGGATGTAAAGGTTTAATTTTTATAGTTAAGAAAGGTTTAATTTTTTTATATACGATAAGGATTTGTGAAAAACAAGAAAGATTATATTTTTAGAAATGGGAAATAGGAATGATTTTTATAGTGTTGTCGTGAACAAAAAGTAATGATTTTGAGTTAGAAAAGAGAAGTGATTTTAGTATAATAAAGAAACGATTTTTATTTATAGTTATAGATAATAAAAGTATAATTTTTATGATATAGAAAAGTTAAAAATATAAATTTTAATATGATTAGCGAAGTAAAAATTCGATTTTTATATATTCATTAGCGAAGTAAAAATACGATTTTTATATATCTAATAATGATATAAAAATATGGTTTTTAACGATATAAAAATATAATTTTTATAAAATGTAGAGTATAAAAATATAAACATCATGTTAAAAATGTGATTTTTAATATGAACAGCATATAAGAGACTGCATTGGGATTTCTGGAAAATCCAAACCGTTCAGAAGGAAAATAGAATGGAGGAGTGGAACCATCGATGAGAACTCCTCACATTTTATTTATTTTTCTAGTTGAAATATATACTAGGATGTAGATGGTGTTTAGTAGCACCCGACACCCGTCGTCCACAGACCATGGACGGCTTGTATGCTTGTTTGTTTGATTTTGCTATGTAGTTGATTGTGTGATATGATGTGAAAAAATAAAAATATTTATATAGTTAAAATATTTTATAGTTGAAAATAGAATTTTTAAAGTGTATTTAAAATAAATAATTATAAACAAATCGGAGGATTGTTTATATACACTGATTTGATTGATATTGATTGGGACGATAAATTTTACACATCGCCCAACCGCATAAATAAAATATGTGTTTGTTGATTTGAAACCCCATACGGGTGTTGGGATGATATATGACATACACTAATCCCAATAATTAGTTGTATGTCGATCGATTGATTGACAGACTGTTATAAGCGTTGAATATTTATATTTGATGCTTATACAGTGTAGAATGCACTTTGGATGATGGTTGATTATTAGTCATTGTTGATATATACATGCGTTGTATGGAAATCCATAGAAATAAAATCTATGGTTATTGATTGGGCCTCATTCTAGTTTTGAAACAGAATATTTGAATAGAACAATTGGAATAAAATATTTGAATAGAAATATTTGAAATAGAATATTTGAAAATAAAAATATATGAAGTCGTCTTGATTAGATTGACGCCATTTTGACGTGAACGATATTTATATAGATTTTATTCATTTTATAATGAATATTGAAAGTGACTTCAAAATCTGATATTTTGAAAAGAATTGAATTCGAATTGAAATTGAATAGAAATGAATTCGAATTGAAATTCAAATAGAATGAATTCAAATTGAAATTGAATAGAATTGAAATTCGAATTGGATTGAAATAGAATTGAAATCATTTTGAATTGAATTTTAATGTATTGAAATTGAACTGAAATTGATTTAAATTGAAACCTATTCGAATTAAACTGAAATTGAATTAAAAATCGATTTGAATTGAAATAAATTTGAAATGAATTTGAAACGAATTTATAAGGAAAATTCAATTTTGATTTGAATTTGAAAAGGAAGTTGAAGTCGTTTTGAAAACGAATTTAAAACGTTTTATAAAATATGTTTTAAAAGGAAATTGACGAAGTATATATTATATATATTATGTATATAATATAATGGCCTGAATAGAACGCGCCACGCTATGGCAGTTCGCGAATTTCGACCATTGACTTCGAATTGATGTTGCGGGAGATCCGACCGTCGGATTCTCCTAAAACCAGAATCGTTGGGTTCGTATTGAAAAGAGCTTTCTAACGAATATTAGAAATTAGAAATCTAACGGTTGGATTTGGAATTATGTCCAAATCAAATTTGGAAAAGGTCGCTGTAAGTGCAGTTCGATGGCCGTTGATGGATATCGACTGTACGGGCCTTGATAAAATTATTAAAAATAGTAATAATTTGTGTAAAATCATAAGAAATGATTTGTGAAGAATTGGGATGAAAAACTCCATATTTGTAAAGATAAAAATAGATTTTTATCGAAATGAACTAGTTTTGAACTAGAATTATAATTCTATTTATTTTTGAAATAAATAAATTGGATTTGAAATGGTTGAAAATAACCAAGATTTCCAATAATTGAATTGGAAGGGATGTGAATCGAAATTGTCTTTGGAATATTTCGATGTTGGATTTCGTGATGATATAGGTATTGTTATGGGAATTTGAAAGATATATTTATATCATTATTTCCAATATGATATTTGTTGGTCGTAGAATTTGATATTGAATATAAGCCGATATATTTTCTATTCAGAGCCTTGTATTTAATATCAAATGTGAATTGGGTTTGTCGTGAATGGCGTCTTCATTAACACTGTTCTTAAGCCCAGTTGAGAAAAAGATTAAATCTTTTTATTTAGATTTAATGAAGTGTACCAATTAAATAATATTTAATTGGAATTGAATTGGTATTGATTTTTGGGTTTATCGTGAAAAGTGTTTTAAATAACACTTGTTCTTTAACTCAATAATTAATGGAATGTGATTTTGGGTTTATCGTGAACCGTGTTTTAAATGACACTGATTCTTTAACCCAGTTAAGGATTAAAACTAAGTGGAGTTTTAATGAATCTTTAATTAGATTGAAAATATCGAAAATGGAGTATCACCAGTTTTACTCCAGGCGATAGTTAAATCTTTAATTAGATTTGAACGTGAAATGGTAATTGAATTTACCCATAACACCGTGGTGTTAGATATGAAGTATTACCAGTTTTACTTCATGGGATGAATAGGTTGGGATTGGGAAATAAAATAAATGATTACTTCGGTGTGGTTCGTTAATCCCGACTAGTTTGAATTGATATTCAAAGCAGATTAAAGAATAAATTTAAAGAATTTATCTTTGATAAAATTAGTGGGAACCTTTCCCAAAGTATAAGAATATTTGAATAAAAAGAATACTCTGAATTGGAATGAGGCGTATGTTGTGTTTGTGTAACACTTGTTTATTATATACGCGAGTTATTCAGAAAGACCGGGTTTATCCCATTTTGAATAACTGATTCGACGTGGTGTCGAGGATGAAGACGGTGGTCGAAGACCGGAGGTCTTCACGTCGTTTGGGTGATTACGGATGATGTTGATTGGGCTGTACACCCAAGAGGAGGGAATCAATTGGTGATCGTCCAGACGTATTTGGAGATCGATGGATATGCGGGGTACTAGGTGCCTCCGGTTTCGTTCAGACCCAGAACGAACTTTTAAATGGACTGTGTGTCTGACATTGGATTTTAGTCTGTGTGATTGGTTTCTATTAAATATACATCTGTTTGGCGGCGGAGAATTTATTCTCTTGCTTAACGCCCTTCTCTGAGACGTACGGGCTCAGGGGTTATATATTAATGGATATCAATCGCATGGAGTGAATTGCCTGTGTGGCATGCCTAAGTGGAAAATGATCAAGGCTTTTGTTGAAAAGCAGAGTCTTGTGGTTGATGATCAAAGCACGGCATGTGTGGCATAGCTTTGTGTAGCGTTGATTCGCGAGCCTCACACCCCGGTTGTGAATCAGAAACGGAGGAAGGATCCAGGGAGGGCATGAGTTTCTTTCTAGCTAGAGGTTGTGAATCAGAGGCGTTGATTCGCGAGCCTCACACCTCGGTTTGATCGGATGACCCGGGTCCGATGGAGTTGTTCGTTGGCTCATTTACTCCCCAAAGGGAGGGGAAACGCAGTGTTCAGGCATTTTAATCCACATCGGTGGACCGGCCCTATGGCTCCTAAGGCTAGACAGAGTACTTGCCTGAGGCTCGGGTTAGAGAGTCTCGAATTCAGTAGAGGACTATCTTTTGCCTCAGTTCACAGATGGAAATCCAACTTCCAATACGTGACTTTGCAGTTTTGATTGTAGAGCCTAGTATGGCGACATAATATATGGTACCCATGCCGTCTATGATTGATATTTATGATTGAAATTGTTTTGACACTATACACTTATAATAGTATCAAATGATTTGTTTTAACGTATGAAGCATGCTTTGGCTATTATAAGGGAAAACCCTATCCTCCGGCTTGTGTTGCATTGTGTGATGGGACCTGGGTCTTGTAATAGCTTCATTTTTCTTTATTTAGCGTTGCGCTGTTTGTTTTATGCACTGGTATTCTTGGGAGTAAACCTGTTCCATGTTATATGGCATGGTCCCTTGATTTACCTAACTTTAAAATAAAGATTAATAATTGTTTTAGTTCTCACATCAGTCACATGACTGACCTGGAGTTTATTGTTTTAACCTAAACTCTGGGTGTCCCTATTTTGACACGGGCAGCTAGTAGTTTTGGTTTTGCAGATTTATATTCACAGGATCCTGGTTTATAGCTGGAATGATATGCGGAAAGCTTTGTATCTGTATATCTCCTTCAGTTGTGTATTGTATTATTTTCCGCTGCTATGTAATTTATTGTAATCTCTGATTTTTGGTAATTGTGTAATATTGATTTATACTCTGTATATTCTTGTATTCTGATGGAATTGTTGTAATAAACAATAAAATGTTCTTCCGTCTGCGTTCTGTTGTGGCTTGTTCTCAACTCAGACCGAGCTTTCCTTACCGGGGAAGTTCGGGTCGTAACACTTAATTTTCATTAAATATTTTTATTTTATCTATTTCTACCAAACTATTATCATACTCTTTCCTAAGTATTTCATATCTCTGATGCATGTCATTTAAAATTTTAGTAATTTCTTTATCGAAATTCCATACCTGGTCATCCATTGCCATGAAGCATAAGCTGACCTTTTCTGTTTTTGAATCACCATCGCTTAATGATGTGTCATCCCATGTTGCATTGAATGCTTGTTTCCTCACCTTATTGAAAGTATTTGAAAAGTACATTGGTTTTCTCAAGTTGGGACACTCTCTTTTCAAATGACTGGGTTTATCACATTTGAAGCATTTAACAACATTTCCATTTCTAGAATTATTGTTGTTAGTTTTTCAAAGTTTCTTCGTTATCCATTACTTCAAGAATTTATTGATCTTCTTGGTAATAAGCTCGAGATCGTCATCAATAACATCGTCATATGATTCATCATTGTCAATCATAGCATTAAGTGCTAGTGATTTCTTCTCATTTCCTTGATTCTCTTTTCTTACCTACAACTTTACTTCATATGACATTAGATTACCAATTAATTCTTCTATTGACATAGTACTAATATCATTGGCTTCTTCGATTTCCAGAGTCTTCAGATCCCATTCACTAGGAAGTGAATTCAAGATCTTTCTGACTTGGTCTTCTTTAGTAATTTTCTTTCCTAATGATATTAAGGCATGTGCCATATCTTGAAATCTAGAATACATATCAGAAATAGACTTATTTGATTTCATTTGAAAGAGTTGAAACTAATGAGTTAGCGTAGATATCTTTTTCTGTTTTACTTTATTAGTGCCTTCATGTGTGACTTTCAGTGTTCTCCAAATTTCATATGTAGAACTACATATAGAAACTTGATTAAATTCATTTATATCTAAAGAGAAAAATAAAATGTTCATGGCCTTAGAATTATTAACCGCTTGTGTCTTTTGGTCTAGTGTCCATTCTGAATATTCAATTTGAGACTCTATATATTCTACTTAGGTAATGTTCCAAATATATAAACCATAAGTATGCAAATAAAATTCCATCCTACAAGCCCAATAAGCATAATTACTGCCATCAATTAGAAGGGGTCTAGTGGTAGATTGCCCTTCTATAAAAGAACTAATAATGGTGTTACTAGTTTCACTAACCATTTATTAATTTTCAAAAAAAATGAGATTATGATAACTTTGATAACCTTGCTCTGATACCGATTGTTAGGGAACTGGGTGCCTATATCCTAATGTTAATGGATCTTAAGGCTATTCAGACACTAGAGAGATGAAGTGTATTTACTATATCTATTCAAATTAAAACAGAAAGAAACAAGTAATAAAAGAAAATGCAGTAAAGTAAATAACACCAAGATTTTTATACTGGTTCGGATTAACCAATCCTACATCCAGTCCTGCACTTCACCGACAGAATTTCACTAATCGCTTGCTTTCCACAGGTGGAAAGAACACCTTTATAATCTTAATTTCATAGGCTACAAGATACACCTTCTCCTTATCAACAACAACAAACAATGGCACGTAGTTGTATCTTCAATACAGATTCTTGCAGATTTAGTACAATGATCCTATAAACCTCCAATGGCAATATATATTTGAATTTTTTTAGGAAATAGGATAAAATCAGAGAGAGAATTATATGATTCAAGTACAACTCTCTAATATTGTGTGGCTTGCAAATCAATGAATAATAGGAGTGAAAGGGAGTGGATTTTCATGAATAACAGGATGGTATTCAATGGATTTGTGTAGATAATATATGGAGAAGGAGTAGATATGATGTGAAAATTCATTTCCAGGAGCCTTTAAATAGTATTTGAAAGGATGTGTCTTTTGGTGAAAGGGGGGAGGGAAATAACTTCTCAATTAGAATTTGTAAATGTGAAAAACCGTTATATGTCGACATACCAAAATATGTATGTCGACATGTCTTGTGTTGCAAAAGACATATAATGATCCGAACTTCCCCAGTCTCCGAAGAGAAGAGAAAGAACGGATTGAGTTGAGAACACGACAAATCAACACAAACAGAAGAACATTTTATTGCTTATTACAACAATTCCATTAGAATGCAAGAAAAAACAGAGTATGAATAAATTTTACACATCATAAAATATCAGAGATTATAATATATTACATAGCAGCGGAAAAATAATACAATACATAATTGAAAGAGATAAACGGATACAGAGCTTTCCAAGTATCGTTTCAGCTGTAAACCAGGATCCTATGAATACAAATCTGCAAAACCAAAACTACTAGCTGCCCATATGGAAAATAAGGGCACCAGAGTTTAGGTTAAAACAATAAACTCCAGGTCAGTCATGTGACTAGTGTGAGAACTAAAACAGTTATTAATCTTTATTTTTAAAGTTAGATAAATCAAGGGACCACGCCGTATAACACGGAACGGTTTCCTCCCAAGAATACCAGTGCATAAAACAAACAGCGCAATGCTAAATAAAGAACAATGATGCTATTACAAGACCCAGCCCCCATCACACAATGCAACGCAACACGGAGGATAGAGTTTTACCTTATAATAGCCAAATAATGCTTGATATGTGAAATTTAATCTTTTATTATCACTATAAGTGAAGAAATCAACTTCAAATATAAATGTATCAATCATAGACGACATAGTGCCCCTATCCCACTATGTCGCCATACTAGGCTCTACAAATAAAACTGAAATGCCACGTATTGGAAATTGGATTTCCGTCATGAGTCGAGGCCAGGGATGGCTCCTCACTGATTCGGGACACTCCACTAAATGCCTTAGGATCTCCCACAGAAGACCCCTGGATCTTCAGGGCTCGTCCTCCCTTACGTTTGAGGATTGGTTATTCCTGAACACATGTTTCCCGGTCCTATCGGACCTATATCCATCGGCTCCGAAGAGACCGATATATCCGAGGCGCCTTACAATCCAACAACCATATAGGTAAAATAAAAACAATGTCAGGGCTAATAAAATGATGACACCACTCATAGCTAGAAAGAAACGTCGTACACTCCCTGCAGTCACGATCCCGTTTTTGACTCATACCGAGGTGTGATTCTCGCGAATTAACGCCATACACAAAGTTACGCTGTATTAAAGTCGTGATTTTATCATCAATCACAAGACTCTGCTTTTCAACAAGAGCCTTGATCACTGCAGCTCAGCATGCCACACAGGCAGTCATGCCATGCGACTGATATCTATCGATATATAACCTCTGAGCTCGTATGTCTCAGAGAAAGGCGTTAAGCAAGAGAATAAATTCTCCGCTGCCAAACAGATATATATTTAATAGAAATCAATCAACACAGAATAAAATCCAATGTCAGACACACAATCCATTTACAAGTTCGTTCTGGGTCTGAACGAAATTGGAGGCACCTTATGTAACACCCCACCTCCGCTAGGGTCACTCACAAAGGGAATGCACTAGTTTTGGTGGAGTATTATCTAGGTAAACATGCACAGAGATATCACAAGGCAGAACATAAATAAAGCAGTGGTAGAAATTAAAAACCAACTTTTTATTATTTTCCAGAAAAGAGTCATAAGCTCATATATCCAAAATACAAATTATTCCATTACATCCAGTTCATAATAAAGAAGCATAAACTTAAAACAAAAGTAAATTATTCCCCATAAATAGCAGAAGCAGCCATAGCATAGCCCAAGACCAAACCGTACATGAGCTATCAGAATGCAAGCTAAATCCAAGCTAAGAGCTAGTGTTTCCTCCCTAAGAACCTGGGGGAAGAAACGAAAGAAAAAGGGGCGAAAGAAAAAGGGTCAGTCATAAAGACTGGTAGGCCCTAGTAACTTTCAGTATGAAATCTCGTAAAGGTAACATGATACGTGAAAACTGGAATTAAACATAAGGATGATAACAGAACTAGTAGGATAATTAAGATAACAAGATAAGTCAAGTCTGGCATCGCATGTTCAAGGTTCGCTGCACCAAATGTACTAGTGTTCTAACCCCTGTCAAGTATTAATCATGAAATTTTCCCTTGGCCCAGTATCATGAAGTGACCCATTACGAGGTCCTACAGTACGATCTATTATTCGATCGGCTCCCTACAAGTCCTAGCTCGTCATGTGTCTATGTCATACAGCCCTATCCAGAAATGTAGTTACCTGTGCTAGGTCCACCATAGGGTGTATCAAATCCTATGGTGCCAACCACCGACACGAATCAAGCACGCACAGTGTAAATCTACGGGTGCCCAATGCCTGCTTTTTCAACTCCGGACTACGTGCACGACCATAGCTCGCCTGAAACTACAATGGCGCACCTACTCAGTCGTCGTTCTGGTCGCTTACAATCAGCCCAGCAATCGTGCCCCACCCTGCCTAGTCCCAGGGTATTGTGATACATCTGAGTGGGTTACTGCTGAAAAGGACCGCGTAACTAGGGTTTCTAATGGGTTAAGTGTTGTCATTCAAATTTGTGACTTAACCCTATCCAAATCATGTATCAAGTTGGTTAAGTGTGTTCAAGCAGTTCATGACTTAACCCTATCAATTCATCGTGTCAAGTTGGTTAAGTATATTCAAGTGGTTCATGACTTAACCCTATCATGTGGCATTAATTCATTAGTGCATGTCAACCTCTCACATTATACTAACTGTTGTGGTTACTGGATTTGCCGGACAGTTCCTGGCAGATTTACACCACAACATAGTCTAACCTCGGGTTTTTACGTGCAATATGACCAACTACCCACATTGGATCCTATTGTTTGCAGCCACTGGATTTGTCGGGCGGTTCCGGGCAGATTTACACTGCAAACTCAACCCAACCTCGAGTTGGCCATTTTCAAGTTTATCTAATTGTCATGCCCACTTTCAAGTTTTCTTGTCTAGATTCATGTCAAGTTTTCAGGTCATGTTTCATGTCAAATCGTGTCAAGTTCATGTCCATATTCAGGTTCAAGTTTAAATCTAATTTATGATTTACCAAGTCTACCCAAATTGTATTCCCATCGCACATAAGTTCGAATCGATACAAATAAATCTAATAGGAAATAACATAAAAAGGAACGGGTATAATGTGGAAAAAGTGATTATTAGCATAGCATGATATGACTTGAAATAAAATATTAAAGCATTACTGGCATATGAAATATTGGCCTCAAACATAAAGGTTCCAAATCTAGCAAGATAAGGTACTAGTCAAAATAACAGTTGTCACAAGGTGATAGTATAGTCATGGTAACGACTGTCATAAGGTGATAGTATAGTCATGATAGGACTGTCATAAGGTGATAGTATAATCATGATACGACTGTCATAAGGTGATAGTATAAACTTGTGACTAACAGCAGGTTCAACATGATAATATAAGGGGTTTTTCTTTTGATTCACAACATGAATAGGCCCCAAATCAATGTCATAGTAATATTCAAGAGTCAAGATCCAAGATGAACGAGAATGAATGTAAACAGTCATCATACATAGGTCCAATTTCAATTTACATCATATTCATAATACATTTACAGTTTAAATCTGAAAATAACCGGGGCTTACAGATCTTGGTTCAAGAATTAGAAAAGGAGAGTCGATGTTGAATATGCTTAGTCAAGTCCTAATAGAAATCCCCAAATCAGCAATTTCCTTAACGCAGTCTCAACGTAGAAGAAACAGTCCTTCTCTAAAACTTTTCAATCAGAATCAGAGCAGCATAAGGTCAGAAAGAATTTTGTGTAGAGAGACTGGTGTTAGGGGCTGTATTTATAGGGTTAGGTCAACGAATGTGGACAGGAACGAGGCCAAATACATCAGAGTGAATCCAGCTTCAGAAATGGGCTCGGGCACCTGGTCGACCCCCAGGTCGACACTATGGTCATGGGCTCGGGCACCAGGTCGACCCCCAGGTCGACACTATGGTCGACCTGGCCCTGGGTAGGTTGACTACATAGTCGACCCCCAGGTCGACCTAGTCCTGGGCGGGAAATTTCCTGCCCAGTCCATTTGGAGGTTTGAAATTCGAATTTTTGAATTCGAATTGAGTCTGTTTTGAACTTGAAAATTTCTGAAAACTTCGAAAGGTCGTAACTTGGTCATACGGACTCCAATTTTCGAAAACTCGGACTCGTTTCCAAGCAGAATTTCGAGACGAACGCAAAGGCGCAACCTGTTTCCCTCGATTCTTATTTTAAAAATTAATTTTGCCTTGATTTATGGTTATTACACGTTATAAAAACACGGGTTGTTACATTCTCCCCCCCTAAAGGATTTCGTCCCCAAAATCTCTAAGTTTGGGAGGATGTGTCCTACCATCCAATCATCTATCTACTCAAAGCATCATCCACAGGCAACCATTGTCCTTAAAAGACTTCTAGTGTTGTATGAACATATGCAGAAAGTGTCTGTATATGTACTTATCTAATGCAAAAGATCAGGCGGTTACTGATTCAGTAAACCTCCTTAATGGAAAATATGTTAGTGTCATGAATCCAACATGTATGAAAATTCCTAATATAGTTTATAATCTCTACATGAGTGCACAAACATTCATCCATATGCAACATCCAAGTGATAGCATAACAAGTTCCATCCATATACAAGTATTAGCACTCATGTATGTGCAACATGAAAATGTGACTGAGCTGATCTAGTGCCTAATGTGTGTCATGCATCCACTAGCAACCACTTGCAACCATTTGCAAACATCAACCATAACATGTTTCAATCACATGTTTACATCCATATGGTTCAACCTAAGGTTCTCAAGATAAGATCGAAAAGATAACAAGTCAAACATAGATATTAGAAGCATGATACGAAAAGGTTTTCAAGTTTATAGGAAAAAGAGATCGAGAATGTACCCTCAAAAAGAAATGGGTAAAGCGCGTGTATCTTCTCTTCGGTTTCCCAAGTTGTGTCTTCTTGGGTTTGACTCCACTGCACTTTCACTAGCTTGACTTCTCGATTCCTTAGCTTCTTAATCTCCGTTCCTAAGATACGAGTCGGAACTCGCCTTAATGTCGCTTCTTTTTCCACTTCTACATCTTCAAGGATGCTTGGCTCAACCACTTCGGCTGACTCATGCAAACACTTCCGGAAATGCGAGACGTGAAAGATGTTGTGCACACCAAACAACTTCTCGGGTAAGTCTACCTTATAGGCCATCCGTCCAATCCTCTCAACGATAGGGAACGGTCCTATGAACCTTGGTGCTAACTTTCCAAAGGCTCCAAAACGAACTACATTGCGTAACGGAGAAACTTTTACAAAGACCATATCTCCGACTTCGAACTCTAGGTCTGTCCTTCTCTGGTCCGCATAAGATTTCTGTCTATCTTGGGCCATTTTAATCCGTCTTCGTATCAACTCAATCTTCTCAGAAGTGTCCCTTATCATATTAGGGCCAAGTATAAGCCTGTCTGTCGTCTCCCACCAACAAGTTGGCGACTTACGCGGTCCTCCATACAGGGCTTCGAACGGTGCCATTCTGATGCTAGCTTGGTAACTGTTATTATACGCAAACTCCACGAGAGGAAGGTGGTCTTCCCAAGTACCACCAAAGTCAAGAATACATAGCTACAGGAGACCTTCTAGTACCCTATTTACCCTTTCGGTTTGTCCATCTGTCTGTGGGTGATAGGCTGTGCTCAAGTTCAGTCGTGTTCCCATTGCTTCTTGCAGACTATTCCAAAAATGGCTAGTGAAAATCGGGTCACGATCACTAACTATACTAGAAGGGACTCCATGCAACTGTACTATCTCTCGAAGGTAAATAGGCGCTAGCCCTGATGCGGTCCTCTTGCTCTTCACCGGAATGAAGTGAGCACTTTTCGTGAGTCTATCAACTATGACCCATATGCTAGTATTTCCCTTCCTTGACCTAGGCAATCCATCCATGAAATCCTTCAAGATACTTGTAACACCCCACACCCGCTATAGTCACTCACTAAGGGAATGCCATAGCATCGGTGGAGTATTTTTAGTGAGTATAGAACAGTAAAATTACAACAAGACAGATATAATGTAATACTTGAAAATTTAAAACATCATCTCATAGCAGCGGAAAGTAAAACATGTTTGGTTACATCATAAAACCATAACAAGAGTCAAGTACAAAATATCCATCCTGAATAAAATAAGTACATAATCCCACTACTCATAACAAATAGCCATAACAGAAAAGATAAGATAAGCTGAGCTCTACATCTATGGTCCAAGCTCCAAGAGATAGATAAAGCAAACTGATCAAAGCCCACTAGCACTAGGCCCAACCTGAGGACCTGAAGGAAAAAGATAAAAACAACGGGGGTCGGACATAAGCCTGAGTGAACCCTATCTCCTTAATAATACAATTATTAAAGTAATTAGGGTATGATATGAACTCGGTATGGTATCTTTGGGGATAATGACTACACTAAGTTGCCCACGAACACAGGACGAACTAAGATAACCGTAAAGACGCATCTACCCACCCAAGGATAATTACTAACTGCACCACACCAGTCACTCCTACTCAAAGGTTGATCCCACCCAAGGATATCAAAGATAGATATAACCAGTAGTTTCCTGTACCCTAGTTGACTACATAGGTGCCGTCTGCCCCTATCTCTACTAGGTGTACCCCACTACCCCAAGCGATCGGCTCCCTAACGTAGATACCCGTGCTGGTCCCACAGTGGGGTGTATCACTCCCCTAAAGTGGCTACCCAATACTATCAACGGTGCACGGCTTTATATCTACACGATGCAACAACGGCTTATCTACCAGCCCGGGCCCACACACGCATATGAAACCCGTTGGACTTGCGTTGCCACCGCTACCCCGTTTTGGCCTCTTATAATCAAGCCCAATATGCGTGTCCCGTCACTCGACATGGGTCGAGCCCACAAAGATACGTTTGGGATATTGGTTGAAACGGGCCCCCACAAGCTACTACTTAAGCTTGTCATTTTATCTAGTGCATTCCACTTAACCCCTTTTTATAATCATGCCCCTTACATGTTAAGGTTTGGTTAAGTCATCCAATTATATTACAATTGCCACTTAAGGCACCCACTAGATTTCCGCATGCCACCCAAGGCACTTACTTGATTCCCCCATGCCACCCAAGGCACTTACTTAACCCTTTAATCATGTTTAGTTACATGTTCCACTCTGGTTAAGTATTCTAATCGTATTTTCTATTGCCACCCAAGGCAACCCACTAGTTTTCTCATGCCACCCAAGGCACCCCCACTAGTTACTACATGCCACCCAAGGCACCCACTTAACCCCTCATGTCCCACTACATGCTAATATGGTTAAGTGTTTCTTAATTAATTAAGACCGTGATCTCCCATAAAGACCTCCCACATTAGACTGGCTGTTATGACCGCCTGGTTAAGCCGGTAGGGTCCGGGAAGTCTTACGTCATAACAGAGTCTAACCTCGTGTCTTTACTTTAATCACGTATTTAATTTGTGCCTATGACCTCTCACATTAGACTGGCTGTTATGACCGCCTGGTTAAGCCGGTAGGGTCCGGGCAGTCTTACGTCATAACAGAGCCTAACCTCGTGTCTTAGTCGATTAATTACACCTAATTAATCACCCCCATATTAATTATCCTTAATTAATATCAATTTATTCATAACATGGGTAGACCTAACTCAATAGGTAAATTCCCATGGGGTAGACCTAACTCAATAGGTAAATTCCCACTTATGTTAATTAATTTTTTATGGTATGCTTAATCATACCCATTTCAACATACTTTTAATTAACATATTAATTAACCCCATCGTTCCCCACGTAAATCGTCATTATGACATAACATAATAAAGGGAAGATTTACCACACATAACATGGGTTTAGCATATAACTTTATCATGGGTTAAGAGGATGTCAACTTGCATATATGAGCATGTATTAACCCAACTATATTCAACCCAAACTTGCATATTATCAAACATGTGTCTTACATAACATGTTGCATATGAACTTACATATCATCAAACATGTGATTTGCATAACATGTTGCATATGAACTTACATATCATCATACATGTGATTTGCATAACATGTAGAACTTGCATTTTAGCATATACTTAACTTGCATAAGCACTCACATACTTGCATAAGCATTCATATACTTGCATAAGCTTGCATATCATGTTAAACTTGCATTTCAACATATACATAACTTGCATAAACATTCACATACTTGCATAGGCTTGCATATTATGTTAAACTTGCATTTCAACATATACATAACTTGCATAAACATTCACATACTTGCATAGGCTTGCATATTATGTTAAACTTGCATTTCAACATATACATAACTTGCATAAACATTCACATACTTGCATAGGCTTGCATATTATGTTAAACTTGCATTTCAACATATACATAACTTGCATAAACATTCACATACTTGCATAGGCTTGCATATTATGTTAAACTTGCATTTCAACATATACATAACTTGCATAAACATTCATATACTTGCATAAGCTTGCATATTATGTTAAACTTGCATTTCAACATATACATAACTTGCATAAACATTCATATACTTGCATAAGATGTTAAACATGCATATAAGCATATACATGACTTGCATAAGTACTCACATACTTGCATAACATGTTTGCATAATGGATCCATATTCACTTAGTGTTTTGCATCATAAACATCATGAAACAACTTGCATAAAAATATCATGATTACATATTATGAAACTTGCATGACATAAGGCATATAACTTGCAAAACACATAATATTCACTACATCAAGCTTGCATAAATATATGGATCCACAAACATAGCCATACTTTATCACATCTTATCATAATCAATTCAATAATTGATTATTAAGGGGATAGAAGCTCACCAAAACAAGATTAGCAAGTTAAATGAAGCAAATCCCAATGATTAAGTAGAAGAAGATGTAGATTAGCTTGCAAACCCTCTCAGGATTTTTAGTGGAGGCTCTCCAATTTTCTAAGTGGTGGCATAATGGCCTTAGATCTATTTTTGGTAAGGATAAGGGGGGTATTAGGGTGTATATATAGATTAGTTAGATGTTTTAGGACCATAGGATATACCCTAGAACCAATCCTAGCCTTTAAAGCATGTCTTGGGGAAGAAGTCAAGTGTAGGAACCATTTAGGGCCCAAAAAAAAACAGCCCAAAACTCATCCCGGGCCTCAAAACATGAGCAGTTTTCGTTTTTGATTTTTCGTGAAACTTTGACGGGCCATAACTTGGTCATACGGACTCCGATTTACGAAAACTCGGACTCTATTTCGCGTATTTTTCCGAAACGAACGCAATGGCACAGCCCGTTTCCCCTGATTCAGAATATTCAATTTAATTCTGCTCTGATTTATGTTATAACAAGTTATTTAACATACGGGGTGTTACATTCTCCCCTACTTAAAGGATTTCGTCCCCGAAATCTCTAAGTCAAGAAGAACGTATCCTACCAACCAAACAACCATCTAGTCAACCATCAAACACTGGCATCCATTGTCCTTAAAACAATTTCTAATGATGTATGAGCATATGCAAAAAGTGTGTGTATATGTTCCCTATCTAATGTATGAACATATGCAAACCATGATAGTGCCATGCATCCATTATGTATGCGAGGGAACCCTATCGACACATACAATATCTACATGAGTGCACAATCATTCACCAAAATGCATCATCCATATGATAACACAATCATTATACATCCATAAATATAGCTTCCTACACACAATTTTATGCAATATGCAATATGAAGTGATTGAGCCGATCTAGTGCCTAGAGTGTGTGTATATGCATCCACGAGCAACCACTAGCAAACACTTGCATCCACTTGCATCCATCATACATAACATGTCTCAAACACATGTTTCAACCATAGGACTATCCTATCTGAAGGTCAAAGGTACTAACGAGAGGACATACTAAGGATAAGATAAGTACCAGTCAAACGATAAAGGAGAAGTTAAAAGACATACTCTCAAAAAGAAATGGATACAAAGAACGCATCTTCGCTTCCGTCTCCCAAGTTGCGTTGCTCTCCTCTTCTCCCCATTGCACTTTGACTAGCTGAACCTCTCGATTCCTCAATTTCCTAGTCTCTGACCCAAGGATGTGAGTAGGAGCTCGTCGAATAGTCGCATCACGCTCTGCTTCCACTTCTCTAAGCAAACTTGGCTCTACCACCTCTGCGGTCTTATGTAGGCACTTCCTCCCATGGAATACATCATGTACACCACTAAGTCTGTCGGGCAACTCCACCAATGGAAGATGCTCCTCCCATGTACCTCCAAAATCCAAGATACATAGCCTCAAAAGGTCTTCTAAAATATGATTCACCCTCTCGGTCTGGCCGTCCGTCTGAGGATGATATGCGGTACTCAAACGCAACTGAGTCCCTACCGCCTTTTGCAAACTCTTCCAAAACTCTCTAGTGAAGATAGGATCTCGATCACTCACTATACTGGAGGGTACCCGATGCAATCGAACTATCTCTCGAAGATATACAAAAGCTAGCCATGGAGCAGTCCACTTACTCTTCACAGGTATGAAATGGGTGTTCTTAGTAAGTCTGTCTACCACCACCCAAATTCCTGTATTACTCTTTCTCGATCTGGGTAACCTGTCAATAAAATCCAACGAGACGCTGTCCCACTTTCATTGCGGAACCTCCAATGGGTGAAGCAACCCACCCGGTTTCTTTCGCTCCGTCTTCACTCGTTGGCACACCAAGCATCGAGCAACATGCTCGGCCACATCTTTCTTCATACCGGCCCGGAAGAAAGCCCTCTTCATGTCTTGGTACATCTTACCCCCACCGGGATGAATGGTCATCCTAAAACGGTGTGCGTCATCAAGAATAGCCTTCCTCAAACCCTCGTCCTGCGGTACACAAAGTCTACTGTCTCTACGCAAGCACCCTCTATCATCTAGGGTGTACCTACTCAAATGGCTGGACGACTCCCCCCTTATGAGCTTCTCTACTAACTCAACCAACTGTGGGTCGCCCCTCTGTGCTTCTCCAATCCGCCCCAAAAGAGTAGGTCTAACTTCCAAAGAAGCTAGCAAACCGGGTACAAAGTCAACGGAAGGTCTAAAGTCAAACTTAGAAATAAACTCTAAGCTCCGTCGTTCAACGAACAATGAACTCAAGGACAACCTTTTTCTACTTAAGGTGTCCGTTACCATGTTACCCTTACTCATAGGATGCTAAGGATCCCATCCACTTTTGCTGTCCTAAGACTATGCGCTCGAAGAGTCTCCAACACTTCCCTAAGATGTAGGGCATGCTCTTCTCCACCAGAATATCATCCAAAATCATCACAACTGTCTCCCACGCAGACCACCCTAGTCGAATTCGGCATCCCCCAAATGCAAGCCCCAAAGGCCTAAACCAATATCAGACAAACACCCAAGGGATACCTCCTTCGAATTCAGACGACCTACGTGAGACGATACTAGTAAAAATGGCTAAATAATTAAGCCCTTGACCAATTCTGGATGTTCTCGCCAGTCTCGCTCCAAAACCGTCGTTTATCCTATACTGGCCCTGCTCAGCCTATTGAGCACATACGAAAACTTATTTCGCTCTTAGAAAAGACCCAGATGTCATCTACAAAGACCATCACGAACTTATTTAGGTACTCCCTGAACACCCTTCTCAACAAAGTATGCGGGGGCGTTCGTCAAACCCAATGGCATCACCAGCCACTCATAAAAGAAATCATCCGAAGTCCCAAAGGCAGTCTCCTCTATACTATTCTCAGCCACTCTCAACTGATGAAATCCCGTGGCGAAGTCCTACTACAAAAATACTGAGGCGCCAGCCAACTGATCAAGGAGATCATTAATCCTCGGCAATGGGTATCTATTCTTCTTTGTGAGTTTCTTTAGTTCCCTTTAGCCTACACAAAGTCTGAGGGACCCATCCGCCTTCATAACAAAAACTACTGGAGCGCCCCACTCCGATATACTTCGTCTTATGAACCCCTTCTCAACCAAATCGCCTACTTACTTATGGAGTTCCCTCCTCTCACTAGGAGCCATGTGGCACACTGGCCAAGATACTGGTTTGGCATTATCCACCAGATATATTCGGAAGTCAATCTCCCGCTTCGGAGGTAAGCCCTTCACCTCCTCAAACACATCCGGGTATTCCCGGACCGCTCTAACAGATCGCAGACTCTAGACCAACGTGTCAGGCGATTCTAGATACCTTAGCATAACAGATTCTATGGGATTACAAGAGATCTCGAGAGTGTTACTTAGGCGGCCCATAAGCCTAACAACTCTCCCTTCAAAATGAAGAACAGAACTCCTACTGGATAACCAGTCCATGCCCAAAATTAACCCATAGCCCGTGAAGCCCAACAAGCATCACATCTAAACTCAACGCTAAGTATAGAAACTTTCAAACCCAAACATATCATGGAGCCCCAACTGGGTTTGAAACAACTAAGGGTTCATCTACCAAACTGGTGTCTAAGTGCAGTGACTCAACTAACAATGGTGGGATAAACGAACTCAATATATCAGAATCAAATAGAGCTTGAATCGGATGATAAAGAAATCCAAATTCCAACCTAGACGGTCATATCCCCATCTGGTACCCTAGTCGTGAGGGAATACAACTACCCTCCAGAAGATTCCATACCTTGCCCTTGCTTCTTTGAACAATCCTAATAAGGTGTCCTATTCCTCTTAAAAGGATAACCACTTGCCTTCTTCTTCCCTATTCTCCACTCGTAACCTCCCACCAATGAGGTTTCATCTTTCATTAACCAAACAACTATTTGAGCCTTCCTCCCATCGTTTATCCAATAGATACCTACCAGTCCTCCTCCTTCTTGAACCAACTTCTAATCCGACTAACGTCTAAGTCCCTTGAAGTGGTTTTCCATCCTTATCTATCTTAGAAAGATCATCTATACGCGGAGGGGAAACTCAAAACGAGAGAAAGGAATAGATTCAAAATGGAGAATTCGAAAGATATAGATATGGCTATTGGGGATTATGCTTTCCTTTCAAAAACTTTTCTCTTAAAAGACATGTTTTTGAAAATACTCCTTTCCAAAAGTATTCTTAGAAAATAGTTTTTCTAAAAATTTTATCTGTTCCGGTAACCTTAAGCTCTGATACCACGTGTAACACCCCACACCCGCTATAGTCACTCACTAAGGGAATGCCATAGCATCGGTGGAGTATTTTTAGTGAGTATAGAACAGTAAAATTACAACAAGACAGATATAATGTAATACTTGAAAATTTAAAACATCATCTCATAGCAGCGGAAAGTAAAACATGTTTGGTTACATCATAAAACCATAACAAGAGTCAAGTACAAAATATCCATCCTGAATAAAATAAGTACATAATCCCACTACTCATAACAAATAGCCATAACAGAAAAGATAAGATAAGCTGAGCTCTACATCTATGGTCCAAGCTCTAAGAGATAGATAAAGCAAACTGATCAAAGCCCACTAGCACTAGGCCCAACCTGAGGACCTGAAGGAAAAAGATAAAAACAACGGGGGTCAGACATAAGCCTGAGTGAACCCTATCTCCTTAATAATACAATTATTAAAGTAATTAGGGTATGATATGAACTCGGTATGGTATCTTTGGGGATAATGACTACACTAAGTTGCCCACGAACACAGGACGAACTAAGATAACCGTAAAGACGCATCTACCCACCCAAGGATAATTACTAACTGCACCACACCAGTCACTCCTACTCAAAGGTTGATCCCACCCAAGGATATCAAAGATAGATATAACCAGTAGTTTCCTGTACCCTAGTTGACTACATAGGTGCCGTCTGCCCCTATCTCTACTAGGTGTACCCCACTACCCCAAGCGATCGGCTCCCTAACGTAGATACCCGTGCTGGTCCCACAGTGGGGTGTATCACTCCCCTAAAGTGGCTACCCAATACTATCAACGGTGCACGGCTTTATATCTACACGATGCAACAACGGCTTATCTACCAGCCCGGGCCCACACACGCATATGAAACCCGTTGGACTTGCGTTGCCACCGCTACCCCGTTTTGGCCTCTTATAATCAAGCCCAATATGCGTGTCCCGTCACTCGACATGGGTCGAGCCCACAAAGATACGTTTGGGATATTGGTTGAAACGGGCCCCCACAAGCTACTACTTAAGCTTGTCATTTTATCTAGTGCATTCCACTTAACCCCTTTTTATAATCATGCCCCCTTACATGTTAAGGTTTGGTTAAGTCATCCAATTATATTACAATTGCCACTTAAGGCACCCCCTAGATTTCCTCATGCCACCCAAGGCACTTACTTAACCCCTCATGTCCCACTACATGCTAATATGGTTAAGTGTTTCTTAATTAATTAAGACCGTGATCTCCCATAAAGACCTCCCACATTAGACTGGCTGTTATGACCGCCTGGTTAAGCCGGTAGGGTCCGGGCAGTCTTACGTCATAACAGAGTCTAACCTCGTGTCTTTACTTTAATCACGTATTTAATTTGTGCCTAAGACCTCTCACATTAGACTGGCTGTTATGACCGCCTGGTTAAGCCGGTAGGGTCCGGGCAGTCTTACGTCATAATAGAGCCTAACCTCGTGTCTTAGTCGATTAATTACACCTAATTAATCACCCCCATATTAATTATCCTTAATTAATATCAATTTATTCATAACATGGGTAGACCTAACTCAATAGGTAAATTCCCATGGGGTAGACCTAACTCAATAGGTAAATTCCCACTTATGTTAATTAATTTTTTATGGTATGCTTAATCATACCCATTTCAACATACTTTTAATTAACATATTAATTAACCCCATCGTTCCCCACGTAAATCGTCATTATGACATAACATAATAAAGGGAAGATTTACCACACATAACATGGGTTTAGCATATAACTTTATCATGGGTTAAGAGGATGTCAACTTGCATATATGAGCATGTATTAACCCAACTATATTCAACCCAAACTTGCATATTATCAAACATGTGTCTTACATAACATGTTGCATATGAACTTACATATCATCAAACATGTGATTTGCATAACATGTTGCATATGAACTTACATATCATCATACATGTGATTTGCATAACATGTAGAACTTGCATTTTAGCATATACTTAACTTGCATAAGCACTCACATACTTGCATAAGCATTCATATACTTGCATAAGCTTGCATATCATGTTAAACTTGCATTTCAACATATACATAACTTGCATAAACATTCACATACTTGCATAGGCTTGCATATTATGTTAAACTTGCATTTCAACATATACATAACTTGCATAAACATTCACATACTTGCATAGGCTTGCATATTATGTTAAACTTGCATTTCAACATATACATAACTTGCATAAACATTCACATACTTGCATAGGCTTGCATATTATGTTAAACTTGCATTTCAACATATACATAACTTGCATAAACATTCACATACTTGCATAAGCTTGCATATTATGTTAAACTTGCATTTCAACATATACATAACTTGCATAAACATTCATATACTTGCATAAGATGTTAAACATGCATATAAGCATATACATGACTTGCATAAGTACTCACATACTTGCATAACATGTTTGCATAATGGATCCATATTCACTTAGTGTTTTGCATCATAAACATCATGAAACAACTTGCATAAAAATATCATGATTACATATTATGAAACTTGCATGACATAAGGCATATAACTTGCAAAACACATAATATTCACTACATCAAGCTTGCATAAATATATGGATCCACAAACATAGCCATACTTTATTACATCTTATCATAATCAATTCAATAATTGATTATTAAGGGGATAGAAGCTCACCAAAACAAGATTAGCAAGTTAAATGAAGCAAATCCCAATGATTAAGTAGAAGAAGATGTAGATTAGCTTGCAAACCCTCTCAGGATTTTTAGTGGAGGCTCTCCAATTTTCTAAGTGGTGGCATAATGGCCTTAGATCTATTTTTGGTAAGGATAAGGGGGGTATTAGGGTGTATATATAGATTAGTTAGATGTTTTAGGACCATAGGATATACCCTAGAACCAATCCTAGCCTTTAAAGCATGTCTTGGGGAAGAAGTCAAGTGTAGGAACCATTTAGGGCCCAAAAAAAAACAGCCCAAAACTCATCCCGGGCCTCAAAACATGAGCAGTTTTCGTTTTTGATTTTTCGTGAAACTTTGACGGGCCATAACTTGGTCATACGGACTCCGATTTACGAAAACTCGGACTCTATTTCGCGTATTTTTCCGAGACGAACGCAATGGCACAGCCCGTTTCCCCTGATTCAGAATATTAAATTTAATTCTGCTCTGATTTATGTTATAACAAGTTATTTAACATACGGGGTGTTACAATACTCTCCCATTTCCATTGCGGAACTTCCAAAGGGTGTAATAGTCCACCGGGCTTCTTCGACTCGGCCTTTACTTGTTGGCACACCATGCACTTCGAGACGAACTCTGCCACATCATTTTTCATTCCAGCCCAAAAGAAAATTCGTTTCATATCCCTGTACATCTTATCCCCTCTGGGATGTATAGTCATCTTCGAGTGATGCACCTTTTCGAGAACTCTCCTTACTAAGTCTCCCACTTGTGGGACACATAGTCTTCCATCGCGCCTTAGCCATCCCTTGTCATCTATGGCATACCTACTGAGGTGACTTGATGTCTCACCCCTAATCAGATTGTCCATGATTTCGACCATCTGTGGGTCTTCCTTCTGTGAAGTCCCTACTTGATCTAGAAGTGTAGGTCTTAGCTCAAGAGATGCTAACGTAGCAGTCAATGACTCAACAGCAGGTGTAAAATCAAAGGTTGCTATAAACTCAAGGCTTTTCATTTCAACAAACAAGGGGCTCAAAGTCAACCTTTTTCTACTTAGCGCGTCCGCCACCACATTACCCTTGCCAGGGGTATAAGCTATATCGAAGTCATATGATGCCAAGAACTCCATCCACCGCTGTTGTCTCAGATTCAAGTCTTTCTGTGAGAAGAGGTACTTAAGCGATTTGTGGTCGGTATACAGCTCGAACCTCTCCGCTAGAAGATAATGGCGCAAAGCTTCAAGTGCAAAAACAATCGCGGCCAACTCCAAGTCTTGCGTGGGATAGTTTTTCTCATGAACTTTAAGTTGTCTGCCCCCGTAGCATATTACTCTTCCTTCCTGCATTAGGACAGCGCCTAATCCTGTGCCGCACGCATCTGTGTACACGATAAACATCTTACCTCCATCGGGTAATGCTAAAACTGGAGCTGTGGTGAGGGCTCTCTTAAGTCTCTAAAAAGCAGTGTCACATTCTATGTCCCATGCAAAAGGTAGGTTCTTCTTTGCTAATTTAGTAAGAGGGGATGAAATCTTAGCGAAGTCCTTAATGAACTTCTTGTAGTAGCCCGCCAAACCGAGAAAGCTCCTCACCTCCGTTGCATTCTTAGGAATTTTCCAGTCCTGTACCGCAACTACCTTTGCGGGGTCCACGGCTATGCCTTGCTTAGAAACTACATGCCCAAGGAACCGAACTTCCTTCCTCCAAAAATGGCATTTGGAGAACCTAGCCTTTAACTGGTGTGCTCTAAGCGTCTCCATGACTTCCTGGAGATGCCTAGCATGCTCTTCTTCATCTTTTGAGAAGATCAAAATATCATCCACGAAAAATACCACAAACTTGTTAAGGAACTCCCGAAACACCCTACTCATCAAATATACAAACTACGCATGTGCATTTGTTAGCCAAACGGCATGACGAGCCATTCGAAGAACCCATCTGGAGTCATAAACGCAGTTTTGTCAATGCTATCCTCAGCCACTCTGAGCTGATGGAATCCTGTGGCTAGATCGAGTTGGGAGAAAATAGATGCTCCCACAAGCTGGTCAAACAAATCGTCGATTCTTGGTAGCGGGTGCCTATTCTTCTTCGTCAGCTTGTTTAACTCACGATAATCTACGCACAGACGAAGCGATCCATCTGCCTTAGTAGCGAATACCACCGGAGCACCCCATTCAGAAATGCTTCGTCTTATGAAATTTTTCTCAAGCAACTCGTTGATTTGTTTACTGAGCTCTCTTCTTTCTCACGGGGTCATGTGCCTAATGGGCAATGAAACTGGCTTGGCATTATCAACATGATAAATTCGAAACTCTATCTCGCGTTTAGGAGGTAATCCCCTCACTTCATCAAAGACATCTGGATATTCTCGGACCACTCTTACAGATTGCAAATTATCATCGGAGGAGTCAAGGGATTCAAGATAACATAACATGACCGGACCATTAGGGTTACAAGAATTTTCAAGGGTATTACCAAGGCGAGTCATGAGCCTCACTACCCTTCGTTCACAATCAAGAATGGCTCCATAATCGAACAACCAATCCATACCTAGGATCAAACTGTATCCCATGAATCCGAGAACATAAGCATTACACATGAATTCTACGCTTAAGATAGAGATCCTCAAATCCACACACATCATAGATAAATGGGCGGAGCCCCCAATTGGATTTGAAACTATAATGGGATCCTCAACCAGACTAGTACTTAGGTGCAGATTTTCAACAATATCAGAAGAAATAAAAGTATGCGATGCGCCAGAGTCAAATAAGGTTCGAACAGGAAAGTCAGAAATGTAAACAAGGCTTTCTACGGAAATATTACTATCTCGGTCAAGAGCTGGAGTGGTGTTGATGGCATGCAACTGCCCTCCAGAAGGTCCTACTCGCTGGGTCTACCCTTGCCCCTGTCCTTGCTTCTTAGGGCAATCCTTGCTGATGTGTCCTGTATCTCCATAATGAAAGCATTCACCCAACTTCCTCTTCTTCTTTCTACGGTCTTTAGCTAGATGTCCAGTAATACCACAGAAGGTGCACTTCCTCGTCTCACGTGATTTGTTGTTGCTCTTGTTATTTTTGTTATTCTTGTTGTTCCCCTTCTTGAAGTCAGCTTTCCTATTCTGAGTCTCATTAGGCTTAACCTCCTTCTTGCTATTCTTGTCTTCCTCATGAAGTAAAGCCATATCCACCAAGCTTTCAAAGGTCGCCCCCATGGGTATATGAGTTAGGGCCAAGCTGTGTAGTGGCTCGTTCAATCCTCGAGCAAAGCGTACAGTCTTTTTCTGGGTTATGTTGACCAAATCCAAACCGAACCGAGCAAGCTAATTAAACTTATTCACGTACTCCCTCACAGACATATCCCCTTGCTTGAGTGGTAGGAACCTCTCCATCTGAAGGTTCTCCTCTGCTGACGATAAGAATTTATGCCCAAACCTCTCTCTAAAGTCTGCCCAAGTCCCAATTGGCCTGGTAGCGTTGGTGACTTCCCACCAAAATGCAGCTTCCTCTTTCAGCAACCATGCTTCCAACTGAACTTTCCTATGGTCCTCCATATCAAAGATAATGAACAAGTCTTCTGTCTCCTTTAGCCAGTTTCATGCCTCAACGAAGGTTTCAGTTCCAACGAAGTTCTTGTCGCCCATCGCTTTAAAGTCTTTGCATATTTTGGCAAAGGCGGTATGAGGAGGAGGAGGAACCGCATCCACTGGGGGAGGAGGAGGAGGGATGTCTGCCGTGCCCGCGTCGTTGGCCCTGTCTTCTAAGTACCTTCGGAACCATCCAGGCACGGGTATTCCCTCAGGAAGGTTAAGATCGGCCATGCTGAAAAACGAAAAGAAAAGATTCAAACGAGGAAACAAAGGGAAGTGCTAATGGCTTCTTGGGGAATAACCTTTTTAAACATAAAACTTTTCTTGAAAAATGCTTCTTTATAAATAGTTTTGAAAATAGTTTCGGAAGGTTTTAAAAACTTTTGCCCAGCCTGGTAACCTTCTGCTCTGATACCAAATGTAACACCCCACCTCCGCTAGGGTCACTCACAAAGGGAATGCACTAGTTTTAGAGGAGTATTATCTAGGTAAACATGCACAGAGATATCACAAGGCAGAGCATAAATAAAGCAGCGGTAGAAATTAAAAACCAACTTTTTATTATTTTCTAGAAAAGTGTCATAAGCTCATATATCCAAAATACAAATTATTCCATTACATCCAGTTCATAATAAAGAAGCATAAACTGTAACACCCCGTGTATTTTATAACAGTGAAATTCACAAATTAAAGTATAACTAATTTCAAAACAAAGAATTAAGGGAAACGGGATATGCCATTGCGTTCTTCTCAGAATTCTGCTTGGGATAGAGTCCGAGTTTGCGTAAAACGGACTTCGTATGAAGAAGATATGGCCTCCGGAAGTTTCAGAATTTAGTTTAAAATTCAAACAGACCAAAACAGCTCAGAAAAACCAATTTAAAATTCAAAATCGGGCCGGATAGGCCAGGGCGGGAATTTTCCCGCCCAAGGCACCCAGGTCGACTAGGTAGTCGACCTAGATCACCCGTGTCGACTGCCAAGTCGACACGGTGTCGACCTGGCCCCTGAGCCAGGTCGAACCTAGCCCCCCCTGGCTAGCCTGATTTGTGTTTGGTCGATTTCCTGAGCCTTGCCTTGTCACTAGGGCTAGGTGTCAGCTCCTGATTAGTCTCTCCTTCAAACGAACGGCTTTTATTAAACCAAGCTCCATCGACAGTCCTAATCAACTCACAAACTCTATAAAAAGGACCTAAGACTCACCCTAATTCACACAAACAAAAATGGAGATGAGACCGTCATGCTGTTGAGGAAAGACTAGGAATAGCCGTCAGGAATTGAGAGACAATTAGGAGACAATTCGAAAGCTTAAAGCAACGTCAATTAAATCAAAACAATGCCTACAACAAAGGATAGCATCTCCAAATTCAGAATTCAGATTCCTGAATTGAAGATTCGTCATACGTTGTAAGTAGAGTGCTATTCCGATGTGAATAAATAATTGCGTTTGATTTGTGTAAAATGAGAAATAGAATTGTATTCGATTTGTGGTGATAACAATCTATATTTGTATGTTGCGTTGATTCTAACGATTTGGAAATGTTGTGGTATAACGATTGAATATTTGCAAGTATGTGATTTATGTTGGAAGTTAACAACCATATGTTGTGGTATTTTATTTGGGATTCATACAAGTACATGATTCATGTTAACAACCATATGTTGTGGTATTTTATTTAGGGATTCATACAAGTATATGATTCATGTTAACAACCATATGTTGTGGTATTTTATTTGGGATTCATGCAAGTATATGATTCACTATTATGCCAATATGATGTACATACTTTTATGATCACTTTTAGTGTGTAATTGGACTCGACTAAGTACTATGGTTTATATGAATCTATGTCGGAATTGGCAAATCATACTTTTGTATTAGAAACAAAAGTAAGCATTTTTATGAACATGACTAAACTATGTTTGGTGTTATGCCTAGTTGAAACCATGTTGAGGCCTATGTTGTTATAAAAATCATATGGTGATATAGGTAGCACATAAATTAAGTTAGATTTACATTCCAATTGCAAGTTTACATGAATAGATTAAAAACCATGATTCATGCTTAGGTAGGTTTATGCTATGATCATATGAATAGAATGATTCATATTTAAGTATGTTTATGCCATGATTATATGCTGTTACCATGCAAGTTCACATATGCCTAATTCATGTTAATTAGATCATTATGTTGCAAGTTCATGCGTTCACACTCCCCTTTTTATGTCACTTAGAATATATAAACACCATGTTATAAGCCTCCCCTTTTTCGTGTGGCTAAGTTGGGTTTAAATGTTAAACCCATTATATGTTGTATTTTAGTGAACGTATAAAACGGGGTAATGACGATGGGGTTAAAACATAGAACATATGTGTGGCATGTTTGACGCATGCCAACAACCATGAAAAACAATTAAGTGGCATAAATAAATTTTAACCAATAAAGATGAATTTGAATAATGGGCTGCAAATATTTATATATAAAAAGGAAAGAGACAAAATATGTAAATGTAGAAAATACGATGTGTTTAACCCGAGGTTGGATTGAGTTGTGATGTAAACCTGCCGGGAACCGCCCGGATGTCCAGTAGTCACAACAATACCTATCTAATTTGGGTGGTTAAACACGAAGCCCATTAAGGACCCGAGGTTAGACTGAGTTGTGGCGTAAGACTTCCCGGACCCAACCGGCAACAGGCAGCCACAACAATACCTGTCTAATGTGAGAGGTCAAGGCTTTAATAAGACAATTAAGGCTGAGTCAGAATTGACAGGATTAAGTAAATTGAATCAATACTTAATCAAAATGGAACATGCTAAACTATACAGACTGATTTGGGGTTAGGTTTACAAAACACTTAACCAACTTAACATGTTGGCTAGAAATAGAAAACCTAGTAGCGGGGGACCCTTTTCAGCAGTAACCCTACAAGGTGTATCAGGATACCCTGAACTAGGCAAGGTGGGGCACGATTACTGGGCTGACTGTAAGAGGTCAAATCGACGGCGGTGGTGCAACAATGTAGGTTCTAACGGGATGCGGGCGTGCACACACTCCGGCGTAGAAAAATAAGGCACTGGGCACCAGTAGTATACCTGTGCATTCTAGAATTGTGTCGGGCCGCCACCATGGGACTTGATACACCCCATGGTGGGACCAGCATAGGTAACTACAACAACGGGGGCCGTAAGACACATGTAACTATGCGAATAGGAGCCGATCATCAGAAATGGATCACTTCACCCTGATTATGGGGTGCCTGTTGGGAACTAGTTTATATGGGTACAGAGATTAATATGGGGTACGATAGTGTATTCGACTCTAGACAACTTAACTTAGTTTATGGTGCTTTCTCATTTCTAGTTTATACTTATCACACCCAGTTCTTTATTCATAGACTGAATAGTCCTAGACTTACTCAGGCTTTATGTCTGACTCTACTTTTCTTTCGCCTTCTTTTCTTTCGTTCCCCCCCTCCCCCAGGTCCACAGGGAGGGAATACCGCAGCTTGACCAGCTTTCACATCCATCTTGAAGAAAAAGAATGTATTGCTTGGATCTTTTTCGTTTTGGACTATGGCTTTGGACAGCAATTATGGGACTTATGCAGTTTATTTATGTTTTCTATATGCTTCTTTAAATAATGTAATCAAGACAGTTATGAAGATGTTATGTTTTTGGAAGTATTGTAAAACAAATTATGACATGGTTTGTGTAACACGCATCTTGTTGAAATAAAAGTTGTTGTTATTTTCCGCTGTTCAAAAATATGTGTTCTTACATCTGTCTTGTATATCTGTGACTTATACTTATAAACCTCCACCAAAATTAGGGCATTCCCTTTGATAGTGACCCTAACGGAGGTGGGGAATTTCACTTGGTATCAGAGCATAGGTTTACCAGATAAGATAAAAGTTTTGAAAATTTATTTTCAAAGGAAAATTTAAAGAAGCATTTTTAAAGATAAAATATTATATTTTAAAAAGGCAAAGTCTCCCAAAGCCATAGGTACTATCTTTTATCCTTCGTTTTGAATCTATCCTTTTCGTTTCAGCATGTTCGAAGAACTTAACTTGCCAGAGGGTGTACCAATACCTGGTTGGTTTAGACGATTCTTAGAAGCAAGGGCCACTCAGCCAGGTCCTACCGGTCCTCCTCCCCCAACTGCAGGAAATCATCCAGCTGCAGCAGCACCTCTTCCTCCACCTCCTCCGCGGGGAAATACTTTTGCTAAGATATGTAAGGATTTTAAAGCTATGGGAGGAAAGGACTTTCATGGAACCGAGTCCTTCGTAGTAGCCAGGAATTGGCTGAAAGAAACCGAGGACTTATTCGTCATCTTTGAGGTAGAAGATAGGCAGAAGGTACAACTGGCAGTGTGGCTACTAAAAGGTGAGGCTTCCTACTGGTGGGAAGTCACTAATGCAGAAAGACCAGTGGAAACATGGGAGGACTTTAGGGCAAGGTTCGAGGCTAAATTTCTCTCAGAAGATTAAAGGAGTCTTCAGTTGGAAAAATTCTTATTTCTTAAGCAAGGGAATATGACAGTCAAAGAGTATGTTTACCAGTTTGATCAGCTGGCTAGGTTCGGACTGGACCTAGTCAACACCCAGCACAAGAAGGCTCTCCGCTTTGTCAAGGGGTTGAATGAGCCATTACACAGTTTGTCCATGACCCATATACCCATGGGAGCTACGTATGAAAGGTTGGTGCATGTGGCATTGTTGAACGAAGAAGATAAGGGCAAGAAGGAGACAAAGGAAGAAAGCTCTCAAGGGAAGAAAGAGGGTTTACAGCCTAAGAAGACAGACTTTAAGAAGGGCGGGAAAGACAACAAAGAGAAGAGGAAGTGTAATTTCTGTGGCAAAGTGGGGCACTTAGTGAAAGATTGCCGGAAAAAGAAGGCCAAGATGAATGGCGGGTGCTTTTCTTGCGGTGAGACAGGCCACATGGCTAAGGATTGCCCGAAGAAACGAGGACAGGGGCAGAGGGATGGATCCACCTCAAGGGCACAGGTTCATGTGCTAGGGGCGCCACCTCTGCAACAACGAGGTATAAATTCTTCTGTAGAAAGTGTAGTTTATCTTTATGATCACCCAGTTCGCACTTTATTTGATTCTGGCGCATCACACTCCTTTATCTAGTCTGCTTTAGTAGAATCTCTGCACCTAGAAACTAGTATGGTAGAGGACCCCTTAATTGTTTCAAACCCAATTGGGGGCCCAGCTCATTTGTCTATGATCTGTGTGGGATTGAAAATTTCTATTCTAAGCGTAGAATTTAGATGTAGTGCCTTTGTTTTGGGCTTCTCGGGATATGGTTTGATTTTGGTCATGGATTGGCTATCCAGTAATGGTGCCATCCTGGATTGTGAGAAAAGGGTGGTTAGGCTTCTGACCCAACTCGGTAACACTCTGGAAATTACTTGTAATCCCTCGTATGCGGTTATGCTTAGTTATCTTGAATCGCTAGATGCCTCTGTTGAAAGTTTGCAATCGGTTAGAGTGGTCCGGGAATATCCGGATGTCTTCGAAGAGGTGAAGGGCTTGCCTCCGAAGTGGGAGATAGACTTCCGCATATATCTTGTAGATAATGCAAAGCCCGTTGCGTCGCCCGTTAGACACATGGCTCCACGGGAAAGGAAAGAGCTCAGTAAACAGATTAAAGAGCTTCTAGAGAAGGGGTTCATTAGGAGGAGCATTTCAGAATGGGGCGCTCCAGTTGTGTTCGCTACAAAGGCGGATGGTTCACTCCGTCTATGTGTTGACTATAGGGAGCTCAACAAGCTAACGAAAAAGAATAGGCACCCTCTCCCCAGAATTGACGATCTGTTTGATCAGCTTGTAGGAGCGTCTGTTTTCTCCCAACTCGATTTAGCAACCGGTTTTCATCAACTAAGGGTGGCTGAAGATAGTATCGATAAGACAGCATTCAAAACCCCAGACGGCTTCTTTGAATGGCTTGTCATGCCTTTTGGCTTGACAAACGCACCCGCTTACTTCGTGGACTTGATGAGTAGGGTGTTCAAAGAATTCCTCAACAAGTTCGTAGTGGTCTTCGTAGACGATATACTTATCTTCTCAAAGAGTGAAAAGGAACATACTCAGCACTTAAGGGCAATCATGGAAACTCTGCGAGTCCATCAGCTAAAATCCAAATTCTCCAAATGCCACTTTGGAGAGAGTAAGTAAGATTTCTTGGGCACATAGTATCCAAGGAAGGATTAGAAGTAGACCCGGCTAAGGTAGTAGCGGTGCAGGATTGGAAGACACCAAAGAACGCAACAGAGGTCTGAAGCTTTCTCGGGCTAGCAGGCTCCTATCGGAGATTCATCAGAGACTATGCAAAGATATCATCTCCGCTCACAAAGTTGACCAAGAAGAATCTAGTGTTCAATTGGGACTTGGATTGCAAGTTTGCTTTCCAACGACTGAAAAGGGCTCTTACAATAGCCCCAGTTTTAACGTTGCCAGATGGAAGCAAGATGTTCACAGTTTATACAGATGCATGTGGGACAGGGCTAGGCGCCATCTTAATGCAAGAAGGAAGGGTAGTAGCTTATGGCGGGAGACAATTGAAAGTGCATGAAAAGAACTACCCGACCCACGATCTTGAGTTAGCCGCCATTGCCTTTGCACTCAAGTCTTGGCGACACTATCTCCTAGGTGAGAAGTTCGAACTTTACACTGACCATAAATCGTTGAAATATCTTTTCTCGCAGAAAGATCTTAACTTGAGGCAACAGAGATGGATGGATTTTCTTGCCTCGTTCGATTTCGAGATCTCATACACTCCGGGCAAAGGCAACGTAGTGGCAGACGCGTTGAGCCGAAAGAAACTAACCCTAAGCCCGTTGTTTGTTGAAAGACAAAGCCTAGAGTTTATAGCCAGCTTTGACTTTAGGCCCTCCTCCGATTTTGTACCAGGCTTGCTAGCATCTCTCGAAGTACGCCCGACTTTAGTGGACTCAATAGGGACAGCACAACGCGAAGACCCTCAGCTTGTGGAGACGATTGATAGGCTAATTAGGGGTGAGACTTCAAGTCACCTCAACAGATACTCCATCGACGATAAGGGTTGGCTAAGGCGAGACGGAAGACTATGCGTCCTACAGACAAGGGATTTAGTAAATAAGGTTCTCGAGGAAGCACACCACTCCAAGATGACGATACATCCGGGCGGGGATAAAATGTACAAGGACATAAAGAGAACTTTCTTTTGGAACGGCATGAAGAAGGATGTGGCAGATTTCGTTTCTAAGTGTATGGTGTGCCAACAGGTTAAGGCGGAACAGAAAAAGCCTAGCGGTCTGCTCCATCCTCTAGAGGTCCCGCAGTGGAAGTGGGATAGCATCTCAATGGACTTCATTGATGGGCTGCCTAGGTCTAGGAGAGGCAACACTAGCATTTGGGTAATAGTGGATAGGCTTACTAAAAGAGCCCACTTTTTACCTGTCAAAAGTAAAAGAACTGCCTCATCCCTAGCATCTCTTTACCTCAAGGAAATTGTTCGACTCCATGGAATACCATCCAGCATTGTTAGTGACTGAGACCCTATCTTCACAAGTGAGTTTTGGCGGAGTCTGCAAGAAGCGGTAGGCACACAGTTATGCTTGAGCACAGCCTATCATCCCCAAACTGACGGCCAAACAGAAAGGGTGAACAGAGTTTTGGAGGACCTTTTAAGACTGTGCGTCCTTGACTTCGGAGGGACGTGGGAAGACCATCTTCCTTTGGTGGAATTTGCCTACAACAACAGCTACCAAGCAACCATCGGAATGGCGGCCTTCGAAGCTTTATATGGAAGACCGTGCCGATCGCCCACTTGTTGGTGGGAGTCTACTGATAAGCTCATACTTGGACCAGATATGATCCGAGAGACTTCAGAAAAAGTAGACTTAATACGAAGAAGAATGAAGACAGCCAAAGACAGACAAAAATCCTACACCGACAAGAGGAGGACCGACCTTGAATTTGAGGTTGGGGACAGAGTTTTTCTTAAGGTATCTCCACTAAGGAACGTTGTTCGTTTTGGAACCACAAGAAAGCTAGCACCAAGGTTCGTTGGACCATTTCCTATTATTGAGAAAATTGGGAAAATGGCCTATAGATTAGAGCTACCCGAAAAACTGGCCGGAGTTCACAACGTTTTCCATGTTTCGCACCTCCGAAAATGTCTACATGAATCTGCCGAAGTGGTAGAGCCAAACATCCTAGAAGAAGCTAAAGTGGAATGCGAAGCAACTGTGAGGAAAGTTCCAACCCGCATATTAGGAACGGAAGTGAAGAAGCTACGCAACCGCGAAGTAAAGCTCGTCAAAGTTCAGTGGAGCGACGCCGAAGGAGACGCAACTTGGGAAACTGAAGCTAGAATACGTGCAGCCTACCCTTTGTTTCGAGGGTACATCTTTGATCTTTCTTTTTCTTTAAGTTGCGCTTTTATCTATCTTTTTAAGTATATCTCCTCGACCTTATCTTTTAGAAAGAAACCCTTTGGATGAAAACATGTAATTGAAACATGTTATGGATGATGGTTGCAAGTGGTTGCAAGTGATTGCTAGTGGTTGCTCGTGGTTGCATATACACACACAATCTAGGTTGTAGATCGGCTCAGTCACTTCATATTGCATATGCATAAATGTATTTATATTCGTATATGGTTGAAGTTTAATGTGTTATCATATGGATGTTGCATTTGTATGAATGATTGTGCACTCATGTAGAATCATGAATAGGAGAATTTGCATACATAATGGATTCATGGCACTTACATAATTTGCATTAAGGAGGTCAGCTGAATCAGTAAACCGCCTGATTTTGCATTAGATAAGTACATGTACACACACACTTCGCATATGATCATGAAGCATTAGAAGTCTTTTAAGGAAAATGGATGCTCGTGTTTGATGGATGAGTAGATGGATGTTTGGATGTTAGGATGTACATTCTTCCTGAACTTGAAGATTTCGGGGACGAAATCCTTTTAAGTGGGGGAGAATGTAACACCCCGTGTATTTTATAACAGTGAAATTCACAAATTAAAGTATAACTAATTTCAAAACAAAGAATTAAGGGAAACGGGATACCCCATTGCGTTCGTCTCGGAACTATGCTTGGGATAGAGTCCGAGTTTGCGTAAAACGGACTCCGTATGAAGAAGATATGGCCTCCGGAAGTTTCAGAATTCAGTTTAAAATTCAAACAGACCAAAACAGCTCAGAAAACCCAATCTAAAATTCAAAATCGGGCCGGATAGGCCAGGGCGGGAATTTTCCCGCCCAAGGCACCTAGGTCGATTGGAAAGTCGACTTGGGTCACCCGTGTCGACTGCCAAGTCGACACGGTGTCGACTGGCGTGTCGACCTGGCCCCTGAGCCAGGTCGAACCCAGCCCCCCCGGCTGGACTAGTTTGTGTTTGGTCGATTTTCTGAGCCTTGCCTTGTCACTAGGGCTAGGTGTCAGCTCCCAATTGGTCTCTCCTTCAAACGAATGGCTATTATTAAACCAAGCTCCATCGACGGTCCTAATCAACTCACAAACTCTATAAAAAGGACCTAAGACTCACCTTAATTCACACAAACGAAAATGGAGATGAGACCGTCATGCTGCTGAGGAAAGACTAGGAAAAGCCGTCAGGAATTGAGAGGCAATTAGGAGAAAATTTGAAAGCTTAAAGCAATGTCAATTAAATCAAAACAACGCCTACAACAAAGGATAGCATCTCCAAATTCAGAATTCAGATTCCTGAATTGAAGATTCGTCATACGTTGTAAGTAGAGTGCTATTCCGATGTGAATAAATAATTGCGTTTGATTTGTGTAAAATGAGAAATAGAATTGTATTCGATTTGTGGTGATAATAATCTATATTTGTATGTTGCGTTGATTCTAACGATTTGGAAATGTTGTGGTATAACGATTGAATATTTGCAAGTATGTGATTTATGTTGGAAGTTAATAACCATATGTTATGGTATTTTATTTGGGATTCATACAATTACATGATTCATGTTAACAACCATATGTTGTGGTATTTTATTTAGGGATTCATACAAGTATATGATTCATGTTAACAACCATATGTTGTGGTATTTTATTTGGGATTCATGCAAGTATATGATTCACTATTATGCCAATATGATGTACATACTTTTATGATCACTTTTAGTGTGTAATTGGACTCGACTAAGTACTATGGTTTATATGAATCTATGTTGGAATTGGCAAATCATACTTTTGTATTAGAAGCAAAAGTAAGCATTTTTATGAACATGACTAAACTATGTTTGGTGTTATGCCTAGTTGAAACCATGTTGAGGCCTATGTTGTTATAAAAATCATATGGTGATATAGGTAGCATATAAATTAAGTTAGATTTACATTCCAATTGCAAGTTTACATGAATAGATTAAAAACCATGATTCATGTTTAGGTAGGTTTATGCTATGATCATATGAATAGAATGATTCATGTTTAAGTATGTTTATGCCATGGTTATATGTTGTTACCATGCAAGTTCACATATGCCTAATTCATGTTAATTAGATCGTTATGTTGCAAGTTCATGCGTTCACACTCCCCTTTTTATGTCACTTAGAATATATAAACACCATGTTATAAGCCTCCCCTTTTTCGTGTGGCTAAGTTGGGTTTAAATGTTAAACCCAACATATGTTGTATTTTAGTGAACGTATAAAACGGGGGTAATGACGATGGGGTTAAAACATAGAACATATGTGTGGCATGTTTGACGCATGCCAACAACCATGAAAAACATTTAATTTGCATAAATAAATTTTAACTAATAAAGATGAATTTGAATAACGGGCCGCAAATATTTACATATAAAAAGGAAAGAGACAAAATATGTAAATGTAGAAAATACGATGTGTTTAACCCGAAGTTGGATTGAGTTGTGATGTAAACCTGCCCGGAACCGCCCGGCTGTCCAGTAGTCACAACAATACCTATCCAATGTGGGTGGTTAAACACGGAGCCCAATAAGGACCCGAGGTTAGACTGAGTTGTGGCGTAAGACTGCCCGGACCCAACCAACAACAGGCAGCCACAACTATACCTGTCTAATGTGAGAGGTCAAGGCTTTAATAAGACAATTAAGGCTGAGTCAGAATTGATAGGATTAAGTAAATTGAATTAATACTTAATCAAAATGGAACATGCTAAACTATACAGACTGATTTGGGGTTAGGTTTACAAAACACTTAACCAACTTAGCATGTTGGCTAGAAATAGAAAACCTAGTAGCGGGGGACCCTTTTCAGCAGTAACCCTACAAGGAGTATCAGGATACCCTGAACTAGGCAGGGTGGGGCACGATTACTGGGCTGACTGTACGAGGTCAAATCGACGGCGGTGGTGCAGCAGTGTAGGTTCTAACGGGGTGCGGGCGTGCACACACTCCGGCGCAGAAAAATAAGGCACTAGGCGCCAGTAGTATACCTGTGCATTCTAGAATTGTGTCGGGCCGCCACCATGGGACTTGATACACCCCATGGTGGGACCAGCATAGGTAACTACAACAACGGGGGCCGTAAGACACATGTAACTATGCGAATAGGAGCCGATCATCAGAAATGGATCACTTCACCCTGATTATGGGGTGCCTGTTGGGAATTAGTTTAGATGGGTACATAGATTAATATGGGGTACGATAGTGTATTCGACTCTAGACAACTTAACTTAGTTTATGGTGCTTTCTCATTTCCAGTTTATACTTATCATACCCAGTTCTTTATTCATAGATTGAATAGTCCTAGACTTACTCAGGCTTTATGTCTGACTCTACTTTTCTTTCGCCTTCTTTTCTTTCGTTCCCCCCCCCCCCCAGGTCCACAGGGAGGGAATACCGTAGCTTGACCAGCTTTCACATCCAGCTTGAAGAAAAAGAATGTATTGCTTGGATCTTTTTCGTTTTGGACTATGGCTTTGGACAACAATTATGGGACTTATGCAGCTTATTTATGTTTTCTTTATGCTTCTTTAAATAATGTAATCAAGACAGTTATGAAGATGTTATGTTTTTGGAAGTATTGTAAAACAAATTATGACATGGTTTGTGTAACACGTATCTTGTTGAAATAAAAGTTGTTGTTATTTTCCGCTGTTCAAAAATATGTGTTCTTACATCTGTCTTGTATATCTGTGACTTATACTTATAAACCTCCACCAAAATTAGGGCATTCCCTTTGAGAGTGACCTTAACGGAGGTGGGGTGTTTCATAAACTTAAAACAAAAGTAAATTATTCCCCATAAATAGCAGAAGCAGCCATAGCATAGCCCAAGACCAAACCGTACATGAGCTATCAGAAAGCAAGCTAAATCCAAGCTAAGAGCTAGTGTTTTCTCCTTGAGAACCTGGGGGGGAAGAAACGAAAGAAAAAGGGGTGAAAGAAAAAAGGGTCAGTCATAAAGACTGGTAAGCCCTAGTAACTTTCAGTATGAAAACTAGTAAAGGTAACATGATATGTGAAAACTGGAATTAAACATAAGGATGATAACAGAACTAGTAGGATAATTAAGATAACAAGATAAGTCAAGTTTAGCATCGCATGTTCAAGGTTCGCTGCACCAACTGTACTAGTGTTCTAACCCATGTCAAGTATTAATCATGAAATTTTCCCTTGGCCCAGTATCATGAAGTGACCCATTATGGGGTCCTACAGTACGATCTAATATTCGGTCGGCTCCCTACAAGTCCTAGCTCGTCATGTGTCTATGTCATACGGCCCTATCCAGAAATGTAGTTACCTGTGCTAGGTCCACCATAGGGTGTATCAAGTCCTATGGTGCCAACCATCGATATTAATCAAGCACGCACAGTGTAAATCTACGGGTGCCCAATGCCTGCTTTTTCAACTCCGGACTACGTGCACGACCATAGCCCGCCTGAACCTACAATGGCGCACCTACTCAGCCGTCGTTCTGTTCGCTTACAATCAACCCAGTAATCGTGCCCCACCCTACCTAGTCCCAGGGTATCAATGTAACAACCCGTATTTTTGAATAACATGTTATAACATAAATGGAGGTAGAATTAAACTGTAAAATCTGAATCAAGGGAAACAGGCTATGCCATTGCGTTCGTCTCGGAAAAATACGCGAAATAGAGTCCGAGTTTTCGAAAATCGGAGTCCATATGACCAAGATATGGCCTCGCGAAGTTTCACGAAAAATTCCCAAATTAAAGTATACTTAATTAAGTGAAATGGGTTGCGCAGAGAAATATATATATATTGATATATATATATATATATATAATTGAAAATTAAATAAATAAATATGCAAAAATGTTCAAAACAGCGAATTGGGAGAGGGGAATAACCGAACCGGCCGATTTTTGAGGTCGACCCAAGCCCGCTGGGTCGACTAGGGGTTAATCCAGGGTGTTTGGCTGTCAACCCGTGGGCCGATTCGCTCAAATGCAGATTTTGCATTTGAATGGTTCTCATGGTTCATCTTTAATCTAAAGGCCCTAGATGGTTCCTACACTTGACTTCTTCCCCAAGACATGCTTTGATGGCTTGGATTGAATCTAGGTTTAATCCTATGGCCTAAAACACTTGCCTAATCTATAAATAAGACCCTAACCTACCCTAAATCATCATTATTCATTCATACAACTAAACTATGGAAAAATCAATCCTCTCATGGCCTCCACTCTCTTCATAAAATTCCTAAATAAATTCCTAAGTGATTTTCCATGCATACAAGTGTTTTCAAACTTGTATGAGCATCATTAGCTTGCATTCAAGTCAAGTTTATATATTTTCATCATAAAGAAAGAGTCTTGATCATTTTGGCTCAAGGGTTTTACTTGCATTTTGGGTTTAATTGATTTCATAAGGGCTTTGTCATAATTTTGTGACTTCTTAAGCATTGTAAGCCCTATTCTACTTTCATATTTAAACTCTAAAGTTAAATGTATGATATACAAGTTTATATGCAAGTTTATCATGTTGTGATATGCAAGTTTATATGCAAGTTTATCATGTTGTGATATGCAAGTTTATATGCAAGTTTATCATGTTGTGATATGCAAGTTTATATGCAAGTATGCCAAGTTATGTTATGCAAGTTTGGGTTGAACATTTTGTTCATGCTATCATGTTATGCAAGCTTATTTTGGGTTTATGAACATAAAGCTTTAAGCTTTATGCCAAAGGTTGCATTTTAGCAACTTGTAAGTTATCATATCTCTTATGATAACTTGCATGTGATGCTAAATGCGAACTTATGGCCATCTCCACATGTCATTTAGCACCATGTATCACCAATATGCTAAGTTTGGTTTTATGCATGCTTTTGAGGCCTAAAAATGTAATATGCAAGTGTATGAACATATGAACATTTCATATGCCACCATGTTAAGCTTGTGGCTTCAATACCTTTATGTCATGATTATGCCAAGTTCCCGCTTTCTATCCTTTATGCGCTATTGCGATATGTAAGCGATGGGATTGCATTTGGGGTTGGGTAAACTTAAAAGACATAAAACATAAGCTTGGGAATTTACCTATTAAGTTAGGTCTACCCATTGGGAATTTACCTATTAAGTTAGGTCTACCCAATTGCTTGAAAACTTGTAACATGTTTTGGAAACATGATGGACATGACACTTAGAAAAGATAAGTGTGGCCAACTCGAGGTTGGGTTGAGTTTGTAGCGTAAACCTACCCGGAACCGACCGGCTTAACTAGTTGCTACAAACAATAGGACCCAATGTGAGAAGTTGGTCATGTTGTACCTTGAACCCGAGGTTAGACCAAGTTGTGGTGTAATGCTACCCGGACCCGCCCGGCTTAACTAGTAACCACAACAAGGTCTAATGTGAGAGGTTAAGGCGCATTAAATTAATTAATGCCTCGTGATTAGGGTTAAGTCATGGTCCACTTAATACTTAACCAATTTGGGCTTGGTAGATTAATCGGGGTTAAGTCGTGAACTCATCGTTACACTTAACCAAGTTAATCCAGGATTAGCAAGAGGGTTAAACCGTACTTAACGCACTAGAAAAATCCTAGCAATGGGGGCCCACTCCAGCAGTAATCCCAAGTTAGTATCATCATGACCCTAGGGACTAGGCTAGGGTGGGGGCACGATTACTAGACTGGAGGTAAGTGACCAAAAGCGACGGCAGAGGGTACGCCGGTGTAGTTCCGGGCGGACTCTGGTCGTGCACATAGTCCGTAGCCGGAGAAAACATGCACGGGTACCAGTAGATCGGGACTGTGCACTCATGTTCATGGTGTCCAGGGGTTGACACCCTAGGGCTTGATACACCCGAAGGGTGGACCCGGCACAGTTCGACTACAATTATGATTGGGCCGTATTGACACCAACACGTGACGAGTTAGGCTTAGGGAGCCGATCGACTAGACCGTTTGGTTGGACCTTGTATTAGGGTCATTTCATGTTATTGGGCCAAAGCTTGGGCCAAGGGATCAATACTTGTTTATTCAAGTCATGTTAGTTTGCTAGTACACCTGTGGTGCAAAACCTTAATCTTGATTATGCGATGACACCTTTATTTACCTTGTTAGTTAATCATCATGCTAGTATATTGTTATCCTTATGTTCATCCCTGCTGCTCATGCCAGTTAACTTTATCAGTTTACATTGATTGTAGTAGGGCTTACTCAGTCTTTTTGACTGACCTGTTTTCTTTCGCCTCTTTTCTTCCGTCCCCCCCCCCCCCCCCCAGGTTCTCAGGGAGGGAATACTGGAGCTTAGCTTGGATTTCGGATTGCTTGCTTGTGGGATTTCAGCTCATGTACGGTTTCGACATGAAGCTAGCTATGGTTACCACTTAATTGGGGATAGCACTTATTTATTTCAGTTTTTCAGTTGATGTTGTTTTATCTAGACTTGTTTATTTGGAAAGCTATGTTGTACCAGACTTGTTTTGAAATGTTTTGAAATCTTCCGCTGTTTTATCTATGTTATTTACTCTGTTTACATATATACATATGTTCTTGTTCTGCCTTGATATATCATTATGCATGTTTACCTAATTCAAACGCCCCTCCAAAGTCAAAGTGCTTGCAAGAGCCACCCTGGTGGAGGTGGGGTGTTACAATTTGGTATCAAAGCATATGGTACGAGAAGGAACAAAAAGGCTTTTAGAAAACTTTTGGAAAACTATTTTCAAAATCAAGTATAAAGTATTTTCCAAAGAAAAGTCTAGTTTATTTTAAAGGCTATTCCCCAAAAAGCCATTAGCAAAATTCCTTCGTTTTTCTCCATTCTGAATCTGTCTTTTTCTTCGTTTTCAGTATGGCCGATAACTTTGCTATTCCGGAGGGAGTACACGTACCTGTTTGGTATAGGAGACTTTTGGAGGCTAGGGCGACCGAAGCCGGCCCCGCAGATGTTCCTCCTCCTCCTCCGGTAGTTAATGTTCCTCCTCCTCCTCCGGTGGTTAATGTTCCTACTCCTCCTGTCGCTGAGGTTCCTCTTCCTCCTCCCCCTCAGCATCCTCAAGTGGACTTCGCAAAGACTTGCAAAGATTTCAAAGCAATGGGTGGCAAGAACTTTCAAGGCACTGAGACTTTTGTAGAGGCCAGAAATTGGTTGAAAGAGACCGAGGATTTGTTTGCTATCTTTGGGTTAGACGATTAGAGGAAGCTCTTGTTGGTGGTTTGGCTTATGAAGGATGAAGCCGCTTATTGGTGGGAAGTTACCAATGGTACTAGGCCTGTTGAGACTTGGGCCGATTTCAGGGCAAGGTTCATGCTTAAGTTTCTATCTTCTGCTGAGGAGAATCTGCAAATGGAGAGGTTCATAACTTTGAAACAAGGAGATATGTTTGTCAAAGAATATGTGAACAAGTTCAATCAGTTAGCTCGTTTTGGCTTGGATATGGTGAATACTCCTCAGAAGAAGGCTCTTCGTTTTGCTAGAGGATTGAATGAGCCGTTGCAGGGATTGGCTATGTCACATATTCCCCATGGGGCCACGTTTGAGAGTTTGGTTGATATGGCGTTACTTCAGGGAGATGTCAAGAAAGAAACCAAGATGAATGATACTCAAGCCAAGAAGACTGATTCCCAGGGAAAAGGAAATCAGGGTAATCCAAGTGGTCAGAGCAGTCAAGGTAATCAGAACAAGAACAAGAGTCAAGGCAACAAGGGGAACAACAACAAGGGCAATAACAACAAGGGCAAGAACAACAAGGGGAAGTACCATTATTGCGGTTCAGTTGGGCATCTTATTAAGGATTGTAAGAAGAGGAAAAGGAAGAATGGTGAATGCTTTTTCTGCGGTGAGACTGGACATTTCAGTAAGGATTGCCCGAGGAAGCAAGGGCAAGGCCAGGGTCAGACTCAGCGTGCTGGACCTTCAGGAGGGCAAGTTCATGCTCTCAATGTCGCTCCAGTTCCCGATCGAGGTAGTATTTCTGTTGAGAGCCTTGTATATATTTCTGATTTTCCAGTTCGTACATTGTTTGATTCTGGTGCATCGCATAGCTTTATCTCATCTGATCTTGTTGATAGTTTGCACCCTAATACTAGCTTGGTAGATGATCCCGTCTGTGTCTCAAATCCTATTGGGGGTTCCGCCCATTTGTCTATGATATGTGGGGATTTGAGGATCTCTATACTGAGTGTAGAGTTCTTGTGCAGTGCTTATGTTCTTGGTTTTAGGGGATACGGATTGATATTGGGCATGAATTGGCTGTCCAGATATGGAGCCATTCATGATTGTGAGCATAGGGTTGTGAGGCTCGTGACTCGCCTCGGAAACACCCTAGAGATTTCTTGTGATCCGAGAGGTCCCGTCATGTTGTGCTATCTGGAATCACTCGACTCGTCAATGGAAACTCTTCAGTCTGTGAGAGTGGTTCGAGAGTATCCGGATGTTTTCGATGAAGTTAGGGGGTTGCCCCCTAAGCGAGAGATTGATTTCCGCATTTATCTGGTGGATAATGCAAAGCCTGTTTCTTTGCCCGTTCGGCACATGGCTCCGCGTGAAAGGCGGGAGCTAAGTAAGCAAGTGAAAGAGTTTCTTGAGAAGAACTTCATTAGACGAAGTATATCTGAATGGGGAGCGCCTGTGGTATTTGCTACCAAGGCGGATGGTTCTCTCCGACTTTGCGTTGACTATCGAGAGTTGAATAAGCTGACTAAGAAGAACAGACACCCGTTACCGAGGATTGATGATCTCTTTGACCAGCTTGTCGGTGCTTCTGTTTTCTCTCAGCTTGATCTCGCTACGGGGTTCCATCAGCTCAGGGTAGCTGAAGATAGTATAGACAAGACTGTGTTCAGAACTCCAGATGGATTCTTCGAATGGCTTGTCATGCCGTTCGGCTTGACTAATGCACCCGCATATTTCGTGGACTTGATGAGTAGGGTGTTCAGGGAGTTCTTGAACAAGTTTGTCGTGGTCTTCGTAGATGACATTCTGATCTTCTCTAAGGATGAGGAAGAGCACGCAAGGCATCTCATGGAGGTGATGGATACGCTTAGAGCGCATCAGTTGAAGGCCAAGTTCTCCAAGTGTCACTTTTGGAGAAGGGAAGTTAGATTCCTTGGGCATATAGTATCTAAGCAAGGCTTAGCGGTGGATCCCGCTAAGGTAGTGGCAGTTCAGGATTGGAAGACTCCAAGGAATGCAACCGAAGTGAGAAGTTTTCTAGGTCTTGCGGGTTTCTACCAGAAGTTCATCAAGGACTTCGCAAAGATATCAGCTCCTCTCACTAAATTGACGAAGAAGAATTTAGTTTTTGCTTAGAGCATAGAATGCGAGCTTGCTTTTCAGAAGCTCAAGAGAGCCCTCACATCAGCACCTGTTCTAGCTTTGCCCGATGGAGGGAAGTTATTTACCGTATACACCGATGCATGTGGCACGGGGTTAGGAGTTGTTCTTATGCAAGAAGGAAGAGTGATATGCTTTGGCGGTAGACAACTCAAAGTGCATGAGAAGAATTATCCCACTCATGACTTAGAGTTGGCAGCAATAGTATATGCACTCAAGGCTTGGCGCCATTATCTTCTGGGAGAAAGATTTGAGCTTTATACCGATCACAAGTCATTGAAGTATCTCTTTTCTCAGAAAGATCTGAATCTGAGGCAACAAAGATGGATGGAATTCTTGGCGTCCTACGATTTTGAGATAGCTTATACCCCTGGCAAGGGGAATGTGGTAGCAGATGCATTGAGTAGAAGAAGGTTGACCCTAAGTCCTCTATTCGTTGAGATGAAGAATTTAGAGTATGTGGCAACCTTTGATTTCTCTTTGGCAATTGAGTCGATGACCGGTTCTTTAGCATCTCTGGAACTCAGACCTACCCTTCTTGATCAAGTTGGGGCTTCGCAGAGAGAAGACCCTCAGATAGTTAAGATTATGGATAAGCTAATTCGAGGAGAGACGTCTAGTCATCTTGCTCGATATTCTATTGATGACAAGGGTTGGCTGAGGAGAGACGGAAGGTTATGTGTTCCAATGGTAGAAGATCTAGTAAGAAGAGTTCTTGAGGAAGCGCATCGCTCTAAGTTGACTATACATCCGGGCGGAGATAAGATGTATAAAGATATGAAGCGCATTTTCTTTTGGCCTGGGATGAAGAAGGATGTGGCAGAATTTGTCTCTAGATGTATCATTTGCCAGCAAGTTAAGGCCGAGTCGAAGAAGCCCGGTGGGCTATTGCATCCTCTAGACGTTCCACTATGGAAGTGGGAGAGTATTTCCATGGATTTTATCGATGGGCTACCAAGGTCAAGGAAAGGGAATACGAGCATTTGGGTTATTGTGGATAGACTTACGAAGAGTGCTCATTTCATTCCGGTGAAGAGCAAGAGGACCGCATCTTGGCTAGCGTCTGTATATCTTTGTGAGATTGTGAGACTACAGGGAGTCCCTTCTAGTATAGTCAGTGACCGTGACCCAATCTTTACAAGTCAATTCTGGAATAGCTTGCAAGAAGCTGTGGGCATAAGGTTGAATCTAAGTACGGCTTATCACCCACAGACGGACGGTCAAACCGAAAGGGTGAATAGGGTACTCGAGGATCTGTTGAGGCTTTGTATTCTGGATTTTGGTGGTACTTGGGAAGACCATCTTCCTCTTGTTGAGTTTGCATATAATAACAGTTATCAGGCAAGCATAGGGATGGCACCATTTGAAGCTTTATATGGGAGGCCGTGCAAGTCGCCTACATGTTGGTGGGAGACTACAGATGAGCTTATACTTGGGCCTGATATGATCAGAGATACATCCGAGAAGATCGAGTTGATTCGGAGACGGATGAAAGCGGCCCAAGACCGACAGAAATCCTATGCTGATAAGCGAAGAACGGATTTGGAGTTTGATGTTGGGGATATGGTTTTCGTGAAGGTTTCTCCTTTGCGGAATGTGGTCCGATTTGGAGCTGTTGGGAAGTTGGCACCGAGGTTTGTTGGACCATTCCCTATTATAGAGAGGATCGGGCAGATGGCTTATAGAGTGAAGTTGCCCGAGAAGCTTGCTGGAGTACACGATGTTTTTCATGTCTCGCATCTCCGGAAGTGTTTACATGAATCAGCAGAGGTTGTTGAGCCAAGTGTTCTAAAAGATGTAGAAGTGGAGAAAGAGGCTACCTTGAGGAGAGCTCTGATTCGTATCTTGGGGACGGAGACCAAGAAGCTAAGGAATCGAGAGGTCAAATTGGTGAAGGTTCAATGGGGTGAAGCCGAAAAAGACGCAACTTGGGAAACCGAGGAGAAGATGCGTGGGCTTTATCCATTCCTTTTTGAGGGTACACTCTCAATCTCTTTTCTTTGTTAGCATATCTTTCTCTTTGTTGTCCATGTTTATCAAGTTTATCGTGTTAATCTTGTCATGAGAACCTTAGGTAGAAACCCTTTGGATGAAACATGTGTTTGAAACATGTTATGCTTGATGGTTGCAAGTGGTTGCAAGTGTTTGCAAGTGGATACTCGTGGATGCATAATACATGTTAGGCATTAAGATCGGCTCACACACTTTCATACCGCATATGCATGAGTGTTTATGCTTATTCATGGATGAAAACTTGTTATGCTATCACGTGGATGTTGCATATGGATGAATGTTATGTGCACTCATGTAGAGATTATAAATTATGTTAGGAATTTGCATACATATGGACTCATTTCACTAACATATTTTGCATTAAGGGGGTTTACTGAATCAGTAACCTCCTGATTTTCGCATTAGATAAGTACATATACACACACCTTTTCATATGATCATACAGCATTTAGAACCTTTTAAGGACAATGATTGCTCGTGGATGATGTTTTGAGTAGATGGATGATGGATGGTAGGATACGTTCTTCCTAACTTGGAGATTTCGGGGACGAAATCCTTTAAGGAGGGAAGAATGTAACAACCCGTATTTTTGAATAACATGTTATAACATAAATGGAGGCAGAATTAAACTGTAAAATCTGAATCAAGGGAAACGGGATATGCCATTGCGTTCATCTCGGAAAAATACGCGAAATAGAGTCCGAGTTTTCGAAAATCGGAGTCCGTATGACCAAGATATGGCCTCGCGAAGTTTCACGAAAAATTCCCAAATTAAAGTATACTTAATTAAGTGAAATGGGTTGCACAGAGAAATATATATATATTGATATATATATATATATATAATTGAAAATTAAATAAATAAATAAGCAAAAATGTTCAAAACAGCGAATTGGGAGAGGGGAATAACCGAACCGGCCGATTTTTGAGGTCGACCCGAGCCTGCTGGGTCGACTAGGGGTTAATCCAGGGTGTTTGGCTGTCAACCCGTGGGCCGATTCGCTCAAATGCAGATTTTGCATTTGAATGGTTCTCATGGTTCATCTTTAATCTAAAGGCCCAAGATGGTTCCTACACTTGACTTCTTCCCCAAGACATGCTTTGATGGCTTGGATTGAATCTAGGTTTAATCCTATGGCCTAAAACACTTGCCTAATCTATAAATAAGACCCTAACCTACCCTAAATCATCATTATTCATTCATACAACTAAACTATGGCAAAATCAATCCTCTCATGGCCTCCACTCTCTTCATAAAATTCCTAAATAAATTCCTAAGTGATTTTCCATGCATACAAGTGTTTTCAAACTTGTATGAGCATCATTAGCTTGCATTCAAGTCAAGTTTATATATTTGCATCATAAAGAAAGAGTCTTGATCATTTTGGCTCAAGGGTTTTGCTTGCATTTTGGGTTTAATTGATTTCATAAGGGCTTTGTCATATTTTTGTGACTTCTTAAGCATTGTAAGCCCTATTCTACTTTCATACTTAAACTCTAAAGTTAAATGTATGATATACAAGTTTATATGCAAGTTTATCATGTTGTGATATGCAAGTTTATATGCAAGTTTATCATGTTGTGATATGCAAGTTTATATGCAAGTATGCCAAGTTATGTTATGCAAGTTTGGGTTGAACATTTTGTTCATGCTATCATGTTATGAAAGCTTATTTTGGGTTTATGAACATAAAGCTTTAAGCTTTATGCCAAAGGTTGCATTTTAGCAACATGTAAGTTATCATATCTCTTATGATAACTTGCATGTGAGGCTAAATGCGAACTTATGGCCATCTCTACATGTCATTTAGCACCATGTATCACCAATATGCTAAGTTTGGTTTTATGCATGCTTTTGAGGCCTAAAAATGTAATATGCAAGTGTATGAACATATGAACATTTCATATGCCACCATGTTAAGCTTGTGGCTTCAATACCTTTATGTCATGATTATGCCAAGTTCCCTCTTTCTATCCTTTATGCGCTATTGCGATATGTAAGCGATGGGATTGCATTTGGGGTTGGGTAAACTTAAAAGACATAAAACATAAGCTTGGGAATTTACCTATTAAGTTAGGTCTACCCATTGGGAATTTACCTATTAAGTTAGGTCTACCCAATTGCTTGAAAACTTGTAACATGTTTTGGAAACATGATGGACATGACACTTAGAAAAGATAAGTGTGGCCAACTCGAGGTTGGGTTGAGTTTGTAGCGTAAACCTACCCGGAACCGACCGGCTTAACTAGTTGCTACAAACAATAGGACCCAATGTGAGAAGTTGGTCATGTTGTACCTTGAACCCGAGGTTAGACCAAGTTGTGGTGTAAAGCTACCCGGACCCGCCCGGCTTAACTAGTAACCACAACAAGGTCTAATGTGAGAGGTTAAGGCGCATTAAATTAATTAATGCCTCGTGATTAGGGTTAAGTCATGGTCCACTTAATACTTAACCAATTTGGGCTTGGTAGATTAATCGGGGTTAAGTCGTGAACTCATCGTTACACTTAACCAAGTTAATCCAGGATTAGCAAGAGGGTTAAACCGTACTTAACCCACTAGAAAAATCCTAGCAATGGGGGCCCACTCCAGTAGTAATCCCAAGTTAGTATCATCATGACCCTAGGGACTAGGCTAGGGTGGGGCACGATTACTGGACTGGAGGTAAGTGACCAAAAGCTACGGCAGAGGGTACGCCGGTGTAGTTCCGGGCGGACTCTGGTCGTGCACATAGTCCGTAGCCGGAGAAAACATGCACGGGTACCAGTAGATCGGGACTGTGCACTCATGTTCATGGTGTCCAGGGGTTGACACCCTAGGGCTTGATACACCCGAAGGGTGGACCCGGCACAGTTCGACTACAATTATGATTGGGCCGTATTGACACCAACACGTGATGAGTTAGGCTTAGGGAGCCGATCGACTAGACCGTTTGGTTGGACCTTGTATTAGAGTCATTTCATGTTATTGGGCCAAAGCTTGGGCCAAGGGATCAATACTTGTTTATTCAAGTCATGTTAGTTTGCTAGTACACCTGTGGTGCAAAACCTTAATCCTGATTATGCGATGACACCTTTATCTACCTTGTTAGTTAATCATCATGCTAGTATATTGTTATCCTTATGTTCATCCCTGCTGCTCATGCCAGTTAACTTTATCAGTTTACATTGATTGTAGTAGGGCTTACTCAGTCTTTTTGACTGACCTGTTTTCTTTCGCCTCTTTTCTTCCGCCCCCCCCCCCCCAGGTTCTCAGGGAGGGAATACTGGAGCTTAGCTTGGATTTCGGATTGCTTGCTTGTGGGATTTCAGCTCATGTACGGTTTCGACATGAAGCTAGCTATGGTTACCACTTAATTGGGGATAGCACTTATTTATTTCAGTTTTTCAGTTGATGTTGTTTTATCTAGACTTGTTTATTTGGAAAGCTATGTTGTACCAGACTTGTTTTGAAATCTTTCGCTGTTTTATCTATGTTATTTACTCTGTTTACATATATACATATGTTCTTATTCTGCCTTGATATATCATTATGCATGTTTACCTGATTCAAACGCCCCTCCAAAGTCAGAGTGCTTGCAAGAGCCACCCTGGTGGAGGTGGGGTGTTACAATCGTGATACATCTGAGTGGGTTACTGCTGAAAAGGACCGCGTAACTAGGGTTTCTAATGGGTTAAGTGTTGTCATTCAAATTCGTGACTTAACCCTATCCAAATCATGTATCAAGTTGGTTAAGTGTGTTCAAGCAGTTCATGACTTAACCCTATCAATTCATCATGTCAAGTTGGTTAAGTATATTCAAGTGGTTCATGACTTAACCCTATCATGTGGCATTAGTTCATTAGTGCACGCCACCCTCTCACATTAGACTAATTGTTGTGGTTACTGGATTTGCCGGGCGGTTCCGGGCAGACTTACACCACAACATAGTCTAACCTCGCGTTTTTACGGGCAATATGACCAACTACCCACATTGGATCCTATTGTTTGCAGCCACTGGATTTGCCGGGCGGTTCCGGGCAGATTTACACTACAAACTCAACCCAACCTCGAGTTGGCCATTTTCAAGTTTATCTAATTGTCATGCCCACGTTCAAGTTTTCTTGTCTAGATTCATGTCAAGTTTTCAGGTCATGTTTCATGTCAAATCATTTCAAGTTCATGTCCATATTCAGGTTCAAGTTTAAAGCTAATTCATGTTTTACCAAGTCTACCCAAATCGTATTCCCAACGCACGTAAGTTCGAATCGATACAAATAAATCTAATAGGGAATAACATAAAAAGGAACGGGTATAATGTGGCAAAAGTGATTACTATCATAGCATGATATGACTTGAAATAAAAGATTAAAGCATTACTAGCATATGAAATATTGGCCTCAAACATAAAGGTTCCAAATCTAGCAAGATAAGGTACTACTCAAAATAACAGTTGTCACAAGGTGATAGTATAGTCATGGTAACGACTGTCATAAGGTGATAGTATAGTCATGATACGACTACCATATGGTGATAGTATAGTCATGATACGACTGTCATAAGGTGATAGTATAAACTTGTGACTAATAGCAGGTTCAACATGATAATATGAGGGGGTTTTCTTTTGATTCACAACATGAATAGGCCCCAAATCAATGTCATAGTAATATTCAAGAGTCAAGATCCAAGATGAACGAGAATGAATGTAAACAGTCATCATACATAGGTCCAATTTCAATTAACATCATAATCATAATACATTTACAGTTTAAATCTGAAAATAACTGGGGCTTACAGATCGTGGTTCAAGAATTAGAAAAAGAGAGTCGATGTTGAATATGCTTAGTCAAGTCCTAATAGAAATCCCCAAATCAGCAATTTCCTTAACGCAGTCTCAACGTAGAAGAAGCAGTCCTTCTCTCAAACTTTTCAATCAGAATCAGAGCAGCATAAGGTCAGAAAGAATTTTGTGTAGAGAGACTGGTGTTAGGGGCTGTATTTATAGGGTTAGGTCAATGAATGTGGACAGGAACGAGGCCAAATACATCAGAGTGAATCCAGCTTCAGAAATGGGCTCGGGCACCAGGTCAACCCCTAGGTCGACACTATGGCCGACCTGGCCCTGGGTAGGTCGACTACATAGTCGACCCCCAGGTCGACCTGGTCTTGGGTGGGAAATTTCCCACCCAGTTCATTTGGAGGTTTGAAATTCGAATTTTTGAATTCGAATTGAGTCTGTTTTGAACTTGAAAATTTTTGAAAACATCGAAACGTCATAACTTGATCATATGGACTCCGGTTTTCGAAAACTCGGACTCGTTTCCAAGCAGAATTTCGAGACGAACGCAATGGCGCAACCCTTTTCCCTCTATTCTTATTTTTAAAATTAATTCTGCCTTGATTTATGGTTATTACACGTTATAAAAACACGGGTTGTTACACCTTATTCCTCGTCACATATGTCCAATACAGGAGAAAGGCCCTCGCATATCCGTCGATCTCCAAGTATGTCTGGATGATCACCACTTATTACCTTGTCTTGGGTGTACATCCCAATCAAGACATCAGTAATCATCCAAACGATGTGAAGACCTCCGGTCTTCAACCACCGTCTTCATCGTCGACATATCGTCGAATCAGTTATTCAGAATGGGTATAAACCCGGCCTTTCCGAATAACTCGCGTATATAATAAACAAGTGCTATAAAAACACTACATATGCCTCACTCCAATTGTGAATATTCTTTTATTTAAATATTCACATCTTTAGGGATTTGTTCCCATTAATTTTATCAAAGATAAATTCTTTTAAATTTATTCTTTAATCGTCCTTTGGATATAATTTCAAACCATATTACGGTTTCCAAACTAGTCGGGATTAGCGCACCTTACCGAAGTAACCATTTATTTAATTTCCCAATCCCAACCTATTCATCCCATGGAGCAAAACTGTTATCACTTCATAACTAACACCACGGTTTGTCGGTAAATTTAAATACCATTTCCGGATTAAATCTAATTAAAGATTTAACTATCGCTTGGAGCAAAACTGGTGATACTCCGTTCTCGGTCATTTCCCAAGTTTGATAATTTAAATTATCAATTCCCATTTCAATCTAATTAAAGATTCATTAAAACTCCGTTTAGCTTTAATCTTCCGAAAAATCAATATTAATGATTATCTAACTTTGGAAACATAAACATGTCACATCGACAATCTACATGTACTATTGATTTCTACCTATATATAACCTCTGAGCTCGTACATCTCAGAGAAGGGTGTTAAGTAAGAGAATAAATTCTCCACCACCAAACAGATATATATTTAGCAGAGATCAACCATACAGTTCGAAATACAATGACAGACATGTACTCCTGTCTTTAACTGGGTTAAAGAACTAATGTCATTTAAAACACAGTTCAAAATAAACCCAAATCGCATTCCATTAATTATGGAATCTTCACGGAAAACAAATCAATATATAGTCGATATCAATTTCTGTATCCAACTAATAATATAAATGTAATAATGGCAAAGCCTTTTAAATTCCATATGTATTAACAGTCTTCCTCCACTGAAGTTCACTTCAATTATTATCAATCGAATTCCATTCAATTCCAATTTAATATATTAAATTGGAAAACTTTACTTTGGAAAATTCCTGTTAAATCTTAATAAAAATGTTTATAAATTCCAAATCACATTTCACTGTAAATCGGGTTAAAGAACGAATGTCGTTAAAAAAAACAGTTCACAACAAACCCAATTCACGTTCCATTTTAAATTCCAATTAAATGTTAATTGATTGGTATACTTCATTAAATATAAATAAAAAGATTTAATTTTTTCTCAACTGGGTTTAAGAACAGTGTTAATGAAGACACCATTCATGACTAACCCAAATCCCATTTGATATTAAATACAAGGCTCTGATTAGTTATCGGCTTATATTCAATATCAAATTCTGAAATCAACAAATATCGTATCTAAATAACGATATATATCTTCCAAATTCCTCCACAATATCCATATAATCACAGAATCCAATATCGAAATATTTCAAAGACAATTTCGATTCAAATCCATTCCAATAATTATATTGGAAATTTTGGTATATTTTAAAACCATTTCAAATCCAATTTATTTATTTTAAAATTATTGGATTTATTATTCTAGTTCATAACTAGTTCATTTCGATAAAAATATATTTTTATCTTTTCAAATATGGAATTTATCATCCTAATTCTTTCCAAATCATTTATTGTGATTTTACACAAATTATTGATATTTTAAATAATTTTATCGAGGCCCGTACAGTCGATTTCCATGAATGGTCATCGAACTGCACTTATAGCGATCTTTTCCAAATTTGATTTGGATATAATTCCAAATCCATCCATTGGATTTCAAATCTCTAATATTCTTTGGAAAGCTCTTTTCAATATGAACCCAACGGTTCCACTTTAGGAGAATCCGACGGTCGGATCTCCCGTAATGTCTGTTCGAAGTCAATGGTCGAAATTCACAAATTGTCGCGGCACGGCGCGTTCTATTCAGGCCATTATATAATATATTATATATATATACGATATATATTTCGTCGATTTCCATTTGAAACGTATTTTATAAATCGTTTTAAATTTGTTTTCAAAACGATTTCAACTTATCAAAATTGAATATTCCATATCATTGATATATAAATGATAGTATTTTCAAAGCATTATATTTTGAAATCAATTACTTTTCGATATTTATTATAAAAATGAATAAAATCGATATAAATATCATTCACGTCAAAATGGCGTTAATCAAATCAACACGGCTGTATATGTTCAAATATATACGTGTCCATCCCAAATCGGACATCAAAATCAAATTTTGATCTTTTTCTGAATATTATTTTAAAATATTCGTTGTTTTAAAATATTCATTCTTTCTGAACTGGAATCAGACACAGTCAATTACCATATAATGTTATTTATATGGATTTCATACAACACATGTATAGAACAACAACGATAACCATCAATATACACTTATGAGTGTCGAAAGTATTCAACACTTCATATTTCCTTATATTTATGGATTTTGATGATTTGGTTGAGGTCAATGGTTGATTATCTTCAAGTATAATTGTCATGGGATCTTTATCAAGATATTCTAAAGTTCAACCAACTCCTTATCACTTTATACACCTCTGTCCTTCAGCATTCATCTTTAATAGGCTTTGGTCTTTAATTGCTTTGATTATCCTTCCATTACTCTGATTAAACTTCTTATACTATTCCTCTTTTGTACTCTTGTATATTTCTAAAAATATCTCTATAATATATCTGATGTAACAGCACAACTCGAAGATACGTTAATAGTCATGTTTATATGGTTGTTATTGTAATGACCCGGTTTCTGGGCGTGTGTCTATAATGTATGGATTATACTAATAATTTAATTTAACTAAATAAATTAAGATTTATATAACTGGAAATGTTTCAGATAAATATATTTGTTGACGATTTGAAATTACCTTAACCAATATACTTATGTGTATATAATAAAGGATTAATTTACAAACTAAAATGACATACATTAATGCATAATATATAATGTAACTCGTATGACATAGATTACTCTAGCAAGCAAATAAAAGGGAGATATAAACTAAAATACAAGAGATACATTAATTTATAATATTGATGAAATCAAACTCGCTTAGATTAGAATAATTATTTTAATGTCATACATTAACTGGTCGTATTCATATATAATATATAATAAGTGTATGTTGTTTTAACACTATTTGTTAACACTTTAACTCGCTTTTGAATGCATGAAATATGGAGTTACATAATTAACTAATGAGAAGAACACTTGCTTACTTTACATGTAAGTACATATATGATCATGACTTCAAATTCAAATACAAATGAGATGAGTGAATTATAATATTTGCTTTAATTAAGATTTATAATTAAAATATGTAAGTGAAATACATATGTAGATAAATTTGCTTGAGTACAAGCATAAGATTTAAACTTTGTTTATACATCCGCATATAAATAATAATAATGTAGAAAGTATATATGAGAGTATGTATATGAATATATATATATATATGTGTATATATATATATATATGTGTATATATATATATATATGTGTATATATATATATGTGTATATATATATATATATATATATATATATATATATATATATGTGTGTGCATATAAGAAATGTATATGCAAATAAATGTATACATAAAGTTATTAAAAAGAAGAATGGAATAAAAAGGAACATCTAAGAAAATCTGAATGACATGAAAGAAAAACAGGGCTGCAGCTTTTACAATAACAAATGAGATGCTAGTAAGCTAGGCAGTAGGATAGGGGTATATGCACTAGACAAGATATATCACGACATAGATGAAACCGACTATATTTTAGCATTTATTATGAAGAAAACCATTCACAAATGAGTGGAAGGGAAGTAACACGGCCAGCATAAGGAAGTAGGACTGCATAAGTGATACTCTATAGATTTAAGGCAACATTAGACTAGTGATAGCACGTCCCTGTAAATATCATATACAGCTGAAATGGAAAGATTTGAATAATCTTGTTTCATGTGAGGTCTGAATACAAGGACAGCTAAATAGAAAGGAGCCATTAATGAACTTAGTTCTTAGGAACTAAGGGTTGATTTATTAATGTATATAGGGTACACACAGATTGGTGTTTGAAGCAACATGCTACGCTATGAACTAGGAGCATGACTAGTGACAATAGGAGAATGGTAACATCAAACATCACACGCATCTCTGCATATGAGCCTTCCTGCCTTAAGCACCTACCTGAGATAAACCTCCATTTCTCTCATCTATAAATACACTTAAGAACGCACACAAACTCACACAAACTCTTACTGGTTACCTAAAATAAAAATGGCCGAACTAAGAGCAAGAACCGGAAAGCGAAACAGTGTGAAACGGTCGAGAAACAGAGCATAAGCCTGGAATGAAAAGCAAGGCAGTGAACTAATACAGACATTGTGAGTAAAACTCCTCAAAGATTTTCTTTCTATCGGAATATATACAATTTTCTGTTATGATTCAAGATATATTTTTGCGTTTGCATTCCCATTTAATACCATGCATATGAACCGGAAATAATGGAGAAATACAGTAAATATATATATATATATATATATATATATATATATATATATATATATATATATGTGTGTGTATATATATATATATATATATATATGTTGAGTAAACACTTGAGATGTTTTCCTCTGTATATTAGATCCTAAGTATGACTCAAATTGTATTCATGCTGACGTGCACTCATCATATTGAATGACTTTATTTTAGTTAGTTTAAGGATTTTAAATAAATCAGTTAGATTAAACGACCTGAGAAAGAAGAATATCAAGGACTGTAAGCATAATATAATTAGTGAGTAGATATCTCAAAACCCTTTACGTTTGTATAATAAATTCTAGTACATTCATATTATATGTATGTAGTTATGAACCTTGAAATGAATTGGGGAACAAACAGAGAAAAATCTGAGAAGAAAAACCATAAGAATAGTAATATATATATATATGAGGTGGGTAAACACCTCACTCTCCTGTTTATATTAACCGTTAGTAGCTTCAAAACTATATGCCAGTTGAAATGTATCCAGAATATCTGGTGCGAATATTGACGTTGTTTAAGGGTGTAGTCTCTGCAAATAAATATGACTTGGGGTTTGAAATTTGAGAAACAGAGATATATAGCAACAGTAGTAGGTAAGAAAAATACTTACAAGAGACCTACTTCTTCCTCTATCAATAGTGTAGTCCACAAATACACTGTTTTAGCCCGTAGTGACTATCCCAAGCAACAATTCTACCACTATGAACATAATAGTTCTACAGTAGTTTATTTGGTGGCTTTCAGTTACAATTTCAATGGGATATTCAATATTGGGTAGAGGCTATACATCCTAATGGTTGAGGATAGTCAAAGATATACGGTTATGTTTGATTTAACGAGCCCATTGATTGTCTCAGGAAGATGTATATGGGAGTGTGGTGTATTAGTCAATGAGGACGTGGTGGTACTGTCAAGTATGTATGGAAGAATAATGGTGTTATGGTAAAGTAAGTTGTGTTCAAGGTTGCAGTCGGAATTAGCGATAGAAATACAATTTTTGTTGTGGAGCAATGACATGCAATGCAAATCATTGTCCTGCACATATGTGCATATATGCACACAGTCTCAACTGGGAAATGACACTGGGTAACTTGGGGTATTTGAGTAGCGCGTTGGGTCAGGGGTATTGGGGTTAAAATTTAGATTTGTGGCTATTATTATTAAACAAAGAAAAATAAAGAAAAAAAACTAATTTTTAAAACCAAACTGAGAACCACCGGTATTAGAAAATGGTGTCAATCATGAAGAGAACGTGAGTGTGTGGTAAACATGAATAGAACAGCATGACAGTAAAGCAAGAAAAGTTTATTTTAATGAAACAAATGCTATGAATTAACATGTTTTATATTATGTATATGAACATGTAGGCTAGTAGCCTTGTACCCCTTTTAATTTGTTTTTATACTCGTTTGGCTCCCATATATTTGTGAGTTCATGATTGTACAATTCGATTCATGGTGTTCAAACCCCTTTACATTTAGCACACATCAGCAATATGACTTTTCATATTCAATTCTATGTTATATCAGCCTCGTCATTATTCAATTTGTTCCATATTATACCTTAAGTGACCCATATTGGTCCCGTCGAGAACAACCAGTCAAGAACAAATTGTACACGTCCCCAGTTTGATTGTGTTGGAACATTCAACCCAGTTATGGAATTCAAGAAAAAATAAATCCATTTTAATTGTAGAAACATTCGAACCAAATACGCATCCTGGTTAACAAGTGAATACGAGGAGCGGGAACAACTTTACAGTATGATGAGGTAACAACAAGGAAAGGAAAGGATATTGGAGGAACCGAGCTCAGGTTAGGTACATGGGAACTGGGCCGAGATATATATTAGGTCTGGACCTTAGTTGTATATTATATAAATTAATACATATAAAATAAAAGGGAACAATATATATATATATATATATATATATATATATATATATATATATGTTATATTGAATAAAGGGAGACTTAGTATGGGAAGTCGGCAACAGTAAATAGGAAATGTGGATTGGGCCGATCCCGTGTATTGGGCCTTCGGGCCTAAAGTAAGCTATTTGTAAGCTAAGTTAAATAATGATAATGTTGTTTGTAATTTAAACTCCCTTTTTAAATTTAAACATTAATTTTATATATTTTAAGGAAGGGCAAATTCACCTAAATAATTAAAAGGGAACGATGAGTTAAATAATGGACATGCACGGAAGTACATGGAAATCAGACCGAAATGGTCAAGGGAATTCGTGATATTTAAATTAACCAATTTTATCGATATATAAGAACAAATGAAAGAAAGGATCGGGAAGTTAGTTCATAATAGACGTCGTCATGTAAACTTAAGATCGAATCTCTAATATTCACCTATATTTGTGTATCGTCTATTGGAACGAAATACAAAAAATTAAATAAAGCAGATAAATCTATATTCCAAAGAACTGTGGAACAAGCCGTTATCCGAGATCAAATATTTTCAAACTATTATTAGTTTGAAATTAAAATTTGTTGTTGATTGTTATTGCGATAAATGATTGTTATTAACTGTCTGTTATGCTATGAAGTGTTAAATCGAATCTAGATTAGTTAAAATAAAACATTTACATGTTTTATTGAAATTTTAAATCTTCTTGTGTTGGTTGTGTTCCGAAATTAGAAAATAGATTTGTACAAGTAATTTATTTGGATGGGCACGTTATAAGATTTCGATCTGAAATAATTTATATAAACAGTTTTACTTATCTACACTACTTAAATTTGATAGTTAAAACACCAATTATCAAAGAAATATCCCCTACGTGTTAGTACGAAGAGACCGGGATGGGAAATGGACCCAAACCACTTCGAACTAGCTTTACGATTCTTAAACTAACTTGCAGGGACGATTATCCGATTTAATAGAATTGAAGACCGTAGATCTTCATGAGCGGAAGGACTACTTGATAAATTTCTCTGGGTCGCTCCTGAAGATATTTTGATAGTGATTCTGTCGTAATTGAAATCTTCGGATTTGCAAGGACTACTCGCTACTGATCCATAGGGTGATACCTATATTGGATGCAATAGGAGAGTGCCTTCGGTTCATCCTGTTCCTGGATGACTTGTATGGACGAACGTTTGACATAGTATTTCTTAAGAATCATGTACATTGATTTTTACAAACGTATTTCTGTTGGTGGCGCTAACACCCAGAATATTTTTGTGAACGTCAATTAGTGATTTGACGGATCTGACAATGTGGCATTCAAAGTAATTGATGATCAGATGTTCTAAAGGTAAATTTAAACCTCAAGCCTCACAACTGGGAAATGAAAAAAATCGGGCAGGCAACATGGCTATGTAGGTTGCTCCCATTAGGGTGTATAATCACCTATGTGGAGAAATTCCTTTTGCTTCTTTAATTTATCAGTGCTGTCCTTTTTCGGGAAAAGGTTGCTGATTCCAACCGTTGGTGATATACATTCGATACACTCAAGCGAAATGAGTGGTCGGTTGTGTGTGGGCCGGGTTGCAAGACGTTCTTGTTGAACCCAGTGTATTCGCCTCTAGAGATACACTATCGGCAGGTGGTTCTATACCTTGTCATAGTCGGAAATCCAATCTCCAATAAGCACCGCGGTTTTGATTGTATACTATATATGTGGAGCGCGAGATGCAAGTGTTCCGCTAGATTGATATTTATTTGTATTTAGACACTATCATAATATCAGATGATATATATGATTTCAAAAACATTTTGGGTTATCGTAAGATAAAAACCGTCCGTGTTTATGTATGGATTTGGTCTTATGATTATCCTTTCTTTCGAAATGATTTTTGAACCTTAAAATCAATCTGTTTAAAATTGTTTACTCACACCAGTCCCACGACTGACCCAGAGTTTATTATTTTGTGTTTTCCCTAAGCTCTTGGGTGCCCAAATTTGTATGGGCAGTCAAGTGGTTTCATGATTTTACAGATTTGACTTGAAGGAGCTTGGAGTAGGAAGCTTCCACATTTGATATGTAGAATCTAATTCCGCTATGTTGTGTATATGTTGTAATCTGATGATGTATGTAAGTATAAATACAGTTTTTTATTTCAAGATGTTATATAATATATTTTATTCAGTCCCGTTGTGAGATTCGTTATACTCTGATTCAGTTGGGTTCAGTTCTCCTTTTTCTTCTATTCTAACTTTCTTTCTATTTCTCATCCTCTAACTTCTTTCTATTAATGATCTGTTAATTTCTGATGTTTGATTAGTCAATATGTGATACAGGATATGTATTAGTATCGATAATCAGGATCGGAACTTTTTGGGCCATTACAGTTATCATCAAAATCAATACCTAGGGTATTAACAATACCTGGTCTTGTGCAATTCATGAGATATATATTCAACATTCTATTATACGAGAATATTCCAGTTGCATCACACTATCATTAGTGTTTTTATGCGGTACTTCCGATAGATTAAAAGTCGTTCATACTCCTTTAATTCCAAAATGTTGGAATTTTTCAATTGCTTTGTCCACATAGTGGACTCGGATAATTCAATTACATTAGGTGTTCTTATTATTCTGATTTCCAAAATAACGTTTGCAACTCCTAAGTCTTTTTACCAAAATTGTTGATTAACATCTTCTTTATGGTCTCTATTACCTCTCTATCTGAACCAAAGATTAGCATGTCATCAACATATAGACAAATCATCACTTAAGATTGTACAACTTGTTTATAGTAAACACATTTATCACTTTCTTTTATACGAAAACCTTTTTCATTATGACACTATCAAATTTTGTATATCATTGTTTTGGAACTTGTTTTAGTCCTATAATGATTTTACCAATCAACATACTTCGCTTTCATTTCTTTTAAAAATAAAATCCTCGAGTTTCTCCATGTTAATCTTCTCATCAATATTTCAATTTAAAAATGATGTCTTTACATAAATTATAAATGGATGTAATTTCTATTAACATTCTTATAGAAGTTATTTGTGTTACTAGTAAATATATATATCAAAGAAGTCTACATCTTCTTTTTGACGGTATTCTTTGGCTATCAATCTTGATTTATATTTGTCAATAGAGCCATCTGGTTTCATCCTCCTTTTGAAGATCCATTTACAATCAATCGGTTTTATTTCTAGTGAAAGATCAACTATTTCCTAAGTCTTATTACTTGAAACTAAATCAAATTCACATTTGATTGCTTCTTTTCAATATGAAGATTCAGAAGATGACATTGCTTCCTTGTACGTTCGAGGTTCGTGTTTTAACATGTATGTTAAACGTTCTGAACCAAATTTCCTGTAAGTTTTTGCCCTTAATCTTCTTCTTGGTTCAATTTCCTCAATTTCATAATGAGTTCCATCTTTATATGACTTGCTTAATTCTTCTCTTGTCCTTTTAGGGGAATAATTTCCTTTATTGTTTTTATGCGGAAGCACATCTTCAAATATTGAGGCATCCTTGACTTTATGATTGTATTTACATTGATATCAGCTATATCAGGCTTGAATAACAAAAATTCGTAAGCATTAACATTTTAGGCCGACCCTATATAGCAACAATCTATAATTTGTGGTCCAAGTTTGACTTTTTTGGAAGATAAAATTGGAACTTTTATCAAGCATCCCCCATGCTTTGAGTATTTGATACTTGGTATATGTCCTTTCTAATGCTTGTGTTTAACTGTTCTTGTTTTATTGTAAGGAACCTTGTTCAATATGTGATTGGACATATTTAAGGCTTCCCCACAATTTCTTAGGTAAGACAGAGATCAATAGCATTGCATTGATCATATCTTTTAGTGTTCTAATATTCTTTCTTTGGGCTATACCATTTTGTTATGGTAAATATGAGACTATTGTGTAATGAATTATATCATTTTCTACACATAATACTTCAAATTGGTGATTCGTATTCTCCACTTGACAGCTCGATTAGATCTCATTATTTTGATCTTTTTATTGAACTGATTTTCTACTTCAACCTTATATTTTATAAACAATGTAATTTCTTCATCCTTATTAGTTAAAAGATATGTATAGAATATTGTGTATAGTTGTCGATAAAAGTGATAAAGTACTTTTTCCCACCTTTTGTGGGTAATGTTTAAAATCACAAAAATCAGTATGAACCAAACGTAGTGGTTCGGTACTTCCAACGGCAGTATGATATGTTTTTTTTGACCATTTTTGTTTCTACATATGTATCACATTTTTAGTATTTATCTACTTTAAATTTAGGAATTAATCCCAAGTTTGATAAAAAAAAATATTTTTTGGAAATTGATATGTCCTAATCTATCAGGCCATAGAAAGATCTTGTGCTCAATCAAATAATAAACTTCCTTTTTATTTATTAATAGCACAATCAGAATGCAGAGTTTTATTGTTGACTACAACTATATTTTTGTAACACCCTACCTCCGCCAGGGTATCTCTTGCAAGCACTCTGACTTTGGAGGGGCGTTTAAATCAGGTAAACATGCATAATGATATATCAAGGCAGAACAAGAACATATGCATATATGTAAACAGAGTAAATAACATAGATAAAAACAGCGGAAGATTCATACTATTTCAAAACAAGTCTGGTACAACATAGCTTTCCAAATAAACAAGTCTAGATAAAAACAACATCAACTGAAAAACTGAAATACATAAGTACTAATCCCCAAAAGAAGTGATAGCCATTGCTAGCTTCATGTCAAACTGTACATGAGCTAAATCCCACAAGCAAACGGTCAGAAATCCAGCTAAGCTCCAATATTCCCTCCCTGAGAACCTGGGGGGGGGGGGGAACGGAAGAAAAGAGGCGAAAGAAAACAGGTCAGTCAAAAAGACTGAGTAAGCCCTACTACAATCAATGTAAACTGATAAAGTTAACTGGCATGAGCAGCAGGGATGAACATAAGGGTAACAACATACTAGCATGATGATTAACTAACAAGGTAGATAAAGGTATCATCGCATAATCAGGTTAAGGTTTTGCACCACAGGTGTACTAGTAAACTAACATGACTTGAATAAACAAGTATTGATCCCTTGGCCCAAGCTTTGGTCCAATAACATGAAGTGACCCTAACACGAGGTCCAATAACATGAAGTGACCCTAACACGAGGTCCAATAACATGAAGTGACCCTAACACGAGGTCCAATAACATGAAGTGACCCTAACACGAGGTCCAATAACATGAAGTGACCCTAACACGAGGTCCAATAACATGAAGTGACCCTAACACGAGGTCCAATAACATGAAGTGACCCTAACACGAGGTCCAATAACATGAAGTGACCCTAACACGAGGTCCAATAACATGAAGTGACCCTAACATGAGGTCCAATAACATGAAGTGACCCTAATACGAGGTCCAACCAAACGGTCTAGTCGATCGACTCCCTAAGCCTAACTCGTCTCGTGTTGGTGTCAATACGGCCCAATAACATGATTGTAGTCGAACTGTGCCGGGTCCACCCTTCGGGTGTATCAAGCCCTAGGATGCCAACCCCTGGACACCATAAACATGAGTGCACAGTCTCGATCTACTGGTACCCATGGGTGACTTCTCCAAATACGGACTACGTGCACGACCATAGTCCGTCCGGAACTACATCGGCGTACCACCCGGCCGTCGTTTATTGGGTCGCTTACCTCCAGCCCAGTAATCGTGCCCCCTCCCTAGCCTAGTCCCTAGGGCCTTAATGATACCAATTTTTGGGGATTTACTGCGGAGTGGGCCCCCCATTGCTAGGATTTTCTAGTGGGTTAAGTACGGATTAACCCTCTTGCTAATCATGGATTAACTTGGTTAAGTGTAACGATGAGTTCACGACTTAACCCCGATTAATCTACCAAGCCCAAATTGGTTAAGTATCAAGTGGACCATGACTTAACCCTAATCACGAGGCATTAATTAATTTTAATGCGCCTTAACCTCTCACATTAGACTTTGTTGTGGTTACTAGTTAAGCCGGGCGGGTCCGGGTAGCTTTACACCACAACTTGGTCTAACCTCGGGTTCAAGGTATAACATGGCCAACTTCTCACATTGGGTCCTATTGTTTGTAGCAACTAGTTAAGCCGGTCGGTTCCGGGTAGGTTTACGCTACAAACTCAACCCAACCTCGAGTTGGTCACACTTATCTTTTCTAAGTGTCATGTCCATCATGTTTCCAAAACATGTTACAATTTTTCAAGCAATTGGGTAGACCTAACTTAATAGGTAAATTCCCAATGGGTAGACCTAACTTAATAGGTAAATTCCCAAGCTTATGTTTTTATGTCTTTTACTTTTACCCAACCCCAAACGCAATCCCATCGCTTACATATCGCAATAGCGCATAAAGGATAGAAAGAGGGAACTTGGCATAATCATGACATAAAAGATGTTGAAGCCACAAGTTCAACATGGTGGCATATGAAATGTACATATGTTCATATACTTGCATATTACATTTTTAGGCCCCAAAAGCATGCATAAAACCAAACTTGGCATATTAGTGATACATGGTGCTAAATGACATGTAGAAATGGCCATAAGTTCGCATTTAGCCTCACATGCAAGTTATCATAAGAGATATGATAACTTACATGTTGCCAAAATGCAACCTTTAGCATAAAGCTTGAAGCTTTATGTTCACATACTCAAGATAAGCTTGCATAACATGATAACATGAACAAAGTGTTCAACCCAAACTTGCATAACATAACTTGGCATACTTGCATATAAACTTGCACATCACAACATGATAAACTTGCATATAAACTTGCATATCACAACATGATAAACTTGCATTTCATAGCATAGTAAACTTGCATATAAACTTGCATATCATACATTTAACTTTAGAGTTTAAGTATGAAAGTAGAATAGGGCTTACAATGCTTAAGAAGTCACAAAAATATGACAAAGCCCTTATGAAATCAATCAAACCCAAAATGCAAGCTCTAACATAAAAACCCTTGAGCCAAAATGATCAAAACTCTTTCTTTATGATGCTAATATAAAAACTTGACTTGAATGCAAGCTAATGATGCTCATACAAGTTTGAAAACACTTGTATTTATGGAAAATCACTTAGAAATTTATTTAGGAATTGTATGAAGAGAGTGGAGGCCATGAGAGGGATGATTTTGCCATAGTTTAGTTACTAGAATGAATAATGATGATTTAGGGTAGGTTAGGGTCTTATTTATAGAGATTAGGACTAGTTTCAACCCTAGGATTAAACCCTAGTTCTAATCTCAGCCCTCAAAATCGAATCTGGCCCCCAAGCTCAACACAATCTCAAAATGGTGCACCAGGCTAAACAGCCCGGCTGGACCAAGTCGACAGCCAAGTCGACAGGGCTGTCGACTTGGGTCCAACCAAGTCGACTCCCAAGTCGACAGGGCTGTCGACTTGGGTGCTCTGGTGGGAATTCTCCCGCCTGGCCCAAATTTCAAATTCAAACTTGAATTTGAAATCTGTTTTTGCTTAGAAATTTTCTGAAAACTTCGTTGGGCCTTAATCGGGTCATACGGACTCCGATTTTCGAAAACTCGGACTCTATTTCGCGTATTTTTCCGAGATGAACGCAATGGCATAGCCCGTTTCCCTTGATTCAGATTTTAGAATTAAATTCTGCCTCGATTTATGCTATAATAGGTTATTGAAAATACGGGTTGTTACATTCTCCCCTCCTTAAAGGATTTCGTCCCCGAAATCTTCAAGTTAGGAAGAACGTATACTACCATCCAACATCCATCTACTCAAAACACCATCCACGAGCAATTATTGTCCTTACAAGATTCTAAATGTTGTATGAACATATGCAAAGGTGTGTGTATATGTACTTATCTAATGCAAATATCATCAATGCAAATTATGTTAGTGAAATGAATCCATATGTATGCAATTCCTAACATAATGTATAACATCTATATGTGTGCACATAACATACATCCATATGCAACATCCATGTAATAACACAAAAATTTTCATCCATGAATAAGCATAAACACTCATGCATATGCAATATGAGGAGTGTGTGAGCCGATCTAGTGCCTAACGTGTATAATGCATCCACGAGTAACCACTTGCAAACACTTGCAACCACTTGCAACCATCAAGCATAACATGTTTCATACAAAGGGTTTCTACCTAAGGTTCTCATGACAAGATTAACACGATAAACTAGATAATCAAGACAAACATGGATAGCAAAAGATATGCTACAAAGAGATCGGGAAGATAAGCAGGATATACTCCTCTCGGATTACAAGAAATCCCTTCCTAACCCAATCCATATCCTATAAAATCCCTAAAGGTTTAGTCAACCTAACGGACCCCTTCAAACCCTGACATGTATTACTAGCCAATAAGCCATACCTCCTGACAGAAATAAGACCGAGAATGGGACCGGGAGGATATACGTAAAAGATAACATGCGAGTAAGTTCCACAGGAAAACAAGGATCAAGGATATACTTATAAAGATATGATGCGCGTATCCAGCCTTCAATCTTCTAAGTCACGTTTCCTTGAGTTTAACTCCACTGTGCTTTGACCATCTTTTACCTCATGATTTCTTAGCTTCTTAACCCTTATTTCCAAATATGAGTTGGAACTTATTTCATTGTCGCCTCTCGTCTTTTATTTTCACTTACTCTTCTTCTATTATACTTGGCTTAAACATAACTGTGACCTCATGGTTTCATGCAAGCTCTCCAAAATTCACTAGTGAATCCTGGATCTCGTTTACTTACCATAAAGTATTCCACGCAGCAGAACTTTTCTTGAAAATACTAATCCACGTTGCCAATTGCTCTTTACCGGAGTGAAATGAGCACTTTTCGTGAGTCTACCTACTATGACCCACATGCTCGTATTCCCTTTCCTTGACCTAGGCAGTCCATCCACGAAATCCTTCGTGATGTTTTTCCCTCTTCCATTGCGGGGACCTCCAACGGATATAATAGCCCACCGGGCTTTTATGACTCGGCCTTTTACCTGTTGGCACAACATGCACCTTGGGACAAACTCGGCCACCTCCTCGAGTGATGTGCATCTTCAAGAACCTTCTTTCTCTCATCGCGTCTTAGCCATCCCTTGTCATCTATAGCGAGGTATCTTAACATCTCGCCTTGAATCAACTTGTCCATGATCTCGACTAACTGCGGGTCTTCTTTCTGCGAAGTCCCTACTTGATCCAGAAGGGTAGGTCTAAGTTCAAGGGACGCTAACTAATTAATTAAACTGAGAGAACTTCTTACTTCACTTGTCCTCGTCGGAGCTTTCCGGTCTTGAACCGCGACCATTTTAGCGGGATCCACCGCTAAGCCTTGCTTAGAAACTATGTGCCCAAGAAATCTAACTTCTCTTCTCCAAGAGTGACACTTGGAGAACTTGGCTTTCAACTGATGCGCTCTAAGCGTATCCATCATCACCACGAGATGCCTTGCGTGCTCTTCCTCATCCTTAGAGAAGATCAGAATATCATCTACGAAGACCACGACAAACTTGTTCAAGAACTCCCTGAATACCCCACTCATCAAGTCCACGAAGTAGACGGGTGCATTAGTCAAACCGAATGGCATGACCAGCCATTCTAAGAATCCATCCGGAGTTCTGAACGCAGTCTTGTCTATACTATCCTCAGCTACTCTGAGCTGATGGAATCCAGTAGCAAGATAAAGAGAAAACAGATGTTCCTACAAGCTGATCGAACAAATCATCGATCCTTGGCAATGGTTGTCTATTCTCTTTGTTTAATCCACGATAATCGACACAAGGTCGAAGAGAACTATCTGCCTTGGTAGTAAATACTACAGGCGCTCCCCATTCAGATATACTTCATCTAATGAAGTTCTTCTCAAGCAACTCCTTTACTTGCTTTCTTAATTCTCATCTTGCGGGGCCATGTGCCTTACCGGCCACGAAACTTTCTTGGCATTATCAACCAGATAAATGCGGAAATCTATCTCTCGTTTAGGGGTAACCCCCTTCATCTCACCCAAGATATCAGGATATTCTCGGACCACCCTCACCGATTGCAAACTATCGATAGACGAGTTGAGGGATTCAAGACAACACAACATGACGGGACTCGTAGGGTTACTAGAAATTTTTAGGGTATTACCGAGGCGAGTCATGAGCCTCTCAATCCCTAAGCTCAAAAATCAAGGACGGCTCCAAAACTAGACAACCCATCCATGTCCAAAAATCAACCCATACCCCATGAAACCGAGAATATAAGCATCACGCGAGAATTCAAATCCACCTAGATAATAGACAAATGGGCGGAACCCCCAATTGGATTTGAAACACACACGGGATCATTAACTAGACTAGTACTTAGGTGCAAACTATCAACAAGATCAGACGAGATAAAGCTATGCGATGCACCACAATCAAACAAGGTACGAACTGGGAAAATCAGAATATATATAAGACTTTCAACAGAAATACTACCTCGATCGGGAACTGGAGCGGCATTGAGAGCATGAACTTGCCCTCCCGAAGGTCCAGCACGCTGAGTCTGACCCTGGCCTTGCCCTTGCTTCTTCGGGCAATCCCTAGTGAAGTGTCCCATTTTTCCACAGTTAAAGCAAGTGCCTTTCCTTTTCCTGCAATCCTTGTTTAGATGAGTCAAGCTTTCACAAGTAAAGCACTTCTTTTCCTTCTTATCTTCAGACTTCTCCTCCTTCTTGTCACTCCTATTCTCTTCATTGAGTAGGGCCATATTCACCAAACTCTCGAAAGTTGCCCCCAAGGGTATATGAGTCATGGCTAAACCATGTAATGGCTCGTTTAATCCTAGAGCAAAGTATAGGGCCTTCTTCTGAGCTGTGTTAACCAAGTCCAAACCGACCTGAGCCAGCTGATTAAACTTATCTATGTTTTCCCTAATAGTCATGTCCCCTTGCTTCAGTGTTAGGAACCTTAGTCCAAACTTTCCCCGAAAGTCATCCCAAGTCTCAATTGGCCTAGTAGCGGTGGTGACCACCCACCAACGTGCAGCTTCTTCCTTTAGCAACCACACTGCTAATAAAACCTTCCTACGGTCACCTATATCAAAGAAGGCAAAAAGATCTTCGGTTTCTTTCAACCAATTCCTGGCCTCTACATAAGTCTCGGTTCCAAAGAAATTCTTGCAACCCATCGCCTTAAAATCTTGGCAAATCTTTGCGAAGTCAGTTTGAGGATGCTGAGGGGAAGGAGGAAGAGGAACCTCAGCGACAGGAGGAGGAGGAACATTAACTACCAGAGGAGGAGGAGGAGCATCTGCGGGGCCGGCTTCGGTCGCCCTAGCCTCCAAAAGTCTCCTATACCAAACAGGTACGTGTACTCCCTCCGGAATGGCAAAGTTATCGGTCATACTGAAAACGAAGAAAAAGACAGATTCAGAATGGAGAAGAAACGAAGGAATTTTTGCTAATGGCGTTTTGGGGAATAGCCTTTAAAATAAACTAGACTTTTCTTTGGAAAATACTTTATACTTGGTTTTGAAAATAGTTTTCCAAAAGTTTTAAAAACCTTTTTGTCCCTTCTCGTAAACCATATGCTCTGATACCAAATGTAACACCCCACCTCCGCCAGGGTGTCTCTTGCAAGCACTCTGACTTTGGAGGGGCGTTTAAATCAGGTAAACATGCATAATGATATATCAAGGCAGAACAAGAACATATGCATATATGTACACAGAGTAAATAACATAGATAAAAACAGCGGAAGATTCTTACTATTTCAAAACAAGTCTGGTACAACATAGCTTTCCAAATAAACAAGTCTAGATAAAAACAACATCAACTGAAAAACTGAAATACATAAGTACTAATCCCCAAAAGAAGTGATAGCCATAGCTAGCTTCATGTCAAACCGTACATGAGCTAAATCCCACAAGCAAGCGGTCAGAAATCCAGCTAAGCTCCAATATTCCCTCCCTGAGAACCTGGTGGGGGGGGGGGGGGACGGAAGAAAAGAGGCGAAAGAAAACAGGTCAGTCAAAAAGACTGAGTAAGCCCTACTACAATCAATGTAAACTGATAAAGTTAACTGGCATGAGCAGCAGGGATGAACATAAGGGTAACAACATACTAGCATGATGATTAACTAACAAGGTAGATAAAGGTGTCATCGCATAATCAGGTTAAGGTTTTGCACCAGAGGTGTACTAGTAAACTAACATGACTTGAATAAACAAGTATTGATCCCTTGGCCCAAGCTTTGGCCCAATAACATGAAGTGACCCTAACACGAGGTCCAATAACATGAAGTGACCCTAACACGAGGTCCAATAATATGAAGTGACCCTAACATGAGGTCCAATAACATGAAGTGACCCTAACATGAGGTCCAATAACATGAAGTGACCCTAACACGAGGTCCAATAACATGAAGTGACCCTAACACGAGGTCCAATAACATGAAGTGACCCTAACATGAAGTGACCCTAACACGAGGTCCAATAACATGAAGTGACCCTAACACGAGGTCCAATAACATGAAGTGACCCTAACATGAAGTGACCCTAACACGAGGTCCAATAACATGAAGTGACCCTAACATGAAGTGACCCCTAACACGAGGTCCAATAACATGAAGTGACCCTAACACGAGGTCCAATAACATGAAGTGACCCTAACACGAGGTCCAATAACATGAAGTGACCCTAACATGAGGTCCAATAACATGAAGTGACCCTAAACCGAGGTCCAACCAAACGGTCTAGTCGATCGACTCCCTAAGCCTAACTCGTCACGTGTTGGTGTCAATACGGCCCAATAACATGATTGTAGTCGAACTGTGCCGGGTCCACCCTTCGGGTGTATCAAGCCCTAGGATGCCAACCCCTGGACACCATAAACATGAGTGCACAGTCTCGATCTACTGGTACCCATGGGTGACTTCTCCAAATACGGACTACGTGCACGACCATAGTCCGTCCGGAACTACATCGGCGTACCACCCGGCCGTCGTTTATTGGGTCGCTTACCTCCAGCCCAGTAATCGTGCCCCCTCCCTAGCCTAGTCCCTAGGGCCTTAATGATACCAATTTTTGGGGATTTACTGCGGAGTGGGCCCCCCATTGCTAGGATTTTCTAGTGGGTTAAGTACGGATTAACCCTCTTGCTAATCATGGATTAACTTGGTTAAGTGTAACGATGAGTTCACGACTTAACCCCGATTAATCTACCAAGCCCAAATTGGTTAAGTATCAAGTGGACCATGACTTAACCCTAATCACGAGGCATTAATTAATTTTAATGCACCTTAACCTCTCACATTAGACTTTGTTGTGGTTACTAGTTAAGCCGGGCGGGTCCGGGTAGCTTTACACCACAACTTGGTCTAACCTCGGGTTCAAGGTATAACATGGCCAACTTCTCACATTGGGTCCTATTGTTTGTAGCAACTAGTTAAGCCGGTCGGTTCCGGGTAGGTTTACGCTACAAACTCAACCCAACCTCGAGTTGGTCACACTTATCTTTTCTGAGTGTCATGTCCATCATGTTTCCAAAACATGTTACAAATTTTCAAGCAATTGGGTAGACCTAACTTAATAGTTAAATTCCCAATTGGTAGACCTAACTTAATAGGTAAATTCCCAAGCTTATGTTTTTATGTCTTTTACTTTTACCCAACCCCAAACGCAATCCCATCGCTTACATATCGTAATAGCGCATAAAGGATAGAAAGAGGGAACTTGGCATAATCATGACATAAAAGGTGTTGAAGCCACAAGTTCAACATGGTGGCATATGAAATGTACATATGTTCATATACTTGCATATTACATTTTTAGGCCCCAAAAGCATGCATAAAACCAAACTTGGCATATTGGTGATACATGGTGCTAAATGACATGTAGAAATGGCCATAAGTTCGCATTTAGCCTCACATGCAAGTTATCATAAGAGATATGATAACTTACATGTTGCCAAAATGCAACCTTTAGCATAAAGCTTGAAGTTTATGTTCACATACTCAAGATAAGCTTGCATAACATGATAACATGAACAAAGTGTTCAACCCAAACTTGCATAACATAACTTGGCATACTTGCATATAAACTTGCATATCACAACATGATAAACTTGCATATAAACTTGCATATCACAACATGATAAACTTGCATATAAACTTGCATATCACAACATGATAAACTTGCATTTCATAGCATAGTAAACTTGCATATAAACTTGCACATCATACATTTAACTTTAGAGTTTAAGTATGAAAGTAGAATAGGGCTTACAATGCTTAAGAAGTCACAAAAATATGACAAAGCCCTTATGAAATCAATCAAACCCAAAATGCAAGCTCTAACATAAAAACCCTTGAGCCAAAATGATCAAAACTCTTTCTTTATGATACTAATATAAAAACTTGACTTGAATGCAAGCTAATGATGCTCATACAAGTTTGAAAACACTTGTATGCATGGAAAATCACTTAGAAATTTATTTAGGAATTGTATAGTAATTACCCAAACGACGTGAAGACTTCCGGTCTTCGACCATCGTCTTCATCTTCGACTTATCGTCGTATCAGTTATTCAGAATGGGATAAACCCGGTCTTTCCGAATAACTCGCGTATATTTTAAATAAGTGTTACACAAACACAACATACGCCTCATTCCAATTCATTAGTCACTAACCGTAAATTAATCAAGAGAATAATTCCCCAAATATTAACCCCGAAGGCCGAAACCAACATCAGATCAATATCCAGAAAACCATTCTGTTTGGCTAACCGACAGTCAATTTCTAAATTTCACATTCATAGGGAAAGGTTCCCATTAATTTTATCCAAGATAAATTTCTTGAATTTATTCTATAATCTATTTTTGAATATCAATTCAAACTAGTCGGGATTAACGAACCTTAACGAAGTAATCATTTGTTTTAATTTCCCAATCCCAACCTATTCATCCCATGAAGTAAAACTAGTTATACTTCATATCTAACACCACGGTGTTATCGGTAAATTCAATTACCATTTCACGTTCAAATCTAATTAAAGATTTAACTATCGCCTGGAGCAAAACTGGTGATACTCCATTTCGATTATTTCAATCTAATTAAAGATTCATTAAAACTCCACTTAGTTTTAATCTGTGACTGGGTTAAAGAATCCGTGTCATTTAAAAACACAGTTCACAATAAACCCAAAATCACATTCATTAATTTTCGGGTTAAAGAACGAGTGTTATTTAAAAACACTGTCCACGATAAACCCAAAAATCATTCCCAATTCAATTCCAATTAAATATCATTTTTAATTGGTACACTTCATTAAATCTAAATAAAAAGATTTAATCTTTTCTCAACTGGGTTCAAGAACAGTGTTAGTGAAGACACCATTCACGACAAACCCAAATCACATTTGATATTCAATATAAGGCTCTGAATAGAAAATATACCGGCTTATATTCAATATCAAATTCCACGACTAACAAATGTCGTATTGGAAATAACGATATAAATATATCTTTCAAATTTCCATAACAACACCTGTATAATCACGAATTCCAACATCGAAATATTCCGAAGACAATTTCGATTCAAATCCACTCCAATGCAATCATTGGAAATTCTGGTTACTTTTAAAACCCTTTTCAAATTCAGTTTATTTATTTAAAAATAAATAGAATTATATTTCTAGTTCAAAACTAGTTCATTCCGATAAAAATCTATTTTTATCTTTTCAAATATGGAGTTTTTCATCCCAATTCTTTCTAAATCATTTCTTATGATTTTACACAAATTATTACCATTTTTAATAATTTTATCAAGGCCCGTACTGTCGATTTCCATCAATGGCCATCGAACTGCACTTATAGCGACCTTTTTCAAATTTGATTTGGACATAATTCCAAATCCAACCGTTAGATTTCTAATTTCTAATATCCGATAGAAAGCTCTTTTCGATACGAACCCAACGGTTCCGGTTTTAGGAGAATCCGACGGTCGGATCTCCCGTAATGCCCGTTTGAAATAAATGGTCGAAATTCGCGAACTGCCGCGGCGCGGCGCGTTCTATTCAGGCCATTATATTATATATATAATATATATAATATATATATCGTCGATTTCTATTTAAAACGAATTATATAAATAGTTTTGAATTCGTTTCAAAAACATTTTCAACTTCCATTTCAATTCAAATTAAAATTGAATTCTTCTTTATAAATTCGTATTAAAATCCATTTCTATTCAATTCAAATTTCAATTCAATTTGAATTTATTTCACTTCGCTTTCAATTCAATTTGAATTCGTTTTCAATTCAATTCATTTTGAAATCGTTTTCAATTCAATTCATTTCGAAATCGTTTTCAATTCAATTCATTTCGAAATCGTTTTCAATTCAATTCATTTCGAATCGATAGAATCGATATAAATCGTTTACGTCAAAATGGCGTCAATATAATCAACACGGCTTCATAAATTTCTATTTTCAAAATAGTTGTTATTATCAAAATATTTCGTTCAACACATGACCAATCTCAATGGATGAGTACTGTCAACACATGAACTTTTATTTTATAATGATAAAGATGTAAATTTTATTATCAAAATATTTCGTTCAACACACGACCAATCTCAATGGATGAGTACTGTCAACACATGAACTTTTATTTTATAATATTCTTTATTTTTCAAATTGGAATGAGGCCCAATCAATTACCATATAAAGTTAATTATATGGATTTCCATACAACTCATGTATAATAGCATTGAAAAATAATCAACCATCAACCAAAGTGCACTACACTGTATAAGCATCAAATATTGATATCTAACGCTTATAACAGCCTGTCAATCAATCGATCGACATATTCAATCAATCAGGATGAGTGAACTTCAAATTTCATCCCAACACCCGTGTAGGGTTTCAAACAATCAAACACAGTTTTTATTTGTGCAGTTGGGCGATGTGTAAAATTTATCGACCCAACCAATATCAGTCAAATCAGTGTACATAAACAAACCGTCCGGTTTGTAAATGAATATTTTATTTTATTCACATTCACGTTAAAAATTATATTTTTAACGATAAAACATTTTATTCTAACATATGAATTTCTATTATTCATTTACACAATAAAATGATATTTTTATTTTCTAACATATTTTAGAAAATTTCGGCGGCATAACGACACGATACTAGAAATGGGACGAGGCCTAGCCTTATCCCCGGTCTAGTGAAGGCCCATGCCATTCACACATCAATCATATCAATTTCATTATGCAAACCACAAAATTTGGAGTAAGAGTCTAACCTAGCCTTACTCCTTCGCCTTATAACGGCGCACGTCTAATCCTAACCAATTTATCGATTTGATTTTTCACACCAAAAACCACATTCAAACCAATATCGCAATCAATCACCAAACAGCCAAACAAACAAGTCCATGGTCTGTGGACGATTGTGTCGGGTGCTACTAAACACCGTCTGCATCCTAGTATATATATATAACTAGAAATAAAATTGAAGAGTGAGAATTCTCACCTATAGCTATCCTAGCTCCACGGCACTTCTAATGCAGGAAATCTTCGCCAACTCGCCTTTTGTCGCTTTCGTTGTCCGCTTTCACTACATATGTAAAAATCGAATTTTACCTCGCTATTCCATATATAAAAATCATATTTTTATCTCGAAGTTCAACATATAAAAATTCTATTTTTAATTTGAAGTTCAACATATAAAAATTCTATTTTTAATTCGAAGTTCAACATATAAAAATTCTATTTTTATTTCGAAGTTCAACATATAAAAATTCTATTTTTAATTCGAAGTTCAACATATAAAAATTCTATTTTTATTTCGAAGTTCAACATATAAAAATTCTATTTTTAATTCGAAGTTCAACATATAAAAATTCTATTTTTAATTCGAAGTTCAACATATAAAAATTCTATTTTTAATTCGAAGTTCAACATATAAAAATTCTATTTTTAATTCGAAGTTCAACATATAAAAATTCTATTTTTATTTCGAAGTTCAACATATAAAAATTCTATTTTTAATTCGAAGTTCAACATATAAAAATTCTATTTTTAATTCGAAGTTCAACATATAAAAATTCTATTTTTAATTCGAAGTTCAACATATAAAAATTCTATTTTTAATTCGAAGTTCAACATATAAAAATTCTATTTTTAATTCGAAGTTTAATATATAAAAACCATATTTTTCTTTCTTGAAAAATCCTATCATTTCTTTTATAAAAATCCAAGCTTTTTATATTATACTTCATAATAAACATCAAATTTTTATCACTTCTTTTCAAAATGAAAAATTCCACCTTTTAATGAACAAAATCTAATCTTCTTGCTTTTAAGAAATCTAACTTATCTAATTTAAAAATCAAACTTATCTAATTTAAAAATCAAACTTATTATTTATAATATATATAAAAACAGAAAAGAAATTTAAATAAACAAACAAAAATAAATTAATAAAAACACTTACCGATAGTTTTACAGGGGGAGGAATGGACTGTGGACCATCGGAGGGGGTAGAGGAGGTCGTGGGCGCGGCGGGAGTCGTGTCGGTGGCGGAAGGTGGCTCCAAGGGCTGCTCCGGCGACTAGGGTTTCGAATTGGGGGGGGGGGGGGTGTAGGTCTTCGAACGGAGGAGGGCGCGGGGGGGGGGGGGGGGGGCTGTGGCGGTCCCCTAAGGCGGCGCGCTCGACGGTGTAGGGGGGGTGAGATGGGCGGCGGCCTCCACGTCCGCTCCGTCGAAGTCTCTTTTTTTTTTTCTTATCTGATTGAAAATGAGAGAGGGGGGGCCAGAGCGGGTTTAAGGGGGGGGTTTTCTTATTTTTTTTTCTTTAATTATTTAATTCATTTTAAAGTTGATTTTCGTTTGAACGCGAAATCAAGCCCACCGACTGTCGCCCCTAGCGTTTTACCCCCATTCCGAACACAATGGGATATGTATCGTAAGCTGATTTGATCGTCTCGATCAGTTTCCGTTGAATTTACATTTAAATCACTATATTGAATTTTAAACGTACATTTCAAATTACCGGAGCCACATACTAACTAGAAAAATTCCAGAAAAATATTTTCTAGCTTCGTATTGACGATACGGTCCTAACAAAACTAGTTTCGTCGAATTCTGAGACCGTTGGAAAAATGGCCAATTTCCAGTCGATTAAAATCAACTGAAATGGTCAAAACACGTTTTCCTATGCCACGCTCACATATTGATTCGAAAAATTATGAAATTTGAAACCTAGCAATAATTTAACATCACGGACCCAACAAAACTGGTTTCGTCGAAATCCGAGGTCGTTTGCAAAATGTCCATTTTTAAGGGCCTTATATATATAAAAATATATATAAATTCCACAGCGACTATTTTGAATTTTCAACTGGACGTATCTTATCATTTCTAAAGTGAAATCTCAGTTTGTCAACTTCATTAGAAAGATATTCTTCATCAGATTCAAATATTTCTTGTTTCGTCCAATTCCGACTTAAAACGAATTCTGTATATTCATTTGAAATTAGAAATCGAATTTTCAAACTACCGCGCCATTTTCAATTCCTTTTATAATTATATATAAATATTATATATTCTAACGACGACGTATATAATATATACGTTCTAATTATATTCTAAATAAATTTCTCGTCGATTTTATTTAAAATAATTCAATTTAAATATAGAAAATTCGCTATAATTGCCAAAATAAAAATTTTAAACTGGCCCAGATTTTCCGGGTTGTTACATGTATGAAGAGAGTGGAGGCCATGAGAGGGATGATTTTGCCATAGTTTAGTTACTAGAATGAATAATGATGATTTAGGGTAGGTTAGGATCTTATTTATAGAGATTAGGACTAGTTTCAACCCTAGGATTAAACCCTAGTTCTAATCTCAGCCCTCAAAATTGAATCTGGCCCCCAAGCTCAACACAATCTCAAAATGGTGCACCAGGCTAAACAGCCCGGCTGGACCAAGTCGACAGCCAAGTCGATAGGGCTGTCGACTTGGGTCCAACCAAGTCGACTCCCAAGTCGACAGGGCTGTCGACTTGGGTGCTCTGGCGGGAATTCTCCCGCCTGGCCCAAACTGGCCCAAATTTCAAATTCAAACTTGAATTTGAAATCTGTTTTTGCTTAGAAATTTTCTGAAAACTTCGTTGGGCCTTAATCGGGTCATACAGACTCCGATTTTCGAAAACTCGGACTCTATTTCGCGTATTTTTCCGAGACGAACGCAATGGCATAGCCCTTTTCCCTTGATTCAGATTTTAGAATTAAATTCTGCCTCGATTTATGCTATAACAGGTTATTGAAAATACGGGTTGTTACAATTTCCCTTAAATAGGCCATCACTTAAATAACCTCTTCCTATATATATTGTCATCTTAGACAAAATGACTTTATCTAATTCGAAGACCATTCAGAATGCTTTCTTTGAGAGCACAGGTCTAGAGATAAGATTCTTGTGGATATCTGAAACGTAAAGAACTTCATTTAGTGTATAAATTTTTTTTCCCCAATGTAAATTTAAGAATGACGGTGTCATTATCTTCGATTATAGAGACTACAGAATTACACATGTAGAGTTTTTCTTTCTCATCATTTTTCTTGTAAGTGGGGAACATAGTTATGTCTGAACAATCATGATGAGTAGAACATGTGTCTACCTACCACTGTGCAGGATTCTGGAATAAGTTGCATTCTGAAGCAACTACTGAAAAGTTTCAATTCCTCAATGTTTGGATCTAAAATTTCCACTACATTTGCCGCCAATTTATCTTTCGTCTTCTTGTGCTTGAAATTTTTAGCGGCGTGCCCAATCTATCTGCAGACCCAACATCCATCTTTGGAATTCTTGGTTTGCTAATCTTTCGATTGATCATCTGGTGTCTTTCTCTTTTTAGAGATGTTTATCCTTTTTTGTTGAAGTTTCGTTTCTTCTTTGGCCCTTCTATAACAAATGCATGTTCGCCTTTGTGTTGTGTTACTCCGTGATTATCTTCCCCAGTTTTTAATCTGATAATGAGATATCTTCTATGGAAATCTTCTTTTTCTTGTGTTTTAGATAGTTGTGGTAGTCTTTCCAGGATGGTGATAATTTTCCTGTGATCACTTCAACAAGAAAAAACTCTACAAATTAATGTCCTGCCGGTTCAAGTTCATGGATTATGAGTTGAAGTTTCAGCACTTGAATGCTAATGGTTTAGAATTCACCATCTTGTATTTTTTAAATTTACGTGCTATGAACTTCTTCAAACTGACATTCTGTGTCTTGTATTTATTTGCAAGTGTAGTCTAGAGAGATTTTGTTGTTTGGTGCGACGGATACACTTTGTACAATAATTTATCCAAATGGTTCGCACAGAAAATATGAGTGCTTCCATGTGTCAATCTTGAGAAAAACATTTACGTCTTTTTCTCTAGACTGTTTGTCTTAGGGCTTTGGATTATCTATCCACAATGCACTTTTGTAGCCCTAACGTGGTGATATACAATAGCATTTGATTATGCCATATTAAGAAGTCATCACTATCTCCTATAAATGGATCAGACTTGTTGCGAGTAGTAGTTTTTGTTGATAATTCAACTGTCGTCATCTTTGTTTTGGTGAAAACAAGAAAATCTTAAGATGTTATATGATTAGTATGCTAAAACAAAGACTAAACAATCATAAACTCCTTTCTAAAGTTTATATATCAGATTTCCAATATTTTGGAATATGATATCAGCAATTTTTCAACAATAATCATTGTCGTAACGAATATACAACAACAAATTATAATAATAATGACAACAGTAAAGTATTGTGTTAAACTACAATGATAAATACGTTTCACTATTAAATAGAAACGATACTCCTTCTAACGGAAAAGATTGCATGAATATACGTAAAGAAATGTACAAAGAACGGAAATCTAACCGGGATGTAGAAGAAAATTCTGTTCGAGGTTTGCCGTGACAATTTCCTTAATACTTTATTCGAAATCGCCCAAGAAACAACAGACGTGATATGCTCAAGATTGTGATGTGTATGCTCTTCTGTGTTGTAACACCTCATATTTTCTATGAACATTAAAGTAAAAAATTAAAGAACACTTAATTTTAAAAGTGGGAATTAAGGGAAACGGGTTACGACATTGTGTTCGTCTTGGATTTCTTCTTGAGATAGAGTTCGAGTTTGCGTGAATCGGACTCTGTATGAAGAAGTTATGGAGTACAGAAGATTTCAAGATCAAGTAGAAAATAAATATAAATAATAATTAAATAATAAAAACAGTTCAAAATTCAAAATCGGCTGAGCGGAAAATTTCTCGCTCAGGGTGTCGACCCCCCAAGAGGGAGTCGGCATAGGTATTGATCCCCCTATATGGGAGTCGACATAGGTGTCGACCCCCTGTAGGGAGTCGACCCCTCCCAGATCCAGCTCCTGTGACAAATTTTTACAACCTTGTACTGATGTGGCCTTTTCTGATTGGCCAATGACTGATTTCTGAGGTATTAGGGCATATGTGTCATGCTATGGTTGGCTGGATGACACATCTCTTTGGTTTGATGGCTCCGATTTCTCCTAGACAAATCTAAAGGCTAGAATTGAACCTAGACTTCTATATAGTCGCCCCAAACCTCAACCCTAAAACTCATTCTATGAAGCCGTCATGTTGTTCGTCTATAAACTGGCCTAGCCTCCATTCATCTACCCCAAACTAGAGAATCAAATTCAAACTAAGAATCAATTAGAAGAACTAGAGAATCAAACGTCTACATCAAAGGATAGCTTTTCAAATTCAGAAATCAGGTCCCAGAAATCAAGATCCGTCCTTTTTCTGTAAGTACAGTTATTGTTTAGATGTGGATACCTAATAAGAATTCATGACTTTAATAACAGGATCTAGAACTATGCCTAATTCTATTCGTGCCTATCCTTTTGTCAATTCTGAATTGCTCATGCCTATTGGACTGTTGTGACTGACATAGTAAAGCCTATCATGCCTATTGGACTGTTATGACTGACATAGTAAAACCTATCATGCCTATTGGACTGTTGTGACTGACATAGTAAAACCTATCATGCCTATGAGACTATTGGGACCGATACCATTGAACCTATCATGTTGTATTAAATTTATGATTCTTTTATGTATGTAAGTTACATGCTAAGTTATGTTCATACATTTCATATGTTTAGATCCAAGCTAGTACCGATGTTCAAGATCTATATAAGTTCATGTTTGTACAATTAGACTTATGCTAGTTCGCATGTTAGTTGGATCTAATTTAAATGCAAGGTCACGTTTATATGCTTAATTAAGTTTATGTCATTCTATGTCGAATTTATATTGCACTTATTGATCTATGTTGTTTTATGTCTGTTGGAATGTTACATGTCCCTTTTCTTTTCCCTTTTTGTTTATGAGTTTGGCTAATTTGTGAGCCTAACGTTCTATGTGAATTGTGCGAACGAATAACGGGGGAGATGTTGGGGGAAAATATTATATTACATGCTATTAGCATAGATTGGTTCATAATCATGTAAATGATTAGTAGCATGAAATGGCATAATTTGGACATAATTTAAAGGGTAAAAGGAGACATGACTTGATTTGACAACACTTGTGGATAATTTACATATAAACATGAATGGTAAATATGTAAATTAATTAAAAGATGAATATGCCTAACCCGAGGTTAGATTGAGTTGCGGTGTAAGACTGCCCGAAACCGCCAGGTACATCCAGCGACCGCAACAATATAGAACTAATGTGAGAGGTTAGCGCATTAATCCCCAAAAACCCGAGGTTAGATTGAGTTGCGGTGTAAGACCCCCCGGAACCGCCCGGCACATCCAGCGACCGCAATAATACATATCTAATGTGAGAGGTTGGTGCTTTAATGAATGAATTAAAGCTAAGGAACAGACAGGCTAAGAATGGTAGGGTTAAGTTAATTAAGGCAACACTTAACCAATACAACATGTTAATCAAACAGATGGGTGGGGTTAGATAAAATGGAGAACACTTAACCGTTATAATATGTTGATTAGGAAACCCTAGTAACGGGGACCCATTTCAGCAGTAACCCACATAGATGTATCATGGTACCCTGAACTAGGATGGGTGTGGCATGATTACTGGGCTGATTATAAGCGGTCAAAATAGCGGCAGGGGTGCAGCAGTGTAGTTCCGACGGAGTATGGGTGTGCACGTACTCCGGAGTGGAAAAGCAGGCACTGGACATCAGTAGTATACACTTTGCATCTTGAATTTGTGTCGGGTTTCCACCATAGAAATTGATGCCCCCCATGGTGGGACCAACACAGTCATCTACAATCGAGCGGGGTCGAATGACACAAGTAAGAAATGCATGCGAGTAGAAGCTGATCGGGAAAGGGATCACTTTGTTATGAACACATGATGGTAGTTGAAACATTCGTAGTAGGTGCAGAGAAATAGAAATGAGTGTGATAATACATTCAGTTTATCTTATCTTATGTTATCTTATTTCTATGGTATTGTCCTATGTTCAATTTATTCATGTCATGATCCTTTTCCTATTTACATGCTGAATAATCACTGGACTACCCAGACATATGGCTGACCCGTTTTCTTTCGCCTTCTTTTCTTCCGTCCCCCCCCCCTTCCAGGTCCGCAGGAAGGGAATACTTCAGCTTAGTGCAGACCTTTTCAAGCATGAAGAGAGTAAATGTATTGCTTGGATTCTCTTTTCTTGGGCTAGGGCTGTGGTTACACTTTTATTGGGGATTTATGTTGCTTTACTTCTATTTTATGCTTCTTTATGTACTTGGAGATTTAAATCAAGATTGAGACGACCTCGAACCCCGTACTGACGACGGAAAGGGTAATCCTTGGAATATAACACATAAACAGATAACAGCAGAGCAGAATTAAATAAATACACCAGATAAGGAACAATAGAATATACTGGATAAACGTAATCATCAGAGTTACACAGTATACAGGATCATACTTAGTAGAAATACAGTTCAGCTATACATAAATGTCTACAACGGAAAACAAACATAATGTACAATAGGAGTTGAACAGCATAAAAAGAGATAAATAATAGAATCCATCTTCAGCTCCAGCTATCCGGAAAGAGCCAGCTAAACCTGAATACAAGGCTGCTCGTGTAGAAAAAGGGGCACCCGAGTTTGAAAGTGAAACAAACTACGAGTCAGTCATGGGACTGGTATGAGAAATCTATTTAACACATTTATAATTTGGCTAATCACAGGACCACGCCACTTTCGTGGAACGGGTTTACTCCATTGGATCGCCAGTGCTTTAAAACAAACAATTCTTTTGAATATCGCAATGCTTTTTATAAAAATGAAGCCATTATAAGGCTCAGTTCCCATCACACAATGCAACGCAAACCGGAGGATAGAGTTTTTACCTTATAATGGCCAAAATACGATTGATACGAATAAAACAAAAGCATTTGATATTATTACTAGTGTTTATATGTTTCAAAAACAATTTCAAATCATAACTATCAATCATAGACGGCATGGGTACCATATATCATGTCGCCATATATATATACAATCAAAACCGCACAGTCACATATTTGGAAATTGGATTTCCGTCATGAACCAAGGCAAAAGATAGTCCTTACCGAATTCGAGACGCTCTAGCCCGTGTCTCAGGATCAGAACGCATCGACCCTTGGAGCGACAGGGCCGGTCCACCGATGTGGATTAAAATTCCTGAGCACTACGTTTCCCCGCCCTATGGGGCGTAAGTGAGCCAACGAATGACTCCATCGGACCCGGATCGTCCGATCAAACCGAGGCGCCTTGCAACAGTAACAACCACATAAGTAAAATGTCAGGCCGTGTAAAAACACTGACACAACTCCTAGCAAGAAGGAAACGCATGCCCTCCCTGAGGTCCTTATCCCGTTTCTGGTTCATACCGGGTGCGAGGCTCGCGATTTCACGTTATACACAAAGCTACGCCACACAAGCGGTGCTTTGATCATCACCACAAGACTTTGCTTTTCAACAGAAGCCCTGATCACTGCATCTTAGCATGCCACACAGGCAATTCACACCGTGCAACTGATGGATATCAATCACACAGAATAAATTCCAATGTCAGACACACTGTCCATTTGCAAGTCCGTTCTGGATCTGAACGAAACCGGAGGCACTATATACCTCGCAAACCCATCGATCACCACGTACGTCTGTACGATCACCACTCGTTATCCATATTTCGGGATGCCTCCCAATCAGGACCTCGGTTACCATCCAAACGAGGTGAAGATCTCCGGTCTTCGACCACCGTCTTCATCTTCGATTTCTTATCGTCGATTTCTTATCGTCGATTCAGTTATTCAGAATGGGATAAACCCGGTCTTTATGAGCAACTCGCGCATATAATAAACAAGTGCAACACTAACATACACACGCATCATTTCAATTCATTAGTCACTAACCGTCAATCAGTAAGAGAACGATTTCCCAAATATTAATCCCGAAGGCCGAAACCAACATCAGATCAACACCCAGGAAACCATTCGACTTAGCCAACCTTCAGTTATTTTCTAAATTTCACATCCATATCGTTTATAATATTTTATAATGATTTATCGCTATTTTTATTTATTTTTAAATAGCAAATTTATTCAAACGACGCTTCGGGCCATAACGCGGCTGTGGCGCTGTTTTTCTTCAGATTTGATTTACACATATCTGAAAATCTAACCGTTCGATCTTCACAAAATTTACATCATTAGAAAGATCTTTTCAAAACGAATCCAATGGTTCCAGTTTCGGGAAAATCCGACGGTCGGATCTCCCGGTATAATCGTTTGAAGTTTCGATTTCAAAATACGAACTGCAGAGTCGTTATTCGATTAGATATAATTATATATATATATATATGTAAATATAATCGATTCTGGCGCTATTTTTCTTTAGATTTGAATTAAACATTCCAGACAATCCAATTGTTGGATTTTTACAAAGTTGGTGCCATTGGAAAGATATTTCCAAAGCGAACCCAACGGTTGCGATTTTGGGAAAATCCGATGGTCGGATCTCCCGCACTAATCGTTTGAAATCACGGTTTCAAAATACAAACTGCAGCATCGTTATTCGATATATTTCAATTCTATATATATATATATATATATATATATATATATATATATATATATATCGATTCTTCGATTTCAAAACTATATTCTTTTCATACATTTGATAAAAATGCTATTTTTATCTAACTGTCTTCTATTTCAACACTTCACTATTTTTAACAATTCACGTATATAATAAAAATGTGATTTTTAATGTAAAAAATTTATTTCAAAACACGACTATTTTATATAGTTAATATAGGTGATAAAAATAGGATTTTTATTATAAAACAATTTATTTCAAAATAAGATTATTTTATACATTTCATATTGATGTTAAAAATGGGATTTTTATTATAAAACAATTTCTTTCAAAATATGAATAACATTCAACACATGAATTTCAATCCAACGAATGAATATCGATTCAACACATGAAGGTTTTCTATAGTTTATATATATTGAAAAAAAGGTGATTTTTATATTTAAAACACGAATACCATTCAATACATGAATTTCAATTCAACGAATGAATATCGATTCAACACATGAAGGTTTTCTATAGTTTATATATATAGATAAAAATGTGATTTTTATATTTAAAACACGAATACCATTCAACACATGAATTTCTATCCAACGAATGAATATCGACTCAACACATGAAGGTTTTCTATTCAACGAATAAATATAGTTTCAACAAATGAAAATAATTCAAACACATGAATATTATTCAAAATTTCGGCGGCATAACGGTAGGGTAGTTAAAACCGGGACCGTCCCTAGTATGGCTCCTCGCTCTACCTTAAAACCTTGCGGTTTTTGACAATGGGGATTCATGCATCTAGTTCGCACGCAGGCGGCATGTATATTTATTTCATTTCCACAAACTAATCCTATGTGGTTTCGACCAAATATTTCTCAACCACAAACGAGTATATTTCAACCACAATCAGTCAATATCAACCACAAACAATTCCAATCAACCATTCGCTATCAATAAATTTTCACACTAATCACAACCAATAAATATCGTCCATGGTTTGTGGACGAGGGGCGTATATATATATATATAGCATTTCACTTCTATTTCAACACATATATAATTTTTACAATGCATATATAACTTATACATCGAACGTACAACTTATACAACGCTTATACAAGAGGTGTACAACGCTTATATAACTCATACATCGACTATATAATTTATACATCATCGTTTTCCATATCGTTTATAAATTAGAAATCTCACATTGGGTTCCACTCCACCAAAAATAGCAGAAGGCTCAGAAAAATATGCGGTCTCTTCTGGAAGGTAGAAGACGTCCACACGAGTCCACTGTCTCTTGTTTCACTGAATTTCGATAACACGGCAAAAGGATATGATTTTTACAAGTTTGCTACGCTTTAGAGTGTTATTTTCAGTTAAAAATAATCAAGGCCGCATACCTCCTTTGATGTTCAAAACTAGGTTTTGAATTTTCATTCGATCCGCAAAGTGTTGTCTCGATCAGGTGATGCAGCGTCGAAGAGCTACGAATGGCACTCAGATCGGTGGTAGGCACGGCCAGTTCGGTGGTCGGAGGCGGGAGACCGACAGTGATGTTCGGCGGCTCTTCCCTGGCGCGATTCTCGAGGTGGACGATGCGATAAGGGGTGAGGAAGGTATGGATTTGAAGAGTGGAGGATGCTCTTCAAAAAATTCAACTGGTGGTGGAGCTGAAGATGAGTGTGGCAGCCAGAAATCGCTTGGGAAGCGGCGAAAACGACTTCTGTCGATGTCAGGAGAGCGGAGAGGGTTTTTTTTATTTTATTTTTATTTTTAAATTATGAAGAAATAATTCTATTGGCCGATGGTTTTAAAAAGGGGTTTTCTGACACGACCTCCAATCCAAACCCAACAACTGTCGTCCCTAGCGTTTTACCCCCATTCCAAACACAATGGGATATGTTTCGTAGGCCCATTCGACTGTTTTAGTCAGTTTTCATTCAATTTAAAATATATAACATTCAATATTCGATTTGAACGTACATTTCAATTTGCCAGAGCCACAAACTGATTCGAAAAATTCCAGAAAAATAAATCTAGCTATGTTTTGACGATATGGTCCCAACAAAACTAGTTTCGTCGAATTATGAGACCATTTGCAAAAAGGCCCATTTCTGGTCGATCCAATTTAACTGTAATTGACCAAAACACGTTTTCCTTTGCCACGCTCACATACTAGCTTCAAAAATTATGAAATTTGAAACCTAGCAATAAATTCACATCCCGGATCCAACAAAAGTGGTTTCGTCGAATTCCGAGGTCGTTTGCAAAATGGCCAATTTCACGGGCTATATAAATTCCACAGCGACCTTTCTGAAAATTAATTTGGCCATAACTTTTGTTTTCCGCTATGAAACTTCGATTTTTCAGATTCGTTAGAATGTTATTCACTAACAGATTTAAACATTTTTGGTTTCACTCAAATCTGTTTTGTTTTGCACCCGGTACAGTTCGATAAAGTTTGAATTCAATTTTTGAAACTGCAGCGCCATTTCAGGCCTTGTTTATAATTAGAATTAATTATATTCGTTTTCAAACATCGATTCAAACTCACCTTTCATTGTGATTATTTAAAATATTTATTTTAAATATTTAAAATCCATCATTTTAGCCAATTTAAATTTTTTAAATTGGTTCAGATTTTCCGGGTCGTTACAAAGATAGATGTTTTGTTGTAATAATTTAGAAGTTGGATTTTGAGACAATGCTTGTAATATTTTGACTGAACCATGCTATTTAATAGATGTTTTTCAGATTTTCGTTGTTCATATGTCTGTCTTGTAAATTATTTGTGTCTTTTACCTAAAATGCTTCACCAAAGTTAATGCATTCCCTTTGTGAGTGACCTTAACGGAGGCGGGGTGTTTCACTTGGTATCAGAGCAATGGTTTACCAGATTAGATAAAAGTTTTTGAAAAATATTTTTCAAAAAGAAGTTTAAAGAAGTATTTTCAAGAAAAGTGTTGCTTTATTATAAAGGCATAATCCCCAAAGCCATATGCACTATCTTTCTATCCTTTGTTTTAAACCTTTTCATTTCAGCATGTCGGGGGATCTTAATCTTCTTGAGGGTGTATCGGTACCTAGTTGGTTCAGAAGGTACATGGAGGCTAGGGCTAATGACGTAGGGCTAGCAGACGTTCCTCCTCCCCCAGTTGCAACTGTTCCTCCTCCTCCTCCTCATCCTCCTCCCCCTCATGTGAATGCTTTCTCGAAGATATGTAGAGACTTTCGAGCCGTGGGTGGAAAGAACTTTAATGGGACTGAGTCATTTATGGAAGCAAGAAAATGGCTCAAGGAAACAGAAGATTTGTTTGTTATCTTCGAAGTGGACGATAGGCAGAAGATACAATTGGCCGTATGGTTACTTAAGGATGAAGCCTCTTATTGGTGGAAAGTTACTAATGCTGAGAGACCAGTTGAAACTTAGGAGGTTTTTAGAACAAGATTTGAAATGAAGTTCCTCTCGCAAGCTGAACGAAGCCTACAGATGGAGAAGATCTAAGCACTCAAACAGGGAAACCTATCGGTTAAGGAATACGTCAACCAATTCAACCAGTTGGCTAGATTCGGACTGGAGTTAGTAAACACTCCACATTGAAAGGCTCTTCGATTCACTAAAGGGTTAAATGAGCCACTGCACAGCCTAGCTATGTCCCATATACCTATGGGTGCGACTTTTGAGAGACTGGTGGACATAGCACTGTTATAGGAGGAAGACAAGGGTGGTAAGAAAGAGGCAAAGGTGGATGAACCTCTAGACAAGAAAATGGAGGGATCGCAGAATAAGAAGACGGACTCCAAGAAAGTCGGGAAGAATAACAAACCCCGTGACAAGAGGAAGTGTAAATTTTGTGGCATACCTGGACATTTAATTAAAGACTACGGGAAGAAGAAGAGGAAGATGGGTGGTTGCTTTCAATGCGGCAAGACAGGACATATGGCTAAGGATTGCCCAAAAAGGCAAGGGCAAGGGCAGAGGACTGGATCCACTTCTGAAGGGCAGGTTCACGCTCTCATGGCATCTCCGTAAGAAAGAGGTAGAAATATTTCTGTTGAGAGTTTAGTTTATCTTTCTGATCATCCAGTTCGTACTCTTTTTTATTCTGGCGCATTGCACTCTTTTATATCTACTGCTTTAGTTGAATCTATGCACCCAGATATCAGTATAGTAGAGGATCCCATGGTTGTTTCAAATCCAATTGGGGGCTCGGCTTATTTGTCCATGATTTGTTTGGATTTGGAAATTTTTATACTAAGCGTTGGGTTTAGATGTAATGCTTATGTTTTGGGCTTCACAGGCTATGGGTTGATTCTAGGCATGGATTGGTTATCCAGAAATGGTGCCGTCCTCGATTTTGAAAAGAGAGTGGTTAAACTTATGACTCGAGTGGGTAACACTCTCGAAATATCTTTTAATCCCATGAATCTGGTTATGCTTAGTTATCTAGAATCTCTTGATGCGTCTGTTGAAAACTTGCAATCTGTTAAAGTAGTCCATGAATACTCGGATGTCTTTGAAGAGGTGAAAGATTTACCTCCGAAGTGAGAGATAGACTTCTGCATATACCTTGTTGATAATGCAAAACCTGTTTCTTTACCCATTAGAAACATGGCTCCAAGGAAAAGGAAAGAGCTCAGCAAGCAAGTTAAAGAGTTGCTTGAAAAGGGGTTCATAAGGCGGGGTATTTCTGAATGGGGTGCTCCGGTGGTGTTTGCAACCAAAGAAGATGGTTCACTTCGCCTGTGCATGGACTATAGGGAGCTAAACAAGCTGACCAAGAAGAATTGGCACCCACTTCCTAGAATAGATGAATTGTTTGACCAACTCGTAGGTGCCTCGGTTTTCTCCCAACTAGATCTGGCCACCAGATTTCATCAACTAAGAGTGGCTGAAGATAGCATAGATAAGACCACGTTCAGGACCCTGGATGGTTTCTTTGAATGGCTTGTCATGCCTTTCGGCTTGACAAATGCACCGGCATATTTCGTAGACCTGATGTGTAGGGTATTCAGAGAGTTCCTTAATAAATTTGTAGTGGTCTTCGCGGACGACATTTTGATTTTCTCAAAAAGTGAGGAAGAACATGCTCTGCATTTAAGGGAAGTTATGGATACTCTTCGTGCACACCAGCTGAAAGCAAAATTCCCCAAATGCCATTTTTGTAGAAAAGAAGTAAGGTTTCTTGGACATGTGGTGTCCAAAGAGGGGATAGCTGTTGATCCCGCAAAAATAGTTGTGGTGCAAGATTGGAAGATCCCCCGGAATGCAACCGAAGTACGAAGTTCTCTTGGGCTAGCGGGCTTTTACAGAAAGTTCATTAAGGACTTTGAGAAGATCTCAGACCCATTTACTAGACTGACAAAGAAGAAGCTAACTTTTTCCTGGGATTTGGATTGTGACATTGCTTCCAACGATTGAAAAGGGCTCAGAAAACAGCCCCAGTTTTTACATTGCCTGACGGAAGCAAGATGTTTACCGTGTACACAGCCGCATGCGGTATAGGATTAGGCACTGTCTTGATGCAAGAAGGCAAAGATGTTTGCTATGGAGGAAGGTAGTTGAAAGTACATGAGAAGAACTACTCAACTCATGATTTAGAGCTAGCTTCCATTGTTTTCACTCTTAAGTCATGGCGTCATTACCTACTAGGAGAAAGGTTTGAATTGTTTACTGACCATAAATCGTTAAAGTACCTTTTCTCACAGAGAGATCTTAGCTTAAGACAACAAAGGTGGATGGAATTTCTTGCCTCATACGATTTTGAGATTGCATATACCCCTAGCAAGGGCAATGTGGCAGCAGACTCCTTAAGTAGGAAGAAGCTAACCTTATGTCCTCTCTTTGTAGAAAGACAAAGCTTGGAGTACATAGCAAACTTTGACTTTAGACCTTCCTTTGAATTTGTACCTGGTTTGTTAGCATCGCTAGAGGTGCGGCCTACGCTTTTGGACTCAATAAGAACCACGCAACGTGAAGACCCTCAGCTAGTTGATGTGGTGGATAAACTAATTAGAGGTGAGACTTCTAGTCACCTCAATAGATACTCCATCGATGACAAGGGTTGGTTGAGACGGGATGGACGACTATGCATCCCACAAGCAAGGGATTTGTTGAAAACCGTTCTCGAAGTAGCACACCATTCTAATTTGACCATACACCCAGGCGGGGACAAGATGTATAAAGACATAAAAAGGGTTTTCTTTTGGAATGACATAAAGAACGATGTAGCAGAGTTTGTCTTTAAATGCTTGATATGCCAACAAGTCAAGGCGGAATAGAAGAAGCCTGGTGGTCTGCTTCATCCTCTAAAGGTCCCACAGTGGAATTGGGATAGCATTTCGATGGACTTTATTGATGGGTTGCCGAGGTCAAGAAGGGGAAATACCAACATTTGGGTAATAGTGGTCAGGATCACTAAAAGCGCTCACTTTATACCTGTTAAAAGTAGGAGGACTGCCTCATCGTTAGCAACCATTTATCTTAAAGAGGTGGTTCGACTGCATGGAATACCCTCTAGCATAGTAAGTGATCGAGATCCTATCTTTACGAGCAAGTTTTGGAAGAGTTTGCAAGAGGCTGTAGGCACATAGCTATGCTTAAGCACTGCCTATCACCCTCAAACGGATGGTCAGATGGAAAGGGTGAATAGTATTAAAAGATCTTTTGAGATTATGCATTCTTGATTTTGGAGGAACATGGGAGGATAACCTTCCTTTGGTGGAGTTCGCCTACAACAATAGCTACCAAGCCACCATAAGCATGGCACCCTTCGAGGCTTTATATAGAAGACCATGCCGATCACTAACTTGTTGGTGGAAGTCTACAGATAAGCTCGTACTTGGGCCTGACATGATCAGAGAAACTTCAGAGAAGGTGGACTTGATACGAAGACGAATGAAGACCGCACAAGATAGAAAGAAGTCCTACGTTGATAAAAGAAGGACCGACCTTGAGTTTGAGGTTGGAGACAGGGTTTTCTGTGACAATCCCAAAACCCCGTACCATGGTGTTAAGGATAATCATTGGAATATAACACATTAATCATCAATAGCAGAGTACAGATAATAGCATAAACAAGAAATAGAATAATTCACACAAATATGACAGCGGAATCATATATATATCACCACATCAGAGAGCACAGTGCAGGATACTACTTAGTGCATAATAATACATAATCAGTCAACATCGCCAATGGCGGAATCATAATACATAAGAGTACATAACTAAACATGAGTCTACATAGCCTAAGGCGGAATCATAATACATATACAATAATGGCGGAAAAGTCACAATCATCACAATGTAGTCAAGCCTCGCCATAAGCCAAAAGTGCACCTCTACTGCGGTGCCATGCCCAAAATATGTCAGCTACCTGTAACTAGGCTGCCCATGTGAAAATAAGGGCACCCGAGTTTGCAAGTTGAAACAAACTACGAGTCAGTCATGGGACTGGTATGAGAAATCTACTTAACTTACTAAACAACAATAATAAGGCAAATCAAAGGACCACGCCACTTTCGTGGAACGGGTTTACTCCAATGAGTGCTAGTGCATGAAATAAAGTACACGGTTAAATCATCGCAATGCTTTTTATCAAAATGAAGCCATTATAAGACTCAGGTCCCATCACACAATGCAACGCAAGCCGGGGATAGAGTTTTTACCTTATAATGGCCAAAAATGCTTCATACGTATAAAACGAAAGTGTTTAATATTATTACTAGGGCATATATATTTCAAAAGCAATTTCAATCATAAATATCAATCATAGGCGGCATAAATGACCCATACCACTATGTCTCCATACTAGTAATACAATCACATTCACAATTTCGTATTGGAAATTGGATTCCATCATGAGTCGAGGCAAGGGGCAAGCTCCTCTCCGTTCGAGACACTCTAGCAAATGTCCCAGGATCGCACACAGCGGTCCTTGGAATCGGCTGGGCCAGTCCTCTCTTACTTTTGAGGATTAGTTACTCCTGAACACATGTTTCCCGGTCCTTACAGACCTATAATCGAGGCGCCTCGCATTCCAACAACCACACAGGTGAAAAGTATATATAAATGTCAGGGCTGTTAGGTCACTGACACCACCCTAGCTAGAAAGAAACGCCGTGCTCTCTCAGTGGTCCTTCTCCCGTTTTTGACTCATACCGGAGTGTGAGGCTCGCGAATCCACGCTATACACAAAGCTATGTCACACAGACCATGCATTGATCATCAACCACAAGACTTTGCTTTGCAACAGAAGCTTTGATCATATGTCACTTAGGCGTGCCACACAGGCTATCTACTCCATGCGACTGATTTCTATCTATATATAACCTCCGAGCTCGTACGTCTCAGAGAAGGGCGTTAAGCAAGAGAATAAATTCTCCGCCGCCAAACAGATATATATTCAATAGAGATCAATCAGCACAGAACAAAATCCAATGTCAGACACACAGTCCATTTACAAGTTCGTTCTGGGTTTGAACGAAACCGGAGGCACCAAATTCCTCGCTTATCCGCACAATCAACAATACGTCTGGACGGCTACTACTTCAGCTCCTTCAAGGTAGATACTCCAATCATGAGCATCAGTAGCGCCCATCCATCCAATGTGAAGATCGTCGATCTTCAACTGTCTTCAACTCTTCGACTTCACATTGTCGATCGATTATTTGAAATGAGAATAAACTCGGCCTTTTCAAATAATCCACATATATTTAGATTTTCAAATCAATTCATCACATGGTTAAATCACTCAACATTCACATTTCAGTTCATTAGTATAGTTTTCATGTTAAATACATTCAACCATCACATATCAAGCAAGCCAAGCAAAATCGGTTTATTTCCATTCTATATCGTCAATAATATTTTTCAACGATATATCGCCATTTTTATTTATTTAGAAACGGCCATATTCAACTAAACAACATTTCAGGTCGTGCCGAAGCACTGGCGCTATTTTTCACTAAATTTGTTTTACACATATATGAAAATCTAACCATTGGATCTTCACAAATTTTATATCATTAGAAAGATCATTTCAAAACGAATCCAACGTTTCAGTTTTGGGGAAATCCGACGGTCGGATCTCCCACACTAGTCGTTTGAAATCACGGTTTCAAATTACGAGCTGCAGCGTCGTTATTCGATTTAATTTAATTATATTTATATTTATATATAAATATAGTCGATTCTGGCGCTGTTTTTCTTCAAATTTGAATTAAACATTCCAGACAATCCAACCGTCGGATCTTTACAAAGTTGGTGCCGTTGGAAAGATATTTCCAAGGCGAACCCAACGGTTGTGGTTTCGGGAAAATCCAATGGTCGGATCTCCCGCACTAGTCGTTTGAAAACACGGTTTCAAAACACGAACTACACGGCCACGATTCGTTTTAATTTTATTTATATTCATAAAAATATAGTTCATTCGACGATTTCAATATCGTTTTCACTTCAAATATTTCACTAACGCCTTTAAATTTGGAAAATTTCGTCATAACCTCCTTTGTACGGGAGGGGCTGGGAAAATTCCCAAATAGCCACATGGGCGTCTCATCTCAAAAAGAAAAAGAAAAAGCCAAGCGGCTAGCCAATAGGCTCATAAAATCATCACCCAAACAAAACAATAAACATGTACCTATTTGTCGGGCACACAATTTTATTCCTCTTCTCTAGCCTCTTTGCTATAACCTTTTCAATAAATATGCATGTACATAGATGCAATTTTCATCACTTATCATTTTCTATTCAATTTCATTTTCGATTCACTTTGGTTTAAAGTCACCATTCATTCTAATGTTGCATACATGAGCAAAAACCACATCATTAGCTAATTAATGAATATTTCAACTCATGCATATTTATTTGAACAAGTGGTTATTTTTAACACTTCACATTTCAATAAAAATGATATTTTTGGCGAACTAAAATATATTCCAACACATGACTATTTTATTTAGTTCCTTTACATGTTAAAAAATAATTTTCACTTCACTAATATTTTTTTCAACACTAGTATATCTTTAGCAAATCACATATATGATAAAAATGGTATTTTCATCATCTAAAATATTTATTCAACACATGAACGTTTTTAACACTTCATAGTTTCAATAAAAATGTAATTTTTATTGTTCAACCTTTTATTCAATACATGAATTTCATTTTCACACATCACTTCTCAACATATGAGCATTTCCACACATGGACATTTTATATAGTTTGTTCATATAAGAAAGATGAAATTTTTATTGTTGAAACTATTTATATATAAGGCGAATATTTTACATACTTCATATATATTATAAAAATGTGATTTTTATTATTTAAACACTTTATTCATTCACACATGAGTTTAATTTTCACACTTCACTTCTCAACACATGAGCATTTCCACACATGGATATAGTTTCAACACATGATTTTAGTCTCAACGCATGAAAATAATTTCAACATATGAAAATAATTCTAACACACAGATATTATTCAAAATTTCGGCAGCATAACGGCAGTGTAGTTAAAACCGGCACCGTCCCTAGTACGGCTCCTCGCTCTACCTTAAAACCTCGCGGTTTTTGACAATGGGGAATCATGCATCTAGTTCGCATGCAGGCGGCATGTTTTATTTCATTTCCACAATTATTTCCAATTTGTTTCAATCACTAATGGGTATTTTTAAACGCAACCAAACAATTATTTACACATGACATTTTCTATTCAATTTCCTTTAATTTAGATTTCTCACATTGGTTTTTGGAGTGCTAAAGATCGTAGATAGCTCAGAAAAATCCGCGGTCTCTTCTAGAATGTAGAGAGCCTCCTTGCGGTCCCGATGTTTCCTGTTTCATCGAATTTCGTCAACACACTAAAAAGATATGATTTTTCAAAGCTTGCAACACTTAAAAGTGTTATTTTCTATTCAAAAATTACAAAGCCGATACCTTTCTGTTTTGGTTCGAACTAGGGTTAGAATTTTTCTCGAAATCCGCGAAGTGTTGGAAGGATCGGAGGGTATCACATGGAAGAGGGGAGAGAGGCGAGCAGGCAGAGGTGGGTTTTGGCCGGATCGGTGGCCGGAGTTGGCCGTGGCGACGATGGGAAGTCGCTGACTTCGTGGTCGTGGATCTCGTCGATGCGGTGACGAGAGGTGTCGAGGTAGGGTCAGATTTGAAGAGGGGAGGGAGGCGAGTCGAGGTGAAGTGGTGGCGATGGCTGGCGATGGCCAAGGCGATGGGAAAAGGGCCGGAAAGGATTGAGCTCGAGAACCGTCGGTGGGAGAGAGGCAGTGAGGGTTTCCTGATGGTTCTCAATTTTTAAAATAATGAATGATGAAATTTGATTGGCCCATGGGTTTTATTAAATTTTTAAATTGTGTTTTTACAAACGAACACCAATCCAAACCCAACGACTGTCGCCCCTAGCTAAATACCCCCATCCCGGACACAATGGGATATGTTTCGTTGGCCAATTCGACTGTTACAGTCTGTTATTTTTTCAATTAAAGTATAAAACATTTAATATTCAATTTGAACGTACATTTCAATTTGCCAGGGCCACAAACTAATTCGAAAAATTCCAGAAAAATAAATCTGGCTATGTTTTGACTCTACGGTCCCAACAAAACTAGTTTCATTGAATTCTGAGATCGTTTGAAAAATGGCCATTTTCTGGTCGATCCAATTTAACAGAAATAGACCAAACACATTTTCTTTTGCCACGCTCACATACTAGCTTCAAATATTACGAAATTTGAAACCTAGCAATAGTTTGACATCCCGGACCCAACAAAAGTGGTTTCGTCGAATTCCGAGGTCATTTGCAAAATGTCTATTTTCAATGGCTATATATTCTATATAGCGACCTTTCTGAAAATTCATTTGGCCATAACTTTTAATTCCCGCTATGAAACTTCGATTTTTCAGATTCGTTAGAAAGATATTCATAAACAGATTTAGATATTTTTTGTTTCACTAAAATCCATTATATTTTCCACCCGGCACAGTCAATCAAAGTTTGAATTCAAATTTTCAAACTGCCTCACTATTTCTAATTCTTTATTTTATTGAAATATTCTATTTCAATTGTTCAAATTGCATTGAAATAACCAATTTAAAATTTTTAAATTGGCTCGTATTTTCCGGGTTGTTACAATCTCCCCCACTTAAAACTTTTCGTCCCCGAAAAGGAAACAATAGTAAAGTAGGAAACAAAATGTAAATGCAAAGGATTGCGAAGGTACCTAGCACCGGAGTTAGTCAGAGATGTCCACTCTGCATTTGGGGTACGCTTGCTTAATGCTTTCCTCAGTCTCCCAAGTACAGTCTCTAGGATCACTGCTCCATTGCACTTTAACTAAATGAACCTTTTTGCTTCTTAGTTCTCTAGTTTCTTTGCTAACAATTTTTAATGGCTCTCTCCTGACTGCTAATTCTGGAGTGATTTCTATATCCTGTTGCGCTGCTTCTTCTACAATAAGATCTGGATCATGCACATGTCTTCTAAGTTGAGATACGTGAAACACATTATGCACTCCAAGCAACCAATCAGGTAACTGAACCCGATAAGCAAGAGTTCCAATTCGTTCAAGTATAAGAAAGGGACCAATAAACCTGGGTGCTAACTTCCTAGTTTTACTGAATCGGATTACTCCTCTCATCAGAGATACTTTCAAATAAACATGATCACCAACAGCAAATGTCAAATCTCTTCTTCTAGAATTTGCATAGCTTTTCTCGGCTTTGTGTGGTTTTCAATCGCTTCTTGATGAAATCGACTTTATCTGATGCTTCTCGAATCATATCGGGTCCTAACACAAGTCTGTTGCCAAATTCTACCTAACATGCTGGAGATCTGCACGGTCTACCATATAATGCTTCAAATGGTGACATTCTCAAACTTGCTTGATAGCTATTGTTATATGAGAATTCTGCCAAATGCAAGTGATCTTCCCGTGACCCGCCAAAATCAATAATACAAGCCCGCAGTAGATCTTCTAGAATTCTATTCACACGCTCAGTTTGGCCATCCGTCTGAGGGTGATAAGAGGTGCTTAGATTTAATTTCGTTCCCAATTCTGTCTGGAATGCCTCCTAGAATTTGCTAGCAAAAATTGGGTCTCTATCACTGACTATGCTGATGGGAATTCCATGCAGCTTAACAATTTCTTTGAAATATATCTGTGCTAGACTTTGAGCGGTTCTATTGGATCTGACAGGTATGAAATGGGCAGTCTTTGTGAAGCGATCTACGATTACCCAAATACTGTCATTACCTTTCTTGGTTCGGGGCAAACCATGTATGAAATCCATTGAAATCTGTTCCCATTCCCAATCTGGGACTTCCAACGGTTGCAACAATCCTACTAGCTTTTGTTGGTTGCTCTTGACTAATTGACATGTAGGACATCTGCTAACATATAAAGAAATGTCCCTCTTCATTGCCTTCCACCAAAAAGTGCGCTTGATATCGTTATACATTTGGATCACACCGGGATGGATGCAAAGTTTGGAATTATGGCATTCATCTAGCACCTCTCTTTTGAGCTTAGGGATATCGGGTACACAAATTCTCCCATTTAACCTCAGAACTCCCTCACCATCCACTTGGAAATTAGAGCTTCCGCCTTCATGAATTCTTCTGATCATCTCTTTAACAAAATGGTCGTTTTTCTGTAGCACAGAGATCTTGTCATTCAATGAAGACGTAACGATAAAACTGGCAAAGATTTCAGTCTTTCTACTGAGCGCATCAGCTACTACATTAGCCTTTCCCGGCGTATACATAATATCTAGATCATACGTGGCAAGAAATTCTAGCCAACGCTGCTGTCTCAAGTTCAGATCTTTCTAGGTGAACAAATACTTTAATGATTGATAGTCAGTAAATAGTTCGAATTTCTCACCCAGCCAGTAATGCCTCCAGATTTTCAAAGCAAAAACGATAGCTAGCAACTCCAGATCATGAGTTACATAATTCTTCTCATGCGGTTTTAGCTGGCGGCTTGCATAAGCGACTACTTGACCTCTTTGCATTAACACTGCACCAAGACCTCTAATAGAAGCATCTGTCCAAACCGTCAAATTCTGATTGCCATCAATAATGGTTAACACTGGAGCAGTTGTCAGTTTCGATTTCAATTCCTGGAAAGCTTCTTCACAGTCGGAAGTCCACTTAAATTTCTCATGCTTCTTTGTAAGCTTTGTTAATGGACCGGATATCTTCGAGAAATCCCTAACGAATTTCCGATAATAACTAGCCAACCCCATAAAACTTCTAAACTCTGTGGGTGTGGTAGACTGTTTCCAGTCTTGAATTGCTGTAATTTTACTCGGATCTACAGAAATCCCTTCCTTTGACACGACATGGCCAAGGAACTTCACTTCTTCTTGCCAGAAGACACACTTAGAGAATTTGGCTTTGAAGACGTTCTTTCTCAGAATCTCCAATACTTGTTCTAAATGTCTTTCATGCTCGGGTTTTGATTTGGAGTAGATTCAAAATATCATCGATGAATACGAGGACAAATTTATTCAGAACTCCCCTGAACACTCAATTCATTAGATCGACAAAGTATGCTGGAGCGTTGCATAGACCGAACGGCATTACTAACCATTCATAAAATATGTCTGGACCTCTGAAAGTTGTCAAAGGAACACACTCTTATGCAATTCTCAATTTATGGAAACCTGTAGCTAGGTCTATTCTGGAAAATACTCTCGCCCTATTTAATTGATCTAGCAGATCATCGATGCGGGGTAATGGGTATTTGTTTTTGAGCGTCTGTTTTTAAGGTCTCGGTAATCAACACACAATCGAAGAGAACCGTCTGACTTTGGGACAAACACTATAGTTGCACCCTAACTAGAAAAGCTAGGTCTGATCAGACCCTTCCATAGCAGTTGACGAGTTTGATCGCCTAATTCTTCCTTTTCCTTTGGAGTCATTCTTCTAATTGGATGAACCACTGGTCTGGCATTAGGAACAAGATCGATTCTGAATTCTATTTCTCTTTGCAGAGGTAAGTTTTCAACTTCTTCAAACACATCCGCATAGTTTCTAACAACAGGAATCTTTTCTAAGGAAGTGGGGATAACTTCTAACACATACCAAAATTCTTTTCTATTCGGATCCGAACCATGGCATGGTATAGTAATATATCCAAGCTTCGTTCGAATTTTTACTATTCTTTCCGCACAATTTACTTCATCTTCGTATTCCATTAACCAATCTAGCCCGAGAATGATATCAAACTCAGGGAGTCCATAACGACTAGGTTAAAAGGAAACCGGTATCGGGAAAAGGAAGCAGGTACTTTACAATACGAACCGAGAATAATAGAACCCCCTATTGGATTATGAACTTTAACCGACTCTTTGAGCTTTTTCTGCTTTAACTTTAATTTGTGCACTTTGTTACTAGCAATAAAACTACGTGATGCACCCGTGTCAAACAATACAGAAACAGGAATATTTTTAATTGTAAGGGTACCTCCCAAAACATCGTGTTTACCTGCTCCATCGGAAGCAGCTGGCGGGTTCATCCCGTCATAGACATGAGCTACTGCGGCCTTCTTAAGCAAAGGACAGTCCCTGACAAGATAATCTGTCTTGCGACAGTTAAAGCACGAGTGAGGGTTCTGGGAGCCTTGGCTTGAACCTTGAGAATTGGTCCTCTGCCGTTTCGGGGCTGTGCAGACATTTGAGTAGTGCCCCACCTTGCCATAGTTATAGCAGTTTCCTCTTGGCGGCTTACTGGTTTGTGGATTCGAGGATGCCGCTTGGCTTGACTCGCCTTGATTTGCAGCAGGCTTGCGCTTATTCCCGGCTTGGCTTTTAGCACGATCCTGATCCAGGTGCCTTTGATCTAGGTCTTCATAGTTACACGCCATCTCCACCAATTCATTAAAACCCAGCTTGATGTGGGCCATTGCCCTATCCTGGTACTTTCGCTTTAGCCCGAGGATAAACCTCTTGTTTTTGGACTTTGCGGGGGTGACGAGTTCGGGAGCATAGCGGGCCAATTGTGTAAATTTGTTCAGATAATCTTGCACTGAGAGACCCCTTACTAGAAGTTGGCGAATTCGTCGTGCATGCGCTCCAGGGCTTGTTCTGGGACATACTTCTCTTTGATTAATTCTTTGAATTCGTCCCAGGTTCTGCTAACATTTATGTTCCTTGGGTGAGAGCATCCCACCATAGCTCGGCTTCTTCCTGCATAAGCCAGGCACCCACAATAGCTTTATCTTGATCGCCCAGCCTCAGGCCTTCGAGTATTTTCTCGCATGTTTTGATCCATGCTAAGGCCTCAATTACAGTGCCCGTACCCGAGAAGGTTTTGCCTCCTAGGTTCTTGTACCTTTTAGCCATGCGGTCCAGCTCGAAATGTTGAGCGGTCGGGGGTTGTATTAAAGGTCCATCTTCTGTTGGGACTTCACGACGTCCTCTACCACGGCCATCTCGGCCTCCTCTACTAGCGGCTGCTCGGGTAGCCATTGTTCAGGTTCTGTATAAGCAAGAAAAGAGTCATCTTACATAAATGATAATTTTATTGTATGGTAAAGCAGAAGAACTTAAGAAAAGATAACGATGGACTGATCAAATTGTTTTTGCTATTCTTTTTAGCTCATTCTAGGACATTACTAGTCCTATCTCTAATGAGCTACTCGTCTTAGAATACTACTGATTCTATTCTGACGAAGTGTTTAATGTGTTAAATTCCAGAACTAAGGTTAACCAAAGATCTAATACCAGCTGTGACGATCCCAAAACCCCGTACCACGGTGTTAAGGATAATCATTGGAATATAACACATTAATCATCAATAGCAGAGTACAGATAATAGCATAAACAAGAAATAGAATAATTCACACAAATATGACAGCGGAATCATATATATATCACCACATCAGAGAGCACAGTGCAGGATACTACTTAGTGCATAATAATACATAATCAGTCAACATCGCCAATGGCGGAATCATAATACATAAGTGTACATAAACTAAACATGAGTCTACATCGCCTGAGGCGGAATCATAATACATATACAATAATGGCGGAAAAGTCACAATCATCACAATGTAGTCAAGCCTCGCCATAAGCCAAAAGTGCACCTCTACTGCGGTGCCATGCCCAAAATATGTCAGCTACCTGTAACTAGGCTGCACGTGTGAAAATAAGGGCACCCGAGTTTGCTAGGTGAAACAAACTATGAGTCAGTCATGGACTGGTATGAGAAATATACTTAACTTACTAAACAACAATAATAAGGCAAATCAAAGGACCACGCCACTTTCGTGGAACGGGTTTACTCAAATGAGTGCTAGTGCATGAAATAAAGTACACGGTTAAATCATCGCAATGCTTTTTATCAAAATGAAGCCATTATAAGACTCAGGTCCCATCACACAATGCAACGCAAGCCGGGGGATAGAGTTTTTACCTTATAATGGCCAAAAATGCTTCATACGTATAAAACGAAAGTGTTTAATATTATTACTAGTGCATATATATTTCAAAAGCAATATCAATCATAGGCGGCATAAATGACCCATACCACTATGTCGCCATACTAGTAATACAATCACATTCGCAATTTCGTATTGGAAATTGGATTCCATCATGAGTCGAGGCAAGGGGCAAGCTCCTCTCCGTTCGAGACACTCTAGCAAATGTCCTAGGATCGCACACAGCGGTCCTTGGAATCGGCTGGGCCGGTCCTATCTTACTTTTGAGGATTAGTTATTCCTGAACACACGTTTCCCGGTCCTTATAGACCTATAATCGAGGCGCCTCGCATTCCAACAACCACACAGGTGAAAAGTATATATAAATGTCAGGGCTGGTAGGTCACTGACACCACCCTATCTAGAAAGAAACGTCGTGCTCTCCCAGCGGTCCTTCTCCCGTTTTTGACTCATACCGGGATGTGAGGCTCGCGAATCCACGCTATACACAAAGCTACGTCACACAGACCATGCTTTGATCATCAACCACAAGATTTTGATTTGCAATAGAAGCCTTGATCATATGCCACTTAGGCGTGCCACACAGGCAATCCACTCCATGCGACTAATTTCTATCTATATATAACCTCTAAGCTCGTACGTCCCAGAGAAGGGCGTTAAGCAAGGGAATAAATTCTCCGCCGCCAAACAGATATATATTCAATAAAGATCAATCAGCACATAACAAAATCCAATGTCAGACACACAGTCCATTTACAAGTTCGTTCTGGGTTTGAACGAAACCGGAGGCACCAAATTCCTCGCTTATCCGCACAATCAACAATACGTCCGGAAGGCTACTACTTCAGCTCCTTCAAGGTAGCTACTCCAATCATGAGCATCAGTAGTGCCCATCCATCCAATGTGAAGATCGTCGGTCTTCAACCGTCTTCAACTCTTCGACTTCACATCGTCGATCGATTATTTGAAATGAGAATAAACTCGGCCTTTTCAAATAATCCACGTATATTTAGATTTTCAAATCAATTCATCACATGGTTAAATCACTCAACATTCACATTTCAATTCAATAGTATAGTTTTCATGTTAAATACATTCAACCATCACATATCAAGCTGTAATGACCCGCATTGTCAGAGGTATTATAATTAATTAATTTAATTATATAAATAGTGATATAGTGAATTAAATCGTCGTTTAATTAAATAATATGGAATAATTAATTTAATTAAATAATATATTTAATTCAGAAATAATCAAAAATATTGGAAATCACAATATTCTTTGAACTGGGTCATCCCCAAGATTTAATTCAGCTTAGAGTTGAATTATATTGACGAATATATTCAATCGATGTCAGTTTGAACGTAGAGTTATAATATAATTAAAATAGAGCACGTAACGATGCGGCAGTTCGCTATTCGGTGATTCAAACTTCAACTGAGTATACAGGGTTCGTTTTAAATCGGATTTCTGTGAAACAAGAAACGTGTGGAGATGGTGGGGTATATCTTTCTAGTGGAAGAGAAAAATCGGGATTCGTCGTGTAGATTTTGATTTACTTCCAAATCAAATTTCAGAAAAGTCGTTGTGGAATTCCTTTATAATTCGTAACGCTTTATATACGTTATAAAAGGGAATTTCAATATAAATTGAAATTCGAATTAAACCTGGACTTGGAATATCAAATATATAATTTCCCTGGAGCTGTATGATATTCCACTGTAAATATACACAATAGTATAAATTTATTTATATTTAATTTTTATTTTATTTAAATATATTTATATATTTAAATGGGTCATTCAAAGAGTTAAAAATAGCCAGTTTTGCAACCGACCTCGGAATTCGACGAAACAAATTTTGTCGGATCCACAATGTCAAATAGTTGTTAGGTTTCCAGTTTTGTGATTTTTAGAGTCACTGTGTGGTCGTACAGATTTTTAGAGTGAAAAACAATCATTATTTCGACAGTTAAAAATACGATGTGTGGGCAAACAGAGTCGGAATTCGACGAAACCAGTTTCGTTGGGACCGTAATGTCGAACTGTAGCTGCATGCCAATTTTCGTGATTTTTGGGTATCGTATGTGATCACACAAATTTTTAGAAGTCAAAAACGAATTAACGATGGAGAATAAAAAGGGAATATTCCTTCTATGAAAAATATCTAGATATTTATTTCTTCCTATAAATAGAACTCAAATTTCCTAAACCTAATTTCACTTTTTCTGCTCAGTGGTTTTTGCGCCATCGGTTCTTTGTTCCACAACAAAGTTCCAAGAAAAGAAAAATCCAAACAAACAAATTAAAATTTCCTAAAATCATTATCTATCCATGTTTGAGTTACTGCCACCATTCTCTTCAAAGCAGTGTAGTACTGGTAAGGCTCGACGGGATTTTTGAGTCGCTCGAATTGTGAGCAGGAAACTAGGGTTCGTTCGTTTTTGATTTTGGAGCATTCATTTGAGTTTTCGAGTTCGGATTTGGTGCGAGGAGGAGATGTAGCACCAGGTGATGAAGTTTAGGGTGATTCCACCAGTATTCGTGTCGTGGGTGTTTGTGTATAGTGAGGAGCAAGGGTTTCGACAGAAGTACAGGGAGATGATCGAACTGGTGTTGAAGGGTATGAATGTGAAGAGGAAGTGTTGAGATGGTTTTTGGTTATTTTTGTTTGAATTTAAATGTGATGAAGATGGAGATAATGTGGAGGAAAGCACCGGTATTGGATGGATGAGTTCGAACTGAGGATCGGTGATTGGGGAAGATGAGATAAAGTGCGGGTCTTGGTCACGTTGGGGGTAAGTGGGCCGAAATGATTTGGTGAGCCCAATAAGGAAAAATGAAATTTAGTTTTTATTTAATTTTTGTTATAACTTTGAAACTAAATAACTGTGTCATATGAAATCAGAATCACGAACCGTAAGTTGCATTGGGACTGTATGGATGAGAGCTTCACAATGAAGCTAACTGGAAGTGGATTGGGGCTCGTATGAATTTATGGAGAAATAAATTGTTTGATTCAAATCAAATAACAGTTTATCGTTCTTTAACGATGAACTGCAAATGTGAGTAAAACTCACCAACTCTGAACAGTTTATAATTTCACGTTGCATTTTTAGAACTGTTAAATATTGGCTGATTGACTGTGTGTTGATTGTTTGATTGAACTGCTAGTCGGTTAGTTGAATTTCTATATTTGATTTTGTTTAATAGAACATTTAACTTTTTACTGAAAGTGATGTTATCTATATTGTTTAACATCTGTGATGCAGGGAAAAACAGGTTGGAGGAATCCAACTGGATTCCTCAACATTTATTTTACTGTGATTTATATATTGTGATATATAATGTGATATATAATCTGACGTTGATTATGTGTGTTTAGACGATATTTATCGTTGTTATATGGCGTGTTAAATACCAGAATGTAGAAAGGGAATATTTCAATGTATATTGAAATAAAGGAACTTTATAAAATCAACTGGTTTTATAAAGGAAATATTTTGAAAATAAAGTATTTATAAAATCATAGGATTTTATAAAGGATGTATTTATTTAGAAAATAAATAAAGTTGATAAAGGAAATATTATTTTTAGGAAGTAAATAGAATTAATAAAGGAATATTTATTTAGAAAATAAATATAAGTATAAAAAGGAAATTAACGAGATAGGAAAGAGTTAGTTGATAAGAAGTTAATCAAATATAGTTTATTCAAAGAAGTTAGTCAAACATAGTTATTCAGAATAAGTGCCATTTAGCACGACTGATAGCATAATTCGCAGGGCTGTAAATAGCCTACGGCAGTCGGATGTTTCCTGAGGGATTCAGGCGTAACCGTTTAGATCGCTACGATCTAGATTCAAGCGAATGGAGTTAATCGAATACTAGTTATTCGAATAAGAGTTAATCAAATAGAGTTAAAGAAATAGAGTTAAGCCAAATTAGAAACTGACTGGAGATTAGTAAGTTGAATAGTTTTCGGAGTATCGATCTGATGTTGGTTTCGGCCATCGGGGTTTATACTTGGGAAGTTGTTCTCTTATTAGTTTACAGTTAGAGTCTGATAGTTGTGGAATAGTAGTGATTGATGATTGATCGATGATATTTCCAATTGGAAATAATATCGTTGTTTGCACACTTGTTTTCTTTGATAGTTAACTCACAGACTATCGAAGTTTTTACCATTTAACGTTGTTAATATGGAGAGACCGGTTGGATTATTATCCGAAGAACCACTCCGTATTGGCATAAGTGTTGCGAATCTTATATGCCAAAGATAATTGAAGACGGAGTTATGCAAGGGCTATCCTGTTTACAGAATAGTGCCTTCTGTTTGTCCAGTCCCAGGATAACTTGTAAATGGACAAAGGTCTGACAGAGTATATCTGGTAGATCACGTAAGTTGATCGTTTCAAACGTATTTATGTTTGTGGCGGAGGAATTCGTTTCTCTTAGCTTATACCCATGGTATTTTTGGGAAAATCAATTTGTGATTTAGAGGGTATGACAATGTGACATTCTAAGTGAATGAAGATGTGGCATGTAAAAGATAAGCGTAGCTTCTAGCCTCACATCCGGTAATGACAGAAATCGGGCAGGCAGCATGGCTAAGTCGGTCGCACCGAAGTAGGGTGTATAATCACCTATCTAGAGAATATTCATTTGCTTCTTTACTCTATCAATGTTGTCCCATATATATATACGGCAACGGTTGTTGATCCCAACCGTTGGTGATGTACATTCGATACACTCAAGCGAAATGAGTGGTCGGTCATGTGTGGCTGAGCTGCAAGATGTTCTTGTTGAACTCCAGTGTATCGTTCCTAGAGTACACTGATCGGAAGGTGGTTCCATACCTTGTCATAGTTGGAAATCCATTACCCAATACGTGCTTGCGATTTCGATTGTATACTATATATGTGGAACGTGAGATGAAAGCGTTCTGCTAAATTGATAGCTATTTGTATATAGACATTATTATATTATCATAATGATATTGCTTTTCTAAGATGTTTGGATTCTCATAAGGGAAAAACCCGTTCTGTATTCACGGCGTGGTCTTATCAGATATCATATACCTGTTCAACTGTTTTAAACTGTTTTACTCATACCAGTCCCATGACTGGCCCGGAGTTTATTTTGTTTTGTTTTCCCTAAACTCTTGGGTGCCTAAATTTGTACGGGCAGTCAAGTAGTCGGGATTTTACAGATACACTTGGAGAGCTTGGAGCAGGAGGCTTCAAGATTCTATAGCTATTATTATTTCCGCTGTTGTTGTAAGTGTTGTACTTGTACTCTGAAATGTTATTGTATACATATACTGTTTGTATTTCAAAAGTTATGTTATATTTTATTCATTCCGCTGTGAGATTCGTAGTTACTCTGATGATTATGTTCTTCTTCTTCTTCTGTTCTATTAGTTCTACCTTATCTATCCTCACCCTCTAATTTCTTTCACTAATTACCAGGATTTTTCGATGTTTTGGTTATCGACATCGAGTTTATGTCGATAAGCAAAGTCGCTCAAAATCCGGGTCATTACAGTTGGTATCAGAGCTTAAGTTAAGAATTACCCTGGCTCTGTGGCGTGACTCAGTAGAGATGGGGTTAGTAATACCCTAGATTGAGTTGAGTGTATATATACGAGTGAACGTATTTGTTACTTGATATAAAATGGTTTTATATTGTGGGGATTCATTGGTTGAGTTGTTTATGGGTTCTGATCGATCAGTTTGATCCACTGTACCGGTAGGAGTTTGTAAACACTCGAATACGATGGGTCGACACGATATGTTTTGTAAAGAGGGTAAATTAAAATAAGTTTACCCAGAGTATATTCTGATATAGAGGAAATATATATTAGATATATTGGTTGTAATTATAATCGAGTAAGATTATAATGTGAAATGGTTATAAATAACCAATCAGAATTCATATAAGTAAAATATATGAAATTGAAATGAATTAAATCTGAATTTAAATCAGAATTTGGAATTAAAATAAGGAAATTTTAAGTTCCTGGGAGATTTGAAAATGTTTTTCAATTTGAAATAAATATAGTATTGAACTCATCTTGTTGACTGGAAAATAATTCCGAGGATGGATCGATACATCGTCGGTGTGATTTTCGAGTTCCTAAGTGGCGGATTACTACCAAGGATTTTGTTTTTGAATTTGTTTGAGAAAACAAGTGTTTAGAAATTCAAATGTTTTGAATTGGTATTGTGATTTCGAATTAATTTGAAATGAACCCAGGAATTTAAATTCTGGAATTAAAAGTTTAACTAATGAAGTTAAATAGAATGAGATAGTAAAAGTGAATGAGAAATTTGAATTTAACTTGAACTAAGTTGAATTAAAACTGGATTGGATTATAGAATAATCTGAATGAAATTAAGTTGATAAACCAAGAGTTGAAATTGGATATTGGAGTTTAAATGAAATTCGACTTAAGTATAAGCGAATGGTTTGAGTTGAGGATATAAACTAATCGAAGTTAGATTATTATGACATTGGTATATGCAGGGTGTTAATCGATGGAAATGATATAATGGTAGGCCCGACAAAAAGGTACAAGTTTATAATTGATATGAGTTTGGAATTTATGAGCCGAATTGGCAAGCCACTTGGCTGTTTGATTTTCTTTTGGGTTGGAGAAGGCCTAGAGAGGCGAGTTGTGGTTTTACCGATAGGGCTGTACAAAGGAGGTTATGGCGAAATTTTCCGAAAATTTAAAGTGTTAGAAAATTTTCAGAATTTTTGAAAATTTTAGTTAGTCGGAATGAATACATATTTTAGTCGATATTAATTGGTTTAGTTGAAATCAGAGATAAAGTGTAAACAAATCTTAGGAATTCCAATAGATAGGGTCGTCCTCTAACTTAGTAATTTCGAGGACGAAATTATTTTAAGTGGGGAAGATTGTAATGACCCGCATTGTCAGAGGTATTATAATTAATTTATTTAATTATATAAATAGTGATATAGTGAATTAAATCGTCGTTTAGTTAAATAATATGGAATAATTAATTTAATTAAATAATATATTTAATTTAGAAATAATCAAAAATATTGGAAATCACAATATTCTGTGAACTGGGTCATCCCCAAGATTTAATTCAGCTTAGAGTTGAATTATATTGACGAATATATTCAATCGACGTCGGTTTGAATGTAGAATTATAATATAATTAAAATAGAGCGTGTAACGACGCAGCAGTTCGCTATTTGGCGATTCGATCTTCAACTGGGTATATAGGGTTCGTTTTAAATCGGATTTCTGTGAAACAAGAAACGTGTGGAGCCGGTGGAGTATATCTTTCTAGTGAAAGAGAAAAATCGGGATTTCGTCATGTAGATTTTGATTTACGTCCAAATCAAATTTCAGAAAAGTCGCTGTGGAATTCCTTTATAATTCGTAACGCTTTATATACGTTATAAAAGGGAATTTCAATATAAACTGAAATTCGAATTAAACCTGGACTTGGAATATCAAATATATAATTACCCTAGAGTTGTATGATATTCCACTGTAAATATACACGATAATATAAATTTATTTATATTTAATTTTTATTTTATTTAAATATATTTATATATTTAAATGGGTCATTCAGAGCGTTAAAAATAGCCAGTTTTGCAAATGACCTCGGAATTCGACGAAACTAACTTTGTTGGATCCGCAATGCCAAATAGTTTTTAGCTTTCCAGTTTCGTGATTTTTAGAGTCATTGTGTGGTCGTACGGATTTTTAGAGTGAAAAACAGTCAGTATTTAAACAGTTAAAAACACGCTGTGTGGGCAAACATAGTCGGAATTCGACGAAACCAGTTTCGTTGGGACCGTAATGTCGAACTGTAGTTGCATGCCAATTTTCGTGATTTTTGGGTATCATATGTGATCACACACATTTTTAGAAGTCAAAAATGAATTAACGATGGAGAATAAAAAGGGAATATTCCTTCTATGAAAAATATCTAGATATTTATTTCTTCCTATAAATAGAACTCAAATTTCCTAAACCTAATTTCACTTTTTCTGCTCAGTGGTTTTTGCGCCGTCGATTCTATGTTCCACAGCAAAGTTCCAAGAAAAGAAAAATCCAAACAAACAAATTAAAATTTCCTAAAATCATTATCTATCCATATTTGAGTTACTGCCACCATTCTCTTCAAAGCAGTGTAGTACTGGTAAGGCTCGACGGGATTTTTGAGTCGCTCGAATTGTGAGAAGGAAACTAGGGTTAGTTCGCTTTTGATTTTGGAGCATTCATTTGAGTTTTCGAGTTCGGATTTGGTGCGAGGAGGAGATGTAGCACCTGGTGATAAAGTTTAGGGTGATTCCGCCAGTATTAGTGTCGTGGGTGTTTGTGTACATTGAGGAGCAAGGGTTTCGAAGGAAGTACAGGGAGATGATCGAACTGGTGTTGAATGGTATGAATGTGAAGAGGAAGTGTTGAGATGGTTTTTGGTTATTTTTGTTTGAATTTAAACGTGATGAAGATGGAGATAATGTGGAGGAAAGCATCGGTGTTGGATGGATGAGTTCGAACTGAGGATCGGTGATTGGGGAAGATGAGATAAAGTGCGGGTCTCGGTCACGTTGGGGGTAAGTGGGCCGAAATGATTTGGTGAGCCCAATAAGGGAAAATGAAATTTCGTTTTTTATTTAATTTTTGTTATAACTTTGAAACTGAATAACTGTGTCATATGAAATCAGAATCATGAACCGTAAGTTGCGTTGGGACCGTATGGACGAGAGCTTCACAATGAAGCTGACTGGAAGTGGATTGGGGAACGTATGAATTTATGGCGAAATAAATTGTTTGATTCAAACCAAATAACAGTTTATCGTTCTTAAACGATGAACTGCAAATGTGATTAAAACTCACCAACTCTGAACAGTTTAAAATTTCATGTTGTATTTTTAGAACTGTTAAATATTGGCTGATTGACTGTGTGTTGATTGTTTGATTGAACTGCTAGTCAGTTAGTTGAATTTCTATATTTGATTCTGTTTAACAGAACATTTCACTTGGAACTGAAAGTGATGTTATCTATATTGTTTAACATCTGTGATGCAGGGAAAAACAGGTTGGAGGAATCCAACTGGATTCCTCAACATTTATTTTACTGTGATTTATATATTGTGATATATAATCTGACGTTGATTATGTGTGTTTGGACGATATTTATCGTTGTTATATGGCGTGTTAAATACCAGAATGTAGAAAGGGAATATTTCAATGTATATTGAAATAAAGGAACTTTATAAAATCAACTGGTTTTATAAAGGAAATGTTTTGAAAATAAAGTATTTATAAAATCATAGGATTTTATAAAGGATGTATTTATTTAGAAAATAAATAAAGTTGATAAAGGAAATATATTTTTTAGGAAGTAAATAGAATTAATAAAGGAATATTTATTTAGAAAATAAATATAAGTATAAAAAGGAAATTAACGAGACAGGAAAGAGTTAGTCGATAAGAAGTTAATCAAATATAGTTTATTCAAAGAAGTTAGTCAAACATAGTTATTCAGAATAAGTGCCATTTAGCACGACTGATAGCGTAATTCGCAGGGCTGTAAATAGCCTACGGTAGTCGGATGTTTCCTAAGGGAATCAGGTGTAACCGTTGTGATCGCTGCAATCTAGAGTCAAGCGAATAGAGTTAATCTAATACTAGTTATTCGAATAAGTGTTAATCAAATAGAGTTAAAGAAATAGAGTTAAGCCAAATCAGAAACTGACTAGAGATTAGTAAGTTGAATAGTTTTCGGAGTATCGATCTGATGTTGGTTTCGTCCTTCGGGGTTTATACTTGGGAAGTTGTTCTCTTATTAGTTTACAGTTAGAGTCTGATAGTTGTGGAATAGTAGTGATTGATGATTGATCGATGTTATTTCAAATTGGAAATAATAGTTGTTTGCACACTTGTTTTCTTTGATAGTTAACTCACAGACTATCAAAGTTTTTACCATTTAACGTTGTTAATATGGAGAGACCGGTTGGATTATTATCCGAAGAACCACTCCGTATTGGCATAAGCGTTGCAAATCTTATATGCCAAAGAGAATTGAAGACGGATTTATGCAAGGGCTATCCTGTTTACAAAATAGTGCCTTCGGTTTGTCCAGTCCCAGGACAACTTGTATGGACGAAGGTCTGACAGAGTATATCTGGTAGATCACGTAAGTTGATCGTTTCAAACGTATTTACATTGGTGGTGGAGGAATTCGTTTCTCTTAGCTTATACCCGTGGTATTTTTGGGAAAATCAATTTGTGATTTAAAGGGTATGACGATGTGACATTCTAAGTGAATGAAGATGTGGCGTGTAAAAGATAAGCGTAGCTTCTAGCCTCACATCCGGTAATGACAGAAATCGGGCAGGCAGCATGGCTAAGTCGGTCGCACCGAAGTAGGGTGTATAATCACCTATCTAGAGAACATTCATTTGCTTCTTTAATCTATCAATGTTGTCCCATATATATATATACGGGAACGGTTGCTGATCCCAACCGTTGGTGATGTACATTCGATACACTCAAGCGTAATGAGTGGTCGGTCATGTGTGACTAAGTTGCAAGATGTTCTTGTTGAACTCCAGTGTATCGTTCCTAGAGTACACTGATCGGAAGGTGGTTCCATACCTTGTCATAGTTGGAAATCCATTACCCAATACGTGCTTGCGATTTCGATTGTATACTATATATGTGGAACGTGAGATGAAAGTGTTCTGCTAAATTGATAGCTATTTGTATATAGACATTATTATAATATCATAATGATATTGCTTTTCTAAGATGTTTGGATTCTCATAAGGGAAAAACCCGTTCCGTATTCACGGCGTGGTCTTATGAGATATCATATACCTGTTCAACTGTTATAAACTGTTTTACTCATACCAGTCCCGTGACTGACCCGGAGTTCATTTTGTTTTGTTTTCCCTAAACTCTTGGGTGCCTAAATTTGTACGGACAGTCAAGTAGTCGGGATATTACAGATACACTTGGAGAGCTTGGAGCAGGAGGCTTCAAGATTATATAGCTATTATTATTTCCGTTGTTGTTGTAAGTGTTGTACTCTGAAATGTTATTGTATACATATACTGCTTGTATTTCAAAAGTTATGTTATATTTTATTCGTTCCGCTGTGAGATTCATGGTTACTCTGATGATGATGTTCTTCTTCTTCTATTCTATTAGTTCTACCTTATCTATCCTCACCCTCTAATTTCTTTCACTAATTACCAGGATTTTTCGATGTTTTGGTTATCGACATCGAGTTTATTTCGATAACCAAAGTCGCTCAAAATCCGGGTCATTACACAAGCAAAATCGGTTTATTTCCATTCTATATCATCAATAATATTTTTCAACGATATATCGCCATTTTTATTTATTTAGAAACGGCCATATTCAACTAAACGACATTTCAGGTCGTGCCGAAGCACTGGCGCTATTTTTCACTAAATTTGTTTTACACATATCTGAAAATCTAGCCGTTGGATCTTCACAAATTTTATATCATTTGAAAGATCATTTCAAAACGAATCCAACGGTTTCAGTTTTGGGGAAATCCGACGGTCGGATCTCCCACACTAGTCGTTTGAAATCACGGTTTCAAATTATGAAATGCAGCATCGTTATTCGATTTAATTTAATTATATTTATATTTATATATAAATATAATCGATTCTGGTGCTATTTTTCTTTAGATTTGAATTAAACATTCCAGACAATCCAACCGTCGGATCTTTACAAAGTTGGTGCCGTTGGAAAGATATTTCCAAGGCGAACCCAACGGTTGCGGTTTCGGGAAAATCCAATGGTCGGATCTCCCGCACTAGTCGTTTGAAAACACGGTTTCAAAACACAAACTACACGGCCACGATTCGTTTTAATTTTATTTATATTTATATAAATATAGTTCATTTGACGATTTCAATATCGTTTTCACTTCAAATATTTCACTAACGCCTTTAAATTTTGGAAAATTTCGCCATAACCTCCTTTGTACGGGAGGGGCTGGGAAAATTCCCAAATAGCCACACGGGCGTCTCATCTCAAAAAGAAAAAGAAAAAGCCAAGCGGCTAGTCAATAGGCTCATAAAATCATCACCCAAACAAAACAGTAAACATGTACCTATTTGTCGGGCATACAATTTTATTCCTCTTCTCTAGCCTCTTTGCTATAACCTGTTCAATAAATATGCATGTACATAGATGCAATTTTCATCACTTATCATTTTCTATTCAATTTCTTTTTCAGTTCACTTTGATTTAAAGTCACCATTCATTCTAATGTTGCATACATAAGAAAAAACCACATCATTAGCTAATTAATGAATATTTCAACTCATGCATATTTATTTGAACAAGTGGTTATTTTTAACACTTCACATTTCAATAAAAATGATATTTTTGGCGAACTAAAATATATTCCAACACATGACTATTTTATTTAGTTCCTTTACATGTTAAAAATAATATTCACTTCACCAATATTTATTTCAACACTAGTATATCTTTAGCAAATCACTTATATGATAAAAATGGTATTTTCATCATCTAAAATATTTATTCAACACATGAATGTTTTTAACACTTCATAGTTTCAATAAAAATGTAATTTTTATTGTTCAACCTTTTATTCAACACATGAATTTCATTTTCACACATCACTTCTCAACACATGAGCATTTCCACACATGGATATTTTATATAGTTTGTTCATATAAGAAAGATGAAATTTTTATTGTTGAAACTATTTATATATAAGGCGAATATTTTACATACTTCATATATATTATAAAAGTGTGATTTTTATTATTTAAACACTTTATTCATTTACACATGAATTTAATTTTCAAACTTCACTTCTCAACACATGAGCATTTCCACACATGGATATAGTTTCAACACATGATTTTAGTTTCAACGCATGAAAATAATTTCAACATATGAAAATAATTCTAACACACAGATATTATTCAAAATTTCGGCAGCATAATGGCAGGGTAGTTAAAACCGGCACCGTCCCTAGTACGGCTCCTCGCTCTACCTTAAAACCTCACGGTTTTTGACAATGGGGATTCATGCATCTAGTTCGCACGTAGGCGGCATGTTTTATTTCATTTCCACAATTATTTCCAATTTGTTTCAATCACCAATGGGTATTTTTCAACCACAACCAAACAATATCAACCACAAACAATTATTCAACCATTTGAATTTTTCACCCATTTTTTCACACCAATTCACAACAATAAATATCGTTCATGGTTTGTGGACGAGTGGAGTGTGTGTGTATATATATATATATATTTTCTATATTTCACTTGCATTTCAACACACATATCATTTAAACAATGCATGTATAATTCATACTTCGCTCATACAACTTATACAACGCATGTATATGAGGTATACAACACGTATACTAATTATATTTCGCTTATATAATTTACACATGACATTTTCTATTCAATTACATTTAATTTAGATTTCTCACATTGGTTTTCGGAGTGCTAAAGATCGTAGATAGCTCAGAAAAATCCGCGGTCTCTTCTAGAATGTAGAGAGCCTCCTTGCAGTCCCGATGTTTCCTGTTTCATCGAATTTCGTCAACACACTAAAAATATATTATTTTTCAAAGCTTGTAACACTTAAAAGTGTTATTTTCTATTCAAAAATTACAAAGCCGATACCTTTCTGTTTTGGTTCGAACTAGGGTTAGGATTTTTCTTGAAATCCGCGAAGTGTTGGAAGGATCGGAGGGTATCACGTGGAAGAGGGGAGAGAGGCGAGCAGGCGGAGGTGGGTTTTGGATGGATCGGTGGCCGGAGTTGGTCGTGGCGACGCTGGGAAGTCGCTAACTTCGTGGCCGTGGATCTCGTCGATGCGGTGACGAGAGGTGTCGAGGTAGGGTCGATTTGAAGAGGGGAGGGAGGCGAGTCGAGGTGAAGTGGTGGCGATGGCTGGCGATGGCCGAGGCAATGGGAAAAGGGCCGGAATGGATCGAGCTCGAGAACCGTCGGTGAGAGAGAGGCGGCGAGGGTTTCCTGATGGTTTTTAATTTTTAAAATAATGAATGATGAAATTTGATTGGCCCATGGGTTTTATTAAATTTTTAAATAGTGTTTTTACAAACGAACACCAATCCGAACCCAACGACTATCGCCCCTAGCTAAATACCCCCATCCAGGACATAATGGGATATGTTTCGTTGGCCAATTCGACTATTACAGTCGGTTATTTTTCCAATTAAAGTATAAAACATTTAATATTCAATTTGAACGTACATTTCAATTTGCCAGGGCCACAAACTGATTCGAAAAATTCCAGAAAAATAAATCTGGCTATGTTTTGACTTTATGGTCCCAACAAAACTAGTTTCGTCGAATTCTGAGATCGTTTGAAAAATGGCCATTTTCTGGTCGATCCAATTTAATAGAAATTTACCAAACACGTTTTATTTTCCATGCTCACATACTAGCTTCAAAAATTATGAAATTTGAAACCTAGCACTAGTTTGACATCCCGGACCCAACAAAAGTGGTTTCATCGAATTCCGAGGTCGTTTGCAAAATGTCTATTTTCAAGGGCTATATATTCTATATAGCGACCTTTCTGAAAATTCATTTGGCCATAACTTTTAATTCCCGCTATGAAACTTCGATTTTTCAGATTCGTTAGAAAGATATTCATAAACAGATTTAGATATTTTTGGTTTCACTAAAATCCATTATATTTTCCACCCGGCATAGTCAGTCAAAGTTTGAATTCAAATTTTCAAACTGCCTCACTATTTCTAATTCTTTATTTTATTGAAATATTCTATTTCAATTGTTCAAATTGCATTAAAATAACCAATTTAAAAATTTTAAATTGGCTCGTATTTTCCGGGTTGTTACATTTTCCTTAAAGTATCTCCTTTGAGGAATGTCGTTTGCTTTGGGTCTGCAGGAAAATTGGCACCAACATTTGTAGGGCCATTTCCTATCAGTGAAAGGATTGGGAAGATGGCTTATAAAGTAGAGCTGCCCGAAAGATTGACTGGAGTTCGTAATGTTTTTCATGTCTCTCATCTACGAAAGTGCTTACATCAGTCGGAAGAAGTTGTGGAGCCAAGCACACTAGAGGAAGTAGAAGTGGAGCGAGAAGCGATGGTGAGAAGAGTTCCAAATTGTATTTTGGGTACAGAAGTTAAAAGGCTACGCATTCGTGAAGTCAAGCTAGTTAAAGTACAATGGAGTGATGCATAGGAAGACGCGACTTGGGAGACTGACGACAAGATACGCGCAACCTACCCTTATCCTTTTGAGGGTACATTCTTGATCTCTTTTTCAAAAAGTTTATGCATGCTTGTATCTATCTCTTAAATATATCTTCTTGGTCCTATTCTTGATCCTTAGGTAGAAACCAGTGGACGCAAACATGTATTTGAAACATGTTATGATTGATGGTTGCAAGTGGTTGCTAGTGGTTGGTCGTGGATGCATATACACACACACACTAGGTACTAGATCGGCTCAGTCACTTTCATATTGCATATGCATATATGTATTTATATATGGATTGGAACTTGATGTGTTATCATGTGGACGTTGCATTTGTATGGATGATTGTGCACTCACGTAGAAGTTACAAAATAAGATTAGGAAAAATTGCATAAATGATGGACTCATAGCACCGACATGATTCGCATCAAGGAGGTCAACTGAATCAGTGGACCGGCTGATTTTGCATTAGATAAGGACATATACACACACTACGCATATGATCATGAAAGCATTAGAAATATTTTTAAGGACAATGGATAACTGTGATTGATGGTTGAGTAGATGGATGATGGATGTTAGGATACATTCTTCTTAACTTAGAGATTTCGGGACGAAATCCTTTAAGGAGGGGAGAATGTAACACCTCGTATTTTCTATGAACATTAACATAACAAATTAAAGAATAATTAATTTCAAAAATGGTAATTAATGGAAATGGGTTACGCCATTGCATTCGTCTCGGAATTCTACTTGGTGTAGGTTTGTAAGTAAAAGTCACAGATAAAACACAAGACAGATATAAACACATATATATAAGCAGCGGAAAACAACAGACTTTTTATTTCAAAAATATGTGTTCAACAAAACATTTCCATAACTGTCACATAACAACTTCCAAAACATTACATCATTACTATTGTCTTGGTTATTACATTAAAGAAGCATAAAACATAATTAAAACTGCATAAATCCCTAAAGAGTGTGTCCAACAGCCATAGACAAAGGGAGTCCAAACCGTACATCTACTATCTTGAAGCTTGCAAACAATCCGACTAAGCTGGATTGTTTCCTCCCTGTGGACCTTAGGGGGGAACGGAAGAAAAGAAGACGAAAGAAAATAGGGTCAGACATAAAGCCTGGTAAGTCTAGTGACTCTTCAGTATGAGAATAAAAGAAAAAGGACATGACAAGTATAAACTGGAAATAGGAAAGTGTCATAAACTAAGGTAAGGCAGTTTGAACCGAATATACTTATCGCACCCCACACTATATCTCTGCACCTACTTGTATTATCTTAACTGGCACCCCATGTTGGAGGTGAAGTGATCCCCTTTTTTTAAAGATCGGCTCCTACTCGCATGTCATTTGTGTCTTACGGCCCCCAAATATTGTAGACACCTATGCTGGCCCCACCATGGGGTGTATCAAGTCCTATGGTGCGCGACCCGACACAATCCTTAGAATGCATAAGTTATACTACCGGCGCCCCCCAGTGCCCTGTTTGTCTGCTCCGAAGTGTGTGCACGCCCGCACTCCGTTAGAACACACACTGTTGCACCCACCGCCGTCGCTTTTGACCGCTTACATTCAGCCCAGTAATCGTGCCCCACCCTGCCTAATTTCAGGGTACCATGATACCTAATTGGGTTACTGCTGAAAAGGGTCCCCGTTACTAGGGTTTTCTAGTCAAACATGTTAAGTGGTTCAGTGTCTGTATTTACCTAACCCCACCCATCAGTTTAATTAACATGTTGAATTAGTTAAGTGTTTTAGTTAACTTAACCCTACCATCCTGACTTGTCTGTCCTTAGCTTCTTAAAGCACCGACCACTCACATTAGACAGATATTGTTACGGTTACTGGATGTGTCGGTCAGTTCCGGGCAGGTTTACACCGTAACTCAGTCTAACCTCGGGTTCTTATTGGGCTCCATGCTTAACCACCCACATTGGATAGGTATTGCTGTGACTACTGGACAGTCGGGCGGGTCCGGGCAGGTTTACATCACAACTCAATCCAACCTCGTGTTAAGCATATTCGTATTTTTCTAAATTTACATATTTGTCTTTATTACTTAATATATGCAAATTTGTCAACAATTAATTGTTGTGGCCCACTTTCCAAGTTTAACATTTTTGGTATAAGAATTTATACCATTCAAGTGCCACCAATTTTGGCATGTGACAAACATGCCAATTTCATATATTTACCAATTTATGTCAAGTTTTACTAATATTCCCAACGTTACCCTGTTTAAGTATTAGGCTAACAATCTTAGCCTAATTCTCGTTCGCATGGTTTTTAACATAAAATATTAGGCTAAAAACTTAGCCTAATTTAGCGCACACAAATTGGCATAAGGGAATTCATGAACATAAACATGGCACAGGTGTAAACTTGGCATCTTTGGCAAAGTCAATATGAACATCATCTGTGTGAACTTGCAAAATAGTCAACATACATATATGTGAATTTGTAACATAGAATAAATCAACATACATGTGAATTTGCAACATAGCCTAGTTCAACTTACATATATGTGAACTTGCATTGAAATAGGGATTTAACCAAATAGGTATCACATAAATTAACATATGATTTAGACAACATAAGCCTAAACATGTTTTGGATCTAGGCATAACATAGAACATCACTAGCATATGACAAGGATATGATAATTTCATAATTTTATAACAAGGGTGTGAACTAGATCCAATCATATGTCTAATTACAACATGAAACACATATTAAAGTGGATCTTGACATGGATCCAATTTTGGAACTTGTAACTTTCTTACAAACATACTAGCATGTATGTGAACATAATCGTTTAGACATAAAGGTTCTAGCATATATATATATATACATGAAATCTTATTCACATACAACCTATGTAATCACATAAACATATAGGTGTCGATTACAATATGAACTATACAACTTGCATGTGATTCTATATATACAATAGGATCAATATCAACTCAACTATACCACAAGCATCACAATACCACAATCATTTCAATACATAGATGTAAATTAACATCATTGTTACATAATAACACAATTCCATTTCCATTTTACATTGAATCAAATCCAAACTTTTATTCACATCGGAAAAATCACTATACTTACAACGAACGACGGTCTTGTTTTCTGATTTCTGAGTTCTGAATTTGAATTGCTTTCCTTTGGGAAGACTAACGTTGTTTTGATTCGTGTTTTAACTTTTATTTTGGCTTGTCTCTAAGCTTTCTACAAGTGGAGGCTCCTCCTAGTTTCTTCCTTGCAGCATGACGACTTTAGTTCTATATTATTTGTGTGAATTTAGGTTTAGACTCAAGTTGTATTTATAGAATTTCAAATTAATTAGAGCCGTCGATGAAGCTTGAGTGAATCCAGACCATCCATCTCAAGAGAAGCCAATCAGAAAGCGACATGTAAGCCCTAGTGACACATCCAAGCCTCAGAAATCGACCAGAACTCGATCAGGCCAGCCAGGGCCAAACCAGGTCGACTGGGCAGGTCGACTCTATGGTCGACCTGGTCACCCAGGTCGACCCCCAGGTCAACCTGGTGCCTGGGCGGGAATTTTCCCGCCCAGCCCAGTTTGGGTCTGATTTTTGAATTTTGAACTTCGTTTTGAACTGTTTGAATTTTAATTTGAATTCTGGAACTTCCAGAGGTCATAACTCCTTCATACGGAGTCCTATTCACGCAAACTCGGACTCTATCTCAAGCAGAATTCCGAGACGAATGCAATGGCGGCACCCGTTTCCCTTAATTCTATCATCTAGAATTAATTATACTTTAATTTGTTAATATACAGTTAATAGAAAATTCGGGGTGTTACACCGAGTTTGCATGAATCAGACTCCGTATGAAGAAGTTATGGATTTCAGAAGATTTCAAGTTCAAGCAAAAAATAAATATAAATAATAAAAACGGTTCAAAATTCAAACTCCTGTGCTGATGTGCCCCCCCCCCCTCCCGGGTAGGGAGTCGACCCATCCCAGATCCAGCTCCTGTGATGAATTTTTATAGCCCTGTGCTGATGTGGCCTTCTATGATTGGACAATGACTGATTTTTGAGGTATTAGGGCATATGTGTCTTGCTACTGTTGGCTGGATGACACATCTCTTTGGTTTGATGGCTCTGATTTCTCCTAGACTAGTCTTAAGGCTAAAATTTAACCTAGACTTCTATATAATCACCCCAAACCTCAACCTTAGAACTTATTCTATGAAGCCGTCATGTTGTTCGTCTATAAACTGGCCTAGCCACCACTCATCTACCCCCAAACTAGAGAATCAAATTCAAACTAGGAATCAATTAGAAGAACTAGAGAATCAAACGTGTACATCAAAGGATATCTTTTCAAATTCAGAAATCAGATCCAAGAAATCAAGATCCGACCTTTTTCTATAGGTACAGTTATTATTTAGATGTGAACACCTAATAAGAAATCATGACTGTAATTACTGGATCTAGAACCATGCCTAATTCTATTCGTGCCTATCCTTTTGTCAATTCTGAATTGCTCATTCCTATTGGACTGTTGTGACTGACATAGTAAAGCCTATAATGCCTATTGGACTGTTGTGACTGACATAGTAAAACCTATCATGCCTATTGGACTGTTGTGACTGACATAGTAAAACCTATCATGCCTATGATACTATTGGGACTGATACCATTGAACCTATCATGTTGTATTAAATTTGTGGTTCTTTTATGTATGTAAGTTACATGCTAAGTTATGTTCATACATGTCATATGTTTAGATCCAAGCTAGTATCCATGTTCAAGATCTATATAATTTCATGTTTATACAATTAGACTTATGCTAGTTCGCATGTTAATTGGATCTAATTTACATGCAAGATCACGTGTATATGCTTAATTAAGTTTATGTCATTCTATGCCGAATTTATATTACACATATTGATCTATGTTGTTTTATGCCTGTTGGAATGTTACATGCCCCTTTTCTTTTCCCTTTTTGTTTATGAGTTATGCTAATTTGCGAGCCTAACGTTCTATGTGAATTGTGCGAACGAATAACGGGGGAGACGTTGGGGCAAATATTAAATTACATGATATTGGCATAGATTGGCTCATAATCATGTAAATGATTAGTAGCATGAAATGACATAATTTGGACAAAATTTAAAGGGTAAAAGGGTACATGACTTGATTTAACAATACTTGTGGATAATTTACATATAACATGAATGGTAAATATGTAAATTAATTAAAAGATGAATATGCCTAACCCGAGGTTAGATTGAGTTGCGGTGTAAGACTGCCCGGAACCACCCGGCACATCCAGCGACCGCAACAATATAGATCTAATGTGAGAGGTTAGCGCATTAAGCCCGAGGTTAGATGGAGTTGCGGTGTAAGACTGCCCGGAACCGCCCGGCACATCAAGCGACCGCAACAATACATATCTAATGTGAGAGGTTGGTGCTTTAATGAATGAATTAAAGCTAAGGAACAGACAGGCTAAGAATGGTAGGGTTAACTTAATTAAGGCAATACTTAAACAATACAACATGTTAATCAAACAGATGGGTGGGGTTAGGTAAAATGGAGAACACTTAACCATTATAACATGTTGATTAAGAAATCCTAGTAATGGGGATCCATTTCAACAGTAACCCACATAGATGTATTATGGTACCCTGAACTAGGCAGGGTGGGGCACGATTACTGGGCTGATTATAAGCGGTCAAAATAGCGGCATGGGGTGCAACAGTTTTGTTCCGACAGAGCATGGGCGTGCACGTACTCCGGAGTGGAAAAGCAGGCACTGGGCATTAGTAGTGTACACTGTGCATCTTGAATTTGTGTTGGGTTTCCACCATAGGAATTGATGCACCCCATGGTGGGACCAGCATAGGTATCTACAATCGAGCGGGGCCGAATGACACAAGTAAGAAATGCATGCGAGTAGAAGCCGATCGGGAAAGGGATCACTTTGTTATGAACACATGATGGTAGTTGAAACATTCGTAGTAGGTGCAGAGAAATAGAAATGAGTGCGATAGTACATTCAGTTTATCTTATCTTATGTTATCTTATTTCTCTGGTATTGTCCTATATTCAGTCTATTCATGTCATGATCCTTTTACCTGTTTACATGTTGAATAATCACTGGACTTACCAAACTTATGTCTGACCCGTTTTCTTTTGCCTTCTTTTCTTCCGTTCCCCCCCCCCCTCCCCCACGTCCACAGGGAGGGAATACTTCAGCTTAGTGCAGACCTTTTCAAGCTTGAAGAGAGTAGATGTATTGCTTGGATTCTCTTTTCTTGGGCTATGGTTGTGGTTACATTTTTATTGGGGATTTATGCTGCTTTACTTCTATTTTATGCTTCTTTATGTACTTGGAAATTTAAATCAAGATAGATTTTTTTTTTTGTAATAATTTAGAAGTTGGATTTTGAGACAATGCTTGTAATGTTTTGACTGAACCACGTTATTTAATAAATGTTTTTCAGTTTTCCGCTGTTTATATGTTTGTCTTGTAAATTATCTGTGTCTTTTACCTAAAATGCTTCACCAAAGTTAATGCATTCCTTTTGTGAGTGACCTTAACGGAGGTGGGGTGTTTCATGTGTAATATGCAAAACTGTTTGAATTTTATAGAAAACGAAGACGAAGAAGAGATAATTCAAAAAAATTGGAGTGAGGAAAGTGATCAAATTTTGTTTTCTTTTTATAGCTGGTTTTTTCGAGATGCCCCTAATAACCAATGAATGGCGAGTACTTTTCCTTGTGTAGATCCTATTTCAATAGGAACTTAATGAGTCGACCCGCCTACACGTCTTGCTTTTACTACTGTATCGGGAGTTACTCCACGTATTGCTTGACGTAAAACGGATAGTGGATTTGTTTTTGTCTTTTGTTGAATCTTTTTCACGGCTTGCTAGATAATTTGATAAGCCAATGATTTTTTTCCATGTTTCAAAATACGGTTAACTAACATGTTAACTAATCGATTACGATAAATTGGATTGGATTGTGCAGTTTTTTCTTCTGTAGTACCTCGACGTGACATGAGCGTGAAAGAGGTTCAAAAATAAGTTTTTTTTATAAGGGCTAAAAATGAATCACTTATTTTGGCTTTTTGACCCCATATTGTAGGGTGGATCTTGAAAGATATGAAAGATCTCCCTCCAAGCCGTACATACGACTTTCATCGAATACGACTTTCCATAGAATTCTATATGTATCTATGAGATCAAGTATGGAATTCAGTTTACTCACTTTAAATTGAGTATCTGTTTCCCTCCTTTTCCTACTAGGATTGGAAATCCTGTATTTTACATATCCATAGGATTGAGTCCTTGGGTTTCCGAAATAGTGTAGTGTAAAAAGAAGTGCTTCGAATCATTGCTATTTGACTTGGACTTGTTATGAAAAAGTCGAGGTATTTCGAATTGTTTGTTGACACGGGCAAAGTAAGGGAAAATATCTGAAATGATTTCAATATTGGACCTTAGACATATAATATTTCCGAATTGAATCTCTTTTAGAAAGAACATCTTTTGTCTCATGGTAGCCTGCTCGAGTCCCCTTACGAAACTTCCATTGGCAAAAGTTGTACTTCTTCAACTCGTAGTTGCAATGCTTATTTCTGTTGTAAAAAACTGCATTTCTTTAACAATTACAACGCTTAGTTTCCATCTCTTTGGTAATTGCTATAGCGATTCACAACGGTCGTTTCTATTGTGAACATCCTCGTCTCTTCCTCTATTCGATTTTGCAACATTTAATTTGTAACGATCATTTTCATTGGCAAATATTGCATCTATTCATTATTAATCAGTCGCTTCTCTTCGAATCTAAGCAAAAAATCATCTACTTTATAGAGCAAAAATATAATATGATGTGCGCGTGTTAGTCATGGTCATATATGTCTTCCCCTTCGCACAAAATTACCTGAGTCTAAGGACCAATATAGGAATTGATACAACATACATGCAATTTAATAGGGTTTGATATCCGCTATAAAATAAAACTATAGCGTTTTTATAAACGTTATATATCAACATATTATAATAGATCAGAAATATACAATAGCGTTTGTAAACTACTGTAGAAAATCTTCTTTTATTACATGTTTGTTGCTATACAAATACCTTCTATAGCATTTCATAACTTGCTTTAGAACATATACATAGAACGATGCAGCTACCATTTATGACGTCATTTAATTGCTATAATATGTTGACATGCTAGTTTTTTAAAGCATGCAAAAAGGCTGTAGAAAAATCCGTGCCTACCTTCTATAGCATCGTTTTCTTGCTATAAAAATTGTTTATACGCTAACATAACGCTATATGGTATATGAAAACTTGAAAGACCAATATTTCCATACCATGATTAAAATGCTATAAATATTTATCTTTATAGATTGCCATATACATATTGTTATATACATTCAAGCTTACAATTTACAAATCTATTAGACTACTAATATATTATAGATTTCAAAAACCACAATTATGACATTATAATCAGGACCAACCCAGAGGGCAGCCCACCAAGCCCTCGGGCTGGGGCAGCCCGTGGACAACCAAAAATATTTTATATTGAACCTTTTGTGATAAAGACATGAGTCTTTATTGTTGTACAAAAGAGCTTGCGGCTAGATGGTAAGTATTTAAGGGAGTGGTTATTTACATTTGTGTTTGAGTCCTAGCAGAAGCATACTTCTAATCTTTTCTGAAATTTTATACTCAAACTGCCTTTTGCCTACTGGTTTGGGATGGGCAACCAATTCGGCTTCAATTGGTTGGTTATAAGAAAATTTTAAATTCATTCACTGGTTGATATATTAACTAATCGATTAAATTGATCATTATGCCCCTTCTGCCTCCCTTTCTATCTAAATGAAATATTTTAGGATAAATTTTATGTAAATTGTTTTATTCCAGCAGGAAAGGGATGGATGAAATGATATACTTTGCTTAATTCGAATTTTGTATTACAAATGCAGTATGATACCCCAAGATTATACCCTTTCACTTCAAATTTTCTCAAGTTGATTAACATAGAATTATCACAACGATAACATTGTCAACGGTTGTAGGAGGCTCCATCGAAGACATACATTGCAGCTATTTGGTAAACATTATAAGTTACAGTAAATGGGATTTCTTTTACATGATAATAATCTTTTGTAAAAGGGAGTTGGAATATAGCCTGATATGTTGGAAAAGATAATACTTAGACTATCTACTTTTTAGTTTCTTTGTTACTTCACACTACCAAGAACTTACCATTATTATTCATTTCATAGTTACATTGTTGGAACCTAAAAACTGCATCAATCACTATGACTTTTCCAAAACTATCTGAACCATCGGTTCATCACTACCACATTTTATTGGAAATTAATACATAAAGATTTACAAATTCATGTGAAAGTGGTGCAATTTAGTATGTTACGACACATGTGAAAGTCGTGTTCAGTTTGATTATACAACAATAATGTTGTGTAATATCATAATGTGTATATTAAAAAAAGGTTTAAATTTTATATTTCAGTGGGCAACAAAATTCGAATGTGGCTTGGGCAACGAATTCATAGAGCCGGCGTTGATTATAGTATACATAATCAAATGGAGTCAAAAACCAAATCACAATATATATCCATAATATTTCGTAATAGTTTCCAACATATAAATATTTGTGACCAAAAGTAAAAATGCATACAATGATGAGCAAACACCAAATTACCAAAGAAACAGAATTATTTGGACATCAATTTCACATGAGCAAACACATACATGATCTACAAGTTTTTCATTATTCCTAATGATAAACAGACGACCAGAATGCATCAAAGTGAACCAATGGTTCTTGAAATCCACCTATATAATACCAGCCTTTTCATCGGAGTTATCAATATTTGCTAATCTTTCTTTGGATTCCAAAAGCAACTCCTCAGTCCTCACCTAAGAAATCCTGGTATTCAGTACAGGACGTGAGAAAATAATGAAATACAAGCAGCATACATCTTTCGAGATGCAGATCAAAGAGCATTCCTATAGGCAGATCAGGACTATCTAGACCCATCTCCATCAAAGCATACCCAGTCAATTAGGTATTGTATCTATGAGTAACATTACATGAATGTGCATGGTATAGACCATGTAGAATCAAAGAAGAATAGATTACAGAACATGCCGATATATTTCTTGGCGTCAAAAGACCATCAAATAAGAAACAAAAGAATCAAGCTTGCAATGTGCACTGCTGCAGCACCAAGTCGACGTAGCCCTAGACCACCATATCGGACATCCACACCATCATCCTGGGCAATGCAATGCAAAAAAAAAAAAATAGAAATAATAATTAATGATATAGCCCAAACCGTACATATATAATCCTATTAAATAAATTTTATAATGGATGAGTTCATTCAAGTAATCCTACGCATATGAAATCATATATACCATATCAATAGGATAAAACTTGTAGCTCTTATTGTTGAGTTTCTTATGCCTCTCCCATGGTTCAAATTCATTCCCAGTGAGCTGCTCAAAAAGGCTAACGAACTCTTTTATAGCAACATTCATGTTAGGAAACTCTTTCACCCTCTCTTCAGCTTTAGGACCATCACCAACCCATCCTTTCTTGTAGTACAGATGTAAGCAGTTCTCGAGTACCATAATAAGTAGAATTATACCATCTGAAAGAGAAAAAAGAACATCCCTTGATAAAGAGAATCTACAATCAACTTGCAGCGACAATTTACACTAAATAACCATAAAATGGATCCTTTCAAGTTGTCTACTCTAATCAAAAAAACCTCATAATATGAACCATTAATCCTTTATATACTCTGATAAAGATAATCTCATTCAGCAAGAGCAACCAATGTCAAACTAGTGCCGTTTTGATCACTGGTAGATATTTTCAAAGTAAAGTAGCAACAAGGTCAATATGGTAATACCCAAATGGGGGCTTTGGGTTTTCTATATCTATACATAAGATTGGTTTAATTCAAAAAAAGGAACAGTTTCGTTTACTTATAGAAATACATACTAAACATAAGTCATTAAATGCATCCTTACTCATTGAGCCCTTTTACTTGATCAAAAATGGAGAATGCACAATTGTAAAGCATCCCATCCTTCTCAAAAATGGAGCCCCCGCTCCCGTAGCATGGAATCCTTGTAAACAGCTCTCTTTTCATCTAACTTAAGCTGCAAACAAGATTGGTATAATTATATTTTTATATTATAATGCTCGAATTGAAAAGGGAAAAAAATACCGAAGCACATAAGTAAGTTTACCTCAGCTTTTAGAGACTCCACTGTTTCCTCGCTTGGATCTTGTTTATCCCAAGGGATTCCTATACCATCAACAGAAATGTTAGATGCAGTATCATACACTTCCAATGGTTGGGCTTCTTTTTCCGAATGCTTTCTGTCAACCAACCCTCTCTCACCACAGTGCTCACCTCCCTTCATTTAATATAGAATATGTAAAGTTTTCACAGTATCAATATATGCGTTCATCTCCCTGCATAATCTAAAAAAAAAATTAGAAGTCTGTAAAAACTTACATAGCCTCGATAACCTTAGAAGAACCAGCCTCGATCGTTCACTAGGAGAAACAACTAGACAAATCACACCTGTAGGGTTGTAGCACCAAAAGTTAGGCGGCAGAAACCGAATACATACCGCTTACAATGTAGAAGCTTATATGTAAGCCAAAATATAGTGTATTTGTATCAGTGAAGATTAAAAAAATACCCCGAACTGTATTGGAAACTTTTCCTCCATGCTTTTCAATCTTCTCCCTCCAGTATTGCTACACAAGAACTAGTCATAAGTCAGTTATAAAGAACTAAAGCAGTTTGCAAGAAAGGGGGGATGATAACTAGGACCACGGATATGGTAAGAATAAACATTGCTATATTTAAACTTGCTCTAAAACATAGTTACATGAGTTCGTGAGAGACATCCAAAAAGAGAAACCATCATGCCGGCTAGAGGCTTGTCCCAATGGAGTGAGTGGCCTTTCAGGGTATGGTTTTGATTCATGATCCTTAACCCACTACCAAATTAACATGCATGCAATTTACTTAACAATGCATCATTGTGATAACCCCAAACTTCCACGGAATGAAAGTAAGGAATAATCATTTGGAATAAAATATAAATACAACAATACAGATCATAGATACAACATAGAATAGGAAATTCATAGAGTAACAACATCATAGCAGCGGAAATATAATGTCATCAACTATAGAAAGTCCACAGTCACAGAATTCTAAATTATTACATCAAGTTTGCAGAAAATGAAATAAGTTCCAACTCCAACATAAAACAACGTAAAATGAAACAAGTTTGATGTCTGAAATTAAAGAGAGAAAAATGCAATAGTAGCAAATGATAGATGTCTTCAAGCTCCAAGTCATCACCTCTCCACGAAAGCAAATCCAAGAAAGATAATAAGCAGCTACAAAGAAAAGACCCCAAGTAAAGAATGAACCTGTTTACTTGGCTGCCCGTGTAGAAAGGAGGGCACCCGAGTTTGCAAAAAGGTGAAACAAACTACGAGTCAGTCATGGGACTGGTGTGAGAATTCTTAACCAATTTAACTACTAGTAATAAAGCAAATCCAAAGACCACGCCGCTAACGCGGAACGGATTTATTCCAATGGATTGTCGTGCATAATTTAAGGTGATTGAACAAATAAATAAGAAAAACGTACAACAACGCAATGCTTTTGGAAAAATGAAATCACCAAATGAAATCACCATAAGACTCAAGTCCCATCACACAATGCAACGCACACCCGAGGATAGAGTTTTACCTTATGGTGATTAAACATGCTAAATATGGTAAATACGAATCTAATATTGTTATTAGTGTATATAAAACATTTCAAGATAAATGTATCAATCCTAGGACACATAGATACCATAATACTATGCTTCCTTACTAGTAATACAATCAAATTCGTAGGGTCGTATTTGGATTTTGGTTTCCATCATGAGTCAAGGCTAGGGAGGAGCTCCTTGCCGATTCGAGACACTCTAGCTAATGTCTCAGGATCCCCCGCAGTGAACCCTTGGAAAGCTGCAGGGCCGGTCCACCATATGAGTTGCGGATTAGTTATTCCTGAACACACGTTTCCCGGTCCTATAGGACCTATCATCCGAGGCGCCTCATTCCATCATCCACATAAGTAAAATATTAGCCAGTTTAAGCACCGACACTACTTCTAGCTAGAAAGAAACGTGCTGCTCTCCTGCGTTCCCTTCTCCCGTTTTAGACTCCACCGGGTTGTGAGGCTCGTGAAGTTACGTAATACACAAAGCTGTGCTTTGATCGTCACCACAAGGTTCTGCTTTTCAACAAGAAACCTTGATCATTGCATCTTAGTATGCCACATTGTCACTCCATATCATACTACAAATTCTTTGCCAAAATATACGAAAGGGTGTTGAGCGAGAGAATGAATTCTCTGCCAACAATCATTCGTACACTCGATTGAAAATTAATAACATAATATTTAACGGAGTATGATGTCAGACACACAATCCATTTATCAGCTTATGCTCTGGGTCTGAGCGAAAACCAAACCCGTGAAATCAACATGTTCGTTTGGGCAATGACCATGACCCTTGAATTGGGAGCAAGTCAAATAAGGGTCTCGATCGTTGTCCTCTCGATGGAAGATTTACGGTCTTCATACGCCGTCTTTATACTTCGATTCTTAACGTCGTATGATTATTTGGAATGAGAGTAACTCGGACTTTCCAAATAATCCTCGTATATACATACTTATTGAAAATCATTCTTATTCGTTAATATTATTTTAATTCATTTGAAAATGACGATAATACTACATCCTAAATTCATTCTTTATTTACATTAGGAATGTAAATTCCATCCTTTCCCTTAATTTACATGTAAAAATGTAAATTTGATTACATGTCAAATTTCTATTTTTAATTTACATATAAAAATGTAAATTTGATTACATTGCGAAATCCTACTTTTAATTCACATATAAAAATGTACATTCTATTACAATGCAAACTCTTCTTGTTATTTACATTATAAAAATGTAATTTTCTATTCTATGCTAATTCTCATTTTTATTTACATATAAAAGATGTAGTTCTAATTGCCGTGTAAATTTCCATTCCTTAATTACATATAAAAATGTAATTTTACTTTACAATGTGAATTCGACTTTGATTACATAATAAAAATGTAATTTTTATTACAATGCAAATTCCTCCTCTTTATTACATGTAAAACAAATGTAAATTTATATTACAATGTAAATCCTACTTCTTATTATATATAAAAATGTGAATTTACTTACATGCCAAAATCTTACTTCTTATTTACAAATAAAAATGTGAATTTAACTATGGTGCAAATTCTACTTATATTTACATGGCAAAAATCTCATCTTTTACTTTACAATGAAAAAAAAAAGTATCTCTTTACTTTACAACGTGAAAACATCATCTTTATATTTTCAATGTAAAAACATCATCTTTATATTTTCAATGTAAAAACATCATCTTTATATCTTCAATGTAAGTTCCCAACTTCCAACTACATATATAAAAATGTAATCTTTATTACACCGCAAATTCTTATCTTCTAATTGCACATAAAATTGTAATTTTTAATTTGCTATATAAATTCTATTTCTTATTACATATAAAAATGTAATTCTTAATTTGCAATGTAAATTATATTTTTAATTACATATAAAAATGTAATTCTTAATTTGCAATGTAAATTCTATTTTTAATTACATATAAAAATGTAATTCTTAATTTTTAATTACATATAAAAATGTAATTCTTAATTTGCAATGTAAATTCTATTTTTAATTACATATAAAAATGTAATTTTTATCATACGGTGTAAATTCATATTTTAACTACGTAGAAAAATGTAATTTTCATCATACGGTGTAAATTCACATTTTAACTACATAGAAAAATGTAATTTTCATCATACGGTGCATATTCATATTTTAACTACATAGAAAAATGTAATTTTTATCATACGGTGTAAATTCATATTTTAACTACATAGAAAAATGTAATTCTTATTCAAATTTCATGTCCAGTATTATTTCACGTCCAACCCAACTACAAACAATATTTTAAATAATCAAAGGGATCAAATCGAATTAATAACATGAAGTCAATCTCGAATTGAGAGTTCTAGTTCAATTTTGAGAATAACTAAGGGTGTGTTCTTACAAGTAAACATATGGTTCGTGAATATCAACAAACCATGATTGACCAGATTAACAAGTAAATGATCCTAATAAATCACCAAACTTAGATCTAACACTTAAATTTTCAGATCTAATATCATAACATCACAAATAATTCAGATCCATAACATAGAATAACATCCATCGCAGATCATTTATATTTGTCATTCAAACTTCACATAACGCAAGAATAATAATTAAATTAATTAAATTTAATTAAAAATAAATTCTTACTTTGCTTGGATTTGAAATGAAGGTCCAAACTCGATCAGATCTTGTGTTCAAAGGCACGGCGGTTTCGGATCTGAAAGATTTCAATTTGAAGTTCATATATATAAATTAGAAAACAACTTTTAACAACTGTCACTGCGGCATTTAAAAGCGTGGCAAAATATGAGTTATTCATACCTTGAAAATTCAGTTTGTTCAAATTTTTGATTCGAGAATTCGCGAGCTGTAGTTGATAGTTTCAGGAATGGTTTGTTGGAGGTCGAAGGGGGTGGAGAGGCGGATGTTCGTCGGTCGGAGGTGGCCAACTCGGTGGCGCCTGTGGGGCCCAGCGACAGAAAGAAGGGTGCGGGTTTGGGGGCTCGAAACTCGAGCTCTGGTGCTCGATAGGAGATGAATCTTATATGAGTAGAAAGGTCTTGGAAAACTCTTCGAAAAGTTTCACTGTGGCCGAGTCTAATTTGTCATGGATTGGGAGGAATCGAATCTCAAATTTTTGAGCTATTTATGGGTTCGGCGGCTGTGAGAACGAGGAGGAAGAAGGACGCGTATGGCCCCGTATTTATAATGTATTTGAGCGTATTTTTTTTATTTTTAATTTAATTAATTCCAGAAATTAGGGTTTTACCATCCGATCTCCAAACGAAGCGCAACGACTGTCGAACAATAGGTTTTAACGTCTTTTGAACGCAATGGCGCTAGTGCCGAGGTCTAATTCTGAAGTTTACAGTATGTTTTCTTTATTTTCAAATTAGTTATTTAATATTAAATTCGAACGTACTTTCTAATTTTACCGGGGTCACATACGAAGTCAGAAAAATCCGAAAAAAATATTTTTGGTTATGTTTTGACGATACGGTCTTAACAAAACTAATTTCGTCGAATTCTGAGACTGTTTGAAAAATGGCCATTTTCTGGTCGATCCAATTTAACTATAATTGACCAAAACACATTTTCCATTGCCATGCTCACATATTAACTTCAAAAATCATGAAATTTTAAACCTAGACATAATTTGACATCCCGGATCCAACAAAAGTGGTTTCGTCGAATTCCGAGGTCATATGCAAAATGTCTATTTTCAAGGGCGATATATTCTCTATAGCGACCTTTCTGAAAATTCATTTGGCCATAACTTTTGATTCCCGCTATGAAACTTCGATTTTTCAGATTCATTAGAAAGATATTCATTAACAGATTTAAATATTTTTGGTTTCACCAAAACCCGGTTTATTCTGCATCCTGTGTAGTCAGTCAAAGTTCAGGTTTGACTTTTCAAACTACCGTCCTTTTTCTAATTCCTATTATAATTAAATTAAATATATTCGTATTAAGTCCAATCAAAATAAATTTCTAGCCACTTTTATTTAAAATAATTCATTTCAACTATTTAAATACCTTTAAAATCTCTAAAATGAAAATTTTAAATTCGCCCCAAATTCCGGGTTGTTACAATCTCCCCCGCTTAAGAACTTTTCGTCCTCGAAAAGAAAAAGGGAAGAATAGAAGGGTAGGAACCAACACAGAGAATGGGAAATATTTTAAGCGTACCTTAAAATAAAATATAATCGGGTCCACTCTGCATTTGGGATAAGTCTTCTTGATACTGTCTTCTGTCTCCCAAGTACAGTCTCTAGGATCACCGCTCCATTGCACTTTGACTAGGTTGATTCTTTTATTTCTCAGCACTCTAGTCTCTTTGCCAATAATTTTCAGCGGTTCCCTTCTCACTGTAAGGCTTGGGGTAATCTCCAAATCTTGCTGTGCAGCTTCTTCCACAACCAGATCCGGATCATGGACATGCCTTCGAAGTTGAGATACATGGAATACATCGTGCACTCCAGGCAACCAGTCGGGCATCTGAATTCTGTAGGCTAGGGAGCCAATCTTTTCAAGAATGAGGAAGGGGCCGATGAATTTAGGTGCTAATTTTCCTGTCTTTCCAAAATGGATTACACCTCGCATTGGAGCAACTTTCAAATAGACATAGTCACCCACTTCAAAAGCTAATTCTCTTCTTCTTAAATCTGCATAGCTCTTTTGTCTACTTTGGGCAGCCAATAATCGCTTCTTAATATAATCGACTTTGTCTGAAGCTTCTCGGACCATGTCTGGACCCAATACAAGCCGATTTCCTTTTTCAACCCAACACGCTGGCGATCCACATGGCCTGCCATATAAGGCTTCAAATGGAGACATTTTTAAACTTGCTTGGTAGGTATTATTATAAGAGAATTCAACTAAATGCAAGTGATCCTCCCAAGAACCTCCAAAATCGAGTATGCAAGCTCGCAATAAATCTTCAAGAATGCGATTCACCCTCTCAGTTTGGCCATCAGTTTGAGGGTGATATGCGGTACTGAGATTTAACTTCGTTCCCAACTCATTTTGGAATGCTTCCCAAAATTTGCTAGCAAAGATAGGATCACGGTTGCTAACAATGCTACTAGGAACTCCATGTAGCCTGACGATTTCTTTGAAATAGATTTGCGCCAGACTTTGAGCAGTTCTAGTGGACTTGACAGGTATAAAATGAGCGGACTTTGTGAAGCGATCCACAATCACCCATATGCTGTAATTTCCTTTCCTAGTACGAGGCAGGCCATCTATAAAATCCATGGAGATTTGGTCCCACTTCCAAACTGGAACTTCCAATGGTTGCAACAACCTCATAAGCTTTTGCTGATCACTTTTTACTTGTTGGCATGTAGGACATCTACTCACATAAATGGATATATCCCTCTTCATAGATCTCCACCAAAATGTGTGCTTTAAGTCTTGATACATCTTGCTTACACCGGGATGGATGCAAAGTTTTGATTTGTGACCCTCATCCAAAACTTCCCTTATGAGGTCTTTGATATATGGAACACAAATCCGCCCTCGAAATCTAAGAATTCCCTTGCCATCTATTTGGAAGTTCGTGTTTTCACCTGCTTCAATTCTCTTAATCATTATCTGAATGAATTTATCATCCTTTTGAAGAGCAGAAATTTTATCAATCAAGGAAGGGGTAATGATGAGGCTTGCGACAATGACGTCCTTTCTACTAACCGTGTCCGCCACAACATTGGCTTTCCCCGGCGTATATAAGATGTCAAGATCGTATGCCGCCAGAAATTCTAGCCATTGTTGCTGCCTTAAATTCAGATCCTTTTGATCGAAGAGATATTTCAAAGATTGATGGTCTGTGAATAATTCAAATTTTTCGCCCAAAAGATAACGTCACCAAATTTTTAAAGCAAAGACTACGGCCAACAACTCTAAGTCGTGGACACGATAATTTTTCTCATGCAGCTTTAATTGACGACTCGCATATGCAACAACTTTGCCTCTTTGCATCAGTACCGCACCAAGACCACCACTTCGAGAAGCATCGGTATAGACTTTTAAATCTTGGTTGCCATCGATGATGGTTAGTACGGGTGCAGTGGTCAAACTCACTTTTATCTTTTGGAATGCCTCCTCACAATCCGATGTCCAATTGAACTTGGTATGCTTCTTGGTGAGCTTTGTTAACGGGCCAGACAGCTTGGCGAAATCTTTGACAAATTTCCTGTAATATCCAGCCAAACCTAGGAAGCTTCTTACTTCAGTGGGTGTACTGGGCTGCTTCCAATCTCGAATGGCGGCAATTTTACTTGGATCAACAGCAATTCCTTCTTTTGACACAACATGGCCTAAGAATTTTACCTCCTCTTGCCAAAATGTGCATTTGAAAAATTTTGCTTTTAGAACATTTCTTCGCAGAATCTCCAACACTTCTCTTAAATGCCCTTCATGCTTCTCCTTAGTTTTAGAATAGATTAGAATATCATCAATGAAGACTAGGACGAATTTATTTAGGACCTCACGGAAGACCCTATTCATCAAGTCAACAAGTAGGCTGGAGCATTGCATAGACCGAACGACATCACTAACCATTCGTAGAATATGTCAGGACCTCTGAAGGCGGTCAAAGGTATGCATTCTTCGGCTATGCGGAGTTGGTGGAAACCTATGGCCAGGTCCATCTTCGAAAACACCTTGGCTCTATTTAATTGTTTCGTTAAATCATCTATGCGAGGCAAGGGGTATTTGTTCTTCAATGTTTGCTTGTTAAGATCGCGGTAATCAACACAGAGTCCTAGAGTACCGTTGGATTTGGGGACAAAAACCACAGCTGCACCCCAATTAGAAAAGCTAGGTCGGATGAGTCCTTTCCATAAGAGTTGCTTAGTTTGGGTTTGCAACTCTTCTTTTTCTTTAGGGGTCATCCTTCTGATAGCATGAACTACAGGTCTTGCATTTGGAACGAGATCAATTCTGAAATCAAATCCCTTCGCGGCGGTAGGCTGTCTGCTTCTTCAAATTCGTCCGCGTAACTTTTGACCACGGCGATCTTTTCTAAAGAAATGGGAGTGACTTCGAGGGAAGACCAAAATGTCTTTCTATCAGATTTTGAGCCATGGCAAGGTATAGCAATAGTGTTTCTGAATCCTGTTTTCACCTTCACCACTCTTTCTGAGCATAGCACTTCAGCGCCAAATTTGGTTAGCCAATCAAGACCAAGGATGATATTAAACTCGGAAAAATTCATAATGATCAAGTTAAATGGAAATTGGAAATAGGAGTAGGAAATAGGCACTTTACAAAATAAATCTAGAGTGGTAGAACCTCCTACAGGATTATGAACATTGATTTGTTCCATGAGACCTCTTTGTTTTAATTTTAATTTCCTAACCATGTTGCTAGAGATAAAACTTCTTGATGCACCCGTATCAAACAAAACAGTGACAGGAATGTTTTTAACAGAAATGGTACCATCTAAAACATCAGGCTTACCTGCTCCTTCAGAAGAAGTATGTGCGGAGGAAGGTGGTGCACTTTCCCCCTCGTACACATGTGCAATCTGCGCTCCTTTCAACAACGGACAATTAGGCTTGATATGACCCTACTTGTGGCAGTTATAGCATTCCTTAGTGTCGTCGCTTCGGGCCTTCTTTGGATTTCTATAGTCCTTGCTGTAGTGTTCAAACTTCTGGCAGTTGTAGCATTGCACCTTTGACTTATCATGAGTCTTAGCAGCTCCAGAACTGCTTCCTTCCGTCTTCTTCTCTGTTTTCTTCCTTTTATTGTTGGCCAAGCTCCTTTCTCTGTCTTGTTGGGAATTCTTCTTATCATTTTCCTCATATCGACAAACAAACTCCACCAGCCTATTGAAAGAAAGGTCGATGTGGGCAGTGACTCTATCAATATATTTTCTCGCAAGCCCATTTATGAACCGCTTGTTCTTCTGAAAGTCATCCTGAATCAATTCAGAGGCATAGCAGGAGAGGTCTTCAAATCTTCGTACATATTCTGAGATGGTCTTGTCGCCTTGCTTCAGATTGGCGAACTCGTCATGCAGTCTTTCTACCTCCTACCTTGGAATGTATTTGTCATTGAAAAGCTCCTTAAACCTTGTCCAAGACATATTATCTGCAGTCCCTCCAACCGTGATTGTGTCCCACCAGTTTTGAGCTTCCTCCTGTAGCAGCCATGAAGCCACCAATCTTTTCCTCTGATCCTCCAGCTCCAATCCTCCAAAAATCTTTTCGCAGTTCCTCGGCCAAGCTTGAGCTTGTGTCACAGTTTCAGTACCCTTGAATGGCACTCCTCCCAGGTTTTTGAACTTCTTCGCCACCTTATCGAAATCAAAGGGCTGCGGTGGTGGTGGTGGTGGCTGTTGAACTGTGGCCTCCTCAGTTTCAGCAATATTTTGCCTCCTTGCTCTAGCTCTAGAGGCTCTAGCGGCAGCGGTACTCATTTCTAGTTAGTTCTGTACGATCAAGGAAAGAGTCAGAACAACTATAATGGTGATTTGAAGAAATGATAAAGATAAAAGGGCGGATGAAAAGATAATGATAGAATGACTGACTATTATGTATTCACAAGAAATGTTCTCCATAGAATATTGTGATTCTACGTAAACGAATTATTATAAATATGTTATATTCCAAAGCTAAGTTTAACCAAAGCTCTGATATCAACTGTGATAACCCCAAACTTCCACGGAATGAAAGTAAGGAATAATCATTTGGAATACAACATAAGTACAATAATACATATCACAGATACAACATAGCATAGGAAATTCATAGAGTAACAACATCATAGCAGCGGAAATATAACGTCATCAACCACAGAAAGTCCACAGTCACAGAATTCTAAATTATTACATCAAGTTTGCAGAAAATGAAATAAGTTCCAACTCCAACATAAAACAACGTAAAATGAAACAAGTTTGATGTCTGAAATTAAAGAGAGAAAAATGCAATAGTAGCAAATGATAGATTTCTTCAAGCTCCAAGTCATCACCTCTCCACGAAAGCAAATCCAAGAAAGATAATAAGCAGCTCCAAAGAAAAGACCCTAAGCAAAGAATGAACCTGTTTACTTGGTTGCCCGTGTAGAAAGGAGGGCACCCGAGTTTGCAAAAAGGTGAAACAAACTACGAGTCAGTCATGGGACTGGTGTGAGAATTCTTAACCAATTTAACTACTAGTAATAAGGAAAATCCAAAGACCACGCCGCTAATGCGGAACGGGTTTATTCCAATGGATTGCCGTGCATAATTTAAGGTGATTGAACAAATAAATAAGTAAAACGTACAACAACGCAATGCTTTTGGAAAAATGAAATCACCATAAGACTCAAGTCCCATCACACAATGCAACGCACACCCGAGGATAGAGTTTTACCTTATAGTGATTAAACATGCTAAATATGGTAAATTCGAATCTAATATTGTTATTAGTGTATATAAAACATTTCAAGATAAATGTATCAATCCTAGGACACATAGATACCATAATACTATGCTTCCTTACTAGTAATACAATTAAATTCGTAGGGTCGTATTTGGATTTTGGTTTCCATCATGAGTCAAGGCTAGGGAGGAGCTCCTTGCCGATTCGAGACACTCTAGCTAATGTCTTAGGATCCCCCGCAGTGAACCCTTGGAAAGCTGCAGGGCCGGTCCACCATACGAGTTGCGGATTAGTTATTCCTGAACACACGTTTCCCGGTCCCATAGGACCTATCATCCGAGGCGCCTCATTCCATCATCCACATAAGTAAAATATCAGTCAGTTTAAGCACCGACACTACTTCTAGCTAGAAAGAAACGTGCTGCTCTCCCTGCGTTCCCTTCTCCAATTTTAGACTCCACCGGGTTGTGAGGCTCGTGAAGTTACGTAATACACAAAGCTATGCTTATTCAAGCTGTGCTTTGATCGTCACCACAAGGTTCTACTTTTCAACAAGAAACCTTGACCATTGCATCTTAGTATGCCACATTGTCACTTCATATCATACTACAAATTCTTTGCCCAAATATACGAAAGGGTGTTAAGCGAGAGAATGAATTCTCTGCCACCAATCATTCGTACACTCGATTGAAAATTAATAACATAATATTTAGCGGAGTACGATGTCAGACACACAATCCATTTATCAGTTTATGCTCTGGGTCTGAGCGAAAACCAAACCCGTGAAATCAACATGTTCGTTTGGGCAATGACCATGACCCTTGAATTGGGAGCAAGTCAAATCAGGGCCTCGATCGTTGTCCTCTCGATGGAAGATTTACGGTCTTCATACGCCGTTTTTATACTTCGATTCTTAACGTCGTATGATTATTTGGAATGAGAGTAACTCAGACTTTCCGAATAATCGTCGTATATACATACTTATTGAAAATCATTCTTATTCGCTAATATTATTTTAATTCATTTGAAAATGACGATAATACTACAGCATCCCAAATTCATTCTTTATTTACATTAGAAATGTAAATTCCATCCGTTCCCTTAATTTACATGTAAAAATGTAAATTTGATTACATGTCAAATTTCTATTTTTAATTTACATATAAAAATGTAAATTTGATTACATTGCGAAATCCTACTTTTAATTCACATATAAAAATGTACATTCTATTACAATGCAAACTCTTCTTGTTATTTACATTATAAAAATGTAATTTTCTATTTTATGCTAATTCTCATTTTTATTTACATATAAAAGATGTAGTTCTAATTGCCGTGTAAATTTCCATTCCTTAATTACGTATAAAAATGTAATTTTACTTTACAATGTGAATTCGACTTTAATTACATAATAAAAATGTAATTATTATTACAATGCAAATTCCTCCTCTTTATTACATGTAAAACAAATGTAAATTTATATTACAATGTAAATCCTACTTCTTATTATATATAAAAATGTGAATTTACTTACATGCCAAAATCTTACTTCTTATTTACATATAAAAATGTGAATTTAACTATGGTGCAAATTCTACTTATATTTACATGGCAAAAATCTCATCTTTTACTTTACAATGAAAAAAAAAGTATCTCTTTACTTTACAACGTGAAAACATCATCTTTATATTTTCAATGTAAAAACATCATCTTTATATTTTCAATGTAAAAACATCATCTTTATATCTTCAATGTAAGTTCCCAACTTCCAACTACATATATAAAAATGTAATCTTTATTACACCGCAAATTCTTATCTTCTAATTGCACATAAAATTGTAATTTTTAATTTGCAATGTAAATTCTATTTCTTATTACATATAAAAATGTAATTCTTAATTTGCAATGTAAATTCTATTTTTAATTACATATAAAAATGTAATTCTTAATTTGCAATGTAAATTCTATTTTTAATTACATATAAAAATGTAATTCTTAATTTGCAATGTAAATTCTATTTTTAATTACATATAAAAATGTAATTTTTATCATACGGTGCAAATTCATATTTTAACTACATAGAAAAATGTAATTTTCATCATACGGTGTAAATTCATATTTTAACTACATAGAAAAATGTAAATCTTATTCAAGTTTCATGTCCAATATTATTTCACGTCCAACCCAACCACAAACAATATTTTAAATAATCAAAGGGATCAAATCGAATTAATAACATGAAGTCAATCTCGAGTTGAGAGTTCTAGTTCAATTCTGAGAATAACTAAGGGTGTGTTCTTACATGTAAACATATGGTTCGTGAATATCAACAAACCATGATTGACCAGATTAACAAATAAATGATCCTAATAAATCACCAAACTTAGATCTAACACTTAAATTTTTAGATCTAATATCATAACATCACAAACAATTCAGATCCATAACATAGAATAACATCCATCGCAGATCCATTTATATTTGCCATTCAAACTTCACATAACGCAAGAATAATAATTAAATTAAATAAATTTAATTAAAAATAAATTCTCAATTTGCTTGGATTTGAAATGAAGGTCCAAACTCGATCGGATCTCGTGTTCAAAGGCACGGCGGTTTCGGATCTGAAAGATTTCAATTTGAAGTTCATATGTATAAATTAGAAAACAACTTTTAACAACTGTCACTGCGACATTTAAAAGCGTGGCAAAATCTGAGTTATTCATACCTTGAAAATTCAGTTTGTTCAAACTTTTGATTCGAGAATTTGCGAGCTGTAGTTGATAGTTTCAGGAATGGTTTGTTGGAGGTCGAAGGGGGTGGAGAGGCGGATGTTCGTCGGTCGGAGGTGGCCAACTCGGTGGCGCCTGTGGGGCCCGGCGGCGGAAAGACGGGTGCGGGTTTGGAGGCTCGAAACTCGAGCTCTGGTGCTCGATAGGGGATGAATCTTATATGAGTAGAAAGGTCTTGGAAAACTCTTCGAAAAGTTTCACTGTGGCTGAGTCTAATTTGTCATGGATTGGGAGGAATCGGATTATTTTTGGTTATGTTTTGACGATACGGTCTTAACAAAACTAATTTCTTCGAATTCTGAGACTGTTTGAAAAATGGTCATTTTCTGGTCGATCCAATTTAACTGTAATTGACCAAAACACATTTTCCATTGCCACGCTCACATATTAACTTCAAAAATCATGAAATTTGAAACCTAGCCATAATTTGACATCTCAGATCCAACAAAAGTGGTTTCGTCAAATTCCGAGGTCATATGCAAAATGTCTATATTCAAGGGCAATATATTCTCTATAGCGACCTTTCTGAAAATTCATTTGGCCGTAACTTTTGATTTCCACTATGAAACTTCGATTTTTCAGATTCGTTAGAAAAATATTCAATAACAGATTTAAATATTTTTGGTTTCACTAAAATCCGGTTTATTCTGCATCCTGTGTAGTCAGTCAAAGTTCAGGTTTGACTTTTCAAACTACCGTCCTTTTTCAAATTCCTATTATAATTAAATTAAATATATTCGTATTAAGTCCAATCAAAATAAATTTCTCGTCGTTTTTATTTAAAATAATTCATTTCAACTATTTAAACACCTTTAAAATCTATAAAATGAAAATTTTAAATTGGCCCCAAATTCCGAGTTGTTACATTCATATCGCAACCATCACTTGAAATGAGTTGACAAATAAAGTAGACTCAGTTGATCACTAACGTTGTGAGCCATTGGATCTTGAATTTCTTCAGGAACTTTCAATGGTTGCTTGTTCCTTGGAGATTCTCGGGTAGTATAAGAACAAGTAGTCCACACCATAAGCGCCTCTGCAAGCATAGTTACTTCAACAGTACTGTAACTGGTAGCTGCATATTGGACAGTTCCCCAGAGCACCGTAAAATAACATGTCTTGGCTGCGTAATAAACACGTATATCAGATCCTAAGCATACATCAAAATGTATTCAATTTCTAGTGCACTCCTGTCTAGGAAAAGAGGATGTTCGGAGTTTCACAAACCAATTTGAGGAGAAACAAAAAGGGGGCAAAGTCCTGCTGTTGCATTACAAATACTAGATAATTCAACTATTTTGTCATAAAACGGCAAACAACACCAGTTTTCTATTCAGTTCACTGACCACAGAATTGAACTGAGCAACCACGAATACACGAACAAGTCATATCGGCTGCAATGTGGGTAGTAAAGTTTATCTTTTCAATAAAGGACATCATTGGTTGTACTCTAAAATTTAATGTCCCAATCATTAAAAAAAAAAAAAAAAAAAAAAAAAAAAAAAAACCATTTCTACCTCTAACTTGAATCAAACCATCCGGAAAAAATAAGAAGCACCCCATCAAATTTTCTGGTACTGTTCAAACTAAAAAAATCCACCTTTACCCAAAAGTTGGACTGGACTGCGACCGACTGCAGCATGGGTTAGACGATGACAACGATTCCACATGTAAACACCCAAAATATTTACCATAACATAAACAATTGTATTCATCGGACACTGGAACGCAATAACCTATGAATATAATAAGTCACTCCTACCTAACAAGATTTGCATGGTAGTACAGTTCATCTGGAAAAAGAAAAAGAAAAACTGATATAAATCTACTGCACGATTTGAACACCAAGCACATTTCTGAACCTGGAAAGCTAAGGATGTCAACAGATACTTTCCGATGCAGATAGTACCATATCCGCATCCGCATCCGCATCCGAAATCATTTTCGGACATCGCATATCCGCATCAGCGAATGCGGACGGATATCGAATAATTATCCACTCCGCCAACGGTCGATAAGCCAATGAACATAAATGATTTTTTTAGCTTAATATTTAAGTTTTTTCAACCCAAATAATTACCAAAGTGCTATAAATAAATATGATGATAATATATAACTTTGAGCAATTAGTATGCTTTTAATAGATTTTCAACGTTACAAATAATAAATTAGTATATTAATAATATTAAAATATACACAATTTAAGCTATAATCATGAAAAAAACGGATGAATAATTTTCGGATGCGAATGTGACTATATCCGCATCCATTTTTTCGAATACCGGATATTTATCCGCATTTCGGATGCAGATGCGGACGGATTTTTCGAGTATCCATTGACAGCCCTAGTACTGGAAGCTGTATCAAAATATAGACTGGTGCTTCTATAACCACAATAATGATGGGCTTAAGTATGTTGTACTGTTTTACAATATAAAACAAACAGTCAACAGAATAGGAAGATGCAACGGAGGGAAGTGTATAGGCTGGGTAACAAGATATAAAATTGCACTGGGTGCAACAATGGGTATTAAATACTTGCATGATAGCATTCTGCATATAAATAATAGAGATATAAAATCAGGCAACATGCTATTGGATCAAAATATGAAGGCCAGAGTGTTTTCACTATATTTGCTAGAACATTTGGTTACTAAGCCCCTAGCGAGTAATATTACTATGACAACTATAAGAAATATATGTATATTCAAAGTCAGGTGATTATATATTAACAACGATGGTTAGATTACATAGTATTTTTATGCTGGGAAGGCCACTACCAAAGGAAGAATCCTTAACGGTGAAAAGGCCAATCGACGAATCTTTCGTTGAAGGAGGAACCAGACTGGGTTACATGGGAAAATATCATAAACTTGTATATAATAAATGCTGGTGCAAATTTCTTGTGTTATCATGTTATTAAATATAACAAGTAAAAGCAGTGGTGGAAAATAAAAGAGAACATGTAATTGATCCTTCTTGCAATTTCAAATCGAAGAGGTAAAACATATACTTGTAATACCAGAAAAAGCCTAGAACCAGACTGTTTGAAAAGATCAACAATAGCAGAGGTTCTAAAGATAGTGAAGAAATTATGCCTGATACACTGTAGAGGACAAAATTGCTTAACTTTGTAATCGCATTTATAGATGTTTTATACTCATTACTAACCGCATGTAGTTCAGCATTAAGGACAAGGATTAATTTACAGTAGTAAATACTCCGGAACAAACAATTATTATGTTTAATGTCAGATTTTAAGATCTGAAAATAACAGTACGTTCAATATGTTAAAGGGTGGTGCAGAAGTTCAAAACTATGCAACCATCATACAATCCAATGCGATTGCCTACCACATACTTTGTTCACTTTTGTGCAATGGTGTTGAGGATTCTCTATGTTATCAACATAGACTGGTTTGCTATTACTTCGAACACCCTGCAATCTAGATTTGGATTGCCGATTTTTCTTACAAACTTTTATAAGATTCTTCATGAGAAACTATTATGAATTTACAATGCTCAAACCTGATAAATATTCAACATTAGAAAGATCTAAACCTATATATATATATATATATATATATATATATATATATATATATATATATATATATATATATGGTAAAATCGATAAATCGATGCTTAGTTATATCACCTAAAAGTGAAGTAACAGAAGTATAATGGTTGTTTGATACCGTTACAACCGCTAAACAAAATCATTTCCCTACAATTTGAACCTTTCCAATCCCCCATTTCTTGGGCGATGGACTTCCCAGATATGTTGTCCATTCCAAAATAGAAATTAAATATGACAACCACTAAACGTCAGTCGTAAATGTTATTCAATGTTTGCAAAAGATAAATGAACTTCATTAAAAAGTATGAAACTTGTCAAATTTTACAAGGATAGTAAAATTTAATAACTATTTACCAAACCTGCTAACTTGGTTAATTTTCATAAAACCTAGCTAATTTTTATATAACTTAGTTATGTTTTATAAACTTAATTAAATTTCCATATAATTAGTTCACTTAGTTAGTGTCAGACATGACGAAAGCTACCGACCTGACAAGCTGTGACAGCACCAACTTCATCATTGAGCTTCAAAAAAGTGTAGACAAGAACCCAGGTACATCCCCGATAGCCCAGGTACAAGAGCCTAGGTATAATTAATGGTCCGTATTTACAATCCAATTTCTAGGTTAATACCAGTTTAATAATATGGAAGCAAATGTAGAATGTAAACATAAAGCTGATTCTGGAAGAGTCCTATGTTTAACTAACTTTGGCCTTAGCCAGGGTCAAATTAATTGACGTACTAATGATAACATGCAATATCATATAAGTGGCTTTGACATCAGTTCCAAATGTGCATTGTCCTCCCTAAGTTATGTAAAACACAAAAAGGGTACTAGTATAAATGAGCATATTGATGTATACCTCCCATTAGTATAACAAGCATGATGGCAGCCCCAGGTGCAATACATTTCAGTTCTCCAACCTAAACAAATGCAAAAAAGAAAAAGAAAAAAAATAATCCGTAGGTTAGAATCGCACAGAGGAAAATCAAAGATTTCAAGCATATTTTATGGTAATGTATATTATATTGAGACATTTTGTTCATGATATTAAACATAAAAGTAAAACATTATGTACTTGTCAAAATACTAGGTGTACCACACACTTGCCTTCTTTAGCACTATCGTTTAGTGGTTTAAGTTATCATTATGTTTTCTAGTTTGAAACCCATTGGCTTTAAAATCGTCGTTTAGCGGCAAGAAAGAACCTACATCTAGTACTCAATTCAAAGACCTTTTCAATTCCAAGTCATTCCTAAAATTTGATATTTTATTCAGTAATGATGCACGTATAAATAAAGACATGCATTACAACATTACATCACACCTGAAATTTTTAACCAAATATAGTATCTTTTGCAAATCTATCAAAAAACACAATGTTAAATATTATAAGGCCATGAACAAGCTTAGAATAGCTTTACTAATTCAATCAACAATGCAAAACATACGACTGCACAAATAGAGCATATATTCAATCGACAACTCAAACATATGATCAAAAATAAGACAATGATATAACATAATTGGACCAAAATCAATTCACATCAAAGTGCTAGTGCCACAATATTTATAATATTACGGAGACATCCCATTTCTTTGCCATATATCTTTTACTCTCAACTAAGCAATAACATATAACTGATTTAAATGATTTTTTTCTACTGAAGAAATATCAATTAATAAAGCAATGCTACGAAAAGTTCCGGTATTTTATAATAAATTTTAGTGGATATCAATAAAAAAAATCCAAATATACAAAACTATGCAGTATGATACTTTTTACAATGCAAATGCCGATGAATTTGCAGAACCTGACATAGCAGATTGAACAAAAAATAAAAACCCAAATTTAACCAGTATAAAACCCTAAATGTAAGTGCTCCACCAAAGAGATAAAACCTAATTTGGATCGACATTAATGTAATACGATGATAATAATGGATTCACGTGAAACTGAAATAATACATTATCTAAAATTAAATCTAAACAGCAAATAGAGGAATTAGCTGATATAAATACTTGATGACAGTCGAGATGAGATGAAGTTTCCAAGGTAATCCAAAGAAATCTGCCATGGACTGTAATGACAAAAAACATTACTGGAGTTACAAGGAGGTCAAAATAAGTGATTAGGGAAGAAAAACGATTAGCGTGAATGATTAAATGAAGAAGATGAAGAACGATTAGGGAAGGAGAACAATTAGGGGTACTGCCGCTTTACTTTCACAAGGATTAGCATGGATGGAGGGAATGAAATCCTTGCCGCTTTAATTTTGGTATTACGGTCGACAGCGTAGAGAATTTAGGTAATGCCTAAGTAGGGAAATAATGACAAGCCCGTCTGGAACGCTGTCCTAATTTGCAATAAATAGAAGATTTTTGTTGTAGTGATATTGCATATGTTTTTACATACCACAATCACGTTTTAGTACAAACTGTCAACCAATGCAACTTCAACCCTTGGCTCAAGTAATAAGTATAATACACACTCACACAGTCATTCTCTATAGTACTCAGGACAAACAAAAGGAGAAAAATAATGAAAAGCTGCATTCAATCATTAAAATGTAGAAGATCAAGGAGATAAAATTACCTAATTGAGGGGATTGGAATGAAGAGCTTAGAATACTTAGATGTTAACTCTTGATTAGCTTCTCAGATTTCATCAGCATCAATGCTCTTCACCTTTCACTCGGATAATCCTTGAATAATTATGACATGAACACATGACATCTACATGCATATAAATATCTCCATCTTAAGCATTCAATGTTTTTAAGTGCATTGATATTGCAAAATATAATTGTACAAGAACCCTGACATTGTAAACATTATTGAATACGCTTATTTGTCATTTAATTATATCTTTCTTCTCTGTTGTTATATTATATTTCTATTCTGTATCTTTCTTTGCTTACGAACACGATGGAGTTTTAAGACCCAAACAACCCATACTTAACCCCGATATTATATATGCTAAATCTCTTAATCCAAGTATACTGGTATTTCGTATAATAAACTAAATGGGTTTAGGCCTTAACAAATCAAACATTGAGGATCAAATACAGTTTAAATCCTTCCTTTTTCATCCACTATAATTTTGATATTAATGTCATTTAATCTTCGTACAATAGGTAAACTTAAGTTTGTTTATCTGCTATCATACTCTTGCTATAATCTGGGAATATTATGTGAACAAAAAATTAAAACAATTAATTAAAAAGGAGCTAAAGAGCAACATGTCATTGATTGGAAACATTGTATATAGAACATAGGTTCTAGATTTTAACTTCTTATCCAGAAAAAACCCGTATAAGTCTTCTAAACTAATTTTATTACTTAGTTCTTGTTACCCTGAGAAACACAATCAATACAGCAGTATGGCTGTTCCTTACACTATAACAAAAGTTAGCTAAGAACTGAACTAACTATGTATATTGAAATATTCTTCTGATTTTTACCAGATTTGGCTACTTCAATCAGTGAAACTATAGTGAGACATAGAAGTATACATATGAAAGCATGTAGGAATGAAGGAAGATGCAAACAACATGCACAAATGTATCATCAAACACACCAAAATCCAACTAAATCATTAGTACAAGCAACCGTCACATGTAGGGCTGTTATGATAACAACAATTTACCATTACCAGACAATCAGTTACCATTTTCGAGTAACATCGGTATACAGTATAATCGGTATGATAAACGTAAATTTACCATTTTATATGGTAAAACATCGGTAACATTTTTTCAAAACCAACGGTAATTTACTAGTCAATTTACAATATGAGAATATTCATATATATGATGTATTATAGGTAGTTAAGTTAGATGCAAGGAAACAATTAAAATTAATTTTGTAATTCAGTTTTAATGACGTTAAACGCACTTTTTTCTTTTCTCATTGATATCATTCATTAAATGATATGATAGAATGTATAATATGAGAACGTTATAGTGTGAATATACGTCAAATTGTTGATTTTTTAGACAAATGGTAATTTATCATTACCAATATATCAGTTATCAGTTTATCGATACACCAATTTTCGATATTCCAGTTAATCAGTAACGGTAAGCTATTTTAACTTACCAGTAAAAACGGTATGGTAACGATATTTGCTAAACAGCAACGGTAACCATTACCATAACAGTCCTGACTCACATGCTTAAACAAGAAGAAGAAATAAAATAAAATAAAAATGAGTGAGTAAGAGATATAGTAGATTGAAGCAGGTACAAGAGGAGGGTAAGAAAACAGAACCATCCATTAGCTAAATATTTAACATAACCGCTTTGCTAATCAAGCTATATCATTCAAGTATGTGACTGTAAGAATCAAATTAAACTAAAAAAAAAAAAACAAGTAGAACCAACTAATAGAGAATTTTTTACCTGCAATGACGTCAAAACCCTAAAAGATTAAATAAGATGAATTTGGAATTAAGAGTTCTAGAGGTAAGTTGGATAGGAATGGATGATGACTTCCAAATGCAGAATATTGGGTTTTTGAGGTGAACAATGAACAGGGAGATTTACCAAAAAAAAAAAAGGAATTTAGGGTTTAGCACATGAAGGACGAATTGGGGGCTTCAGCAGTAAATGTCTAAAGATGGAATATAGGAGGAAAGTGAAAAAAACCCACCAATCTTGTTATATTCGGAAAAGTAATAGCATGAATAATGAGCTATTTTTAACTTCAATAACTAAAAAATAACCAAACATAGCAAGTAGACTTCCAACGATATACCACCAGGCTATCAATAGATCATTTTCTTGTGGTGGAATCTACTATATAAGCCTGAAAATATACATATTTTTTGACGATGTGAGAATTATATCTCATTCACCATTTTAAGGTTTCTAACATAAGACATGATGAAAATCTTGGTCTAATTCTAAAAGAATACCTACATTAGTATTGTAGTATTCGAACGTTCAAGAATAAAGATCATGAACTTATAATTCAAAGAATCATTGGAAATTCCATGCCGAACGTACAAGACAGCAAACAAAATAAAATGGTTGCTGCTAGATTATTTTAGTGATTTGTATTTTGTTGCAGCGATTGTTTTGTTACTACGTAATTTGATATTATTGTAATATTATAACTGATTTTTATTGTATTGTTATTCATATTACAATGCATCTAGTTAAACAATGCAAAAGAGTTAACAGTAAATTGAAACAACAAACATAAAAATACTGCTTTTAGAACTCTCATTTCCAGTTTCATACATAAGGATACTTGTTTCGCAAGCCATTCTACTTGTGTCCCTTTCAAATTTCTTTCTTATGTGATTAAAACAGGCCCTTTGCTTGCCTCTCTTCGCTTTCTATTTCATTATTTTAGACTTATATTTCCTTTTATTTTAGGACTCGGATCAAGTGATAGAAGTGTATGTTCTAAAAGCAGTGTCGCGTGCTCAACAGCTCTTAGAAAGAAGAGGAAATTTTATGCACTTTACTGATGTATTACATTTTACGGTCGGACAGTTCAGATCCCGGAAAATTTTCAATTATACTTACTTTACATTAGTTCAAAGTCGTGTATATTAATTAATACAAACTAGCTGGTTGCATAAACAGGCTTCAAAAGGATAAAAATCCATCAATAATAATATCACCTTGGGTTCCAACAACACATCAGTATGAAGTAATGAACACGGTCTTCATAAGCTATACACTTGATAAGAAGACGTATAAGCCCTCATAGGATAAGCCAGTAGAACTATACAAGTTATTGTTCCCTTGACTTTCCTGGAAAGGCAAATAATATTTGTCTTGTGGGACCAAAAATTGTGGCATGTGCACACTGACCGGTGTGCAAACACTTTGGCACTGCATGTTAAACTCTGGCAACTTGACCTCCTTCAACTGGTACCATTCATCTCGTCCTTCTTCCAGTTCCCTGGAAAACCTGTCCACCAAATTTGTATACTACCAAACACATGGATATGGCATTAAAATACAAAATGTTATCATGTATTTTAAGATGTCTACTGAAGACACAGGTTAAGATTGCCCAAATTATGTATATAATCCCTCAACTCCACCAAGATTCATATTATATACATAAAATGGATATTTCAAATTAAACATTCTTGACTTTTAACACATGAATATCATGCTTGACAAGTGTCTTTAGAGCACATGTTAACAAAATCCAAAAACAAACAGTAGTATATAGTTAACCAGCTCAAAGCCTCAAAGTAAAACATTAGATATAATGTTTAGCACTTCGTCCATCTACTAGTCTAAATCTTTAAAAGCATATAAAAGTTTAATCTGATTTCAATAATGGTGTACCTTAACTGTGTTGTTCCATCATACTCGATATTTACTCATATACCAAACATAAAAAGCAAAATATTGATTGGTGATCAAAGAAGGGTAAAAGGAAGTTATTTATTTAGGTATCCCAAAAAAAGACCACCCAGATTTCTACATTGTACAAAATAAGCACTTGAAAAGATCAAAATAAAAGGAAATATAAAAATAATCAAATTCCCCTACTCATCTCTCTCAAACTGCCTCCACTTATCTACTAAGGAGAAATCAGCTCTATGTACAAGTATCAACATCTTCAGCTGCATATCCAACAATCAAAGCGCCCTCTTCTCTTTAATATCACACAGCAACACATTTCATCCACTCCTTGCAATCCATGGATGCTCTGCAATCCAAACAGTATAATCAGTATCTAAAATACAGTCAGATTATATATCAATTACCCATCACAAGCTGCATACTGTATGTGTGAATGCATCATTACTTATATCTAACATGCTTAAAAATTTCATCCAAGAATCTAATGCATAAAAAGTGTATAACTTGCAACAGTTTCAAGCATTTGAAGAAGATAATAAACATACCTAGAACTTGTTCGGCAGATAATCTTCTATCAACGTCCTTACAAACCATCTTCCTAATCAAATCCTTCGCCTCCTTTGACACATTCGGAAAAACCCCAATTGGAAACATTAAAATACCTCTGGCAACTTTCTCGAAAACTTCAGCTGTGCTCTCTCCGTAAAAAGGAAGGACCCCACTTAACATCACGTACAAAATCACACCACAGCTCCACACGTCAATCTTTTCGTCATACTCTTTTCCTGACACTACCTCGGGGGCCATGTAATATGGAGTTCCGAAAAGATCCCTCATCTTTCCATTTTCGTTGAACGTGCCAGCGCACCCAAAATCAAGTAGCTTGATGGTATTTTCGGAATCAAACACAACATTCTCCGGTTTGATGTCTCTGTGAGCGATTCCACGCCGATGGCAGATCGATACTGCTTTTATCAAGGGCTTCAGTATTTCGGCCGCCGCATTTTCTGAGAGAGGCGCGGAAGAGGATATTTTATCGAATAGGTCAGGGCCGGAGCAAAGATCGAGGACCAGATGGATGCTACGGTCGTCCTCGTAGACTGCGTGAACGTTGACAACGTTAGGGTTTCCAACGGCGGCGAGCTGAGTTATTTTCGCCTCCAGTGAGATGGAGTGGAGATCGATAGGATCGGATATGGCTGATTTATCAACAGATTTGACAGCAAAAGAGGCGCCGTCTGAGGCGGAGGTGCAGCGATAGACTGTGCCGAACCGACCGCTGCCGATTTCAGATCCGATGATGTAGTCTTGGCTTAATTCGGCGGACATTGGCGCATAATTTGGAGGTATTTCTTTCTGACATAAAATGTTTGAATTGAGAGTGAGAGAGTAGAAATGGTATGTGGGTCCAATATATAGACGGAAGGGACGGTTATGATTGTGAGCTGATCGGACGACCTGAAATTTGTCTTTAGCGTGCACACGGATCGACCAAGAAATGCAGCAAAGTTCCCGCTTCTGCTGCATTTATGATCTTCCGTAATAAATATTTAAAGTTCCCGCTTGGCGTGTGTTTTTTGACGAATTACAAATTCATGCGTCCAATGATTTGAATAAATATTCAACCATGTATTTATTTTGAAATAATTTGCCATTGTTATGTATTTTTATTTATATGTTTCAATCTTAAATTCTTTTTTATTAGTGTGAAATTTGGATTTTGTTATCATGTAACAAAATGCAAAAATATGTAAGAAATTTATTTGTTAAATCATGGTTTTAACTACATTAAATTTGGTGATATGTACAAACAAGTATTTTGAATCTATAAAAACCTTTATTTGATAGAACTTTTTTGTTTTTTGATACTTTAAACTAAATTACCTTGTTACCGAGTAAAGTCTCAAATATGATGCACTACCCAAAATAAATAATAGTAGGTTACCCTATTGAATATGCATAACATGTGTTTATAGACGAAATACTCGCATATACATATATATATATATATATATATATAATTATAATTATAATTATAATTTCCTATGACTAACTACATGTATAAAGCCCAAGCATCGCGTTAATTAATGCATTTTCATAATTAGAATCATGCCGGCTAAACATGTTAGGAAACAACAAAATGGCTTGGTGTTGTATTTTTATGTGTGTTTATGTTAGTTCATCCAAAAAACTTATTGCTATGGAATAAATAATTTTTTTATGTTGCATACGAGTCTAAAATTGAAAATAGAATAGAAATCATGGAGAGTTGATTTGGAAACACAATCAAGTAGTTTTTATACAAACTTGATTCAAGAACTATATTCAGATGGTTGTATATATGGAAATATTTCTTATAAAGCTTTGTGTGCAAGATTGAGTTTTCCATTGAAAAAAAAGACAGAATAGAAATAATGCTTGTTGGTTTTGAGCTTTATGGCAATTAGTTAATTACTTCAGTATGAAAAAGATGAGATCGTTAACAAGTTGGGATACATTAATGAATAAACATATATTTAGACTATGATAAATATTAACTAATGCATCTATTTTTATGTGTTTGACAAAGTAGATTCTATTGGACATGTTGTCATACCACGTAACCTAATAATTTATACTATTGTGTAGCACAAGCAACGAACATGTTCAATACGAAGAAATTATGTGCTTTTATTATATTATATGAGAGAGCGAAAAACAAAGGATTATATATTAATATACAACGAAATTGTATAAGACTACGTAGAAAATCTGTAACGACCCGACGGAAATTCGACGCTTGAATTTCGACAATAATATGTAATCTCGTATTACTTGCCAAAACTAAGTATCAAAAATACCAGATAGTTAATAGAAAGAAAATTTGTAAAAACCCGTAACTTCCCCGGTGAGGAAAGCGCGGATAGTTCGAGAACAAGCCACAAAAGGACGCAGACGGAAGAACATTTCATTGTATATTACAACAATTCCATCAGAATACAAGAATATACAGAGTATAAATGAATATTACACAGAAAAATATCAAAGATTTAAATTACTTCGCAGCGGAAAATAATACAAAACACAACTAGAAGAAGATATACGGATACAAAGGTTTCCGGATATCGTTCCAGCTGTAAACCAGGATCCTGTGAATATAAATCTGCAAAACCAAAACTACTAGCCGCCCGTGACGAAAATAAGGGAACCCAGAGTTTAGGTTAAAACAATAAACTCCAGGTCAGTCATGGGACTGGTGTGAGAACTAAAACAGTCATTAATCTTTATTTTAAAGTTAGGTAAATCAAGGGACCACGCCGTATAACACGGAACGGGTTTCCTCCCAAGAATACCAGTGCATAAAACAATAGCGCAATGCTAAATAAAGAAAAATGAAGCTATTATAAGACCCAGGTCCCATCACACAATGCAACACAAGCCGGAGGATAGGGTTTTCCCTTATAATAGCCAAAGCATGCTTGATACATTAAAAACAAATCATTTGATACTATAATAAGTGTATAGTGTTTAAAATAATTTCAATCATAAATATCAATCATAGACGGCATGGGTACCATACATCATGTCGCCGTACTAGGCTCTACAATCAAAACTGCACAGTCACGTATTGGAAGTTGGATTTCCATCTGTGAACCGAGGCAAAAGATAGTCCTCTACTGAATTCGAGACTCTCTAGCCCGAGCCTCAGGCAAGTACTCTGTCAAGCCTTAGGAGCCACAGGGCCGGTCCACCGATGTGGATTAAAATGCCTGAACACTGCGTTTCCCCGCCCTTTGGGGCGTAAATGAGCCAACGAATGACTCCATCGGACCCGAATCGTCCGATCAAACCGAGGCGCCTTGCAACAGCAACAACCACATAAGTCAAACTCGTCAGGGCGTGTAAAACAACTGACACCACTCCTAACTAGAAAGAAACGCAGGCCCTCCCTGGATCCTTCTCCCGTTTTTGGTTCACAACCGGGGTGTGAGGCTCGCGAATCAACGCTACACAAAGTTATGCCACACAGGCCGTGCTTTGATCGTCAACCACAAGACTCTGCTTTTCAACAGAAGCCTTGATCATTTTCCACTTAGGCATGCCACACAGGCAATCCACTCCATGCGATTGATATCCATCGATATATAACCCCTGGGCTAATACGTCTCAGAGAAGTGCGTTAAGCAAGCCAAACAGATATATATTTAATAGAAATCAATCACACATACTAAAATCCAATGTCAGACACACAGTCCATTTACAAGTTCGTTCTGGGTCTGAACGAAACGGGAGGCACCTGGTACCCCGCATATCCATCGATCTCCAAGCACGTCTGGACACTCACTAACTGATTCCCTCCTCTTGGGTGTACGGCCCAATCAAGATCATCAGTAATTATCCAAACGATGTTGAAGACCTCCGGTCTTCGACCACCGTCTTCATCCTCGACACCACGTCGAATCAGTTATTCAGAATGGGATAAACCCGGTCTTTCTGAATAACTCGCGTATATAATAAACAAGTGTTACATAACCACAACATACGCCTTATTCCAATTCAGAATATACTTTTATTCAAATAATCTTATACTTTGGGAAAGGTTCCCATTAATTTTATCAAAGATAAATTCTTTTAAATTTATTCTTTAATCTTCTTTGAATATCAATTCAAATTAATCGGGATTAGCGAACCACACCGAAGTAATCATTTATTTTATTTCCCAATCCCAACCTATTCATCCCATGAAGTAAAACTGGTCATACTTCATATCTAGCACCACGGTGTTATCGGTAAATTCAATTACCATTTCACGTTCAAATCTAATTAAAGATTTAACTATCGCCTGGAGTAAAACTGGTGATACTCCATTCTCGATCTTTTCAATCTAATTAAAGATTCATTAAAACTCCACTTAGTTTTAATCTTTAACTAGGTTAAAGAATCAGTGTCATTTAAAACATGTTTCACGATAAACCCAAAATCACATTCCATTAATTATCGGGTTAAAGAACAAGTGTTATTTAAAACACTGTTCACGATAAACCCAAAAATCAATACCAATTCAATTCCAATTAAATATTATTTAATTGGTACATCATTAAATCTAAATAAAAAGATTTATTCTTTTCCTCAACTGGGCTTAAGAACAGTGTTAGTGAAGACACCATTCACGACAAACCCAAATCACATTTGATATTAAATACAAGGCTCTGAATAGAAAATATATCGGCTTATATTCAATATCAAATTCCACGACCAACAAATATCGTATTGGAAATAACGATATCTATATATCTTTCAAATTTCCATAACAATATATGTATCATCACGAAATCCAACATCGAAATATTCCGAAGACAATTTCGATTCAAATCCCTTCCAATTCAATTATTGGAAATTCTGGTTATATTTCAAAACCATTTCAAATTCACTTCATTTATTTCAAAAATAAATGAATTAAAATTCTAGTTTAAAACTAGTTCATTTCGATAAAAATCTATTTTTATCTTTTCAAATATGGAGTTTTTTCATCCTAATTCTTCCCAAATCATTTCTTATGATTTTACACGAATTATTACTATTTTTAATAATTTTATCAAGGCCCGTACAATCGATTTCCATCAACGGCCATCAAACTGCACTTACAGCGACCTTTTCCAAATTTGATTTGGACATAATTCCAAATCCAACCATTAGATTTCTAATTTCTAATATTCGTTAGAAAGATCTTTTCGATACGAACCCAACGGTTCCGGTTTTAGGAGAATCCGACGGTCGGATCTCCCGCAATATCCATTCGAAGTCAATGGTCGAAATTCACGAACTACCGCAGCGCGGCGCGTTCTATTCAGGCCATTATATTATATATATAATACATATAATATATACTTCGTCAGTTTCCTTTTAAAACGTGTTTTATAAATCGTTTTAAATTCGTTTTCAAAATGATTTCAACTTCCTTTTCAAATTCAAATCGAGATTGAATTTTTCAATATAAATTCGATTTAAATTCATTTCAAATTGATTTCAATTCAAATTGAATTCTGATTCAATTTCAGTTCGTTTTCAATTCAATTTCAATTCAAATTCATTTCTATTCAATTCCAATTCCAATTCATTTCTATTCAATTTCAATTTGAATTCATTTCTATTCAAAATATCAGATTTTGAAATCACTTTCGATATTCATTATAAAATGAATAAAATTGATATAAATATCGTTCACGTCAGAATGGCGTCAATCTAATCAACACGGCTTCATATATTTCTGTTTTCCAAATATTCCATTTCAAATATTTCTTTTCAAATATTCCTTCTCAAATATTTCATTCAAATATTCTATTTCAAATATTCTATTCAAAACTGGAATGAGGCCCAATCAATTACCATAGATTTTATTTCTATGGATTTCCATACAACGCATGTATATATCAACAATGACAAATAATCAACCATCATCCAAAGTGCATTGTACACTGTATAAGCATCAAATAAAAATATTCAACGCTTATAACAGTTTGTCAATCAATCGATCGACATAAAACTAATTATTGGGATTAGTGTATGTCTTATATCATCCCAATACCCGTGTGGGGTTTTCAAACAATCAAACACTGATTTTATTTGTGCTGTTGGGCGATGTGTTAAATTTATCATCCCTATCAATATCAGTCAAATGTGTGTATATAAACAAATCGTCCGATTTGTTTATTTTTATTTCATTTTAAATACACGTTAAAAAATCTATTTTCAACTATAAAATATTTTCAACTATATAAATATTTTATTTCATTTCACATCACATCACACAATCAACTACACAGCAAAATCAAACAAACAAGCATACAAGCCGTCCATGGTCTGTGGACGACGGGTGTCGGGTGCTACTAAACACCGTCTGCATCCTAGTATATATTTCGACTAGAAAAATAAATAAAAGGTGAGGAGTTCTCACCGACTAGCTAATCCAAACGCCTCGACTCTTCTTATGTAGGAAATCTTTGTCATTCTCGCCTTTTGTCACTTTCGTTGCCTGTAGCCACTACATATATAAAAATCACATTTTTATATTGTTGCTATGTATATAAAAATTCTATTTTTATACCGCTATTATATGGATAAAAATTCTATTTTTATATTGCCACTAATATAATAAAAATTATATTTTTATTACCCTACATGAATAAAAATCATATTTTTATACCGCCACTCATATAAAAATCGAATTTTTATTTCGCTTCAACATATATAAAAATCCGACCTTTTTTATTTAATCAACTATATAAAAATATGATATTTTCTACTTAATCAACTATATAAAAATATGATCTTTTCTACTTAATCAACTATACAAAAATATGATCTTTTCTACTTTAAAAATACGATCCTTTCACACAGGAAAATCTAACCTTTTTACTTTATTAGTCAAAACTTTCTAATTTAAAAAATAAATAAATTAAAAAAATCAAATCCTTTTCTATTAAGGGGAATCAGATTTATATATATATATATATATATATATATATATAAAAGAAAACAAGTAAAATTACTAAAAGAAAAACTCACTTTTACTGTTGGAGGAGGGGGGAGTGTTCACCGTCGACTGGAGGTTGTGGGGAGGGGCGTCGGACCTCGGGTGGTTGGAGGGTGGCGTGGATAGGGGGCGACGGCATCCGGAAGCTAGGGTTTCGTGGTGGTTTAATTTAGAAGAGGAGAGAGCGGGAAGAAGGGCGATGGGGGAGGAGGGGATCGCCGTTCGAGGGGGGGTCTGGCGGTGGGCGAGGCCGCCTAGGAGGGGCGCGCGCAACGAATCGATTTTGTTTTTTTTTTGTTTTTTTTTTCTGAATGAAAACGACCAGGGAAAGAGAAATGGGATGGGGGGTTGACTTTGAATATATATAATTATAAATTCTATTGTTAAATTAATTCAAAAAGAAACTTTTTATTTCGATCTTGAAACGAGACCCACCGCCTGTCGTCCATAGCTAATTACCCCCATTCCGAATACAATGGGATATGTATCGTAAGCTGATTCGACTGTTTCGATCAGTTTTCGTCAAAATCAACATATAACTCTATATATTGAATTTGAACGCCCATTTCAATTTACTGGAGTCACATACTAACTCGAAAAATTCCAAAAAAATATTTTCTAGCTTCGTATTGACGATACGGTCCTAACAAAACTAATTTCATCGAATTCTGAGACCGTTTGAAAAATGGTCATTTTTCAGTCGATTAAAATCAACTTAAACTGGTCAAACGCGTTTTCCTTTGCCACACTCACATATTGAATCGAAAAATTATGAAAATTGGAATCTAGCAATAACTACGGATCCAACAAAAGTGGTTTCGTCGAAATCCGAGGTTGTTTGCAAAATTTCCATTTTAAGGGCCTGAATTCCATAGCGACTATTCTGAATTTTCAACTGGGCATACCTTTTGATCCCCGCTATGAAATTTTGATTTTTCGAATTCGTTGGAAAGATATTCTCTATTAGCTTCTATTATTTTTGGTTTCGTTAAAATCTGGTTTATTTTGCACCCGGTACATTCATTTGAAATTTGAAATCGAATTATCGAACTACCGCGCCATTTTCAATTCCTTTTATAATTTAAAATAAATATTTATATTCTAACAACGATCTATACAACTATATACGTTCGGATTCCATTCAAAATAAATTTCTCGTCAATATTATTTAAAATAATTCATTTTAAATACTCAAAATAATTCATTTTAAATATTCAAAATTCACCAAAATTGCCAAAATAAAATTTTTAAATTGGACCAGATTTCCGGGTTATTACAATCTCCCCCACTTAAAACTTTTCGTCCCTGAAAAGGAACAAAGCCGAAAGTTGTTTAACTAATCAACTCAACTTTCATTGTTTTCGTTACGGCTTAAGTTCTTCAACTTTTCTGTTTCTAAGAACTTTTCAAATTTTTCAAAAATTTGGCTAACACCCTAAATTTTTGAAAAGTTTCGCCATAACCTCCCATGCATCGGGAGCACCGGGAAAATCCTGAAATTGCCATACAGGCCCTCTGATCTCAAAAAAGAAAAAGAAAAAGCCAAGCGGCTAGCCAATCGGCTCATAAAATCATCATCACCCAAACAAAACAGTAAATTATGGTAAACATGTACCTATTTGTCAAGCAAACAATTTTATTCTTCTGCTCTAGCCTCATTGCTATGATATGTTCAATGTAAGTACATGTATATGCATGCAAATGCAAATAATTTTCAATACAGTTCAATATTCGGTTCCATTAGGCTAAATGGTTCAAAATTTCAAACAAATAAACAAACAACACAACCAGCAATCAATTAGTGGATTAACGTTTCAAATTCATATTTTTGATACATATACAGAAAATCATGTTTTTGATGCCAATTCACAACAATAAGCCCTATCTAGTTTCGGTTCTCACACCAGTCAATTGGAAATATATAGAAATCTCACTTTCATCGCTCGAAAATAAATACTGGCGATGGTGCCCCATCACCGGAATTATCCCCGGGCAACTAGAGTGTGATTCTATAATTATCCAGTACATTAAAACTTCGAATACACGTTTGCAAGGCGTATATGCAAATTCTTCATATATTGGATTGTCCAAATTCAATATAAAATAAATAATCAAATACGAATAATTGATTTAAATTTCAAAACAATTCTTTATTTCATTTTAAAAATATACTCTTCACACTCGTTCTGGGATACCACTGATCCTATCTCTAACGAGTCATTCCCACTGGATATTACTAATCCAATTTCTGATGAATTCTTTCATTCAGTTCTACTATGTCTTGTTCTCTGAGCTCTGTAAACCAAAGCTCTGATACCAAATGTAAAAACCCGTAACTTCCTCGGTGAGGAAAGCGCGGATAGTTCGAGAATAAGCCACAAAAGGATGCATACGGAAGAACATTTCATTGTATATTACAACAATTCCATCAGAATACAAGAATATACAGAGTATAAATGAATATTACACAGAAAAATATCAGAGATTTAAATTACATTGCAGCGGAAAATAATACAAAACACAACTAGAAGGAGATATACGGATACAAAGCTTTCCGGATATCGTTCCAGCTGTAAACCAGGATCCTGTGAATATAAATCTGCAAAACAAAAACTACTATCTGCCTGTGTCGAAAATAAGGGCACCCAGAGTTTAGGTTAAAACAATAAACTCCAGACCAGTAATGGGATTGGTGTGAGAACTAAAACAGTCATTAATCTTTATTTTAAAGTTAGGTAAATCAAGGGACCACGCCGTATAACACGGAACGGGTTTCCTCCCAAGAATACCAGTGCATAAAACAATAGCGCATTGCTAAATAAAGAAAAATGAAGCTATTATAAGACCCAGGTCCCATCACACAATGCAACACAAGCCGGAGGATAGGGTTTTCCCTTATAATAGCCAAAGCATGCTTGATACGTTAAAAACAAATCATTTGATACTATAATAATTGTACAGTGTTTAAAATAATTTCAGTCATAAATATCAATCATAGACGGCATGGATACCATATATCATGTCGGCGTACTAGGCTCTACAATCAAAACCGCACAGTCACGTATTGGAAGTTGGATTTCCATCTATGAACCGAGGCAAAAGATAGTCCTCTACCGAATTCGAGACTCTCTAGCCCGAGCCTCAGGCAAGTACTCTGTCAAGCCTTAGGAGCCACAGGGCCGGTCCACCGATGTGGATTAAAATGCCTGAACACTGCGTTTCCCCGCCCTTTGGGGCGTAAATGAGCCAACGAATGACTCCATCGGACCCGGATCGTCCGATCAAACCGAGGCGCCTCGCAACAGCAACAACCACATAAGTCAAACTCGTCAGGGCATGTAAAACCACCGACGCCACTCCTAACTAGAAAGAAACGCATTCCCTCCCTGGATCCTTCTCCCGTTTTTGGTTCACAACCGGGGTGTGAGGCTCGCGAATCAACGCTACACAAAGCTATGCCACACAGGCCGTGCTTTGATCGTCAATCACAAGACTCTGCTTTTTAACAAAAGCCTTGATCATTTGCTACTTAGGCGTGCCACACAGGCAATCCACTCCATGCGATTGATATCCATCGATATATAACCCCTGGGCTCGTACGTCTCAGAGAAGCGTGTTAAGCAAGAGAATAAAATCTCTGCCGCCAAACAGATATATATTTAATAGAAATCAATCACACAAACTAAAATCCAATGTCAGACACACAGTCCATTTACAAGTTCGTTCTGGGTCTGAACGAAACCGGAGGCACCTGGTACCCCGCATATCCATCGATCTCCAAGCACGTCTGGATGCTCACTAACTGATTCCCTCCTCTTGGGTGTACGGCCCAATCAAGATCATCAGTAATTATCCAAACGATGTTGAAGACCTCCGGTCTTCGACCACCATCTTCATCCTCGACACCACGCCGAATCAGTTATTCAGAATGGGATAAACCCGGTCTTTCTGAATAACTCGCGTAAATAATAAACAAGTGTTACACAACCACAACATACGCCTTATTCCAATTCAAAATATTCTTTTATTCAAATATTCTTATACTTTGGGAAAGGTTCCCATTAATTTTATCAAAGATAAATTCTTTAAATTTATTCTATAATCTTCTTTGAATATCAATTCAAACTAATCGGGATTAGCGAACCACACTGAAGTAATCATTTATTTTATTTCCCAATCCCAACCTATTCATCCCATGAAGTAAAACTGGTCATACTTCATATCTAACACCACGGTGTTATCGGCAAATTCAATTACCATTTCACGTTCAAATCTAATTAAAGATTTAACTATCGCCTGGAGTAAAACTGGTGATACTCCATTCTCGATCTTATCAATCTAATTAAAGATTCATTAAAACTCCACTTAGTTTTAATCTTTAACTGGGTTAAAGAATCAGTGTCATTTAAAACACAGTTCACGATAAACCCAAAATCACATTCCATTAATTATCGGGTTAAAGAACAAGTGTTATTTAAAACACTGTTCACGATAAACCCAAAAATCAATACCAATTCAATTCCAATTAAATATTATTTAATTGGTACACTTCATTAAATCTAAATAAAAAGATTTAATCTTTTCCTCAACCGGGCTTAAGAACAGTGTTAGTGAAGACACCATTCACGACAAACCCAAATCACATTTGATATTAAATACAAGGCTCTGAATAGAAAATATATCGGCTTATATTCAATATCAAATTCCACGACCAACAAATATCGTATTGGAAATAACGATATCTATATATCTTTCAAATTTCCATAACAATATCTGTATCATCACGAAATCTAACATCGAAATATTCCGAAGACAATTTCGATTCAAATCCCTTCTAATTCAATTATTGGAAATTCTGGTTATATTTCAAAACCATTTCAAATTCACTTCATTTATTTCAAAAATACATGAATTAAAATTCTAGTTTAAAACTAGTTCATTTCGATAAAAATCTATTTTTATCTTTTCAAATATGGAGTTTTTTCATCCCAATTCTTCCCAAATCATTTCTTATGATTTTACACAAATTATTACTATTTTTAATAATTTTATCAAGGCCCGTACAGTCGATTTCCATCAACGGCCATCGAACTGCACTTACAACGACCTTTTCCAAATTTGATTTGGACATAATTCCAAATCCAACCGTTATATTTCTAATTTATAATATTCGTTAGAAAGCTCTTTTCGATACGAACCCAACGGTTCTGGTTTTAGGAGAATCCGCCGGTCGGATCTCCCGCAATATCCATTCGAAGTCAATGGTCGAAATTCACGAACTACCGCAGCGCGGCGCGTTCTATTCAGGCCATTATATTATATATATAATATATATATAATATATACTTCGTCGGTTTCCTTTTAAAACGTATTTTATAAATCGTTTTAAATTCGTTTTCAAAACGATTTCAACTTCCTTTTCAAATTCAAATCAAGATTGAATTTTTCAATATAAATTCGATTTAAATTGATTTCCAATTGATTTCAATTCAAATTGATTTCTGATTCAATTTCAGTTCGTTTTCAATTCAATTTCGATTCGAATTCATTTCTATTCAAAATATCAGATTTTGAAATCACTTTCGATATTCATTATAAAATGAATAAAATTGATATAAATATCGTTCACGTCAGAATGGCGTCAATCTAATCAACACGGCTTCATATATTTCTGTTTTCCAAATATTCTATTTCAAATATTTCTTTTCAAATATTCCTTCTCAAATATTTCATTCAAATATTCTATTTCAAATATTCTATTTCAAATATTCTATTCAAAACTGGAATGAGGCCCAATCAATTAACATAGATTTTATTTCTATGGATTTCCATACAACGCATGTATATATCAACAATGACAAATAATCAACCATCATCCAAAGTGCATTGTACATTGTATAAGCATCAAATATAAATATTCAACGCTTATAACAGTCTGTCAATCAATCGATCGACATACAACTAATTATTGGGATTAGCGTATGTCTTATATCATCCTAATACCCGTGTGGGGTTTTCAAACAATCAAACACCAATTTTATTTGTGTAGTTGGGCGATGTGTAAAATTTATCGTCCCTATCAATATCAGTCAAATGCGTGTATATAAACAAATCGTCCGATTTGTTTATTTTTATTTCATTTTAAATACACGTTAAAAATTCTATTTTCAACTATAAAATATTTTCAACTATATAAATATTTTATTTCATTTCACATCACATCACACAATCAACTACACAGCAAAATCAAACAAACAAGCATACAAGCCGTCCATGGTCTGTGGACGACGGGTGTCGGGTGCTACTAAACACCGTCTGCATCCTAGTATATATTTCAACTAGAAAATAAATAAAAGGTGAGGAGTTCTCACCGACTAGCTAATCCAAACGCCTCGACTCTTCTTATGTAGGAAATCTTTGTCGTTCTCGCTTTTTGTCACTTTCGTTGCCCGTAGCCACTAATATATAAAAATCACATTTTTATATTGTTGCTATGTATATAAAAATTCTATTTTTATACCACTATTATATAGATAAAAATTCTATTTTTATCTTTGTAATAACCCGAAAATCCGAGCCAATTTAAAATTTTTATTTTGGCAATTTTAGTGAATATTGAATATTTAAAATGAATTATTTTAAATAATAACGACGAGGAATTTAATTTGAATAGAATTCGAACGTATATATTATATAGATCGTCGTTAGAATATAAATATTTATTTTAAATTATAAAAGGAATTGAAAATGGCGGTAGTTCGGTAATTCGATTTCAAAATTCAAATGAATGTACCGGGTGCAAAATAAACCGGATTTTAGTAAAACCAAAAATATTTGAATTTAATTGTGAATATCTTTCCAACTAATCCGAAAAATTGAAATTTCATAGCGGGGATCAAAAGATATGCCCAGTTGAAAATCCTGAATAGTCGCTATGGAATTCTGGCCCTTAGAAATAACCATTTTGCAAACGACCTCGGTTTTCGACGAAACCACTTTTGTTGGATCCGTGATGTCAAATTATTGCTAGATCCCAATTTTCATAATTTTTCGAATCAATATGTGAGCGTGGCAAAGGAAAACGCGTTTGACCAGTTTTAGTTGATTTTAATCGACTGGAAAATGAGCATTTTTCCAATGTCTCAGAATTTGATGAAACTAGTTTTGTTAGGACCGTATCGTCAATACGAAGCTAGAAAATATTTTTCTGCAATTTTTCTAGTTAGTATATGGCCCCGGTAAATTGAAATGCGCGTTCAAAATTCAATATATAGAGTTATATTTTGATTTTGAAGAAAACTAATCGAAACGATCGAATCAGCTTATGATACATATCCCATTGTGCTCGGAATGGGGGTAATTAGCTAGGGACGACAGTCGGTGGGTTCAATTTGGGGTTAAATAGAAAAGGTAACTTTTTGATTTTTAAAATTAAATTAAATATATATAATTATTATAAACCCCACCCTTTCTCTACTCTCTCTCCCCACTTTTCAAAGTCAACTGCAGATAAAAAAAACAAAAACAAAATAAGGACGACGGATCTCGCTCCCCCCCACGACCGCTCCCTCCTCCGCCACCGTCGAAGTCGCGACCCTCCCCCTTTGGCCCCGACGCCTCCGCCCAGACTCCCACCTCGTCCACCTTCATCCGCAAGCCCCCTTCCACGAATCGAGAAGATAAGTTGCGCCCTATCCCTAGGCCGCACCTCGACCAGCGCAGCCTCCCCTCACCACCTGCGCCGCCTGCTCCACCTCCCGCGAGCGCCGTTCTCCCCCACCAGCGGCCAAGACCCAATCCCCTCAATGAATGTGAGTTTTAATTTATTTCCATTTAGTTTTATTATTAAATCCGAATTTAATTTCTTTTATTTTCAGTTTTTTTTGTTATATGAGTTAAAGTGAAAGGCGAGATTTTTAGTAAGTGAAAGGCGAGATTTTTAGTAAGTAAAAGGCGATATTTTTAGTATGTAAAAGATGGGATTTTTTATATGAATAGCATAATAAAAATATGATTTTTACATTAGTAGAAGATAAAAATATGTTTTTTATATAGTGGCAATAATAAAAATTCGATTTTTATATATTGAATAGCGAAGTAAAAATTCGATTTTTATATATTGAACAGCGAAGTAAAAATCCGATTTTTATATATTGAATAGCGAAGTAAAAATTCGATTTTTATATATTGAACAGCGAAGTAAAAATCCGATTTTTATATATTGAATAGCGAAGTAAAAATTCGATTTTTATATATTGAATAACGAAGTAAAAATTCGATTTTTATATATTGAACAGCGAAGTAAAAATCCGATTTTTATATATTGAATAGCGAAGTAAAAATTCGATTTTTATATATTGAATAGCGAAGTAAAAATTCGATTTTTATATATTGAACAGCGAAGTAAAAATTCGATTTTTATATATGTAGTGAATACGGATGACGAAGGTGACGAAAGAAGAAACGACGAAGACTTGTACATTTGAAGAGTTGAGGCGTTTGGATTAGCTAATCGGTGAGAACTTCTCACCTTTTAATTTTGTTTTTCTAGTTAAAAATATATACTAGGATGCAGACGGTGTTTAGTAGCACCCGACACCCGTCGTCCACAGACCATGGACGGCTTGTATGCTTGTTTGTTTGATTTTGATGTGTAGTTGATTGTGTGATGTGATGTGAAATGAAATAAAATATTTTATAGTTAAAAATAGAATTTTTAACGTGTATATGAAGTAAAATAAACAAATCGGACGATTTGTTTATATACATACATTTGACTGATATTGATTGGGACGATAAATTTTACACATCGCCCAACTGCACAAATAAAATCTGTGTTTGATTGTTTGAAACCCCACACGGGTATTGGGATGATATTTGACGTACACTAATCCCGATTGTTTAGGTGTATGTCGATCGATTGATTGATAGACTGTTATAAGCATTGAATATTTATATTTGATGCTTATACAGTGTAGAATGCACTTTGGATGATGGTTGATTATTCGTCGTTGTTATTGTATACATGTGTTGTAGAAAATCCATATAATTAACATTATATGGTAATTGATTGGGCCTCATTCCATATTTGAAAAAGAAATATTTGAAAAAGAAATATTTGAAATAGAAATATTTGAATAGAAATATTTGAAATAGAATATTTGAAAATAAAAATATATTAAGCCGTGTTGATTAGATTTACGCCATTTTGACGTGAACGATATTTATATCGATTTTATTCATTTTATAACGAATATCGAAAGTGATTTCAAAATCTGATATTTTGAAAAGAATTAAAATTCGAATTAAATTGAATAGAAAGGAATTCGAATTGAATTGAAAACGGACTGAAATTGAAATAAAAATTGATTTGAATTGAAATCAATTTGAAATGGATTTAAAACGAATTTATAAGAAGAAATTCAATTTTGATTTGAATTTGAAAGGAAGCTGAAATCGTTTCGAAAACGAATTTAAAACGATTTATAAATTACGTTTTAAAAAGAAATCGACGAAGTATATATTATATATATTATATAATGGCCTGAATAGAACGCGCCGCGCCGCGGTAGTTCGCGAATTTCGACAATTGACTTCGAACGGATATTACGGGAGATCCGACCGTCGGATTCTCCTAAAACCAGAACCGTTGGGTTCGTATCGAAAAGAGATTTTTAACGAATATTATAAATTAGAAATATAACGGTTGAATTTGGAATTATGTCCAAATCAAATTTGGAAAAGGTCGCTGTAAGTGCAGTTCGATGGCCGTTGATTGAAATCGACTGTACGGGCCTTGATAAAATTATTAAAAATAGTAATAATTTGTGTAAAATCATAAGAAATGATTTGGGAAGAATTGGGATGAAAAAACTTCATATTTGAAAAGATAAAAATAGATTTTTATCGAAATGAACTAGTTTTAAACTAGAATTTTAATTCATTTATTTTTGAAATAAATGAAGTGAATTTGAAATGGTTTTGAAATATAACCAGAATTTCCAATAATTGAATTGGAATAGATTTGAATCGAAATTGTCTTCGGAATGTTTCGATGTTGGATTTCGTGATGATACAGATATTGTTATGGGAATTTGAAAGATATATTTATATCGTTATTTCCAATACGATATTTGTTAGTCGTAGAGTTTGATATTGAATATAAGCCGACATAATTTCCATTCAGAGCCTTGCATTTAATATCAAATGTGATTTGGGGTTTGTCTTGAATGGTGTCTTCATTAACACTTTTCTTAAGCCCGGTTGAGAAAAAGATTAAATCTTTTTATTTAGATTTAATGAAGTGTACCAATTAAATAATATTTAATTGGAATTGAATTGGTATTGATTTTTGGGTTTATCGTGAATAGTGTTTTAAATAACACTTGTTCTTTAACCCGATAATCAATGAAATGTGATTTTGGGTTGTCGTGAACGGTATTTTCAATAATACTGTTCTTAGACCCAAAGGAGTTAAGAAAAATTCAGAAACTAACTGGAGATTAGTTGAGTTGAATATTTTCTGGGGTATTGATCTGATGTTGGTTTCGGCCTTCAGGGTTAATACTTAGGAAACTGCTCACTTGCTAACTCACGGTTAGGGACTGAATGAAATGTGAGGTGATTTTGGGTTTATCGTGAACCGTGTTTTAAATGACACTGATTCTTTAACCCAGTTACAGATTAAAACTAAGTGGAGTTTTAATGAATCTATAATTAGATTGAAATAATCGAGAATGGAGTATCACCAGTTTTACTCCAGGCGATAGTTAAATCTTTAATTAGATTTTAACGTGAAATGGTAATTGAATTTGCCGATAACACCGTGGTGTTAGATATGAAGTATGACCAGTTTTACTTCATGGGATGAATAGGTTGGGATTGGGAAATTAAAACAAATGATTACTTCGGTAAGGTTCGTTAATCCCGACTAGTTGAATCGAAATTCAAAAGAAGATTAAAGAATAAATTCAAGGAATTTATCTTTGATAAAATTAATGGGAACCTTTCCCTATGAATGTGAAATTTAGAAACTAACTGTCGGTTAGCTAAGCAGAATAGTTTTCTGGATATTGATCTGATGTTGGTTTCGGCCTTCGGGGTTAATATTTGGGGAATTATTCCCTTGTTAATTTACAGTTAGTGACTGATGAATTGGAATGAGGCGTATGTTGTGTTTGTGTAACACTTGTTTATTATATACGCGAGTTATTCGGAAAGACCGGGTTTATCCCATTCTGAATAACTGATACGACGATAAGTCGAAGATGGAGACGGTGGTCGAAGACCGGAGGTCTTCACGTCGTTTGGGTGATTACTAATGATCTTGATTGGGATGTACACCCAAGAAGATGGAAACAGTCAGTGATCATCCAGACGTACTTGGAGATCGATGGATATGCGGGGTACTTGGTGCCTCCGGTTTCGTTTAGACCCAGAACGAACTTGTAAATGGACTGTGTGTCTGACATTGGATTTTAGTCTGTGTGATTGATTTCTATTAAATATATATCTGTTTGGCGGCGGAGAATTTATTCTCTTGCTTAATGCCCTTCTCTGAGACGTACGAGCTCAGAGGTTATATATTGATGGATATCAAACGCATGGAGTGAATTGCCTGTGTGGCATGCCTAAGTGGCGAATGATCAAGGCTTTTGTGGAAAAGCAAAGTCTTGTGGTTGATGATCAAAGCACGGCCTGTGTGGCGTAGCTTTGTGTAACGTTGATTCGCGAGCCTCACACCCCAGTGTGAACCAAAACGGGAGAGGACTTCAGGAAGGGCATGCGTTTCTTTCTAGCTAGAAGTGGCGTCAGTGGTTTTACACGCCCTGACGAGTTTGACTTATGTGGTTGTTGCTGTTGCGAGGCGCATCGGTTTGATCGGACGATCCGGGTCCGATGGAGTCATTCGTTGGCTCATTTACGCCCCATAGGGTGGGGAAACGCATGTTCAGGGTTTAAGTTTAATCCACATCGGTGGACTGGCCCTGAGGATCCAAGGGTCCACCTGAATCTGGGTCCTGAGACACGGGCTAGGGCGTCTCGAATCGGTAGAGGACTATCTTTTGCCTCGGTTCACAGATGGAAATCCAATTTCCAAATACGTGACATTTGCGGTTTTATTTTTAGAGCCTAGTATGGCGACATAGTGGGATATGGCACTTATGCCGTCTATGATTGATACTTATGATTTGAAGTTGTTTTATACACTACGCACTTATAATAGTATCAAATGATTTGTTTTAAACGTATCAAGCATTCTTGGCTATTATAAGGTAAAAACCCTATCCTCCGACTTGCGTTGCATTGTGTGATGGGAACTGGGTCTTATAATAGCTTTATTGTTCTTTATTTAGCATTGCGCTGTTGTTTTATGCACTGGTATTCTTGGGAGGAAGCCCGTTCCGTGTTATACGGCGTGGTCCCTTGATTTACCTAACTTTAAAATAAAGATTAATAACTGTTTTAGTTCTCACACCAGTCACATGACTGACCTGGAGTTTATTGTTTTAACCTAAACTCTGGGTGCCCTTATTTTGACAATGGCAGCTAGTAGTTTTGGTTTTGCAGATTTATATTCACAGGATCCTGGTTTACAGCTAGAATGATATCCGGAAAGCTTTGTATCCGTATATCTCCTTCAGTTGTGTATTGTATTTTTTTCCGCTGCTATGTATTCAAATGTAATTTAAATCTCTGATATTTCTGTGTAATATTGATTCATTTATACTCTGTATATTCTTGTATTCTGATGGAATTGTTGTAACATACAATGTAATGTTCTTCCGTCTGCGTTCTTCATTGGCTTGTTCTCGAACTATCCGTGCTTTCCTCACCGTGGAAGTTACGGGTTTTTACATTTGGTATCAGAGCTTTGGTTTACAAAGCTCAGAGAACATGACACATTAGAACCATACAAAAGAATTCATCATATATTGGATTAGTAACATCCAATGAGAATGACTCGTTAGAGATGGGATCAGTAGTATCCTATAACGAGTGTGAAGAGTATATTTTTAAAGTGAAAACAATCTTTGTTTTGAAAATTTAAATCAATTATTCATACTTGGTTATTTATTTATATTGATGTGGACAATCCAGTATATATAGATTTTGCGTATTCGTCTGATCCGCTTGTATTCGAAGTTTTGATATATTGGGTAGATATAGAATCACATTCTAGTCGCCGGAGGGAATTCTGATGATTGATGCATCATCATCAAAATTTATGTTCGAGTGACGAAAGTGAGATTTCTGTATATTTCCTATTGACTGGTGTGAGAACCAAAATTAGATAGGTCTTATTGTTGTGATTTTGCATCAAAAATCTGATTTTTTGACTATATATCAAAGTTATGAATTTGAAATGATAATTCACTAATTGATTGCTGATTTTGTTGTTTGATTAATTAAATGTTGAACCTTCAGCCAAATTGACCAAAAAGTGAATTGTATTGAAATTTGGTCGCATTTGCTTGCATATACATGTACTTACATTGAACAGGTCATAGCAAGGAGGCTAGAGCAGAAGAATAAAATTTGTTTACCCGACAAATAGGTACATGTTTACCATAATTTACTGTTTTGTTTGGGTGATGATGATTTTATGAGCCGATTGGCTTTTTTTTTTTTTTTTTTTTTTTTTTTTTTTTGAGATCAGAGGGCCTGTATGGCAATTTCGGGATTTTCCCGGTGCTCCCGGTGCAGGGGAGGTTATGGCGAAATTTTTCGAAAATTTAGGGTGTTAGCCAAATTTTTGAAAAAATTGAAAAGTTCTTAGAAACTAGAAAGTTGAAGAACTTAAGCTGTAATGAAAATATGGAAAGTTGAGTTAATTAGTTAAACAACTTTCGACTTCGTTCCTTTTCGGGGACGAAAAGTTTTAAGTGGGGGAGATTGTAATAACCCGAAAATCCGAGCCAATTTAAAAATTTTATTTTGGCAATTTTAGTGAATATTGAATATTTAAAATGAATTATTTTAAATAATAACGACGAGGAATTTAATTTGAATAGAATTCGAACGTATATATTATATAGATCGTCGTTAGAATATAAATATTTGTTTTAAATTATAAAAGGAATTGAAAATGACGCGGTAGTTCGATAATTCAATTTCAAAATTCAAATGAATGTACAGGATGTAAAATAAACCGGATTTTAGTGAAACCAGAAATATTTGAATTTAGTTGTGAATATCTTTCCAACGAATCCGAAAAATTGAAATTTCATAGCGGGGATCAAAAGATATGCCCAGTTGAAAATCCTGAATAGTCGCTATGGAATTCTGGCCCTTAAAAATAGCCATTTTGCAAACGACCTCGGTTTTCGACGAAACTACTTTTGTTGGATCCGTGATGTCAAATTATTGCTAGATCCCAATTTTCATAATTTTTCGAATCAATATGTGAGCGTGGCGAAGGAAAATGTGTTTGACCAGTTTCAGTTGATTTTAATCGACTGGAAAATGGCCATTTTCCAACGTTCTCAGAATTTGACGAAACTAGTTTTATTAGGACTGTATCGTCAATACGAAGCTAGAAAATATTTTTCTGGAATTTTTCAAGTTAGTATGTGGCCCCGGTAAATTGAAATGCGCGTTCAAAATTCAATATATGGAGTTATATTTTGTTTTTGACGAAAACTGATCGAAACGATCGAATCAGCTTATGATACATATCCCATTGTGCTCGGAATGGGGGTAATTAGCAAGGGACGACAGTCGGTGGGTTCAATTTGGGGTTAAATAGAAAAGGTAACTTGTTGATTTTTAAAATTAAAATTAAATATATATAATTATTATAAACCCCGAACTTTCTCTACTCTCTCTCCCCACTATTCAAAGTCAACTGCAGATAAAAAAACAAAAAAAACATAAAAAAAAAACAAAATAAGGACGATGGATCTCGCTGCCCCCCCACGACTTCTCCCTCCTCCGCCACCGTCGAAGTCGCGACCCTCCCCCTTTGGCCCCGACGCCTCCACCCAGACTCCCACCTCGTCCACCTTCATCCGCGAGCCCCCTTCCACGAATCGAGAAGATAAGCCGCGCCCCATCCCTAGGCCGCACCTCGACCACCGCAGCCTCCCCTCACCACCAGCGCCGCCTGCTCCACCTCCCGCGAGCGCCGTTCTCCCCCCACCAGCGGCCAAGACCCAATCCCCTCAATGAATGTGAGTTTTAATTTATTTCCATTTAGTTTTATTATTAAATCCGAATTTAATTTCTTTTATTTTATTTTCAGTTTTTTTTGTTATATGAGTTAAAGTGAAAGGCGAGATTTTTAGTAAGTGAAAGGCGAGATTTTTAATAAGTAAAAGGCGAGATTTTTAGTAAGTAAAAGGCGAGATTTTTAGTATGTAAAAGATGGGATTTTTTATATGAATAGCATAATAAAAATATGATTTTTATATTAGTAGAAGATAAAAATATGATTTTTATATAGTGGCAATAATAAAAATTCGATTTTTATATATTGAATAGCGAAGTAAAAATTCGGTTTTTATATATTGAACAGCGAAGTAAAAATCCAATTTTTATATATTGAATAGCGAAGTAAAAATTCGATTTTTATATATTGAACAGCGAAGTAAAAATCCGATTTTTATATATTGAACAGCGAAGTAAAAATCCGATTTTTATATATTGAACAGCGAAGTAAAAATTCGATTTTTATATATTGAATAGCGAAGTAAAAATTCGATTTTTATATATTGAACAGCGAAGTAAAAATCCGATTTTTATATATTGAATAGCGAAGTAAAAATTCGATTTTTATATATTGAATAGCGAAGTAAAAATTCGATTTTTATATATTGAACAGCAAAGTAAAAATTCGATTTTTATATATGTAGTGAATACGGATGACGAAGGTGACGAAAGAAGAAACGACGAAGACTTCTACATTTGAAGAGTCGAGGTGTTTGGATTAGCTAATCGGTGAGAATTTCTCACCTTTTAATTTTGTTTTTCTAGTTAAAAATATATACTAGGATGCAGACGGTGTTTAGTAGCACCCGACACCCGTCGTCCACAGACCATGGACGGCTTGTATGATTGTTTGTTTGATTTTGATGTGTAGTTGATTGTGTGATGTGATGTGAAATGAAACAAAATATTTTATAGTTAAAAATAGAATTTTTAACGTGTATATGAAATAAAATAAACAAATCGGACGATTTGTTTATATACACACATTTGACTGATATTGATTGGGACGATAAATTTTACACATCGCCCAACTACACAAATAAAATCTGTGTTTGATTGTTTGAAACCCCACACGGGTATTGGGATGATATTTGACGTACACTAATCCCGATTGTTTAGGTGTATGTCGACCGATTGATTGACAGACTGTTATAAGCATTGAATATTTATATTTGATGCTTATACAGTGTAGAATGCACTTTGGATGATGGTTGATTATTCATCGTTGTTATTGTATACATGTGTTGTAGAAAATCCATATAATTAACATTATATGGTAATTGATTGGGCCTCATTCCATATTTGAAAAAGAAATATTTGAATAGAAATATTTGAAATAGAATATTTGAAAATAAAAATATATGAAGCCGTGTTGATTAGATTTACGCCATTTTGACGTGAACGATATTTATATCGATTTTATTCATTTTATAACGAATATCAAAAGTGATTTCAAAATCTGATATTTTGAAAAGAATTGAAATTCGAATTAAATTGAATAGAAAGGAATTCGAATTGATATTGAATTGAATTGAAAACGGACTGAAATTGAAATAAAAATCGATTTGAATTGAAATCAATTTGAAATGGATTTAAAACGAATTTATAAGGAGAAATTCAATTTTGATTTGAATTTGAAAGGAAGCTGAAATCGTTTCGAAAATGAATTTAAAACGATTTATAAATTACGTTTTAAAAGGAAATCGACGAAGTATATATTATATATATAATATAATGGCCTGAATAGAACGCGCCGCGCCGCGGTAGTTTGCGAATTTCGACCATTGACTTCGAACGGATATTACGAGAGATCCGACCGTCGGATTCTCCTAAAATCGGAACCGTTGGGTTCGTATCGAAAAGAGCTTTCTAACGAATATTGAAAATTATAAATCTAACGGTTGGATTTGGAATTATGTCCAAATCAAATTTGGAAAAGGTCGCTGTAAGTGCAGTTCGATGGCCGTTGATGGAAATCGACTGTACGGGCCTTGATAAAATTATTAAAAATATCAGTAATTTGTGTAAAATCATAAGAAATGATTTGGGAAGAATCGGGATGAAAAACTCCATATTTGAAAAGATAAAAATAGATTTTTATCGAAATGAACTAGTTTTGAACTAGAATAGTAATTTATTTATTTTTAAGTAAATAAATTGGATTTGAAATGGTTTTGAAAATAACCAGAATTTCCAATAATTGAATTGGAATAGATTTGAATCGAAACTGTCTTCGGAATATTTCGATGTTGGATTTCGTGATGATACAGATATTGTTATGGGAATATGAAAGATATATTTATATCGTTATTTCCAATATGATATTTGTTAGTCGTAGAGTTTGATATTGAATATAAGCCAATATAATTTATATTTAGAGCCTTGCATTTAATATCAAATGTAATTTGGGTTTGTCGTGAATGGTGTCTTCATTAACACTTTTCTTAAGCCCAGTTGAGAAAAAGATTAAATCTTTTTATTTCGATTTAATGAAGTGTACCAATTAAATAATATTTAATTGGAATTGAATTGGTATTGATTTTTGGGTTTATCGTGAACAGTGTTTTAAATAACACTTGTTCTTTAACCTGATAATCAATGAAATGTGATTTTGGGTTGTCGTGAACGGTATCTTCAATAATACTGTTCTTAGACCCAAAGGAGTTAAGAAAAATTCAGAAACTAACTGGAGATTAGTTGAGTTGAATGGTTTCTGGGGTATTGATCTGATGTTGGTTTCGGCCTTCATGGTTGATACTTAGGGAACTGCTCACTTGCTAACTCACGGTTAGGGACTGAATGAAATGTGAGGTGATTTTGGGTTTATCATGAACCGTGTTTTAAATGACACTGATTCTTTAACCCCAGTCACAGATTAAAACTAAGTGGAGTTTTAATGAATCTTTAATTAGATTGAAATAATCGAGAATGGAGTATCACTAGTTTTGCTCCAGGCGATAGTTAAATCTTTAATTAGACTTGAACGTGAAATGGTAATTGAATTTACCGATAACACCGTGGTGTTAGATATGAAGTATTACCAGTTTTACTTCATGGGATGAATAGGTTGGGATTGGGAAATTAAAACAAATGATTACTTCGGTAAGGTTCGTTAATCCCGACTAGTTGAATCGAAATTCAAAAGAAGATTAAAGAATAAATTTAAGGAATTTATCTTTGATAAAATTAATGGGAACCTTTCCCTATGAATGTGAAATTTAGAAACTAACTGTCGGTTAGCTAAGCAGAATGGTTTTCTGGATATTGATCTGATGTTGGTTTCGGCCTTCGGGGTTAATATTTGGGGAATTATTCTCTTGTTAATTTACGGTTAGTGACTGATGAATTGGAATGAGGTGTATGCTGTGTTTATGTAACACTTGTTTATTATATACATGAGTTATTCGGAAAGACCGGGTTTATCCCATTCTGAATAACTGATACGACGATAAGTCGAAGATGAAGACGGTGGTCGAAGACCGGAGGTCTTCACGTCGTTTGGGTGATTACTGATGATCTTGATTGGGATGTACACTCAAGAAGATGGAAACAGTCGGTGATCATCCAGACGTACTTGGAGATCGATGGATATGCGGGGTACTAGGTGCCTCCGGTTTCGTTCAGACCCAGAACGAACTTGTAAATGGACTGTGTGTCTGACATTGGATTTTAGTCTGTGTGATTGATTTCTATTAAATATATATCTGTTTGGCAGCGGAGAATTTATTCTCTTGCTTAATGTCCTTCTCTGAGACGTACGAGCTCAGGGGTTATATATTGATGGATATCAAACGCATGGAGTGAATTGCCTGTGTTGCATGCTTAAGTGGCGAATGATCAAGGCTTTTGTGGAAAAGCAAAGTCTTGTGGTTGATGATCAAAGCACGGCCTGTGTGGCGTAGCTTTGTGTAACGTTGATTCGCGAACCTCACACCCCGGTGTGAACCAAAACGGGAGAGGGCGTCAGGGAGGGCATGCGTTTCTTTCTAGCTAGAAGTGGCGTCAGTGGTTTTACACGCCCTGACGAGTTTGACTTATGTGGTTGTGCTGTTGCGAGGCGCCTCGGTTTGATCGGACGATCCGGGTCCGATGGAGTCATTCGTTGGCTCATTTACGCCCCATAGGGCGGGGAAACGCATGTTCAGGGTTTAAGTTTAATCCACATCGGTGGATTGGCCCTGAGGATCCAAGGGCCTACCTGAGTCTGGATCCTGAGACACGGGCTAGAGCGTCTCGAATCGGTAGAGGACTATCTTTTGTCTCGGTTCACAGATGGAAATCCAATTTCCAAATACGTGACATTTGCGGTTTTATTTGTAGAGCCTAGTATGGCGACATAGTGGGATGGGGCACTTATGCCGTCTATGATTGATACTTATGATTTGAAGTTGTTTTATACACTATGCACTTATAATAGTATCAAATGATTTGTTTTAAACGTATCAAGCATTCTTGGCTATTATAAGGTAAAAACCCTATCCTACGGCTTGCGTTGCATTGTGTGATGGGAACTGGGTCTTATAATAGCTTCATTGTTCTTTATTTAGCATTGCGCTGTTGTTTTATGCACTGGTATTCTTGGGAGGAAGCCCGTTCCGTGTTATACGGCGTGGTCCCTTGATTTACCTAACTTTAAAATAAAGATTAATAACTGTTTTAGTTCTCACACTAGTCACATGTCTGACTTGGAGTTTATTGTTTTAACCTAAACTCTGGGTGCCCTTATTTTGACACGGGCAGCTAGTAGTTTTGGTTTTGCAGAGTTATATTCACAGGATCCTGGTTTACAACTGGAATGATATCCGGAAAGCTTTGTATCCATATATCTCCTTCAGTTGTGTATTGTATTATTTTCCGCTGCTATGTATTCAAATGTAATTTAAATCTTTGATATTTCTGTGTAATATTGATTCATTTATACTCTGTATATTCTTGTATTCTGATGGAATTGTTGTAATATACAATGTAATGTTCTTCCGTCTGCGTTCTTCTGTGGCTTGTTCTCGAACTATCCGCGCTTTCCTCACCGGGGAAGTTACGAGTTTTTACAATCTTGCCACTAATATAATAAAAATTATATTTTTATTACCCTACATGAATAAAAATCATATTTTTATACCGCCACTCATATAAAAATCGAATTTTTATTTCGCTTCAACATATATAAAAATCTGACCTTTTCTATTTAATCAACTATATAAAAATATGATCTTTTCTACTTAATCAACTATATTAGAATATGACCTTTTCTACTTAATCAACTATATAAAAATATGATCTTTTCTACTTTAAAAATACGATCCTTTCACACAGGAAAATCTAACCTTTTTACTTTATTAGTCAAAACTTTCTAATTTAAAAAATAAATAAATTAAAAAAAATCAAATCATTTTCTATTAAGGGAATCATATTTTTTTATATATATAAAAGAAAACAAATAAAATTACTAAAAGAAAAACTCACTTTTACTGTTGGAGGAGGGGGGGGGGGGAGTGTTCACCGTCGACTGGAGGTTGTGGGGAGGGGCGTCGGACCTTGGGTGGTTGGAGGGTGGCGTGGATAGGGGGCGGCGGCATCAGGAAGCTAGGGCTTCGTCATGGTTTAATTTAGAAGAGGAGAGAGAGGGAAGAAGGGCGATGGGGGAGGAGGGGATCGCCGTTCGAGGGGGGATCTGGCGGTGGGCGGCGCCGCCTACGAGGGGCGCGCGCGACGAATCGATTTTGTTTTGTTTTTTTTGTTTTGTTTTTTTTCTTCTGAAGGAAAACGATCGGGGAAAGAGAAATGGGATGGGGGGTTGACTTTGAATATATATAATTATATATTCTATTGTTAAATTAATTCAAAAAGAAACTTTTTATTTCGATCTCGAAACTAGACCCATCGCCTGTCGTCCGTAGCTAATTACCCCCATTCCGAACACAATGGGATATGTATCGTAACCTGATTCGACTGTTTCGATCAGTTTTCGTCAAAATCAACATATAACTCTATATATTGAATTTGAACGCGCATTTCAATTTACTGGGGTCACATACTAACTCGAAAAATTCCAGAAAAATATTTTCTAACTTCGTATTGACGATACGGTCCTAACAAAACTAATTTCGTCGAATTCTGAGACCGTTTGAAAAATGGTCATTTTCCAGTTGATTAAAATCAACTTAAATTGGTCAAACACGTTTTCCTTTGCCACGCTCACATATTGAATCGAAAAATTATGAAAATTGGAATCTAGCAATAACTTGACATCATGGATCCAACAAAAGTGGTTTCGTCGAAATCCGAGGTCATTTGCAAAATTTCCATTTTTAAGGGCCTGAATTCCATAGCGACTATTCAGAATTTTCAACTGGGCATAACTTTTGATCCCCGCTATGAAATTTTGATTTTTCAGATTCGTTTGAAAGATATTCTCTATTATCTTCTATTATTTTTGGTTTCGTTAAAATCCGGTTTATTTTGCACCCGGTACATTCAATTGAAATTTGAAATCGAATTATCGAACTACCGCGCCATTTTCAATTCCATTTATAATTTAAAATAAATATTTATATTCTAACGACGATCTATACAACTATATACGTTCGGATTCCATTCAAAATAAATTTCTCGTTGATATTATTTAAAATAATTCATTTTAAATATTCAAAATTCACCAAAATTGCCAAAATAAAAATTTTAAATTGGCCCAGATTTCCGGGTTATTACAAAATTAGAATGTGAAAAAAGAAAGAAATATTAGAATAGAGGAAGGAGAAGACTTATTATCTAAACTTCAAAATATTTCAATAATTGAAACAAAGCCCTTTGCTTCTTATAGTAACTATAAGGGTATTCTCGAAACCATTTTATTATCAATACATAGAAGATATCTTATATCCATATCCAAATTTCCATTGTAAATACCATTTGCAAAACATTTGCTAAAACCATTGTTCATTATCTAAAACTGGAAACAAAGTCCTTTTTTATAAAAATATAAGCTTACTAACCAAATCAATTCAACTTATCGTTTGTAAAACAACCTTATGGATTTCGTCTCCAACATCATTACCATTTCTTAGGTCATTCATTTATTTTCAATTTGCCAACACTTTGCAAATTGTTGAAAGACTTCCATTAGCATATTCTTAAGTCAATTAGCCAATATTAAAACTTCTACTTGGAAATCTCTTTAATATAAGAAATCCCATTTATCACTCTTTCCTATATAATTCAGCTCATATATGTAATTCCATTTAACTTTACTTTTGACGACGTACTGTTTTCATTATTTAGAAAATAGTGCTTTTATACTTAACTGAATAATATAAGTATAATCACACATGTATTTGGGCCAAACCAATGTTAAATTATTACATTGTTTGTTTTAAATCCCAATAATTTTTAATTGCATTTCAAAACCTTGCAAATAAGTTGCAATATTCCTCTTATGAAAATAATAAACTAATTTCAACACCCTTTGCCATTACAATGTAATATCATCCCTCGATAATAGCGAAATCATTCAAGTTGGGGTATTTTAATTACCTCTCACACCCTGATCGACAACGTTCTTATCTTGAGATAGATAAAAGTTTGTAATTCAAAACTAACATTAATAATAACATCGATTTTATTTACTATTTAATTATGGTTTTACAAACCATTTCTTATAACTGAAAAATTCCCTTTACTTAATAATCGTAAGATAAATTACTTTTGGATTATCGATAAACATTGCTTTTACAACATGGTTTTATTGACCCTTTCTATTTTGGAATTATCTTCTCAAATATAATAATTATTACTTAATTCATTCATTAAGTAAACTTCTACCAAGCATCACCTTTTTAACTTAAAACCCTTTTTATCTCAACTCATTTTGCTTAATTCAAAAATTAAGTAAAATATTCATTTCAAAACAACCACATTAGCTCAAATCTCATTTATAACTTCGTTTATGAAACTCGGATTTTATTATCAAATCCATTCATAAATTCCTCTTACAATTTAATGAAAACCCATCCCCAACTCGATTACTTCGTTAAATGAATTTCATTCAAGAAATGTAATCACTTTAATTAATAATAATTAACTTCATCATTTATTGAAGCAAAAGTAATTTACTTTATATTTAACTAAAATAGGATAATTAATCACTCAGCGAAATTATTAAACAATATTACATCATTTATGATTATCATAATCATTTTTAAACATCGCTAATTAAGAGTAAATTATATTTAAGAAATCTTATTAAAACAATTATTTGTTAAACTATTCCATTAGATAAATTTTGAAATCAATAACCAATTACAAATTAAAACGTTGACTTAGTCAACTTGAAATCATGAGTTATTTGTTAATTGATTCCAATTACTTCTTTCCATTAGATTAATATAATTAACCTAATAATATCGCTTCATCGTTTTATAAAACAATTATTGTAATACCCCTAAGTCCCTCATCATGGAAACATGTGTGAAGTGGGTACTTATATGGTAGAGCCCATCTCTTACTAACGCCGAGGCCTTTTGAGGAACAAAATCCCACACCTATACGGTGGCTAAGTTGGGGACAATATCTTGCATGAACGGAGGTGCGGGCTGTTACAGTGGTATCAGAGCCAATACCCAGCCGGAATTGTGGCTCCTGTGTGGACCACAACGCCTGGGTGAGGTGTTTGTGAGCCAACGGGGACGTTGGACTCTGTAGGAGGGGAGAATGTAATACCCCAAAGTCCCACATCATGGAAACATGTGTGAAGTGGGTACTTATATAGTAGAGCCAATCTCTTACTAACGCCGAGGCCTTTTGAGGAACAAAACCCCACACCTATACGGTGGCTAAGTTGGGGACAATCTCTTGCATGAACGGAGGTGCGGGCTGTTACAATTCTTCTAAATTATTAACCTTTTGGTTAATATCTAGCTTACTTGGTTATAAAATTTATTAAAATATCAAAATTACTGTACATAGCATTTTATAACTATCTTTGTAAAAACACATTTATAGATAACGATTTATTTATATACTTCTAATTTTATAAATAAATATAATTTAAAACCTCACTTTAGTTATAAAAATAATTTTATAACATTAAATACGTCGATTCGCCTGATGGCAATCAACGTCTCAAAAAGATATAAACCTGAAAATATTTCAACTTAGATTTAAAATTGATTCAACAATTTCTTATTTTAACAACGGTATTAAAGAACAAAACAACTACTAAAATACCAAACCGTGAACTAAGGGTTTATTTCATCCAATTTCACAACCAACCAAATATATTCACACATATGATAAACATTATCAATATATGATAAACAATATCAATATTATTGAGGAATCTTATTGGATTCCTCTAACCTGTCTTTTCCTACATTCAACATTTCAATATAGATCATAATATATGAAATTTAACAAATAGTGGTGAGGAATCTTGTTGGATCCCTCCAGCCTGTTTTCCTTGCATCACAAACACATTACCTCAAAATAATCATTCCATTTCAATATACTGATATAATTTCCAACAATTAACCAATAACAGTACTTCAAGCATCCTATCTTTGAATTTAATACATTTATATTATTATAAACGTAACCAAAAAGGTAAGTTATCTTATATGGAAATAATCGCTAAAATAATGATTTGGTTTCAATTAAGTTAAACGAATGTTTAATTTAACCAATTCAATTAATATATATATATATATATATATTCAGTACACATCAAACAATTATCAACCATAGCACACAAATAAAAATCCCGACTTATATGAATTATAAGTGGGTCAAACTGAGTGAGTTATACTCACTTTGATTCCGCTTGTTGCTAAAGCGATTCTGTTTCCAGTTAAATTAAACGAGTGTTTAATTTTCTATAAATTCCAGCTTCTTCCATCTTTGTCCAAATTAGTTCTAGAATATAGTATTTGTCGCCACGATTCCAATGCAACTTGTTTCGCCGAATTCTGACTTTGCAATCACAAGTTATCAACATTATAAGTTTACGAATTTAATTAAACTAACTCCTTAACTAGACAATTATTTAAGCTTAATTACATTATTTAGTTAATAGGTCGATTTTCCTTCATTATGCTTCCATTCAAAACCTTATACCATGCACGCAACCTCACCAACCACGTTGTCGCGCCTACCTCCTCCACCTGACATCGATCTAACGATGCTGGCACAAGAGCCAAAAGCCTTCCATCCTTTGCCCCAAATATCTCTAAGCCTAGTCTCGCTTTACGTTAGAAATCTTCCCACGAACGTCGGCTCTTCCTGACCGGATCCTAGCTACAACAATTGTAACACCCCATAATTTTAAAGAACACTATAACGACAAACTAAAGAATATTTAATTAAATATTGGTAATTAAGTAGAATGGACTGCGCCACTGCGTTCGTCTTCGAATTTTGCTTAAGATAGACCCCAAGTTTTCATAAAACGGACATTTTATGAAGAAGATATTAAGGCTTTAAGTTTGTATACACATAAGTATATATACACAAAATCAAGTCCAAAAAATCAAAAATCGAAGAGCGGGGTTAGGGGGAAATCGGTATGTTAGGGGTCGACCCCATGCCCCATGTGTGTCGACCCCTACAAGGGGTGTCGACCCCACCTAGATCTGGGGCAGATCCATTTTGTGAACCGGGACTTGTTTCTTGACCATATTCATTGGCCGTAGGCTATAAATAGGGCTTCATTTCTATTGTTTTATTCGTCAGAAACAATGGAGACAATAAGGTGCTGCCCCAACTAAGATTGAATTAGCTTATTTTTCTTCAACAACAACTTATACGTGTTCAAGAATCTCTACTACAACATCAACAATCATTTCTCTGTACTTTAGATCTGGTCCTTGTGAGTTTATATTGCTTTTAGATATAATCATTTAATAAATAATCCTGACATGTTTATAAATTTGGGTCTAAACCTGTGCCTGTTAATAACCTGAATCCTAACTAAACTGATCTGCCATTACTTGTACACCTGATCCTCTGTTTAGTTCTCATATGTCTATTCCTGATATGCCTATTTTGTTATTATGCCTAATTATGTCATCATATGCCCATTCTGCTACTATGTCTATTTTTGTCACCATATGCCTATTCTGTTAATATGCCTATTTCTGTCATCATATGCCTGTTTTTTTTTATTATTCCTATTTCTGTTCTCTTCTCTCCCTCCTTCCCTTTTTATTTTTATAACTAGGCTACCTTCGAGCCTAGGCCTATCGCTGAGACACGGGAATGAACGAAATTGGGAATAGTAAATTGGGGTATAACTTGTACTGTAAAACATGACCGTGATTTGGAGCCATAATCTATACCGTGACCTAAGACTTTAATTTGGGCATATCGTACATAATGATTTATGACTTAAGGGTAGGGGCATGAAAAACATGTAATAAATACAAATAATTGTTTAAGAATGAACATGCCCAATTTTACAGTAAATAGAAAATGTAACCTCACCTAGACACGAGGTTAGATTACACTTGCAGTAGAAGTCTGCTCGGAACCACCCGACAAGTCCATCATCCACAAGTGGTTAATCTAATGTGAGGGGTCCAGAGCGTAAATGTACACATAACGGTACTAAGACACGAGTTAAGTCCGACTTGCGGTAAAAGTCTGCCCGGAACTGCCCAACATATCCAGCATCCACAAGTGGTCAACTTACTGTAAAAGGTCTAGTGCATTAACAAACATGAATGGAAAATGTTAACAACCTGTTAACCTATAATACTTAACCTGTTTAAATCTGTGGGGGTTATATGAACCGGTCAAAATTGTGTAAGGGTTAAGTATATTTGCTTGAATCAATGAGGGGTTAAGTAAAATTGTTAAATCAGTGGGGGCGGGTTATATAAACCTTACAAACTTAAAATGTTTTGTATGGTGGGGTTTTGCGGGCTTGTTAATCTATTAGGCATAACCTGTAAAAATCCTAGTAGTGGGGATGCAAGCCTCGGGGTCGGCTTGTATCATCTATTGTGTGGGACCCATATCAGTTAGTAACCCATCTTGGTATCAAAAGGAGGACCCTTAACTAGGTAGGGGTTAGGGCACACTTACTGAGCTGATTATAAGAGGTTCGTCAACGGAGGGGTGTTGATGGCGCATTCCGATGGAGTCACGTGGTGCATGAACCCGCTTGCTTGGGATAATAAGACGTTATGACATCAGTAGGTACGGTTGTGCCTCTCAAAAAAAAGGTTGCCACTTTAGGAAGTGATACATCCTGCTGTGGGGCCAGCACAGGGTATCTGTAGGATAGGGAGCCAATTGATTGGGTTAGTAATTATGGTACATCTAGTCTTGCTGGTTTAGGAGCCCATTATTATCGTCGGGGGTAACACCTGTCATTTCTGTTGGGCTACTTGTTATTTTCATTGGGGATAAAACTCGTCACTAGAAGTATTCCTAAGTCTACCATCTGTTTTTGTTGGGATCATTTTGTTTCTATTATACTAATACTGGTGCAGAGAAAAGTACTTGAGAAGCGCAATATATTCTGTTCTGTTTATTCTGTTTATCCTACTTAGTTTGTTATACATGTCTTATGATACTGTTATCTCTCTCATCCAGTTTAGATGCCTATCATGGTGCTTTTACTTGTTTATATGCTAAAAGTAACTGGACTTGCCAGACTTTATGTCTGACCTGTTTTGTTTCCTTTTCTCTTCTCCCCCCAGGTTCTCTGGGTGGGAATACTCAGGCTTGATTAGGATTCTCTCGTTCGTTCTGTTTGGAGCTGCTTAGATGTACCTCTTTAATTTCTTGTCTACTCTGATATGGCTCTTTTCGAGGACTATGCTTTTATATTACTGCACTCTGATGATTTTAATACAAGGTGGATATTTTAATTTGATGTAATGGGTTTTCTGTACTTCAGACTTATGTTGTAACTGAGTTTTGAACCATGATGTTTTCTATTTGGAAAATAAAGTTTTAAATTCTGCTATTATTTTATATCTTTTTTGTGATGTTTTTGTTTCCGTTTACTTATAACGCTTCACAAAACTTAATGCATTCTGTTAAAGAATGACATTAACAGACGTGGGGTGTCTCATTTGGTATTAGAACCAGGTTACCAGAGCAGATAAAAAGGTTTTGAAAATTGTTTTCAAAAGTTTTTAAAAGAAAGCGTTTTCAAAAGAAGACTCTGTTTTGAAAAACATATCACCCAAAGCCATATGAAATATCTTTCTACACTCTGTTTGAATTCCTTTTCTTTTCAACATGTCTGGGGAACCAATTCTTCTCGAAGGCGTTACGATACCGGCTTGGTTCCGTAGGTACCTTGAGGCAACAACGCCTACCGAAGGCCAAGTAGACGCCCATCTCCCAGCTGCAATCGCTGTTCCTCCTCCACGAGTGGATAATTTCTCCAAGATATCCAAGGATTTCTGTGCTATGGGAGGAAAGCCATTCCGAGGTACTAAGACTTTTATAGAAGCAAGGAATTGGCTTGAAGAGACGGAGGATTTGCTTGGGATATTTGAGGTTGACGACCATAGGAAGATTCAGTTGACCGTTTGGCGGCTGAAAGATGAGGCTTCATTCTAGTGGGAAGTGACGCAAGCAGGGGGTCCAGTTGAGACTTGGGATGATTTCCGATAGAGATTTGAGATGAAGTTTATGTTGAAGGTTTACTTTCTCTTTACAACCATCCTATTAGAACTCTTTTTGATTCTGGCGCTTCGCATTCTTTCATATCTGATTCCGTGGTTGAGTCTCTACACCTTAATACTTGTATGGTTTTGGATCCTGTTGTTGTATCAAACCCCATTGGAGGTACAACTCATTTGTATATGATTTGTCGGGTTTTGAGAATATATGTGTTGGGCATCGAGTTTGAGTGTGACGCATATGTGCTTGGTTTCATGGGTTATGGTTTGATTCTAGAGATAGATTGGCTAGCCATATATGGTGTCATTCTGGATTGTGAGAGGAGGGTCGTTAGACTTTTGACTTTCCATGGGAGGAACCTCGAGATTTCTTGTGACCCTAAGGGGTCCGTCATGCTTGGTTTCCTAGAGTCACTTGATGCATCTATCGATGAATTATGATCTGTACCAGTAGTCTGTGAGTATCCTGATGTTTTTGAGGAGGTTCGGGGTTTACCTCCGAGGCGCGAGATTGATTTCCGGATATACTTGGTGGACAATGCAAAGCTAGTTGCGTTGCCTGTGCGCCATATGGTTCCGAGAGAAAGGAGGGAGCTCAGCAAGCAAGTTGGGAAGCTACTTTAGAAATGGTTTATTAGGCAAAACATATCTGAATGGGTGCTCTAGTAGTATTTGACACTAAGGCTGATAGTTCGCTTCGCTTATGCATGGATTGCATGGAGTTGAATAAGCTCACTAAGAAAAATAGGCACCCACTTCCGAGGATAGATGATTTGTTTGACCAGCTTGTTGGTGCGTCTGTTTTCTCCCAGTTAGGCTTGGCCACGGGGTTTCATCAGTTGAGGGTGACCGATGATAGTATAGAAAAGACTGATTTTAGAACTCTAGATGGTTTCTTCGAGTGGCTCGTCATGCCTTCTGGGTTGACGAATGCACCCACCTATTTTGTGGATCTGATAAGTAGGTTGTTTCGGGAGTTCCTAAATAAGTTCATTGTGGTCTTTGTTGATGACATCTTGATTTTCTCGAAGAGCAAGGAAGAGCATGCCCTACATTTAAGGGAGTTTTTGAAGTCTCTCCGAGCGCACCAACTTAAGGCAAAATTCTCCAAATGTCATTTTTGGAGAAAGGAAAGGAGATTTCTAGGGCATGTGGTCTCTAAAGATGGGATAGCAGTGGATCCTGTGAGAGTAGTTGTAGTTCAAGATTGACAAATTCCAAAGAATGCAACGGAGGTGAGGAGTTTTCTTGGCTTAGCGGGCTATTATAGGAAGTTCATTAAGGACTTTACAAAGATATCAGCCCCACTCACTAGACTGACAAAGAACAATCTGACATTTTCTTGGGATATAGACTACGAGGATGCTTTTTGGCGATTGAAGAGGGTTCTGTCAACAACCCCAGTCTTGACTTTGCCTGATAGGAACAAAGTTTTCACAGTATACATTGATGCATGTGGTACAGGGCTTGGTGTTGTTTTGATGCAAGAGGGAAGGGTAGTATGTTACGAAGGTAGATAGTTGAGAGTTCATGAGAAGAACTACCCTACCCATGACTTAGAGTTGGCTGCCATTGTATTAGCACTTAAGACTTGGCATCATTATCTACTTGGAGAGAAGTTCGAGTTGTATACCGATCATAAATCTCTCAAGTATTTGTTCTCGTAGAAGGATCTCAATTTGAGGCAACATACATGGATGGAGTTCCTATCATCCTATGACTTTGAGATTACTTATACCCCTGGCAAGGGTAATGTGGTGGCGTACATACTGAGTAGGCAGAGGATGACTTTGAGTCCATTATTCTAGAGAGGCAAAGCTTGGAGTATATATTAAGTTTTGTTTTTAGGCCATCTACAGATCTTATACCTGGTTTGTTGGCATCCTTAGAGGTGTGACCTACTCTTATGGATCAGATAGGGACTTTGCAGCGAGAGGACCTACAAATAGCAGACATCTTGGATAGGCTCAGTAGAGGGAAACTTCTAGTCACCTCTGTAGATATTCCATGGATGATAGAGGATGGTCACGACAAGATGGAAGGCTTTGTGTTCCCCGAGTTGGGAGTCTGTTGAAGACAGTCCTTGAAGAAGCCCATCATTCTAGGGTGACTATCCATCCAGGCGGTGATAAGATGTATAGAGATATGAAGAGGGTTTTCTTTTGTGCTGGGATGAAGAAAGATGTAGCGGAGTTTGTTTCTCGATGTTTGATTTGCCAGCAAGTCAAAGCTGAGCAAAAGAAGCCAGGTGGTTTACTTCATCCTTTGGAGGTCCCACAGTGGAAATGGGAGAGTGCCTCTATGGATTTCATTGATGGTTTTCCTAGATCGAGGAAAGGCAACATCAGTATTTGGGTTATAGTTGACAAGCTTACTAAGACCGCTCATTTCATTCCTATTAAGAGTAAGAGGACGACAACATGGTTGGCAGCAGTTTATCTTCGTGGGATAGTCCGTCTTCATGGAGTACCTTCCAGTAAACTGAGTGATCGTGACCCCATATTCACCAGTGAGTTTTGGAGGAGCTTACAGGAGGCATTAGGTACACTATTGTGTTTGAGCATCGCTTATCACCCTCAGACCGAGGGGCAGACGGAAAGGGTGAATAGAGTTCTTGAGGATCTTTAAAGACTGTGTATCCTAGACTTCGAAGGAACTTGGGAAGAGCATCTTCCATTGGTAGAGTTCGCCTACAAAAACAGTTATCAAGCTAGTATTGGCATGGCACCCTTCGAGGCATTATATGGGCGACCTTGTAAATCACCAACTTGTTGGTCGGAGTCTACAGATAGGCTTCTACTTGGACCTGAGATGATTAGAGAAACTTCAGAGAAGATTGATATTATTCGCAGACGTATGAAGATAGCTCAGGGCAGGCAGAAGTCCTACGTAGATAAGAGAAGAACTGATATTAAGTTTGTAGTGGGAGACATGGTTTTCATCAAGGTATCATCTTTTAGGAATGTGGTTCGCTTTGGATCTGTAGGGAATTTGATACCAAGGTTTATAGGGCCATTTCTCATAACAGAAAGGATTGGCCAAATGGCTTATAGGATGAAGCTACCAGAGAGATTGATGGGTGTTCATAATGTTTTCCATGTTTCTCATTTACGGAAGTGCCTGCATGATACCGCAGAAGAAGTTGAGCCGAGTATGCTCGAGGAAGTATAGGTGGAACCGGAGGCGAAAGTTAGACGAGTTCCTACCCGTATTCTTGGATCAAAGGTTAAGAAGCTACGCAATTGAGAGGTCAAGTTGAGGGAAGTTAAGTGGGGAGATGACCACGAGGATGCAACTTGGGAGACCAAAGACAAGATTCGCGCTTCATACCCTTTTCTTTTCATGGGTATGTTCTTAACTTCTTTTCCAAAAGCTTTTGTTCGTACTTGCTTCTATCATTTAAGTATATTCTATCGATCGAATCTTCAACCTTTAGGTAGGGAGCCAATGGATGTAAACATGTGTTTGAGACGTGTTATGTTTGATGGATGCAATTGTTTTCTAGTAGTTGCTTGTGGATGTATATGCACACACACTAGGCACTAGATCGGTTGAATCACTCTCATACTGCATATGTATGCATGTGCATTTTTTTCTTTTATGGATGGAAAATGGTTGTATCATCATATGGATATTGCATTTAGATGGATGATTGTGCACACATATAGCATTTACATGATATATTAGGATTATTTGCATACGTTTTGGATTCATGGCACTGACATACATTGCATTAAGGAGATCCACTGAACCGTCTGGTCTTACGCATTAGCATAGGGACATATACACACTATTACATCTGTTCACATAAGCATTATAAATATTTTAATGACAATAGATGCCCGTGATTGGTGGATGAGTAGATGGAAGATGGATGTTAGGATATACATTCTTCTTAACTTGGAGATTTCGGGGACGCAGTCCTTTAAGTAGGGGAGAATGTAACACCCTGTAATTTTAAAGAACACTATAATGATAAACTAAAGAATACTTAATTAAATATTGGGAATTAAGTAAAATGGACTATGCCATTACGTTCTCCTCAGAATTCTGCTTAAGATAGACTCCAGGTTTGCGTAAAATAGACATCGTATGAAGAAGATACCAAGGTTTGAAGTTTGTATACATATAAGTAAACTATATATATATACACACACGCACACAAAATCAAGTCCAGAAAATCAAAAATCGAAAAGCGGGAAAGGTGGGAAATCGACCCGTTAGGGGTCAACCCCCTTCCCCAGGGGTGTCGACCCTTAAAAGGGGGTGTCGACCCTAGGTTTGACCCCAACCAGATATGGGGAAGATCCATTCTGTGTACCGGGACTTGTTTCTTGACTAGATTCATTGACGTAAGCTAAATAGGACCTCATTTTTATTATTTTATTCATCAAAAACAATGGAGAAAACGAGGTGTTGCCCCAACTCAGATTGAATTAGCTTATTTTTTTATAATAACAACTTAAACGTATTCAAGAATCTCAGCTACAACATCAACAGTCATTTCTTTGTTCTTTAGATCCGGTCCCTGTGAGTTTATGTTGCTTTTAGATATAAACATTTAATAAATAATCCTAACATGTTTATAAGTTTGGATCCAAACCTGTGCCTGTTAATAACCTGAATCGTAACTAAACATATCTGCCATTACTTGTACACCTGATCCTCTATTTAGTTCTCATATGCCTATTCCTGATATACCTATTCTATTATTATGTCAGCATATGCCCGTTCTGCTACTATGCCTATTTCTGTCATCATATGCCTACTCTGTTAGTATGGCTATTTCTGTCATCATATGCTTGTTTTGTTATTATGCATATTTCTGTTCTCTTCTCTCCCTCCTTCCCCATTTTATTTTTATAGCCAGGCTACCTTCGAGCCTAGGCCTATCGCCGAAATACGCTAACGAACGAAGTTGGGAATAATAAATTGCGGCATAACTTGTACTGTAAAACATGACTGGGATTTGGGGGCATAATCTATACCGTGACCTAAGACTTTAATTTGGGCATATCGTACATAATGATTTATGACTTGAGGGTAGGGGCATGAAAAACCTATAATGAATACGAGCAATTGTTAAAGAGTGGACATGCCTAATTTTACAGTAAATAGAACCTGTAACCGCACTTAGACACGAGGTTAGATTACACTTGTGGTAGAAGTCTGCCCGAAACTGCCCGGCAAATCCAGCATCCACAAGTGGTTAATCTAATGTAAGGGATCTAATGCGTAAATGTACACGTAACGGTACTAAAATACGAGGTTAAGTCTGATTGTGGTAGAAGTCTTCCCGGAACTGCCCGACATATCCAACATCCACAAGTGACCGACTTAATGTGAGAGGTCTAGTGCATTTGCAGACATGAACGGAAAATGATAACAACCTGTTAAGTTGTAGTACTTAACCTGTTTAAATCTGTGGGGGTTATATGAACCGATCAAAATTGTGCAAGGGTAAACTAAACTTGCTTGAATCAATGAGGGGTTAAGTAAATCTATGGGGGCGGGTTACATAAACCCGACAAACTTAACCTGTTTTATATGCTGGGATTATTCGGGCTTTTTAATCTGTTAGGCATAACCTGTCAAAATCCTAGTAGTGGGGATGCAAGCCTAGGGGTGGCTTGTATCATCTGTTGTTTGGGATCCGTATCAGTTAGTAACCCGTCTTAGTATCAAAAGGAAGACCCCGAACTAGGTAGGGGTCAGGGCACGCTTACTGAGCTGGTTATAAGAGGTTCATCTGAGTGGAGGTGTTGACGGCGCATTCCGATGGAGTCATGTGCGTGCATGAATCCGCTTGCTAGGGATAATATGACGATGTGACATCAGTAGGTATGGTTGTGCCTCTCGAAAAAAGGGGTTTCCACTTTAGGAAGTGATACATCCTACTATGAGGACAATAAAGGGTATCTACAGGATAGGGATCCGATCGATTGGGGTAGTAATTAGGGTACATCTAGTCTTGCTTGTTTAGAGCCCCTTATTACCATTGGGGGTAACATCTTTCATTTCTGTTGGGATGCCTGTTATTATCGTTGAGGGTAAAACCTGTCACTAGAAGTACACCTAAGTCTACCATCTATTTTTGTTGGGATCATTCTGTTTCTGTTATACTAGTACTGTGCAGAGAAAAGTATTTGAGAAGCGCAATATATTACATTCTATTTATCTTGCTCAGTCTGTTATACCTTTCTTATGATACGGTTGTCTCTCTCATCCAGTTTATATGCCTGTCATGATGCTTTTACTTATTTATATGCTAAAAGTAACTGGACTCACCAAACTTTATGTTTGACCCATTTTGTTTCATTTTCCCTCTCTTCCTTTCTTTCTCCCCAGGTTCTTAGGGTGGGAATACTCAGGCTTGATTAGGATTCTCTCTTTTGTTCTTTTTGGAGCTGCTTAGATGTACTTCTTTGATTCCATGTATACTCTGATATGGCTCTTTTTGGGGGACTATGCTTTTATATTACTGTACTCTGATGATTTTAGTGCAAGGTAGATATTTTAATTTTATGTAATGGGTTTTCTGTACTTCAAACTTATGTTGTAACTTGGTTTTGAACCATGATGTTTACTATTTGGAAAATAAAGTTTTAAATTCCGGTGTTATTTTCTATCTGTCTTGTGATGCTTCTGTTTAACTATAACGCTTCACGAAACTTAATGCATTATGTTAAAGAGTGGCATCCACGGACGTGGGGTGTCACAACAATGCACCTAACTCCATTGCCACCGTTCATTGTAAAGTACTCGTCAAGTTCTAGAATTTTATTGTAGGTATTTTTCGAATTAGATGAAGGGATTTGCGAGAAAATCGAGGAAGACGGGATGCTTTCAGACCGTTCTTTATTAGACGGAGGCAGCGAATATTTCTGTTGACCACGATGCTGTGTTGACGCGAAGAATAAGGGTTATAGGGTATTTATACATGAATTATGATAATATTTTAATATTTACAAAACTTACGCCCTAAGTTTCATGCAAAAACTACTTCGTACGACCTACGATTGCGATGAAAATTGAAATCGTAGCATAAGTAAATATTCCGGACACGATGGAACTAACTTCATTGAAATCCGAGATTGTTTGTACAACTTCCTTTTTAAATTCATAAAGTGAATCGATACGCGTTTATACTGCGCATGATCACAAAATAAATCCAATTGACTTGAAATATGAAATCTTACAATAATTAATCACTACGGATTTGTTAAATTACTTTCGTTGAAAGTTGAGGTCGTTTGAAAATTGGTTATTCTTTAGTTCCATATTAAATCGATAAAACAATAAAATAAAAAACTAAGAGTTTACCATTCGTACGATCAAACGGTAAGTCCGATCGATACGAAAATCGAAATACTATAATAACTTAGTACTGCCGACTACGGATCCAGTGGCAAATGTTTTGTCGCATTCCGAGATTGTCCTCCCGATATGATATTTTACACGTAAACAACGCTATTTTGGACAACAGATTCCCTGGCCTCCAAAATTAACAAACTGTACAAATCCTGACTCTAAACGTTAATACGAATTCAACGGAACAGGTCTCGTGTCTTAATTCGATCGTTAGCTCAAGTTATCTACAAATTCCTTTCTAATTAAATTAAGTCGATTTAATTGATCGTTATGAAAAATAAAGAGCATTTAATTTGCTATAACTTCACGATCGGATTTAAAAATTATGCTTTCAAGGCAACTATTAACATTAAATAAATATAAATTAATGACATTTTTGGGAATTTACGATCGAACAAAAAAAAAATTACGCTTTCAGTTCAAGTACCAATAAAGGTTTATGTTAATTAATGCACCAATTCTAGGGAACCAAGCTTATACATTGGAAATACAGTCTGAGTTCTTATTAAATCAAATTGGAAAAACTAAATAAATACAATATAACATAAAAAACAAATCGGATGTTAAACCAATTTTTTTATGAAAATAGTTAGATGTCAACTTGAGCAAGCTTGTAACGACCTGCTATTTCCAAACATTTAAGTAGATAACAAAACCAACTCGCTCAAAATAGCAGATTGTTAATGCTATAAGGTTAAATATAAAATCATCGCAGATAATTCACAAGCATAGAATAATAGAATATCTCACAGTGGAATAAATAAAATACAATAGTGATTCATGAAGCTACCAAATACCAAATCTCAAAACTCATACATAATACCAGAGTTACACGATCAAATATAAAGGAAGTCTAGGTATAATATATTTATGATGCATAAGGAAATAACTGAAACAAATAGATAGAGATGAGGTCTTCAACGAGTCTTCAGCACCAAAAGGTGAAACCTCAATACTGTGATACTTGGTTTTACCCAAACATAAAGTAAAACAAAACATTCGAGTCAGGACTAACTTTCTCATGTAGGAGAATCAACTCAAGTGAAATGTTCAAAGAAATGTATCGGTAACTTAAAGGATGTATGGAATTCTCATCCTCTAAGGATCCGTGTAATTACTTACACATAATACAATATGCTACTATAATAATGCCTACGATAAATATACTATTTAAAATAGTGTAAGCGGGATTACCACCTTTACACTATTTATAAATATTATCGTACAATTTGCAAATAGAATAACAATAAACTGTCGATGGATAGGGATGCTCCATGATACGACAACGTCAAATCAAACACGTAGGGGATCGATCAGGATAATATGACAAGGAAAACAAGGCAATACTCAAGGTACGATTCTACCAATTGCACTCTCGGACCGGTGGTAACGCATAACCACTATTACCGCCCACATCGAATAACACTCCCATAATCAAGGATGGCCACCAATCAAATCACAAAACAATAGATATGTTATTGAAGAACAGTATTTGATTGGAGGAGGGACCTCACTTAGTCACTATATAACACCTATTTTAGTCATTTTAAATATGACCTAAAGGTCAAGGCTATCTATCATCTTCTCTTACTTTATTCTAGTAGCGTGCGCCAATTTATTCTACTTCGTTTTGGATTCTCCACCACGTGCACAGTTGTTTAAGTGGCATCGGTATTTACACAGAATATTTTAATACTGACTCCAGTCTTTTTAACAACCATTCACTTATTTCACACCATGGTCGTTAAATTTAAAATCACATTTAAATGTCATAAATCAATTTAACTTCAAGTATTGATTTTTTAATCATTTACTTCAAACAACTAAGTATTGGACTCAATTTCAACTTTCAAATCTCATGTTATCAAATGGTTCATTATTAAATTCAAATTCCTTAAATCAGTTCAAATTTAATTTCTTGGAGTGATATTAGGCTTTATTTTGAAATAATAAAATGTATCAAAAAATAGCTAAATTTAAATTGGTTAATATACATATATATATATATATATATTTAGCAAAGATGACAATTTTTAAAATGGTCCGTAACACTTTTTATTATAACAAATAATAAATGCATTACATAACTACTAGTTTCGATTTTTAGAGTGGACCGTCAACTTCAAAATTCAAGAAAAAACAGATGCTAAACTACATAACTAGACTACTAAAATTTCAAACTCCACGCGGGAGTACAAAGATTATGAAACAAAAGCCTTGATAAATTACATTCACCACATGGTGAGATTTAAAGAAAATAAACATAACATATGACTCTGACATATTTGATTAGCAGGAAACAAAGATGTCCTACTCCTCGCATGGTGTGAAATTACATGATGAATGATACAAAAGACATAGCCAGAAACAAATACAACCTTGTATAACAAAATAGTTTGCATCTCACTGAAAACCAAAGAGAGGAGCTACCACAACCATTTTAGCAATGCAGTTGACAACTATCCATACGTAACATTCGATCAACTCACATGTAGCCCGCCTATAGTGCAATAGTAACTCCCATAAAGCACTAGTAGAAGGACGCAGTATAATTACAGACATAAATGAAATGAGGAGCGCATAAAAACATCACCCCAAGCTGTTAGCTAAAAATTTCCACCGTTCTCGAGGCAGTCGCCATGGAAACTTTACAAGGCGACTCTAGCATGCCCAAGACAGTTATGCAAAACCTAAACTGTTGCATCCAAATCTCACGTAGAGCAATCCCCTCCACAAAAGACAACAACCAACAAACATGTAACAAACCTCAACACCGACACAAAAGCACCTGCTCAGACACGCACACCACAACCAAGAACTAGTCGAAACGACCAAGACCATCTTTACGTACCTAGCCTCAAAAGAAAGATGTGACACTACCAACTAAAAGACCCTAACTCAGAAAACCCAATCACTAGTAAAACAATAAGTGGAGCTCACGAGCACGTTAAAGGAAGCTTCAATCCACACTAGAAATCAAAGACCATAGTTTACCCTTTGATGATTCCCTCACTATTGGACAATGACAAGGAAGACAAAATTAGAGAGCGCGTCGCAAAAGGCTACTAACAAATCTACTGAGTCGAGAAGTGGTGATAGGCAGGAGGTACACAATGCGTTGGATCGAGGCAAAGGAAGGTAGGAGTTTGTGTAACGTCCTAGAAATTTCGACGACTGAAATGTGGAATTAATTCAAGATTTAACTATTTATAATAAAATTTTATATTGATACTGAGATTAAAAATCGAATATATGGTTTTGTTTATGAATTGAACTCAATATCTAATGCAGAATAGTTGATTGGAAATCAAATATTTATTGTTGAATATTTGAATTGAATTTGGTTGGATATTTGAATTTGATTTGGAATTTCGACTGAAAATATAAATGGTTGAATTTAAAAATGAACGTTAAAACAATTTGAAAATTTTATTTGTTGAAATATATGGAAAATTGGCTTGGATATGGGTATATTTGTGTGTATAAAATTTTTTAATTAAATATTTTAAAATTTTGAAACGAACGGAGTTGTTGTGTGGACAAACGAGGTAAAATTAGTAAATCGATAAATAATTTAAAAATAAAAATAACGTCGTATACAAACGAAGTCAGATTACAACCAGACTAATTTTATTGGATTCTAAACACTAAAGCGAAGGGTTACGTATATTTTTGTTGCATTTGGAGATTGTCTTAGCAGTGCAAAATTAGAGTAGTACGTGGTTATTCAGGGTAAAATCTAATATTAAATTTAATCAAGTTATAACAATTCTTCAGTATTATTTGAGCCGACCTATTTTATGTAAATCAGGCACCCTAAAACTCTATTGAATTTACGTTGATCTTATCCTCAATTTTACTTATATAAATCACGCCATCATTCCAGTCTTTCCTCAACAATAATCGTTTTTCACAAACCAGATTTTTCCTAAATCAAAAACCAATGGCCACCAAAAACCCTTCCGTCCAAAAATCAAAGTAAATCAGCCCTGATATCCACCATCGCGAGGATGCGCGTCTCCTGGATTCACTTCGCTGCTTCGTCACTAGTGCCACTGTGAGACCCTCAGACTGTGCTTCCACCGGCGCGTTGTCATCTCGTCATCACCGCCTCGAGATGCGTGATCGAGCCCATCAGCGTTGTCATAGCCACCTCCTTGCGACTGTTCAGTGGCCAAGCTTGACATTGACCGAAGCCGCCCAAAGCAAAGCCCCAACCAGGGAATTGATCCATCACCATGACTAGTAAAGGTGAGCATTCACTCATGATTAATCATCAATTCAAGTTTATCTTGGATAATTAGTTTAAATAAAATAGTTAATTTGCGTTGCTTGGGTTGGATTATTCCACTTCGTGTTTTTCTGCCTTGTTGATATTCATTTGATTTGGGGTTTGTTGCATTCTTATTGTAATAACCTCGTGCCTATACCCCTATCCTTTCTGGTGTGGATGGTGACAAATTTAAATGTATATATGTGGAGGCTAATTTGAATATGGGTATGTATATACTTAGTATATGTATATTCTAATCAGTTCGCATACGTATATACAGGAGACCATTATCTTCTTGTTCGAAATCGAACACAAATACTCAGATTTAGTTTTTGCCTAGTATCATGTTATGTTGTTCAAGCTCAGCCAAAACATATGTGTATACACCTACTCCTCTATGTGTATACATGTATCTCTGCTGGTACAACCGTGTGACCAAAAATTAGGGCATCTTGTACTACATACATATGCATATATAAATCTGGATAATATATAGGTTACCTACCTTGTGAATAATTGTAGCTGCATATAAACATCTTTTTCCTATATGAGAAATATTGGAACTGTATAAACTTGCTTGTGGCCGAACTTGAGTTTTGTCCCGGGCGGTTTGGTATTTGTTACACTCGGTTGCATTGAAAATAGGTAGGACACATATACTCTGGGCATCTAGCATTGAATACACCTTGTTCGCTTCTCAGGTTATTTTTAAAAATTAGCTGTCCATTTCAGTCTTTAGGCTAAAGATTTCAACCCACTACCTGCTTTCACCCTACATACATTAACGCTTAGGCACCATTCTTATCATAAACCTGTATAGCTGTATGGACTGTAAGTTTCACTTTCAAATAACTGTCTTTTTAGGCTGAAGTTCATTAGAGATTTAATGATAAATATGTATATAGGTTAAAGGTGCTTGTTAAGTTTTCAGATATTAATTATGTAGTTGGTTTAAAACTTACATAGACAGTTGATGCCATCTTGATCTTTAATTCAAAAATGTGTAACATCAGTTCTGACTTAGAATGTGTATATTCCCCGCCAACGAATGAATATATACATTTGACAATAAAACTGAAATCCTTGCATGAGCTGATACCTTGCTGCTAAATCCGTAAATTACATGAAGGTCAAGGTGCCTATGTTTTCAAGCATGTAATGAAAATCATGGTGTATTTATCAATGGTTTCGATTATTAGACATGGACTTAAATAACCATATATTTTCCTGTTTTAAACTTTGCACCTTAAATCAAATTGTTGATTACAGAACTTATATGATCATATGTTTTCTGTTGATGTACTCTAATGGAAGTTTCGATATATGGGGTATATTTTAGCCAATTAGCAAAGTTACATGTATTTACGTACATCAATAATAAAAATAATAATGCTAATATGAGAGCTAAAATAACAATCAAAGAAACATGAAGATACCGCATGCAATAGCTTCTTCAGTCTGTTTTAGTTCTTGTATTATAAACAAATCAGTGATTTTAAATGAGCAGTGATAAGAATTGAAAAGCACTTGTTGAATTGTACATAAACGGAAAGTCAATTATACCTTAAATGAGCAATAGTTATAAGTACGACGTTACAATCAGCTTGGGCTTACTCAGTAATCCAGTGACATGTATACAATATACTAGACTAAAGAATACAAACTAACATGTGTAACACCCCACCTCCGCCAGGGTGTCTCTTGCAAGCACTCTGACTTTGGAGGGGCGTTTGTACCGGGTAAACATGCATAATGATATATCAAGGCAGAACAAGAACATATGTATATATGTACACAGAGTAAATAAGGTAAGTAAAACAGCGGAAGATTTCAAACTATTTCAAAACAAGTCTGGTACAACATAATGTCAACTTTCCAAATACACAAGTCTAGATAAAAACAACATCACTGAAAAACTGAAATACATAAGTACTATCCCCAAAATAAGTGATAACCATAGCTAGCTTCATGTCAAGACCGTACATGAGCTAAAATCCCACAAGCAAGCGATCAGAAATCCAAGCTAAGCTCCAATATTCCCACCCTGAGAACCTGGGGAGGGGGGGGGGGGGAACGGAAGAAAAGAGGCGAAAGAAAACAGGTCAGTCAAAAAGACTGAGTAAGCCCTACTACAATCAATGTAAACTGATAAAGTTAACTGGCATGAGAAGCAGTGATGAACATAAGGATAACATACAAGCATGATGATTAACTAACAAGGTAGATAAAGGTGTCATCGCATAATCAGGTTTAAGGTTTTACACCACAGGTGTACTAGCAAACTAACATGTCTTGAATAAACAAGTATTGATCCCTTGGCCCAAGCTTTGGCCCAATAACATGAAGTGACCCTAATACGAGGTCCAACCAAACGGTCTAATCGATCGGCTCCCTAAGCCTAACTCGTCACGTGTTGGTGTCAATACGGCCCAAACATAATTGTAGTCGGACTGTGCCGGGTCCACCCTTCGGGTGTATCAAGCCCTAGGGTGTAAACCCCTGGACACCATAAACATAAGTGCACAGTCTCGATCTACTGGTACCCGTGCATGTTTTCTCCAGTTACGGACTATGTGCACGACCATAGTCCGTCCGAAACTACACCGGCGTACCACTCTGCCGTCGTTTTTGGTCACTTACCTCAAGTCCAGTAATCGAGTGTAACACCCTACCTCCGTTAAGGTCACTCACAAAGGGAATGCCTTAACTTTGGTGGAGCATTTTAGTAAACAGAACAGAAACTTACAAGACAGATAAAACAGTACTTGAAAATTTTTAACTTTATTACAGCGGAAACAGAAATTAATATGGTTACATCCTTTCAAATTTTAGAATTCAAGTACAAAATATCAGTCTTGTACAAAAGCCTTCAAAATGCATGGTTTAAAATCATAATCCCCATGGAACGGAAGCTATACAGAGCCAAGCCATACTTTAAGCACTTCAAGCAAAGAGAAATCCAGATCAAGCTAAAGTATTCCCTCCTTGGATAACCTGGGGGGGAAACGGAAGAAAGGAGGCGAAACAACAAGGGTCAGACAAAAAGTCTGGCAAGTCCAATGACTTTCAGCATATGAACAAATAATAATAATATGATATGAACATAAAACTGGATGTGAGATAACTGTAACAGGTGTAGCAGATATAACAGAAAAACAGAATGATATAAACTATTGTTTTACACTTCTCTGCACTAATACTAGTATAGCAGAATTAGGTGTCACCCTAATGTCTAAATTGAAGCAGGAACGGGTACAGAATACTTTAACAGAAACATAATGCTAATAATGGGCCTTTACTACCCGATCAGAAACAGACAGAAGCAGAAATAGATTTATCCCTACGGAAACAGAATGTAGAATTAGGTGTACACTAGTAATGGGCCTTTACCACCCGATCAGAAACAGACAGAAGCAGAAACAGATTTATCCCTACGGAAACAGAATGTAGAATTAGGTGTACACTAGTAATGGGTCTTTACCACCCGAAAAGACGGTACCACACAGAAACAGACAGGTGTTACCACCCAACATAAACAGACGGTACCAACAGAAACAGACAGAACTAAGCGTACCCTAAAACCCTACCCCAAGCGATCGGCTCCCTAATACATAAATATCCTGTGTCGGCCCCACAGTAGGGTGCACTCCCTAAAGTGACAACCAATTGGCACAGACCTATTTACAGATGTCACGGCGTCTTACATCCTCAGAGGCAGACCGAGATCCATGCACGCACATGACCCGGTTGGAACGCACCATCAACACCCCTCGCCATTATCAGAATGAACCACTTATAATTAGTTCAGTAAGCGTGCCCGGACCCTACCTACTGTTGGGTCAAAGTTTTGATACCAGAAAGGGTTACTGACTAATATGGGTCCCAAACAACAGATGACACAAGTAATTCCCCTCCTAACCTTGTGTCCCCAGACTAACAGATCTCAGATTAACTTGTTTACAAGTTCAGACATACAGAATTCAGATTTACTAGTTCACAGATTAAGTTAATAAGTTTTCAGACAAACAGATCAAATGTACAGATTTTTCAGATTTGTCTAACTTTGTATTGGGCCTACAGATTCATGGACGGGTTTACTACACCTATTAATCCAGTTGGTTTAACCCTATTTCCCCCCAATACGTTTTAGACGTCATTCTTATCTTAGATTTACATTAATTAATTATTAATGCCCATACCTCTCACATTAGGTCGCTAGCTTGTGGCCGCTGGATGGGTCGGGCGGTTCTGGGCAGACTTCTGCCACAAGCCAGACCTAACCTCGTGTCTTAAGCAGATTATGACTAACTTCTCACATTAGAACCTATTGTTTGCGGCCACTGGATGTGCCGGGCAGTTCCGGGCAGAATTACGCCGCAAACTCATTCTAACCTCGAGTTAGTCACGTTTATCTTTGCGGCCAATTAATTAATAATTTACCGTTTATGCGCACGCCCAATATATATGCCAATTCAGATTATATCAATAACAGGATGATTATATCAACACAGCATATAACAGATTTTAGCAGATAACAGATTTTATATGACTTAACGGATTTAATAGATTTAGCAACTTAGCAGATTTTGGCATATAACAGGTTAGGCATTTCAACCGACAAATTTAACAGATTAGGCATTTCAATCTAATTAGCAGTCTAGGCAATATAACAAAACTAGCAGTTTAGGCAACTTGGCAAATTAGCAGATTTAGCAAATTTAATATTTCTAAAGGTTCTATTTACATGCCTTGCCTAATCATAAATTGGCCTAAATTCATATGCCTACATAATTGTCATGATTCACAACATATACTCCATGTTTGCATAAGTGCAGAATATGGACATAATTTGCCATATAACATATGTTCCAATTTTTTTGTTAAACTAGCATTTTACAGCAGATTCACATATAAATTATACCAAATATAACCATTAATTTCAATGCATGCCATATATCCAAAAATCCCTATTTAGGTGTAATCACAATAATAGATATCCTAATTAATGTAAATCTTCACACCTAAGTTTCCATATCTTCTTCTTTTTAAGTCATGAATCATTATGCAAACTATACCGAACAATCCAAATCTTTAAATCATATCTTCTAAAAATCAGATCTTGACTTTTATATGCATTTTGTCCAAAGTCTCAAATCATATGTAATCTTACAGTGGCTCCTCTTCTTCTTTTATCATAGAATATGCATAGGTCTAAAACTAGTTTATAACATATGCTTATTTTTCTAATTAATTACAGATCTAAATAACATATGTTTATTTCTCTAATTAGTTACAGATCTAGATTACAACGTACACTATGCATACAACATATATAAATTATATGTTTACAGTCAAATTCATGCATCCAATCCCAAGTCATATGTCAATATATTTTATGCCTCAGATCTAAAGTCATATGTTCAATTCAGTCTCGTCAAATTTCGCATCATTCATTATTTATCCCAAAATTTGCATTCATACGTTAATCTCTTATGAGATTAGGCACAGGCTCGTGGTAGCCTGGCTATAGAAACAGAAAGGAAGCAGAAAGGGATACAGAACAGTCACAGAAAAACAGATCTGACAGATATACAATCTCAGATTCAGATTTAAAAGCATATCAGAATTATAATTAATGTTTATAGCAGAAAATAACTGTACTTGCCTTGATTGGATTAAAGAAAGAACTTTAGTTGTTACAGAATTGTTGCAGAAGCTTTTATCTCAAATTTGAATTTAGGATGATGTTGATTGACTTCTAGTTTTGATTCTAGCAGAGTAGCGACGCCATTTTTTTATTTTTAATTAGAAGAAGAGAGCAATGGAGGCTAGAGAATTGTGTAAGAGACTTAGGTTTAGGTTAGGGATGTATTTATAGGAGGATAGGGTGATTTAGAGCCTTCAGATCAGTCCAGAAGTCATCAGAATCGCACAGCTCGAATACTCATCATCCAGCCACTCAAAAGAAGACACGTCACCTCAGAACACTCCAGAATTCGGTGCTGGATTTGTATGGGCGCACTTGGCAGGTGCGCCAGTGTATTTTTGTACTGGCGCACTTCACAAGTGCGCCAGTGTATTCTGGCCTGTTTCCGGTTTTTCTGCCTAACTTCGTTCGTCCATATCTTCTTCATACGGACTCCGATTTACGCAAATTCGGACTCTATTTCGCGTATTTTTTTGAGACGAACACAATGGCGCAACCCGTTTCCCTTATTTCTTCTCCTAAAAATTAATTATACCTTGATTTTTAACTTTTATGCTTATAGAAAATACGGGGTGTTACATCGTGCCCCTCCCTAGCCTAGTCCCTAGGGTCTTAATGATACAAACTTGGGATTACTGCTGGAGTGGACCCCCATTGCTAGGATTTTCTAGTGGGTTAAGTACGGTTTAACCCTCTTGCTAATCATGGATTAACTTAGTTAAGTGTAACGATGAGTTCACGACTTAACCCTGATTAATCTACCAAGCCCTCATTGGTTAAGTATTAAGTGGACCATGACTTAACCCTAATCATGAGGCATTAATTAATTTAATGTGCCTTAACCTCTCACATTAGACCTTGTTGTGGTTACTAGTTAAGCCGGGCGGGTCCGGGTAGCTTTACACCACAACTTGGTCTAACCTCGGGTTCAAGGTACAACATGACCAATTTCTCACAATGGGTCCTATTGTTTGTAGCAACTAGTTAAGACGGTCGGTTCCGGGTAGTTTTACTCTACAAACTCAACCCAACCTCAAGTTGGTCACACTTATATTTTCTAAGTGTCATGTCCATCATGTTTCCAAAACATATTACAAGTTTTCAAGAATTTGGGTAGACCTAACTTAATAGGTAAATTCCCAATGGTTAGACCTAACTTAATAGGTAAATTCCCAATCTTATGTTTTCATGTCTTTTAAGTTTACCCAACCCCAAACGCAATCCCATCGCTTACATAATCGCAATAGCGCATAAAGGATAGAAAGAGGGAACTTGGCATAAAGATGACAAATGGTGTTGAAGCCACAAGTTTAACATGGTGGCATATGAAATGTACACATGTTCATATACTTGCATATTGCATCATTAGGCCTCAAAAGTATGCATAAAACCAAACTTAGCATATAAGTGATACATGGTGATAAATGACATGTAGAAGTTTCCATAAGTTCGCATTTAGCCTCACATGCAAGTTATCATAAGGGATATGATAACTTACATGTTGCCAAAATGCAACCTTTAGCATAAAGCTTGAAGCTTTAAGCTCATAAACCCAAGATAAGCTTGCATAACATGATAACATGAGCAAAATGATCAACCCAAACTTGCATAACATAACTTGCATATCATATGACAAACTTGCATATCATAACATAGCAAACTTGCATAACATAATATGATAAACTTGCATATCATAACATGGCAAACTTGCATAACATAACATGATAAACTTGCATATCATAACATGGCATACTTGCATAATATGACATAGTAAACTTGCATATCATGGCAAACTTGCATATCATAATGATCAACCAAACTTGCATCATTCATTTAACTTTAGAGTTTAAATATGAAAGTAGAAAAGGGCTTACAATGCTTATGAAGACACAAAAATATGTATAGATTGAGACAAAGCCCTTATGCAATCAAATAAACCCAAAATGCAAGCTTCAATAGAAAAACCCTTGAGCCAAAATGATCAAAACCCTTGCTTTATGATGTAAATATGGAAACTTGACTTGAATGCAAGCTAATGACACTCATACAAGCTTGAAAACACTTGTATGCATGGAAAATCTCTCATAGAAATTTATTTAGGAATTTTATGAAGAGAGTGGAGGCCATGAGAGGAATGATTTTGCCATAGTTTAGTTGTATGAATGAATAATGATGATTTAGGGTTAGGTTAGGGTCTTATTTATAGAGATTAGGATTAGTTTTAGCCTTAGGATTAAACCCTAGTTCCAATCTCAGCCCTCAAAACCGAATCTGGCCCCAAAACCTAACCAAGATCCCAAAATGGTGCACCAGGCAAAACTGCCCGGCTGAACCAAGTCGACAGGGCTGTCGACTTGGGTCCAACCAAGTCGACTCCCAAGTCGGCAGGGCTGTCGACTTGGGTGCTCTGGCGGGAATTTTCCCACCTGGCCCAATCTGACCGTTTTTCGAATTTTGAACTCGAAATTCGAAATCTGTTTTGAACTTGAAATTTTCTGAGAACTTCATTGGGCCTTAATCGGGTCATACGGACTCCGATTTTCGAAAACTCGGACTCTATTCCGCGTATTTTTCCGAGACGAACGCAATGGCACAGCCCGTTTCCCTTGATTCAGATTTATAAATTAAATTCTGCCTCGATTTATGTTATAACAGGTTATTGAAAATACGGGTTGTTACATTCTCCCCTCCTTAAAGGATTTCGTCCCCGAAATCTTCAAGTTAAGAAGAACGTATCCTACCATCCAACATCCATCTACTCAAAACATCATCCACGAGCAATCATTGTCCTTATAAGATTCTAAATTTTGTATGAACATATGCAAAGGTGTGTGTATATGTACTTATCTAATGCAAATATCATCAATGCAAATTATGTTAGTGAAATGAATCCATATGTATGCAATTCCTAACATAATGTATAACATTTATATGTGTGCACATAACATACATCCATATGCAACATCCATGTGATAACACGAAAAATTTTCATCCATGAATAAGCGTAAACACTCATGCATATGCAATATAAGGAGTGTGTGAGCCGATCTAGTGCCTAATGTGTATAATGCATCCATGAGTAACCACTTGCAAACACTTGCAACCACTTGCAAACATCAAGCATAACATGTTTCAAACACATGTTTCATCCAAAGGGTTTCTACCTAAGGTTCTCATGACAAGATTAACACGATAAACTAGATAAACATGGATAGCAAAGAGAAAGATATGCTAACAAAGAAAAGAGATTGAGAGTGTACCCTCAAAAAGAAATGGATAAAGCCCACGCATCTTCTCCTCGGTTTCCCAAGTTGCGTCTTCTTCGGCTTCACCCCATTGAACCTTCACCAACTTGACCTCTCGATTCCTTAGCTTCTTGGTCTCCGTCCCCAAGATACGAATCGGAGCTCTCCTCAAGGTAGCCTTTTTCTCCACTTCCACATCTTTCAGAACACTTGGCTCAACAACCTCTGCTGATTCATGTAAACACTTCCGGAGATGCGAGACATGAAAAACATCGTGTACTCCGGCAAGCTTCTCGGGCAACTCCACTCTATAAGCCATCTGCCCGATCCTCTCTATAATAGGGAATGGTCCGACAAACCTCGGTGCTAACTTCCCAACGGCTCCAAATCGGACTACATTCCACAAAGGAGAAACCTTCACGAAAACCATATCCCCAACATCAAACTCCAAATCAGTTCTTTGCTTATTAGCATAGGATTTCTGTCGGTCTTGGGCCGCTTTCATCCGTCTCCGAATCAACTCGACCTTCTCGGATGTATCTCTGATCATATCAGGCCCAAGTATAAGCTCATCTGTAGTCTCCCACCAACATGTAGGCGACTTGCACGGCCTCCCATATAAAGCTTCAAATGGTGCCATCCCTATGCTTGCCTGATAACTGTTATTATATGCAAACTCAACAAGAGGAAGATGGTCTTCCCAAGTACCACCAAAATCCAGAATACAAAGCCTCAATAGATCCTCGAGTACCCTATTCACCCTTTTGGTTTGATCGTCCGTCTGTGGGTGATAAGCCGTACTTAGATTCAACCTCGTGCCCATAGCTTCTTGCAAGCTATTCCAGAATTGACTTGTAAAGATTGGGTCACGGTCACTGACTATACTAGAAGGGACTCCATGTAGTCTCACAATCTCACGAAGATATACAGACGCTAGCCAAGATGCGGTCCTCTTGTTCTTCACCGGAATGAAATGAGCACTCTTCGTAAGTCTATCCACAATAACCCAAATGCTCGTATTCCCTTTCCTTGACCTTGGTAGACCATCGATAAAATCCATGGAAATACTCTCCCACTTCCATAGTGGAACGTCTAGAGGATGCAATAGCCCACCGGGCTTCTTCGACTCGGCCTTAACTTGCTGGCAAATGATACATCTAGAGACAAACTCTGCCACATCCTTCTTCATCCCAAGCCAAAAGAAAATGCGCTTCATATCTTTATACATCTTATCTCCGCCCGGATGTATAGTCAACTTAGAGCGATGCGCTTCCTCAAGAACTTTTCTTACTAAATCTTCTACCATTGGGACACATAACCTTCCGTCTCTCCTCAGCCAACCCTTGTCATCAATAGAATATCAAGCGAGATGACTAGACGCCTCTCCTCGAATCAGCTTATCCATAATCTCAACTATCTGAGGGTCTTCTCTCTACGAAGCCCCAACTTGATCAAGAAGGGTAGGTCTGAGTTCCAGAGATGATAAAGAACCGGTCATCGTCTCAATCGCCAAAGAGAAATCAAAGGTTGCCACATACTCTAAATTCTTCATCTCAACGAATAGAGGACTCAGAGTCAACCTTTTTCTACTCAATGCATCGCTACCACATTCCCCTTGCCTGGGGTATAAGCTATCTCAAAATCGTAGGATGCCAAGAATTCCATCCATCTTTGTTGCCTAAGATTCAGATCCTTCTGAGAAAAGAGATACTTCAATGACTTGTGATCGGTATAAAGCTCAAATCTTTCTCCCAGAAGATAATGGCGCCAAGCCTTGAGTGCATATACTATTGCTGCCAACTCTAAGTCATGAGTGGGATAATTCTTCTCATGCACTTTGAGTTGTCTACCGCCAAAGCATATCACTCTTCCTTCTTGCATCAGAACAGCTCCTAACCCCGTGCCACATGCATCGGTGTACACTGTAAATAACTTCCCCCCATCGGGCAAAGCTAGAACAGGTGCTGATGTGAGAGCTCTCTTGAGCCTCTGAAAAGCAAGCTCGCATTCTATGCTCCAAGCAAAAACTAAATTTTTCTTCGTCAATTTAGTGAGAGGAGCTGAAATCTTCGCGAAGTCCTTGATGAACTTCCGGTAAAAGCCTGCAAGACCTAGAAAACTTCTAACTTCGGTTGCATTCATTGGAGTCTTCCAATCCTGAACTGCAACTACCTTAGCGGGATCCACCTCTAAGCCTTGCTTAGATACTATATGCCCAAGGAATCTAACTTCCCTTCACCAAAAGTGACACTTGGAGAACTTGGCCTTCAACTGATGCGCTCTAATCGTATCCATCACCTCCACGAGATGCCTTGCGTGCTCTTCCTCATCCTTAGAGAAGATCAGAATATCATCTACGAAGACCACGACAAACTTGTTCAAGAACTCCCTGAACACCCTACTCATCAAGTCCACGAAATATGCGGGTGCATTAGTCAAGCCGAACGGCATGACAAGCCATTCGAAGAATCCATCTGGAGTTCTGAACGCAGTCTTGTCTATACTATCTTCAGCTACCCTTAGCTGATGGAAACCCGTAGCAAGATCAAGCTGAGAGAAAACAGAAGCACCGATAAGCTGGTCAAAGAGGTCATCAATCCTCGGTAACGGGTGTCTGTTCTTCTTAGTCAGCTTATTCAACTCTCGATAGTCAACACAAAGTCGGAGAGAACCATCTGCCTTGGTAGCGAGTACCACAGGCGCTCCCCATTCAGATATACTTCGTCTAATGAAGTTCTTCTCAAGCAACTCCTTCACTTGCTTACATAGCTCCCGCCTTTCACGCGGAGCCATGTGCCGAACGGGCAAAGAAACCGGCTTTGCATTATCCACCAGATAAATGCGGAAATCAATCTCTCGCTTAGGGGGCAACCCCCTAACTTCATCGAAAACATCCGGATACTCTCGAACCACTCTCACAGACGGAAGAGTTTCCATTGACGAGTCGAGTGATTCAAGATAGCACAACATGATGGGACCTCTCGGATTACAAGAAATTTCTAGGGTGTTTCCGAGGCGAGTCACGAGCCTCACAACCCTATGCTCACAATCAAGGATGGCTCCATATCTGGACAACCAATCCATGCCCAATATCAATCTGTATCCCCTAAAGCCAAGAACATAAGCACTACACAAGAACTCTACACTCAGTATAGAGATCCTCAAATCCCCACATATCATAGACAGATGGGCGGAACCCCCAATAGGATTTGAGACACAGACGGGATCATCTACCAAGCTAGTACTAAGGTGCAAACTATCAACAAGATCAGATGAGATAAAGCTATGCGATGTACCAGAATCAAACAAGGTACGAACTGGAAAATCAGAAATATATACAAGGCTCTCAACAGAAATACTACCTCGATCGGGAACTGGAGCGGCATTAAGAGCATGAACTTGCCCTCCTGAAGGTCCAGCACGCTGAGTCTGACCCTGGCCTTGCCCTTGCTTCTTCGGGCAATCCTTACTGAAATGTCCAGTCTCACCGCAGAAAAAGCATTCACCATTCTTCCTTTTCCTCTTCTTACAATCCTTAATAAGATGCCTAACTGAACCGCAATAATGGCACTTCCCCTTTTTGTTATTGCCCTTGTTGTTGTTCCCCTTGTTGCCTTGACTCTTGTTCTTGTTCTGATTGCCTTGACTGCTCTGACCACTTGGATTACCCTGATTTCCTTTGCACTGGGAATCAGTCTTCCTGGCTTGAGTATCATTCATCTTGATCTCTTTCTTGACATCTCCCTGAAGTAACGCCATATCAACCAAGCTGTCAAACGTGGCCCCATGGGGAATATGTGACATAGCCAACCCCTGCAACGGCTCATTCAATCCTCTAGCAAAACGAAGAGCCTTCTTCTGAGGAGTACTCACCATATCCAAGCCAAAACGAGCTAACTGATTGAACTTGTTCACATATTCTTTGACAGACATATCTCCTTGTTTCAAAGTTATGAACCTCTCCATTTGCAGATTCTCCTCAGCAGAAGATAGAAACTTAAGCACGAACCTTGCCCTGAAATTGGCCCAAGTCTCAACAGGCCTAGTACCATTGGTGACTTCCCACCAATAAGCGGCTTCATCCTTCATAAGCCAAACCGCCAACAAGATCTTCCTCTGATCGTCTAACCCAAAGATAGCAAATAAATCCTCGGTCTCTTTCAACCAATTTCTGGCCTCGACAAAAGTCTCAGTGCCTTGAAAGTTCTTGCCACCCATTGCTTTGAAATCTTTGCAAGTCTTTGCGAAGTCAGCTTGAGGATGCTGAGGGGGAGGAGGAAGAGGAACCTCAGCGACAGGAGGAGGAGGAACATTAAGTACCGGAGGAGGAGGAACATCTGCGGGGCCGGCTTCGGTCGCCCTAGCCTCCAAAAGTCTCCTATACCAAACAGGTACGTGCACTCCCTCCGGAATAGCAAAGTTATCGGCCATACTGAAAACGAAGAAAAAGACAGATTCAGAATGGAGAAAAACGAAGGAATTTTGCTAATGGCTTTTTTTTTTGGGGGAATAGCCTTTAAAATAAACTAGACTTTTCTTTGGAAAATACTTTATACTTGGTTTTGAAAATAGTTTTCCAAAAGTTTTAAAAACCTTTTTGTTCCTTCTCGTAAACCATATGCTCTGATACCAAATGTAACACCCCACCTCCGCCAGGGTGTCTCTTGCAAGCACTCTGACTTTGGAGGGGCGTTTGTACCGGGTAAACATGCATAATGATATATCAAAGCAGAACAAGAACATATGTATATATGTAAACAGAGTAAATAAGATAAGTAAAACAGCGGAAGATTTCAAACTATTTCAAAACAAGTCTGGTACAACATAATGTCAACTTTCCAAATACACAAGTCTAGATAAAAACAACATCACTGAAAAACTGAAATACATAAGTACTATCCCCAAAATAAGTGATAACCATAGCTAGCTTCATGTCAAGACCGTACATGAGCTAAAATCCCACAAGAAAGCGATCAGAAATCCAAGCTAAGCTCCAATATTCCCACCCTGAGAACCTGGGGGGGGGGGGGAACGGAAGAAAAGAGGCGAAAGAAAACAGGTCAGTTAAAAAGACTGAGTAAGCCCTACTACAATCAATGTAAACTGATAAAGTTAATTGGCATGAGAAGCAGGGATGAACATAAGGATAACATACTAGCATGATGATTAACTAACAAGGTAGATAAAGGTGTCATCGCATAATCAGGTTTAAGGTTTTGCACCACAGGTGTACTAGCAAACTAACATGTCTTGAATAAACAAGTATTGATCCCTTGGCCCAAGCTTTGGCCCAATAACATGAAGTGACCCTAATACGAGGTCCAACCAAACGGTCTAATCGATCGGCTCCCTAAGCCTAACTCGTCACGTGTTGGTGTCAATACGGCTCAAACATAATTGTAGTCGGACTGTGCCGGGTCCACCCTTCGGGTGTATCAAGCCCTAGGGTGTAAACCCCTGGACACCATAAACATAAGTGCACAGTCTCGATCTACTGGTACCCGTGCATGTTTTCTCCAGCTACGGACTATGTGCACGACCATAGTCCGTCCGGAACTACACCGGCGTACCACTCTGCCGTCGTTTTTGGTCACTTACCTCAAGTCCAGTAATCGTGCCCCTCCCTAGCCTAGTCCCTAGGGTCTTAATGATACAAACTTGGGATTACTGCTGGAGTGGACCCCATTGCTAGGATTTTCTAGTGGGTTAAGTACGGTTTAACCCTCTTGCTAATCATGGATTAACTTAGTTAAGTGTAACGATGAGTTCACGACTTAACCCTGATTAATCTACCAAGCCCTCATTGGTTAAGTATTAAGTGGACCATGACTTAACCCTAATCATGAGGCATTAACTAATTTAATGTGCCTTAACCTCTCACATTAGACCTTGTTGTGGTTACTAGTTAAGCCGGGCGGGTCCGGGTAGCTTTACACCACAACTTGGTCTAACCTCAGGTTCAAGGTACAACATGACCAACTTCTCACATTGGGTCCTATTGTTTGTAGCAACTAGTTAAGCCGGTCGGTTCCGGGTGGTTTTACGCTACAAACTCAACCCAACCTCGAGTTGGTCACACTTATATTTTCTAAGTGTCATGTCCATCATGTTTTCAAAACATATTACAAGTTTTCAAGAATTTGGGTAGACCTAACTTAATAGGTAAATTCCCAATGGGTAGACCTAACTTAATAGGTAAATTCCCAATCTTATGTTTTCATGTCTTTTAAGTTTACCCAACCCCAAACGCAATCCCATCGCTTACATAATCGCAATAGCGCATAAAGGATAGAAAGAGGGAACTTGGCATAAAGATGACAAATGGTGTTGAAGCCACAAGTTTAACATGGTGGCATATGAAATGCACACTTGTTCATATACTTGCATATTGCATCATTAGGCCTCAAAAGTATGCATAAAACCAAACTTAGCATATAAGTGATACATGGTGATAAATGACATGTAGAAGTTGCCATAAGCTCGCATTTAGCCTCACATGCAAGTTATCATAAGGGATATGATAACTTACATGTTGCCAAAATGCAACCTTTAGCATAAAGCTTGAAGCTTTAAGCTCATAAACCCAAGATAAGCTTGCATAACATGATAACATGAGCAAAATGATCAACCCAAACTTGCATAACATAACTTGCATATCATTTGGCAAACTTGCATATCATAACATAGCAAACTTGCATAACATAACATGATAAACTTGCATATCATAACATGGCAAACTTGCATAACATAACACGATAAACTTGCATATCATAACTGATGGCTTGCTTTTTCGACCAAGCCATCCAGGGTCAATCGTGAAAGGAAATCAGGAAACCAAGTCCTCCAGGAAAGTGGAAGAATGGATCGCACGCCATCGTCTCGCCCCGCTCGGATCGCACACCATCGTCTCGCCCCGCTCGGATCGCACTCTATCGACTCGCCCAGGGAACGGATCGCTCTCGTCTCGTCGACGAACGCCACCTCTAGGCGATCCGATCCCCTGCAACGAACCGAACCCACTGACCCGTTCAACCATGAGCTGGTCTTCAGCGATCCGAATCGCATGGATCTGACGACACCTGTTCACAACGGCTAGTTTGACTGTTTCTCCAATGGTGGCGATGCGATCCGAAAATCTCGGGATTCGTGCCACGTGTCCGCGATCCGTCCGACGAAATCAGCTATAAATAGCCCAGAGCTTGGCATTTTTCGGGATCTTTTTGGCAATAGTGAATACTGAGTCCGCCATTGTTATCAAACCACTGGAATATTGAGAGAAATCACTGTTGTATTAGCCTTTAAAGCATAATCAATAAAATATAAAGTGGACGTAGGCTCGTTAACGCCGAACCACTATAAATTCTGAGTGTTCTTTTCTTTTTCCTTATTCCTCATTTAGAATTCTCTATAGTTTATAACAATTTGGGTGTTAGGTCCAAATTTCGATCTAACATTTTTGGTGCTTTCACTGAGAAACTCAGCCTTAAAGTTTCGTCATTCATTTTCTTGAAGATTCCAGCGATTCGAATTCCATGGCTGGAAAAAGATCTAAAGTCTCGCAGGCCAACGAAACGATCGAGGAGAGTATGCACGAACTGGGCAACGAAGGAGTTATGGATCGCGGAGCGCAGGGGGCGGTCCGATCCGATGAAAACGCCTCGTTCCGAGTCAGTGAAGATGAGACGATCCGCGCTACGGAAGGGATTGTTACTCGATCCCGAGGCAACGCCTCGCAGCCTCCACGCACCATGACCACGAGTCGATCCCAGGGGGGCGCAGCGAACCGCCCTCCACGAACCGCAGCGACCCGGACTGATGGTCAGAACACGACCCGACCTGGAAAAGAACCCATGACCCACTCCTATCGTCCTGGAACCTCTGATCGACCCGGTCCGAGCACTATGCCCATAAGAGAGGGTGAAGATGACCATAATGATCCTACTGCTCCTGTTACTGAGGGGGATCTTTCCCGTTTTGTCGAAATATGGGATAGGTTATTTGATGAGTTAGCCGCTCAAAGGCAGGAAAATTCGATCCTACGGCAAAACCTGACGGCTATGGATAGAAGGCTTGATGAGCTAACAAGGCAAAGAGCATCGCCAGCTCGTCCATCCACTCCAGCATACTCCTCTTCATCTGAAGAATCGCCGAGGCCTCCGCGGCGACCGTATGAAAGAGCTGAAAACATAGAACAGCTTCGGTTCGGGACCCTGCCCTCCCAAGAAGAAGAGGAACTAGGGGCAGGACCCACAAACCGTGGTATGGATGGTCAAGCAACGACCTTCAGGACTCGAGGCATGAACAGTCCTGTGCATGACAGACCATCTCAGCCCCGTCGCCGTACACATACTCATGATGACAGGGGGCAGCGAGGCCCCGTCCGAGCCCCAGATTTTGCGGCTGCTCCACGAAGGGAGATCAGAGAGCCTCGCCGGGCCAGAGACACTGATCCTGAACCTCCTTTGACTAGTGCAAACGTTGCAGCCATGGTTCACCAGATTTTGGCCGACAGCCGTGGACAGCGGAACGAGGATTGGGGGATTGACCGTAGTCGTACTCCTTTTACTGACGATATTTTGGATGCAACTTTTCCAAGGCGTTTCAACATGCCGCAGATGAACCGATATGCAGGAAGATCTGATCCTGTTCAACACCTGATGAGATACTCTTGGTCGATGACCGCTGCCGCCGCTTCCGATGCAGTTAAGTGTAAAGCGTTTCCCATATTCCTGGAAGACGTGGCTTTGCTATGGTTTACTCGCCTGCCGGCAAGGTCGATTTCCTGCTTCAGGGAACTAAGCGAGAAGTTTGTAGAGCAATTCCGTATCTACGCACAGAAGACGAAAAGCGTGATCGATCTATTTCTTGTCAAACAGCGACCGGGCGAAAGTCTAAAGATGTACCTGGATCGTTTCAATTTGGCAGCCACTGAGGTCAAAGATCCTCATGAGCCGACCATTGTCGCAGCACTAATTGATGGAGTGGATAAGGATACTGAATTCGGGAGGTACCTGGCAGGCAAACCCCCCCACACCAGAGAATTATTCTATGAGAAAGCCAATGTACATCTACGCCGGGAAGAGGTGTACGCGAACCGAAAGCTTAAAACAAATGATAAGGAAGAAGTGCAGAGCAATGTCGCCATCAAACAGACTGGAGACAGCTCGGGGAAAGTTGAGGTTAACGTCGGAAATCAGAACCAGGGCGGCCGCCGACCGGGTAACAACAGTAACAATGCTAATGGCAACAGCCGGAAGAGGGGCCGAGGGAACGATTCCCAGAGAAGGACTCGTCCCAGGGCCTTTGAGAGTTATACACCCATAAATGATACTCTGGAAAATATCTTCATGGATGCGTATGAAGTCCTCCAGAATAAGAGGCCGCCTCCTAGAGAGTCGACGGAAAAAGAGCGTGAGACAGGGAAGTTTTGCCTCTTTCATCAAATTCACGGCCATTCGACGAATGAATGCCGTCACCTTAGGGACGTAGTCGAAAGGTTGCTCCGAGAAGGGAAGCTAGACGAATACAGAGTAGCACCTAGGGACAGGGGGCAAGCAGTACAGGCCCCGAATCAGAATCAAAATCAACTTGCTGCTAGGCCAACTGCTCAGCAAAAGGGAAAGAATATTGTAATCAACACCGTGATCGGTGGACTCTACCTTGCTGGGCACAGTTCCAAAGCTTTAGATCAGTATGTCAACGCAGCCAAACAACACCTCGAAGTGGGGGAATGTAGCAACCCCGAGGACAGTGTTCCGATGAAGCAGCAAAAGGCGATGGCTGATGATGTTGTTTTCCGAGAGCGAGAAAGCATTGGGGTTCATGCTCCAACTGAAGATACACTTGTAATCACAATACCCATTGGGCCAGCCACTGTTCATAAGGTACTGGTGGACAACGGGAGTTCCGTTAATATCCTTTTCAAAAAAGCCTTTGACCAGATGAATCTTGAGATAAAGGACTTGAAGCCCTGCCAAGGATGGATTCGTGGATTCAACGGAGCATCCACCGCACCTATGGGTTACGTAGAATTGCCAGTTACACTTGGGGAAGGAGAACGCCAGAGAGTGAGAATCCTTCCTTTTGTGGTTTTGGATGTCGAATCGCCATACAATGCCTTCTTGGGCCGGCCGGCCCTCGCAAAATTCAGAGCCTGTATAGCCCCCTGGTGCTTGCTATTGAAGTTCCCCACAGAAGCCGGCGTTGGTATCGTCAGGGGGGATCAAGTTGCTGCGCGAGCATGTTATGTTGCCGAATTAAAGCTGCTTCGCAACGGCGGGGGTATCGAAACTAAAGGCACTCTTCCCCCTTTGGGGGCGGAAGCCTTATAGCAATCAAAGAAGAGGGTTGTTGGAGAGATGCCCAGAGTGACGCCCGAGGATATAGATCCCAGAGAGGATCAAGAACCCGGGAGCAGAACGGCAACTCCCAACGAAGCAACTGTGGATGTGCCAATCGATGACAGTGATCCGGAGAAGGTCCTTAAGATTGGATCCCAGTTAAGTCCGACTCTTACCGAAGAATTGACGACTTTCTTAAAGAACAACTTGGATGTATTCGCTTGGACCCATGCGGACATGTGCGGGATATCCCCGTCAATCATGAGTCATTCTTTGAGCGTTAACCCCAAACATCCTCCGGTGAAGCAAAAAAGGCGAGTGCTGGGCCCGGAGAGGTCCGCTGCCTTGAAAGAAGAGGTTGGGAAACTAAAGAACAATGGATTTATCAGAGATTCAACTTACCCAGATTGGATTTCGAACCCAGTCCTGGTAAAGAAGGCCAACGGGAAGTGGCGAACGTGTATCGATTTCTCGGATTTAAATAAAGCTTGTCCCAAAGATAGTTTTCCTTTACCTCGAATTGACCAGTTGGTAGACTCAACGGCAGGTCACGAGCTTCTTTCATTCATGGATGCTTATTCAGGATACAATCAGATTCCAATGCATGTTCCGGACCAAGAGCACACTAGCTTTATCACTGATCTGGGATTATATTGTTACGTAGTGATGCCCTTTGGCTTGAAGAATGCAGGCGCTACGTACCAACGTTTGGTCAACAGAATGTTTTATAACCAAATCGGGAAAACGATGGAAGTATACGTCGACGATATGTTGGTTAAGTCCAAGCAATCCTTTCAACACACTACTAACTTGGCAGAGATGTTCGGCATTCTTCGAAAGTATGGGATGAAACTCAATCCCACCAAATGTTCATTCGGTGTTGCTTCTGGAAAATTCTTAGGATTCATTGTCAGTTCGCGCGGTATAGAGATTAATCCGGACCAGATCGCGGCAATCAGGAACATTCAGGAACCTAGGCAAATTAAGGACGTGCAAAGCCTTGCTGGAAAAGTGGCCGCACTAAGCAGATTTATCTCCAGGGCTACGGATAAGTGCATCCCATTCTTCGAATTAATAAAGCGGGGAAAACGCCACTTTAAATGGACTCCTGACTGCGTGGAAGCGTTTCAGAACTTGCTTAGACACTTGGAGAAACCTCCAATTCTATCTAAACCAATAGACCACGAGGATTTATTCGTATATTTGGCAGTATCATCTCATGCAGTCAGCTCAGCATTGGTAAGGGAAGAGGAGAAGGTCCAAAAGCCTGTGTATTACGTAAGTAAAAAATTAACAGCGGCAGAACGTAATTATCCACGGATAGAAAAACTGGCGTATAGTTTACTGATTGCCTCCAGAAAACTTCGGCACTACTTTCAAGCACATCCTATTATCATATATACTGATCACCCACTCAAGCAAGTTCTACAGAAACCAGAGGCGTCTGGAAGATTACTCAAATGGAATATTGAGTTAAGTCAATTCGACTTGAACTTTCAGCCCAGACGATCAATTTCGGGGGCAAGCGATAGCTGACTTCATAGCAGAATTCACAGTTCCTGAAGAAGACATAGCAAACGAAGAAGTGGAACCCTCAAGATTACTTTTCGACCCTGATGTCTGGAGATTATATACTGATGGTGCTAAAAATAACAAAAGATCTGGCGCCGGAATAGTGCTTGAAACCCCCGAGAAACGATTGATAACTTATGCCATCCGAATGGAGTTTCAGGCCACTAACAACGATTCTGAATATGAAGCTCTGATAGCCGGACTAAAGATTGCAAAGGTGCTAGAAGTCACGAAACTGAACATCTTCTGCGATTCCAAGTTAGTCGTAAACCAAGTTACTGGGAGATTCCAAGCTAAAAGTGCGAGATTGATTCTATACTTAAAGAAAGTAAGAGAGCTGCTGAATGAGTTTGATCACTACAGCATATCTCATATTCCGCGGTCAGAAAATCAGCAAGCAGACAGGTTGGCAAAGGTGGCTAGTTCTAACGATCCTGAAGTGATAGGGCTAGCCCCCGTTGAAGTACTTCGGTCTCCCAGCATTGATCAGATGGAAATCGACCTAGTACTTGAGACGGAACCAGAAAAGGAATCGTGGATGACCCCTATAAAGGATTTCCTAACGAATGGAGCGCTTCCGACGAAGAAAAGCGAGAGGCGAAAAGTGATTCGAAAGGCCGCCCGATACGTACTGCAAGGTGGAATCCTTTATAGACAAGGGTATTCAATGCCCCTTCTTCGGTGTATAGCCCACGATGACGTCAAACGTGTGCTGCAAGAAGTCCACGAAGGTGAATGTGGCGACCATACCGGGGGGCAAACTTTGGTAAAAAAGATATTACGGCATGGTTACTTCTGGCCTACCATAAACAAGGATGCAGTAAGATATGCACGACGATGTGATGCATGCCAGAGATTTTCAAAGATACCCAGAGCGCCTCCAAGCCAGTTAAAGACCATGATGAGCCCGTGGCCATTTGCTATGTGGGGAATTGATATTATTGGAAGTCTCCCTATAGCAAGGGGTGGAGCAAAGTTCGCCATTGTGGCTGTAGATTATTTCACTAAGTGGGTCGAGGCAGAACCACTAACTACGATCACAACTAAACGGGTGACCAACTTCATCGTGAGAAACATCATCTGTCGATTCGGAATTCCAAAAATTGTGATAACCGACAACGGAACTCAATTTGATAGTGCTGAATTCAGAAACTTCTGCCAGAAATACCACATCGAGAATCGATATACATCTGTGGCACACCCACAATCGAACGGGCAAGTTGAAGCTGTAAATAAAGTAATTAAGTCCATTCTGAAAAGAAGAATGAAGCGGGCTAGAGCTATGTGGGCTGACGAATTGCCCTTGGAACTATGGGCCTACAGGACGACATATAAATCAGCAACAGGACATACCCCGTTCTCCCTTGCTTTTGGAACGGAAGCAGTCATCCCGATTGAGATAAAGGTACCTTCTCATCGGGTGACGTATTATGATCCAATGTCCAATAATGAATTGCTCCTTGAGTCCCTGGATATGATCGAAGAAAAGAGGGATGAGGCCGACCTGCGTGCTCTGAGATGTAAACAACAGGTCGCCCGATACTACAACAAAAAGGTCCGAGCCCGAACCTTGGAACCCGGAGACTTGGTTCTGAAACGTGTCTTTCCACCCCCAACTCATATGGGAGCGAAGTGGGAAGGACCGTATTCTATTCTCAGCAGGCTTGATAACGGAACCTTCAAGCTGGCAACCGTAGATGGAAAAGAGATCCCCAGAGTGTGGAATGCCCAACATCTACGGCCATATCTAACATGAGAAGTTTCAAATCCATTCCTTTGTTTTGTTAAAAAAAAAACTATGTAACAGGGCATGACTTGCCTAGAACAGTCTGTTTTCTTAAAGCAAGGGATTATAAAGTGGACGTAGGTCATGATTCGACCGAACCACTATAAAAATACTGTGTGTCATTTTCCTTTGCTGCGTTTTTATCTATTTGCCTATGAAAATCAGTGTGAATATTGCAGGTACCCGAAGTCCAGCGCTGACGGTTCCTATCGTAAACTAATCAGATGAACCCAAAAGCCTTGGTAAACGCTCTAGCTGCTTGTCCGACTGGTTTGTATCCTCGGAGCTTGGATTAAAATGTAAACCTGAGACGAGTGTGGGGAGCAAATAAATCGCTGGGTTCGAACTCTAACTCTCCAGAGAGAGAGAGAGAGTATAAAAGCGTCTCCGATTGAGCGCTGAGAAAGAGCTCCTTTCCCGCTGAAGGATCGGGGAGCGAATGAACCGCTGAGCTCGAACTCTAACTCTCCAGAGAGAGAGAGTGTAAAAGCGTCTCCGATTGAGCGCTGAGAAAGAGCTTCTTTCCCGCTGAAGGATCGGGGAGCGAATGAATCGCTGAGCTCGAACTCTAACTCTCCAGAGAGAGAGAGTATAAAAGCGTCTCCGATTGAGCGCTGAGAAAGAGCTCCTTTCCCGCTGAAGGATCGGGGAGCGGATGAATCGCTGAGCTAGAACTCTAACTCTCCAGAGAGAGAGAGAGTACAAAGGCGTCTCCGATTGAACGCTGAGAAATAGCTTCTTCCCCGCTGAAGAATCGGGGGACGAACGAATCGCCAAGCATGAAACTCTAGCAGTTGATTAGGGGGCATCGCGCTCTCCTATGCGAACACTAAACTTTGATATAACAAGCGTAACATAGCATGAACATTCTTCTTCCTGTCGATTCACTGATTTATAATTATTAATAGCTGGCTAACGACTAAATGTGGAAAGTTTCTATGAATACAGGTACACAATGATGTAAGAAGAAACAAACCCTTGTTTATGTACGGCAAATCAGCAAAGTGAAAACAAGTTAGAAACAAAAGTGAGGGCCAGTCTCACAATTACACTTCCTGGCCAGTGGGAAGCTTAAAAGACAAAGTATCAGTAAATATCCTATTTATGCTTTGATATCTTCTCTCGCTTCTGCCTCTCCATCCTCTCCTTGTCGGCCTCGGATGGATCCCCCTTTTTCCTTTTTCGCTTGTCCATGAGGGGAGCATCTGACTCCTCTGAGGCTTCCTCTCCCCCATCTTTCCTCTTGCTCCTGCCGGAGAGGGAGGCAGGGAAATCATCAAGGTTTGCAAAGTGAAGTTGCCGGCTGATGGACTTGGATTGGATTTTCATAATCATCCCAGTTTTGGGATCGAACTCTGCGAGAGGGACCACATCCAAAGCCTCATCCCCCGCCTTCTTCAAAGCCAACTCTTTCTCTTGCCTGGCTTTTCGGCTGGCCAGGGGTTCCTCATCATCATCATCATCGGTGGCCTTCTTGGTGCCGGTGATATCCTCTTCATCATCCACATGCCGACCATCCAAGTCTTTTAAAGCCTCGATAGTCTCAGCATCTTTGGGTACGTCGGCGCTAGGCACCGAGATGCTTCCTTCAGCTGTTGCGGCCTCGACTCGCTCTGAAACATCGATTTCGGCACCCGGCAGGACGATCCCCTCCTCCACTTCTCTCTCTTTTCCAACACCCTTGTCGGCGGGCTCGCCACCTGCATTATGAAAGACACACATTCATTACTAATTCAATGGGTTGCCCTGTTAGACGACGACAATTCGCAATCGCTTTAGCAAATCATTGAGAATAGAGAAAGGTACCTTCAGCCGATACTCCCTCTTGAGTAGATCCGGATGCTCCAGCAGCCACGGGAGTTAAGCCTAAGGGGATCAGCGGATCGTCAGGATGATACTCCTTGACTTCGGAAGTTTTAGACTTGGCGGCGGAGCTGGAACCTTCGTCAATTTTGCTTTTGCCTTTAGCCATGGTTCTTTCCTTCTCCATCTCCGCCAAGATTAAGCGACGGCCCTCTGCCAGATCCTCAGGCTCGTTGTCCCTTAGGATGCTTTTCATCAATTCATCTTCATCGATCTCTTCGACCCCTAGTCTATGTTTTTCGCCTTCCACGATGGCATCCCACAAGTTGGCCAAAGTAACATGATAATCCGGGATCCATGAGATATTGCGAGTCTTGAGAACCTGACCGAGGAAGTCAAAGATCATCTCCTCAAACCCCTCGATTTCTTTCTCTCTTTCAAGGAGTTTGTGGTTGGAGGCAGTGGCCATTTCAATGGCGCTATCAACGTTCTTTTCGGCAAGAGCTGCCCGTCTCTCCGCATCGGCCACCTGATCATTCAAAATCACTTTTTCCGCCTCTGCCAGAGCCAACTTTTCTTTTAAGCTTGCTCTTTCCGCTTCCCAAGCAGCCTTCTCCGTCAAAAAATGGCCTTTAGCCGTTGCCAGTTCGATGTTGGCCATCCCGAGGTCTTCAACTTCCTTTTTTAAGGCCATTTTTTCCTGGCTATTGGAATCCAGTCCTACGTGAAAGCGCTGCTTGGCATTTTCTAATTCAGTTTTATAGTTTGCGGCGTCTCTCTGTGCCAGGGCGAGCTGGGCTTGAGCGTCTTCCAGATCCTTCTCTAATTTTGTCCTGGCCCTTTCATTATTTTCGAGTTTTGCTTTAGACCTGTGAGCTTCTATCTCGAGTGTCCGGACGACCTCCGAAAGATTAAGTGCGTGCTTTTTCATCGCCTCGTATTGCTTGGCCACGTGACGGATATGCCCAATAACTTCTTTATCCCAGTTTTTAGGAACTGGCTCCAAGGCAGGAACAAAGACCATCCTATCGAAGAACATTCCTGGAAATTGTTCCCGTAGCTTTTCCAGCCTACCTTGGATTTCAGGACCGTGAACGTAGTCCCGTGAGCCGGCGGGAGCTAATTCTGGTTGGCTGGTGGGGACTATGTTGCTTCTCGTTTGCTCAGTATCTTTGGATGAATCCCTGTCCCCGTCCTTGGATTCGTGGCGCCTTTTGGACGACCGACTGTGGGAAGGCGCACTCTTTGGAGGAGTCAACTCTTTTGGAAGTGTCTTCCCCCCGGTCGAAGTTATTGGGTGACTCGAAGGCCTGGTAGAGGTTGATTTGGGTGGGGATCGAGGTTGCGAAGAGCTCGACTTGTGAGAAGGACCGCGAGGGCGCTCGGTACCCGAACGAAGACTGGGGGTGCCTTCGCGAAGAGAACGGAATGAATAAGATCTCCTGCGTGACATCGCTCCTGCAAAAAAGAAAAGAAGAACATATTATCCCATTGAATATCCACGACATAGTAGTGCACGATCAGGCAGTGTGTGTGAGGTGTGCATCCCGTATAATTCCCCCTAACAGACCCGGGCCTGGAGACAGGCTCGTCTGACCCGTTTCACGTCCCCTTGCTAAGTCAGCCGCCTCTTCGGAAGCAGAAAAGAAAGGCTCCTCGCCGAAGTCTTTTTCCGTGTATTCGATGTCGGGCAAAGGGATTTTATTTAGCTCGTCGAATAACTGTTCTTCTGTCAATTCGTCGTCACCGACAGTTCCCATTGGAGCAGAGGTAGGGATTCCCTTCGACGCGTCACCACGGGACTCATCCCCCCTGTATACATTCAAGTCTTCGTCGTCTTGGATGATTATCGGAGAAGGACTTTTGTGAAATTTGGTTGTCTCCGCCGCTTGTGAAGTTCCCTCTCCTTCCGTCGGGGGCACGTATTTATAAGGTTTACCGCCGGTTCCAAGCCCAAATTTCCTATCCAAGAGGCCATGCTTGTGAAGGTTGTCATCCGTAATGCATTTTTTAATCCTTAAAAAGTCGGATCTACTTTGCAAAAGAATGGATAACCGGTTGTTGTATAATGCACCCTCTGTTTTCGGGAAGACATGATCTGTTTAAGACAAAGGAAAAAGCGGAAGAATGTTATAACTTAGACTCCCCCAAGCAAGATATTCAACTAGGCGATAAAAATTTACTCGATTTGAGCCATCTCCGTGAGCATCCAGCCTGTCTTCTTATGTAAAACCAGTCGGACTTAGGATCCCCGATGTTGCTGTACCCGTCGTACAGAACTTTCCTGTTCGCCACTGATTCAAAAAAGGAAAAGTTGGGAGTTGCAGAAGAGCGGTGCTTGAAGAGAAAGAAGAACACCAGGTCTCTGAATTTGAGTTCGGCGTGCAAGATTTCCGCATAAGCGACATATAGAGAATATAGAGACGCGTAGGCGTTTGGATGAAGCTGCATCGGGGCAATGCCTAATCGTCTCAGAGTGTCAATGACAATTGGAGGGAACGGAGGGATAGCTCCTACTAGACACATTGTCCGACTGATCGACATATACCCTTCCGGTGCTAAATGAGGTCTGTCTTCGCTTCCAGGTGTTAAGACATCGTCCCAAGGTATGCCATGTCTTAAGCAGATTCTCTTGAGTTTTATCTCGTCGAGCTTGGACGCTAAAGAGTCAGAGAATTTATCTATCCCGACTGCGCCTGGAATTTCGTCCGGAGCTCGATCATCGGAATCGGAGTTGTTGCTGGATGACGTGCTTTCTGTCGGATCCGATTCTGTGGCTTCATATTCGGACCCAGAATCTTCACCTTCTGGATTGATTGGAGGAATTCGAGGATTATGCTGTTCAGGAGTCTCAGATTCCGTTTCGGCTACAGATCTTGAGGAAGAGTGGTCGTTCGACATTGCTGCTAGGACGAGAAAATATGAATGATAAGATTAACACTACCCGTCCCCCGTGTGTGCGAGTGCTACTGTGTGTGCTTGTGTGTGCGCATTATTAAAAGCGATAATAAAACATGAAAGCAGTCGAGGTTATTAAAAGTCATTAGTCGTCATATGCAGTCAAATCATGAAGTCATTTAGTCCAGAGAGATCAACGTCAGGGCTCTATCCTAACTGTCCAGAGTTTTGTAGCGACAAGGCGCTGATTAAAGATTGAAATTTCTTCGTATCACCAGCCGTGGGGCGGATCGCATAGCAGAGGGATCGCCCCCCTCCGACTCGCACGACAGGGGGATCGCCCCCCTTCGACTCGCGTGGCAGAGGGATCGCACCCCTTTGTCGATCGCAGAGCAGAGAGTTTGCCCCTCACCGAATCGCCGGGCGAAGGGAAGGCTCCCTCGCGAACCGTTGCGACTACCGCGGTACGACCCTTGGTTGCCCTCTCAATCTTTCGTCTCGCCACTTGCCTCCGTCCTCGATCGTTGACCACGATCCGAGTCAGCCTCCTTCCTCCTTCTCCATCCTTCTTCTTCCTCATCTCCTTCCCATCCTCAAGTTCCGAGCTCCATGTTCAATGGCCATGGCGATTTGGTGATTTCTTCGAAAAGTAGCGGATTTATATTGTATTTCTCTGGAATCAACCGTAGAAATTCAGGAAAATAGTACGAGGATGCTTCCTATAAGGTTACCTTTCTAAAAACTGAGAGAGTTCTTGGATTTTCGAAAGTTTTAAAGGGTTGGATTCGTTGTTCAACAGCTCGCGCGAGACGATTCAGCAGAGAGGAGAAAGAAGGAAAGTGAAGGGGGGAACGTCGGCTTATATAGGCAAAGAAGGTGACCGTTGGCCTCCCCTCCTTTGTCTTATTCGATCCACGAAGCGCCCCGATCTGAAGACGGAATCGCAATGAAGCCCACGGGCCGCTTCGAAATGATGGCCCACGAAACTCAGAGCCCGATACGACTCGAAGGAAGATGCGCCCTGTATCGCGCAAGACCCTAAGAACTCAGCACGCGACGAGCAGATGACCAAATCGGACCGTGTCGGCCTATGGCGATCCGATTCACCCATGTGTCAATTTGAACCAATGCGACTGTAAACTTGCATCCTTTCAGGAGAGAATCAATGAATCTCGTCGAAGCATGTTTCATCATCTATAAAACGTACTTCGAGGGGGCAAAATGTTGGCTTGCTTTTTCGACCAAGCCATCCAGGGTCAATCGTGAAAGGAAATCAGGAAACCAAGTCCTCCAGGAAAGTGGAAGAATGGATCGCACGCCATCGTCTCGCCCCGCTCGGATCGCACGCCATCGTCTCGCCCCGCTTGGATCGCACTCTATCGACTCGCCCAGGGAACGGATCGCTCTCGTCTCGTCGACGAACGCCACCTCTAGGCGATCCGATCCCCTGCAACGAACCGAACCCACTGACCCGTTCAACCATGAGCTGGTCTTCAGCGATCCGAATCGCATGGATCTGACGACACCTGTTCACAACGGCTAGTTTGACTGTTTCTCCAATGGTGGCGATGCGATCCGAAAATCTCGGGATTCGTGCCACGTGTCCGCGATCCGTCCGACGAAATCAGCTATAAATAGCCCAGAGCTTGGCATTTTTCGGGATCTTTTTGGCAATAGTGAATACTGAGTCCGCCATTGTTATCAAACCACTGGAATATTGAGAGAAATCACTGTTGTATTAGCCTTTAAAGCATAATCAATAAAATATAAAGTGGACGTAGGCTCGTTAACGCCGAACCACTATAAATTCTGAGTGTTCTTTTCTTTTTCCTTATTCCTCATTTAGAATTCTCTATAGTTTATAACAATTTGGGTGTTAGGTCCAAATTTCGATCTAACAATAACATGGCATACTTGCATAATATGACATAGTAAACTTGCATATCATGGCAAACTTGCATATCATAATGATCAACCAAACTTGCATCATTCATTTAACTTTAAAGTTTAAATATGAAAGTAGAAAAGGGCTTACAATGCTTATGAAGACACAAAAATATGTATAGATTGAGACAAAGCCCTTATGCAATCAAATAAACCCAAAATGCAAGCTCCAATAGAAAAACCCTTGAGCCAAAATGATCAAAACCCTTGCTTTATGATGTAAATATGGAAACTTGACTTGAATGCAAGCTAATGACACTCATACAAGCTTGAAAACACTTGTATGCATGGAAAATCTCTCATAGAAATTTATTTAGGAATTTTATGAAGAGAGTGGAGGCCATGAGAGGAATGATTTTGCCATAGTTTAGTTGTATGAATGAATAATAATGATTTAGGGTTAGGTTAGGGTCTTATTTATAGAGATTAGGATTAGTTTTAGCCTTAGGATTAAACCCTAGTTCCAACCTCAGCCCTCAAAACCGAATCTGGCCCCAAAACCTAACCAAGACCCCAAAATGGTGCACCAGGCAAAACTGCCCGGCTGAACCAAGTCGACAGCCAAGTCGACAGGGCTGTTGACTTGGGTCCAACCAAGTCGACTCCCAAGTCGACAGGGCTGTCGACTTGGGTGCTCTGGCGGGAATTTTCCCGCCTGGCCCAATCTGACCGTTTTTCGAATTTTGAACCCGAAATTCGAAATCTGTTTTGAACTTGAAATTTTCTGAGAACTTCATTGGGCCTTAATCGGGTCATACGGACTCCGATTTTCGAAAACTCGGACTCTATTCCGCGTATTTTTCCGAGGCGAACGCAATGGCACAGCCGGTTTCCCTTGATTCAAATTTATAAATTAAATTCTGCCTCGATTTATGTTATAACAGGTTATTGAAAATACGGGTTGTTACAACATGTGTAGTCAAATACTCACTAAACTGAAATATTTTTGTTTAAATCATGTTTTGTTGTGCCATTGAGATTTACGCATGCACCATATTATTTGAATAATGTAATTGTTTTCCTTAAATATGGGATTAAATTCATCAGTTAAAAGTATATATGGTCCTAATTTCATAGAGAATTTTGCATTTGTTATTGTCCTCGAATCGATATTTATTCCTTTAAATTACCTGTTCGAGTTTTTAGCATTGAATCTACTTTTTCCTTCTTAGTTTTGATATGTCCATGAGCACCTTATGTAAAGCAAAAAAAATAGTTTACTAAGCTGAACTTATGTTAGCAATAAGTAATAGACTACTAAGTTGAACTTGAATCACTTGCTATTTTGGACTGTATAACCAGGTTTTATGTAGACTCTAAGCACATGTATATGTTTATTCTGGAATTAGTTAATGAGCCGATCTCTCTACTGGGTTGCCATCACAAATATGAAATTAATAAGTCCCCATGCATATATCATGCATGAGTTCCTTGTTACATCTCTCTGCACCTATGCATACTTAAGTGCTTACCTTTCCCATTGTTACCTTATTTTTACCATGTAGCCTAAATAGGCTGGTTAATTCTTCAATTAAAGACACATTTATTTGCATGTGCTATTCCATTGCGGGATGCTGAGGCAGTGTACTCACGTATATTATCTATATATGAGTGCATATGCAACCTCCCGTGTTCGCTCCTCACTAAAAGGTAAAACTGGTATGAACATATATACCACACTTGATCTAGATACACTGATATGAATAGATACCACCACTGTTTATTTTATCGATAACATTGATGTTGGAATTAACGGTTATATTTCAGTTTATATTGAAGTTAATTTACTTGAACTATGGTTTTGATTATTGGACATGGACTTAAATGACCATATGATTTCCTGATTTACACTTTGCACCTTAAATCAAATTGATGATTACAGAACTTATATGATCATATGTTTTATGTTGATGTACTCTGATGGAAGTTTTGATACATGGGGTATATTTCAACCAATCAGCAAAGTTCCACGTATTTACATACATCAACAATAAAAATAATAATACTAATATGAGAGCTAAAATAACAATCAATGAAACATGAAGATACCACGTGCTGCAGATTCTTCTCTCTATTTTAGTTCCTGTATTTATGAATGAATCAGTGATTTTAAATGAGTAGTGATAAGAACAGAAAAGTACTTGTTGAATTGTACATAAACGGAAAGTCATTTGTGCCTTAAATGAACAATACTTATAAGTATGTGGTACAATCAGCTGTGTACAGATCTATTGATGAATTTGGGCATACATAGTAACCCAGTGACATGTATACAATATACTAGACTAAAGAATATAAACTAACATGTGTAGTCAGATCCTCACTAAAATGAAATATTGTTGTATAAAATCATGTTTTGTTGTGCCATTGAGATTTACGCATGCAACCTATTATTTGACAAAAGTAATTGTTGTCCTTAAATGTGGGAATAAATTCATCATTTAAAAGTATAGCTACTCCTAATTTTCATAAAGCATTCTGCATTTGCTACTGTCCTCCAATCGATATTTATTCCTTTAAATTACCTGTTCAGGTTTTTAGCATTGAATCTACTTTTTCCTCCTTAGTTTTGATATGCCTATGAAAACCTTATGTAAAGAGAAAAAAATAGTTTATTAAGCTGAACTTATATTAGCAATAAGTAATAGACTACTGAGTTGAACCTGAATCACTTGCTGTTTTGGACTGTATAACCAGCTTTTATGTAGATTCTATGTAACGAACACGAGATTTTCGACTCAAAAAATCGACACAAAAGCACCATATCGAACCTTCAAGCACCGAAAATACTGGAACGTTATTAGAAATAAATTAGAGGGTGAGATAAGAAAAAAAGAAATATTAGAATAGAAGAAACAAGAAGAAGAAAACACATCATGATCAGAGTCTCACATCGCAGCGAAACAAAATATAATATAGAAATAAATCTTTATAGGGAGATTTAAATAAAAACTTACAATCATCAGAGTACATCAACACATCTGGACAGTTATAATAATTTGTCCTCATATACAACACACAACGGAATAATAACATCATACATCTGGACTCCTCCAGCTCGTCTCTTCATAATACCCAATAACCTGAAATTGTATGAACCGGTTTAACCCGAACATTACAAACGATGAGTCAGTCTGGTGAACTAGAGTGAGAAAAACGCACTTGGTTTGAAACATTACAGCTTGATTTTAAAGTCAAAATCTTTTCGAAAGAAAATGATAATCGTAAGACCAAATCCACACATAAATACAAACGGTTTTTACCTTACGATAACCCAAAACAGTTTTTGAAGTTAATATCTTTTCTGATATTATAATAATGTCTAAATACAAATAAATAACAATCTAGCAGAACGCTTGCATCTCACGCTCTACATATATAGTATACAACCAAAACCGTGGGCGCTTATTGGAGAATGGATTTCCTGGCAAGTTATGGGACCATCTTATGACAATGTACCTCTGGAGATGAACACATTAGGGATTCAAAAAGAACATCTTGCAACCCTGGCTAAACATGACCGGCCCCTCACTTCGCTTGAGAGTACCGAATATATCATTACCACGGTTGGTGGCCAGCCAACCGAACCGATAGCATATAAATAAAACAAAGGGACAACCGAAGGCATTTGATTTCACCAGATAAGGTAATCATATGCCCTTTTGATGGGTGCGACCCACATAGCCATGAGACCAACCCGATTTTATGCCATTTCTCGGTTGATGAGGCTAGAGGTTAAGCTTATCCTTCAGAACAGCGCATCTCCATCCACTTTGAATGCCACATTGTTATATCTACTAGATGTCACTAATTGACGTCTACAAAAATACTCTGCAGCTAACAGAAGTACGTTTGTAAAAATCAATGTACGTGACTCTTAAGAAATACTCTATCATACATTCATCCAGGAATAGGATGAACTGAAGGCACTCTCCTACCACATCTTTGAATTACCCTACGGATTAGTAGCGAGTAGTCCTTGCAATCCAAAAAATTCCAATCACGACAGAACCACTGTCGGAATATCTCTGGGAGCTAACCAGAGAGATATGACAAATAATCCTTTCGCTCATGAAGATCCCCGGTTTTCAATTACTCCATCTTCAGTCAGTATCTTCCACGTATTTGCTGGTTCAGAATGGTTTTCGAATATAAATTCAATCCAGGACTTTCCGTACCAACAATCGAATTGGCCAGATTTGATGGTCAGTTGTTTAACTATCAAATAAATAATCATGAGAATAAAATGAGTTCACTAATTCAGTACTCGGCATTATTTGGCCTTGTTAGTTATATTCTTAAAATCTCCCAATATTTGGAGTTTATCTTTTACTTCTTATTATAAATAAGAATATTTTTAAAAATCATTTCATTCACTTATAAACTTTTCGAATACAGTTTATAATATTATTTACGGAAATCATAACTTATGTTTACCTTAATTCCTCTCGATTATAAAGTAATACCACTCTTGGATAATCGTGAAGTCGTTCAAGTTGGGGTATTTCATTTACCTCTCAGACCTTGACCAACAACATTAATATCTTCAGAATAGGTAGAAATTTATTAACCACACGGTTTCCTTTTAAAACCATATTTAAATCTCAACATCGTTTACTTAATAAATTATTAAGTAAACTATTATTATACTTCTCTATAAATCTTTAATCATCCTTTCTAATTTTATACTCGAGTTTCGATTCTATTATCAATAGAATCCTTTCTAAAATTACTTTAACCTCTCTTTATAAATATTCTTCAACTTGTTGTAACAACAATACTACATTTGTTTTAAAATCATATATAACTGTCTATAACAATCTAATATAAATATTTTTACAAATCTTAAGTAAATATCTTATGAATCCTTATATTTATTTTTATCAAAACAATTTAGTTTATCATCTGTAACAAAACATTACAGATTTCGCCTCAAAACATTATCCTTTCTTCATTTATACCTTTTCAAATCCTGACGACAACTTATGCATTGTCTAAAATCACATTGCAATCCTTTTATGATTTTCAGTCTATAAACAAATAGTTCAATTTATTATTTGTAACAATTTTCAAAAATGCATTTTTCCAAAACTCTTACTTCATTTACAAATCCCATTTGTAAATTATTATTGATGATTAATGTTACGATCACATTTTTAAACTCTTTAACTTCCATTTACAAATCGTTCGTAAATTATTTATGACAACTCATATTCATTACCATTTCCAAAATCTGTTACTTAGCTTATGCTCTCAACTCTGCATAACATTCCGAACTTCGGAAAAAAATCTCACTTCGTTATTTCATACTATTCCCAATTTCTGATTTTTTTTTAACTTCAAATATTCAGTAAATATTTTATTTAAGCTATCAGATTCGCTTAAAATACTTTTTACACCTTCGTTATAAAAACTCGATTTTTATATAAAACGCATTCATAACTCCTTTCATATTTCGATTAGATATATTTCACTTCAATCACTTTCCCAATGAATTTCAATTCAAAAGTAAATCTCTTAAACTATTATTGAAATAATAATTTGCTTCGCTCACTAACTACTATAGCAGTAGTTAACTTTTAATTAACTAAAAAAATAGTAAGTTCTCTTTTAAAATCTTATTAAAACTAAACAAATATTCGTTAAACTATTTTATTAAATTTATTCAAAATAAATTAATTTAATAATCAATTCCAGTGGTTGACTTAGTCAACTCAATACACGATTAATCCTTTAATCGATCCTAATTAGTTCTCCCTTTTAATTAATTAATAATATAATTAATTTAAATAATTCCATTTAATTGTATTAAAAAAGCAATTATCCAATTCTTAACCATTGGGTTAAGTTTTGCCCATTTGCTTATAGATCTTATTAATATCAGATTTTACTTGATAATATCATTTAATAATTACTTATAAATTTAAATAATAAATAATAAATATTTATTTTCTTTTAACAAACTTTTATTCAAAATAATAGATTTAAAAATCTATTTTCAGTTATAAAATAAATTTTATGACTTCATTTCCGTCGATTCACTTGACGGTAAATCCGTATTTGAAAAACGATTGATTTATAGGCCATATACTGCCAATTACTCAACCAATACTACTCATTGGTTTAAACAAGATAAATTGCTGAATTTCAGTTCGACAGTCAATAGTCAAATCAATCATCTAATCAGAACAGTTCATATAATGATAATATGAAAATACATAACATTAAATATTTCTGAGGAATCCCGTTGGATACCTCAACCTGTTCTTCTCTGCATTAAAATAGATTATCTCACATAAGATTACTCAATTCAATTCAACAATGATTTTTATAATAGTAATAACAACTATTTAATATCAACCAATTTACACAACAATTCAAGCAATCCATTAAACTAAACACGTTTATTAATAAACGTGACCAATAAGGTAAGTTACCTTCATTGGGCCCAGTCGTTAAAATAACGATTTGGTTTTACTAAATTAAACAACGTTCAATTTCATGGATTCAATCAATATATGAAAATAAAATTAACAACAATCAACCATTAGCTACCATAACACACAATTATAAAAACATGACTTATATAAAATATAAGTGGGGAGTACTAAGTCACCATAGTTTTCATTTTGTTGAAACAATTCGGTTACAGTTAAATTAAACAATCATTTAATTTAACAGTAAATTTCTATTGTCTCCATTTCTGTCCAAATTAGTTTCATAGTGTAGATCTTGTTGATATAGTTCCAACGTATGTTGAATCGCCCAATTCTGTTAATATATGGACAAGTTATTAAAAATTAAAGTTAATGTAGTTTAATTATTAATTTAATTTCCTTAATTACTAAAATTAAATCTAATTACTATAATAATATATGTCAGTTGATATTTCTTCTCCACTGTTTCTTTGCTCCACAGTGGCCAACATCATACCTGCACCAAATCCCTCGTTTGATTTAATATATTATTTTAGTTTAAAATAATTAATTTCCTAATTAAACCATAATCAACTAAATAATATACCAGCTTTGTTTAGTAAAATCAAAGGGCGACAGTTCTTATTACTTCGTTCCTATACCATCTTCCTTATTCCACCATGTTGGTCTTTAACACAGGACGACAATTTTAAGTTGATAATCACCAGGCTCCAAAGCCCGATCTTCGTTCCCCTTAAAACTTGAAACCAGATTGCTGATTGCTTTTTCTATTTGTATATTGTTTCTTGTCTTTGTTTTCTTATTAGGTTGAAATAAGCTGGACCGCATTTTCATCTTTTTAGACATCTGCTTCCTTCAAGACCACGCCGCTCACATTAAAGCTCGACTTCTACTCCACCATGTTGTGCCTTATCCCTCCCACCGACAGTCGATCGGAGAACGCCAGAACGCGCACCTTACCATTCTTGAGCTCCATCCTATATCTTGCTCGATTCGATCACTTTAGGAGCCACCAAAAACACATTGACGGTCACAGCTTTAAAACGAGATTTCCGTTACCAAACTGATCAGAATCTGATTGTAGCCGATCAGATAGAAGAGCTCTTCGAGCTATAGATATTTGCTTTTGGAAGTATTTCAATTAACGATGGGGATTGGATGAGAAATCGGTGGAAATGGAGGTTGATTTTGGATCGTTCATTGTTTCTAGAGGCGGTATTGAAATGGTTGACCATGAAGTGATCTGTTGACCAACGAATTAGGTTAAACCCCTGTATACGTATAGTGTTGGGACCATTATTATATTAATATATATATATATATATATATATATATAAACGATACTTAACCAGGAATTAACCTTTAAAACTACCACATACAACTTCTGTTTTCGATGAAGATATGTAATCCTAGCCAAAAAATATATTCCGGACCCAATGGGACAGGTTTCGTCGAATTCCGAGGTCATTTGTGAAAAGTCTTTTATAATTTTCAATGAAAAATCAAGCATTTAAAATTCCTATAATTACTGAACAAATCTAGTAAATTTGAGGCCTTGACATTTTACTTGATCTCTTCCTAACGGATCCAATGAATCTTGTTTCGTTAAAGTTGGAGTTTGTTTGGCCAGTCGTTTATTCGTTTAAAGTTACCCCAGTCGAAATTGACCAAAATAATACAATTGATTTAGGTGTTTATCGCCGCCACGATCAAACGGTAAGTCCAACTGTCACAAAAATTGAAATGTTAAAATAATTAATTAATACGAATCCAATGGCACCAGTTTCGTCGCATTCTGAGATTTTTTCTAGTAAGTGATTTGTATATTCATCACAATGCCATTTTGGACACCAAATTACATGGTCTCCAAAAATAACAAACTATAAATTTAAACGTCGATACAAATCCAATGGAATTGGTTTCGTGGCTTAATTCGATCATCTTCTCAAGTTCACAAATATATCTTTATTAAAGTTAAATTAAATTAATTGCGCGCTATATAAAATGACTAGGCGTTTACGGCTGCCGTTGACACATACGATATCGATTTGCCACACAATTTGATACCGTACAATAATTTAACATTACGGTTCCAATGAAACTAATTACATTGAAAACAGACTCAGTTTGCAAAATTACCATTTCAAAGGCCAATATAAAATCGATAAAATATTATTTAATAAACGTTATATTTTAATAACGGTTTCCATAGCGACTATTTCAAATTTTGATTTGGACATAACTAACAATCTATAACACGAAATCTGGATTTTTCTCTTCTATATGAAAACTGTACTCTACAAGATTCCAACATTTCTTGTTTAACAGAAATCCGACTTATATCGGAATCTGTATATTCTATTAAAGTTCAAAACTCTATATTACGAGTTGTCGCGCCATTTCGAGTTCGTTTTAATTTTAATATATATTAAACGTTCAAACTTCATTTTAAATAAACGTATTCAATATTAAATCCATTAATATTCCAAATATAATATTTAAAATAATAAATTGAATTAAATATTCGACTATAAAAAATAAGGGACATTACATTCTTCCCCCCTTAAAACCCCAAAATTGCTAAGGTAAGAAAAATGTCACAACCCCGTAGATTTTCAAAATCCAATTTATTTTAAATCAAAAACAAATTTATTATGGTAAAATAAATTTTCTTAAAATACTGAAAATTTTCTAACACTTTAAATTCTCGGAAAAATTCGGTAGAGTCTCCCTTGTACGAAGTGACATCTGCGATATCGCAGGAACAAATAATATATACACATTGACCCATACGGTCGAAAAATAAAAAAACCAAGACCCAAAATTTATATTTTCGCATAGGCGTACCTTTTACGAGCGCTACTGAGCATACTAGCTCAATTTACGTGCAATCTATGCAACCAAAATCAATTCTCAAGCCTTTTGTGTAATAACCAGAACATCCGAGCCAATTTAAAATTTTCATTTTGGCAATTTTAATGAATTTTGAATATTTAAAATGAATTATTTTAAATAATAACGACAAGAAATTTATTTTTAATAGAATTAGAACGTATATATTTGTTTGAATCGACATTAGAATATAAATATTTTATTTTAATTATAAAAGGAATTGAAAATGGCGCGGTAGTTTGAAAATTCAATTCCAAATTTCAAATTAATGTACAGGACTCAAAATAAACCGGATTTTGGCGAAACCAAAAATATTATAATCTATTTGAAAATATCTTTCAAATGAATCCGAAAAATTGAAATTTCATAGCGGGGATAAAAGATTATGCCCAGTTGAAATTTCAGAATAGTCGCTATGGAAAATATAGCCCTTAAAAATGGAAATTTTGCAAACGACCTCTGTTTTCAACGAAACCACTTTTGTTGGATTCGGGATGTCAAATTATTGCTAGATTCCAATTTTCATGATTTTAGGAATCAATATGTGAGCGTGGCAAAGTAAAATGTGTTCTAACAGTTTTAGTCAATTTCGATCGACTAGAAAATGGCCATTTTTCAAATGGTCTCAGAATTTGGTAAAATTAGTTTTGTTAGAACTGTATCGTCAATATGAAGCTAGAAAATATTTTTTGGGATTTTTTAGAGTCCGTATATGGCCCCGGTAAATTGAAATGCACATTCAAATTCAATATATAGATTTATATGTTGATTTTGACGTAAACTAATCGAAACTGTCGAATCAGCCTACGATACATATCCCATTGTGTTCGGAATGGGGGTAATTGGGTAGGGGCGACAGTCGTTGGGTCTCATTTGGATGTCGGATAAAAAGTCAACCCTTCTTTTTTAGAAATTATTAAATATAATATATATTTTTATAAAAAGGGCCCTCAACCGTCTTTCTTCCACTCAGATCGAATAAATAAAAAAAAGGGAAAACCACATCTCTCAGCTTCGACCCCGTCGCCCCACGTTCACCGCCGCCGGCCCGCGCCACGGCGCCACCGCTCCAACCCAGCGTCGTCCCCTCCTTCCCCGCCTCCTCTCTCTCTCCCTTCTTCCCCTTTTCAAATCAAAATACCCCCCAAAAAAATCCACCGCCCCCTCTAACATTGCCACAACGCCTTGACCCCGCTGCCGTCAGACTCCCAGCGCCGCCTGCTGCCTGCAGCAGCTCCACCAGGCCCCCCTGCGCTGCCGATTCACCATCACAGCCCCTCCCCCTTCAACAACTAAAATCAAACAATGGTGAGTTTTTTTGGTTATATAAATACTGTTTAGAATCAGTCTTTATTTATAAAGCGATGATTTTTATATATTTATTTATAAAGCAAAGATTTTTATAATAAAGAAGGTTAGATTTTTATTTAAGAAAATTTGATTTTTTATTTAGTAAAAAGATTAGATCTTTAACTTTAAAAAGATTATATTTTTTAGATAAGGAAAGATTAGATTTTTTGGAAGTTGGAAGAACGGATTTTTATTTATATGAAAGGTCGAATTTTTAAGGTACAGAAAAGATATGATTTTTCATAAGTGAAAAAGATTGGATTTTTAAGAAAATATGATTTTTATTTATAAAAATCTGATTTTTAATATGAAGTTGGATTTGTAAAAATATATTTTTTGATATAAAAAGAAGCGTTGCAAAAATATATGATTTTTATATATGAAGTAGCGATATATATATATATATATATATATATATATATATGAAGTGGAAATAAAAATGTGATTTTTATGTACATATAGTGATAATAAAAATGTGATTTTTACTATGAACAGCGTGTAAAGGATTGCATTGAATTTCGGGCAAATCCATTGCATTCAGAAATTCAGAAATGAAACGGCAGAGTGGAAACCCAAGGTGAGAACTCTCTCACAGAATTTTCTTTATACAGTTATTTATTATGTAACTGCATATATGAACTGTTCCCCGTCATCCGTAGACCATGGATGACTTGTTTGTTTGGTTGTGTAGTTGATTGGATTATTGGGTTTAATTTGGTTATTTGGGTGAAATGGAAGTGAGATGATATATTTTACATATCGCCCAACTGCACAAATAAATCTGTGTTCGTTGTTAGAAAACCCCACACGGGTGTTGGGATGAAATTGGACATACACTAATCCCAATAATTAGCTGTATGTTGATTGATTGATTGACAGATTGTGTAAGCGTTGAATATTTATATTCAATGCTTATAAAGTGTAGAATGCACTTTGGATGATGGATTGCTGTTTTCATTGTTGTTATACACATTGGTAGTGTGAAATCCATATAATCACATTATATGGTAATTGACTGTGTCTGATTTCAGTTCACAAAGAATGAATATTTTAAAATAACAATTATTTTAAAATAAGGAATATTTTCAAATAATATTCAGAAAAAGATCAAAATTTGATTTTGATGTCCGATTTGGGATGGACACGATTATATTTAAATATATAAAGCCATGTCGATTAGATTAATGCCATTTTGACGTGAACGATATTTATATCGATTTTATTCATTTTTAAAATGAATATAAAAAAGGAATTGATTTCAAAATCGAATGTTTTGAAAATAGTATCATTTATATATCGATGATATGGAATATTCTATTTTGATTAGAAATTGAATAGGAAGTTGAAATCATTTTGAAAACGAACTTAAAACGATTTATGAAATACGTTTTAAATGGAAATCAATGATATATATATATATATATATATATATATATAACATAATGGCCTGAATAGAACGCGCCGCGCTTCGGCAGTTCGCGAATTTCGACCATTAGCTTCGAACGGACATTACGGGAGATCCGACCGTCGAATTCTCCTAAAACCGGAACCGTTAGGTTCGTATCGAAAATAGCTTTCTAAAAAATATTAGAGATTTTAAATCTAATAGTTGGATTTGGAATTATGTCCAAATCAAATTTGGAAAAGGTCGATGTAAGTGCAGTTCGATGACCGTTGATGGAAATCGACTGTACGGGCCTTGATAAAATTATTAAAAATATCAATAATTAGTGTAAAATCATAAGAAATGGTTTGGAACGAACTGGGATGAAAAATCCCATATTTGAAAAGATAAAAATAAATTTTATTGAAATGAACTAGTTTTGAACTAGAATTATGATCCCATTTATTTTTAAAATAAACAAATTGGATTTGAAATGGTTTTAAAAATAACCAGAATTTCCAATATATAAATTGGGATGGATTTGAATCGAAATTGTCTTCGGAATATTTCGATGTTGTATTTCGTGAGTATACCGATTTTGTTATGGAAATTTGAAAGATATATTTATATCGTTATTTCCAATACGATATTTGTTGTTTGTAGTATTTGATATTGAATATATGCCGATGTATTTTCTATTCAGAGCCTTGTATTTAATATCAAATGGGATTTGGGTTTGTCGTGAATGTTGTCTTCATTAACACTGTTCTTAAACCTAGTTGAGAAAAAGATTAAATCTCTTTATTTAGATTTAATGAAGTATACCAATTAATTAATATTTAATTGGAATTGAATTTGAATTTGAATTGATTTTTGGGTTTATCGTGAACGGTGTTTTAAATAACACTTGTTCTTTAACTCGATTATTAATGGAATGTGAATTGGGCTTTTCGTGAACTGTGTTTTAGCGACATTCGTTCTTTAACCTGATTTACAGAGAAACGGGATTTGGAATTTATAAATCTTTTGTTAAGATTTAAAGGAGATTTTCCAAAGTAAAGTTTTCCAATTTAACATATTAATTTGGAATTAAATGGAATTCAAATTAGTAATGATCGAAGTTGTAACACCCCGTATTTTCTGAGAATATTAAAATAACAAATTAATGAATAATTAATTTGAAAAAAAGGAATGAGAAAAGAATAATGTTTAGCATTGTTCTAAGGTTTGTAAGCAAAAGACTTAGTAGCTCAATTGGTTAGAACATGTGACTTGGATACAAGAGGTAAAGAGTTCGATCCTCGCCAGTGCCATATTTTTGTTTTAGGGGAATGGCTAAAAAGTAGCTTAGTGTGAACGCAGTTCAAAAAAGTGGTTTAGTGTGAAAATGGTTAATTATGAAGAAGTTATTAAGCCTTGAAGTTTGTATGCATATGATATATATATATATATATTTATATATATATATATATAAATTAAATAAATAAACATGCAAAAAAGTTCAAAACAACGAATTGGGAGGGGGAATAACCGAACCGACCCATTTTTGAGGTCGACCCGAGCCTTGCTGGGTCGACTAGGGGTTAATCCAGGGTGTTTGGCTGTCAACCCGTGGGCCAATTCGCTCAAATGCAGATTTTGCATCTGATTGGTTCTCATGGTTCAGGGTTAATCTAATGGTCCTAAATAACTTCCTACACCTATATATACATCCCTAACATAAACCTAAATCTCTTACACAATTCTCTAGCCTTCATTGCTCTCTTCTTCTCTAAAATAAATAAATCAATGGCGTCTCTACTCTGCTGAAACCTAAGCTAGGACTTGTGCTTCTTCTTCCTCCAATTCTGATTAGGATTAAAAGAGAACAACTACAACACCTTTTTCTTTTAGAATCCAACCAAGGCAAGTACATTTATTTTCCGATATGAAATTTAATTATGATTCTAGCATGATTATGAATCTGAATCTGAGGTTATGTCTTTTTCTGTTTATCAGATCTGTTCTTCTGCTTTATTGTTATTATTTTGTTTGTTATGTATTTCTTCCTTCTTTCTTTCTTTCTTTTTGTTTGATAGCCAGGCTACCACGAGTCTGATCCAAATCTCATAAGAGATGAACATATAAACGCTAAATTTTGGGAAGAATATTGAATGAGGCATATTTGGGCATAATTGATTTGTAACTAATTTGAGGACACAACGCATGTTGTAATTCTGGACATAAATTTGAGGCATATTACATAAGATGACCTATGACTTGAAAGAAGAGGATTATTGTGACTTAAAACATAAAATAGGTTGCAACTTAGAAACATAAATCTGAGGCATATAATTGAACATAGTTTTGAGGTACAAAGAATATTGGACATATGACATGGGATTTGGGGCGTAAAATTTAACTGTGAATATGTAACTGATTTGGACGCATAGTACAAGTTGTAATTCAAGATCTAGATCTGGACATACTATACATATTATAGTCTGTAATTTAAAAAAAAATGAGAATTAATTTGCATATGATTTAGGTGTAAAAATCTATATTAAGATTTGATAACAATTAAGTGTGAATACACCTAAATGGGGATTTTGGATATGTGGCATGCATTGTAATTAATGGTTACATTTGGCATAATTTATGTGTGAATCACGATTGGGATTTTTGAGCATATTCTGTACTATGCAAATTTAACTAAAATTTGGGTATATGTCATATTATGAATCATGACCATGATTTAGGCATGTGAATTTAAGCCTAACTTATAATTAGGCAAGAATTGTCAATGAAACCTTAAGGAATGTTGATCTGCTAAATCTGTTTAATCTATTGAATTGCCTAATCTGCTAAATCTGTTATCTGTTGAATTGCCTAAACTGCTAAATATGTTGAAATGCCAAATCTGCTAATTATCTTAAACTGCCTAATCTGCTAAATCTGTTGTGTCGCCTAATCTGTTAAATCTGTTGAAAAGCTGAACAATTGTAATTTGTAGGCAACCTAAGATTGAGTAAAACATGTTAATTTGATTAATCTGCTGCGACTTGAGAAGAAGTTAAATTTGTTAAATGAACATAATTAGTCTGATATTTTCTGTAAGGGAATAAAGTGGCTATGACATGAGGTTAGACTCCGTTTGCGGTGGATGCCTGCCCGGAACCAACCGGCTTAACCAGCAACCGGAAACTGTCAGTCTAATGTGAGAGGTCGTAGGCATAACTAAAATATGCCCAGACATGAGGTTAGGTCTGGCTTGTGGCAGAAGTCTGCTTGGAACCGCCCGGCACATCCAGCGGCCACAAGCTAGCGACCTAATGTGAGAGGTCTGCGCATTAATAATTAATTAATGCAAATCTAAGATAAATATGATGTCTAAAACGTGTTGGGTGGATAGGGTTAAACCAACAGGACTAATGAATTTAACAAACCCGTTTCGTGCATCTGTAGGCCCAATACAAAGTTAGACAAATCTGTAAATCTGTTAAATCCGTATATCTGATCCGTTAGTCTGAAAACTTGTTAACTTAGTTGTCTGGTCTGTGAACTAGTTGATCTGAACTCTGTATGTCTGAACTTGTAAACAAGTTAACCTAAAATCTGTTAGTCTTGGGACACAAGGTTAGGAGGGAAATTACTTGTGTCATCCGTTGTTTGGGACCCATATTAGTCAGTAACCCTTTCTGGTATCAAAAACTATGACCCAACAGTAGGTAGGTTCCGGGCACGCTTACTGAACTAATTATAAGCGGTTCATTCTGATAACAGCGAGGGGTGTTGATGGTGCGTTCCAACCGGGTCATGTGCGTGCATGGATCCCGGTCTGCCTCTAAGGATGTAAGACGCCGTGACATCTGTAAATAGGTCTATATCATTCAAAGGTTGCCACTTTAGGGAGTGATACATCCTTCTGTGGGGCTGGCACAGGGTATTTATGTGACGGCAAGGAACTTCGCTCGGTCCGAACCAGTCGCTAAACCGACCCAGACCGTTCGAAACGCCCTATCGTTTGAGAACACGACAAAACAGAACGCATACAGAAGAACATTTCATTGTATATTACAACAATGCATCAGATTACAAGAATATACAGAGTATAAATGAATATTACACAGAAATATCAGAGATTTAAATTACATTTAAATACATAGCAGCGGAAAATAATACAATACACAACTAGAATGAGATATACGGATACAAAGCTTTCCGGATATCGTTCCAGCTGTAAACCAGGATCCTGTGAATATAAATCTGCAAAACCAAAACTACTAGCTGCCCGTGTCGAAAATAGGGGCACCCAGAGTTTAGGTTAAAACAATAAACTCCAGGTCAGTCATGTGACTGGTGTGAGAACTAAAACAGTTATTAATCTTTATTTCAAATCATTAGGTAAATCAAGGGACCACGCCGTATAACACGGAACGGGTTTCCTCCCAAGAATACCAGTGCATAAAACCAACAGCGCAATGCTAAATAAAGAAAAATGAAGCTGTTATAAGACCCAGGTCCCATCACACAATGCAACGCAGTCGAGGATAGGGTTTTCCCTTATAACAGCCAAAGAATGCTTGATACGTTTAAAACAAATCATTTGATACTATTATAAGTGCATAGTATATAAAACACTTCAAATCATAAGTATCAATCATAGGCGGCATGAGCGCCCCATCCCACTATGTCGCCATATATAGGATATACAATCAAAACCGCAAAGTCTCGTATTTGGAAATTGGGTTTCCATCTATGAACCGAGGCAAAAGATAGTCCTCAACCGATTCGAGACAATCTAGCCCATGTCTCAGGCAAGCGCGCAGGCAAGCCTTGGATCGTCAGGGCCGGTCCACACGGAGTGGATTATTATGCCTGAACAATACGTCTCCCCACCCTATGGGGTGTAAGTCTGGTCCGTCAGCCGACCAGAATGCATTCGGCCGAAACCGATATAACCGAGGCGCCTCGCAACAGCAACAACCACATAAGTCAAACTCGTCAGGGCGTGTAAAACCACTGACGCCACTTCTAGCTAGAAAGAAACGCAAGTCCTCCCTGAGGTCCGTCTCCCGTTTTTGGTTCATACCTGGTGTGAAACACGCGAGGTAAACGTTACACAAAGCTACGCCACAAAGGCCGTGCTTTGATCATCACCACAAGACTTTGCTTTTCAACAGAAGCCTTGATCATTTGCATCTTAGCATGCCACACAGGCAAACCATCCTATGCAACCGATATCAGTCACACAGAATGAAATCCGATGTCAGACACACAGTCCATTTACAAGTCCGTTCTGGGTCTGAACGAAACCGGAGGCACCTAGTACCCCGCATATCCATCGATCTCCAAGTACGTCTGGACGATCACTAACTGTTTCCATCTTCTTGGGTGTACAGCCCAATCAAGATCATCAGTTATCACCCAAACGACGTGAAGACTTCCGGTCTTCGACCATCGTCTTCATCTTCGACTTATCGTCGTATCAGTTATTCAGAATGGGATAAACCCGGTCTTTCCGAATAACTCGCGTATATTTTAAGTAAGTGTTACACAAACACAACATACGCCTCATTCCAATTCATTAGTCACTAACCGTAAATTAATCAAGAGAATAACTCCCCAAATATTAACCCCGAAGGCCGAAACCAACATCAGATCAATATCCAGAAAACCATTCTGCTTGGCTAACCGCCAGTTAGTTTCTAAATTTCACATTCAAATCTAATTAAAGATTTAACTATCGCCTGGAGCAAAACTGGTGATACTCCATTCTCGATCTTTTCAATCTAATTAAAGATTCATTAAAACTCCACTTAGTTTTAATCTGTGACTGGGTTAAAGAATCAGTGTCATTTAAAACACGGTTCACGATAAACCCAAAGTCACATCCCATTAATTATCGGGTTAAAGAACAAGTGTTATTTAAAACACTGTTCACGATAAACCCAAAAATCAATATCAATTCAATTCCAATTAAATATCATTTAATTGGTACACTTCATTAAATCTAAATAAAAAGATTTAATCTTTTCTCAACTGGGTTCAAGAACAGTGTTAGTGAAGACACCATTCACGACAAACCCAAATCACATTCGATATTCAATACAAGGCTCTGAATAGAAACTATATCGGCCTATATTCAATATCAAATTCTACGATTAACAAATGTCGTATTGGAAATAACGATATACATATATATCTTTCAAATTTCCATAACAACACCTGTAATATCACGAATTCCAACATCGAAATATTCCGAAGACAATTTCGATTCAAATCCACTCCAATGCAATCATTGGAAATTTTGGTTATTTTCAAAACCATTTCAAATTCAATTTATTTATTTAAAAATAAATAGAATTATAATTCTAGTTCAAAACTAGTTCATTTCGATAAAAATCTATTTTTATCTTTTCAAATATGGAGTTTTTCATCCCAAACTTTCACAAATCATTTCTTATGATTTTACACAAATTATTACTATTTTTAATAATTTTATCAAGGCCCGTACGGTCGATTTCCATTAACGGCCATCGAACTGCACTTACAGCGACCTTTTTCGAATTTGATTTGGACGTATCTCCAAATCCAACCGTTAGATTTCAAATTTCTAACATTCATTAGAAAGCTCTTTTCGATACGAACCCAACGGTTCCGGTTTTAGGAGAATCCGACGGTCGGATCTCCCGTAATGTCCGTTTGAAACAAATGATCGAAATTCGCGAACTGCCGCAGCGCGGCGCGTTCTATTCAGGCCATTATATTATATATATAATATATATAATATATATTTCGTCGATTACTATTTAAAACGAATTATATAAATGGTTTTAAATTCGTTTCAAAAGCAATTTCAACTTCCTTTTCAATTCAAATCAAAATTGAATTCTTCTTTATAAATTCGTTTCAAAATTCATTTCTATTCAATTCAAATTTCAATTCAATTTGAATTCATTTCAATTCGCTTTCAATTCCATTTGAATTCGTTTTCAATTCAATTCATTTCGAAATCGTTTTAAAATTCAATTCATTTCGAAATCGTTTTCAATTCAATTCATTTCGAAATCGTTTTCAATTCAATTCATTTCGAAATCGTTTTCAATTCAATTCATTTCGAAATCGTTTTCAATTCAATTTATTTCGAAATCGCTTTCAATTCAATTTGAATTCGTTTTCAATTCAATTCATTTCGAAATCGTTTTCAATTCAATTCATTTCGAAATCGTTTTCAATTCAATTCATTTCGAAATCGTTTTCAATTCAATTCATTTCGAAATCGTTTTCAATTCAATTCATTTCGAAATCGTTTTCAATTCAATTCATTTCAAAATATTCGATTTCGAAATCACGTTTCAATATTCATTTTAAAATGAATAAAATCGATATAAATATCGTTCACGTCAAAATGGCGTCAATCTAATCCTCACGGCTTCACATATTTCTATTTTCAAATATTCTATTTCAAATATTTCTATTTCAAATATTTCTATTTCAAATATTTCTATTTCAAATATTTCTATTTCAAATATTTCTATTTCAAATATTTCTATTTCAAATATTTCTATTTCAAATATTTCTATTTTTCTCGAAACTGGAATGAGGCCCAATCAATTACCATATAATGTTAATTATATGGATTTTCTACAACACATGTATATATCAACAACGATGAATAATCAACCATCAACCAAAGTGCACTACACTGTATAAGCATCAAATATAGACATTTAACGCTTATAGCAGCTTGTCAATCAATCGATCGACATATTTAATAAATCAGGATGAGTGAACTTCAAATTTCATCCTAACACCCGTGTGGGGTTTCAAACAATCAAACACATATTTTATTTGTGCAGTTAGGCGATGTGTAAAATTTATCGACCCAATCAACGTCATTCAAATAGGTGTACATAAACAAACCGTCTGGTTTGTAAATGAATATTTATTTATTCACATTCACGTTAAAAATTATATTTTTAACGATAACACATTTTATTTTAACATATGAATTTATATTCAGTTCATTCGTTAAATAAAATGCTAATTTTATTTTTCTAACTTATTTTAGAAAATTTCGGCGGCATAACGGCACGATACTAGAAACGGGACAAGGCCTAGCCTTATCCCCGGTCTAGTGAAGGCCCACGCCATTCACTCATCAATCAAATCAATTTCATTTTGCAAACCACAAAATTTGGAGTAAGGGTCTAACCTAGCCTTACTCCTTCGCCTTATAACGGCGCACGTCTACTCCTAACCAATTTATCGATTCGATTTTCCACACCACAAACCACATTCAAACCAATATCACAATCAATAACCAAACAGCCAAACAAACAAGTCCATGGTCTGTGGACGGGTGTCGGGTGCTACTAAGCACCGTCTGCATCCTAGTATATATATATAACTAGAAAATAAATTGAAAGGTGAGAAATTCTCACATATAGCTATCCTAGCTCCACAGCACTTCATTTGCAGAAGTCTTCGTCGTTTCGCCTCTTTGTCACCTTCGTTGCTGCTTTCACTACATACGTAAAAATCGAATTTTTACTATGTTATTCAATATATAAAAATTGAATTTTGACGTCGCTTTCAATATATAAAAATATGATTTTGACTTCGCTTTCAATATATAAAAATATGATTTTTACTTTTGCTTTCAACATATAAAAATATGATTTTTCAACATATAAAAATATGATTTTTATTTCGACTTTCAACATATAAAAATATGATTTTTATTTGTGCAAGTTCAAATCTTTTTCTACTAAAAGATTAAACCTTTTTCCTATTTTAAAGTTCAAAATAAAATCAGTTTTTTTCTTTTTTTTCCCTAATAAGAAAACCCAGTTTTAATTTCATATAAAAATCAGTTTTTATTATGCTTTTAAAATCAGTTTATTATTTGCTTATAAAATCAGTTTTCTATTTTTTTATTTCAAAAACAGTTTTATTCTTTTAGAAAATGCAGTTTTATTCTTTTAGAAAATGCAGTTTTATTCTTTTAGAAAATTCAGTTCAGTTTTAAAATACTTTTAAAAATTCAGTTTTAAAGTTCTTTTATAAAAACAGTTTAAAAATCATTTTCAAAATCAGTTCTTAAATGTTTTAAAATCAAAATTTAAAACAAAAATAAACTAAAAAAATAAAATGAAAGAAAACGTACCGAGGGGGGGGGGGTTTCTCGCAGATCGGCGGCGGCAAGGCTTCTCGAGGGCGGCGGCTTCAGCGTCGAACTGGGAGGCGATGCTTCGAGCGATGGAGGCGGCTTGGGTCTTCGATCGGTGGTGCGGTCTTGAGGGGGGCGGCGGCGCTCCAGGGGGGGCTTCGTCGGAGTTCGTGCGCGGGGGGGGGCTGGCGATTTAGGTTTTGTTGTTTTTTTTTTTTTTCTTTTCTCTTGTCTGAATAGAAATAAAAAAAAAGGGGGGCCAAGCGGGAGATAAGGAGGGAAGGGAAGAGTTTCTTTTTTTTTTTTTTTTTTTTATTTATTATTTAATTATTATATTTAGCAAAGAGTTGACCTTTTACGTACGACCCCTAAACGAGGCCCACCGCCTGTCGTCCATAGCGTTTAACCCCCATTCCGAACACAATGGGATATGTATCGCAAGCTGGTTTGATCGTTACAATCGGTTTCCTTTTGAATTTTCATTTAAATCACTATATTGAATTTTAAACGTACATTTCAAATTACCGGGGTCACATGCGAACTAGAAAAATTCCGGAAAAATATTTTCTAGCTTCGTATTGACGATACGGTCCTAACAAAACTAGTTTCGTCGAATTCTGAGACCGTTAGAAAAATGGCCAATTTCCAGTCGATTAAAATCAACTGAAACTGGTCAAACGCGTTTTCCTTTGCCACGCTCACATATTGATTCGAAAAATTACGAAATTTGAAACCTAGCAAAAACTTGACACTGCGGACCCAACAAAACTGGTTTCGTCGAAATCCGAGGTCGTTTGCAAAATGTCCATTTTTAAGGGCCTGAATTCCATAGCGACTATTCAGAATTTTCAACTGGACATATCTTTTGCTTCCCGATATGAAATCTTGATTTTTCGGATTCGTTGGAAAGATATTCACTATTAGATTCCATTATTTTTTGTTTCACTAAAATCCGGATTGTTTTGCACCCGGTACATTCAATTGAAGTTTGAAATCGAATTATCGAACTACCGCGCCATTTTCAATTCTATTTATAATTATATATAATTATTTATATTCTAACGACGACGTATATAATATATGCGATCGATTTATATTCAAAATAAATTTCTCGTCGTTTTTATTTAAAATAATTCATTTTAAATAATCTAAATTCGCTAAAATTGCCAAAATAAAAATTTTTAAACTGGCCCAGATTTTCCGGGTTGTTACAATCTCCCCCACTTAAAACTTTTCGTCCCCGAAAAGGAACAAAGTCGAAAGTGGTTTGATAATTCAACTCTACGCTCGATCTGGCTTCCATTCTCCAACTTTTCAGTTTCTGAGAATTTTCAAAATTTCAAAAATTTGGCTAACACCCTAAATTTTTGAAAAATTTCGCCATAACCTCCCCTGCACCGGGGGCATCGGGGAATTTCAAATAGCTTCCCCGGTCCTTCAGATCTCAAAAAGAAAAAGAAAAAGCCAAACGGCTAGCCAATAGGCTCACAAAATCATCATCACCCAAACAAAACAGGAAATTATGTAGTAAACATGTACCTATTTGTCGGGCAAACAAATTTTATTCTCTGGCTCTAGCCTCCTTGCTATGACCTGTTCAATGATATACATGTATATGCAAGTAGATGCGACCAAATTCCAATACAATTCAATATTTGGTTGAATTAGGCAAAATGGTTAAAATTTAGCAACCAAATAAACAAACAACCCAAACATCAATCAATTAGTGAATTAGATTATCAAATTCATAATTTTGATACATATACAAAAATCAGATTTTTGATGCCAAATCACAACAATAAGCCCTATCTAATTTTGGTTCTCACACCAGTCCAATGGAAATATATAGAAAATCACACATTCGAAACACGAATATAAATACGGATGATGTCATGACAATCATCAGTACCATCTCCGGGCGACTAGAATGTGATTCCATATCTATCCAGTATATTAAAACTTTGAATATACGTTTGCAAGGCGTATATGCAAATTCTTTATATACTGAATTGCCCAAAATCAATATAAACAAATAATCAAATACGAATAGTTGATTTAAATTTTCAAAACAAAATGTTTTCATTTGAAAAATATACTCTTCACACCCGTTCTAGGATACTACTGATCCTATCTCTAACGAGTCATTCCATTGGATATTGCTAATCCAATATCTGATGAATTCTTTCGTATGGTTCTAATGTGCCTTGTTCTCTGAGCTTTGTAAACCAAAGCTCTGATACCAAATGTGACGGCAAGGAACTTCGCTCGGTCCGAACCAGTCGCTAAACCGACCCAGACCGTTCGAAACGCCCTATCGTTTGAGAACACGACAAAACAGAACGCATACAGAAGAACATTTCATTGTATATTACAACAATGCATCAGATTACAAGAATATACAGAGTATAAATGAATATTACACAGAAATATCAGAGATTTAAATTACATTTAAATACATAGCAGCGGAAAATAATACAATACACAACTAGAATGAGATATACGGATACAAAGCTTTCCGGATATCGTTCCAGCTGTAAACCAGGATCCTGTGAATATAAATCTGCAAAACCAAAACTACTAGCTGCCCGTGTCGAAAATAGGGGCACCCAGAGTTTAGGTTAAAACAATAAACTCCAGGTCAGTCATGTGACTGGTGTGAGAACTAAAACAGTTATTAATCTTTATTTCAAATCATTAGGTAAATCAAGGGACCACGCCGTATAACACGGAACGGGTTTCCTCCCAAGAATACCAGTGCATAAAACCAACAGCGCAATGCTAAATAAAGAAAAATGAAGCTGTTATAAGACCCAGGTCCCATCACACAATGCAACGCAGTCGAGGATAGGGTTTTCCCTTATAACAGCCAAAGAATGCTTGATACGTTTAAAACAAATCATTTGATACTATTATAAGTGCATAGTATATAAAACACTTCAAATCATAAGTATCAATCATAGGCGGCATGAGCGCCCCATCCCACTATGTCGCCATATATAGGATATACAATCAAAACCGCAAAGTCTCGTATTTGGAAATTGGGTTTCCATCTATGAACCGAGGCAAAAGATAGTCCTCAACCGATTCGAGACAATCTAGCCCATGTCTCAGGCAAGCGCGCAGGCAAGCCTTGGATCGTCAGGGCCGGTCCACACGGAGTGGATTATTATGCCTGAACAATACGTCTCCCCACCCTATGGGGTGTAAGTCTGGTCCGTCAGCCGACCAGAATGCATTCGGCCGAAACCGATATAACCGAGGCGCCTCGCAACAGCAACAACCACATAAGTCAAACTCGTCAGGGCGTGTAAAACCACTGACGCCACTTCTAGCTAGAAAGAAACGCAAGTCCTCCCTGAGGTCCGTCTCCCGTTTTTGGTTCATACCTGGTGTGAAACACGCGAGGTAAACGTTACACAAAGCTACGCCACAAAGGCCGTGCTTTGATCATCACCACAAGACTTTGCTTTTCAACAGAAGCCTTGATCATTTGCATCTTAGCATGCCACACAGGCAAACCATCCTATGCAACCGATATCAGTCACACAGAATGAAATCCGATGTCAGACACACAGTCCATTTACAAGTCCGTTCTGGGTCTGAACGAAACCGGAGGCACCTAGTACCCCGCATATCCATCGATCTCCAAGTACGTCTGGACGATCACTAACTGTTTCCATCTTCTTGGGTGTACAGCCCAATCAAGATCATCAGTTATCACCCAAACGACGTGAAGACTTCCGGTCTTCGACCATCGTCTTCATCTTCGACTTATCGTCGTATCAGTTATTCAGAATGGGATAAACCCGGTCTTTCCGAATAACTCGCGTATATTTTAAGTAAGTGTTACACAAACACAACATACGCCTCATTCCAATTCATTAGTCACTAACCGTAAATTAATCAAGAGAATAACTCCCCAAATATTAACCCCGAAGGCCGAAACCAACATCAGATCAATATCCAGAAAACCATTCTGCTTGGCTAACCGCCAGTTAGTTTCTAAATTTCACATTCAAATCTAATTAAAGATTTAACTATCGCCTGGAGCAAAACTGGTGATACTCCATTCTCGATCTTTTCAATCTAATTAAAGATTCATTAAAACTCCACTTAGTTTTAATCTGTGACTGGGTTAAAGAATCAGTGTCATTTAAAACACGGTTCACGATAAACCCAAAGTCACATCCCATTAATTATCGGGTTAAAGAACAAGTGTTATTTAAAACACTGTTCACGATAAACCCAAAAATCAATATCAATTCAATTCCAATTAAATATCATTTAATTGGTACACTTCATTAAATCTAAATAAAAAGATTTAATCTTTTCTCAACTGGGTTCAAGAACAGTGTTAGTGAAGACACCATTCACGACAAACCCAAATCACATTCGATATTCAATACAAGGCTCTGAATAGAAACTATATCGGCCTATATTCAATATCAAATTCTACGATTAACAAATGTCGTATTGGAAATAACGATATACATATATATCTTTCAAATTTCCATAACAACACCTGTAATATCACGAATTCCAACATCGAAATATTCCGAAGACAATTTCGATTCAAATCCACTCCAATGCAATCATTGGAAATTTTGGTTATTTTCAAAACCATTTCAAATTCAATTTATTTATTTAAAAATAAATAGAATTATAATTCTAGTTCAAAACTAGTTCATTTCGATAAAAATCTATTTTTATCTTTTCAAATATGGAGTTTTTCATCCCAAACTTTCACAAATCATTTCTTATGATTTTACACAAATTATTACTATTTTTAATAATTTTATCAAGGCCCGTACGGTCGATTTCCATTAACGGCCATCGAACTGCACTTACAGCGACCTTTTTCGAATTTGATTTGGACGTATCTCCAAATCCAACCGTTAGATTTCAAATTTCTAACATTCATTAGAAAGCTCTTTTCGATACGAACCCAACGGTTCCGGTTTTAGGAGAATCCGACGGTCGGATCTCCCGTAATGTCCGTTTGAAACAAATGATCGAAATTCGCGAACTGCCGCAGCGCGGCGCGTTCTATTCAGGCCATTATATTATATATATAATATATATAATATATATTTCGTCGATTACTATTTAAAACGAATTATATAAATGGTTTTAAATTCGTTTCAAAAGCAATTTCAACTTCCTTTTCAATTCAAATCAAAATTGAATTCTTCTTTATAAATTCGTTTCAAAATTCATTTCTATTCAATTCAAATTTCAATTCAATTTGAATTCATTTCAATTCGCTTTCAATTCCATTTGAATTCGTTTTCAATTCAATTCATTTCGAAATCGTTTTAAAATTCAATTCATTTCGAAATCGTTTTCAATTCAATTCATTTCGAAATCGTTTTCAATTCAATTCATTTCGAAATCGTTTTCAATTCAATTCATTTCGAAATCGTTTTCAATTCAATTTATTTCGAAATCGCTTTCAATTCAATTTGAATTCGTTTTCAATTCAATTCATTTCGAAATCGTTTTCAATTCAATTCATTTCGAAATCGTTTTCAATTCAATTCATTTCGAAATCGTTTTCAATTCAATTCATTTCGAAATCGTTTTCAATTCAATTCATTTCGAAATCGTTTTCAATTCAATTCATTTCAAAATATTCGATTTCGAAATCACGTTTCAATATTCATTTTAAAATGAATAAAATCGATATAAATATCGTTCACGTCAAAATGGCGTCAATCTAATCCTCACGGCTTCACATATTTCTATTTTCAAATATTCTATTTCAAATATTTCTATTTCAAATATTTCTATTTCAAATATTTCTATTTCAAATATTTCTATTTCAAATATTTCTATTTCAAATATTTCTATTTCAAATATTTCTATTTCAAATATTTCTATTTTTCTCGAAACTGGAATGAGGCCCAATCAATTACCATATAATGTTAATTATATGGATTTTCTACAACACATGTATATATCAACAACGATGAATAATCAACCATCAACCAAAGTGCACTACACTGTATAAGCATCAAATATAGACATTTAACGCTTATAGCAGCTTGTCAATCAATCGATCGACATATTTAATAAATCAGGATGAGTGAACTTCAAATTTCATCCTAACACCCGTGTGGGGTTTCAAACAATCAAACACATATTTTATTTGTGCAGTTAGGCGATGTGTAAAATTTATCGACCCAATCAACGTCATTCAAATAGGTGTACATAAACAAACCGTCTGGTTTGTAAATGAATATTTATTTATTCACATTCACGTTAAAAATTATATTTTTAACGATAACACATTTTATTTTAACATATGAATTTATATTCAGTTCATTCGTTAAATAAAATGCTAATTTTATTTTTCTAACTTATTTTAGAAAATTTCGGCGGCATAACGGCACGATACTAGAAACGGGACAAGGCCTAGCCTTATCCCCGGTCTAGTGAAGGCCCACGCCATTCACTCATCAATCAAATCAATTTCATTTTGCAAACCACAAAATTTGGAGTAAGGGTCTAACCTAGCCTTACTCCTTCGCCTTATAACGGCGCACGTCTACTCCTAACCAATTTATCGATTCGATTTTCCACACCACAAACCACATTCAAACCAATATCACAATCAATAACCAAACAGCCAAACAAACAAGTCCATGGTCTGTGGACGGGTGTCGGGTGCTACTAAGCACCGTCTGCATCCTAGTATATATATATAACTAGAAAATAAATTGAAAGGTGAGAAATTCTCACATATAGCTATCCTAGCTCCACAGCACTTCATTTGCAGAAGTCTTCGTCGTTTCGCCTCTTTGTCACCTTCGTTGCTGCTTTCACTACATACGTAAAAATCGAATTTTTACTATGTTATTCAATATATAAAAATTGAATTTTGACGTCGCTTTCAATATATAAAAATATGATTTTGACTTCGCTTTCAATATATAAAAATATGATTTTTACTTTTGCTTTCAACATATAAAAATATGATTTTTCAACATATAAAAATATGATTTTTATTTCGACTTTCAACATATAAAAATATGATTTTTATTTGTGCAAGTTCAAATCTTTTTCTACTAAAAGATTAAACCTTTTTCCTATTTTAAAGTTCAAAATAAAATCAGTTTTTTTCTTTTTTTTCCCTAATAAGAAAACCCAGTTTTAATTTCATATAAAAATCAGTTTTTATTATGCTTTTAAAATCAGTTTATTATTTGCTTATAAAATCAGTTTTCTATTTTTTTATTTCAAAAACAGTTTTATTCTTTTAGAAAATGCAGTTTTATTCTTTTAGAAAATGCAGTTTTATTCTTTTAGAAAATTCAGTTCAGTTTTAAAATACTTTTAAAAATTCAGTTTTAAAGTTCTTTTATAAAAACAGTTTAAAAATCATTTTCAAAATCAGTTCTTAAATGTTTTAAAATCAAAATTTAAAACAAAAATAAACTAAAAAAATAAAATGAAAGAAAACGTACCGAGGGGGGGGGGGTTTCTCGCAGATCGGCGGCGGCAAGGCTTCTCGAGGGCGGCGGCTTCAGCGTCGAACTGGGAGGCGATGCTTCGAGCGATGGAGGCGGCTTGGGTCTTCGATCGGTGGTGCGGTCTTGAGGGGGGCGGCGGCGCTCCAGGGGGGGCTTCGTCGGAGTTCGTGCGCGGGGGGGGGCTGGCGATTTAGGTTTTGTTGTTTTTTTTTTTTTTCTTTTCTCTTGTCTGAATAGAAATAAAAAAAAAGGGGGGCCAAGCGGGAGATAAGGAGGGAAGGGAAGAGTTTCTTTTTTTTTTTTTTTTTTTTTATTTATTATTTAATTATTATATTTAGCAAAGAGTTGACCTTTTACGTACGACCCCTAAACGAGGCCCACCGCCTGTCGTCCATAGCGTTTAACCCCCATTCCGAACACAATGGGATATGTATCGCAAGCTGGTTTGATCGTTACAATCGGTTTCCTTTTGAATTTTCATTTAAATCACTATATTGAATTTTAAACGTACATTTCAAATTACCGGGGTCACATGCGAACTAGAAAAATTCCGGAAAAATATTTTCTAGCTTCGTATTGACGATACGGTCCTAACAAAACTAGTTTCGTCGAATTCTGAGACCGTTAGAAAAATGGCCAATTTCCAGTCGATTAAAATCAACTGAAACTGGTCAAACGCGTTTTCCTTTGCCACGCTCACATATTGATTCGAAAAATTACGAAATTTGAAACCTAGCAAAAACTTGACACTGCGGACCCAACAAAACTGGTTTCGTCGAAATCCGAGGTCGTTTGCAAAATGTCCATTTTTAAGGGCCTGAATTCCATAGCGACTATTCAGAATTTTCAACTGGACATATCTTTTGCTTCCCGATATGAAATCTTGATTTTTCGGATTCGTTGGAAAGATATTCACTATTAGATTCCATTATTTTTTGTTTCACTAAAATCCGGATTGTTTTGCACCCGGTACATTCAATTGAAGTTTGAAATCGAATTATCGAACTACCGCGCCATTTTCAATTCTATTTATAATTATATATAATTATTTATATTCTAACGACGACGTATATAATATATGCGATCGATTTATATTCAAAATAAATTTCTCGTCGTTTTTATTTAAAATAATTCATTTTAAATAATCTAAATTCGCTAAAATTGCCAAAATAAAAATTTTTAAACTGGCCCAGATTTTCCGGGTTGTTACAATTTATGTATTAGGAAGCCGATCGCAGGGGATAGGACTTAGGGTACACTTAGCTCTGTCTGTTTCAGTGGGGTACCGTCTGTTTTCTGTTGGGTGGTAACACCTGTCTGTTTCTGCTTGGTACCGTCTGTTGGGGGTGGTAAAGGCCCATTTACTAGTGTACACCTAATTCTACATTCTGTTTCCATAGGGATTAATCTGTTTCTGTACCTTCTGTTCGGGTGGTAAAGGCCCATTATTATCATTCTATTTCTGTACTTTCTGTTGGGGTGGTAAAGGCCCATTACTAGCATTCTCTTCTGTGGAAATTATTCAGTTTAGACATTGGGGTGACACCTAATCCTGTTATACTAGTATTAGTGCAGAGAAGAGAAAAGTAATAGCTTATATCATTCTGTTACTTTTGTTTAACCTAAGTATATCTGCTACTCTTGTTACCGTTATCTCTCATCCAGTTTTATTTGCATGCCATGATTATTATTATCTTTTCATATGCCGAAAGTCACTGGACTTGCCAGACTTTATGTATGACCTTGCTTGTTTTCGCCCCTTTTCTTCCGTTTTCCCGCCCCCTAGGTTTCCATGGAGGGAATACTTTAGCTTGATCCGGATTTCTTCTGCTTGAAGTACTTGAAGTGCTTAAAGTATGGCTTGACTTCTTATGGAATCTTCTATGGGGATTATGATTTTAAAGTTTTGTACTCTGAGGGCTTTTGAACAAGGCTGATATATATGTACTTGAGTTTTGGTAAAGTGATTTTGAAAGATGTAACCAAACTGATTTTGTTTTCCGCTGAAATAAAGTTATAAAATTTTCAAGTACTGCTTTACATATCTGTTCTTGTAATATTCTGTTCGGTCTACTAAAATGCTCCATCAACGTTAAGGCATTCCCTTTGTGAGTGACCTTAACGGAGGTGGGGTGTTACAGAAGTGGACTTCTGTCGAGGAAGACTGTTATTATATATGTAATTTAAGAGGCTCTGCCGTTATTCCATTTATAGTATCGTTTGGATATGGAAGTTTATATTGATTATATATATCGATTTGTTTTCCATGAAGATTCCATTGTTAATGGAATGTGATTTTGGGTTGTCGTGAATGGTATCTTTAATGATACTGTTCTTTGACCCAACGGAGTTAAGAAAATCAGAAACTAACTGGAGATTATTAAGTTGAATGGTTTCTTGGGTATTAATCTGATGTTGGTTTCGGCCTTCGGGGTTAATACTTAGGAAATTGTTCACTTGCTAATTTACGGTTAAAAGCTGATGGAATGGAATGTGATTTTGGGTTTATAGAGAATCGTGTTTTAAATGACATTGGTTCTTTAACCTAGTTAAAGACATGATATGATTTCCCAAGTTAAACAATCATTAATACTGATTTTTGGGAAGATTAAAACCAAGTGGCGTTTTAATGAATCTTTAATTAGATTGAAATGATCGAGAATGGAGTATCACCAGTTTTGCTCCAGGCGATAGTTAAATCTTTAATTAGATTTGAACGTGAATTGGTAATTGAATTTACCGATGACACCGTTGTGTTAGATATGAAGTATTACCAGTTTTACTTCATGGGATGAATAGGTTGGGGTTGGGAAATTTAACAAATGATTACTTCGGTAAGGTTCGCTAATCCCGACTAGTTTGGATAAACCATAATTTAGTTTGAATTGATATTCAAAAGAAGATTAAAGAATAAATTTAAAGAATTTATCTTTGTTAAAATTAACGGGAACCTTTCCCTAAAGAAGTGAATATTTGAATAAAAAGAATATTCTGAATTGGAATGAGGTATATGTTGTGTTTTATAACACTTGTATATTATATACGCGAGTTATTCGGAAAGACCGGGTTTACCCCATTCTTAATAAATGATTTGATGATATGTCGAGGATGAAGATGGTGGTTGAAGGCCGGAGGTCTTCACATCGTTTGGATAATTACTGATGATCTTGATTGGGCTGTACACCCAAGAGGAGGGAATCAGTTAGTGATCGTCCAGACGTACTTGGAGATCGATGGATATGCGTGGAATAAGGTTCCTCCGGTTTCGTTCAGACCCAGAACGGACTTGTAAATGGATGTGTGTCTGACATCGAATTTCATTCTGTTTGATTGATATACATCGGTTGCATAGTGTGAATTTCCTGTGTGGCATGCTGAGATGCAAATGATCAAGGCTTACGTTGAAAATCAGAGTCTTGTGGTTGATGATCAAAGCACGGCCTTCGTGGCGTAGCTTTGTGTAGCGTTAATTCGCGAGCCTCACACCCCGGTGTGAACTAGAAACGGGAGAGGACTGCAGGGAGAACATGCGTTTCCTTCTAGCTAGGAGTGGTGTCAGCGTTTACACGCCTTGGCATTTTACTTATGTGGATGATGGATTGCGAGGCGCCTCGGTTATATCGGTCGATCCGGGACCGATGGAGTCATTTGGCTCATTGACGCCCCATAGGGCGGGGAGACGTATTGTTCAGGGTTTAAGTTTAATCCACATCAAGGGGACCGGCCCTGAAGATCCAAAGGTCACTCAAGCTCTGACCTGAGACACGGGCTAGAGCGTCTCGAAGCGGTGAGGATGATCCCTAGCCTCTATTCACAGATGGAAATCCAACTTTCAATACATGACATTTGCGGTTTTGATTGTAGAGCCTAGTATTGCCGACATGATATATGGTACCCTTCCCGTCTAGGATTGTTACATTTATATTCGAAATTGTTTTATAACTATGCACTTATAATAGTATCAAATGATTTGTTTTAAATGTACCAAGCATGTTTGGCTATTATAAGGGAAAACCCTATCCCTCGGCTTGCGTTGCATTGTGTGATAGAACCTGGGTCTTATAATATCTTCATTTTTCCAAAAAGCATTGCGCTGTTTTGTTATATGCACTGATATTCTTGGGAGGAAACCTGTTCCGTGTTATACGGCGTGGTCCCTTGATATATCTGATTTAAAGAAAAGTTTTAAATAATTGTTTTAGTTCTCACACCTGTAACATGACTGACCTGAAGTTTATTGTTATAGCATAAAGTCTGGGTGCCCCTATTTTCCGCACAGGCAGCTAGTAGTTTTAGTTTTGCAGATTTATATCCATAGGATCCTGGTTTACAGCTGAAGTGATATTCGGAAAGCTATGTATCCGTATATTCTTTTCAGTTGTATTTTGTATTATTTTCCGCTGCATTGCAACTCGTAAATCTCTGATGTTTTTTTAATGTGTAATATTAATTCTTACTTTGTATATTCTTGTATTCTGATGAAATTGTTGTAATAAATAATGAAATGTTCTTCTGTTTGTGTTCTGATTTGTCTTGTCCTCAAAGCAATCCGGGCTTTCCCGTAAGGGGAAGTTCGGGTCCTTATAGTTGGTATCAGAGCTCTGGTTTACAAATCTTGGAGAACAAGGCACATTAGAACCATACGAAAGAATTCATCATAGATTGGATTAGTAATATCCAATGAGAATGACTCGTTAGAGATAGGATCAGTAATTTCCTAGAATGAGTGTGAATAGTGATATTTTTATAATAAAAATTGAAAACAAATTTTGTTTTGAAAATTAATACTTTATAATTCGTATTTGAATATTTATTTTAAAATGATTTGGACAATCAAGTATATAGAGATTTTAATATACGTCTGATCCACGTGTATTGAAGTCTCAAGTATACCGGACAGATATAACATTACACTGTAGTCGCCCGTGGATGTTCTGATGGTGGTTCAAAACACCATCAGAATTTATGTTCGAGTTTCGAAAGTGGGATTTCTATATATTTCCATTGACTGGTGTGAGAAACAAAACTAGATAGGTCTATTGTTGTGAATTTGCATCAAAAACATGATTTTCTGAATATATATCAAAGTTATGCATTTGAAAATGCTAAACAAATAATTGATTGATGGTTGCGTTGTTTGATTTTGGTTTGATATTTTTAACCATTTAGCCAAATCTAGTCAAATAGTGAATTGTATTGAAAATTTATCGCATTTGCATGCATATACATGTACTTACATTGAAAAGGTCATAGAAGGAGGCTAGAGAAGAGGAATAAAATTGTTTGCCCGACAAATAGGTACATGTTTATTGTATTTCTTTGGGGTTTGGATGATTTTATGAGCCAATTGGTCGTTTCTTTTTCTTTTTGGATTGGAGAGGCCTGTATGGCAATTTCGGGATTTTCCCAGTGCTCCCGTGCATGGGAGGTTATGGCGAAATTTTTCGAAAATTTAGGGTGTTAGCCAAATTTTTGAAGAATTTGAAAAGTTCTTAGAAACTGAAAAGTTGGAGAACTTAAGCCATAATGAAAATTGAGTTGATTAGTTAAACAACTTTCAACTTCGATACTTTTCGGGGACGAAAAGTTTTAAGCGGGGGAGATTGTAATAACCCGGAAAATCCGAGCCAATTTAAAATTTTTATTTTGGCAATTTTAATGAAGTTTGAATATTTAAAATGAATTATTTTAAATAATAACGACGAGGAATTTATTTTGAATAGAATTAGAATGTATATATTTGTTTGAATCGACGTTAGAATATAAATATTTTATTTTAATTATAAAAGGAATTGAAAATGGTGCGATAGTTTGAAAATTCGATTTCAAATTTCAAATGAATGTACAGGATTCAAAATAAACAAGATTTTGGCGAAACCAAAAATATTAGAATCTATTTGAAAATATCTTTCCAACAAATCCGAAAAATTGAAATTTCATAGCGGGGATAAAAAGTTATGCCCAGCTGAGAAATATAGCCCTTAAAAATGGAAATTTTGCAAACGACCTCCGTTTTCAATGAAACCACTTTTGTTGGATCTAGGATGTCAAATTATTGCTAGATTCCAATTTTCATGATTTTTGAAATCAATATGTGAGCGTGGCAAAGTAAATCGTGTTTTGATAGTTTCAATCAATTTCGAGCGACTAAAAAAATGACCATTTTTCAAACGGTCTCAGAATTTGGCAAAATTAGTTTTATTAGAACCGTATAGTCAATACAAAGCTAGAAAATATTTTTCGGGAATTTTTAGAGTCCGTATGTGGCCCCGGTAAACTGAAATGCGTGTTCAAATTCAATATATAGATTTATATTTTGATTTTGACGAAAACTGATCGAAACAGTCGAATCGGCCTGCGATACATATCCCATTGTGTTCGAAATGGGGGTAATTGGCTAGGGGCAACAGTCGTTGGGTCTCATTTGGAGGTCGGATAAAAAGTCAACCCATCTTTTTTAGAAATTATTAAATATAAGATATATTTTTATAAAAGGGCCCTCACCCCTCTTTCTTCCACTCAGACCGAATAAAAAAAGGGAAAACCGCATCGCTCAGCTCTGACCCCATCGCCCCGCGTTCACTGCCGTCGGCCCACGCCACGGCGCCACCGCTCTAGCCCAGCGTCGTCCCCTCCTTCCCCACCTCCTTTTTCTCCCCCTTCTTCCCCTTTTCAAATCGAAATACCCCCCAAAAAAAATCCACCGCCCCCTCTGACATTTCCACAGCGCCTTGACCCCGTCGCCGTCGGACTCCCAGCGCCGCCTGCTGCCTGCACCAGCTCCACCAGGCCCCCCTGCGCCGCCGATTCATCGTCACATCCCCTCCCCCTTCAACAACTAAAATCAAACAAATGTGAGTTTTTTTGGTTATATAAATACTGTTTAGAATCAATCTTTATTTATAAAGCGATGATTTTTATATATTTATTTATAAAGCAAAGATTTTTATAATAAATAAGGTTAGATTTTTATTTAAGAAAATTTGATTTTTTATTTAGTAAAAAGATTAGATCTTTAACTTTAAAAAGATAATATTTTTTAGATAAGGAAAGATTAGATTTTTTGGAAGTAGGAAGATCGGATTTTTATTTATATGAAAGGTTGGATTTTTAAGGTATAGAAAAGAGATGATTTTTCATAAGTGAAAAAGATTGGATTTTTAAGAAAATATGATTTTTATTTATAAAAATCTGATTTTTAATTATAAAAATCTGATTTTTAATATGAAGTTGGATTTGTAAAAATATAATTTTTTATATAAAAAGAAGTGTTGCAAAAATATATGATTTTTATATATGAAGTAGCGATATATATATATATATATATATATGAAGTGGAAATAAAAATGTGATTTTTATGTACATGTAGTGATAATAAAAATGTGATTTTTACTATGAACAGCGTGTAAAGGATTGTGTTGAATTTCGGGCAAATCCATGCCATTCAGAAATTCAGAAATGAAATGGCGGAGTGGAAACCCAAGGTGAGAACTCTCTCACTGAATTTTCTTTATACAGTTATTTATTATGTAACTGCATATATGAACTGTTCCCCGTCATCCACAGACCATGGATGACTTGTTTGTTTGGTTGTGTAGTTGATTGGATTATTGGTTTGAATTTGGTTGTTTGGGTGAAATGGAAGTGATTAGATTGGTATGTGTATGGCGTGGGCCATTATTAGACTGGGGATAAGGCTAGGACGTATCCCGTTTCTAGTATTGTGCCGTTATGCCGCCGAAATTTTCTAAAATATATTAGAACAATAAAAATATCATTTTTATTGTGTAAATGAACCGAATAAATATTTTATCGTTAAAAAATATATTTTTTAACGTGTATATGAATAAAATAAGTATTCATTTACAAATTAGACGATTTGTTTATGTACACTGGTTTGACTGATATGGATTGGGATGATAAATTTTACACATCGCCCAACTGCACAAATAAATCTGTGTTCATTGTTTGAAAACCCCACACGGGTGTTGGGATGAAATTGGACATACACTAATCCCAATAATTAGCTGTATATCGATCGATTGATTGACAGACTGTACAAGCGTTGAATATTTATATTCAATGCCTATACAGTGTAGAATGCACTTTGGATGATGGATTGCTGTTTTCATTATTGTTATACACATTGGTAGTGTGAAATCCATATAATCACATTATATGGTAATTGACTGTGTTTGATTCCAGTTCAGAAAGAATGAATATTTTAAAATAACGATTATTTTAAAATAAGGAATATTTTCAAATAATATTCAAAAAAAGATCAAAATTTGATTTTGATGTCCGATTTGGGATGAACACGATTATACTTAAATAAATAAAGCCGTGTCGATTAGATTAACGCTATTTTGACGTGAACGATGTTTATATCGATTTTATTCATTTTTATAATGAATATCGAAAAGGAATTGATTTCAAAATCGAATGTTTTGAAAATATTATCATTTATATATCAATGATATGGAATATTCAATTTTGACTAGAAATTGAATAGGAAGTTGAAATCGTTTTGAAAACGAATTTAAAATGATTTATAAAATACGTTTTAAATGGAAATCAACGAAATATTATATATATGTATATATATAATGGCCTGAATAGAACGCGCTGCGCTGCGGCAGTTCGTGAATTTCGACCATTGGCTTCGAACGGACATTACGGGAGATCCGACCGTCAGATTCCCCTAAAACCGGAATCGTTAGGTTCGTATCAAAAAGGGCTTTCTAGCGAATATTAGAGATTTGAAATCTAACGGTTGGATTTGGAATTATGTCCTAATCAAATTTGGAAAAGGTCGCTGTAAGTGCAATTCGATGGCCGTTGATGGAAATCTACTGTACGGGCCTTGATAAAATTATTAAAAATATCAATAATTAGTGTAAAATCATAAGAAATGGTATGGAACGAATTAGGATGAAAAATCCCATATTTGAAAAGATGAAAATAGATTTTATTGAATGAACTAGTTTCGAACTAGAATTATGATCCCGTTTATTTTTAAAATAAACAAATTGGATTTGAAATGGTTTTAAAAATAACCAGAATTTCCAATATATAAATTGGAATGGATTTGAATCGAAACTATCTTCGGAATATTTCAATGTTGGATTTCGTGACTACACCGATATTGTTATGGAAATTTGAAAGATATATTTATATCATTATTTCCAATACGATATTTGTTGGTTGTAGTATTTGATATTGAATATAAGCCGATATATTTTCTATTCAGAGAATCATATTTAATATCAAATGGGATTTGGGTTTGTTGTGAATGGTGTCTTCATTAACACTGTTCTTAAACCCATTTGAGAAAAAGATTAAATCTTTTTATTTAGATTTAATGAAGTATACCAATTAATTAATATCTAACTGGAATTGAATTGGAATTGATTTTTGGGTTTATCGTGAACGGTGTTTTAAATAACACCTGTTCTTTAACCCGATTATTAATGGAATGTGAATTGGGCTTATCGTGAACTGTGTTTTAGCGACATTCGTTCTTTAACCCGATTTACAGTGAAACGGGATTTGGAATTTATAAATCTTTTGTTAAGATTTAAAGGAGATTTTCCAAAGTAAAGTTTTCCAATTTAACATATTAAATTGGAATTAAATGGAATTCAGTTTTGTAATGATCGAAGTGGACTTCTGTCGAGGAAGACTGTTATTATATATGGAATTTAAGAGGCTCTGCCGTTATTCCATTTATAGTATCAGTTGGATATGGAAGTTTATATCGATTATATATATCGATTTGTTTTCCATGAAGATTCCATTGTTAATGGAATGTGATTATGGGTTGTCGTGAATGGTATCTTTAATGATACTGTTCTTTGACCCAATGGAGTTAAGAAAATCAGAAACTAACTAGAGATTATTTAAGTTGAATGGTTTTTTGGGTATTGATCCGTTGTTGGTTTCGGCCTTCGGGTTTATACTTAGGGAATTGTTCACTTGCTAATTTACGGTTAAAAGCTGATGGAATGGAATGTGATTTTGGGTTTATAGTGAGCTGTGTTTTAAATGACATTGGTTCTTTAACCTAGTTAAAGACAGGATATGATTTCCCTAGTTAAACAATCATTAATATTGATTTTTGGGAAGATTAATACCAAGTGGAGTTTTAATGAATCTTTAATTAGATTGAAATGATCGAGAATGGAGTATCACCAGTTTTGCTCAAGGCGATAGTTAAATCTTTAATTAGATTTGAACGTGAATTGGTAATTGAATTTACCGATGACACTGTGGTATTAGATATGAAGTATTACTAGTTTTACTTCATAGGATGAATAGGTTGGGGTTGGGAAATTTAACAAATGATTACTTCAGTAAGGTTCGCTAATCCCGACTAGTTTGGATAAACCATAATTTGGTTTGAATTGATATTCAAAAGAAGATTAAAGAATAAATTTAAAGAATTTATCTTTGATAAAATTAATGGGAACCTTTCCCTAAAGAAGTGAATATTTGAATAAAAAGAATATTCTGAATTGGAATGAGGCGTATGTTGTGTTTATAACACTTGTTTATTATACACGCGAGTTATTCGAAAAGACCGGGTTTACCCCATTCTGAATAACTAATTTGACGATATGTCGAGGATGAAGACGGTGGTTGAAGACCGAAGGTCTTCATATCATTTGGATAATTACTGGTGATCTTAATTGGGCTGTACACCCAAGAGGAGGGAATCAGTTGGTGATCGTCCAGACGTACTTGGAGGTCAATGAATATGTAAGGAATAAGGTTCCTCCGGTTTCGTTCAATCCCGGAATGGACTTGTAAATGGATGTGTGTCTGACATCGGATTTCATTCTGTGTGATTGATATACATCGGTTACATAGCGTGAATTTCCTGTGTGGCATGCTGAGATGCAAATAATCAAGGCTTATGTTGAAAAGCAAAGTCTTGTGGTTGATGATCGAAGCACGGCCTTCGTGGCGTAGCTTTGTGTAGCGTTAATTCGCGAGCCTCATACCCCGGTGTGAACCAGAAACGGGAGAAGACTTTAGGGAGAACATGCGTTTCCTTCTAGCTAGGAGTGATGTCAGCGTTTACACGCCCTAGTATTTTACTTATGTGGATGATGGATTGCGAGGCGCCTCGGTTATGTCGGTCGATCCGGGACCGATGGAGTCATTTGGCTCATTGACTCCCCATAGGGCGGGGAGATGTATTGTTCAGGGTTTAAGTTTAATCCACATCGAGTGGACCGGCCCTGAAGATCCAAAGGTCACTCGAGCTATGACCTGAGACACGGGCTAGAGCATCTCGAAGTGGTGATGACTATCCCTTGCCTTGGTTCACAGATGGAAATCCAACTTCCAATACGTGACATTTGCGGTTTTGATTGTAGAGCCTAGTATTGGCGACATGATATATGGTACCCATACCTCTAGGATTGATACATTTATATTTGAAATTGTTTTATACACTATGCACTTATAATAGTATCAAATGATTTGTTTTAAACGTACCAAGCATGTTTGGCTATTATAAGGTAAAACCCTGTCCCCCGGCTTGCGTTGCATTGTGTAATTGGACCTGGGTCTTATAATACCTTCATTTTTCCTAAAAGCATTGCGCTGTTTTGTTATATGCACTGATATTCTTGGGAGGAAACCCGTTCCGTGTTATACGGCGTGGTCCCTTGATATATCTGATTTAATGAAAAGTTTTAAATAACTGTTTTAGTTCTCACTTCAATCACATGACTGACCTGGAGTTTACTGTTTTAACCTAAACTCTGGGTGCCCCCATTTTTCACACGGGCAGCTAGTATATCCACAGGATCCTGATTTACAGCTGAAGCGATAATCGGAAAGCTCTGTATCCGTATATTCTTTTCAGTTGTATTTTGTATTATTTTCCACTGCATTGTAACTTGTAAATCTCTGATGTTTTTCTAAGGTGTAATATTAATTCATACTCTGTATATTCTTGTATTCTGATGAAATTGTTGTAATAAACAATGAATTGTTCTTCTGTTTGTGTTCTGATTCGTCTTGTCCTCAAAGCAATCCGGGCTTTCCCGTAAGGGGAAGTTCGGGTCCTTACATTTTGGCACTTGTACTTAACTCAAATTATCATGTAAGTAACAGTTACATGAAATTTAAATAACATTTCATTAACCGACAAGTATAACCACACCAATCTCCAAAATCAACATGAAATATCAATTCACTTGCACATATAGGTTTAGATAATTAATTTTAGTTTGTATGCAGTTTCATCCCAGTTTATAATTCAGGAATTTTATCCTTTAGTTTATGATTCATTCAACTCCATTGAGTTGCTGATTATTTATATTCAAATGATCTACCATCCAATAACAAATAATCCGCAATCAACAACCAATACACAACCACATCAACCAAAACAATTGAATTTAAATTCAATATTAATATTTACCTTTGTTTCACATATTTGAACATCAATCAATAAATATTCAATTGATTTCTATTTATTATTATTCATTTAATTCCAAAATACAAATCACTTTATTTAATTTCAAAATCATTACCAAATTTAATTCCACTTAACCAAGTTAAGTTCCAATTCAAAATTTTAATTTGAATTCCTATACAATCAATCAATACACAATATCTCAATGATTTTATAAAATTATTTCTTATCTATACAAAAATAAAATTTTGGTAAAATTATTTCGTTTACCCTCTTTACAAAACAATATTGTGTCCATAAATAGTTCAATGCTTCTCAATACTTGAACCGATCAAACAACATAATAAAAACATTTGTATATAAAATTTACAAGTACACTCTCATATATATACACTCAACTCGATCTCAGGTATGACTAACCCTACCTCTATCAAGTTACACCACAGAGCCAAGGTTATTACTAAACCAATAGCTCTGATACCACTATAAAGAACACAAGATTTTCGACCCGAAAATCGACATAAAAACACTATATCGAACCTTCAAGTATCGAAAATACTGGAATGTTATTAGAAAGAAATTAGAGGGTGAGATAAGAAAGAAATATTAGAACAGAAAAAACAAGAAGAAGAAAACACATCATGATCGAAGTCTCACATCGTAGTGGAACAAAATATAATATAGAAATAAATCTTTATAGGGAGCTTGAAATAAAAACTTACAATCATCAGAGTACATCAACACATCTGGACAATTGTAATAATTTTCCACATATATAATACATAGCGGAATAATAATATCATACATCTGGGCTCCTTCAGCGTCTCTTCACAGTATCTGTAACGACCCGGGGTTTTTGCGATCCTGGATATCGGCATACAACATTATGTCGACTATTCAAGCCTCGAAAACACCGGATCGTCCATGAAAGAAATTTGAAGGTGAGGATAGATAAGATAGAAACTTAGAATAAAAGAATAAGAAGAAGAACACACAACATCAGAGTGACACGAATCTCATCCTTGAAATAAAATTAGTATATGTATACAGTAACATTTATCAGAGTACAACACTTACAACAAAGCGGAAATAACTATAGCTATATAATCCTGAAGCCTCCTGCTCCAAGCTCTTCTGGTATCTGTAAATCCCGACTACTTGACTGCCCGTAAAATTTTGGGCACCCAAGAGTTTAGGGAAAACAAAACAAAATAAACTCTAGGTCAGTCATGTGACTGGTGTGAGTAAACTCAAATCATTTGTTTAACTTTTAAAATCTCTTTAAAAGAAAGAATAATTGTAAGACCGATCCACACATAAACACGGATGGTTTTACCTTACGATAACCCAAAATATTCTTTATATCAAGGCTCTTCTGGTATTATAATAATGCCTAAATCAAATAAATAGAATTCTAGTATAAACGCTTGCATCTAACGTTCTACATATATAATATACAATCAAAACCGCGGACTCTTATTTAGGTAATGGATTCTAACTATGACAAGGTATGGATCCACCTTCCGCTCAGTGTACTATAGAAGCAAAAAACTGGAGTTCAACAAGAACATCTTGCAACTCGGCCACAAATGACCGACCACTCATTTCGCTTGAATGTATCGAATATATTGTCACCTTACAGTTGGTAAACCAACATAACCATTCCCAGAAGATACATAATTGAAAGAAGTAACAAATATGAATATTCTCTAGATGGTGAAAATATACCCTACTTGGGTGCGGCCCACTTAGCCATGCTGCCTGCCCGATTTCTGTCATTTCCCAGTTGATGGGGTTGGAGGTCATAACGTATCTTTCAACAGATTACTCATTCATTCACTTTGAATGCCACATCGTCATACCCGTCAAATCACAAATTGATTTCCCCAAAAATACCACAGGTATAAGCTAAGAGAAACAAATTCCTCCGCCACCAACGTAAATACGTTTGAAACGATCAACTTACGTGATCTACCAGATATACTTTGTTAAACATTCGTCCATTCAAGTTGTCCTAGGACTAGAAAAACCGAAGGCACTATTATGTAAATCCATCTTAGGCGATTTCTACCTAGAATTGCCAGAATAACCCTTGTATAAACTCCGTCTTTAATTTGTCTTCGATCTATTTGATTCGAAACGCTAATGCCCATACGGAGTGGTTCTCGAATAATAATCCAACCGGTCTCTCCGTATTGACGACGGAAAAATGGTCAAAACCTTGATAGTCTATGATTTAACTATCAAAGAAAAACACGTGTGCAAACAATATATTATTTCCAGATGGAAATTATATCGATCAGTCATCATTTAACATTTATCTCTTTAGTTCATTAATTTACTTATCTCCTGTTTCCATATATTCTAAATTCTTATTTTCTATTATCAGGAAACATTTCTGATTCTTATTTGGAAAACATTTCCAAAACTCCTTTGCTGGATTTAAACTGATGTTTAAATCAAACATCACCATGCCAACTCAAACCATTTCACTCATTAACTAAATTCACCTAAACATCCTTTACTATCAAACCTTAGCCATTCCTTAGTTAAGAAGGAAGTTAATCAAGTTGGGGTATAATTACCTCTCAAACCTTAACTGAACAACGTTTTAACTTCGGAATAGACAAAGTTTATCTTTTAAACCTTTAACAAACTTCCTTACTTAACTCTCAGATTATATTTACGTAACCACTTCTTTATTGAAAACATTGATTATAACTATAGCGTTATAATCCCTACTTTCGAAATATCTAACTTCGAATATATTTATTTATTACTTTGGATAAATAAACAAACAACAATTTATTAGTAAATAAATAAATCCTTATTTTTAAAAACGGAAAGCGAATAGTACTTTCTCGAATTCGATATAATCGAATTTCAACATATAACTTTCTTTCGAATATTCTCTATTCGATAACTCCTTTTCGAATTAACTATATTCGATTAACTCCTTTTGAATAACATATATTCAATTAACTCCTTTCAAATAAACTAATATTCGATAACTCCTTTCGAATAAACTATATTTGATGATTCCTTTTGAATAACTTATATTCAATTAATTCCTTTCAAATAAACTAATATTCGATAACTCCTTTAACTCTACTCGAATAACTAATATTCGATTACCTCTTATTCGATTAACTCTATTCAAATAACTAATATTCTATAACTCCTTTAACTCTATTCGAATAACTAATATTTGATTACCTCTTATTCGATTAACTCTAATCCGATTTAACTCTAATTTGAACAACTTTAATCGATAACTCTAATTGATTAACATTATACGATTAACTCTAATCGATAACTCTATTCAATTAACTCTATTCAATTAACTCTATCCTTTGATTCTAATTGATTAACTCAATTTGATTAATTTGTTTTGACTAACTCAATTTGATTAACTCCTCGACTAACTCTTCTTGATTTAACTTATCTCGAATAACTCTTTTGATTAACTCACTTGATTAACTCGACTTGATTAACTCACTTCCATATTCGGTTTCAAATGTCGATATTGAAATCGATTCTTAATTCTCTATATAAGTCTTGACTTATATATTCCATTTATCCATATTTACTTAATTTATAAAATATTATTTTTAATTTATTCTTCTCAATTCATTTGTTAAAACACATTTTATTAAATATCTATTTTAAATAAATCAATTCATAATTCTTTTATAATTTTAAATATCCTTTTTGATAATTCTATTTATTTTCCAAAAATCCCATTTATAAAATCTTATTTATTTTCAAATAAATTCCATTTAAAAATCTCTATTCATTTTCCAATTATTCCTTTTTAAACTTCTATTTATTTTCTAAATAAAAAATCCTTTTACATTTCTTTTACAAGTATTTTCCTTTATATTTGTTTCTACAAATATTTTCCTTTATATTTGTTTTTACAAATATTTTCCTTTTCAACTCTTTGATTTTATAATTATTTCCTTTTATAAAATCCTTTTCCTTTTATATATAAAATCCATTGATTTTATATAAATAATTTATTTTCAAAATATACTTTGAAAATCCCCTTTTTACATCCCAGTATTTCTTACGGTATTTAAAATGCCAAATAACCATGATCGATATCATTCAAACACACATAATCAACAATAGATTTTATATCACATCATATATTACAATATATGAAAAACAGTAAAATAAATGTTGAGGGATCCAGTTGGATTCCTCCAACCTCTTTCCCTGCATCATAGATGTTAAACAATATAATTAACACCGATTTCATTTCACTATGAAATATTCTGCTAAACAGAATCAATATTTGATTAACGATTTATATATATATATATATATATCGTTAACTATATTTCCAACCAATACATAAGTAATTCAACCAAACAGTTAACACACAACAATCAACAGATAATTATCAGTTCTAAAATATGTTACAAAAATATAACTGTTCAGAGTTGGTGAGTTTTACTCACATTGGACGATCATCATTAATAATGATAACCATCGCTTGATTTAAACGAACAATTTATTTTGCTATAAATTGTAACGAGCTCCGATGGACTTCCAGTCAGTTCCATCGTGTAGTGTCCGTCCATACAATCCTAACGGATCTTGTTTCATCAGATTCCGTTAACATACGAATAATATATGATAAATCAAAGTTAATACATTCTTTATTTGAATTTAAATCAAAATTTAAACCCTAATATGGTCTTTACCATTCAAACAGGCCCATAGTCCACCCTTACGCCCAAACCCGCCAACTCCTTTCTCCTTTGTCGAACTACAGTGGTTTCATAGCCATTACCACAGGTTCCTAACACCACCGCACCTTCAACAAAACCTGATATCCAAAACAAAACCCACTATTTCATTGCTCGTCTCATCCTCTTCCTCCCCATCACCTCAAACACGAATTCGACATTCCCCCTTTGATTTCGACTTCGAGCTTCAAATGCTCGGCTACAGGAACTTGCGAAATGTTTTATCATCGATCCCTCCAAGAGATTGTACCTAGGAGCTAATCGATCCTCCGAATCCAAAATTTTTGGTAAAAACATGAATCGAAGCTCCAGTCTCATCAAAACTTGAACCCTAGCATCACCGTAAGAATACGACCTCGACCCAACATCGATCGAGCTGAATAAAAACCATCCCAGATCGAAGCATAGATTGATTTGAGTCCAAATACATACACATTTCGATTTATAGTAAATTGTTTTGATTTCTTTTGATTTATGAAAGAGGATTTTTCCATGTTGGAAGAAAGAAAAGAGGAGGCTCGATGTTTTCGATCATGGGAATGAATTTAGTTAGGTTAGAAAACTTATAGGATTATTTATAGGAGATAGAAGGAGATATTTTCTTTGTTAATTTAAGAAGGAGGAGCTTCCACGTTTTAAAGAAGGGAGGAGAAAGAAATTGTTGGCTGAGAAAACGTTGAAGCGTGGCCTTCTTTTGTTCTTTCATTTGTGGAAGAAGGAACATGGCCTAGTTTAGGTCCATAAATAAGTTACAACTTTATTTTATTAATTTATATAGTTACGTACCGCTATGGACAGAAATAAAAACACCATCGTGATGAGCGAGGTGTCCCAACTCTAGAAATATAATAATATTGGTAGGTTAACCTATATTGTGAAACCCAAAAATATTGATATAGGGTGCACAATACTCCAAATTAAAAAGTGCTTATTTTTCAAAATAAAAATTACAGTAAAATTCTAAAAAATTTCTATAGCTATGCCTCAAAGGGTTTGTCCAAATTTGAAACCATTATTTAATTATAATAAAATATATCGTTATGGCCTATAACGATTTTACAGCGAACATTCTGGAAATTTAATTTGGACATAACTTACAATCTATAACACGAAATCTCGATTTTTCTCTTTCATTAGAAAAATATAGTTCAACAGATCTTTACGTTTCTTGTTTCATAGAAATCCGGCTTAAAACGGGTTCTGTATATCCAATAGAAGTTCAAATTGCCAAATTACGAACTGCCATACTATTTCAAGCTCGATTATAATTATAATATAATTTATACGTTCAAACTGTCGTTCAAATAATATATTTGTTATTCTAATTCAAATTCTAAACTGAATTATATATTTTGAATTGCCCAGTTCACACCATATTGCCATTTCAAATAAAATATTAATTAATTCCTACTAACGAAAATTTTCAAAATTCCTGAAAATTTTCTAACACCTTAACTTTTCGAAAAATTTCGCCAGCACCTCCTTTGTACTGGTCAATAGCTCAAACTCTAACTTGCCTCTCTGGGCCTTCTCCAACCCAAAAGAAAATCAAATAGCCAAGCGTCTTGCCAAACAGGCTCATAAATCTCATACCCAATTTAATATAAACTTGTACCATTTTATCGGGCATATCAATATATCATTTCCATCTGTTGCCAATTCTGCATATACCAATACATTTCCAACTTGATCTCACATAAGTTTATCTTTAACACAACCATTCGCTTATATCTAAGTCGAATTTCCTTTCAACCCCAATCACAAATTCCAAACCCTTTACTTATCACTCAATTCCATTCCCGATTATTTCATAACCAAATCCGGATTCTATTTAACTTATTTTAAGTTACATTCTAATTTATATATTCACCTTTTCCATTTGAATCTATTTAACTTCATAAGTTAAATTTAAATTTCAAATTCAGAAATTCAATTTCCTGGGTCTTATTTCAAATCAAATTTGAAATCATATATAGTAACAATAATTCAACATTTGAATTTCTAAACAACCAATTTTCTCAAAACAATTCGTAAAAAAAAATCTTTGGTAGTAATCCGTCACTTAGCAACTCGAAAATGAACACTGATGATGCAGCTGTCATCATCCAAATTTATTTCCCAGCGATCAAAGTGAGTTTAATACTATATTCCTTTCAAAACCATTTCTAACATTTCCACTTTGAAATATTTTTCAAAATACCATTCACACTGCTTGTAAAACAATTTAAAATCTCCTAGGATTTTAAAATTCTCATATATTTAATCCAATTCCATTCACAAACACTTTTCCCAATTTTTAATTCCAATTCTGATTCTAAATTCAGATTTACTTCATCTTATTTCATATATATTATATTCATATGAATTCTGATTGGTTATTTACATAACCATTCCAATTATAATTTTATTTGATTATAATTACAACTAACACATTCAATAATAATACAATATAAACCATCTGTTTATATCAAAATAAATTTTGGATAAAATTATTTTATTTACCCTCTTTTCAAAACATACAGTGTCGGTTCATCGTATTCAAATGTTTATAAATCCCTACTGATACAGTGGACCAAACTGATCAACCGAAACCCAAAAACAACTCAACCAATAAATCTCCATGGTATAAAATCATTTTATATCAAATAACAAATACGTTCACTTGTATATATACACTCAACTCAATCTAGGGTATTACTAACCCTATCTCTACTGAGTCACGCCATAGAGCCAAGGTAATTACTTAACCTTAAGCTCTGATACCACTGTAACGACCCGGGTTTTTTGCGATCCTGGATATCGGCATACAACACTATGTCGACTATTCAAGCATTGAAAACACCGGATAGTCCATGAAAGAAATTAGATGGTTATGATAGATAAGACAGAAACTTAGAATAGAAGAAGAAGAAGAACACACAACATCAGAGTGACATGAATCTCACAACGGAACGAACAACATATAATAGATAACATATCCTTGAAATAAAATCATTATATGTATACAGTAACATTTATCAGAGTACAACACTTACAACACAGCAGAAATAACTATAGCTATATAATCCTGAAGCCTCCTGCTCCAAGCTCTTCTGTTATCTGTAAATCCCAACTACTTGACTGCCCGTACAAAATTGGGCACCCAAGAGTTTAGGGAAAACAAAACAAAATAAACTCTGGGTCAATCATATGACTGGTTTAAGTAAACTCAAATCATCTGTTTAACTTTTAAAATCTCTTTAAAAGAAAGAATAGTCGTAAGACTGATCCATACATAAACACGGATGGTTTTTACCTTACGATAATCCGAAATATTCTTTATATCAAGTGTAACACCCCGTAATTCTATAACATTAAGTTTCACAAATTAAAGTATAATTAAATTTTAAAATAAGAATCAAGGGAAACGGGTTGCACCATTGCGTTCATCTCAAAATTATATTTGGAAACGAGTCTGAGTTTTCGAGAAACGGAGTCCGCATGAGGGAGATATGACCTTCCGAAATTTCAAGGATTTTAAGAACAGAAAAACAGCTCAAAATTCGAATTCAAATTCGAATTCAAAACCCAAAACAGGCTGGGTGGGAAATTTCCCGCCCAGGACCAGGTCGACCTAGGAGTCGACCATAGTGTCGGCCTCCCAGGGACCAGGTCGACCATAGTGTCGACCTGGGGGTCGACCTGGTGTTGAAGCCCACTTTTGAGCTTGGGTTCATTCTGACGTATCTGGTCTCGTTTTCTGTCTAGATTCGTTCGTCTAATCCTATATAAATTGCCTCCTAGCCTCATTCTCTTTACACCATTTTATTCTCTTCTTATGCTGCCTCTGGAATAATTGAAATAAATAAATTAAAATAAAACATGAAGACTATTCTTGAAGACTAAGGCTAGGAATTGCATATTGGAGATTCAAATAAAGTTAAAGCTTCAAGAAGGGACGCAAAGGCTAATTCATCGGCTTCGAGCAACGTCGCACGAATCATAGCAAATCACATCAACGTTATCTTATTATCTTTTTCTAAAACCGATCAATGTAAGTCAGTTACTTTTTAGATTCTAACATCTAGATCTATTTGTGGCATGAAATTAAATAAATATAAGAATATGCCTTATCCTCTCATTTGAATCTATGCTTGTATATGCCTTTGGATCTAATTAAGAACTATTGTGATTAATTACCAATGAGAGTGTGCCTATGCCTGTGACGTCAAAAACTATTGTTAATGGCCTAATCCTATGACTGTGAACATAAGACTATGCCGATGACTGTGAACGTAAGACTATGCCTATGCCGATGACTGTGAACATAAGACTACGCCTATGCCGGTGACTGTGAACATAAGACTATTGCCTACGACCATGATTCATGATTATGAGATTATTACCTATGATTATGAACACAGGACTATCGTCTGACCATGACTTTGAAATCATTACAGTTAGTTGCCTATGACTATTTAGGATAATTGCCTAGGACTATTTTGGTTAATTATCCATGACTATTGTGGTTAATCGCCTATGATTCATAACTATGAGATTTCTACCTATGACCATGACTGTGACTATTGTGGTTAATCGCCTAAGACTATTATGGTTAATTTTTTATGCCCATAACACTGTAGTTACAAACCATGTTGTACACCGAACTGGCATTTTGCTGGATCTCATACTTAGGGTGTAATTTGCTTAGTTTATTCCGGTTCTCTATAGTGTACACCAAACCCACTAGATCCATTATCTTTGTATTTATGTATTTTGGTTCGCTTTTTCATGCCTATTCTCTTATGTCAATTCTCGTGCTTATCCCCTGTTCCTTTTGTTAGTTTCATATCATGAGTACCTAAAAACTTGTGAAATCATGTTATACGTACGACTACGCCGGGGGAATTTAGGCGTAGCTTAATTAAGATGATTTGGCATAACAAATATGATAGCATAATCTGAATTGGCTATAATAGTAAATATTACATGCATATTAGACTTGGGCGTAAAATGGTAAATTGTTAATTGACCGCAAAGTATGTAATTGGCATGTAAGCCAAGTTTGGATATAAACTTAAACTAGAATATTAAATCTAGTTTTGACATAAACTGATCTAATTTGGCATAAACTACAAGTTGGGTTAGTTGATAGGTAAATCAAGATTTGGGCCTAGAATATAGGTATGTTAGTAGGCATGACAAATAAATATGGTATAGGCCAAATTTGTTTAAATGAGTCATTAGCAATTTACATATAGACCAAAAGGATAAATATGTAAATCTAGAAAAGACGAATATGCCTAACCCGAGGTTAGATTGACTTATGGTATAAGACTGCCCAGAACCGCCCGACAAATCCAGCAACCATAACAATACCTATCTAATGTAGGTGGTTAGAGCATTGAGCCCAAAAGGACCCGAGGTTTGACTGAGTTGCGGTGTAAATCTTCCCGGAACCGACCGACACATCCAGTGACCGCAACAATATCGGTCTAATGCTAGTGGTTGGTGTTTTAAATGAATAATTTAAAGCTAAGAAACAGTTAAGCTAGAATGGGAGGGTTAAGTCCATAGGAACACTTAACCAACTTAACATGTTAACAAGACAAGACTTGTAGGGGTTAAATAACCGTTAAAACATGTTAACTAGACTATAAGGTGGGGTTAAGTAAGATACACTAAGCCAACTTAACATGTTAACTAGACTAGAAGGTGGGGTTAAGTAAAATACACTTAGCCAATTTAACATGTTAACTAGACTAGATGGTGCAGTTAAGTAAACTTAGAACACGTAGCCATCATAGTGTGACAAATGAACAAGGTTAAGTTAAAACATGAAGGGACAATACTTAACCATTAGAACATGTGAATTAAACAGATGTTAGGGTTAAGTTAACTACGTGAACACTTAACCAATACAAGATGAAGGGGTGGGGTTAAGTAATAAGAAATACTTAACCAATATAACTTGATTTGTGGTAGGGTTAAGTCAACATGAACTACTGATATCACTTAACCAGTTTAACATGACAAATGAATGGGTTAAGTTAACTTGAATTGACTAATGACACTTAACCAATCCAACTTGACGAGAAAGAAAACTAAGTAGTAAACCTTAGTTAAGAGGACTAAGTTGTAAACCTCGGTTAAGAAAACAACGATTCAGGAACTAAGTAGTAAACCTTGGTTAAGGGAGCTAAGTAGTAAACCTTAGTAGAACACGAGAAGGAGCGAACGCCCATCTGATCTTAATGAAGGCTCCAACAAACTGGGTTACGAAGCACACAACTTCGAGGGGACGTGAGGGTACTCTTGGTATCCCTCTGTGAGGCTGCAGATGATCCGCTTGGGCTCACAGAGATTAAGGTTTGCGTTAGAAGAACCAAGGGTATGCCTTGGTTGCAATGTAAGGCAACCTAAAGACTAGGATGGACCACGTGATTCGGCGAGACCAGTAGCCCTGTGATATCAACTCGTCGACTACCTACCATCTTGATTCAGTCGAGATACGTACAGCGGAAAGGCGGAGAACTCCAAAAGACCATATACTTGTTATCTAGTTATGGGTGCGGATGGCCATAGGTTAGTGGGGGCATAAAGGGCCTGCGTATAGTTCTCATTTTTCAAGGTGTGCCTTTCATTAGTTTAAGGAGGGGTCAAGGTGGACTATAGCCACTGGAAAAAAAGACCTTAGCATCTGCATCGGCAGATATCTGAAAGCTCCCGACTGAGTTCCGTGTTTCTTGATTCGCCCTGCCATGAGACTCGGGTCGCACATATAGAGGACATGTGCATCTAGACATCGATAACGATCCACGACAAGTACGTGGGGAAAGTCTAGGAACATGTACCACTCTGGGTAGTGTATCCTAGATTAGGGGCGTCGTTCGATAGGTAGCATAATCCCTAGTTGGACCTAGGTCGTGTAAACCCTAAAATCCGAGAAACGTTCAATAGGTAGCATAAACCCCAGTAGTCCTGGGTAGCAAAAACCCTTGTTGGATCTAGAATGCACTCGATAGAAAACCCCAGGTTAGACCTAGGTAATAAATAACATATGTACACCTGAAACAACCACAATTACGGGGATTGGGATCACGTATCTGTTCTTATCAGTTTACACAGATTACTAGTTGGACACTTGTAAGGTGGTGCAGAGATATAGAAACCAGAATAACTGGGTAATCGCGAAACAGAGAAAGTATGGAAGCATATTCAGTTTATCGGTATATTCAGCTTGTCCGTAGTTCCAGTTTATCAGTACATATAGTTTTATCTTAGCTTAGCATATCTTGCGTTATCTTGTTAGCCCTATCATCATGGTATTGTCTTGTATTCAGTTAATCCATTTCATGTTGTTTTTACCTATTCTCATGCTGAAAGTTACTGAACTCACCAGACTTTATGTCTGACTCTGTTTTCTTTCGCTTTCTTGTCTTCCGTTTCCACCCCCGGTCCGCAGGAAGGGAATGTTACTACTTAGCTCAGTTTTCTTTCCAAGCTTAAAGATTAGTCGAAGTTTTGCTTGGATTCTCTTTTCCACTGCTATGGCTGGCTCATGCTACAATTGGGGAATATAAATGTTATTTAATGCTTCTTTATTTTGTAAGACAGATACTCTGGTATTGGAAAACAATTGTTGTACAAACTATTTTATCAATAAGGTAAAGTTTTATTTTCTGCTGTTTTAATTATCTGTCTTGTAATTTATCTGCATCTTTTACCATAAATGCTCCACAGAACTTAGTGCATTCCCTTTGTGAGTGACACTAACGGATGTGGGGTGTTACATCAAGGCTCTTCTGATATTATAATAATGTCTAAATCAAATAAATAGAAATTTAGCAGAAACGCTTGCATCTATCGTTCTACATATATAATATACAATCAAAACCACGGACTCTTATTTGGGGAATGGATTCCAACTATGACAAGGTATGGATCCACCTTCCGCTCAGTGTACTCTAGAAGTGATACACTGGAGTTCAACAAGAACATCTTGCAACTCGGCCACACATGACCGACCACTCATTTCTGTGAGAACCCGTAACTTCCCCGGTAAGGAAAGAGCGGATACTTTGAGAACATGCCACAACAGAATGCAGACAGAAGGACATTTCATTGTTTATTACAACAATTCCATCAGAATACAAGAATATACCGAGTATAAATGAATAAATTACATTCGATAAATATCAGAGATTACAATAAATTACATAGCAGCGGGAAAATAATATAAAACACAACTGAAAATAATGCACGGATACAGAGCTTTCCGAACATCGTTCCAGCTGTAAATCAGGATCCTGTGAATATAAATCTGCAAAACCAAAACTACTAGCTACCCGTGTGGAAAATAGGGGCACCCAGAGTTTAGGTTAAAACAATAAACTCCAGGTCAGTCATGTGACTAGTGTGAGAACTAAAACAGTTATTAAACTTTGTTTTTAAAGTTAGGTAAATCAAGGGACCACGCCGTATAACACGGAACGGATTTCCTCCCAAGAATACCAGTGCAGAAAACAAACAACACAATGCTAAATAAAGAAAAATGAAGCTATTATAAGACCCAGGTCCCATCACACAATGCAACGCAAGCCAGAGGATAGGGTTTTCCCTTATAATAGCCAAATATGCTTGATGTGCGAAATTTCATCTTATATTATTACTATAAGTGAAGAAAACAACTTCAAATATAAATGTATCACTCATAGATGACATGGGTACCATATATCATGTCGCCAATACTAGGCTCTACAATCAAAACCGCAAAATGTCATATTTGGAAATTGAATTTCCATCATGGTGGCTCCTGATTCGAAAGATCGATCGCATAGTGCCATCTCAACGGCTTACGTCTCAGCTAGAGAAAACACCGTAATGCACATCCGCACTTTTGGGAAATCGAGTATCACTGCGGCTTACGTGTCGGCGAGAGAAAACACCGCTTACCCTATCCCTCTGAGCACTGAGCTCAATCTTGGTCGACCGAGTCCACGACACCACGAAGGTGCCCATCCACTAAAAAAACATACTGATCAAACCATTAGTTTACCACCATACCGGGGTGTGAGGCTCGCGAATCAATGCTATACACAAAGCCGTGCTATATTAAAGCTACGCTTTGATCATCGTCCACCAAACTTTGCTTTTCAACAAAAGTCTGGATCACTGCATCTCAGCATGCCACACTATCAATCCATATCGTATCCACTGATTTCTGCCAATATATAACCTCTGAGCTCGTATGTCTCAGAGAAGGGCGTTAAGCAAGAGAATAAATTCTCCGCCGCCAAACAGATATATATTTAGCAGAGATCAACGAATACAATATAAAGGAATACAATGTCAGACACACCATCCATTTACAAGTCCGGTCTGGGTCTGAACGAAACCGGAGGCACTTTCCTCGCATATCCGTCGACCTCCAAGCACGTCCGGACGGCTACCACTTCATCCCCCTTCAAGGTAGCAACTCCCATCGTGAGCGTTAGTAGCACCCATCCATTCGATGTGAAGATCGTCGGTCTTGCACCGTCTTCAATCTCTTCGACTTATCGTCGAATCGGTTATTCAGAATGGGTATAGACCCGGCCTTCCTGAATAACCCACGCATATAATAAACAATTGTTATACAAACATAACATACGCCTCATTCCAATTCAGAATATTCTTCTATTCAGATATTCACACTCCTAGGGAAAGGTTCCCATTAATTTTATCAAAGATAAATCCTTTTAAATTTATTCTTTAATCTTTCTTTGGATATCATTTCAAACCATATCATGGTTTTCCAAACTAGTTGGGATTAGCGAACCACACCGAAGTAATTATTTATTTTATTTCCCAATCCCAACCTATTCATCCCATGGAGCAAAACTGTTATTACCCCATAACTAACACCATGGTGTTATCGGTAAATTTAATTACCGTTTCACGTTCAAATCTAATTAAAGATTTAACTATCGCTAGAAGTAAAACTGGTGATACTCCCCTTTCGATCATTTCCAAATTTTGATAATTTAAATTATCAATTCATATTTCAATCTAATTAAGATTCATTATAACTTCACTTACTGGGTTAAAGAACTAATGTCATTTAAAACACAGTTCACGATAAACCCAAATCACATTCTATTTCAATTCCAATTAAATATATTAGAAATTCTGGTTATTTAAAACTCATTTCAAATTCAATTTATTTGTTTCAAAAATAAATTGATTTTTATTCTAGTTCAAAACTAGTTCATTTCGATAAAAATCTATTTTTATCTTTTCAAATATGGAGTTTTTCATCCCAATTTTTCCCAAATCATTTCTTTTGATTTTACACAAATTGTAGATATTTTTAATTATTTTATCAAGGCCCGTACAGTCGGTTTTCAATAACTGCCACCGAACTGCACTTACAGCGACCTTTTCCATATTTGATTTGGACATAATTCCAAATCCAACCGTTAGATTTCAAATTTCTAATATTCATTGGAAAGCTCTTTTCGATACGAACCCAACGGTTCCAGTTTGAGGAGAATCCGACGGTCGGATCTCTCGTAATGTTCGTTCGAAGTCAATGGTCGAAATTCGCAAACTACCGCTGCGCGGCGCGTTCTATTCAGGCCATTATATTATATATATAATATATATAATATATATTTCGTCGATTTCTATTTAAAACGAATTTCATAAATCGATTAAATTCGTTTCAAAAACGATTTCAAATTCCTTTTCAATTTCAAATCAAAGTTCAATTTTTTTTCTTATAAGTTCGTTTTAAATTCATTTCAATTCAATTCAAATTCGATTTCAATTTCTATTCAATTCAATTCGATTTCAACTTCTATTCAATTCAATTCGATTTCAATTTCTATTCTATTCAATTCAAATTCAATTTCTATTTTATTCAATTCGATTTCAATTTCTATTCTATTCAATTCGAATTCAATTTCTATTTTATTCAATTCGAATTCAATTTCTATTCTATTCAATTCGAATTCAATTTCTATTTTATTCAATTCGATTTCAATTTCTATTCTATTCAATTCGATTTCAATTTCTATTCTATTCAATTCGAATTCAATTTCTATTCTATTCAATTTGATTTCAATTTCTATTTTGTTCAATTCGATTTCAATTTCATAAATCGTTTAAATTCGTTTCAAAAACGATTTCAAATTCCTTTTCAATTTCAAAGCAAAGTTCAATTTTTTTTCTTATAAGTTCGTTTTAAATTCATTTCCATTCAATTCAAATTCGATTTCAATTTCTATTCAATTCAAATTCTATTTCAATTTCTATTCAATTCAATTCGATTTCAATTTCTATTCAATTCAATTTGATTTCAATTTCTATTCTATTCAATTTGAATTCAATTTCTATTTTATTCAATTCGATTTCAATTTCTATTCTATTCAATTCGAATTCAATTTCTATTTTATTCAATTCGAATTCAATTTCTATTCTATTCAATTCGAATTCAATTTCTATTTTATTCAATTCGATTTCAATTTCTATTCTATTCAATTCGATTTCAATTTCTATTCTATTCAATTCGAATTCAATTTCTATTCTATTCAATTCGATTTCAATTTTTATTCTATTCAATTCGAATTCAATTTCTATTCTATTCAATTCGAATTCAATTTCTATTTTATTCAATCCGAACTCAATTTCTATTTTATTCAATTCGAATAGATATTTTTACATCTCTTTCTAAATATTCATTTTAAAAACGAATATAATCGATATCTATATCGTTCGCGTCAAAATAGCGCATCTCTAATCAACACGGCTTTATATTTTTCAATAACTTCGTTATTCTATTCAACAAATGAATATTTATCCTATTCAACACATGAACCTATATTTCTTTCACCACCTGACTAATCTCAACAAATGAGTACTGTCAACACGTTAATCTTTATTTTATAATATTCTTTATTTGCCCAATTGGAATGAGGCCCAATCAATTACCATATAATGTTAATTATATGGATTCCATACAACACATGTATATCACAGCAAAGATAAATAATCAACCATCATCCAAAGTGCACAACACAACTGCATAAGCATTAAATATAAATAATTAACGCTTACACAGTCTGTCGACCAATCGATCAACATACAATTTATTAATTGGGATTAGTGTACGCCAAATATCATCCCAACACCCGTGTGGGGTTTCAAACAATCTAACACAGATTTTATTTGTGCAGTTGGGCGATGTATAAAATTTATCGTCCCAATCAATATCAGTCAAATATGTGTATATAAACAAACCGTCCGATTTGTTTATAAATATATATTTCATTTTATATACACGTTAAAAATTATATTTTTAACTATAGAATATTTTCCACTATAAAATGTTTTATTTCGTTCCACACCACACAATCAAATTTTCACAACAACGTCAATCTAACAAACAAACCGTCCATGGTCTGTGGACGACGGGTGTCGGGTGCTGCTAAGCACCGTCTGCATCCTAGTATATATATTAACTAGAAATTTAAAATAAAAGTGAGGAGTTCTCACCGAGGGATCCACTCCGCCATTCTATATTTATGAAATTCAGAACAGTCTAGTTTTGCCTGCAATGCCAACGCAGTCTTCTCTACGCTGTTTATATATAAAAATCAAATTTTTATCTACACTTCATATATATAAAAACCAAATTTTTATCTACTATATGAATAAATAAAAATCATATTTTGCTTTGCCTTCTACATAAGGAAAAATCATATTTTTACTGTGTGAAAAATCATGTCTTCATCGTGTTAAAAATCCAATCTTTTACCGTACAGAAATATATGTAAAGATCGTATTTTTATATCCTAAAAAAAATCATAATTTTCTATTCTAAAAACAATGCGGTATATATATTTTCAAAACATGGCGATGCATATTTTCAAAAGCAAAGTATATTTTCTATTTTCAACAACGGTCTTTTTATTTTTAAAACAATGCACTTTTCATATTTTTAAAACATATGCTATTTTTCTATAAAAACCATGCTATTTTCCTATACAAAATCAATGTTATTTTTCTTTACAAAATCAATGTTATTCTTCTTTACAAAATCAATGTTATTTTTCTATACAAAATCAATGCCATTTTTTCTATACAAAATCAATGTTATTTTTTCTATACAAAATCAATGTTATTTTTCTTCTTAAAAAAAAAACATCATGTTAGTTTTATATTTTAAAAACTGAATTTTTTTTACTAGGTTATTTTTGAATATCTAATTAAACTAATTAAAGGGTAAAAATTACACTGCATGATCTTCTTCTTCGTATGCTTGGAAACCCGTCAGTTGCTTCAGCCATAAACAAACCCAACATCGATCGATTAGGGTTTAAATTCGCCACCTCCTCGAGTGATCGGAGAATGCTCAGATGCGCCCACGGTGAAGGGCTCGACGTCGCCGCCTAGTGCCTGGAAGCTTCTCGAACTCGGTGGCCCTAGTTCATCAGAAATCGTGCGCGAACCTGGCCATCTCGGGGAGGGATTTCCTTCTACTGACGGCACGAAATGTCACCAAATCGACATGGATTTGAAGCTGGTACTTTGTTCTTCTATTTGTTGGTCGGAGATTTCACGAATTAATCAATGGATTGGGAGTTTTAGGGCGAAGATGGATCGAACGTTTTTTTTTGCTGTGAATCGTGATGAACGGGGGCGGTTTTTATTGCGTTGACTGGGTTGAAAATAAATGGGGGGGTTTGACCTTACATTTAGGGTTATACTATATATATATATATTTATTTATTTAATTCGTTTATCAATTCGTTTCACATCTGAACACCAATTCAAACCTAACGATTATCGTCCCTAGCTCAATACCCCCATTCCGGGCACAATGGGATATGTATCGTAAGCTGGTTCGATCGTTTCAATCAGTTTTCATCAAAATCAACATATAACTCTATCTATTGAATTTGAACGTGCATTTCATTTTACCGGGGTCACATACTAACTAGAAAAATTCTAGAAAAATATTTTCTAGCTTCGTATTGATGATTTGGTCCTAACAAAACTAGTTTCATCGAATTCTGAGACCGTTGGAAAAATGGCCATTTTCCAGTCGATTAAAATCAATGAAATTGGCCAAACGCGTTTTCCTTTGCCACGCTCACATATTGATTCGAAAAATTATGAAATTTGAAACCTAGCAATAACTTGACATCACGGATCCAACAAAAGTGGTTTCGTCGAAATCCGAGGTCGTTTGCAAAATGGCAATTTTCAGGGGCCGAAATCCCATAGCGACTATCATGAAATTTCAACTGGACATATCTTTTGATTCCCGCTATGAAATTTCAATTTGTTGGATTCGTTGGGAAGACATTATCAATTAGATTCAAAAATTTTTGGTTTCACTAAAATCCGGTTTATTTTGCACCCGGTACATTCAATTGAAGTTTGAAATCGAATTATCGAACTACCACGCCATTTTCAATTCCTTTTATATATGTAAATAATTATTTATATTCTAACGACGATCTATATAATATATACGTTCGAATTATATTCAAATTAAATTTTTCGTCGATATTATTTAAAATAATCCATTTTAAATATTCAAAATTCATTAAATTCGCCAAAATAAAAATTTCAAACTGGCTCAGATTTTCGGGTTGTTACAATTTCGCTTAAGTGTATCGAATATATTGTCACCTTACAGTTGGTAAACCAACATAACCATTCCTGGGAGATACAGAATTGAAAGAAGTAACAAATATGAATATTATATAGATGGTGTCATTATACCCTACTTGGGTGCGGCCCACTTAGAGATGCTGCCTGCCCGATTTCTGTAATTTCCCAGTTGATGAGGCTGGAGGTCATAACGTATATTTCAACAGATTAATCAATCATTCACTTTGAATGCCACACCGTCATACCCGTCAAATCACAAATTGATTTCCCCAAAAATACCACGAGTATAAGCTAAGAGAAACAAATTCCTCTCCAACCAACGTAAATACGTTTGAAACGATCAACTTACGTGATCTACCAGATATACTCTATCAAACATTCGTCCATTCAAGTTGTCCTGGGACTGGACAAACCGAAGGCACTATTCTGTAAATCCATCTTAGGAAATTTCTACCTAGGATTTCCAGAATAACCCTTCTTAAACTCTGTCTTCAATATGTCTTCGATCTATTTGATTCGAAACGCTAACGCCCATACGGAGCAGTTCTTGAATAATAATCCAACCGGTCTCTCCATATTGACGATAGAAAAATGATCAAAACTTTGATAGTCTGTGATTTAACTATCAAAGAAAAACACGTGTGAAAACAACGATATTATTTCAAGATGGAAATTATATCGATCAGCCATCATTTAACATTTATCTCTTTAGTTCATTAATTTACTTATCTCATGTTTCCGTATATTCTAAATTCTTATTTTCTATTATCAGAAAACATTTCTAATTCTTATTTGGAAAACATTTCCAAAACTCCTTCACTGGATTTAAATTAATGTTTAAATCAAACATCGCCATGCCAACTCAAACCATTTCACTCATTAACTAAATTTACTTAACCATCCTTTACTATCAAACCTTAGCCATTCCTTAATTAAGAAGGAAGTCAATCAAGTTGGAGTATAATTACCTCTCAGACCTTAACCGAACAACGTTTTAACTTCGGAATAGACAAAGTTTATCTTTTAAACCTTTAATAAACTTCCTTACTTAACTCTCGGACTCTATTTACGTATCCACTTCTTTTGTAACGATTCGGGATTTTCGAATTCGAAAATCAACACATAACTACCATGTTGACTATTCAGACATCGGAAATACCTGATCATTAATAGAAAGAAATTAGAAGGTGAGAATAGATAAGATAGAAAATTAGAATAGAAAAAGAAGAAGATGGCCACAGAACATAATCAGAGTAATATGAATCTCACAGCGGAACGAATAAAATATAATATATAACTTAACTTTGCACTAAAACGGTATATATATAACAACATTATCAGAGTACAACACTTACACATAGCGGTAATAATAATAGTTATATAATCCTGAAGCCTCCTGCTTCAAGCTCCTCCAAGTATATCTGTAAAGACCTGAACTACTTGACTGCCCGTACAAATTTGGGCACCCAAGAGTTTAGGGAAAACAAAACAAAATAAACTCTGGGTCATTCATGGGACTGGTGTGAGTAAACTCAAATCATTGGTTTAACTTTTCAAAATCCTTTTCAAAAGAAAAGATAATCGTAAGACCGATCCACACATAAATACGGATGGTTTATACCTTACAATAACCCAAAACAGTTTTGGAAATCAATACTCTTCTGATATTATAATAATGTCTAATCACAAGTAAATAACAATCTAGCAGAACGCTTGCATCTCACGCTCCACATATAAAGTATTGAAGCAAAACTGCGGGCGCTTATTGGAAATTGGATTCCGACTATGACAAGGTATGGGACCACCTGCTGATATTGTATCTCTAGAGGTGAATACACTGGGTTCAACAAGAACGTCTTGCAACCCGACCCTCACATGACCGACCACTCATTTCGCTTAGGTGTATCGAATGTATATCACCAACGGTTGGGAGCTACCCACCGTTTCCCGAAAAGGGACAACATCGAAAATAGATAAAAGAATGAATTGGTTTTTCTCTAGATAGGCGATATACACCCTAATGGGAGTGACCCACATAGCCATGCTGCCTGCTCGATTTTTGTCATTTCCCGGTTGATGAGGCTTGAGGTCATTACGTATCTTTTGAAACACCTGACCACATTCACTTTGAATGTCACATCGTCATACCCGCCAAATCACAAATTGATTCCCCCAAAAATATCACGGGAATAAAGCTAAGAGAAACGAATTCCTCCGCCACCAAAGGTAAGTACATTTGGAGAGATCAACTTAGGAATTCCATCGTTTCTTTTAAAACCAACTCCAAATCTCCCATTTTCCAAATTCACTATTGAATTTGCAATCTCAATTATCCACTGATAATTATATTTTAGTCCATTTATAAACTTTGTTTATAAATCACAACACTTGTTTTCATTATTAAACAAGTTATTTCTTTCTAACTATTCGAATTCCATTTCTGTTTAACTTCTATTTCAAAAATCCACTTTCTTTTATAAAAGTGTTTATTTGCAAAATATTTGCTTAAATTCATTATTCACACCAAATGTGAAATCTATTCAGTTTGATTTCATATTTAAGAACAATATCTCATTTTCAATTTCTATTTATGTTTCTATTCACAGAATTATTTGTACAAAATCTCCCTTTTAACCGCTAACACTAAAGATCTCATTTTAAATTTCCCTTTATAAATGCTGAATTCAAGTTCCATAAAATATCGGTGTTAAAAACCAATTTCCACTTCTTTATATAGTTCAAACTTATATATTTCATTTACCAAAAGATAAATATTTTTATTTAATTTAATATTTATAAATTAATCTTCTCATTTTATCTGTTAAAACAGATTTCTATTTAATATCTACTTTGAAACCAACTTCTTGTTGTTCCCTTACATCTTGTCAATTCCTTTTTTATTATTTCATTTATTTGCCAAATAATTCATTTATAATATCCTATCTATTTTATATGAATATTTATTTTCATATACTTATTTACTTACTTCTTATTACTTCTATTAAGTATTTTAATCAACAGTCCTTTCCACGTCCATATAATCTGTTAATAGTAGTTATAAAGAAGTTCCTTATTAAATTTCAAATATCTCCTTTTATAAAATTCGTTTGATTTTATAAATTTCTTTAAATTCAATATCCACTTCATAATTTCCTTTATTATGAAATCCTTTGATCTTATAAAAAATTCCTATTTCAATATACACCTTGAAATATCCTTTTATAGTTCTAGTATTACTTAGGGTATTTAACATACCACCTAACAGTGGTCAATACCATCCAAACATAGATAATCCACAACAGATTATTAATCACATCATATATCACAATATATGAAAAACAGTAAAATAAATGTTGAGGAATCCAGTTGGATCCCTCCAACCCGTTTCCCTGCATCCACAGCTGTAATTCAACATAATAACACGAATATGATATATTATGGTAAACAGAATCAATATTCGATTAACGATTTGTATATATCGTTATCGATATTTTCAACCAATTAAATAGCAGTTGAACCAAATAGCCAACACACAGCAAACAACCATCATTTATAAATTCTAAAAATATTTTATAAAAATATGAATTGAGCAGAGTTAGTGAGATTTACTCGCCTTTGTCGTTAATCGTTGAATAACGATTAACGCTCGATGGATCTTTCAGACATTTTAATTTGCCTGAAAATGTAATGTGCTTCAAATGGTTCCAACCCAGTTCCATTATGTAGCCTGTGTCCATACGACCCTAATGGATCCTGTTTCGTTGAATTTCGAAAATATATGAGCACGATATAGCGATTATAAGTTAATACAGGGTTTAATTAAACTAAAACCTTAATTTATTTTATATCAAATATATATAATTGGGCTTCACCTTACTAAATACAGCCCAATACCACCCCTTTAATGCCACGCCCAAACCTTTCTTCTTCCCCAAATCCAGTATTCATTCATGCAGACAAAAAAAGTCCCGACAAATGATGATTGAGACGAGATTTGGCATTTTTGAACCAGGAAACACTCAGTTTCCATTTAGTTTGTAGGTGTAACCAACTCGCTATTAAGGATAGAGCAGAAAGAATCCTACCTCTATATCTATCTCTGAGATGTTTGGTTTTGCCTTCAATTACATCTGAAAATGGTTTGTAAACTTTATTATGACCATCCCTCATTAGTTGTCGACATATCCCATTATCAAGAAGTGTATCCACAGCCTCTTGTACTAATTTTTCCTGACACATTACTAATTCTCCTGGCGTAGACCTACTTGTTGCTAATAGATCAGTAAGAGTATTGTTCCAATAGATAACTCTTCTATAGAGTTCATTAATATTTGAACTCATTAGTTTACCCCCATCTATCTGAATGATTGGTCTCAACTCAGGACTTCCAAAAGTGGAGCAAATCTTAGAAGTGCGTTCGATTGGTTCAATATCGATGAACCTTGAAAGGAGAGTCGAAGGTTGGAACGAACGTATACCAAGAATTCTTGGAATTCCTTGGGGATTCTTAATTGGAGTTGAGCTAACTATAGCCCAAAGCCATATCTCTTGGGTTAATAAGATCCAAAAGGATTATCGATCTCAAGGGGTGCCCTTTGTCTTCCCCCATACTCCATTTCAAAATATATAAAAATCTCCGAAGTTTTCATCTCCGAAATCTCGACCACGTCACCCATCCTTGTGCAACTCGAGATCTTCTACGAACTGATGCGTCGTCAACAAAATTTCCGGTCTACGCAGTAAAGGTTTTTTTGTCCAGAATCCATCCAGAAATCACGTACCAGTGTTAATCAACCTCCTTGAACCGAAAAATATCCATTTACAACAATCAAAGCTCCAATAAACAAAAAACCCTAACCGTGCTGTTCCTCGATCGAGTCAAATAAAATTGGTACCAAACTGAAACCCATCCTCTTGTGATTCCAAAATATTTATTGTTGATTTTTCTCTGTGGGATATTCATCTCGAATTGATTTTTTTGTGCCATTAAAGGCTTGGTTTAGGTTTGAGGGTCATGAGTTTGTTCGAGTTTCTCTTGCAGGAAAATAATCGAGCTTCTGCTCCTATTCATAGATCGAATTCCTTGATTGCCAAGGAATGGAGAATATAGACCGGCAAGCAAATTTCAACGTAGGTTTATAGTTGATTAGAAAATTCATTACAATGTTAGTACGAAGCTTGCAGTATTTCTTTACTTTGGTGATGAAGTGTCAGGGAGAGTATAGCTATGAGATAATAGGTTTGCAGGGGATACAAATTCTGATTTTGCCTTGACATAGCCTCTAAAGTTAGGGTAGGACCGTGTTTTGAAAAGAAACAATTTGTACGAAGCTTTGCTGGGGATAAATAGGGATAATATGTATATGCTAGATACAAAGTTTTGTCATTTTAATGTTCCTGTAGATGGCTATACAAAATGCTGTTAATGGATTATTTGTAGATTTGGTTACTCATAGACTTAATTTTCTCATTTTACCTTACGTGATAGTTTGTTGTTCCTCTTGTAATTTTTTTATTTTATTTCTTGTAAAATCATAGGCCTGTTGAGTTTCCTGTCATGTGCGTGCGTGATATGAGATGTCTGTAGCCTACGAACATAGGTATTTTAGATTACACAGTAGGTCTGCTTTGAATTCATTTTAGCTTCTTAGGCTAGTGTTAGGTAACTTCAATACATGTACGTTTTGAAAAGGGAGGCAGTTGGGTAAACTTGAAAATAGTGAGAAGAAAGAGTTTGCTCATTTTAATCTATTTCCGAAGTAGGTGAAAACGTAAGCAAAGCCAACATGTTCTGGAAATTTTAATTCATGCCATTTCCATATTAGCTTGCGACAAAAATATGGCATGTTTTAATGAGGTAAAAGCTGTTCTTATTGTTAGTCTAATTCTCCAATTTTATAAGGTTCATCTACTCTTCAAGACTTAGTTTCTATTCCCGTCACTTATACTGCAGTGGAATACATTGCCCCTGCAGCGGCTTAGGGTAAATTTTTATTATGTGTCATTGAACAAAGTCAAGAATATGGAGGTGTCTTATTATTTGTATGGTTAAACATTGTTAAAAATCTCGAATTACGTTGACATGGCTGTTAGGGAAAAGCCAACGCTATTCTTAATATGTTACAATGTCTTCTCAGTTGTTGTAATTATTTATATATGAATATGAGCTATGCAAACGAAGGATCATGGGAACTCATCATTTGCATGTGTTTTAAATTATAATGTTTTGTGTACTCTGCTACACAAATTTATGTTCATGTCCGAACCAGTAATGACAAAAAATAAATTTTACAGTTGTGTCGAGCGATGTACTACGATCGCAAAACTATAATAATTTAGACAATATAACCTATTATGTGAAATTCCAAAAATACCGATATATATGTAAATTAACGTTAAACAAAAAGTTATATATCTCCCAAATTTAAATTTTTGGATAAATCCTATAAATTAAATTAAATATATGTCTCAAAAATATTATCCAGATTCGAAATCAATATTTAATTATATTAAATAATTCGTTATGGCTGATAAACATTTCCATAGAGACTATTTGAAAATTTTATTTGGACATAACTTGCAACCTATAAAGCGAAATCTCCATTTTTCTCTTCCATTAGAAAAATATAACTCAACAGGTTCGAACGTTTCTTGTTTCGAAGAAATCCGACTTATAATGGATCATGTATACTCGTTTAAAGTTCGAATCGCCAAAATTCGTACTACCGCGCCATTTCGAGCTCGATTATAATTATATTATAATTTATACATTTTAACGCTATTTATTAAATAGATTTGTTATAAAAATTCGAATCTACACTTAACCAGATTTCTTATACTGCCCAATTCACACAATATTGTGAATTCTACAAATTCCAACTATTTTGGAAATTTATAATCTTTTTATTCTATTATTTATTTTAATTAAATATAAATATTATTTAATTCAAGTTATCGATATCGCCAAATTGATATTTAGTAATTAAATTAATTAATTATTCCACTGTAAAAATATGGGACGTTACATTCTTCCCCCCTTAAAATAATTTCATCCTCAAAATTGCTAAGGTAGAGAACAATCCTATTAACTGGTTTAAAAATTATTCATTTACCTTAAACGGTTTCAGTTTCAACTGAACCCGTTTAATTACAATTAAAATATTAAATTATTTTTATTAATGAAAATTTTCAAAATTTCTGAAAATTTTCTAACACCCGAAATTTTTGAAAAATTTCGCCAGCGCCTCCTTTGTATCGGTCAATAGTTCAAACCCCAACTCGCCTCTCTAGGCCCTTTCCTTTCAAAAAGAAAATCAGAAAGCCAAGCGGCTTGCCGATTCGGCACATAAACCTCATATGGAAATTTAAACATGTACATTTTTGTCGGGCATATCATTATACCCTTTCATCCCCCATACTGTTAGCATATACAAATGCATTCCCAAACAAAATTCCAATTTTATCCTAAAAACCAAATCATTCACGTATCCAAGCCAAATTCCATTTTAAACCAAAGTTCTATCCTTGATTCCAACTCCTAACTCATCAATCCAATACCATTCCAGATTTCCTATCTCACAATTCAAAATCTGATTCTACTTGATATATTATATTCCAATTTTATTTCCAGTTAATTGGTTTTAGTTCAATTTATATTTGCTTTCACAAATTTCTTTAAATTTGTTTAAATTCATACTATCTTCCTGGGAGTTTTAAACAATTTCTTTTTCAAAAATCAATATTCCTTTTCGGAAATCAAAACCACTTGTTCCTCAAAACAATCCAATACAAAATCTTTGGTAGTAATCCATCACTTAGAACTCGAAAATGAACACTGATGATGTGGCCAGCATCGTCAGAGTTATTTCCCAGTGATCGAACTGAGTTCAATACTATATCACTTTAAAAATCAATTTTTAAACACCTCCATTTTGAAATCAATTTCCAAAATACCAATCACAATTCCTGTATAACAATTTAAAATCTCCCAGGATTTTAAAATTTTCTTATACTTAACTCAAATCCACTTACAACACTTTTTCCCTAGTTTTCAGGATTTTAATTCCAAATCTGATTTAATTCAGATTTAATTAATCTTCTTTTATATTATACGAACTCAAGTTGGTTATTTATATAGCCATTTCAATTATAATCAACCAACACATCCAATATATGATAATAATCCCAAGATATTCCTTTCTTTTATATCAAAATATATTTTGGGTAAATTTATTTCATTTACCCTCTTTCAAAACATACTATGCCGGTTTATTGTACTTGAGTGTTTAGAAACTCCTGTCGATACAGTGGACAAACTGATCGACCAAAATTCATAAACAACTCAATCAATAAATCTCCACAATATAAAACAATTTTATAAAATGTACAAATACGTTCACTCGTATACAAACACTCAAACTCAATCTAAGGTATTGCTCACCTTATCTCTATTGAGTCATGCCACAGAGCCAAGGTAATCACTTAACCTTCAGCTCTGATACCACTGTAACGACCCGGGATTTTCGACTCCGAAAATCAACACAAAACTACCATGTTGACTATTCAGACATCGGAAATACTTGATCATTAATAGGAAGAAATTAGAGGGTGAGAATAGATAAGATAGAAAATTAGAATAGAAAAAGAAGAAGATCACCACAGAACAGAATCAGAGTATTACGAATCTCACAGCGAAACGAATAAAATATAATATATAACATAACTTTGCACTAAAATAGTATATATATAACAACATTATCAGAGTACAACACTTACACATAGCGAAAATAATAATAGCTATATAATACTGAAGCCTCCTGCTTCAAGCTCCTCCAAGCATATCTGTAAAGACCTGAACTACTTGACTGCCCATACAAATTTGGGCACCCAAGAGTTTAGGGAAAACAAAACAAAATAGACTCTGGGTCAGTCATGGGACTGATACGAGTAAACTCAAATCATTGGTTTAACTTTTCAAAATCCTTTTCAAAATAAAAGATAACCATAAGATCGATCCACACATAAATACAGATGGTTTTTACCTTATGATAACCCAAAACAGTTTTGGAAATCAATACTCTTTTGATATTATAATAATGTCTAATCACAAGTAAATAACAATCTAGCAGAATGCTTGCATCTCACGCTCCACATATAAAGTATACAAACAAAACCGTGGGCGATTATTGGAAATTGGATTCCGACTATGACAAGGTATGGGACCACCTGTCGGTAGTGTATCTCTAGAGGCGAATACACTGGGTTCAACAAGGACGTCTTGCAACCCGGCCATCACATGATCGACCACTCATTTCGCTTGGGTGTATCGAATGTATATCTCCAACGGTTGGGAGCTACCCACTGTTTCCCGAAAAGGGACAACATCGAAAATAGATAAAAGAATGAATTGGATTTTCTCTAGATAGGTGATATACACCCTAATGGGAGCGACCCACATAGCCATGATGCCTGCTCGATTTCTGTCATTTCCGGTTGATGAGGCTTGAGGTCATTACATATCTTTTGAAACACCTGACCACATTCACTTTGAATGCCACATCATCATACCCGCCAAATCACAAATTGATTTCCCCAAAAATATCATGGGTATAAAGCTAAGAGAAACGAATTCCTCCGCCACCAAATGTAAGTACGTTTGGAGAGATTAACTTAGGCGATCCGTTAGATATACTCTGTCAGACATTCATCCATTCACGTTTATCTTGGAATTGGACAAACCAAAAGCACTATTCTGTAAACAGGATAACCCTTGCATAACTCCGTCTTCAATATTTGATCGCAACGCTAACGTCCATACAGAATGGCTTTCAGATAATGAACCTGATCCCGGTCTCTCCGTATTGACGACATAAAAATGGTCAAAAACTTCGATAGTCGGTGATTTAACCATCAAAGGAAAACTTGTGTGCAAACAACGATATTATTTCCAGATGGAAATTCTAATTACAAATTTTTACGGATTTTATTTAATCCTTTTTACATTTCGAATTTCGAAATGAATTCCATCGTTTCTTTTAAAAACAACTCCAAATATCCCATTTTCCAAATTCACTATGAATTTGCAATCTCAATTATCCACTGATAATTATATTTTAGTCCATTTATAAACTTTGTTTATATATCACAACACTTGTTTTCATTATTAAACAAGTTATTTCTTTCTAACTATTCGAATTCCATTTCTATTTAACTTCTATTTCAAAAATCCACTTTCTTTTATAAAAGTGTTTATTTGCAAAATATTTGCTTAAATTCATTATTCACACCAAATGTGAAATAGATTCAGTTTGATTTCATATTTAAGAACAATATCTCATTTTCAATTTCTATTTATGTTTCTATTCACAGAATTATTTGTACAAAATCTCCCTTTTAACCGCTAACACTTAAGATCTCATTTTAAATTTCCCTTTATAAATGCTGAATTCAAGTTCCATAAAATATCGGTGTTAAAAACCAATTTCCAATTTTTTATATTTTTCATACTTATATATTTCATTTACCAAAAGATAAATATTTTTATTTAATTTATTATTTATAAATTAATCTTCTCATTTTATCTGTTAAAACATATTTCTATTTAATATCTACTTTGAAACCAACTTCTTGTTGTTCCTTTACATCTTGTCAATTCCATTTTTATAATTCTATTTATTTGCAAAATAATTCATTTATAATATCCTATCTATTTTATATGAATATTTCTTTTCATATATTTCTTTACTTACTTCTTATTACTTCTATTAAGTATTTTAATCAACAATCCTTTCCACTTCCATATAATCTGTTAATAGTAGTTATAGAGAAGTTCCTTATTAAATTTCAAATATCTCCTTTTATAAAGTTCGTTTGATTTTATAAAATTTCTTTAAATTCAATATCCACTTCACAATTTCCTTTATTATAAAATCCGTTGATCTTATAAAAATCCTATTTCAATATACACCTTGAAATTTCCTTTTATAGTTCTAGTATTACTTAGGGTATTTAACATACCACCTAACAGTGGTCAATACCATCCAAACATAGATAATCCACAACAGATTATTAATCACATCATATATCACAATATATGAAAAACAGTAAAATAAATGTTGAGGAATCCAGTTGGATCCCTCCAACCCGTTTCCCTGCATCCACAGCTGTAATTCAACATAATAACACGAATATGAAATATTATGGAAAACAGAATCAATATTCGATTATCGATTTGTATATATCGTTATTGATATTTTCAACTAATTAACTAGCAGTTGAACCAAATAGTCAACACACAGCAAACAACCATCATTTATAAATTCTAAAAATATTTTATAAAAATATTAATTGAGCAGAGTTAGTGAGATTTACTCGCCTTTGTCGTTAATCGTTGAATAACGATTAACGCTCGATGGATCTTTCAGACATTTTAATTTGCCTGAAAATGTAATGTGCTTCAAATGGTTCCAACCCAGTTCCATTATGTAGCATGTGTCCATACGACCCTAATGGATCCTGTTTCGTTGAATTTCGAAAATATATGAGCACGATATAGCGATTATAAGTTAATACAGGGTTTAATTAAACTAAAACCTTAATTTATTTTATATCAAATATATATAATTGGGCTTCACCTTACTAAATACAGCCCAATACCACCCCTTTAATGCCACGCCCAAACCTTTCTTCTTCCCCAAATCCAGTATTCATTCATGCAGACAAAAAAAAGTCCTGACAAATGATGATTGAGACGAGATTTGGCATTTTTGAACCAGGAAACACTCAGTTTCCATTTAGTTTGTAGGTGTAACCAACTCGCTATTAAGGATAGAGCAGAAAGAATCCTACCTCTATATCTATCTCTGAGATGTTTGGTTTTGCCTTCAATTACATCTGAAAATGGTTTGTAAACTTTATTATGACCATCCCTCATTAGTTGTCGACATATCCCATTATCAAGAAGTGTATCCACAGCCTCTTGTACTAATTTTTCCTGACACATTACTAATTCTCCTGGCGTAGACCTACTTGTTGCTAATAGATCAGTAAGATATTGTTCCAATAGATAACTCTTCTATAGAGTTCATTAATATTTGAACTCATTAGTTTACCCCCATCTATCTGAATGATTGGTCTCAACTCAGGACTTCCAAAAGTGGAGCAAATCTTAGAAGTGCGTTCGATTGGTTCAATATCGATGAACCTTGAAAGGAGAGTCGAAGGTTGGAACGAACGTATACCAAGAATTCTTGGAATTCCTTGAGGATTCTTAATTGGAGTTGAGCTAACTATAGCCCAAAGCTATATCTCTTGGGTTAATAAGATCCAAAAGGATTATCGATCTCAAGGGGTGCCCTTTGTCTTCCCCCATACTCCATTTCAAAATATATAAAAATCTCCGAAGTTTTCATCTCCGAAATCTCGACCACGTCACCCATCCTTGTGCAACTCGAGATCTTCTACGAACTGATGCGTCGTCAACAAAATTTCCGGTCTACGCAGTAAAGGTTTTTTTGTCCAGAATCCATCCAGAAATCACGTACCAGTGTTAATCAACCTCCTTGAACCGAAAAATATCCATTTACAACAATCAAAGCTCCAATAAACAAAAAACCCTAGCCGTGCTGTTCGTCGATCGAGTCGAATAAAATTGGTACCAAACTGAAACCCATCCTCTTGTGATTCCAAAATATTTATTGTTGATTTTTCTCTGTGGGATATTCATCTCGAATTGATTTTTTTGTGCCATTAAAGGCTTGGTTTAGGTTTGAGGGTCATGAGTTTGTTCGAGTTTCTCTTGCAGGAAAATAATCGAGCTTCTGCTCCTATTCATAGATCGAATTCCTTGATTGCCAAGGAATGGAGAGTATAGACCGGCAAGCAAATTTCAACGTAGGTTTACAGTTGATTAGAAAATTCATTACAATATTAGTACGAAGCTTGCAGTATTTCTTTACTTTGGTGATGAAGTGTCAGGGAGAGTATAGCTATGAGATAATAGGTTTGCAGGGGATACAAATTCTGATTTTTCCAGGAGTTCTAGCCTCTAAAGTTAGGGTAGGACCGTGTTTTGAAAAGAAACAATTTGTACGAAGCTTTGCTGGGGATAAATAGGGATAATATGTATATGCTAGATACAAAGTTTTGTCATTTTAATGTTCCTGTAGATGGCTATACAAAATGCTGTTAATGGATTATTTGTAGATTTGGTTACTCATAGACTTAATTTTCTCATTTTACCTTACGTGATAGTTTGTTGTTCCTCTTGTAATTTTTTTATTTTATTTCTTGTAAAATCATAGGCCTGTTGAGTTTCCTGTCATGTGCGTGCGTGATATGAGATGTCTGTAGCCTGCGAACATAGGTATTTTAGATTACACAGTAGGTCTGCTTTGAATTCATTTTAGCTTCTTAGGCTAGTGTTAGGTAACTTCGATACATGTACGTTTTGAAAAGGGAGGCAGTAGGGTAAACTCGAAAATAGTGAGAAGAAAGAGTTTGCTCATTTTAATCTATTTCCGAAGTAGGTGAAAACGTAAGCAAAGCCAACATGTTATGGAAATTTTAATTCATGCCATTTCCATATTAGCTTGCGACAAAAATATGGCATGTTTTAATGAGGTAAAAGCTGTTCTTATTGTTAGTCTAATTCTCCAATTTTATAAGGTTCATCTACTCTTCAAGACTTAGTTTCTATTCCCGTCACTTATACTGCAGTGGAATACATTGCCCCTGCAGCGGCTTAGGGTAAATTTTTATTATGTGTCATTGAACAAAGTCAAGAATATGGAGGTGTCTTATTATTTGTATGGTTAAACATTGTTAAAAATCTCGAATTAGGTTGACATGGCTGTGAGGGAAAAGCCAACGCTATTCTTAATATGTTACAATGTCTTCTCGGTTGTTGTAATTATTTATATATGAATATGAGCTATGCAAACGAAGGATCATGGGAACTCATCATTTGCATGTGTTTTAAATTATAATGTTTTGTGTACTCTGCTACACAAATTTATGTTCATGTCCGAACCAGTAATGACAAAAAATAAATTTTACAGTAGTGTCGAGTGATGTACTACGATCGCAAAACTATAATAATTTAGACAATATAACCGATTATGTGAAATTCCAAAAATACCAATATATGTGTAAATTAACGTTAAACAAAAATTTATTTATCTCCCAAATTTAAATTTTTGGATAAATCCTATAAATTAAATTAAATATATGCCTCAAAAATATTATCCAGATTCGAAATCAATATTTAATTATATTAAATAATTCGTTATGGCTGATAAACACCCGCACCTTGCTTCTTCCTTAAATCCAGTATTCATTCACGCAGTGTAACACCCCGTAATTCTATTAATATTAATATTCCAAAATTAAAGAATAACTAATCTCAGATGTGAGAATTGTGGGAAACGGGTTGCGCCATTGTGTTCGTCTCAGAATTCTAGTTGAAATAGAGTCCGAGTTTGCGTGAATTGGACTTCGTATGAAGAAGTTATGGCCATCGGAAGTTTCAGAAAATTCAAAACAGCTCGCAGGAAATTTAAAATTCAAACTGAAAGTGCAGAAGCGGGCTGGGCGGGAAAATTCCAGCCTAGGCAGGTCGATTGGGGGGTCGACTATAGTGTCGACCTGCCCCCCCATGTCGACTAGTGTCGACCTGGGTCTGGCGGCTAGGGTTTTTGACTGAGCCTGTTTTTGACTGAGCGATGACCCATTAGGGTTTTGACCTAATATGGTTGGCTGGGATTAGTCCTGAATTGATCTGATGGTATAAATAAACTCTAAACTCTATAAATACCTAGGTAGTCTCTCACCCTAATTCATAAGAAAAATAGAATAGCTACCGTCATACCGCCGCCATGGAACTCAGTGGAGCCGCCGCCAACCAAGAAGGAAGAAAAGCTAATCAAATCCTAATTCTACTCAATTCTAAAGCAAAGCAAGACTCTTTTCTTCTCTAATTGTGAGTATGATAGTCTTAACAAGATTATTGTTAAATTAATTAGGTTAAGTTATGAATGGATTATGAGTAGATAATGTGAGTTGTCATATATGTTGTTGTAAACCTTATGCTATCATGTAGGTTATAAATCCTATGCTATGGGGTGATGATATCCTATATGTTGTAAATCATGCTACGATGATGTTATGTATGTTGAGAGTTTCTATTCTAAGTTGTGATGAATCATACATGTTAAAAAGCCATGATGTTACTATCTATGCTAATTAGTTCATGTTAATTAAATCATGATGTCGATATTATTTGGGTTATGTTGATCTATATGACAAGTCACATATGAAAGTTTAGGTTGAGATTATGAACATATGCCATGACATCTATTTTGATCTATAATTATGACATTTAGAATTATGCTATGGCATATGTGAAATTCTATGCTAGTTCACACCATCATTATGTTGCCTAAAACCCCATATGCAAGTTTATACATAAATTTGGGTTATGATCATATCATGTAAATTGTGCCATTTGTCAAGTTGACAACTTTAGATCCTTAACATGTGCAGTTTATGCAAGTTTCCCCCTATTATGATTAGATTCATTTTAATTGTCTATATGTTGTGATAATTTATTTTTGTGCTATAAGTTAGACTATTCGAGTCTAACGTATATTCTGCGTTGAATAAGCGAACGTATAAACGTGGGGTAGAGGTAATATTAAGGATTTAATAATAAGAAGTTGGGGTGCAATTGATATGATTTTGCATGCCATGAGTGGATGGCCATAATTGAGTCAATTATGGACATCATTAAAAGTGGACCTAATTAATAATTTGAATAGGGAATTATTAAAACTGGGGTAAAAGATTATAAGTGATAATCAATGCTTAGGACACGAGGTTGGACTCGTTTGTGACGTAAACCTGCCCGGACCCGCCCGGCAAATCCAGTGGTCACAAATGTCAGCCCAATGTGAGAGGTCCTAGGCCTAAACTAAAGCATAACAGTTGTAAAGACACGAGGTTAGACTCTTTTATGTTGTAAGACTGCCCGGACCCGCCCGGCAAATCCAGCTGCCATAAATGCCAGTCTAATGTGAGAGGTCTTTATGAGGTTATGGCCTGAATGAATTAAGAAATACTTAACCAGATAAACATGTAAGGTGGGACATGGGGGTTAAGTAGGTGCCTTAGGTGGCATGAGGAATCTAGTGGGTGCCCTTAGTGGCATGTGAAATACGATTAGTAAGACTTAACCAAACACACATGTAAATGAACATGACTAAGAGGGTTAAGTGGGATATATTAATGACAAGCTTAGGTGGGTAGCTTGTGGGGGCCCATTTCAACCAGTATCCCAAACATATCTTTGTGGGCTCGACCCAAGTCGAGGACGGGACACGCATACTGGGTTTGACTATAAGAGGCCAAAACGGGGAGCGGTGGCAACGCAAGTCCAACGGGTTTCATATGCATGTGTGGACCCGGGCTGGTAGGTAAGACGTTGTTGCATCGTGTAGGTATAAGCCGTGCATTCTCAATTTGTATCGGGTTGCCACTTTAGGGGAGTGATACACCCCACTGTGGGACCAGCACGGGTATCTACGAGTAGGGAGCCGATCGAAAGTGGGTAGTGGGGTACACCTAGTGGAGATAGGGGCAGACGACACCTATGTAGTCAGCTAGGGGTACGCAAGGCTATTTATATAGTTTTTGTGTGAAGCAAGTGGGATCAACCTGTAGGGTGACTGGGCGGTGCAGTGTAGTAATGTGCGGTGCAGTGTAGTAATGTGCGGTGCAGTGTAGTAATTATTCATTAGTAATTAGGTATTCCTTCAACATTATCTTTAAAGTTATCTTAAACGTTATCTTTATCTGCTCTTCCGTACCTAATAGTTCATAGACATTTACTTGTCTTCCAGCTTATGCCTTAGTCTAGTTATTTTGATAATAGTATTGTTAGAATTATCATACTCGCCAGACTTTATGTCTGACCCCCTCCATTTCTATCCTTTTTCCCCCTCCAGGTCCTCAGGTTGGGCCCAGCTCTAGTGGAGTTTGATTGGATTGCTTATTCTCTCTCTTGGAAAGCTTGGACCGTTGAAGTAAAGTCCAGCTTGTTATCTTCTTTAATGGCTATTTGTGTAATGGGGTTATGTATTTTGTTTTAGAAGATGGATATTGTACTTGACTCTGATTTATGGTTTTATGATGTAACAAACATGTTTAAATTCCGCTGCAATAAAATAAAGTTTTAGTTTTCAAGTACTACTTATTATCTGTCTTCTTGTAATTTTTCTGTTCTATATTCACTTAAAACCTCCATGGAAGTTAATGCATTCCCTTGGTGAGTGACATTAATGGACGTGGGGTGTTACACGTGGTATCAGAGCTTAAGGTTACCAGAACAGATAATTTTTTTAGAAAAACTATTTTTCTAAAGTATTTTTTTGGAGAAGTGTTTTCGAAAACATGTTTTAATGAGTAATTTAAGAAAAACATAATCCCCAATAGCCATATATCTTTATCTTTCGAATTCTCCATTTTGAATCTTTCCTTTTTCATTTCAGCATGGCTGTAGATCTTAACCTACCTGACGGTGTAACGATACCAGGATGGTATAGGAGGCTATTAGAGGCTTGGGCCGCCGCAGGTCCGGCCAATGTTCCTCCACCACCAGTTGCACCCGTTCCTCCTCCTCCTCCTCCTCCTCCTCCTTGCATTGATGCTTTTGCAAAGACGTGCAAGGAATTTAAGGCTATGGGTGGAAAACCCTTCCAAGGGTCAGAAACGTTTGTGGAAGCTAGAGATTGGCTTTGGGAGGTAGAAGAATTGCTAGAGATCTTTGAAGTAGAAGAAGGGAGGAGAGTTAGATTAGCAGCTTGGTTAATGAAGGGAGAGGCCTCATTTTGGTGGGAGGTCACTAATGGGGAGCGTCCTATTGATTCTTGGGCAGATTTTAGGCGTAGGTTTGAGGCGAAGTTTCTCTCAAGGGCATAAGAGAATCTATATATGGAAAGGTTCTTGGCATTGAAGCAAGGAAGCTCATCGGTGAAAGAATATGTCAACAAATTTAATCAATTAGCAAGGTTTGGCTTGGACTTAGTGAACATGCCGGAGAAGAAGGCTCTGAGGTTCGTTAATGGATTGAATGAACCGTTGCATGGGTTGGCTATGACCCACATCCCTATGGGGGCACCTTTGAGAGGCTTGTAGACATGGCACTTATGCACGAGGAGAAAGGCGCTAAAGCTGATAAGGCACCCGAGAAGAAAGGGGATCAGAAGAAACCACAACAGCAAAATAAGAAGGGTGGTAAAGACAATAACGGCAAGGGAAAGAAGAAATGTTTTAACTGTGGAACACCAGGCCATCTCAGCAAGGATTGCCGAAAGAAAAAGAAGACTGGCTGTTTCAACTGTGGTGAGGCGGGACATCTAGCGAAGGACTACCCAAAGAAGGGGCAGAGGGCAGGAGCTACCTCGAGAGGACAGGTGCAGGCTCTTATGGCAGCAGGGCATGCAAGGGGACAAGTTCAGGCTCTCGCGGTCCCACCGCTGCAAGAACGAGGTAGAACCATTTTTGTTGAAAGCTTAGTTTTTATGTTTGATCATCCTGTCCGTACCTTATTCGATTCGGGCGCAACGCATTCGTTTATCTCTACATCATTAGTTGAATCACTGCACTTAAACACTAGTTTAGTAGAGGATCCCTTGGTTGTTTCGAATCCAATAGGGGGCTCAGCTTATTTGTCCATGATGTGTTTGGATTTGAAAATTTCTATACTTAGCGTTGAGTTTAGATGTGATGCTTATGTGTTGGGCTTCACGGGCTATGGGCTAATTTTAGGAATGGATTGGTTATCCAGAAATGGGGCCGTTCTTGATTGTGAAAGGAGAGTAGTTACGCTCATGACTCGCCTTGGCAACACTCTCGAAATCTTTTGTAATCCCAAAAATTCTGTTATGCTAAGTTGTTTAGAATCGCTTGACGCGTCTGAGGAAAATCTACGATCTGTTAGAGTGGTCCGATAATATTCGGATGTGTTTGAGGAGGTGAAGGGCTTACCTCCGAAGCGGGAGATAGATTTTCGAATATATCTTGTGGATAATGCGAAACCAGTATCGTTGCCAGTACGCCACATGGCTCCACGTGAAAGAAGGGAACTCAATAAGCAAGTGAAGGAGTTGCTTGAGAAGGGATTCATAAGACGAAGTATATCGGAGTGGGGTGCTCCAGTGGTATTTGCCACGAAGGCGGATGGATCCCTTAGACTTTGTGTGGACTATAGAGAACTTAATTAAATTACTAAGAAGAACAGACACCCACTGCCGAGGATTGACGATCTCTTCGATCAGTTAGTTGGCGCCTCAGTGTTTTTGCAGTTGGACTTAGCCACTGGTTTCCATCAGTTGAGAGTGGCTGAGGATAACATAGACAAGACTGCCTTTAGGACTCCGGACGGTTTCTATGAATGGCTAGTGATACCCTTCGGTTTGACAAACGCCCCCGCATACTTTGTTGATCTGATGAGTAGGGTGTTTAGGGAGTACCTTAACAAATTCGTGGTAGTCTTTGTAGATGACATCTTGATCTTTTCTAAGGAAGAAGAAGAGCATGCCCTACATCTTAGGGAAGTGTTGAAGACCCTACGAGCGCATAACCTTAAAGCTAAATTTTCTAAGTGTCACTTCTGGAGGAAGGAAGTGCGATTCTTAGGGCACGTGGTTTCCAAGGAAGGGATAGCCGTGGATCCCGCGAAGGTGGTGGCCATCCAAGATTGGAAGGTCACTAAAAATGCTACCGAAGTAAGAAGTTTCTTGGGGTTGGCTGGCTACTATAGGAAGTTTATCAAGGACTTCGCAAAGATATCAGCTCCATTGACACGCTTGACGAAGAAGAACCTAGTTTTCACATGGGACGTAGATTGTGATGATGCGTTCCAACGGTTGAAGAGAGCTTTGACCTCAGCCCCAGTCTTAGTATTGCCAGACGGGAGTAAGCCGTTTACTGTTTATACTGACGCTTGTGGGATAGGACTAGGCGCAGTCCTAATGCAAGAAGGAAGGGTAATAGCCTATGGTGGAAGGTAGTTGAGAGCGCATGAGAAAAATTACCCTACACATGACCTAGAGTTGGCCGCTATTGTTTTCGCGCTTAAGTCTTGGCGTCATTATCTTCTTGGTGAGAGATTCGAACTATTCACTGACCACAAATCGCTAAAATACTTATTTTCTCAAAAGGACTTGAACTTAAGGCAGCAAAGTTGGATGGAGTTCTTAGCGTCCTACGACTTCGAGATAGCATATACCCCTGGCAAGGGTAACGTGGTAGCAGATGCCTTAAGTAGAAAAAGATTATCCTTAAGTCCTTTGTTTGTTGAGCGGCGAAGTTTAGAATTCATTTCGATGTTTGGCTTTAGACCTTCCGTTGACTTTGTACCCGGTTTGCTAGCATCCTCGGAGGTCAGACCTACCCTTTTGGGACGGATTGGCGAGGCACAGCGAGACGATCCGCAGTTGGTTGAGTTAGTAGAAAAGCTCAAAGGAGGGGAGTCATCAAGCCATCTCCGTAGGTATACCCTAGATGATAAGGGTTGCTTACGTAGGGACGGTAGACTTTGTGTACCAAAAGATGATGACCTAAGGAAGACCATTCTTGACGAAGCACATCGTTCGAAGATGACCATTCATCCCGGCGAGGACAAGATGTACAAAGACATGAAGCGAGTTTTCTTTTGGGGCGGTATGAAGAGGGACGTGGCCGAGCATGTCGCTAGATGCTTGAAATGCCAACAAGTAAAGGCGGAGAAAAAGAAACCCGGTGGGTTGCTTCACCCATTAGAGGTTCCACTATGGAAATGGGAAAGTGTCTCAATGGATTTTGTGGATGGATTACCGCGATCAAGGAAGGGTAATACGGGGATTTTGGTTATAGTAGATAGACTTACTAAGAGCGCCCATTTCATTCCCGTGAAGAGTAAGAGGACTGCTCCAGGGTTGGCTTCTGTATACGTCCGAGAGATTGTTCGTTTGCACGGTGTTCCTTCTAGTATAGTGAGCGACCGCGATCCTATTTTCACTAGCGAATTTTGGAGAAGCTTACAAGAGGCGGTAGGGACTCAGTTATGTTTGAGCACCGCATATCATCCTCAGACGGACGGCTAAACCGAGAGGGTGAATCGCATTCTAGAGGATCTTTTGAGGCTATGTATCCTAGACTTTAGGGGTACATGGGAAGAGCATCTTCCATTGGTGGAGTTCGCATATAATAACAGCTTTCAGTCTAGCATTGGTATGGCGCCATTCGAAGCTCTTTACGGACGACCTTGTCGTTCGCCTACATGTTGGTGGGAATCTACGGATAAGATCTTACTTCGGCCCGATATGATTAGGGAGACTTCGGAGAAGATCAACTTGATTCGAAGGAGGATGAAAGCAGCGCAAGATAGGCAGAAATCTTATGCGGATAAGAGGAGGATAGATCTCGAGTTTGAAGTTGGGGACATGGTCTTTACCAAAGTGTCTCCATTACGGAACGTTGTTCGTTTTGGGTCCGTTGGGAAGTTAGCACCAAGGTTTGTAGGACCTTTTCCTATTAAGGAAAGGATTGGGCAGATGGCGTATATAGTGGAGTTGCCTGAGAGACTTAGTGGTGTACACGACGTATTCCATGTGTCACATTTGAGCAAGTGCTTGCACGAGACCGCAGAAGTGGTAGAGCCGAGCTTGCTTAGATAGGTGGAGATCGAGCGTGACGCGACGATTCGACGAGCTCCTACGCGCATTCTTGGGTCAGAGATCAAGAAGCTGAGAAATCGAGAGGTCAGACTAGTCAAAGTACAATGGGGAGATGATGAGAGCAACGCTACTTGGGAGACAGAAGAGAAGATGCGTTCACGATACCCTTTCCTTTTCGAGGGAATGTCCTTTAATTTCTCCTTTATCGCATATCTCGTACTTATCTTACCTTTAGAGTATCCTCTCGCTAGTACCTTTGACATTTAGTTAGGATAATCCTATGGTTGAAACATGTGTTTGAGACATGTTATGTGTGATGGATGAAAAGTGGATGCAAGTGTTTGCTAGTGGTTGCTCGTGGACGCATATACACACACTATTAGGCACTAGACCGGCTCAGTCACTTCATACTGCATATTGCATATAAATGGATGTATTTAGTAAAATGGGTGTATGATGATTGTTTATTATACGGATGCTACATTTTGATGATGATTGTGCACGCATATAGAGATAATATGTAGCATTAGGGATCTTTTGCATACATAATGGACGCATGGCACTATCATGATTTGCATTAAGGAGGTCAACTGAATCAGCGGAATGCCTAATTTTGCATTAGATATGGACATATACACATACTGTGCATTTAAACATGAGAGCATTAGAAGTCTATAAGGACAATGGACGATTGGATGTTAGGATATACATTCTTCTTGACTTGAAGATTTCGGGGACGAAATCCTTTAAGGAGGGGAGAATGTAACACCCCATAATTCTATTAATATTAATATTCACAAATTAAAGAATAAATAATCTCAGACGCGAGAATTGTGGGAAACGGGTTGCGCCATTGTGTTTATCTCGGAATTCTGGTCGAAATAGAGTCCGAGTTTGCGTGAATTGGATTTCGTATGAAGAAGTTATGGCCATCGGAAGTTTCAGAAAATTCAAAAAAGCTCGTAGGAAATTTAAAATTCAAACTGAAAGTGCAGAAGCGGGCTAGGCGGCAAAATTCCCGCCCAGGCAGGTCGACTGGGGGATCGACTATAGTGTCGACCTGCCCCCCCCCAGGTCGACTATAGTGTCGACCTGGGTGTCGACCTGGGTCTGGCGGCTAGGGTTTTTGACTGAGCCTGTTTTTGACTGAGTGATGACCCATTAGGGTTTTGAACTAATCTGGTTGGCTGGGATTAGTCCTGAATTGATCTGATGGTCTAAATAAACTCCAAACTCTATAAATACCTAGGTAGTCTCTCACCCTAATTCATAAGAAAAATAGAATAGCTACCGTCATACCGCCGCCATGGAACTCAGTGGAGGCGCCGCCAACTAAGAAGGAAGAAAAGCTAATCAAATCCTAATTCTACTCAATTCTAAAGCAAAGCAAGACTCTTTTCTTCTCTAATTGTGAGTATGATAGTCTTAACAAGATTATTGTTAAATTAATTAGGTTAGGTTATGAATGGATTATGAGTAGATGATGTGAATTGTCATATATGTTGTTGTAAACCTTATGCTATCATGTAGGTTATAAATCCTATGCTATGTGGTGATGATATCCTATATGTTGTAAATCATGTTATGATGATGTTATGTATGTTGAGAGTTTCTATGCTAAGTTGTGATGAATCATACATGTTAAAAAGCCATGATGTTACTATCTATGCTAATTAGTTCATGTTAATAAAATCATGATGTTGATATTATTTGGGTTATGTTGATCTATATGACAAGTCACATATGAAAGTTTAGGTTGAGATTATGAACATATGCCATGACATCTATTTTGATCTATAATTATGACATCTAGAATTATGCTATGACATATGTGAAATTCTATGCTAGTTCACACCATCATTATGTTACCTAAAACCCCATATGCAAGTTTATACATAAATTTGGGTTATGATCATATCATGTAAATTGTGCCATTTAACAAGTTGACACCTTTAGATCCTTAACATGTGTAGTTTATGCAAGTTTCCCCCTATTATGATTAGATTCATTTTAATTGTCTATATGTTGTGATAATTTATTTTTGTGCAATAAGTTAGACTATTCGAGTCTAACGTATATTCTGCGTTGAATAAGCGAACGTATAAACGTGGGGTAGGGGTAATATTAAGGATTTAATAATAAGAAGTTGGGGTGCAATTGATATGATTTTGCATGCCATGAGTGGATGGCCATAATTGAGTCAATTATGGACATCATTAAAAGTGGACCTAATTAATAATTTGAATAGGGAATTATTAAAACTGGGGTAAAAGATTATAAGTGATAATCAATGCTTAGGACACGAGGTTGGACTTGTTTGTGACGTAAACCTGCCCGGACCCGCCCGGCAAATCTAGTGGTCACAAATGTCAGCCCAATGTGAGAGGTCCTAGGCCTAAACTAAAGCATAACATTTGTAAAGACACGAGATTAGACTCTTTTATGGTGTAAGACTGCCCGGACCCGCCCGGCAAATCCAGCTGCCATAAATGCTAGTCTAATGTGAGAGGTCTTTATGAGGTTATGGCCTGAATGAATTAAGAAATACTTAACCAGATAAACATGTAAGGTGGGACATGGGGTTTAAGTAGGTGCCTTGGGTGGCATGAGGAATCTATTGGGTACCCTTAGTGGCATGTGAAATACGATTAGTAAGACTTAACCAAACACACATGTAAATGAACATGACTAAGAGGGTTAAGTGGGATATATTAATGACAAGCTTAGGTGGGAAGCTTGTGGGGGCCCATTTCAACCAGTATCCCAAACGTATCTTTGTGGGCTCGACCCAAGTCGAGGAAGGTACACGCATACTGGGTTTGACTATAAGAGGCCAAAACGGGGAGCGGTGGCAACGCAAGTCCAATGGGTTTCATATGCGTGTGTGGACCCGGGCTGGTAGGTAAGACGTTGTTGCATCGTGTAGGTAAAAGCCGTGCATTCTCAAGTTGTATCGGGTTGCCACTTTAGGGGAGTGATACACCCCACTATGGGACCAGCACGGGTATCTACGATTAGGGAGCCGATCGAAAGTGGGTAGTGGGGTACACCTAGTGGAGATAGGGGCAGACGACACGTATGTAGTCAGCTAGGGGTACGCAAGGCTATTTATATAGTTTCTGTGTGAAGCAAGTGGGATCAACCTGTAGGGTGACTGGTGCGGTGCAGTGTGGTAATGTGCGGTGCAGTGTAGTAATGTGCGTTGCAGTGTAGTAATTATTCATTAGTAATTAGGTATGCCTTCAACGTTATCTTTAACGTTATCTTTATCTGCTCTTCCGTACCTAATAGTTCATAGACATTTACTTGTCTTCCAGCTTATGCCTTAATCTAGTTATTTTGATAATACTATTGTTAGAATTATCATACTCGCCAGACTTTATGTCTGACCCCCTCCATTTCTATCCTTTTCCCCCCTCCAGGTCCTTAGGTTGGGCCCAGCTCTAGTGGAGTTTGATTGGATTGCTTATTCTCTCTCTTGGAAAGCTTGGACCGTTGAAGTAAAGTCCAGCTTGTTATCTTCTTTAATGGCTATTTTTGTAATGGGGTTATGTATTTTGTTTTAGAAGATGGATATTGTACTTGACTCTGATTTATGGTTTTATGATGTAACAAACATGTTTAAATTCCACTGCAATAAAATGAAGTTTTAGTTTTCAAGTACTACTTATTATCTGTCTTGTTGTAATTTTTCTGTTCTATATTCACTTAAAACCTCCATGTAAGTTAATGCATTCCTTAGTGAGTGACATTAATGGACGTGGGGTGTTACACGCAGACAAAAAAAACATGGCCACTTCGAAATCTTTTCACCCCTTTTTCTTCCCCCATACTCCATTTCAAAATATATAAAAATCTATGAAGTTTTCATCTCCGAAATCTCGACCACTTCACCCATCCTTGAGCAACTCGAGATCTTCTACGAACTGATGCGACGTCAACCCAATTTCTGGTCTGCGCAGTAAAGGTTTTTGCCCAGAATCCATCCAGAAATCGCGTTCTAGTTTTAGTCAACCTCCTTGAACCGAAAAATATCCATTTACACCAACCGAAGCTCCAATAAACAAAAAACCCTAGCCGTGCTGTTCTTCGATCGAGTCGAATAAAATTGGTACCAAACTGAAACCCATCCTCTTGTGATTCCAAAACATTTATTGTTGATTTTTCTCTGTGGGGTATTCATCTCGAATTGAATTTTTTTTTGTGCCATTAAAGGCTTGGTATAGGTTTGAGGGTCATGAGTTTGTTCGAGTTTCTCTTGCAGGAAAATAACCGAGCTTCTGCTCCTATTTATAGATCGAATTCCTTGATTGCCAAGGAATGGAGAGTATAGACCGGCAAGATAATTTCAACGTAGGTTCACAGTTGATTAGAAAATTCATTATAGTATTTGTACAAATCTTGCTGTATTTCTTTACTTTGGTGATGAAGTGTCAGGGAGGGTATAGCTATGAGATAATAAGTTTGCAGGTGATACAAATTCTGATTTTGCCTTGACGTAGCTTCTGTAGTTAGGGTAGGACAGTGTTTTGAAAAGAAACAATTTGTACGAAGCTTTGCTGGGGAGAAATAGGGATAATATATGTATACGCTAGAGATACAAAGTTTTATCATTTTAATGTTCCTGTAGATGGCTATACAAAATGCTGTTAATGGATTATTTGTAGATTTGGTTACTCATAGACTTAATTTTCTCATTTTACCTTACGTGATAATTTGTTGTTCCTCTTGTATTTTTTTATTTTATTTCTTGTAAAATCATAGGCCTATTGAGTTTCTCGGCATGTGCGTGCGTGATATGAGATGTCTTTAGCCTGCGAACATAGGTATTTTAGATTACACGATAGTTCTGCTTTGAATTCGTTTTAGCTTCTTAGGCTAGTGTTAGGTAACTTCGATACATGTACGTTTTGAAAAGGGAGGCAGTAGGGTAAACTTGAAAATAGTGAGAATAAAGAGTTTGCTCATTTTAGTCTATTTCCGAAGTAGGTGTAAACATAAGCAAAGCCAACATGTTCTGGGAATTTCAGTTCATGCCATTTCCATATTAGCTTGTGACAAAAATATGGCATGTTTTAATGAAGTAAAAGTTGTTCTTATTGTTAATTTACTTCTCTAATTTTATAACGTTCATCTACTCTTCAAGACTTTATTTCTATTCCCGTCACTTATATTGCAGTGGAATACATTGCCCTTTTCAGCGGCTTAGGGTAAATTTGTGTTATGTGTCATTGAACAAAGTCAAGAATATGGAGGTGTCTTATTATTTGTATGGTTAAACATTGTTGAAAATATCGAATTAGGTTGACATGGCTGTGAGGGAAAAGCCAAAGCTATTCTTAATATGTTACAATGTCTTCTCGGTTGTTGTAATTATTTATATATGAATATGAGCTATGCAAATGAAGGATCATGGGAACTCATCATTTGCATGTGTTTTAAATTATAATGTTTTGTGTACTCCGCTACACAAATTTATGTTCATGTCCGAACCAGTAATGACAAAAATAAATTTTACAGTTGTGTCGAGCGATGTACTACAAACACAAAACTATAATAATTTAGACAATATAACCTATTATGTGAAATTCCAAACATACTAATATATGAGTAAATTACATTAAACAAAAAGTTGTTTATTTCCCAAATTTAAATTTTTGGAAAAATCCTATAAATCAAATTAAATATATGTCTCAAAAATCTTATCCAGATTCGAAATCAATATTTAATTATATTAAATAATTCATTATGGCTTATAAACATTTCCATAGCGACTATTTGAAAATTTGATTTGGACATAATTCGCAACCTATAAAGCGAAATCTCCAATTTTCTCTTCCATTAGAAAAATATAACTCAACAGGTTCGAACGTTTCTTGTTTCGAAGAAATCCGACTTATAACAGATCGTGTGTACTCGTTTAAAGTTCGAATCGCCAAATGTAACGACCCGGAAAATATGAACCAATTTAAAATTTTTAAATTGGCTAAAATAGTGGATTTTAAATATTTAAAATAAATATTTTAAATAATAGCAATGAAAAGTGAGTTTGAATCGACGTTTGAAAGTGCATATAACTAATTATAATTATAAACAAGGCCTGAAATGGCGCGGTAGTTTCAAAATTTGAATTCAAACTTCGACTGACTGTACCGGGTGCAAAACAAAACGGATTTGAGTGAAACCAAAAATATTTAAATCTGTTGGTGAATACCTTTCTAACGAATCTGAAAAATCGAATTTTTATAGTGGGAAGCAAAAGTTATGGCCAAATGAATTTTCAGAAAGGTTGCTATGGAATTTATATAGCCCGTGAATATGGCCATTTTGCAATCGACATCGGAATTCGACGAAACCACTTTTGTTGGATCCGGGATGTTAAACTATTGCTAAGTTTCAAATTTCATAATTTTTGAAGCTAGTATGTGAGCGTGGCAAAGGAAAACGTGTTTTGGTCAATTACAGTCAAATTGGATCGACCAGAAATGGGCCATTTTTCAAACGGTCTCAGAATTCGACGAAACTAGTTTTGTTGGGACCGTATCATCAAAACATAGCTAGATTTATTTTTCTGGAATTTTTCGAACCAGTTTGTGGCCCTGGCAAATAGAAATGTACGTTCAAATCGAATATTGAATGTTATACATTTTAAATTGAAGGAAAACCGACTGAAACAGTCGAATGGGCCTACGAAACATATCCCATTATGTTCGGAATGGGGGTAAAACGCTGGGGACGACAGTTGTAGGGTTTGAAAAGGAGTTCATTTTGAAAACCCTAATTTTTTGAAATATATATATATTCCGGCCAATCAGAATTTTCCTTCATAAATTAATTTATTAAAAATCTCAACCCCCCCCCCCCCCCCGTTATCCGATATCGACGGCGGCTCGCGCTCCCTACTTCCTGACCAAAAACCCGCCGCCTCATCCACCTACAAGCGCCGCCGCCACCATACCTCGACAGTGCCGACCCTCCTCTCCAAATCCGACCCACCTTCGCCTTCTCCCTCCTCCCCATCGACGAGAACAAGACCCAAGAAGTTTCAAACTTCCCGCCGCCAGATCTCCTTCCTCCGACCACCGAACGGGCTGCGACCACCACGGCCTGGAGCGCCTCTCCCCCCTCTTCGACACCATATAACCCGATCTTTATACCGTACAGCGAATCAAAAGAAAAATCCATACCTAGTTTCAAGCAGTAAAACGAGGTACACGGCTAATTTATTTTGAATTGGTTTTTACACTTTTAAGTGTTGCAAACTTGTGAAAATCATATCTTTTTCGTTCCTTATCGAAATTCAGGGAAACAAGAGACAGTGGACTCGTGTGGACGTCTTCTACATTCTAGAAGAGACCGCATATTTTTCTGAGCCTTCTGCTATTTTTGGTGGAGTGGAACCCAATGTGAGATTTCTAAATTATAAACGATATGGAAAACGACGATGTATAAATTATATAGTCGATGTATGAGTTATATAAGCATTGTACACCTCTTGTATAAGCGTTGTATAAGTTCTACATTCGATGTATAAGTTGTATATGCGTTGTAAAAATTATATATGTGTTGAGATAGAAGTGAAATGCTATATATATATATATATATATATATATATATATATATATATACGCCCCTCGTCCACAAACCATGGACGATATTTATTTGTTGTGATTGGTGTGAAAATTGATTGATAGCGAATGGTTGATTGAAATCGTTCGTGGTTGAAATTGATTTATTGTGGTTGAAAAATACCCGTGTGTGGTTGAGAAATATTTGGTTGAAACCACATAGGATTATTTTGTGGAAATGAAAAAAATATATACATGCTGCCTGCGTGCGAACAAGATGCATGATTCTTCATTGTCAAAAGCTGCAAGGCTTTAAGGTAGAGCGAGGAGCCATACTAGGGACGGTCCCGGTTTTAACTACCCTGCCAGTATGCTGCCGAAATTTTGAATAATATTCATGTGTTAGAATTATTTTCATGTGTTGAAACTATATTCATGTGTTGAATAGAAACTCCTTTATTGAATGACATTCATGTTTTGAAATAAATTGTTTTGCAATAAAAATCACCTTTTTATCTATATATATAAACTATAGAAAACCTTCATGTGTTGAATCGAAATTCATTCGTTGAATTGAAATTCATGTGTTGAATGGTATTCGTGTTTTAAATATAAAAATCACCTTTTTATCTATATATATAAACTATAGAAAACCTTCATGTGTTGAATCGAAATTCATTCGTTGAATTGGAATTCATGTGTTGAATGGTATTCGTGTTTTAAATATAAAAATCACCTTTTTATCTATATATATAAACTATAGAAAACCTTCATGTGTTGAATCGAAATTCATTTGTTGAATTGAAATTCATGTATTGAATGGTATTCGTGTTTTAAATATAAAAATCACCTTTTTATCTATATATATAAACTATAGAAAACCTTCATTTGTTGATTCGAAATTCATTCGTTGAATTGAAATTCATGTGTTGAAAGGTATTCATATTTTGAAATAAATTGTTTTATAATAAAAATCATATTTTTATCATCATCAATATGAACAATATAAAATAATCTTGTTTTTAAATAAATTGTTTTGCAATAAAAATCCTATTTTTATCACCTATATTAACTATATAAAATAATCGAGTTTTGAAATAAATTGTTTTACATTAAAAATCACATTTTTATTATATACATGAATTGTTAAAAATAGTGAAGTGTTGAAATAGAAAACAGTTAGATTAAAATATCATTTTTATCAAATGTATGAACATCATATAGTTTTGAAATCGAAGAATCGATATATATATATATATATATTGAATTGAAATATATCGAATAACGAAGCTGTAGTTCGTATTTTGAAATCGTGATTTCAAACGATTAGTGCGGGAGATCCGACCATCGGATTTTCCCGAAACCGCAACCGTTGGGTTCGCTTTGGAAATATCTTTCCAACGGCACCAATTTTGTAAAAATCCAATGGTTGGATTGTCTGGAATGTTTAATTAAAATCTAAAGAAAAACAGCGCTAGAATCGATTATATATATATATATATAAATATAATTATATTAAATCGAATAACGTCGCTGTAGTTCGTATTTTGAAATCGAAACTTCAAACGATTATACCGGGAGATCTGACCGTCAGATTTTCCCGAAACTGGAACCGTTGGATTCGTTTTGAAAAGATCTTCCTAATGATGTAAATTTTGTGAAAATCCAATGGTTAGATTTTCATATATGTGTAAATCAAATCTGAAGAAAAACAGCGCCACAGTCGCGTTATTGCCCGAAGCGTCGTTTTGAATAAATTGGCTATTTTAAAATATATAAAAATAGCGATAAATCATTATAAAATATTATAAACAATATGATGTGAAATTTAGATACTAACTGAAGGTTGGCTAAGTCGAATGGTTTCCTGGGTATTGATCTGATGTTGGTTTCGGCCTTCGGGGTTAATATTTGGGAAATCGTTCTCTTACTGATTTACGTTTAGCGACTAATGAATTGAAATGATGCATATGTGTGTTTCTGTAGCACTTATCGATTATATATGCGAGTTGCTCAGAAAGACCGGGTTTATCCCATTCTGAATAACTGAATCGATGATAAGAAGTCGAAGATGAAGACGGTGGTTGAAGACCAATCTTCACCTCGTTTGGATGGTAACTGATGTCCTGATTGGGAGGCATCCCGAAATATGGATAATGAGTGGTGATCGTCCAGTCGTACGTGGGGATCGATGGTTTGCGAGGTATATAGTGCCTCCGGTTTCGTTCAGACCCAGGACGGACTTGTAAATGGACTGTGTGTCTGACATTGGAATTTATTCTGTGTGATTGATAGCCAGCAGTTATACAGCGTGAATTGCCGGTGTGGCATGCTAAGATGCATTGATCAAGGCTTTTGTTGAAATACAAAGTCTTGTGATTGATGATCAAAGCACCGCCTGTGTGGCGTAGCTTTGTGTATAACGTGAATTCGCGAGCCTCACACCCCGGTATGAACCAGAAACGGGAGAAGGACCTCAGGGAGGGCATGCGTTTCCTTCTAGCTAGGAGTTGTGTCAGTGTTTTTACACGGCCTGACATTTTACTTATGTGGAAGATGGATTGCGAGGTGCCTCGGTTATATTGGTCGATCCGGGACCGATGGAGTCATTCGTTGGATCATTGACGCCCGATAGGGCGGGGTAACGTAGTGTTCAGGAATTTTAATCCACGTCGGTGGACCGGCCCTGACGATCCTAAGGCTTGACTGAGTACTTGCCTGAGACACGGGCTAAAGCGTCTCGAATTCAGTAAGGACTATCTTTTGCCTTGGTTCATGACGGAAATCCAATTTCCAAATACGTGACTGTGCGGTTTTGATTGTATATATATATATATATATATATATATATATATATATATAGCGACATGATATATGGTACCCATGCCGTCTATGATTGATAGTTTGATTGAAATTGTTTTTGAAACATATAAACACTAGTAATAATATCAAATGCTTTTGTTTTATTCGCATCAATCATATTTTGGCCATTATAAGGTAAAACTCTATCCTCCGGTTTGCGTTGCATTGTGTGATGGGAACTGAGTCTTATAATGGCTTCATTTTTACAAAAAGCATTGCGAAGCTTAAAAGATTTAATTGTTTTAAATCACTGGCAATCCAATGGAGTAAACCCTTTCCACGAAAGTGGCGTGGTCCTGTGATTAGCCATATTTTAAATGTGTTGAGTAGATTTCTCATACCAGTCCCATGACTGACTCGTAGTTTGTTTCACTTTAAAACTCGGGTGCCCCTTTCTCTACATGGGCACCCTTGTATTCAGGTTTAGCTAGCTTTATCCGGATAGCTGGAGCTGAAGATGGATTCTATCATTTATCTCTTTTTATGTTGTTCAGCTCGTATTGTACATATTATGTTTTTTTCCGCTGTAGACATTTATGTATAGCTGAACTGTATTTGTACTAAGTATGATCCTGTATACTGTGTAACTCTGATGATTATGTTTATCCAATGTATTATTTGTTCTTTATCTGGTGTATTTATTTAATTCTGTTCTGTCGTTATCTGTTTATGCGTTATATTCCAAGGATTACCCTTGCCACCGTCAGTACGGGGTTCGGGGTTGTACCATTTGGTATCAGAGCTTTGGTTAAACTTAGTTCCGGAATATAACATATTAACGAACTCGTCAGAAATAGAACCAGTAGTGTTCTAGGACGAGTAACTCATTACAGATAGGATCAGTAATATCCTAGTATGAGTAGCAGAATGAAATACACCTCAGTAGACACATTTACATTCAAATATTTGTCTCTATATTTTGAAATAGCTTTTCTGTTGACCTGACACTTTGTCTGCTAATTGCAGACGCACTAGAAAATGAGTGACAGGAACAGAAGAAACAATCGTATGGCTCGACTAGCTAATGAGCCAGTTGTGCTCCCACGGCCAGAATCAGATATAGAAGTTCTATTCAAGAGATTTCGAAATCTAGGTGGATCGCCATTCTCAGGCAAAGAGTCCATTATGGAAACACAAGCTTGGATCCGTTCTGCAGAGAAAATCTTTGAGGGTTTAAAGCTGAGAGATGATCAGAAAAGATTACTGGCGTCTTGGGCACTCAAAGAAGAAGCTTTGTTTTGGTGGGATTCAGTTATTAAAGATAATCCAGAAGGTGATATAACATGGGATAGATTCAAAGTGATTTTCTTAGAAAGATTTACTCCTCCCGAAGCAATTGAGCGACTATGTGATGAATTTTCTTATATGATACAAGGAGATATGACCATTCCAGAATATCATAAGAAATTCAACGAACTTTCTCACTTTGCTCCCCATCTAATACAAAATACGAAGAGAAAGAATCTGAGATTTATTAATGGGCTTCAAAGGAAATACCAGAATAAAGTAATGGGGCATGTGAAGTTTCCTTTTTCAGAACTGATTTATATGGCTTATTAGTACGAAGATCTAGACAAGAAATGTATGTTACGCTACGAAGAGGAGGCCAGTTCTAGTAACAAAGTGGAGTCTGTGACTGATAGTCCTGAGGTCAGTAAGAAGCCCAGTGCCAAGAGAAAAAGGGCTAAATCTGAGAAGGAACCAGTAACGACAGCTGTATGCAATAACTGCCATCAGAAAGGGAATTTCTCGATAAATTGCGGACCCTTAAGGAAACGAATCAAGAGTTGATCTAAACCCACGAAGAAGCTAAAGAACCCACATGGGGAAAGGAAATGCCATAAAAGTCACCAACCAGGTCATATTGCACGGGAGTGCCAACTATCAAAAGAATCTAAAGCAGTACATGTAAATGAAATAACAGAAGCTTCTGAGCCATCAGCTGTTCTGGAAAGGCCTGATGTTTTAGAAGGCAGGCTTACTGTCAAAGACATTCCTGTTAAAGTACTATTTGTTACAGGCGCGTTACGAAGCTTCATTGCCAAGAATGCAGTTAAGAAACTAGATTTGAATTTGAAGAAGCTCAAAGAACCAATGACTGTCCAAAATCCGGTCGGGGGTTCCATCGATCTCAGTTGGGTTTGTGGAGTGCCGTTTTCTTTTTCTCGTTATCGATTCCCTACCATCGCGGTCGTCATGAATTTTACAGAGTTTGATCTTATCTTGGGGTTAGACTGGTTGACCAAATATGAAGCTGAAGTTAAATGCGCCGACAGAGTCGTAAAGGCAAAGATTAAATCAGGTGATCATATAACCATTCCCTTTGAAGATCAAAATTCTAATAGAAAGGACTTCTGGGCAGCTTTGGATGTTTCTACTGTTCAAATAGAAAATATCCCTAAAGTCACAGAGAATATTCCTGACCTCATCAAAGACATTCCTATCGTCAAGAACTATGCGGATGTGTTCGAGGAAGTTGTTCGCTTACCTCCGTAGAGAGAAATAGATTTCAAGATCGCTTTGATTCCGAATGCAAGGCCGGTAGTTCATGCTATTCGAAGAATGTCCTTGAAAGAGAAAGAGGAATTAGACAATCAAACACGACAGCTCGTATGGAAGGGTCTGATCAGGCCTAGTTTCTATGATTGGGGTGCAGCAGTGGTGTTTGTCCCAAAATCTGACGGTACTTTACGACTATGTGTGGATTATCGTGATTTGAACAAGCAGATCATAAAGAACAAATATCCATTGCCGCGAATCAATGATTTATTGGATCGTCTGAATGGAGCACAAGTATTTTCAAGGATGGACCTAGCTACAGGCTTCCATCAACCTCGAATTGCCGAAGAGTGTGTTCCTATGACATCATTCAGTGGTCCAGACCTATTCTATGAGTGGTTAGTAATGTCGTTCGGCTTATGTAACGCTCCAGCTTACTTCGTCGATTTGATGAATCGAGTGCTCCGCGGTGTCTTGAATAAATTTGTTCTGGTTTTTATTGACGATATTCTAATCTTCTCTAAATCAAAGGCCGAACATGAAAAGCATCTGGAACAGGTTTTAGTAATTTTGAGACGGAATGTATTGAAAGCCAAACTGTCCAAATTCATATTCTGGTAAGATGAAGTGAAATTTCTGGGCCACGTCGTATCAAAAGAAGGAATTGCTGTGGATCCAAGTAAAATCACCGCTATTCAGAATTGGAAACAGCCCAGTACCCCTACAGAAGTCCGCAGTTTTCTCGGATTGGCTAGTTATTACCGGAAGTTCGTTAAAAAATTTCGAAGATATCTGGTCACTTAACGAAGCTTACAAAGAAGCAGTCAAAATTCAAATGGACTCCAGAATGTGAAGAGGCTTTTGAAGAGCTAAAGTTAAGATTAATGACCGCTCCAGTGTTAACCATCATCGATGGCAATCAGGATTTGAAAGTCTAGACAGATGCTTCTAGAGAAGGCTTTGGCGTAGTGTTAATGCAAAGAGGTCAAGTGATTGCTTATGCTAGCCGTCAGCTGAAGCCGCATGAGAAAAATTTCGTAACTCATGATCTTGAGTTATTGGCTATAGTATTCGCCTTGAAAATCTGGAGACACACTCTTCTGGGTGAGAGATTTGAACTGTTTACAGATCACCAGTCGTTAAAGTATCTGTTCACCCAGGAAGACATGAATCTGAGGCAGCAACGTTGGCTAGAGTTCCTTACAGCATACGATTTTGAGATTATATACACTCCAGGGAAAGCCAATGTCGTGGCCGATGCGTTAAGCCGAAAGAATGAAATGATCGCCAGTTTTATTATCACGACTTCATTGATAGATAAAATATCTGCTCTTCAGAAGGATGATCACTTCATTCAGAAGATCAGAGAGATAATTCAGCAAGGCGAGCCCTCGAGTTTTCGAGTTGATAATGATGGGATTCTAAGGCTCAAAGGTTGAATCTTTGTCCCTAACATTGCTGAGCTCCGAAAGGAAGTACTGGATGAATGACACAAGTCAAAACATAGTATCCATCCGGGAGTAAGCAAAATGTATAATGACATCAAACGCACTTTCTGGTGGAAGTCGATGAAGAGGGACATTTCTTTATATGTTAGTCAATGCCCTACTTGCCAGCTAGTAAAAAGCGACCAACAGAAACTTGCTGGATTGTTACAACCGCTAGACGTTCCAGGTTGGAAATGGGAACATATTTCCATGGACTTCATTGATGGTTTGCCCAGAACCAGAGAAGGAAATGACAGTATTTGGGTGATCGTAGATCGCTTCACGAATACCGCCCATTTCATACCTGTCAGATCAAACAGAACTGCTCAGAGTCTGGCGCAAATATATTTCAAGTAAATTGTTAGACTACATGGAATGCCGCTCAGTATAGTCAATGATAAAGACCCGATATTTACTAGTAAATTCTGGGAGGCATTTCAGGTAGAACCGGGAACGAAGTTGAACTTGAGCACCGCATATCATCCTCAGACAGATTGTCAGACTGAGAGGGTGAATCGTATACTAGAAGATATATTGCGGGCTTGTGTTCTAGATTTCGGTGGATCATGGGAAGACCATCTGCATTTGGCTAAATTCTCATATAATAACAACTACCAGGCGAGCCTGACAATGTCGCTATTCGAAGCATTGTATGGTAGACCATGCCGATCCCCTGCTTGTTGGGTCGAACCTGGAAATAGGCTTGTATTAGGGCCTGATATGATCCGAGAAGCTGCCGACAAAGTCGATTTCGTTAAGAAATGATTGCTCGCCGCTCAAAGCCGACAAAAGAGCTATGCTGATAAGAGAAGAAGAGATATATCATTTGCCGTTGGCGACTATGTATATTTGAAAGTATTGCCGATGAGAGGAGTTATCCGGTTCGGTAAAACAGGGAAGTTGGCGCCCAAATTCATTGGTCCATTTCCTATTCTGGAACGGATTGGAACTCTCGCTTATAGGGTTAAATTGCCTGATTGGTTGCCTGGAGTGCATGATGTATTTCACATATCTCAACTTCGAAAGCACGTTCATGATCCAGACTTGATCGTGGAAGAAACAGCTCAGCAGGATATTGAAATTACTCCAGAATTGGCTGTGAGAAGGGAGCTGCTAAAGATTATCGGCAAAAAAACCAAAGAGATGAGGAACAAGAAGGTTCACTTAGTCATAGTGCAATAGAGTGGAGATCCACGAGATTGTACTTGGGAAACTGAGGAGAGCATTCAGAAAGCCTATCCTAGATGCCGAGTAGATATCTCCGATTGACTCCGGTGCAAGGTACATTTAACATACTTTGCATTACCGATTGGTTCTCTACTTTGTTGTTATTTTCTTTCCATGGATGTGCACTTTTAATTCTATAGTCTGCTTAATTTAAAAAGAGTGTATGAATTAATTTGTATGGTTTTGAAAAGTTAAAAACAAATTGATTGTTGTTTGTTTTGTGTGATAGTAGATTTGATGAATTAAATTATTAAAATGATAGTTAATTTAATCAATAATGGAATGAATAGTAGAATTTATTCGATTAAATCACACATTGAACTGATTAGAAAATAGATAGAAATATATACTTGTGCATTATATATGTTTGAACAGGTAATTGGATAGCTGTCGAGTAAAGAAATTATTTGCATTCCCGATAAATAGGTAAACATTAATGAGTTGGATGCGAAATATTATTATATCAACTCCTGTGAATGCCATTGGATGCGGAGTGCTGGCTATTCTGTGTGTAATAATAAACGTCGCCATAGGATAGTAACAATTAATTTTGAACAACACTACATGGCATACTTCTGGAAGATAGGCATACTTCATCATATACCACATAAGCATTTGGAGCTTGTGTGATGATGTGGAAGATTTACCATACGAGCGAGAGGCTTGTATGGCGATGACTATATTTTACAGGTTGAACTGATGACTGATATGGACTACTTAAATTGTAACGATAAAATTGCCAGATTAATAAAAACCCCACATGGGTCTGGAGTTGACAATAATCACGTCTCTCTAGTTATATATACGGCACATGGACTATTTATTTCCCACACGGGACGAGGTGACGAGGATTTATCCTCTGGAGCAATTAAAATACACACTCCCTCAGGCTTTGACAGGTTAACGAGAATTTATTCTCTGGAGTTATTATCTATACACGCTCCCCTGTAAACACCAGAATATATCACTATAAATATGTGTATGCTTTATAGGATTTATTGGGTACCTAATACGGCCCAATAAATTTCCAAACCCCTCCCCGTACAAAGGAGGTTATGGCGAAATTTTTCGAAAATTCCGGGTGTTAGCCAAATTTTTGAAGAATTTGAAAATTCTCAGAAACTGAAAAGTTGGAGAATGGAAGCCAGATTGAACGTAGAGTTGATTAATCAAACCACTTTCGACTTTGTTCCTTTTCGGGGACGAAAAGTTTTAGGTGGGGGAGATTGTAACGACCCGGAAAATCTGAACCAATTTAAAATTTTTAAATTGGCTAAAATAGTGGATTTTAAATAATTAAAATAAATATTTTAAATAATAACAATGAAAATCGAGTTTGAATCGACATTTGAAAACGAATATAATTAATTCTAATTATAAACAAGGCCTGAAATGGCGCGGTAGTTTCAAAATTTGAATTCAAACTTCGACTGACTGTACCGGGTGCAAAACAAAACGGATTTGAGTGAAACAAAAAATATTTAAATCTGTTAGTGAATACCTTTCTAACGAATCTGAAAAATCGAAGTTTCATAGCGGGAAGAAAAAGTTATGGCCAAATGAATTTTCAGAAAGGTCGCTATGGAATTTATATAGCCCGTGAAAATGGCCATTTTGCAAACGACCTCGGAATTCGACGAAACCACTTTTGTTGGATCCGGGATGTTAAACTATTGCTAAGTTTCAAATTTCATAATTTTTTAAGCTAGTATGTGATCGTGGCAAAGGAAAACGTGTTTTGGTCAATCACAGTTAAATTGGATCGACCAGAAATGAGCCATTTTTCAAACGGTCTCAGAATTCGATGAAACTAGTTTTGTTGGGACCGTATCGTCAAAACATAACTAGATTTATTTTTCTGGAAATTTTCGAATCAGTTTGTGGCCCTGACAAATTGAAACGTACGTTCAAATTGAATATTGAATGTTATACATTTTAAATTGAAGGAAAACTGATTGAAACAGTCGAAGTGTTCGGAATGAGGGTAAAACGCTAGGGACGACAGTCTTTGGGTTTGAAAAGGAGTTCATTTGTGAAAACCCTAATTTTTTGAAATATATATATATTCCGGCCAATCACAATTTTCCTTCATAAATTTATTTATTAAAAATCTCAAAAAAAAAACCCCCCCGTTATCCGATATCGATGGCGGCTCGCGCTCCCTACTTCCCGACCAAAAACCCGCCGCCTCAGCCACCTACAAGCGCCGCCACCACCCTACCTCGACAGCGCCGACACTCCTCTCCAAATCCGACCCACCTTCGCCTTCTCCCTCCTCCCCATCGACGAGAACGAGACCCAGGAAGTTTCGAACTTCCCGCCGCCAGATCTCCTTCCTCCGACCACCGAACGGGCTGCGACCACCACGGCCTGGATCGCCTCTCCCCCCTCTTTGACACCATATAACCCAATCTTCATACCGTACAACGAATCAAAAGAAAAATCCATACCTAGTTTCGAGCAGTAAAACGAGGTACACGGCTAATTTATTTTGAATTGGTTTTTACAATTTTAAGTGTTGCAAACTTGTAAAAATCATATCTTTTTCGTTCCTTGTCGAAATTCAGTGAAACAAGAGACAGTGGACTCGTGTGGACGTCTTCTACATTCTAGAAGAGACTGCATATTTTTCTGAGCCTTCTGCTATTTTTGGTGGAGTGGAACCCAATGTGAGATTTCTAAATTATAAGCGATATGGAAAACGACGGTGTATAAATTATATTATCGATGTATGAGTTATATAAGCGTTCTACACCTCTTGTATAAGCATTGTATAAGTTGTATGTTCGATGTATAAGTTGTATATGCGTTGTAAAAATTATATATGTGCTGAGATAGAAGTGAAATGCTATATATATATATATATATATATATATATATATATACGCCCCTCGTCCACAAACCATGGACGATATTTATTGGTTGTGATTGGTGTGAAAATTGATTGAAATCGTTTGTGGTTGAAATTGATTGATTGTGGTTGAAAAATACCCGTTTGTGGTTGAGAAATATTTGGTTGAAACCACATAGGATTATTTTGTGGAAATGAAAAAAAGAAATATATGCTTCCTGCGTGCGAACTAGATGCATGATTCCCTATTGTCAAAAGCTGCGAGGCTTTAAGGTAGAGCGAGGAGCCGTACTAGGGACGGTCCCGGTTTTAACTACCCTGCCGGTATGCTGCCGAAATTTTGAATAATATTCATGTGTTAGAATTATTTTCATGTGTTGAAACTATATTCGTGTGTTGAATAGAAACTCCTTTATTGAATGACATTCATGTTTTGAAATAAATTGTTTTTCAATAAAAATCACCTTTTTATCTATATATATAAACTATAGAAAACCTTCATGTGTTGAATCGAAATTCATTCGTTGAATTGAAATTCATATGTTGAATGGTATTCGTGTTTTAAATATAAAAATCACCTTTTTATCTATATATATAAACTATAGAAAACATTCATGTGTTGAATCGAAAATCATTCGTTGAATTGAAATTCATGTGTTGAATGGTATTCGTGTTTTAAATATAAAAATCACCTTTTTATCTATATATATAAACTATATAAAACCTTCATGTGTTGAATCGAAATTCATTCGTTGAATTGAAATTCATGTGTTGAATGGTATTCATATTTTGAAATAAATTGTTTTATAATAAAAATCATATTTTTATCATCATCAATATGAACTATATAAAATAATCTTGTTTTTAAATAAATTGTTTTATAATAAAAATCCTATTTTTATCACCTATATTAACTATATAAAATAGTCGAGTTTTGAAATAAATTGTTTTACATTAAAAATCACATTTTTATTATATACATGAATTGTTAAAAATAGTGAAGTGTTGAAGTAGAAAGCAGTTAGATAAAAATATCATTTTTATCAAATGTATGAAAATCATATAGTTTTGAAATCGAAGAATCGATATATATATATATATATATATAAAATTGAAATATATCGAATAACGAAGCTGCAGTTCGTATTTTGAAACCGTGATTTCAAACGATTAGTGCGGGAGATCCGACCATCGGATTTTCCCGAAACCGCAACCGTTGGGTTCACTTTGGAAATATCTTTCCAACGGCACCAACTTTGTAAATATCCAATGGTTGGATTGTCTGGAATGTTTAATTAAAATCTGAAGAAAAACAACGCCAGAATCGATTATATTTATGTATATATAAATAAATATAATTATATTAAATTGAATAACGACGCTGTAGTTCGTATTTTGAAATCGAAACTTCAAACGATTATACCGGGAGATCCGACCGTCGGATTTTCCCGAAACTGGAACCGTTGGATTCGTTTTGAAAAGATCTTTCTAATGATGTAAATTTTGTGAAAATCCAACGGTTAGATTTTCAGATATGTGTAAACCAAATCTGAAGAAAAACAGCGCCACGGCCGCGTTATGGCACGAAACGTCGTTTTGAATAAATTGGCTATTTTAAAATAAATAAAAATAGCGATAAATCGTTATAAAATATTATAAACGATATGATGTGAAATTTAGAAACTAACTGAAGGTTGGCTAAGTCGAATGGTTTCCTGGGTATTGATCTGATGTTGGTTTCGGCCTTCGGGGTTAATATTTGGGAAATCGTTCTCTTATTGATTTACGGTTAGCGACTAATGAATTGAAATGATGCGTATGTGTGTTTGTGTAGCACTTGTCTATTATATACGCGAGTTGCTCAGAAAGACCGGGTTTATCCAATTCTGAATAACTAAATCGACGATAAGAAGTCGAAGATGAAGACAGTGTTTGAAGACCGATCTTCACCTCGTTTGGATGGTAACTGATGTCCTGATTGGGAGGCATCCCGAAATACGGATAATGAGTGGTGATCGTCCAGATGTACGTGGGGATCGATGGTTTGCGAGGTATATAGTGCCTCCGGTTTCGTTCAGACCCAGGACGGACTTGTAAATGGACTGTGTGTCTGTCATTGGAATTTATTCTGTGTGATTGATAGCTATCAGTTATATAGCGTGAATTGCCGGTGTGGCATGCTAAGATGCATTGATCAGGGCTTTTGTTGAAAAGCAAAGTCTTGTGATTGATGATCAAAGCACCGCCTGTGTGAGTAGCTTTGTGTATAACGTGAATTCGCGAGCCTCACACCACGGTATGAACCAGAAACGGGAGAAGGACCTCAAGGAGTGTATGCGTTTCCTTCTGGCTAGGAGTTGTGTCAGTGTTTTTACACGGCATGACATTTTACTTATGTGGAAGATGGATTGCGAGGCGCCTCAGTGATATCGGTCGATCCAGGACCGATGGAGTCATTCGTTGGCTCATTGACGCCCCATAGGGCGGGGAAACGTAGCGTTCAGGAATTTTAATCCACATCGGTGGACCGGCCCTGACGATCCTAAGGCTTGACTGAGTACTTGCCTGAGACACGGGTTAGAGCGTCTCGAATTCGGTAAGGACTATCTTTTGCCTTGGTTCATGACGGAAATCCAATTTCCAAATACGTGACTGTGCGGTTTTGATTGTGTGTATATATATATATATATATATATATATATATATGGCGACATGATATATGGTACCCATGCCGTCTATGATTGATAATTATGATTGAAATTGTTTTTGAAACATATAAACACTAGTAATAATATCAAATGCTTTTGTTTTATTCGTATCAATCATATTTTGGACATTATAAGGTAAAACTCTATCCTCCGGTTTGCGTTGCATTGTGTGATGGGAACTGAGTCTTATAATGGCTTCATTTTTACAAAAAGCATTGCCAAGCTTAAAAGATTTAATTGTTTTAAATCACTGGCAATCCAATGGAGTAAACCCGTTCCACGAAAGTGGCGTGGTCCTGTGATTAACCATATTTTAAATGTGTTGAGTAGATTTCTCATACCAGTCCCATGACTGACTAGTAGTTTGTTTCAATTTCAAACTCGGGTGCCCCTTTTTCTACACGGGCACCCTTGTATTCAGGTTTAGCTGGCTTTATACGGATAGCTGGAGCTGAAAATGGATTCTATCATTTATCTCTTTTTATGCTGTTCAGCTCCTATTGTACATATTATGTTTGTTTCCGCTGTAGACATTTATGTATAGCTGAACTGTATTTGTACTAAGTATGATCCTGTATACTGTGTAACTCTGATGATTATGTTTATCCAATGTATTATTTGTTCTTTATCTGGTGTATTTATTTAATTCTGTTATGCTGTTATTTGTTTATGCGTTATATTCCAAGGATTACCCTTGCCACCGTCAGTACGGGGTTCGGGGCTGTCTCACCAAATTTCGAACTGCCGCGCCATTTCGAGATCGATTATAATTATATTATAAATATATGTTTTAGCGCTGTTTATTAAATAGATTCGTTATAAAAATTCGAATCTAAACTTACCAGATTTCTTATACTGCCCAATTCACACAATATGGTGAATTCTACAAATTCCGACTATTTCGGAAATTTATAATCTTTTTATTCTATTATTTATTTTAATTAAATATAAATATTATTTAATTCAACTTATCGATATTGCTAAATCGATATTTAATAATTAAATTAATTAATTATTCCACTTTATTTACATCTTTATTGAAAACATTGATTATAACTATAGCGTTATAATCCCTACTTTAGATATATCTAACTTCGAATATAACTTTTATTTATTACTTTGGATAAAAAAACAAACAACAATTTATTAGTAAATAAATAAATCCCGATTTTTAAAAATGGAAAGCGAATAGTACTTTCTCGAATTCGATATAATCGAATTTCAACGTATAACTCTCTTTCGAATATTCTCTATTCGATAACTCCTTTTCGAATTAACTATATTCGATTAACTCCTTTTGAATAACTTAAATTCAATTAACTCCATTCAAATAAACTAATATTCGATAACTCCTTTCGAATAAACTATATTCGATGATTCCTTTTGAATAACTTATATTCAATTAACTCCTTTCAAATAAATTAATATTCGATAACTCCTTTAACTCTATTCGAACAACTAATATTCGATTACTTCTTATTCGATTAACTCTACTTTAATAACTAATATTCGGTAACTCCTTTAACTCTATTCGAATAACTAATATTCGATTACCTCTCTTATTCGATTAACTCTAATCCAATTTAACTCAAATTCGAACAACTTTAATCGGTAACTCTAATTGATAACTCTAATTGATTAACATTACTCGATTAACTCTAATCGATTACTCTATTCAATTAACTCTATCCTTTTACTCTAACTGATTAACTCAATTTGATTAATTCGTTTTGAATAACTCAATTTGATTAACTCCTCGACTAACTTCTTTTGACTAACTCTTCTTGATTTAACTTACCTCAACTAACTCTTTTGATTAACTCACTTTATTAACTCACTTGATTAACTTGCTTTATTAACTCAACTTGATTAACTCACTTCCATATTCGGTTTTAAATGTCGATATTGAAATCGATTCTTAATTCTCTATATAAGTCTTGACTTATATATTCCATTTATCCAAATGATAAATATTTACTTAATTTATAAAATATTATTTTTAAATTATTCTTCTCAATTCATTTGTTAAAACATATTTTTATTAAATATCTATTTTAAATAAATCAATTCATAATTCTTTTATAATTGGGAATATCCTTTTTGATAATTCTATTCATTTTCCAAAAATCCCTTTTATAAAATATTATTTATTTTCAAATAATTTCCTTTTATAAATCTCTATTCATTTTCCAATTAATTCCTTTTTACACTTCTATTTATTTTCTAAATAAATAATCCTTTTACATTTCTTTTACAAGTGTAACGACTCGGATTTTTCAGCCGTTGAGTTCTGAATATTTAAATTTGTTTTAAATGTTTTATTTGAATTTTATATAAGAATTTATAAGGAATTTATTTAATAAAACTATATTTAAATGTATAATTTATAATATAATTTAAAACGAGCTCGAAATAGTCGCGGTAGTTCGTAATTAACGATTTAAACTTCAACTGAATATACATAATCCAAAATAAGTCGGATTTCTTTGAAACAAGAAACGTTCAGATCTATTTGATTATATTTATCAAATGGAAGAGAAAAATCGAGTTTTCATATTGTAGATTTTGTTTTATATCCAAATAAATTATGCAAATAGTCGCTGTAGAATCATTTATGGACCGTAACGGTTTAGTTAATATAACTAGCGATTGGTTACGAATTTGGACAAGATTCTTTTGAGGCGTAGTTATAATTTAATTTTTTGAATTTTGTTATAATTTTTAACTAATTAAATTGTAACAACCCGGATTTTTATAACGTGCTAGGACAATAATCAAGGCAGAATTTAATGATAAAATCTGAATCAAGGGAAACGGGCTATGCCATTGCGTTCGCCTCGGAAAAATACGCGAAATAGAGTCCGAGTTTTTGAAAACCGGAGTCTGTACGACCATGTTATGGTCCGTCAAAGTTTTCAGAAAATTTCAAGTTCAAAAACAGTTCAAATTTGAATTCAGATTCAGCCAAGTAGGCAGGCGGGAAAATTCCCGCCACCCCCAAGTCGACTGGGGAGTCGACACACCCTAGGTGGTGTCGACTGCCCAGTCGACACCCCTGTCGACTTGGGTGGTCGGCCAGTTTGGCCAGGGTGCACCTGACTTGTTCCTCAAGACATGTTTGGAGGCTTCTGATGGATTTTAAAGGCTCAGATCTATCCTAGGGTTAATCTAAGGGCCTAAACTACTCCTAATCTCTATAAAAAGACCCCTAAGCCTACCCTAAACCCTCACAAATCACTCATGCCACGAAGTGCTGCCCAAATGCCAAGTGATCATGGCCTCCATCTCCAACTCCAAGGGCTTATGCATTCAAATCGGATTCAAATCAAAAGGTGCAAGCTTTCTACACCAAATCGAGGAGGGATCAACGTTGCTACGCAAGTTTCATGAAGATTCTTCAACAAAGGAGCCACCTTTCTTCGTCAAGACGATGCATGATCCTTCCCTAAGCCTCGCTATGTAAGTTCTAGCTACTTGTAGATTCTAACGGTGGTTCTAATGTGACATGGAATAAAATGCGATGAAACATAAGTATGCTAGCCTATGTGAACCAAATTTTGCCCCTTTTCTATGATCTATGACCTTGGGCTAAGTTTTAGCGACTTAATCATGCCATTCATGTTATGTTTCACCTAGTTTATCTTGCAAGTTTGAATCTTTATCTATGGAATGTTAGCATGAACCTTTGGGAACCATTTGACTTGTGAAACATTAGCAAAGACTTGACTTTGGGGCTTATGCATGTAAATGAACCCAAACCCCTTATATTATCATGCATGTTTGTGGCCAAGTTCTCTTATGATACTATGCATGTTTGTGGCCAAATTCTCTTATGATACTATGCATGTTTGTGGCCAAATTCCCTTATGATACTATGCATGTTTGTGGCTAATCTCGTTGTGACATTATGCATGTTGGTGGCCAATCCCTTTTTGACATCGTGCATGTGTTGGGGCCAATATATAGCATAGTATCCTTACTATGTGACTAGCTTCCACTTGGGTTGGAAATACGTTTGGGTAGCTTAGGAAAAAACGTGAATATGACACGAAAACTTGACATGGGGTTTACATGAGAACATGACATTCATGATACATTTAAATATGGTCATGACACGTAGGAAAACATGGAACTTGAACTAGACATGTGTGGGTTGTAAGTGTAACATGACACTAGACCAAACATGAAAGTGGCCAACTCGAGGTTTGGTTGAGTTTGTAGCATAAATCTACCCGGACCCGCTCGGCTTAACTAGTGGCTACAAACAATAGGACTTAATGTGAGTAGTTGGTCACATAGCACTTAAAACCCGAGGTTAGACTAGGTTGTGGTGTAAATCTACCCGGACCCGCCCGGCTTAACTAGTAACCACAACAAGGTCTAATGTGAGAGGTTAAAAGTGCATTAATTTAATTAATGCCACATGATAAGGTTAAGTAAATTTGATTAATGACACTTAACCGATATGACATGAATGGGTAGGTTAAGTTAAACCGGACTTGATCTCTTAAATGACACTTAACCATATAAGACAATTAGGGGATGGGGTTAAGTAATTTACACTTAACTAATCCGACTTGGTAATTAGATGGGGTTAAGTAACTTAGACTTAACTAATCTAAACATGGTAATTAGATGGGGTTAAGTAACCTACACTTAACTAATCTAAACACGGTAATTCGATGGGGTTAAGTTAAGTACTTAACCAATTTAAACTTGGTAATTCAATGAGGTTAAGTGACCAATACTTAACCAACTTAACATGATAATTTAATGGGGTTAAGTAACTTATACTTAACCAATTATACATGATGATTTGATGAGGTTAAGTAACCTATACTTAACCAATATAATCTGCGGGCCCGATAGGGTTAAGTCACAAGACCGTTTAAATAAACTTAACCATTGTAATACGATTAGTGGATGGGGTTAAGCTAACCCATACTTAACCAATCCGACTCGATAATCTGATGGGATTAAGATAATCTATGCTTAATCAATCTAACACGATAATCTGATCGGGTCAAGATAAACAAGTACTTAACCAATTTGACTTGATGATTGAATAGGGTTGAGTCATGAGCTTCTTGGTATACTTAACCGACTTGTAGGGCTAAGTCTTGGACTTGTATACTTAGCCAAATCTTGACATGATTCGTAGGCAGGTTAAGTCATGAACTTAAACGACAATACTTAACCCATTAGACGAAACCCTAGTTCAGAGGACTAGGTGGAAAGTCGGGATTAACAAGGAGAACGGGAAAGGAGACTAAGTGGTAAACCTTAGTTTAGGAAACTAAGTAATAATTCTTAGTCAAGGGATTTGGACCAGTTCACAGATAGATGAGTAACCCGATAACGGTAGGTCATCGCTTAAAACACGAGCAGGAGCAAATTATTTGACTTAGATAAAGGCTCCAATGAACTGGGTGACGAAGCGGTAGCTTCGGGGGACGTGAGGGTACTCTTGGTATCCCTCTGTGAGGTGGCAGATGTTCTATGAAACCCGGCCTCACAGAGGTTAAGGTATGCAGTAGAAGAGCCAAGGGTATGCCTTGGTTGCTATGCGAGCGACCTAAAGACTGGGATGGATTAGCGTGGAGTCGACGATACTTGTTTTTGCCCTGGATAGCACGTCGCCGACTACCTACCATCTTTAATCAATCGTGCGCGAACGGAAAGGCAGAGAACTCCCAACAGACCATGTTCTTGCTATCGAGTCATGGGTGAGGTTGGCCCATAGGAAAGTGCGGCTATAGTGGGGCCGGGATGTAGTTCTCATACATGAATTTTCTTGGATTGCCTTTCAGTAGTTGAGGGAGGGGTCACGTGGGACCATAGCCACGGATACAAAAACATACCTTGATATCTGCATCAGTGTAACAACCCGTATTTTCAATAACCTGTTATAACATAAATCGAGGCAGAATTTAATTCAAAAATCTGAATCAACGGAAACGGGCTATGCCATTGCGTTCGTCTCGGAAAAATACGCGAAATAGAGTCCGAGTTTTCGAAAATCGGAGTCCGTATGACCCGATTAAGGCCCAACGAAGTTTTCAGAAAATTTCTAAGTAAAAACAGATTTCAAATTCAAGTTTGAATTTGAAAATTTGGGCCAATTGGGCCAGGCGGGAGAATTCCCGCCAGAACACCCAAGTCGACAGCCCTGTCGACTTGGGAGTCGACTTGGTTGGACCCAAGTCGACAGCCCTGTCGACTTGGCTGTCGACTTTGTCCAGCCGGGCTGTTTAGCCTGGTGCACCATTTTGAGATTGTGTTGAGCTTGGGGGCCAGATTCGGTTTTAAGGGCTAAGATTGCAACTATGGTTTAATCCTATGGCCTAGAACACTTGCCTAATCTACAAATAAGACCCTAACCTAGCCCTAAATCATCATTAATCTATCCTACAACTAAACTATGGCAAAATCAATCCTCTCATGGCCTCCACTCTCTTCATACAATTCCTAAACCAATTTCTAAGTGATTTTCCATGCATACAAGTGTTTTCAAACTTGTATGAGCATCATTAGCTTGCATTCAAGTCAAGTTTCTATATTTGCATCATAAAGGAAGGGTTTTGATCATTTGGCTTGCATTTTTGGGTTTAATAAGGGCTTTGTCATATTTTTGTGACTTCTTAAGCATTGTAAGCCCTATTCTACTTTCATACTTAAACTCTAAAGTTAAATGTATGATATGCAAGTTTATATGCGAGTTTACTATGTTATGAAATGCAAGTTTATCATGTTATGCAAGTTTGTTATGTTATAATATGCAAGTTTATCATGTTATGCAAGTATGCTATGATATGAAATGCAAGTTCATCATGTTATGCTATGCAAGTTGTGTTATGCAAGTTTGGGTTGATCCTTTTGTTCATGTTATCATGTTATGCAAGCTTATCTTGGGTTTATGAACATAAAGCTTCAAGCTTTATGCCAAAGGTTGCACTTTGGCAACATGTAAGTTATCATATCTCTTATGATAACTTGCATGTGAGGCTAAATGCGAACTTATGGCCATTTCTACATGTCATGTATCACCAATATGCTAAGTTTGGTTTTATGCATGCTTTTGAGGCCAAAATATGTAATATGCAAGTATATGAACACATGAACATTTTATATGCCACCATGTTAAACTTGTGGCTTCAACACCCTTATGTCATGATTTATGCCAAGTTCCCTCTTTCTATCCTTTATGCGCTATTGCGATATGTAAGCGATGGGATTGCGTTTGGGGTTGGGTAAACTTAAAAGACATAAAAACATAAGCTTGGGAATTTACCTATTAAGTTAGGTCTACCCATTGGGAATTTACCTATTAAGTTAGGTCTACCCAATAGCTTGAAAACTTGTAACATGTTTTGGAAACATGATGGACATGACACTTAGAAAAGATAAGTGTGGCCAACTCGAGGTTGGGTTGAGTTTGTAGCGTAAACCTACCCGGAACCGACCGGCTTAACTAGTTGCTACAAACAATAGGACCCAATGTGAGAAGTTGGTCATGTTGTACCTTGAACCCGAGGTTAGACCAAGTTGTGGTGTAAAGCTACCCGGACCCGTCCGGCTTAACTAGTAACCACAAAAAGGTCTAATGTGAGAGGTTAAGGCGCATTAAATTAATTAATGCCTTGTGATTATGGTTAAGTCATGGTCCACTTAATTACTTAACCAATTTGGGCTTGGTAGATTAATCGGGGTTAAGTCGTGAACTCATCGTTACACTTAACCAAGTTAATCCATGATTAGCAAGAGGGTTAAATCGTATTTAACCCACTAGAAAAATCCTAGCAATGGGGGCCCACTCCAGCAGTAATCCCAAGTTAGTATCATCATGACCCTAGGGACTAGGCTGGGGTGGGGGCACGATTACTGGACTGGAGGTAAGTGACCAAAAGCGACGGCAGAGGGTACGCCGGTGTAGTTCCGGGTGGACTCTGGTCGTGCACATAGTCCGTAGCCGGAGAAAACATGCACGGGTACCAGTAGATCGGGACTGTGCACTCATGTTCATGGTGTCCAGGGGTTGACACCCTAGGGCTTGATACACCCGAAGGGTGGACCCGGCACAGTTTGACTACAATTATGATTGGGCCGTATTGACACCAACACGTGACGAGTTAGGCTTAGGGAGCCGATCAACTAGACTGTTTGGTTGGACCTCGTATTAGGGTCACTTCAAGTTGTTGGGCCAAAGCTTGGGCCAAGGGATCAATACTTGTTTAATTCAAGTCATGTTAGTTTGCTAGTACACCTGTGGTGCAAAACCTTAATCCTGATTATGCGATGACACCTTTATCTACCTTGTTAGTTAACCATCATGCCAGTATGTAGTTATCCTTATGATCATACCTGCTGCTCATGCCAGTTAACTTTATCAGTTTACATTGATTGTATTAGGGCTTACTCAGTCTTTTTGACTGACCTGTTTTCTTTCGCCTCTTTTCTTCCGTTCCCCCCCCCCCAGGTTCCCAGGGAGGGAATATTGGAGCTTAGCTGGATTTCTGACTGCTTGCTTGTGGGATTTAGCTCATGTACGGTTTGACATGAAGCTAGCTGTGGCTATCACTTCTTTTGGGGATTAGTATTTATGTATTTCAGTTTTTCAGTTGATGTTTTTTTATCTAGACTGGTTTATTGGGAAAGTTGACATTATGATGTAACAGACTTGTTTTGAAATGGTTTAAAATCTTCCGCTGTTTTATCTATGTTATTTACTCTGTTTACGCATTTACATATGTTCTTGTTCTGCCTTGATATATCATTATGCATGTTTACCTGATTCAAACGCCCCTCCAAAGTCAGAGTGCTTGCAAGAGTCATCCTGGCGGAGGTGGGGTGTTACAATTTGGTATCAGAGCATATGGTTTACGAGAAGGAACAAAAAGGTTTTTAAAACTTTTGGAAAACTATTTTCAAAACCAAGTATAAAGTATTTTCCAAAGAGAAGTGTAGTTTATTTTAAAGACTATTCCCCAAAAAGCCATTAGCAAAATTCCTTCGTTTTTTTTCGCCATTCTGAATCTGTCTTTTTCTTCGTTTTCAGCATGGCCGATAACTTTGCTATTCCGGAGGGAGTGCACGTACCTGTTTGGTATAGGAGACTTTTGGAGGCTAGGGCGACCGAAGCCGGCCCCGCAGATGTCCCTCCTCCTCCTCCTCCAGTAGTTAATATTCCTCCTCCTGTCGCTAATGTTCCTCCTCCTCCTGTCGCTGAGGTTCCTCTTCCTCCTTCCCCTCAGCATCCTCAAGCTGACTTCGCAAAGACTTGCAAAGATTTCAAAGCAATGGGCGGCAAGAACTTTCAAGGCACTGAGACTTTTGTAGAGGCCAGAAATTGGTTGAAAGAGACCGAGGATTTGTTTGCTATCTTTGGGTTAGACGATCAGAGGAAGCTCTTGTTGGCGGTTTGGCTTATGAAGGATGAAGCCGCTTATTGGTGGGAAGTCACCAATGGTACTAGGCCTGTTGAGACTTGGGCCGATTTTAGGGCAAGGTTCATGCTTAAGTTTCTATCTTCTGCTGAGGAGAATCTGCAAATGGGGAGGTTCATAACTTTGAGATAAGGAGATATGTCTGTCAAAGAATATGTGAACAAGTTCAATCAGTTAGCTCGTTTTGGCTTGGATATGGTGAATACTCCTCAGAAGAAGGCTCTTCGTTTTGCTAGAGGATTGAATGAGCCGTTGCAGGGATTGGCTATGTCGCATATTCCCCATGGGGCCACATTTGAGAGCTTGGTTGATATGGCATTACTTCAGGGAGATGTCAAGAAGGAGATCAAGGTGAATGATACTCAAGCCAAGAAGACTGATTCCCAGGGGAAAGGAAATCAGGGTAATCCAAGTGGTCAGAGCAGTCAAGGCAATCAGAACAAGAACAAGAACAAGGGTCAAGGCAACAAAGGGAACAACAACAAGGGCAAGAACAACAAGGGGAAGTGCCATTATTACAGTTCAGTTGGGCATCTTATTAAGGATTGTAAGAAGAGGAAAAGGAAGAATGGTGAATGCTTTTTCTGCGGTGAGACTGGACATTTTAGTAAGGATTGCCCGAGGAAGCAAGGGCAAGGCCAGGGTCAGACTCAGCGTGCTGGACCTTCAGGAGGGCAAGTTCATGTTCTCAATGTCGCTCCAGTTCCCGATCGAGGTAGTATTTTTGTTGAGAGCCTTGTATATATTTCTGATTTTCCAGTTCGTACCTTGTTTGATTCTGGTGCATCGCATAGCTTTATCTCTTCTGATCTTGTTGATAATTTGCACCTTAGTACTAGCTTGGTAGATGATCCCGTCTGTGTCTCAAATCCTATTGGGGGTTCCGCCCATCTGTCTATGATATGTGGGGATTTGAGGATCTCTATACTGAGTGTAGAGTTCTTGTGCAGTGCTTATGTTCTTGGTTTCAGGGGATACGGATTGATATTGGGCATGGATTGGCTGTCTAGATATGGAGCCATCCTTGATTGTGAGCATAGGGTTGTGAGGCTCGTGACTCGCCTCGGAAACACCTTAGAGATTTCTTGCGATCCGAGAGGTCCCGTCATGTTGTGATATCTGGAATCACTCGACTCGTCAATGGAAACTCTTCAGTCTGTGAGAGTGGTTCGAGAGTACCCGGATGTTTTCGATGAAGTTAGGGGGTTGCCCCCTAAGCGAGAGATTGATTTCCGCATTTATCTGGTGGATAATGCAAATCCGGTTTCTTTGCCCGTTCGGCACATAGCTCCGCGTGAAAGGCGGGAGCTAAGTAAGCAAGTGAAAGAGTTGCTTGAGAAGAACTTCATTAGACGAAGTATATCTGAATGGGGAGCGCCTGTGGTATTTGCTACCAAGGCAGATGGTTCTCTCCGACTTTGTGTTGACTATCGAGAGTTGAATAAGCTGGCTAAGAAGAACAGACACCCGTTACCGAGGATTGATGACCTCTTTGACCAGCTTGTTGGTGCTTCTGTTTTCTCTCAGCTTGATCTTGCTACGGGTTTCCATCAGCTCAGGGTAGCTGAAGATAGTATAGACAAGACTGCGTTCAGAACTCCAGATGGATTCTTCGAATGGCTTGTCATGCCGTTCGGCTTGACTAATGCACCCGCATATTTTGTGGACTTGATGAGTAGGGTGTTCAGGAAGTTTTTGAACAAGTTTGTCGTGGTCTTCGTAGATGATATTCTGATCTTCTCTAAGAATGAGGAAGAGCACGCAAGGCATCTCGCGGAGGTGATGGATACGCTTAGAGCACATCAGTTGAAGGCCAAGTTCTCCAAGTGTCACTTTTGGAGAAGGGAGGTTAGATTCCTTGGGCATATAGTATCTAAGCAAGGCTTAGCGGTGGATCCCGCTAAGGTAGTTGCAGTTTAGGATTGGAAGACTCCAAGGAATGCAACCGAAGTGAGAAGTTTTCTAGGTCTTGCGGGTTTTTACCGGAAGTTCATCAAGGACTTCGCGAAGATTTCCGCTCCTCTCACTAAATTGACGAAGAAGAATTTAGTTTTTTCTTGGAGCATAGAATGCGAGGTTGCTTTTCAGAAGCTCAAGAGAGCCCTCACATCAGCACCTGTTCTAGCTTTGCCCGATGGAGGGAAGTTATTTACAGTATACACCGATGCATGTGGGACGGGGTTAGGAGCTGTTCTTATGCAAGAAGGAAGAGTGATATGCTTTGGTGGTAGACAACTCAAAGTGCATGAGAAGAATTATCCCACTCATGACTTAGAGTTGGCAGCAATAGTATATGCACTCAAGGCTTGGCGCTATTATCTTCTGGGAGAAAGATTTGAGCTTTATACCGATCACAAGTCATTGAAGTATCTCTTTTCTCAGAAGGATCTGAATCTAAGACAACAAAGATGGATGGAATTCTTGTCCTCCTATGATTTTGAGATAGCCTATACCCCTGGCAAGGGGAATGTGGTAGCAGATGCATTGAGTAGAAGAAGGCTGACCCTAAGTCCTCTATTCGTTGAGATGAAGAATTTAGAGTATGTGGCAACCTTTGATTTCTCTTTGGCGATTGAGTCGATGACCGGTTCTTTAGCATCTCTAGAACTCAGACCTACCCTTCTTGATCAAGTTGGGGCTTTGCAGAGAGAAGACCCTCAGATAGTTGAGACTATGGATAAGCTAATTCGAGGAGAGACGTCTAGTCGTCTCGCTCGATATTCTATTGATGACAAGGGTTGGCTGAGGAGAGACGGAAGGTTATGTGTTCCAATGGTAGAAGATCTAGTAAGAAGAGTTCTTGAGGAAGCGCATCGCTCTAAGTTGACTATACATCCGGGCGGAGATAAGATGTATAAAGATATGAAGCGCATTTTCTTTTGGCCTGGGATGAAGAAGGATGTGGCAGAATTTGTCTCTAGATGTATCATTTGCCAGCAAGTTAAGGCCGAGTCGAAGAAGCCCGGTGGGCTATTGCATCCTCTAGACGTTCCACTATGGAAGTAGGAGAGTATTTCCATGGATTTTATCGATGGGCTACCAAGGTCAAGGAAAGGGAATACGAGCATTTGGGTTATTGTGGATAGACTTACGAAGAGTGCTCATTTCATTCTAGTGAAGAGCAAGAGGACCGCATCTTGGCTAGCGTCTGTATATCTTCGCGAGATTGTGAGACTACATGGAGTCCCTTCTAGTATAGTCAGTGACCGTGACCCAATCTTTACAAGTCAATTCTGGAATAGCTTGCAAGAAGCTATGGGCACGAGGTTGAATCTAAGTACGGCTTATCACCCACAGACGGACGGTCAGACCGAAAGGGTGAATAGGGTACTCGAGGATCTGTTGAGGCTTTGTATTCTGGATTTTGGTGGTACTTGGGAAGACCATTTTCCTCTTGTTGAGTTTGCATATAATAACAGTTATCAGGCAAGCATAGGGATGGCACCATTTGAAGCTTTATATGGGAGGCCGTGCAAGTCGCCTACATGTTGGTGGGAGACTACAGATAAGCTTATACTTGGGCCTGATATGATTAGAGATACATCCGAGAAGATCGAGTTGATTCAGAGACGGATGAAAGCGGCCCAAGACCGACAGAAATCCTATGCTGATAAGCGAAGAACTGATTTGGAATTTGATGTAGGGGATATGGTTTTCGTGAAGGTTTCTCCTTTGCGGAATGTGGTCCGATTTGGAGCCGTTGGGAAGTTGGCGCCGAGGTTTGTTGGACCATTCCCTATTATAGAGAGGATAGGGCAGATGGCTTATAGAGTGAAGTTGCCCGAGAAGCTTGCTGGAGTACACGATGTTTTTCATGTCTCGCATCTCCGGAAGTGTTTACATGAATCAGCAGAGGTTGTTGAGCCAAGTGTTCTAAAAGATGTAGAAGTGGAGAAAGAGGATACCTTGAGGAGAGCTCCTATTCGTATCTTGGGGACGGAGACCAAGAAGCTAAGGAATCGAGAGGTCAAATTGGTGAAGGTTCAGTGGGGTGAAGCCGAAGAAGACGCAACTTGGGAAACCGAGGAGAGGATGCGTGGGCTTTATCCATTCCTTTTTGAGGGTACACTCTCAATCTCTTTTCTTTGTTAGCATATCTTTCTCTTTGCTATCCATGTTTATCTAGTTTATCGTGTTAATCTTGTCATGAGAACCTTAGGTAGAAACCCTTTGGATGAAACATGTGTTTGAAACATGTTATGCTTGATGGTTGCGAGTGGTTGCAAGTGGTTACTCGTGGATGCATTATACACGTTAGGCACTAGATCGGCTCACACACTCCTCATATTGCATATGCATGAGTGTCTATGCTTATTCATGGATGAAATTTTTTGTGTTATCGCATGGATGTTGCATATGGATGTATGTTATGTGCACACATATAGATGTTATACATTATGTTAGGAATTGCATACATATGGATTCATTTCACTAACATAATCTGCATTGATGATATTTGCATCAGATAGGTACATATACACACACCTTTGCATATGTTCATACAACATTTAGAATCTTGTAAGGACAATGATTGCTCGTGGATGAAGTTTTGAGTAGATGGATGTTGGATGGTAGGATACGTTCTTCCTAACTTGAAGATTTCGGGGACGAAATCCTTTAAGGAGGGGAGAATGTAACAACCCATATTTTCAATAACCTGTTATAACATAAATCGAGGCAGAATTTAATTCAAAAATCTGAATCAAGGGAAACGGGCTATGCCATTGCGTTCGTCTCGGATAAATACGCGAAATAGAGTCTGAGTTTTCGAAAATCGGAATCCGTATGACCCGATTAAGGCCCAACGAAGTTTTCAGAAAATTTCTAAGTAAAAACAGATTTCAAATTCAAGTTTGAATTTGAAAATTTGGGCCAATTGGGCCAGGCGGGAGAATTCCCGCCAGAACACCCAAGTCGACAGCCCTGTCGACTTGGGAGTCGACTTGGTTGGACCTAAGTCGACAGCCCTGTCGACTTGGCTGTCGACTTGGTCCAGCCGGGCTGTTTAGCCTGGTGCACCATTTTGAGATTGTGTTGAGCTTGGGGGCCAGATTCGGTTTTAAGGGCTAAGATTGCAACTAGGGTTTAATCCTATGGCCTAGAACACTTGCCTAATCTATAAATAAGACCCTAATCTAGCCCTAAATTATCATTAATCTATCCTACAACTAAACTATGGCAAAATCAATCCTCTCATGGCCTCCACTCTCTTCATACAATTCCTAAACCAATTTCTAAGTGATTTTCCATGCATACAAGTGTTTTCAAACTTGTATGAGCATCATTAGCTTGCATTCAAGTCAAGTTTCTATATTTGCATCATAAAGGAAGGGTTTTGATCATTTGGCTTGCATTTTTGGGTTTAATAAGGGCTTTGTCATATTTTTGTGACTTCTTAAGCATTGTAAGCCCTATTCTACTTTCATACTTAAACTCTAAAGTTAAATGTATGATATGCAAGTTTATATGCGAGTTTACTATGTTATGAAATGCAAGTTTATCATGTTATGCAAGTTTGTTATGTTATAATATGCAAGTTTATCATGTTATGCAAGTATACTATGATATGAAATGCAAGTTCATCATGTTATGCTATGCAAGTTGTGTTATGCAAGTTTGGGTTGATCCTTTTGTTCATGTTATCATGTTATGCAAGCTTATCTTGGGTTTATGAACATAAAGCTTCAAGCTTTATGCCAAAGGTTGCACTTTGGCAACATGTAAGTTATCATATCTCTTATGATAACTTGCATGTGAGGCTAAATGCGAACTTATGGCCATTTCTACATGTCATGTATCACCAATATGCTAAGTTTGGTTTTATGCATGCTTTTGAGGCCAAAATATGTAATATGCAAGTATATGAACACATGAACATTTTATATGCCACCATGTTAAACTTGTGGCTTCAACACCCTTATGTCATGATTTATGCCAAGTTCCCTCTTTCTATCCTTTATGCGCTATTGCGATATGTAAGCGATGGGATTGCGTTTGGGGTTGGGTAAACTTAAAAGACATAAAAACATAAGCTTGGGAATTTACCTATTAAGTTAGGTCTACCCATTGGGAATTTACCTATTAAGTTAGGTCTACCCAATAGCTTGAAAACTTGTAACATGTTTTGGAAACATGATGGACATGACACTTAGAAAAGATAAGTGTGGCCAACTCGAGGTTGGGTTGAGTTTGTAGCGTAAACCTACCCGGAACCGACCGGCTTAACTAGTTGCTACAAACAATAGGACCCAATGTGAGAAGTTGGTCATGTTGTACCTTGAACCCGAGGTTAGACCAAGTTGTGGTGTAAAGCTACCCGGACCCGCCCGGCTTAACTAGTAACCACAACAAGGTCTAATGTGAGAGGTTAAGGCGCATTAAATTAATTAATGCCTCGTGATTAGGGTTAAGTCACGGTCCACTTAATTACTTAACCAATTTGGGTTTGGTAGATTAATCGGGGTTAAGTCGTGTAACACCCCGTATGTTAAATAACTTGTTATAACATAAATCAGAGCAGAATTAAATTTAATATTCTGAATCAGGGGAAACGGGCTGTGCCATTGCGTTCGTCTCGGAAAAATACGCGAAATAGAGTCCGAGTTTTCGTAAATCGGGGTCCGTATGACCAAGTTATGGCCCGTCAAAGTTTCACGAAAAATCAAAAACGAAAACTGCTCATGTTTTGAGGCCCGGGATGAGTTTTGGGCTGTTTTTTTTGGGCCCTAAATGGTTCCTACACTTGACTTCTTCCCCAAGACATGCTTTAAAGGCTAGGATTGGTTCTAGGGTATATCCTATGGTCCTAAAACATCTAACTAATCTATATATACACCCTAATACCCCCCTTATCCTTACCAAAAATAGATCTAAGGCCATTATGCCACCACTTAGAAAATTGGAGAGCCTCCACTAAAAATCCTAAGAGGGTTTGCAAGCTAATCTACATCTTCTTCTACTTAATCATTGGGATTTGCTTCATTTAACTTGCTAATCTTGTTTTGGTGAGCTTCTATCCCCTTAATAATCAATTATTGAATTGATTATGATAAGATGTGATAAAGTATGGCTATGTTTGTGGATCCATATATTTATGCAAGCTTGATGTAGTGAGTATTATGTGTTTTGCAAGTTATATGCCTTATGTCATGCAAGTTTCATAATATGTAATCATGATATTTTTATGCAAGTTGTTTCATGATGTTTATGATGCAAAACACTAAGTGAATATGGATCCATTATGCAAACATGTTATGCAAGTATGTGAGTACTTATGCAAGTCATGTATATGCTTATATGCATGTTTAACATCTTATGCAAGTATGTGAATGTTTATGCAAGTTATGTATATGTTGAAATGCAAGTTTAACATAATATGCAAGCCTATGCAAGTATGTGAATGTTTATGCAAGTTATGTATATGTTGAAATGCAAGTTTAACATAATATGCAAGCCTATGCAAGTATGTGAATGTTTATGCAAGTTATGTATATGTTGAAATGCAAGTTTAACATGATATGCAAGCTTATGCAAGTATATGAATGCTTATGCAAGTATGTGAGTGCTTATGCAAGTTAAGTATATGCTAAAATGCAAGTTCTACATGTTATGCAAATCACATGTATGATGATATGTAAGTTCATATGCAACATGTTATGCAAATCACATGTTTGATGATATGTAAGTTCATATGCAACATGTTATGTAAGACACATGTTTGATAATATGCAAGTTTGGGTTGAATATAGTTGGGTTAATACATGCTCATATATGCAAGTTGACATCCTCTTAACCCATGATAAAGTTATATGCTAAACCCATGTTATGTGTGGTAAATCTTCCCTTTATTATGTTATTTCATAATGACGATTTACGTGGGGAACGATGGGGTTAATTAATATGTTAATTAAAAGTATGTTGAAACGGGTATGATTAAGCATACCATAAAAAAATTAATTAACATAAGTGGGAATTTACCTATTGAGTTAGGTCTACCCCATGGGAATTTACCTATTGAGTTAGGTCTACCCATGTTATGAATAAATTGATATTAATTAGGGATAATTAATATGGGGGTGATTAATTAGGTGTAATTAATCGACTAAGACACGAGGTTAGGCTCTGTTATGACGTAAGACTGCCCGGACCCTACCGGCTTAACCAGGCGGTCATAACAGCCAGTCTAATGTGAGAGGTCTTAGGCACAAATTAAATACGTGATTAAAGTAAAGACACGAGGTTAGACTCTGTTATGACGTAAGACTGCCCGGACCCTATCGGCTTAACCAGGCGGTCATAACAGCCAGTCTAATGTGGGAGGTCTTTATGGGGAATCACGGTCTTAATTAATTAAGAAACACTTAACCATATTAGCATGTAGTGGGACATGAGGGGTTAAGTGGGTGCCTTGGGTGGCATGAGGAATCTAGTGGGTTGCCTTGGGTGGCAATAGAAAATACGATTAGAATACTTAACCAAGTGAAACATGTAATTAAACATGATTAAAGGGTTAAGTGGGGAACACTAGATTAATAACAAGCTCTGGTGGGTAGCTTGTGGAGGGCCCATTACAACCAGTATCCCATATGTATCTTTGTAGCTCGGCCCAAGCCGAGGACGGGGCACGCATACTGGGCTTGTCTATAAGTGGCCAAAACGGGGTTAGCGGTGGCAACGCAGGCCCATCGGGTTTCATATGCGTGTGTGGGCCCGGGACTGGGAGGTAAGACGTTGTTGCATCGTGTAGGTATAACCCGTGCACCGGTGTTGCTTTTGGGTTGCCACTTTGGGGAATGATACACCCCACTGTGGGCCCAGCACGGATACCTACGTTAGGGAGCCGATCGCTTGGGGTAGTGGGGTACACCTAGTAGAGATAGGGGCAGACGGCACCTATGTAGTCAACTAGGGTACAGGAAACTACTGGTTATATCTATCTTTGATATCCTTGGGTGGGATCAACCTTTGAGTAGGAGTGACTGGTGTGGTGCAGTTAGTAATTATCCTTGGGTGGGTAGATGCGTCTTTACGGTTATCTTAGTTCGTCCTGTGTTCGTGGGCAACTTAGTGTAGTCATTATCCCCAAAGATACCATACCGAGTTCATATCATACCCTAATTACTTTAATAATTGTATTATTAAGGAGATAGGGTTCACTCAGGCTTATGTCTGACCCCCGTTGTTTTTATCTTTTTCCTTCAGGTCCTCAGGTTGGGCCTAGTGCTAGTGGGCTTTGATCAGTTTGCTTTATCTATCTCTTGGAGCTTGGACCGTAGATGTAGAGCTCAGCTTATCTTATCTTTTCTGTTATGGCTATTTGTTATGAGTAGTGGGATTATGTACTTATTTTATTCAGGATGGATATTTTGTACTTGACTCTTGTTATGGTTTTATGATGTAACCAAACATGTTTTACTTTCCGCTGCTATGAGATGATGTTTTAAATTTTCAAGTATTACATTATATCTGTCTTGTTGTAATTTTACTGTTCTATACTCACTAAAAATACTCCACCGATGCTATGGCATTCCCTTAGTGAGTGACTATAGCGGGTGTGGGGTGTTACACGTGGTATCAGAGCTTAAGGTTACCAGAACAGATAAAATTTTTAAGAAAAACTATTTTCTAAGAACATTTTAGAAGAAAGTATTTTCAAAAAAACATGTCTTTTAAGAGTAAAGATTTTGAAAGAAAAGCATAATCCCAGATAGCCATATCTCTATCTTTCGAATTCTCCGTTTGAATCTTTCCTTTTTTCGTTTCAGCATGGCTGAAGATCTTAACTTTCCAGAGGGTGTAGCAATACCAGCATGGTATAGGAGATTGATGGAGGCTAGGGCCGTCGCTGCAGGGCCAGCTAATGTTCCTCCACCACCAGTTATACCCGATCTTCCTCCTCATCCTCCTCGTGTGGTTACTTTTGCTAAGACTTGTAAGGAATTCAAGACTATGGGAGGGAAACCTTTTCTAGGATCAGAGACTTTTGTGGAAGCTAGGGATTGGCTTAAGGAGGTGGAAGAGTTGATAGACATCTTTGAGATGGAAGAAGCAAAGAAAGTTAAGTTAGCTGCTTGGTTAATGAAGGGAGAGGCCTCGTTCTGGTGGGAGGTCACTAATGGAGAGCGCCTTGTTGATTCTTGGGCGGATTTCAGACAAAGGTTTGTGGCAAAGTTTCTCTCAAGGGCAGAAGAAAATCTGTATATGGAAAGGTTCTTGAACTTGAAGCAAGGGAACTTATCAGTGAAGGAGTATGTCAACAAGTTCAATCAGTTGGCAAGGTTTGGCATAGATATGGTGAATACCCCGGAGAAGAAAGCTTTGAGGTTCGTTAGGGGCTTGAACGAACCGATGCATGGATTGGCTATGACTCACATTCCTATGGGGGCTACCTTTGAGAAGCTAGTTGACATGGCACTTATGTATGAGGAAGAGAAGGGTCCCAATACTAGTAAAGCACCCGAGAAGAAAGGAGATCAGAAGAGACCTCAACAGCAACAGCAAAACAAGAATGGGAAAGGCAATGGTGGCAAGGGGAAGAAGAAGAAGTGCTTCAATTGTGGGACACCAGGCCACCTAAGCAAGGATTGTCGCAAGAAGAAGAAGACTGGCTGCTTCCACTGTGGCGAAGCAGGGCATCTGGTGAAGGACTGTCCTAAGAAGGGGCAGAGGACGGGATCTACCTCAGGAGGACAGGTGCAAGCTCTTATGGCACCGGGTCAGGCAAGGGGGCAAGTTCAGGCTCTCGCGGTTCCACCACTTCAGGAAAGAGGTAGAACTATTTCTGTTGAAAGTCTAGTTTATCTGTTAGATCATCCTGTCCGTACTTTGTTTGACTCTGGCGCATCTCATTCGTTTATCTCATCATCTTTAGTTGAGTCACTGCACTTAGACACCAGTCTAGTAGATGATCCCTTGGTTGTTTCAAACCCAATTGGAGGCTCCACTTATTTGTCCATGATGTGTTTGGGTTTGAAGATTTCTATACTTAGCGTTGAGTTTAGATGTGATGCTTTTGTTTTGGGCTTCACGGGCTATGGGTTGATTTTGGGCATGGACTGGTTATCCAGTAATGGAGCCGTTCTTGATTGTGAAAGGAGAGTTGTTAGGCTGATGACCCGCTTGGGTAACACTCTCGAGATCTCTTGTAATCCCATGGAGTCTGTTATGCTAAGTTATCTTGAATCGCTCAAGAGTCTGCAATCTGTCAGAGTGGTCCGGGAATATCCGGATGTGTTTGAGGAGGTGAAGGGCTTACCTCCGAAGCGGGAGATTGACTTCCGAATCTATCTTGTGGACAATGCTAAACCAGTATCTTTGCCAGTGCGCCACATGGCTCCTCGTGAAAGGAGGGAACTCAATAAGCAAGTAGGGGAGTTGCTTGAGAAGGGGTTCATAAGACGAAGTATATCGGAGTGGGGTGCTCCGGTGGTTTTTGCTACAAAGGCAGATGGGTCCCTCAGACTTTGTGTTGACTATAGAGAACTCAACAAGCTCACAAAGAAGAATAAACACCCATTGCCGAGGATTGATGATCTCTTCGATCAGTTAGTTGGCGCTTCAGTGTTTTCGCAGTTGGACTTAGCCACGGGGTTTCATCAGTTGAGAGTGGCTGAGGATAGTGTAGAGAAGACTGCCTTCAGGACTCCGGATGGTTTTTATGAGTGGCTTGTGATGCCATTTGGTTTGACGAACGCCCCTGCATATTTCGTTGATCTGATGAGTAGGGTGTTCAGGGAGTATCTTAACAAGTTCGTGGTGGTCTTTGTGGATGACATCTTGGTCGTCTCCAAGAGTGAGGAAGAGCATGCCCTACATCTTAGGGAAGTGTTGGAGACTCTTCGAGCGCATAGCCTGAAGGCTAAGTTTTCTAAATGTCACTTTTGGAGGAAGGAAGTGCGATTCTTAGGGCACGTGGTCTCTAAGGAAGGGATAGCTGTGGATCCTGCAAAGGTAGTATCTATCCAAGATTGGAAGGCTCCGAAGAATGCTACCGAGGTGAGGAGTTTCTTGGGGTTGGCTGGCTACTATAGGAAGTTTATCAAGGACTTCGCGAAGATATCAGCCCCATTAACTCGCTTGACAAAGAAGAATCAGGTTTTCACATGGGACGTGGATTGTGAGGATGCATTCCGACGGTTAAAGAGAGCTTTAACCACTGCTCCAGTTTTAGTGCTGCCAGATGGGAGTAAGCCGTTCGTTGTTTATACTGATGCTTGTGGGACAGGACTAGGCGCAGTCTTGATGCAAGAGGGAAGGGTAATAGCCTATGGTGGGAGGCAGTTGAGGGCGCATGAGAAAAATTACCCTGTCCATGACCTAGAGTTGGCCGCTATCGTTTTTGCGCTCAAGATCTGGCGCCATTATCTTCTTGGTGAGAGATTTGAGTTGTTCACCGATCACAAATCTTTGAAGTACTTGTTTTCTCAGAAGGATTTGAACTTGAGACAGCAAAGGTGGATGGAGTTCTTAGCATCCTATGATTTCGAGATAGCATATACCCCTGACAAGGGTAACGTGGTGGCAGATGCCTTAAGCAGAAAAAGGTTGTCCTTGAGTCCGTTGTTTGTGGAACGGAGAAGCTTGGAGTTTATCTCGATGTTTGACTTCAGACCTTCTGTTGACTTGGTACCCGGTTTGCTAGCATCCTTAGAGGTTAGACCTACTCTTTTGGGACGAGTTGGCGAGGCACAGCGAGACGACCCACAGTTGGTTGAGTTGGTAGAGAAGCTCATAAGGGGGGAGTCGTCCAGCCATTTGAATAGGTACACCCTAGATGATAGGGGGTGGTTGCGTAGAGACGGTAGACTTTGTGTACCGCAAGATGAAGACTTGAGGAAGGCTATACTTGATGATGCACATCGTTCGAGGATGACCATACATCCCGGTGGGGATAAGATGTACCAAGACATGAGGCGAGTTTTCTTTTGGGCCGGTATGAAGAAAGATGTGGCCGAGTATGTTCTTTAACTTCTCCTTTATTGCCTATCTTGTACTTATCTTGTCCTTAGTATGTCCTTTCGTTAGCACCTTTGACCTTTTAGATAGGGTAAACCTATGGTTGAAACATGTGTTTGAGACATGTTATGATTGATGGATGCAAGTGGATGCAAGTGTTGGCTAGTGGTTGCTCGTGGATGCATATACACACACTTTAGGCACTAGATCGGCTCAATCACTTCATATTGCATATTGCATATAAATGTGTGTAGGTAGCTATATTAATGGATGTATGATGGTTGTGCTATCATATGGATGATGCATTTATTCGGTGAATGATTGTGCACGCATGTAGAAATAGTATGTGTCGATAGGGTTCTTTCGCATACATATTGGATGCATGGCACTATCATGGTTTGCATTAAGGAGGTCAACTGAATCAGTAGACCGCCTGATTTTGCATTAGATAGGGAACATATACACACACTTTTTGCATATGTTCATACAGCATTAGAAACTTTAAGGACAATGGATGCCAGTGTTTGATGGTTGAGTAGATGGTTGTTTGGTTGGTAGGATACGTTCTTCTTGACTTAGAGATTTCGGGGACGAAATCCTTTAAGTAGGGGAGAATGTAACACCCCGTATGTTAAATAACTTGTTATAACATAAATCAGAGCAGAATTAAATTTAATATTCTGAATCAGGGGAAACGGGCTGTGCCATTGCGTTCGTCTCGGAAAAATACGCGAAATAGAGTCCGAGTTTTCATAAATCGGGGTCCGTATGACCAAGTTATGGCCCGTCAAAGTTTCACGAAAAATCAAAAACGAAAACTGCTCATGTTTTGAGGCCCGGGATGAGTTTTGGGCTGTTTTTTTTGGGCCCTAAATGGTTCCTACACTTGACTTCTTCCCCAAGACATGCTTTAAAGGCTAGGATTGGTTCTAGGGTATATCCTATGGTCCTAAAACATCTAACTAATCTATATATACACCCTAATACCCCCCTTATCCTTACCAAAAATAGATCTAAGGCCATTATGCCACCACTTAGAAAATTGGAGAGCCTCCACTAAAAATCCTAAGAGGGTTTGCAAGCTAATCTACATCTTCTTCTACTTAATCATTGGGATTTGCTTCATTTAACTTGCTAATCTTGTTTTGGTGAGCTTCTATCCCCTTAATAATCAATTATTGAATTGATTATGATAAGATGTGATAAAGTATGGCTATGTTTGTGGATCCATATATTTATGCAAGCTTGATGTAGTGAGTATTATGTGTTTTGCAAGTTATATGCCTTATGTCATGCAAGTTTCATAATATGTAATCATGATATTTTTATGCAAGTTGTTTCATGATGTTTATGATGCAAAACACTAAGTGAATATGGATCCATTATGCAAACATGTTATGCAAGTATGTGAGTACTTATGCAAGTCATGTATATGCTTATATGCATGTTTAACATCTTATGCAAGTATGTGAATGTTTATGCAAGTTATGTATATGTTGAAATGCAAGTTTAACATAATATGCAAGCCTATGCAAGTATGTGAATGTTTATGCAAGTTATGTATATGTTGAAATGCAAGTTTAACATAATATGCAAGCCTATGCAAGTATGTGAATGTTTATGCAAGTTATGTATATGTTGAAATGCAAGTTTAACATGATATGCAAGCTTATGCAAGTATATGAATGCTTATGCAAGTATGTGAGTGCTTATGCAAGTTAAGTATATGCTAAAATGCAAGTTCTACATGTTATGCAAATCACATGTATGATGATATGTAAGTTCATATGCAACATGTTATGCAAATCACATGTTTGATGATATGTAAGTTCATATGCAACATGTTATGTAAGACACATGTTTGATAATATGCAAGTTTGGGTTGAATATAGTTGGGTTAATACATGCTCATATATGCAAGTTGACATCCTCTTAACCCATGATAAATTTATATGCTAAACCCATGTTATGTGTGGTAAATCTTCCCTTTATTATGTTATGTCATAATGACGATTTACGTGGGGAACGATGGGGTTAATTAATATGTTAATTAAAAGTATGTTGAAACGGGTATGATTAAGCATACCATAAAAAAATTAATTAACATAAGTGGGAATTTACCTATTGAGTTAGGTCTACCCCATGGGAATTTACCTATTGAGTTAGGTCTACCCATGTTATGAATAAATTGATATTAATTAGGGATAATTAATATGGGGGTGATTAATTCGGTGTAATTAATCGACTAAGACACGAGGTTAGGCTCTGTTATGACGTAAGACTGCCCGGACCCTACCGGCTTAACCAGGCGGTCATAACAGCCAGTCTAATGTGAGAGGTCTTAGGCACAAATTAAATACGTGATTAAAGTAAAGACACGAGGTTAGACTCTGTTATGACGTAAGACTGCCCGGACCCTACCGGCTTAACCAGGCGGTCATAACAGCCAGTCTAATGTGGGAGGTCTTTATGGGGAATCACGGTCTTAATTAATTAAGAAACACTTAACCATATTAGCATGTAGTGGGACATGAGGGGTTAAGTGGGTGCCTTGGGTGGCATGAGGAATCTAGTGGGTTGCCTTGGGTGGCAATAGAAAATACGATTAGAATACTTAACCAAGTGAAACATGTAATTAAACATGATTAAAGGGTTAAGTGGGGAACACTAGATTAATAACAAGCTCTGGTGGGTAGCTTGTGGAGGGCCCATTACAACCAGTATCCCATATGTATCTTTGTAGCTCGGCCCAAGCCGAGGACGGGGCACGCATACTGGGCTTGTCTATAAGTGGCCAAAACGGGGTTAGCGGTGGCAACGCAGGCCCATCGGGTTTCATATGCGTGTGTGGGCCCGGGACTGGGAGGTAAGACGTTGTTGCATCGTGTAGGTATAACCCGTGCACCGGTGTTGCTTTTGGGTTGCCACTTTGGGGAATGATACACCCCACTGTGGGCCCAGCACGGATACCTACGTTAGGGAGCCGATCGCTTGGGGTAGTGGGGTACACCTAGTAGAGATAGGGGCAGACGGCACCTATGTAGTCAACTAGGGTACAGGAAACTACTGGTTATATCTATCTTTGATATCCTTGGGTGGGATCAACCTTTGAGTAGGAGTGACTGGTGTGGTGCAGTTAGTAATTATCCTTGGGTGGGTAGATGCGTCTTTACGGTTATCTTAGTTCGTCCTGTGTTCGTGGGCAACTTAGTGTAGTCATTATCCCCAAAGATACCATACCGAGTTCATATCATACCCTAATTACTTTAATAATTGTATTATTAAGGAGATAGGGTTCACTCAGGCTTATGTCTGACCCCCGTTGTTTTTATCTTTTTCCTTCAGGTCCTCAGGTTGGGCCTAGTGCTAGTGGGCTTTGATCAGTTTGCTTTATCTATCTCTTGGAGCTTGGACCGTAGATGTAGAGCTCAGCTTATCTTATCTTTTCTGTTATGGCTATTTGTTATGAGTAGTGGGATTATGTACTTATTTTATTCAGGATGGATATTTTGTACTTGACTCTTGTTATGGTTTTATGATGTAACCAAACATGTTTTACTTTCCGCTGCTATGAGATGATGTTTTAAATTTTCAAGTATTACATTATATCTGTCTTGTTGTAATTTTACTGTTCTATACTCACTAAAAATACTCCACCGATGCTATGGCATTCCCTTAGTGAGTGACTATAGCGGGTGTGGGGTGTTACAAGTCGTGAACTCATCGTTACACTTAACCAAGTTAATCCATGATTAGCAAGAGGGTTAAACCGTATTTAACCCACTAGAAAAATCCTAGCAATGGGGGCCCACTCCAGCAGTAATCCCAAGTTAGTATCATCATGACCCTAGGGACTAGGCTAGGGTGGGGGCACAATTACTGGACTGGAGGTAAGTGACCAAAAGCGACGGCAGAGGGTACGCCGGTGTAGTTCCGGGCGGACTCCGGTCGTGCACATAGTCCGTAGCCGGAGAAAACATGCACGGGTACCAGTAGATCGGGACTGTGCACTCATGTTCATGGTGTCCAGGGGTTGACACCCTAGGGCTTGATACACCCGAAGGGTGGACCCGGCACAGTTTGACTACAATTATGATTGGGCCGTATTGACACCAACACGTGACGAGTTAGGCTTAGGGAGCCGATCGACTAGACTGTTTGGTTGGACCTCGTATTAGGGTCACTTCAAGTTGTTGGGCCAAAGCTTGGGCCAAGGGATCAATACTTGTTTAATTCAAGTCATGTTAGTTTGCTAGTACACCTGTGGTGCAAAACCTTAATCCTGATTATGCGATGACACCTTTATCTACCTTGTTAGTTAACCATCATGCCAGTATGTAGTTATCCTTATGATCATACCTGCTGCTCACGCCAGTTAACTTTATCAGTTTACATTGATTGTAGTAGGGCTTACTCAGTCTTTTTGACTGACCTGTTTTCTTTCGCCTCTTTTCTTCCGTTCCCCCCCCCCCCTCCCCAGGTTCTCAGGGAGGGAATATTGGAGCTTAGCTGGATTTCTGACTGCTTGCTTGTGGGATTTAGCTCATGTACGGTTTGACATGAAGCTAGCTGTGGCTATCACTTCTTTTGGGGATTAGTATTTATGTATTTCAGTTTTTCAGTTGATGTTGTTTTATCTAGACTGGATTATTGGGAAAGTTGACATTATGATGTAACAGACTTGTTTTGAAATGGTTTAAAATCTTCCGCTGTTTTATCTATGTTATTTACTCTGTTTACGCATTTACATATGTTCTTGTTCTGCCTTGATATATCATTATGCATGTTTACCAGATTCAAACGCCCCTCCAAAGTCAGAGTTCTTGCAAGAGTCACCCTAGCGGAGGTGGGGTGTTACAATCAGCAGACGACTTAAAGCTCCCGACTGAGTTCCGTGTTTCTTGATTTGCCCTGGCACGGAACTCGGGTGGCACATTGAGATACATGTGCGTCTAGACATGGAAAACGATTCACGGTACATACGTGGTACAAAAGGGCGCAGTTGACGGGTGGCATAATCCCTAGTGGCCCTAGGTGGCCTGAACCCAAACCGAGACACGAAAACGTACATTGGGTAGCATAATCCCTAGTGGTCCTAGGTGGCATAAATCCTAAGTGAACACGCGATATTTGATGGTAAGAAAACATAACCAGATCAAGGGTAGCAGTCCAAAACGACTTCAAGGATAAAATGGTACTACGTTGAGGTGGTATAGATTTACATGGGAAAGCCCGTACGGCCTACGGCAAAGGACTGAACTTATACATGGAAAGAAACATACGAGTTGGGAAAACCTACATATGCTATATATTAGGTTGACATGGACCATTACATGACGTTGGGCAAGGGACATTCATAGTTAACACATGACGCGGGTTGGGATACTAGTACGAGAGGTGCAGAGCAAATATAAATGATAAATACCTGGGGATGTTATACATGATAGATACCTTGGGATGTTATACATGATAGATACCGTGGGATGTTATACATGATAGATACCTTGGGATAGTATACTTGATAGAAACCTGACGATGTGATACCTTGATTTATCTTGACACCGTAGTTTATCATGATACCTTAGTTTATCTTGCTACAGTAGTTCATCCGGTTATCTTGGTTTAGCTTATCTATCTTGTCGTCATCCTTATGTTTACTTTCAGTTTATGCATGTCATGTTACCTTTACCTCTTTTTATACTGGAAGTAGATGGGACTTACCGGTCTTATGACTGACCCCGCTTTGTTTCGCCTCTTTGTCTTCCGTTCCCCCCCCCCAGGTTTTCAGGGAGGAAACACTGTTGTTTAGTTCGGACCTCTTATGCTTGAAGGTCATCATGAATAGCTTGGTCTTCTCTTGGCTATGGCTGCTTCACCGCTTTATTTTGGGGAATAATTTATGAAAAGGTTTTATGCTTCTTTACTATTGCAAGCAGGTTTTGATGTATTCTGATGTAAAAGGCTTTAGACCTTATTTTATAAGGTAATGAATTTTTTTTTACTTCCGCTGTTTTATATACGTTCTGTCTTGTAATATTTCTGTGCATGTTTACCTCTATAATGCTTCACCAAACCTAGTGCATTCCCTTTGTGAGTGACCCTAGTGGAGGTGGGGTGTTACATTTGGTATCAGAGCAGAAGGTTACCAGACTAGGCAAAAGTTTTTAAAACCTTCTGAAAACTATTTGAGAAACCGTTTTACAAAGAAGCATTTTTCAAGAAAAGTTTTTAAAGGCTATTCCCCAAAAGCCATTAGCACTATCCTTTGTTTCCTTGATTGAATCTCTTTTCCTTTCTTTCCTCCATCTATAGTCACAGTAGTTTTAACTGCGACTAATCCTTGTCTAGCTACGTAAGTGTTTTCCCATGCGATGGAGGAAGTTCTCGAGAGACCTGTTACCGAAGTTACAAGAAGGGATAATAAGAGCAAGGATAAAGGACACGAGCTTATGTATAAGCAACTTGTTGGTATGGCTTGATCCACAAAGGAAGATAAGGACAAGATCAGCGAGAGTGCAATTGTATGCTCTCATTTCTAGCGTACCTAAGAGGAATGGTACCATTTCTGTTAAAGGCTTAGCCTTTCTTTTCTATCGTCCCGTCTAGACTTTGTTTTGATCATCGCATCATTTAAGTCTGCCTCGATAGTTAAGTCTCTGCACCTTAGTACTAGCATGGTAGAAGATCCCACTTTAGTCCCAAAATCTGGTTGGAGAGTCGGTCCATTTATTCATGACTTGTTTGGATTTGAGAACGTCTATGCCAAGTGTTGAGATTAGAAGCAATGCTTCTATTGTTGAGCTATGGATGAATTCTAGGGATGAAGTGGTTATCTAGTAAGGGATGCCATTTTCGGTTTCGTAAGGAGGGTAGTTAAACTCTTAACTTGCCTTGGTAATACCCTCGAAGTCTTGTATAACCTTTTGGGTCCTGTCATGGTTAGTTACCTAGAATCTCTTGATGCATTTGTCGGAAATCTCTGATCCGATCGAGTAACGTCCACCAATAAGACGGATGGTTCATTCCGCTTGAGCATGGGTTATAGGAATCACCCTAGTAAGTGCACATGTTAACATGGATTGGCATCGGTAAACGAGATCCAGAATTCACTAGTGAATTTTGGAGGGCTTGCATGAATACGCAGATATTGTTGAGCCAAGTATACTAGGGAAAGAATAAGTGAGAGTGGAATGAGAGGCGATAGTGAAATGAGTTCCAACTCATACCTTGGGAAATAGGAATCAAGGAGCTACGAAATCATGAAGTCAAAGGCGGTCAAGGCACAATGGAATTAAGCTCATGGAAATGCGGCTTAGACGCGCGCATCATGTCTCTTTTTATGAGTATATCTTTGATCCTTGGTTCACCTATAGAGCTTACTTGCATGCTATTGCTTGGTGGATATCCTCTCGGTCCTGCTTCTGTTACAAACCCCGTAAGGAGTTTGTCTTGTTTATCTCCTCGATCTTATCTTGGGAACCTTAGATAGAATTCTATGGATGTAAACATGTATTTGAAACATGTTATGATTAATATGGTTGCAAATGGTTGCAAGTGGTTGCTCGTGGATGCGCGAATACACATTAGATACTAGATTGACGCGGTCACGTTTCATGTTGCATATGCACGAGTATTTGTACTTGTTTATGGTTGAAATTGAATATGTTACCATGTGGATGTTGCATGTGGATGAATGGTTGTGCACACATATATTGTTTATATGACTAGGACTATTTGCATACATGTTGGATTCATGGTACTAAACATATTTTGCATTAGAAAGATCATTCAGGCCTGATCATTAGCATTAGCTAAGGAGCATATACACACACACGTTCTGCATATGTTCATATGGCATTAGAAATAATCTAAGGACCATGGTTGCCTGTGGATGATGTTTTGAGTAGATGGATGATGGATGGTATGATACGTTCTTCCTAACTTGGAGATTTCGGGGATGAAATCCTTTAAGTTGGGGGGAATGTAACAACCCGGATTTTTATAACGTGCTAGGACAAGAATCAAGGCATAATTTAACGATAAATTCTGAATCAATGGAAACAGGCTGTGCCATTGCGTTCGTCTCGGAAAATACGCGAAATAGAGTCCGAGTTTTCGAAAATCGGAGTCCGTATGACCAATTCATGGCCCGTCAAAGTTTTCAGAAAATTTCAAGTTCAAAAACAGTTCAAATTTGAATTCAAATTCAGCCAGGCAGGCAGGCGGGAAAATTCCCGCCACCCCCAAGTCGACTGGGGAGTCGACTTGGGAGTCGACACACCCCAGGTGGTGTCGACTGCCCAGTCGACACCCCTGTCGACTTGGGTGGTCGGCCAGTTTGGCCTGGGTGCACCTGACTTGTTCCTCAAGACATGTTTGGAGGCTTCTGACGGATTTTAAAGGCTCAGATCTATCCTAGGGTTAATCTAAGGGCCTAAACTACTCCTAATCTCTAGAAAAAGACCCCTAAGCCAACCCTAAACCCTCACAAATCACTCATGCCACGAAGTGCTGCACAAATGCCAAGTGATCATGGCCTCCATCTCCAACTCCAAGGGCTTATGCATTCAAATCGGATTCAAATCAAAAGGTGCAAGCTTTCTACACCAAATCGAGGAGGGATCAACGTTGCTACGCAAGTTTCATGAAGATTCTTCAACAAAGGAGCCACCTTTCTTCGTCATGACGATGTATGATCCTTCCCTAAGCCTCGCTATGTAAGTTCTAGCTACTTGGAGATTCTAACGGTGGTTCTAATGTGACATGGAATAAAATGCGATGAAACATAAGTATGCTAGCCAATGTGAACCAAATTTTGCCCCTTTTCTATGATCTATGACCTTGGGCTAAGTTTTAGCGACTTAATCATGCCATTCATGTTATGTTTCACCTAGTTTACCTTGCAAGTTTGAATCTTTATCTATGGAATGTTAGCATGAACCTTTGGGAACCATTTGACTTGTGAAACAATGGCAAAGACTTGACTTTGGGGCTTATGCATGTAAATGAATCCAAACCCCTTATGTTATCATGCATGTTTGTGGCCAAGTTCTCTTATGATACTATGCATGTTTGTGGCCAAATTCTCTTATGATACTATGCATGTTTGTGGCCAAATTCCCTTATGATACTATGCATGTTTATGGCTAATCTCGTTGTGACATTATACATGTTTGTGACCAATCCCTTTTTGACATCGTGCATGTGTTGGGGCCAATATGTAGCATAGTATCCTTACTATGTGACTAGCTTCCACTTGGGTTGGAAATACGTTTGGGTAGCTTAGGAAAAAACGTGAATATGACATGAAAAATTGACATGGGGTTTACATGAGAACATGACATTCATGATACATTTAAATATGGTAATGACACGTAGGAAAACATGGAACTTGAACTAGACATGTGTGGGTTGTAAGTGTAACATGACACTAGACCAAACATGAAAGTGGCCAACTCGAGGTTGGGTTGAGTTTGTAGCATAAATCTACCCGGACCCGCCCGGCTTAACTAGTGGCTACAAACAATAGGACTCAATGTGAGTAGTTGGTCACATAGCACTTAAAACCCGAGGTTAGACTAGGTTGTGGTGTAAATCTACCCGGACCCGCCCGGCTTAACTATTAACCACAACAAGGTCTAATGTGAGAGGTTTAAAGTAAATTAATTTAATTAATGCCACATGATAAGGTTAAGTAAATTTGATTAATGACACTTAACCGATATGACATGAATGGGTAGGTAAAGTTAAACCGGACTTGATCTCTTAAATGACACTTAACCATATAAGACAATTAGGGGATGGGGTTAAGTAATTTACACTTAACTAATCCGACTTGGTAATTAGATGGGGTTAAGTAACTTAGACTTAACTAATCTAAACACGGTAATTAGATGGGGTTAAGTAACCTACACTTAACTAATCTAAACACGGTAATTCGATGGGGTTAAGTTAAGTACTTAACCAATTTAACTTGGTAATTCAATGAGGTTAAGTGACCAATACTTAACCAACTTAACATGATAATTTAATTGGGTTAAGTAACTTATACTTAACTAATTATACATGATGATTTGATGAGGTTAAGTAACTTATACTTAACCAATCTAATCTGCGGGCCCGATAGGGTTAAGTCACAAGATCGTTTAAATAAACTTAACCATTGTAATACGATTAGTGGATGGGGTTAAGCTAACCCATACTTAACCAATCCGACTCGATAATCTGATGGGATTAAGATAATCTATGCTTAATCAATCTAACACGATAATCTGATAGGGTTAAGATAAACAAGTACTTAACCAATTTGACTTGATGATTGAATAGGGTTGAGTCATGAGCTTCTTGGTATACTTAACCAACTTGTAGGGCTAAGTCTTGGACTTGTATACTTAGCCAAATCTTGACATGATTCGTAGGCAGGTTAAGTCATGAACTTAAACGACAATACTTAACCCATTAGACGAAACCCTAGTTTAGGGGACTAGGTGGAAAGCCGGGATTAACAAGGAGAACGGGAAAGGAGACTAAGTGGTAAACCTTAGTTTAGGAAACTAAGTAATAATTCTTAGTCAAGGGATTTGGACCAGTTCACAGATAGATGAGTAACCCGATAAAGGTAGGTCATCGCTTAAAACACGAGGAGGAGCAAATTATCTGACTTAGATAAAGGCTCCAATGAAGTGGGTGAAGAAGCGGTAGCTTCGGGGGACGTGAGGGTACTCTTGGTATCCCTCTATGAGGTGGCAGATGGTCCATGAAACCCGGCCTCACAGAGGTAAAGGTATGCGGTAGAAGAGCCAAGGGTATGCCTTGGTTGCTATGCGAGCGACCTAAAGACTGGGATGGATTAGCGTGGAGTCGACGATACTTGTTTTTGCCCTGGATAGCACGTCGCCGACTACCTACCATCTTTAGTCAATCGTGCGCGAACAGAAAGGCAGAGAACTCCCAACAGATCATGTTCTTGCTATCGAGTCATGGGTGAGGTTGGTCCATAGGAAAGTGGGGCTATAGTGGGGTCGGGATGTAGTTCTCATACATGATTTTTCTTGGATTGCCTTTCAGTAGTTGAGGGAGGGGTCACGTGGGACCATAGCCACGGATACAAAAACAGACCTTGATATCTGCATCAGCAGATGACTTAAAGCTCCCGACCGAGTTCCGTGTTTCTTGATTTGCCCTGGCACGGAACTCGGGTGGCACATTGAGATACATGTGCGTCTAGACATGGAAAACGATTCACGGTACATACGTGGGATAAAGGGCGCGGTTGACGGGTGGCATAATCCCTAGTGGCCCTAGGTGGCCTGAACCCAAACCGAGACACGGAAACGTTCATTAGGTAGCATAATCCCTAGTGGTCCTAGGTGGCATAAATCCTAAGTGAACACGCGATAGTTCATGGTAAGAAAACATAACCAGATCAAGGGTAGCAGTCCAAAACGACTTCAAGGATAAAATGGTACTACGTTGAGATGGTATAGATTTACATGGAAAAGCCCGTACGGCCTACGGCAAAGGACTGAACTTATACATGGAAAGAAACATACGAGTTGGGAAAACCTACATATGCTATATATTAGGTTGACATGGACCATTACATGACGTTGGGCAAGGGACATTCATAGTTAACACATGACGCGGGTTGGGATACTAGTACGAGAGGTGCAGAGCAAATATACATGATAAATACCTTGGGATGTTATACATGATAGATACCTTGGGATGTTATACATGATAGATACCGTGGGATGTTATACATGATAGATACCTTGGGATAGTATACTTGATAGAAACCTGACGATGTGATACCTTGATTTATCTTGACACCGTAGTTTATCATGATACCTTAGTTTATCTTGCTACAGTAGTTCATCCGGTTATCTTGGTTTAGCTTATCTATCTTGTCGTCATCCTTATGTTTACTTTCAGTTTATGCATGTCATGTTACCTTTACCTGTTTTTATACTGGAAGTAGATGGGACTTACCGGTCTTATGACTGACCCCGCTTTGTTTCGCCTCTTTGTCTTCCTTCCCCCCCCCCCCAGGTTTTCAGGGAGGAAACACTGTTGTTTAGTTCCGACCTCTTATGCTTGAAGGTCATCATGTATAGCTTGGTCTTCTCTTGGCTATGGCTGCTTCACTGCTTTATTTTGGGGAATAATTTATGAAAAGGTTTTATGCTTCTTTACTATTGCAAGACAGGTTTTGATGTATTCTGATGTAAAAGGATTTAGACCTTATTTTATAAGGTAATGAATTTTGTTTTACTTCCGCTGTTTTATATATGTTCTGTCTTGTAACATTTCTGTGCATGTTTACCACGATAATGCTTCACCAAACCTAGTGCATTCCCTTTGTGAGTGACCCTAGTGGAGGTGGGGTGTTACATAAATACACAACTTTTTATTTGGAGTATTTTGCACCCTATATCCATATTTTGGGGTTTCATAATATAAATTAAACTACCGATATTATTATATTTTTGGGATCGTGGTACCTCGCTGGATACGACCGTACTCTTATTTCTGTCCATAGCAGTTCATACATGAACAAAATTTTACGCAACGGAGTATGTAAACTTTTTCCCATTAACACTATGAATCTTAATACGGAAAGAGTGCCATTTATTTCTATAGAAAAATTCTACCAAAATACCATATTTTATGTTACTGTAAATGGCAGAATCTGAAGGTGAAAAGAATGGCAGTTGTTTATTTGTTTATAACTTGTATAGAAGCTTTATATATGAAAATTTAGAACCCTATAGAATACTCAATATTGTCTTTGTAAAGTACTAGAAAGACTTTGCATAGATGCTCCATATGTTTTGCTGATAGCTCCATATCACAGACTCGGTCTTGACGTATATCATGCATACTTCAAAGTTCAGATTTTAGCGGTGCTTAATTCCCCTCTTTGCAACTTCACCATCTAACACTCAAGTCCAGAATTCACCCTTTGCCTTACTGTAAGCATGTGTTCCACCAACATATTTTACATGATTAAAATATGGGTAAGGATGGCTTTCGATAAAACAAGAGTAGAGAATTCTTCCTAGTAGGCCATGGCTAACTGTAAAAATGTATATATATATATAAAAAGAACCGTGAAAGCCAAGCCAGTGAAACCATGTTCTCCAAGGCTTACGCTTCACGTGAGTGCCAAGTAAATTGATACCGTGGTGTCCAAAGCACCTTGCATTTAAATACTGTTCATTTACTCCTCAATTCTTATTCTCAAACTCAAAATAAAACCCATACAAAATCAAACGAAAACAAAAGCATCCACCAAAATAAAATATAAAATAAAATAAAATCACACATTTGTTAAATAGTTGGATAATGGACTTCCATCTCGTTTTTGTTTCAACGCGATTCGAACAAGAAAGCATTCGGAGAATTTCTAGTGGGAAGGGCCGTCAGTACAGGTGGCTCGGATGGAAGGGGTGAACCCAAAATTTTGGCATGAAATTTTCAGATCTAATGAATACCGACAGTCTGAGGATGTACTGGAGGTCCAGTTGGTGGGCCAGAGGGGGCACCTCGGGTAGCAACTTTATGGTGACAGGTCGGGGCGGTCTCCGATCACCTGTAGTCGGCGCAGCTACATGTTGAGGGGGGCAAAACTTTGGAAGTGGGTTTATGTGAAGTAAGGGAGAAGCACTTATGGGAGAGGGAGCAATATAGTTTTGCTTGTGAAAGTATAAACGATGGGGTTGGAGTGATGCTACTGTAGAATGGAAGTATGTTGGTTGTAGAAATAGTTGGACGCGTTGATCTATTGTTTTACTAGAAGGTGCGTGAAAAACGTGATGAAGAGAATGTCAAGAAGTGGTGGTGCTGTGTACGGGATGCTTTGGTTCAGGTGGGAACGAGAGTTAAAGGGAAATGATGCGGTTGTGTTTTGAGAAAGGAACATCGATGTAAGGAATAACGGTGGCCTTTGTTCTTCTGAAAGTGAAGAGATAGGGACCATGAAGTAATTAACGCTTGGATTAGCCGTAATAATCTAATGATTATGGAGCTCATGAAGTAATTAAAGGGGTATCACGATGAAGCAGGCGGTAGTGATCAGAATTGACGTTTTAACCAGGGTAACTAAAATTAAATTAATAACTATAGTTAACTATAAACTATTTTAAATCACTCAAAGTATTGAAATCGCTATAACCATTTCGTTTGTGATTAGAAATTGGACGCTACTGGATCCGTTTGGAATGTAATGACAAGATCTACGTTGCAGGGCTGATTTCAGTGAGAACAGAGCTTCAAGAATTTTGTGGTAAATCAAACGCTCATTTGATTCTAAACAAAACGAAATCAGAACCGTCAACGATGAAACAATGTGAGTAAACTCACTAACTCTAACTCGTTTTTATTTTTAAATTTATGGTGTGTGATGGTTTTTTGGATGAATGTTGATAAAATTGGTTAAATAGTTGACATAGTTATACCATTGATCAATTATTAGTGCTATTTACTTTGATTAACGTTGACTGACATCTGTGGATGCAAGGGAAATAGGTTGGAGGAATCCAACTGGATTCCTCAACATTTATATTACTGTTTATTCCTTATCGTGATATATGTTGTTATGTATATATATACACATATATATATATATATATATATATATATATATATATATATATATATATATATACTGTGATTGATTTTGTTGTAATGAATTACACTGGCCCTATAATTTTGGTGTTTAATACCATGTAGTTTTTCAAATGTAGGAAAGAAATTTAAAAAGAAAATTTATTTTCGAAATTAGAAACAGAATTTCAAATAGATTTAAAGGTAGAAAACATGTTTAATAGATAAGACTAATAGTTAAAGTAATAAACGATATTTATGGAAGAAGTGAAAATATTTATTATTGGATAATTAGTATTTGACATGAAATAGGTATTTTATTATTGAATGTGAAATCGCTATAAGGTTTTAAAGAGAGATTTTAAATAGAAACTTATTTTTACCGAATAAACTGAGAGGATTAAATTATGATTCAACGTTTTAAAATTTAATGAAGTATTTATACCGGGATAAATTGAAAAGTGGTAAAGGTTTTGAAACCGTTATTTTTAAATTAGTTTTAATCTACGCATCTCTAAAAGAAATTGTGAATGATATTTAGGAATTAGAAATGAGTTTTTCTATGGACAAATTTTAGATAGAAGTTATAGATGAAATTGGCCTTGAAATGCTAAAATCAAATGGATTTGATATATTCCCGATTAAAGTGAATAATGGTTTAAAGCATATATTTGCAAATGAAATATCTCTAAAGGAAATTTAGTTTTAAAATATGAATACAAATTGGAAATTGATTGAAAAGGGAAATGGGTAATCGTTTTAAAAGAAAACGATGGTTATAAAGGAATTAGGTAAGAGTTTGGAAAAGATAAATTCAAAAGTGAAATTGGAAATTTGTATTAACCTGAAACAGTAGGTAAATTTCGAAGTTTAGAATATAGTCGAATATAGATTATATGAGGGAGATTTAGTTATTGGAATTCGATTATATCAAATTTTAGGGAAGTAGTTATTTGTACTTTCCGTTTAGAATAAAATCTATTTATTTATTTATTGAATTAATAAGTACAAGTTATATTTTTATATACAAAATATTTGAGAATAACGATTATACGCTAGCGTTATAAATCTAAACAGCGATTATAATGTTACTATTGTCATAAATGTTTTATAAACTTAAACAGCGATTTTAGCGTTGTTGTTATAGTAAATGTTTTGTAAATCTATACAACGATTTTAATGCTGTCGTTATAATATAAGCCAAATATTTGAGAACAACGATTGTAAGGCTACCGCTATAATCAATATTTTTTATTATAAAAGAAGTGGATCCTTAGATTGAATCTGAGAGTCGCATAAGCGATGTTTTGATTGAAGACTTGAAGTTTTGAGCTTTGACTATTTCAAAATTGAGAATGTCGTTCAATTAAGGTCTGAGAGTAATTATACCCCAACTTGGTTGACTTCATGATTGATGGAGGAATGGTTAAGGTTCGATAGTGAAGATTAGCTAGCGATATTTTTAGTTAATAAATGATTAATGGTTTGAGTTATAATAACGATTTTTTATAACATCGCACTAGTTTAAAGGATTTTGAAATGTTTCAACAAATAAAATGAGGTATATTTTCTATGCGTAGAGAATGAAATGAATTGGTCAACCAGGAATTAAGAAATAAAATTTGGAAGTATTTTCGGATATTAATAAAGTATATTTTCTAAATATAGATTATAAGGAATTGTGAATATATAGAATTGTTTTCTAACTGGAATAAGAGATATTTCTCGAATAAAAGAATTAGGATATTGAAAATATTTTACAAGAATCAAGAGGCAAAATCGCGCTTTGAAAAGATTGGAAAGATGGAAATTTGGAATTGATAACGAAATAAGGATTATATAAATATGGGCCAGTATTGCTTGGTGGTTGATCGGTAGAATTTCCATTTGGAAATAGGGTCATTGGTTGAGTGGATGTTCCTTTGATAGTTAAATCACCCACTACCAAAGTTTTGATTTATTTTATACCTCAGTTGTCAATACGGAGAGACCAGGATTAGATTTAATATCTGAAAACCACCCCGTATTGGCATAAGTGTTACGAATCAACTTATGTTGAAGAGATTATGAAGACGGAGTAAAGTGCATGGGCTGTTTTGTTAATCCTAGGTAGAAATTGCCTAAGATGGATTAATAGAATGGTGCCTTCGGCTTGTCCAGACCCAGAACAACTTGTGAGGACGAGTGTCTAACAAAGTATTTCCAAAGGGATTACGTACGTTGATTCCTTCAAACATATGAAGTTGGTGGCAAAGAAGGGAAACTTCTTTAGCCTAACAATATGAGTATTTTTGTGGGAATCGATCAGTGATTTCCTATGGATCTGATGATGTGGCATTTAGTGAATGGTGGCCAGATGTTCTAGAAGATAATTCAAACTTCAAGCCTCATAACCGGGAATTGACAAAAATCAGGCAGGCAGCATGGCTATGTGGGTCGCTCCCATTAGGATGTATAATCACCTATCTAGAGAAATTCCAATTGCTTCTTTAATCTATCGATGTTGTCCCTTTCGGGAAACAGTTGCTGATCCCAACCATTGGTGATATACGTTCGATACACTCAAGAGAAATGAGTGGTCGGTCATGTGTGGGCCGGGTTGCAAGACGTTCTTGTTGAACCCCAGTGTATCCCCTCTAGAGTACACTGATCGGAAGGTCGTTCCAGACCTTGACATGTTGGAAATTCATTCTCCAATAAGTGCCACATGGTTTTTTATTTTATATTATATATGGAGCGTGAGATGCAAGGGTTCCGCTAGATTTCTATTTATTTGATTTAGACACTATTATAATGTAACAACCCGTATTTTTTTATATAACATGTTATAATGTAAATCAAGGCAGAATTAAATTCTAAAATCTGAATTAAGGGAAACGGGCTGTGCCATTGCGTTCGTCTCGGAAAAATACACGAAATAGAGTCCGAGTTTTCGAAAAACGGAGTCCGTATGATCAAGTTATGGCCCAATGAAGTTTTCTGAAAATTCCAAGCCCGAAAACAGTTCAAATTCAAATTCAGATTCGAATTTCAGCCAAAACAGGATAGGCGGGAATTTTCCCTCCCCAGGTAGGGTCGACACAGGGGTTGACACCAGTGTCGACCCCCCCAATGGGTCGACACCCATGTCGACCCAGGGGTCGACCCCCCCGGTCGGACCAGTTTTTCTGGTGCACCATTTTGACAGGTTAGGTCTTGCTCTGGAAGTTTCTGACGGGATTTGACGGACCTGATGTGTTTTAGGGTTAATCCTATGGTCTAAATTAACCTAATCACCTATAAAAAGACCCCTAAACCTAGCCTAAACCCTCATTAATCATTCCTACAACTAAATGATGTACAAATATTCACTAATCATGGCCTCCACCTTCTTCATGAAAGCATGAGTGTCTCAACTCAATCTATGTCATAAAAGAGCCATCTTTCTTAAGTAAAAGAGTCTTCTTTCTTTGTCTTTGGGGTTATTCCTTCTTGTTTCAAGGCGTTGAAGTGGAGCTTATTGTTTTCTTTGCGGATTTTGCTTGTGGCTTCGTCTCAATCTTTATATATATTGATCTAAATCGCAAAACCGCTCATTGTAAGCCCTATACTACTCTTAGATTCTAACTATGGAGTTAATATGACATGTTTCAAGTTGAGTTTGGGCCTAAGATTGATATGTGCTTTGATCCTAACATGTTATGCATAAATTTATTCTATGCATGATAGTAAAGTCATCACCTTTATCTTATGCATAGAAAGCTATAAGCTTTGTGTTGAAATGTTGCATTATACAACATGAGAAATCTCATAACCTTTATGATAACTTGCATATAATGTTATATGCGAACTTCTAGTCATCATCCTATGTCATTCATGAACATGTTTCACCTATTTGCTTAAGTTGATATTATGCATGTTTTGAGGCCTATGATGTAATATGCAAGCTTATGAATATGTTTATGCCTCATATGCCACCATGTTTACTTTGTGGCCAACCTTATTACCTTATGCCCTTTTGTCATGTTTTTGCCAAGTTCCCTCTTTTGATCTATGTTATGTTATGCGAAACGTACATGCGATGGGAATGCGTTGGGTTGGGTAATATTAATGACATGGAACATGATTTTAAAATATGTCATGAACATTGACTTGAGACTAGGTTTGTAAACATAATAATGGACATGACACTTAGAAAATATGAGTGTGGCCAACTCGAGGTTCTGTTGAGTTTGTAGCATAAATCTACCCGGAACCGACCGGCTTAACTAGTGGCTACAAGCAATAGGACCCAATGTGAGTAGTTGGTCATGTCGCACTTGAAACCCGAGGTTAGACCAAGTTGTGGTGTAAAGCTACCCGGACCCGCCCGGCTTAATTAGTAACCACAACAAGGTCTAATGTCAGAGGTTGGGTGCATTAAATTAATTAATGCCACATGGTAGGGTTAAGTCATGGACCATTTGAACACTTAACCAATTAAACATGATGGGTTGACGCGGTTAAGTCATGAACCTTGGGTACACTTAACCAACTTGATACTTGATTGGGTAGGGTTAACCACATTTAACCCGCTAGAAACCCTAGTTACGTGGTCCTTTTCACCAGTTACCCTCTTGATTGTATCATGATACCCTAGGGACTAAGCTAGGGTGGGGCACGATTACTGGGTTGACATGTAAGCGACCAAAACAACGGCTGAGTAGGTGCGCCAGTGTAGGTTCAGGCGGACCATGGTCGTGCACATGGTCCGGAGTTGAAAAAGCAGACACGGGCACCCGTAGATTTAGACTGTGCGTGCTTGATTTGTGTCCGTGGTTGGCACCCTAGGGCCTGATACACCCTAGGGTGGACCTAGCACAGTTTGACTACACTTCGTGATTGGGCCGTATGACACCGACACTTGACGAGTTATGCTTTTAGGGAGCCGATCGACTAGACCGAGTAGTTGGACCTCGATTTAGGTCATCTCATGATGTGGGCCAGCTTTGGGCCAAGGGATCATTCCTTGTTATACTTGACATGGATTAGAATACTAGTACACTCCCGGTGCAACTTAACCTTGTATATGCGATGCAACACTTGATCTATCTTGTTAACTTTTCACCATGCCAGTTATCACCCTACATCTCATCTCTGTTTTACATGTTCAGTTAACTTTATTAGTTTTTATACTAATAGTAGATAGGACATACCAGTCTTTTTGACAGACCCGTTTTCTTTCGCCTCTTTTCTTCCGTTCCCCCCCAGGTTTGCAGGGTGGCAACACTGTTACCTAGCTGGATATTTTGCTGCTTTTCTGGATAGCTCACGTATGGTTTGAGCATGCTATGGCCTTATGCTACTTTGGGGATAGTTACTTTATGTTTCTTTTTTCATTTTATGTTCTAGACTTTGTTTTGTGGGAAAATAATGAACAAGTACATTGATGTAACTTGACTATGATTTTGAAATGCTAGTTTTATCCGCTGCTTTATTTACTCTGTTTTTACTTACATGTTCTGTCTTGTGATATCTACATGCATGTTTACCTTGTTTAACGCCCCTCCAAAGCTAGTGTCCTTGCAAGAGTGGCATTGGCAGAGGTGGGGTGTTACATTTTGTATCAGAGCATAAGGTTTGCAAGATTTGGGCAAAAGTGTTTTTAAAACTTACCTTTTGTAAAACTATTTTCAAAACCAATTAAGTATTTTCCAAAGTCTAGTTGTTTCAAAAGGCTATTCCCCAAAAGCCATTAGCACTATCCTCCGTTTCCTTGTTCTAAATCTATCTTTTTCTTTTTCAGTATGGCCGATCTTAACCTTCTTGAGGGAGTGACCATTCCCGGATGGTTCCGGAGGTACTTGGAAGCAAGGGCCAACAATGTGGGCCCAGCAACCACCCCCACCGTAACTGAGGTTCCTCCTCTCCCTCCTCCTCAAAATCCACAAGCAGATTTCTCTAAGATTTGCAAAGACTTTAAGGCGATGGGTGGCAAGAATTTCATTGGGACGGAAACTTCTATGGAGGCACGAAATTGGTTGAAAGAAACTGAGGATCTCTTCGCTATCTTTGATGTGGAAGACCATAGAAAGGTCTTATTGGCAGCATGGCTATTAAAAGAAGAAGCTGCTTATTGGTGGGAGGTCACCAATGCTACTAGACCTATAGAGACTTGGGCCGACTTTAGGACGAGGTTTGGGCTTAAGTTTCTATCATCAGCTGAGGCGAATCTGCAATTGGAGAATTTTATATCTTTGAAGCAAGGGGACATGACAGTAAGGGAGTATGTGAATAAGTTTAACCAGCTTGCTCGATTCGGTCTGGACATGGTTAATACTCCCCAGAAGAAGGCTTTACGCTTTGCACGAGGGTTGAATGAGCCATTACAAGGTTTAGCCCTATCTCATATACCCATGGGGGCCACTTTCGAAGGTCTAGTAGACATGGCATTGCTTCAAGGAGATGATAAGAATGGAAAGAAGGAAGTCAAGGTTAATGAGACTCAAGCCAAGAAGACATACTCCAAGTGGGGAGGAAATCAGAGCAATCAGAGCAATCAAAACAACAAAAACAACAAGGGCAACAAGGCCAAGGCAAAGGACCCAAGAAAATGCAACTTCTGTGGGATTGTTGGGCACATAGCCAAGAATTGCAGAAAGAAGAAGAGGAAGCGGGGCGAATGCTTTCATTGTGGAGAGACTTGACACTTTAGCAAGGATTGCCCCAAGAAGCAAGGACAAGGGCAAGGGCAGAACCAGCGTGCTGGACCTTCTGGAGGGCAAGTGCATGCTCTCAACACTGCTCCAGTTCAGGACCAAGGTAGTATTTCTGTAGAAAGCCTTGTTTATATTTCTGATTATCCTGTTCGCACCTTATTTGATTCTGGCGCATCGCATAGTTTTATTTCTTCTGACATTGTTGAAAGTTTGCACCTAAGTACTAGTCTAGTTGAGGATCCCGTTTGTGTTTCAAATCCAATTGGGGGTTCCGCCCATCTATCTATGATTTGCGTGGATCTGAAGATTTCTATCTTGACCGTAGAATTCACGTGTAATGCTTATGTTCTCGGGTTCACGGGATACGGGTTGATCTTGGGCATGGATTGGTTGTCCAGTTATGGAGCCATTCTCGATTGTGAGCATAGGGTGGTGAGGCTCATGACTCGCCTCGGTAATACCCTAGAAATTTCTTGTAACCCTAGAGGTCCCATCATGTTATGTTATCTTGAATCTCTTGACTCGTCCATCGATGATCTACAATCTGTAAGGGTGGTCCGAGACTATCCTGATATCTTTGAAGAAGTTAAGGGGTTACCCCCTAAACGAGAGATAGATTTCCGCATTTATCTAGTCGATAATGCCAAGCCAGTTTCATTGCCCGTTAGCCACATGGCCCCACGTGAAAGAAGGGAGCTCAGTAAGCAAATCAAGGAGTTGCTTGAGAAGAATTTTATTAGGCGAAACATTTCTGAATGGGGTGCTCCTGTGGTATTCGCTACTAAGGCGGATGGTTCGCTTCGTCTATGTGTTGATTATCGAGAGTTGAACAAGCTGAAAAAGAAGAATAGGAACCCGTTACCGAGGATTGATGACCTCTTTGACCAGCTTGTTGGTGCTTCTGTTTTCTCTCAACTCGATCTAGCCACTAGATTCCATCAGCTTAGAGTGGCTGAGGATAGCATTGATAAAACTGCGTTTAGGACTCCAGATGGATTCTTTGAATGGCTTGTCATGCCATTCGGTTTGACTAATGCACCCGCCTACTTCGTAGAATTGATGAGTAGGGTGTTCAGGGAGTTCCTTAACAAGTTTGTTGTTGTCTTCGTGGATGATATTCTGATCTTCTCAAAGGATGAGGAAGAACATGCCAGACATCTCAAGGAAGTGATGGATACGCTTAGAGCGCATCAGTTAAAAGCCAAGTTCTCCAAATGTCATTTCTGGAGAAGGGAAGTTCGGTTTCTTGGACATATAGTTTCTAAGCAAGGCATAGCGGTGGATCCCGCGAAAGTGGTTGTGGTTCAAGACTGGAAGACTCCTAGGAATGCAACCGAAGTAAGAAGCTTTCTCGGTCTGGCGGGCTACTATAGGAAGTTCATCAGGGACTTCGCTAAGACTTCGGCCCCCCTTTCTAAGTTGACGAAGAAGAACTTAGTCTTTGCATGGGACTTAGAGTGTTAGCTTACTTTTCAAAGGCTCAAGAGAGCCCTTACCACAGCTCCAGTTTTGGCATTACCCGATGGCGGTAAGATGTTTACCGTGTACACAGATGCATGTGGCACGGGGTTAGGTGCTGTTCTAATGCAAGAGGGAAGAGTGATATGTTATGGGGGTAGGCAACTTAAAGTTCATGAGAAGAACTATCCCACTCATGATTTGGAGTTGGCGGCGATCGTCTTTGCACTCAAATCCTGGCGCCACTATCTCCTAGGCGAAAGGTTTGAGTTGTATACTGATCACAAGTCACTCAAATACCTCTTCTCGCAGAAAGATCTGAATTTAAGGCAGCAAAGGTGGATGGAATTCTTGGCATCATATGACTTCGAGATAGCTTATACCCCTGGCAAGGGTAATGTTGTGGCAGACGCACTAAGCAGAAGGAGGTTGACTTTGAGTCCCTTGTTTATTGAGATGAAGAACTTAGAGTTCTTGGCAACCTTTGATTTCACGATGGCTGTTGAGTCGATGATGGGTTCATTAGCTTAGACCCACACTTCTTGATCAGGTTGGGGCTTCGCAGAAGGAAGATCCACAGATAGTCAAAATTATGGACAAGTTGATTCGTGGTGAGACGTCTAGTCACCTTGCTAGATATACTATTGATGACAAGGGTTGGCTAAGGCGTGATAGAAGGCTATGCGTTCCGCAAGTAGGAGACTTAGTGCATAAAGTTCTCGAAGAAGCACATCACTCGAAGATGACTATACATCCTGGAGGAGATAAGATGTATAGAGATATGAAGCGCATTTTCTTTTGGGCCGGAATGAAGAAAGATGTGGCAGAGTATGTTTCAAAGTGCATGGTGTGCCAACAAGTGAAAGCCGAGTCAAAGAAACCAGGTGGGCTATTACATCCATTAGAGGTCCCGCAAAGGAAGTGGGAGAGTATTTCTATGGATTTTGTGGATGGATTGCCTGGGTTAAAGAAAGGAAACACGAGCATATGGGTCATAGTTGACAGACTTACGAAGAGTGCTCACTTCATCCCAGTAAAGAGCAAGAGGTCCGCATCATGGCTAGCATCTATTTATCTTCGAGAGATAGTGCGGCTGCATGGAGTTCCTTCTAGCATAGTTAGCGATCGTGACCCAATTTTCACTAGCCAGTTCTGGAATAGTTTGCAAGAAGCAATGGGTACGCGATTGAGTCTGAGTACAGCCTCTCACCCCCAGACGGATGGCCAAACCGAAAGGGTGAATAGAGTGCTAGAAGATCTTTTGAGGCTTTGTGTTCTTGACTTTGGTGGTACTTGGGAAGACCACCTTTCTCTTGTAGAGTTTGCTTATAATAATAGCTATCAAGCCAGCATAGGGATGGCTCCATTTGAAGCTTTGTATGGGAGGCCGTGTAGGTCACCATCTTGTTGGTGGGAGACAACAGATAGGCTTATACTTGGGCCCGATATGATACGGGACACATCTGAGAAAGTTGAATTGGTGAGAAGACGGATGAAAGCGGCCCAAGATAGACAGAAATCCTATGCTGACAAGCGAAGGGCAGATTTGGAAATCGAAGTGGGAGACATGATTTTCGTGAAGGTTTCTCCTTTGCGTAATGTGGTACGTTTTGGAGCAGTTGGGAAGCTGGCACCAAGGTTCGTAGGACCCTTCCCTATCATAGAGAGAATTGGAAAGATGGCCTACAAGGTGGAATTGCCCGAGAAGCTAGCCGGAGTGCATAATGTCTTTCATGTCTCGCATCTCCGAAAGTGCCTTCATGAGTCCGCTGAAGTAGTTGAACCAAGCATTCTTGAAGTCGTGGAAGTAGAGAAAGAGGCAACCTTGAGGAGAGCTCCAATTCGTATTTTGGGAACAGAGATCAAGAAGTTAAGGAATCGAGAAGTCAAATTGGTGAAAGTTCAATGGAGTGAAGCCGATGATGATGCAACTTGGGAAACCGAGGAGAAGATGCGTGGGCTTTATCCATTCCTTTTTGAGGGTACATTCTCAATCTCCTTTCATAAGTAGCATATCTTCCTTTTTGATATCCATGTTTATCCTGCTTATCTTGTTATCTCGTTAACCTTGTCATGAGAACCTTAAGTAGAAACCCTTTGGATGAAACATGTATTTGAAACGTGTTATGCTTGATGGTTGCAAGTGGTTGCAAGTGTTTGCAAGTGGATACTAGTGGATGCATGATACACATTAGGCACTAAGATCGGCTCACACACTTTCATGTTGCATATGCATGAGTGCTTATACTTATTCATCGATGAAACTTGTTGTGCTATCACGTGGATGTTGCATATGAATGAATGTTATGTGCACTCATGTAGAGATAATAAATTATGTTAGGAATTTGCATACATATGGACTCATTTCACTAACATACTTTGCATTAAGGAAGTTTACTGAATCAGTAACCGCCTGATTTTTGCATTAGATAAGTACATATACACACACCGCTTGCATATGTTCATACAACATTTAGAATCTTTTTAAGGACAATGGTTACTTGTGGATGATGTTTTGAGTAGATGGATGATGGATGGTAGGATACATTCTTCCTAACTTGGAGATTTCGGGGACGAAATCCTTTAAGGAGAGGAGAATGTAACAACCCGTATTTTTATTATATAACATGTTATAATGTAAATCAAGGCAGAATTAAATTCTAAAATCTGAATCAAGGGAAACGGACTATTCCATTGCGTTCATCTCGGAAAAATACGCGAAATAGAGACCGAGTTTTCGAAAAACGGAGTCCGTATGATCAAGTTATGGCCCAATGAAGTTTTCAGAAAATTCCAAGCCCGAAAACAGTTCAAATTCAAATTCAGATTCGAATTTTAGCCAAAACAGGATAGGCGGGAATTTTCCCGCCCCAGTTAGGGTCGACACAGGGGTCGACACCAGTGTCGACCCCCCCCAATGGGTCGACACCCATGTCGACCCATGGGTCGACCTCCCCGGTCGGACCAGTTTTTCTGGTGCACCATTTTGACAGGTTAGGTCTTGCTCTGGAAGTTTCTGACGGGATTTGACGGACCTGATGTGTTTTAGGGTTAATCCTATGGTCTAAATTAACCTAATCACCTATACAAAGACCATTAGACCTAGCCTAAACCCTCATTAATCATTCCTACAACTAAATGATGTCCAAATATTCACCAATCATGGCCTCCACCTTCTTCATGAAAGCTTGAGTGTCTCAAATCAATCTATGTCATAAAAGAGCCATCTTTCTTAAGTAAAAGAGTCTTCTTTCTTTGTCTTTGGGGTTATTCCTTCTTGTTTCAAGGCGTTGAAGTGGAGCTTATTGTTTTCTTTGCGGATTTTGCTTGTGGCTTCATCTCAATCTTTATATATATTGATCTAGATCGCATAACCGCTCATTGTAAGCCCTATACTACTCTTAGATTCTAACTATGGAGTTAATATGACATGTTGCAAGTTGAGTTTGGGCCTAAGATTGATATGTGCTTTGATCCTATCATGTTATGCATAAATTTATTCTATGCATGTTAGTAAAGTCATCACCTTTATCTTATGCATAGAAAGCTATAAGCTTTGTGTTGAAATGTTGGATTATACAACATGAGAACTCTCATAACCTTTATGATAACTTGCATATAATGTTATATGCGAACTTCTAGTCATCATCCTATGTCATTCATGAACATGTTTCACCTATTTGCTTAAGTTGATATTATGCATGTTTTGAGGCCTATGATGTAATATGCAAGCTTATGAACATGTTTATGCCTCATATGCCACCATGTTTACTTTGTGGCCAACCTTATTACCTTATGTCCTTTTGTCATGTTTTTGCCAAGTTCCCTCTTTTGATCTATGTTATGTTATGTGAAACGTACATGCGATGGGAATGCGTTGGGTTGGGTAATATTAATGACATGGAACATGATTTTAAAATATGACATGAACATTGACTTGTGATTAGGTTTCTAAACATAATGATGGACATGACACTTAGAAAATATGAGTGTGGCCAACTCGAGGTTGGGTTGAGTTTGTAGCATAAATCTACCCGGAACCGACCGGCTTAACTAGTGGCTACAAGCAATAGGACCCCATGTGAGTAGTTGGTCATGTCGCACTTGAAACCCGAGGTTAGACCAAGTTGTGGTGTAAAGCTACCCGGACCCGCCCGGCTTAACTAGTAACCACAACAAGGTCTAATGTGAGAGGTTGGGTGCATTAAATTAATTAATGCCACATGGTAGGGTTAAGTCATGGACCATTTGAACACTTAACCAATTAAACATGATGGGTTGACGCGGTTAAGTCATGAACCTTAGGTACACTTAACCAACTTGATCTTGATTGGGAAGGGTTAATCACATTTAACCCGCTAGAATCCCTAGTTACGTGGTCCTTTTCACCAGTTACCCTCTTGATTGTATCATGATACCCTAGGGACTAGGCTAGGGTGGGGCACGATTACTGGGTTGACATGTAAGCGACCAAAACAACGGCTGAGTAGGTGCGCCAGTGTAGGTTCAGGCGGACCATGGTCGTGCACATGGTCCGGAGTTGAAAAAGCAGACACGGGCACCCGTAGATTTAGACTGTGCGTGCTTGATTTGTGTCCGTGGTTGGCACCCTAGGGCCTGATACACCCTAGGGTGGACCTAGCACAGTTTGACTACACTTCGTGATTGGGCCGTATGACATCGACACTTGACGAGTTAGGCTTTTAGGGAGCCGATCGACTAGACCGAGTAGTTGGACCTCGATTTAGGTCATCCCATGATGTGGGCCAGCTTTGGGCCAAGGGATCATTCCTTGTTATACTTGACATGGATTAGAATACTAGTACACTCCCGGTGCAACTTAACCTTGTATATGCGATGCCACACTTGATCTATCTTGTTAACTTTTCACCATGCCAGTTATCACCCTACATCTCATCTCTGTTTTACATGTTCAGTTAACTTTATTAGTTTTTATACTAATAGTAGATAGGACTTACCAGTCTTTTTGACTGACCCGTTTTCTTTCGCCTCTTTTCTTCCGTTCCCCCCCCCCCCAGGTTTGCAGGGTGGGAACACTGTTACCTAGCTGGATCTTTTACTGCTTTTCTGGATAGCTCACGTATGGTTTGAGCATGATATGGCCTTATGCTACTTTGGGGATAGTTACTTTATGTTTCTTTTTTTCAGTTTATGTTCTAGACTTTGTTTTGTGGGAAAATAATGAACAAGTACTTTGATGTAACTTGACTATGGTTTTGAAATGCTAGTTTTATCCGCTGCTTTATTTACTCTGTTTTTACTTACATGTTCTGTCTTGTGATATCTACATGCATGTTTACCTTGTTTAACGCCCCTCCAAAGCTAGTGTCCTTGCAAGAGTGGCATTGGCAGAGGTGGGGTGTTACATATAATATCATCAGATTTTGATATCGAAATGTTTTCTGTTATCGTAAGGTAAAAACCATCCGTGTTTATGTGTGGATCGGTCTTACGATTATCTTTTCTTTCGAAAGGATTTTTAAAAGTTAAACAAATGGTTGGAGTTTACTCACACCAGTCCCATGACTGACCCAGAGTTTATTTTGTTTGTTTTCCCTAAACTCTTGGGTGTCCAAATTTGTACAGGCAGTCAAGTAGTCAGGATTTTACAGATTCACTTGGAGGAGTTTGAAGTAGGAGGCTTCATCAGTTAGCTATAGACTATCACATTTTCCGCTAGGTATTGTGTTATATCTGGAAACATGTGTTTATAACTGTTCCGGAGATAACTGTTGTGCTCTGATGATGGTATGTATACAAAGTTACTGATTTGTATTTGAAAGTTTATGTTATCTTATATATTTTATCCATTCCGCTGTGAGTTTGTGATCTTCGTTTTCTTCTATTCTAATATTTCTTTCTTTCTATTTCTCATCCTCTAACTACTTTCTAATAATGATTCGTATTTCTGTGCAATTTGGGTTGGACGTGTGGTGTTATTAATCGACTCAAAGAGTACAGAAATTCAGGCCATTACATTTAGTATCATAGCTGAAAGTTGAATAGTTACCGTGGCTCTGTGGCATGACTCTATAGAGATGGGGTTAGAAATACCCTTGATTGAGTTTGAGTGTATATACATGAGCGCGTATTTGTGGATTTGATAAAAAAATTGTTTTATATTGTGTTGATTGGTTTGTTGAGTGGTTTGTGAATTCTGGTCGATACAAGATGTATAACTGTATCGATAGGTGTTCTAAACTCTCGAACAAAGCAATTCGATACGGTATTGTTTTAAAATGGGTAAATGAAATAATTTTGCCTAAAATTATTTTGATATAAAAGGAATGATTTCCAAGATATTATAATATATGGATGTATGGGTTGTTATTAAAATCAAATGAAATTATGAAATATTGAAATGGTTATATAATTTGCATATGGATAATGTATACAAATAAGACTAACCATGATTAAGTTCAAACCAGAATTGGAATTTAAATTCCGGGTGTTTAGAAATTATTTTCTAAAATATTATAAAATAATATAATAGTACTTTAAGGTGTTTTTGAATAAGAATGATTTTAAATGGATTTTAAAAGTGATTAAGCACTGAAATCACTTCAGTGGCGAGAAAATAATTCTGATAATGGATCGCGACATTATAGATATTCATTTTCAAGTTTATGAGTGACGGATTCTACCATAGTAATTTGGGAATAAGAAATTTTTTTGAAAAGGAAAAGATGTTTTATAAATTCAAATGTTTTGAGTTGAGTTGATTATAGATATATGTATATAAACATATATGATTTCAAATTAATTTGAAATAAAACCCGGAAATTTGAATTCTGAAATTAAAGTTTAACTTATATAAGTTGAACATATTGGAATGGTAAAAATGTATCAAATAAATTGAAATTTGACTTAAGTTAAGTTGGATTGGATTAGATATAATCTTGAATGAGTGGGATATAGAAGGATTTGAATGATTAAGATAAATTCGCTTTTACATAACAAGTTGATTATACATTGTATGCTACTAACTGAAACTAAGTTGTGAACCCAAACAAAATAAGTATATTGGTTTTGGAATTAAAATCAAGTTTGCATTACATAATGGAAGTGAACTAATCAGGAAGTTGATTAGTGGATTGGAAACTAAGAATTGGATTGATTGGAAATTAATTGGATTGGATGGATATATGTTGAGTAGATATTGAATGGAAGCAAAAGCAAGATATAGAATTATGCCCGACAAAAAGGTACATGTTTACAATATTACTTGGGTTTGATGATTTTATGAGCCTATCGGGAAAGCCGCTTGGCTTTTTGATTTTCTTTTGGATTAGTGAAGGCCTACAAAGGCGAGTTATGATTATACCAATTGAGCCTCGAAAAGGGGTTGCTGGTGAAATTTTTCGAAAATTTAACAGTTAGAAAATTTTCAAGAAATTTTTGATAATTTAAAATCGAGTGCTAATTGTAATTGAAATAAGAAAACCAGAATTGGTTAATAAAATTTCAAGTGGAATAATGAAATTAATAAATGGATTTAAAATTTATTGGAATGGGTGTGGATATGAAGAAGAGCATATGGATTGAAGATGAGAAAGTGATTGTAGCACCCCACGTCCATTAATGCCACTCACAAAGGGAATGCATTAACTTCCATGGAGCATTTTAAGTGAATATAGAACAAAAAATCACAACAAGACAGATATAAAGCAGTACTTGAAAATTTAATACTTTATTTATTGCAGAAGAAGGTAAATATGTTTGGTTACATCATCAAAACCAAAGACTAGAGTCAAGTACAAAATATCCATCTTGAAAAAATCAGAGTATATAAAAACAAAAAGCATAATCCCAACTTCAATAGCCATGATAAAAGATAAGCTGAACTTCACTTCACCAATCAAAGTACTTCAGAAAGGATCCAAGTCAAGTTCCACTAGTGCTAGTTCCAACCTGAGCACCTGGGGGGGGGGGGGGGGGAAGGAAGAAAAGAGGAGGAAACAAAGAGGGTCAGACATAAAGTCTGGCGAGTGCGATAACTTTAACAATATAATCACCAAAGTAACTAGGCTAAGGCATAAGTTGGAAAATCAGGAAATGACCATGAACCATTGAGTATGGCAGAGTAAACAAGGAAACAAGATGAACAACGATATCGTTAAAGCACACCTAACCCACTATAAGATAATTACTGAACTACACCAACACTATGAGATAATTGCTATACTGCACCACCACTAGTATACTGCACCACCACTAGTCACCCTAAGGTTGATCCTTCCTACTGAACATAAGTGATACTAATAATGGTAGTTTCGTGTACCCCTAGCTGCTGTCATAGGTGCCGCCTGCTCCTATCTCCACTAGTGGTACCCACTACCCTCCCCATTCTAATTACAATATTCATAATATGGTAGTTGTACTCCTAGCTGCTGTCATAGGTGCCGCCTGCTCCTATCTCCACTAGTCGTACCCACTACCTTCCCCGTTCGATTGGCTCCCTAACTCGTAGATACCCGTGCTGGTCCCACAATGGGGTGTATCACTCCCCAAAGTGGAAACCCAATACTACCAGAGATGCACGGCTTATACCTACACGATGCAACAACGTCTTACCTACCAGCCCGGGTCCACACACGCATATGAACCCGTTGGACTTGCATTGCCACCGCTAACCCAGTTTGGCCTCTTACAGTCAAGCCCAGTATGCGTGTCCCGTCCTCGACTTGGGTCGAGCCCACAAAGATACTTATGGGTTACTGGTTGAAATGGTCCCCCATGACTTGACACAAGCTATCCACCTAAGCTTGGTCCCCTCTAGTATTTACCACTTAACCCACTTCTTATTCATGTTGCAATTACATGTTTCAATTTTGGTTAAGTATTTCTAATCGTATTTCAAATGCCACCCAAGGCACCCACTAGATTCCACATGCCACCCAAGGCACCCACTTAACCCCCTCATGACCCACTGCATGTTTATCTGGTTAAGTGTTTCTTAATTCATTAAGACTGTAACCTCATAAAGACCTCTCACATTAGACTGGCATTTGTGGCAGTTGGATTTGCCAGGGGGTCCAGGCAGTCTTACACCACAAAAGAGCCTAACCTTGTGTCTTTACAATTGTTACATATTTAATTTATGCCTAAGACCTCCCACATTAGACAGACATTTGTGGCAACTGGATTTGCCGGGCAGGTCCGGGCAGTCTTACACCACAAAAGAGCCTAACCTCGTGTCTTAGACGATTAATTACTCCTAATTAATCATTCCCCAATTTGAATTACTTTCCCTATTCAAATTTTCAATCAATTCCAAATTTAACGATGTCCATAATTAACTTAATTATGTCCATCCATTTATGGTATGTAAAATCATACCAATTTTCATCACAAATTTATTTTATGTCTTTTAAGGCATTTATGCCAATTAAATCTTTTAATATTATCCCCTTTACCCCACGTTGTACGTTCGTTCGTTTAACGTAAAATATACGTTAGACTCGAATAGTCTAACTCATGGAATAAAGAGAAAACATCACAACATACATATAATTAAAACTAGATCTAAACATAAGGGGTGAACTTGCATGTGTGAATGATGGTTTCTACTGTATAGACCCAAATCTACAATAACCGTAATCCCATGGTGTCTACATCTAAAACTTAAATAGGCCAAAGTTACAACTTGCATTAAACTACATATGTCATAGACCCAAATCTAAAGGTGTGAACTTGTTGGGATAATGGTCACAAACTTGCATAAATCATGTATGTCATAGATCTACATCTAAAGGTGTAATCTTGCATAGGCAGTAACCACAAACTTGCATAACATGATTCATATTCAAACACATGTATTCATATAAACTTGCATATGTGATTTACGCAACATAACAACAGTATAAACTTACATCTAAACCAGCATGTAGAATTTGGCTTATAACACACACATGTCATAGCCTAACTTTAGATCTAAAATAGGTGTCATGAAGCATATAAGGTTATACATATAATTTTCCCCAACATGCATAAGATTCATGTCTTAATAAAAATCTAAACTTGCATACATACTTATGATTTATCATATGAATCAACATACCCAAACTAACATATGAACAACATGGTGATTCGATTATACATAAGCCAATCATAAAATTACAACATAGATGATCACAACTTTACAAGATAACATCATAGAATTTACAACATAAACATCACAATTTTACTACATGAATAATAACATGCGGTCAATAATTCACATCATATCCAAATAGTCCACATCATAACTCAATCCAATTAATTTGCTAATTATTTTATTAAAATTATCAAACTCGCAATTCAGAGAAGGTCTTGAATTCTGAATTCTGAGTTCTGAAGTTGTAATAGCTTTCCTTTGAAGAAGATTCGTTGTTAAAGTTGAAAAGGATTGATTTAGACTAGCTTTTTTGCTCTCTAATTGGTGGCGGCTGTGCTGTGTTGCTAGGTGACGGCATGGAGGCCATGAATCTAATTTTGTTTTGATTTTAGGTTTTGAGTCTAGAGGTGTTTTTATAGAGTTTAGGATTAATTTAGGCCATCCGATCAACCTAGAAGCAACCTGAACCATCCAACCAAGATAAGGTGACACCTCAGCCCTAATGACTTAGCACAGTGTATTAAATGTTCATTTTTTTCTATAATTTACATATTTCTTATTTATGACAAATTCCATATGTAAATTATTCCCAATTACCCATTTTCACACTAAACCACTTTTTGAACTGTGTTCACACTAAGCCATTTTAAGCCATTCCCCTAAAACAAAAATATGGCACTGGCGGGGATTAAACTCTGTACCCCTTGTATGCAAGTCACGTGTTCCAACCAAATGAGCTACTAAGTCTTTTGCTTACAAACCTTAGAACAATGCCAAACATTTATTCTTTTCTCATTCTTTTTTTTTTCATGTTTTGCTGCAATATTTAATTTAAAGATATCTTTTTCATACGGGACCCAATTTACACAAACTCGGACTCTATCTCAACCAGAATTCCGAGACGAATACAATGGAGCAACCCGTTTCCCTTAATTCTCAAATTTGAGATTAATTATTCTTTAATTTAGTTGATCCGATTATTCAAAAATTCAGGGTGTAACAGTGATGATGGATTGTCCAAAAACTGTGGACAAATTAATTGGAAAGAATTATGAATGGTCGAGTAAGAACTGGGTTATGAAGATATGGAATATAAGATTTCAGATAAGCAGGATATGAAGAGTTAGAGTTATAGCATTGTACTACATAGCAATTTCGAAGACAAAATTATTTTAAGGGGGAAGGAATGTAACAACCCGGATTTTTTCAACCGTTGAGTTCTGAATATTTAAATTTGTTTTAAATGTTTTATTTGAATTTTATATAAGAATTTATAAGGAATTTATTTAACAAAAATGATATTTGAACGTATAATAATATAATTTAAAACGAGCTTGAAGTAGTCGTGGTAGTTCGTAATTTACGATTTAAACTTCAACTGAATATACAGAATCCAAAATAATTCGGATTTCTTTGAAACAAGAAACGTTTGGATCTATTTGATTATATTTATCTAATGGAATAGAAAATTTGAGTTTTCATATTGTAGATTTTATTTTATATCCAAATAAAATATTTAAATATTCGTTGTAGAATCGTTTATGGACCATAACAGTTTAGTTAATATAACTAGCGATTGGTTACGAATTTCGATAAGATTCTTTTGAGGCGTAGTTATAATTTAATTTTTTGAATTTTACTGTATTTTTTAATTAGTTAAATATGCAACTTTTTATTTGGAGTATTCTGCACCTTATATCAATATTTTGGGGTTTCATAATATAAATTAGACTACCGATATTATTATATTTTTGGGATCGTGGTACCTCGCTGGATATGACCATACTCTTATTTCTGTCCGTAGCAGTTCATACATGAACAAAATTTTACATAATGGAATATGTAAACTTTTTCCGATTAACACTATGAATCTTAATACGGAAAGAGTGCCATTTATTTCTATAGAAAAATTCTACCAAAATACCAAATTTTATATTAATGTTAATGGCAGAATCTAAAGTTGAAAAGATGGCAGTTGTTTATTTGTTTATAACTTGTATAGAAGCTTTATACATGAAAATCTAGAACCCTATAGAATACTCAATATTGTCTTTGTAAAGTACTAGAAAGACTAGGCATGGATGCTCCAGATGTTTTGCTGATAGCTCGATATCACGGACGCGGTCTTGATGTATATCATGCATGCTTCAAAGTTCAGATTTTAGCGGTGCTTAATTCCCCTCTTTGCAACTTCACCATCTAACACTCAAGTCTAGAGTTCACCGTTTGCCTTACTGTAAGCATGTGTTCCACCAACATATTTTGCATGATTAAAATAAAATAAGGGTAAGGATGGCTTTCGATAAAACAAGAGTAGAGAATTCTTCCTAGTAGGCCATGGCTAACTGAATAAAAATATATATTAAAAAAAGAACCGTGAAAGCCAACCTAGTGAAACCGTGTTCTCCAAGGCTTATGCTTCACGTGAGTGCCAAGTAAACTGATATCATGGTGTCCAAACCACCTTGCGTTTAAATACTGTTCATTTACTCCTCAATTCATATTCTCAGACTCAAAACAAAACCCATACAAAATCAAATGAAAACAAAAGCATCCACCAAAATCAAATAAAAAATAAAAAAAATCATGCATTTGTTAAATAGTTGGATAATGGACTTCCATCTCGTTTTTGTTTCAATGCGATTCGAACCTTAAAGCGTTTGGAGAATTTCTGGTGGGAAGGGTCGTCAGTACAAGTGGCTCTGACGGAAGGGGTGAAGCCAAAATTTTGGCGTGAAATTTTCGGATCTAATGAAGTTCCGACGGTTTGAGGATGTATTGGAGGTCTGGTTGGTGGGCCAGAGGGGGCGCCTCGGGTAGCAGCTTTTTGATGACAAGTCGGGGCGGTCTCCGACCACCTGTAGTCGGCGCAACAACATGTTGAGGGGGGCGAAACTTTGGAAGTGGGTTTATGTGAAGTAAGGGAGAAGCACTTATGGGAGAGGGAGCAGTATAGGTTTTCTTGTGAAAGTATAAACGATGGGGTTGGAGTGATGCTACTGTAGAAAGGAAGTATGTTGGTTGTAGAAATAGTTGGACGCGTTGGTCTATTGTTTTACTGGAAGGTGCGTGAGAAACATGATGAAGAGAATGTCAAGAAGTGGTGGTGCTGTGTATGGGATGCTTTGGTTCAGGTGGGAACGAGAGTTAAATGGAAATGATGCAGTTGTGTATTGAGAAAGGAACATCGATGTAAGGAAGAATGGCGGTCTTTTTTCTTCTGAAAGTGAAGAGATAGGGACCATGAAGTAATTAACGCTTGGATTAGTTTTAACAACCCGGAAAATCTGAACCAGTTTGAAAATTTTAAATTGGCTATTTTAGTGGATTTAAAATATTTAAAATAAATATTTTAAATAATAACGATGAAAAGTTAGTTTGAATCGATGTTTGAAAATAAATATAATTAATTTTAATTATAAACAAGGCCTGAAATGGCGCGGTAGTTTCAAAATTTGAATTCAAACTTTTACTGACTGTACCGGGTGGAAAATAAAACGTATTTGAGTGAAACCAAAAATATTTAAATCTGTTAGTGAATATCTTTCTAACGAATTTGAAAAATCGAAGTTTCTTAGCGGGAAGCAAAAGCTATGGCCAAATAAATTTTCAGAAAGGTCGCTTTAGAGTTTATATAGCCCGTGAAAATGGCCATTTTGCAAACGAACTCAGAATTCAACGAAACCACTTTTGTTGGATCTGGGATGTCAAATTATTGCTAGGTTTCAAATTTCATAATTTTTGAAGCTAGTATGTGAGTGTGGCAACGGAAAATGTGTTTGGTCGATTTCTATTAAATTGGATCGACCAGAAAAGGGCCATTTTTTAAACGGTCTCAGAATTTGATGAAACTAGTTTTGCTGGGACCGTGTCATCAATACGAAGCTAGAAAATATTTTTCAGGAATTTTTCTAGTTAGTATGTGGCCCCGGTAAATTGAAATGTGCGTTCGAATTCAATATATAGATTTATATTTTGATTTTGACGAAAACTGATCGAAATGATCAAATCAGCTTGCGATACATATGCCATTGTGTTTGGAATGGGGATAATTAGCTATGGACGACAGTCGGTGGGCTTGAGTTTGAGTTCGGATTGAGAAACTAGTATTTTCGGAATTAAATATTAATAAATTTTATATAAATACCCTAGTTTTTTTTACAAAACCCTAGTCCCCGAAGGGAGCCGCTGTCAGCTGCTAATCAAGGGCCGATTTCATCCTCTTTTTAATCCCAATTTAATTTCAATCCGAATAAAATTAAAACCCACCCCTAAAATGATGATCGCAGAGATTTTTATGGGCTTCAGATCCATCCAGATAAGATCTATCATCGTTCAACGTGGTGCTCGATTTTCCTGCTCAAACTCGAGCAGTTCGCACGCCATTTCTAGGTGGTGGACGGGACCGGAACCCTCGTGGTTGCCGGCGATGGAAGAGGGAGTCTCGGCCTCCGACATGGTGCAGGTAGATCGAACTCCGGCTACCCATATTGCAGAGCGACGACATGAATTTAGGGTTGAAGTGGGTTCGATTTTCAGCATGTGTACCTGGAAGAAGACGGTCACGATTTGAATGTAATTAATTTGGCTAAGTATGGTGATTAAAAATTAATCATTGTTTGAATTACATATATTTGGAATGTTAATAACTTTTGATTTTGTCAACAGAATTCGACAATTTATAGTGCGTTGGAATCCTCCAGATGAGAGCTACGCAATGGAACTGACTAGGACCAAAACCGAGCAAATCAGAATTTCAAGAAAATTCAAATCTAAATAGAACTGAACAGAACATAAATTCAAAAATTAAAACCAGTCAAAGTGAGAATTTCTCACCAAAATATTTCTGTACAGTTATTTATTGTATAACTGCATATATGAACTGCTCCCCGTCGTCCGTAGACCATGGACGACTTGTTTGATTGTATTCTATGTGAAAATTGATCGTGATGTGAAATGAAATAAATTGAAATGTGAATGTATATATATGAAATGCAATGGTAAATTATATATATATATATATGATGTGTAAAATGTATATATGAAAGTGAAAACATTGTACATATGAAAAGTGAAAACATTGTATATATGAAAAGTGAAAATAATGTATATATGAAAGTGTAAACAGTGTATATATGAAAAGTGAAAATATCGAATATATTGAAAAGTGAAAATATCGTATATATTGAAAAGTGAAAATAATATATATGAATTGTGAAAACGATATATATATGAATTGTGAAAACGATATATATGAAATGAAAACGATGTATATATGAAATGTGAAAATGATGTATATATGAAATGAAAACGATATATATATATATATGTATATGAAATGTGAAAATGATTTGACTGTTAAAAATATAATTTTTAACATATATATACAATATATAAAATTGTCGTGTATATGGAATATTCAATTTTGATTAGAAATTAAATATGAAATTGAAATCATTTTGAAAACGAACTTAAAACAATTTATAAAATACGTTTTAAAAAAGAAGGAAATCGACGAAATATATATTATATTATATTATATTATATATATATAATATAATGGCCTGAATAGAATGCGCCACGCTGCGGCAGTTCATGAATTTCGACCATTAACTTCAAATGAACATTACGGGAGATCCGACCGTCGGATTCTCCTGAAACAGGGACCATTGGGTTCGTATCGAAAAGAGCTTTCTAACGAATATGATAAACTAGAAATCTAACGGTTGGATTTGGAATTATGTCCAAATCAAATTTGGAAAAGGTTATTGTAAGTGCAGTTCGATGACCGTTGATGGAAATCGACTGTACAGGCCTTGATAAAAAATAACAACAACAAAGCCATATATCCCAAACAAGTTGGGGTTGGCTAGATATGGAACCCAAAAATAAAATAAAAATAAAAGAAATAATAATGATAATAATATATATAAGGGTTTAAAATAACCAAACAGATAAAAGGTTCAATAAAAGTAAAATAAAGTCTAAAATAGTAATGAAAAAAAGTAAAAAGGTTCAACAAAAGTGAAATAAAGTCTTAGAAAACACACTAAAGTTCTGGTACATGGATTGCTAACTTCTATGCCTTCCTATCCACTACCAGCTCTTCAGATATACTCCAATTACGTAAATCTCTCTTTATTATCTCCTCCCATGTCATTTTAGATCGACCTTTACCTCTCTGTGGGCCATCTGTGCGGCCTATAATTCCAACGTGCATAGCCGCATCGTATGGTTTTAAAAATATCAATAATTTGTGTAAAATCATAATAAATGATTTGAAAAGAATTGGGCTGAAAAATCCCATATTTGAAAAGATAAAATTAGATTTTTATCGAAATGAACTAGTTATTAACTAGAATAATAATTTATTTATTTTTAAATAAATAAATTGGATTTGAAATGGTTTAAAAAATAACCAGAATTTCCAATATATGAATTGGAATGGATTTGAATTGAAATTATCTTTGGAATATTTCGAGGTTGGATTTCGTGATTATACAGATATGGTTGTGGGAATTTGAAAGATATATTAATATCATTATTTCCAATACGATATTTGTTGGTTTTAAAATTTGATGTTGAATATAAGGCAATACTATTTTCTATTCAGAGCCTTGTGTTTAATATCAAATTGGATTTGGGGTTTGTCGTGAACTGTGTTTAAATGACATTAGTTCTTTAACCCGCGTAAAAGCAGGATTAATTTCCAAAAAGTTGAACAATCAATATGAAATGATTTTAGAGATGAAACCAATTGGGGTTCGAATAAATCTTTAATTAGATTTGGATAAATGAATGGTGATTAAATTTACCAAAATATGTGATGTGATTAAACCAAATTTACTTAGTTATTGATATTGATTGTGGATGATTGATTGTTTGGATGGTGCTCGACCAGCTTATGAGCGGAATATGCCTTTACATTTAGTATTGGGTTAGGTAAAGATATCTGTGTGCTAACACCTTGTGAAACACTTCACGATTTGACGATAAGGTGTTTAGCGATGTTGTGTTCATTTCAAATTTAATGAATGATTGTGAAATGATATCTTTTTCTTAAGTGAAAAGAAATGTATTCCCAATTTTGGACAGGGAATGTTTTATAAAAATGTTTTATAAAACAGAAAGGATTTTTAGGCCTAAACCCGATATTGTCGAAGAGATTTTGAAATGTATCATGTGTTACATTGTGCTTCATCACATATTTGATTAGTTGCTATTAATGATGTATCTGTTTGGTGGTGGAGAATTTAATCTCTTGCTTAACACCCTTCTTTGAGATGTACGAGCTCAAAGGTTATATGATTAATAGTGACTGATCATATGTGTGAATTACTGATGTGAAGTACTATATTTTGAAAGTACTTGTGATTATTATGTTGTGAAATGATTTTCCCTACTTCGGGATATGTAATGATTTAGTATGTGGCTAAAGATTCGGGTAGCCCTGAGACTAAAAGTATGGGTGAGAGGGCGGTGTATGCTCTCCATGTGTGGGAGGTGCATCGTCGGTGTAGCCTGCTCCTATGTGGGGTAAGTGCACATTTATATATATCGAGTTACGTGGTGCGTACCCTTTGCCTTGTCGATGGGGAGCACGATAATTGGTTGCATACTTGTTTGTATGCATTGTTATGTTTTTGAATTCATATTTCCAGACGATTTGATTTGAGATCCCGAAGTGAAATCTATTTTGATATAGAAAATTAGATATGTATTTCAAATGATTTGAAATAAGAAATCGGGAATAAAATCCAAAGGAATAATTTCTGTAAATTGAATTGGATTTGGAAAATCTAAGTGTGGTGATTAATCTAAATGGTTAGATTGGGATATTGCATGTTGATTGATGCATAGTATATCCATATATCTATATTGATTGTTGTTTATACACTGGCATTCATAGGGGTAAACCCGTTCCGCGTTAGAGGCGTGGTCTCATGATATGCCATATTATTAAATAAGTTAATTATAACAGTTTAGAGTTTCTCACACCAGTCCCATGTCTAACCTGTAGTTTTCTTTTCCCTTGCAAACTCGGGTGCCCCTATTTTCCACATGGGCAGTCGAGTAGTTTTTTTTGCAGATATATAAGCAGGATTTTGGATCGAAGCATAAAGCTGTGCCCAGTGCGTTTATCGTCTTCCGCTGTGTTATTTATTTATTTCCGCTATGCATTGTATTGCATTTATTGTAAAATCATCTTCCGCTGTATTGATTATATTTCGATATACTCTGATATTCTGTACTCTGATGTAACATTATTATGATGTTTATAGAAGTCTTTTGTTATTTGTTTTGATGTGTTGTATACCCAGAGTTAGCGTATGCGGGATTCGAACGGTCTTGGTCGATTTAGCGATCAATTAGGTCCGAGCGAAATCCGTGTCGTTACATTAGTCGTAATAATCAAATGATTATGGAGCTCATGAAGTAATTAAAGGGTTATCACGGTGAAGTAGGCGGTAGTGATCAGAATTGACGTGTTAACCAGGGTAACTAAAATTAAATTAATAACCATAGTTAACTATAAATTATTTTAAATCACTTAAAGTGTTGAAATCGCTATAACCATTTCGTATATGATCAGAAATTGGACGCTACTGGATCCGTTTGGAATGTAATGACGAGATCTACGTTGTAGGGCTGATTTCACGGAGAACAGACCTTCAAGAATTTCATGATAAATCAAACGCTTGTTTGATTCTAAACAAAACGAAATCAGAACTGTCGACGAATAAACAATGTGAGTAAACTTACTAACTCTAACTCGTTTTTATTTTTAAATTTATGGTGTGTGATGGTTGTTTGGATGAATGTTGATAAAATTGGTTAAATAGTTGATATAGTTATACCATTGATCAATTATTAGCGCTATTTACTTTGATTAACGTTGACTGACATCTGTGGATGTAGGGGAAACATGTTGGAGGAATCCAACTGGATTCCTCAACATTTATATTACTGTTTATTCCTTATCGTGATATATGTTGTGATATATATATGTTGTGATATATGTTGTGATATATATATATATACTGTGATTGATTTTGTTATAATGAATCACACTGGCCCTATAATTTTGGTGTTTAATACCATGAAGTATTTTCAAATGTAGGAAAGAAATTTAAAAAGAAAATTTATTTTTGAAATTAGAAATTGAATTTCAAATAGATTTGAAGGTAGAAAACATGTTTAATAGATAAGACAAATAGTTAAAGTTATAAATGATATTTATGGAAGAAGGGAAAATATTTATTATTGGATAATTAGTATTTGACATGAAATAGGTATTTTATTATTGAATGTAAAATCGCTATAAGGTTTTAAAGAGAGATTTTAAATAGAAATTTATTTTTACCAAATAAACTGAGAGGATTAAATTATGATTCAACGTTTTAAAATTTAATGAAGTATTTGTACTGGGATAAATTGAAAAGTGGTAAAGGTTTTGAAACCGTTAATTGTAAATTAGTTTTAATCTTTGCAGCTATAAAAGAAATTGTGAATGATGCTTAGGAATTAGAAATGAGTTTTACTATGGACAAATTTTAGATATAAATTTTAGATGAAATTGGCTTTGAAATGATAAAATCAAATGGATTTGATATATTCCCGGTTAAAGTGAATAATGGTTTATAGCATATATTTGCAAATGAAATATCTCTAAAGGAAATTTAGTTTTAAAATATGAATACAAATTGGAAATTGAGTGAAAAGGGACATGGGTAATCGTTTTAAAAAAACGATGGTTATAAAGGAATTAGGCAAGAGTTTGGAAAAGATAAATTCAAAAGTGAAATTGGAAATTTGAATTAACCTGAAACAGTAGGTAAATTTCGAAGTTTAGAATATAATTGAATATAGATTATTTGAGGGAGAGTTAGTTATTGGAATTCGATTATATCAAATTTTAGGGAAGTAGTTATTTGTACTTTCCGTTTTGAAATCAAATCTATTCATTTATTTATTGAGTTAATAAGTACAAGTTATATTTTTATGTACAAAATATTTGAGAACAATGATTATACGCTAGCGTTTTAAATCTAAACAGCGACTATAATGTTACTATTATCATAAATGTTTTATAAAACTAAACTGTGATTTTAGCGCTGTTGCTATAGTAAATGTTTTGTAAATCTATACAGCGATTTTATTTCTGTCGTTATAATATAAGCCAAATATTTGAGAACAGCGATTGTAAGGCTACCACTATAATCAATATTTTTTTCCATAAAAGAAGTTGATCCTTAAATTGAATCTGAGAGTCGCATAAGCGATGTTTTGATTGAAGACTTAAAGTTGTGAGCTTTGACTATTTCAAAACTGAGAATGTCGTTCAATTTAGGTCTGAGAGGTAATTATACCCCAACTTGGTTGACTTCATGATTGATGGAGGAATGGTTAAGGTTCAATAGTGAAGATTAGCTAGCGATATTTTTAGTTAATAAATGATTAATGGTTTGAGTTATAATAATGATGTTTTATAACATCGCGCTAATTTAAAGGATTTTGAAATGTTTCCCCAAATAAAACGAGAGATATTTTCTATGTGTAGAGAATGAAATGAATTGGTCAACCAGGAATTAAGCAATAAAATATGGAAGTATTTTCGGATATTAATAAAGTATATTTTCTGAATATAGAAAATAAGGAATCGTGAATATATAGAATTGTTTTCTAACTGGAATAAGAGATATTTCTCGAATAAATGAATTAGGATATTGAAAACGTTTTACAAGAATCGAGAGGGAAAATCGAGCTTTGAAATGATAGGAAAGATGGAAATTTGGAATTGAAAACGAAATAAGGATTATATAAATAGGGGCCAGTATTGCTTGATGGTTGATCGGTAGAATTTCCATTTGGAAATAGGGTCATTGGTTGAATGGATGTTCCTTTGATAGTTAAATCACCAACTACCAAAGTTTTGATTTATTTTATACCTTCGTTGTCAATACGGAGAGATCTAGATTAGATTTAATATCTGAAAACCACTCCATATTGGCATAAGCGTTACGAATCAACTTATGTTGAAGAGATTATGAAGACGGACTAAAGTGCAAGGGCTGTTCTGTTAATCCTAGGTAGAAATTGCCTAGGATGGATTAATAGAATGGTGCCTTCGGCTTGTCCAGACCCAGGACAACTTGTAACAACGAGTGTTTGACAGAGTATTTCCAAAGGGACGTTGATTCCTTCAAACGTACGAAGTTGGTGGCAAAGAAGGGAAACTTCTTTAGCCTAACAATCTGAGTACTTTTGTGGGAATAAATTAGTGATTTCCAATGGAACTGACGATATGGCATTCAAAGTGAATGGTGGCCAGATGTTATGGAGGATAATTCAAACCTCAAGCCTCACAACCGGGAATTGACAAAAATCAGGCAGGCAGCGTGGCTATGTGGGTCGCTCCTATTAGGATGTATAATCTCCTATCTAGAGAAATTCCAATTCCTTCTTTAATCTATCGATGTTGTCCCTTTCGGGAAACGGTTGCTGATCCCAATCGTTGGTGATATACATTCGATACACTCAAGAGAAATGAGTGGTCGGTCATGTGTGGGTCGGGTTGCAAGACATTCTTGTTGAACCCCAGTGTATCCCCTCTAGAGTACACTAATCGGAAGGCGGTTCATACCTTGTCATGTTGGAAATCCATTCTCCAATAAGTGCCCTGTGGTTTTTGATTTTATATTATATATGGAGCATGAGATGCAAGCGTTCCGCTAGATTTCTATTTATTTGATTTAGACACCATTATAATATCATCATATTTTGATATCAAAATGTTTTCGGTTATCGTAAGGTAAAAACTATCCGTGTTTATGTGTGGATCGGTCTTACGATTATCTTTTCTTTCAAAAGGATTTTTAAAAGTTAAACTAATGGTTGGAGTTTACTCACACCAGTCCCATGACTGACCCAGAGTTTATTTTGTTTGTTTTCCCTAAACTCTTGGGTGCCCAAATTTGTACGGGCAGTTAAGTAGTAGGGATTTTACATATTCACTTGGAGGAGTTTGAAGCAGGAGGCTTCATCAGTTAGCTATAGACTATCATATTTTCCGCTGAGTATTGTGTTGTATCTGGAAACATGTGTTTATAACTGTTCTAGAGATAACTGTTGTGCTTTGATGATGGTATGTATACAAAGTTACTGATTTGTATTTCAAAGTTTATGTTATCTAATATATTTTATTCGTTCCGTTGTGAGTTTGTGATCTTCATTTTCTTCTATTCTAATATTTCTTTCTTTCTATTTATCATCCTCTAACTTCTTTCTAATAATGATTCGTATTTTTGTGTAATTTGGGTTGGACGTGTGGTGTTATTAATCGACTCCAAGAGTATGGAAATTCGGGCCATTACTACAAGTATTTTCCTTTATATTTGTTTTTACAAATATTTTCCTTTATATTTTTTTTACAAATATTTTCCTTTTCAACTTTTTGATTTTATAATTATTTCCTTTTATAAAATCCTTTTCCTTTTACATATAAAATCCATTGATTTTATATAAATAATTTATTTTCAAAATATACTTTGAAAATCCCCTTTTTACATCCTAGTATTTCTTACGGTATTTAAAATGCCAAATAACCATGATCGATATCATACAAACACACATAATCAACAACAAATTTTATATCACATCATATATTACAATATATGAAAAATAGTAAAATAAATGTTGAGGGATCCAGTTGGATCCCTCCAACTTGTGTCCCTGCATCATAGATGTTAAACAACATAATTAACATCGATTTCATTTCACTATGAAATATTACGCTAAACAGAATCAATATTTGATTAACGATTTATATATATATATATATATATATCGTTATCTATATTTCCAACCAATACATAAGCAATTCGACCAAACAGTTAACACACAACAATTAACAGATAATTATCAGTTCGAAAATATGTTATAAAAATATAACTGTTCAGAGTTGGTGAGTTTTGCTCACATTGGACGATCATCGTTAATAACGATAACCATCGCTTGATTCAGATGGACAATTTATTTTGCTATAAATTGTAACGAGCTCCGATGGACTTCCAGTCAGTTCCATCGTGTAGTGTATACGATCCTAAAGGATCTTGTTTTGTCAGATTCCATAAACATACAAATAAGATATGATAAATCAAAGTTAATACATTCTTTATTTTAATTTAAATCAAATTTTAAACCCTTACATGGGCTTTACCGTTCAAATAGGCCCATACTACACCCTTAAGCCCAAACCCGCCAACTCCTTTCTCCCTCGTCGAACTACAGTGGCTTCACAGCCATTACCACTGGTTCCTAACTCCACCGCGCCTTCAACACAACATGATATCCAAAACAAAACCCACCATTTCATTGCTCATCTCATCCTCTTCCTCTCCATCACCTCAAACACGAACCCGACATTCCCCCTTTGATTTTGACTTCGAGCTTCAAATGCTCGGCTATAGGAACTTGCGAAATGTTTTATCACCGATCCCTCCAAGAGATTGTACGTAGGAGCTAATCGATCCTCCGAATCCAAAAATGATGGTAAAAACATGAATCGAAGCTCCAGTCTCATCAAAACTTGAACCCTAGCATCACCGTAAGAATACGACCTCGACCCAACAACGATCGAGCTGAATAAAAACCATCCTTGATCGAAGCATAGATTGATTTGAGTCCAAATACATACACATTTCGATTTATAGTAAATTGTTTTGATTTCTTCTGATTTATGAAAGAGGATTTTTCCACGTTGGAAGAAAGAACAGAGGCGGCTTGATGTTTTTGATTGTGAGAATGAATTTAGTTAGGTTAGAAAACTTATAGGATTATTTATAGGAGATAGGAGGAGATATTTTCTTTGTTAATTTAAGAACGAGGAGCTTCCACGTTTTAAAGAAGGGAGGAGAAAGAAATTGCTGGCTGAGAAAACGTTGAAGCGTGGCCTTCTTTTTTTTCATTTATGGAAGAAGGGACGTGGCCTAGTTTAGGTCCATAAATAAGTTACAATTTTATTTTATTAATTTATATAGTTACGTACTGAAAACACCATCGTGATGAGCTAGGTGTCCCGACTCCAGAAATATAATAATATCGGTAGGTTAACCTATATTGTGAAACCCAAAAATATTGATATAGGGTGCACAATACTCCAAAATAAAAAGTGCTTATTTTTCAAAATAAAAATTACAGTAAATTTCTAAAAATTAAACTATAGCTACACGTCAAAGGGTTTGTCCAAATTCGAAACCATTATTTAATTGTAATAAAATATATCATTATGGCCTATAACGATTTTACAGCGACCATTCTGGAAATTTGATTTGGACATAACTTACAATCTATAACACGAAATCTCGTTTTTCTCTTTCATTAGAAAAATATAGTTTAACAGATCTATACGTTTCTTTTTTCATAGAAATCCGGCTTAAAACAGGTTCTGTATATCCAATAGAAGTTCAAATTGCCAAATTACGAACTGCCATACTATTTCAAGCTCGATTATAATTATAATATAATTTATACGTTCAAACTGTCGTTCAAATAATATATTTGTTATTCTAATTCAAATTCTAAACTGAATTATATATTTTGAATTGCCCAGTTCACACCGTATTGCCATTTCAGCTAATTCTGATTATTTCAGAATTAAATATATTATTTAATTATTATATTAATTAAATATTCACTATTATTTAATTCAACAACCATTTTCACTATTTGAATAATTAAATAAATTAAATATATATCGCTGAAGATACAGGTCGTTATAGTATCCAATAACCTGAACCTGTACGACCCGGTCTAACCTGAGCATTACAAACGACCTGCCAGTCTGGTGAACTAGTGTGAGAAAAACACACTAAGTTCGAAAACATCACAACTTCATTTTAAAGTCGAATCTTATCGAAAGAAATTGATAATCGTATGACCAAATCCACACATAAATACAAACGGTTTTTACCTTATGATAACCCAAAACAGTTTTTGAAATCAATATCTTTTCTGATATTATAATAATGTCTAAATACAAATAAACAACAATCTAGCAGAATGCTTGCATCTCAGCTCTACATATATAGTATACAATCAAAACCACTGGGGCTTATTGGAGAATGGATTTCCTGGCAAGGTATGGGACCACCTTCTAACAATGTATCTCTGGAGATGAATATATTGGGGATTCAACAAGAACATCTTGCAACCCCGGCTAAACATGTCCGACCCCTCACTTCGCTTGAGAGTACCGAATATATCATTACCAAGGTTGGGGGCCAACCAACTGAACCGATAGCATATGAATAAAATAAAGTGACAACCGAAGGCATTTGATTTCACCAGATCAGGTAATGATATACCCTTTTGATGGGTGTGACCCACATAGCTGAAAATGTGTGAGTGTACTTGCCGAGTATAATACACACAAGGATCGTGTAATTATGACAAACAATATTCAAGTATAAAGTAATAACTATTCGCAGATAAGTAAATATAGTAAATGCAGTAAAAAGGAAAAATCACACCAGAGATTTTTATACTGGTTCGGAGCACCGTCCTACGTCCAGTCCCAAACCTCTCTCTGGATTTTCACTAACAACCTCACTTTACCCGGAGGAACATGCATACAACACTACTTGATTTACGGGCCACAAGCTTACCCACTTGATTTCACGGGCTACAAGCTTACCCACTTAATTTCACGGGCTACAAGCTTACCCACACAGGAAAATTACAAGAGTTTGACTTTTGAATGTGTTCTTGCTTCAACACTGATTAGTCAACGTTTGAGTACACCCTTCCTATAATCTTATCCTCAAATATGATTTGATGTATGTGAAGATTTGGAAGTAGATTATCATATTGAATCACAAGAATATTAAATAAGCTTGGAGATTCAAACAATAGAATATTGAATAAGAGTGCTTTTCGAAGGCCAAATAGAATGCAAAATAGATTAGAGAATAGAGAGTGAAATTCAGTGATTTGAAAGTATGATTTCAAGTCTATTTATAGTGTAGAATCGTTGCATTCCTTTATGAAGAGTTTCTACAAACGATTGCTTCCGTTTCCATTGAAAATTGAAGAGAAAACTCTTGATGAATGGAAGCAACCCTTCATAAAAAAGCTTGCTGTTCGGAACCGGTCGACTAGTTGAAAATCACCGGTCGTCTGGTTAAGTTTCTGGAAATTTAAAGAATCAAAAAAATAGCCGTTATGTGCAAACACAGTAAAACCGGTCGGCCGGTCCCTTTTTGGGCGGTCGACCGTTTTCTGGCTATGGATCGGAGGACCTCGATCCATAGTCTATATCACTCTGCACTCTTTCCCGGTTGGAGCCTGGACCGTTTGGTCTTTTTCTGTGACTTTTCAATTCCTCAAATATACAGATTTCAGCAACGAAGATATGATATTGTTTTGTGCATTCGTGTTATACTTTGAGGATAGATTTTAACATATTTCTAACATGACTCAAAGTAAAAAAAACTTTATCTTTATGAAATGATCTTCTCTGCACCTTTATATGTTGGCATCGATCAAAATCTTGTCTCAACATTCTCCCCCTTTTTGGTTGATGACAACACCTTGGATTTTCTCCCTCTAAATATAAAGCTCCCCCGGAATTTATGCAACATTTGTTAGTTCATAATATAAATAATCTTACCTTTTGATTCCTGCATTAACAAATGTTAGCATACATATACTATTATCGTGCTAAGCACATAATTTTAAATGATAGTATATGTAATATGAATAATATGTATCATCATAAGAGAAAATATTTCTCCCCCTTTGTCATCGATTAAAAAGAATAAATACCATAATAAGCACAGTAATCGAGAGTAGTAGAGAATACAAATAATTATAGCACCTTTAGGGGATATTGAATCATGTGATTTTTTTTTGATAAGCTGAGTTTTCAACGATATTTAGAGATGTCGAATAACCTTCTCTTTATTGTGGTGTACCTGCAAAAAATATAAGATATATAGTTTTGGTACCCACTTGCTTTGTTTGGGTCCATGGGTTAGATGGAAGGTAACCATACCCAAGAGAGTTTAATGGAACCTTTAAAGATAAAATTTTCATTATTAACCACTGAATCAAAATAATCATCAATATATTTTTCTCTGTTTTTCCAACTTATAGGAACCCAAATACTTAAGTAATCTCTAGTGATATTCCTATTCATACTTCTTTATTTATTATAAATACCGCTAATCATAGAAGTATCCGAATTCCTATAATAATTGGGTTTTGGTTATGTATTAGTACTAGCAGTGATATTCTTATTGTACATAAAAGCATATCTAGTACTATTTCTATGATTATTATATCCTATACCACGTTTGTCATGTAAAGGTCGAGATCTAGATAAAATCGTGTTTAAATCATTTTGACCTTTATTAAATTTCGCGAATTTATTTGTACATTTGATTCCACAGTCGCGATTGATATTTTCAAAAGAAACATTGCTATTAATACCCTTATTTAATTCAGAATTCTTCCTTTTTAAAGTCCTATTCTCATTTTCGGGACAACTAATTTGAGATTCTTAATTATATAAAGATGATTTTAATTTTTCAACATTTTCTTTTGATTCAGAGATTGCTTTTTGCAAAATATTATTATTCACCTTTAAAATCTCATGTTCTTTAGATAATTCTAAATTCTTTTCAGTTAAAGCTCCATTCTCTTTTTCAAGAGACGAAATTAAAGAAGTAGAATTATTTACAGAATCTTCTAATGATTTATTTCTATTTTGCAAAAGATCGATTTCCTTTAAAAGAACATTGTTTTTATCTTCTAGTCGCTCATTTTCTTTTTGAAGGAATTCTTTTTGAGAAACAATGTAACAACCCGTATTTTGATAAAGTGTTATAACTATAAATCAAGGCAGAATTAATTTATAAAATGAGAATCAAGGGAAACGGGTTATGCCATTACGTTCGTCTCGAAATTCTTCTTGGAAACGAGTCCGAGTTTTCGAAAATCAGAGTCTGTATGACCAAGTTATGACCCTTCGAATTTTTCAGAAAATTTCAAGTTCAAAACAGCTCAGAATTCGAATTCAAATTTCGAATTCAAACCACAGAACAGACTGGGCGGGAAATTTCCCGCCCAGGACCAGGTCGACCTGGGGGTCGACCATAGAGTCGACCTGCTCAGGACCAGGTCGACCATAGTGTCGACCTGGGGGTCGACCCGGTGGCCGAGCCCACTTTTGAAGCTGGATTCACTTTGATGTTTCTGGCCTCGTTTCTGTCTACATTCGTTGACCTGACCCTATATAAACAGCCCCTAACACTAGTCTCTCTACACAAAATTCTCTCTGATCTTATGCTTCTCTAATTCTGATTTAAAATTCAGAAAAAGGGACTACTTCTTCTACGTCGAAACTACGTTAAGAGAATTGCTGATTTGGGGATTTCTGTTAGGACTCGATTAAGCATATAAAGATTCAACATCGACTTTCTTTTTCTAATTCTCGAACCACGATCTATAAGCCCCGGTTACTTTTAGATTTAAACTGTAAACGTAATATGAATATGTTGTAAATTGAAATTGGACCTGTGTATGATGACTGTTTTACATCCATTCTTGTTCATCTTGGATCTTGACTTTTGGGTATATTACTATGACATTGATTTGGGGCCTATTCATGTTGTAAATCAAAAAGAAAAACCCCTCATATTATCATGCCTGCAATGTTGAATCTGCTATTAGTCATAAGTTTATTACTATCACCTTATGTCAACCGTTACCATGACTATCACCTTATGTCAACTGTTATCTTGACTAGTACCTTATTTTGCTAGATTTGGAATCTTTATGTTTGAGGCCGATATTCCATATGCCAGTAATGTTATAATCATTTATCTCAAGTTATACCATGCTATGCTAGTAATCACTTTTGCCACCTTATACCCGTCCCTTTTTATGTTATTCCCGAATTAGATTTATTTGTATCGATTCGAGTTTACGTGCGATGGGAATACGGTTTGGGTAGATTAGGTAAAACATGAATTGGCTTTGAACTTGAACATGAACGTTGTTATAACTTGAACCTGGATATGGACATGAACTTGACACAATTTGACATGAAACATGACCTGAAAACTTGACATGAATTTAGACTCGAAACCTGAATCTGGACATGACACATAGAATGAATTTGAAAATGGACAACTCGAGGTTGGGTTGAGTTTGCAGTGTAAATCTGCCCGGAACCGTCCGGCAAATCCACTGACTGCAAACAATAGGATCCAATGTGGGTAGTTGGTCATATCACACGTAAAACCCGAGGTTAGACTATGTTGTGGTGTAAATCTGCCCGGAACCGCCCGGCAAATCTAGTGACCACAACAATTAGTCTAATGTGAGAGGTTGGGGTGCATTAATGAGTTAATGCCAATGATAGGGTTAAGTCATGAACCACTTGAATATAATTAACCAATTTGACATGATGATTTGATAGGGTTAAGTCATGAACCGCTTGAACACACTTAACCAACTTGATACATGATTTGGATAGGGTTAAGTCACGAATTTGAATGACAAAACTTAACCCATTAGAAACCCTAGTTACGCGGTCCTTTTCAGCAATAACCCAATTAGATGTATCACGATACCCTGGGACTAGGCAGGGTGGGGCATGATTACTGGGCTGATTGTAAGCGACCAGAACGACGGCTAAGTAGGTGCGCCATTGTAGGTTCAGGCGGACTATGGTCGTGCACGTAGTCCGGAGTTGAAAAAGCAGGCATTGGGCACCAGTAGGTTTACACTATGCGTGCTTGATTCTTGTCGGTGGTTGGCACCATAGGGCTTGATACACCCTATAGTGGACCTAGCACAGGTGACTACATTTTAGGATAGGGCCGTATGACACAGAAACATGACAAGCTAGAACTTGTAGGGAGTCGATCAATTAATAGATCGTACCGTAGGACCCCGTGATGGGTCACTTCATGATATTGGGCCAAGGAATCATCTCATGGTTAATACTTGACATGGGTTAAGATACTAGTACAGTGGGTGCAGCAAATCTTGAATATGCGATGCTAGACTTGACTTATCTTGTTATCTTAATTATCATACCAGTCCTATTATCATCCTTATGTTTAATTCCAGTTTTCACATGTCATGTTACCTTTACTAGTTTTTATACTGAAAGTCACTAGGGCTTACCAGTCTTATGACTGACCCTTTTTCTTTCGCCTCTTTTTCTTTCGTTCCCCCCAGGTTCTCAGGGAGGAAACACTAGCTCTTAACTTGGATTTAGCTTGCTTTCTGTCAGCTCATGTACGGTTTGGTCTTGAGCTATGCTATGGCTGCATTTCTGTTATTTATGGGGAATAATTTACTTTTGTTATCTTAAGTTTATGCTTCTTTATTTGGAACTTGATGTAATGGAATAATTTGTACCTTGGATATATGGGGTTTTGACTCTTTTCTTGAAAGTAATAAAAATTTGGTTTTTAATTTCTACTGCTGCTTTATTTATGTTCTGCCTTGTGATATCTCTATGTATGTTTACCTAGATAATACTCTACCAAAACTAGTCCATTCCCTTTGTGAGTGACCCTAGCGGAAGTGGGGTGTTACACTTGGTATCAGAGCAGAAGGTTACCAAACGAGACAAAAGTTTTAAAAGCCTTCTAAAACTATTATCCAAAACCGTATATAAAGAAGCATTTTTTTCAATAAAAGTTTTATGTTTAAAAAGGCTATTCCCCAAAAGCCATTAGCACTTTCCTTTGTTTCCTCATTTGAATCTTTTTCTTTTCATTTTTCAGCATGTCTGATCTTAACCTTCCTGAGGGAGTACCCGTACCTGGATGGTTCCGAAGGTACTTAGAAGCTAGGGCCAACATCGCAAGCCCTGCAGACATCCCTCCTCCTCCTCCCCCAGTGGCCGCGGTTCCTCCTCCTCCTGGTACTTCCTTTGCCAAAATAGGCAAAGACTTTAAAGCAATGGGCGGCAAGAACTTCGTTGGAACTGAAACTTTTGTTGAGGCACGAAACTGGCTAAAGGAGATGGAAGACTTGTTTATTATCTTTGATGTGGAGGATCATAAGAAAGTTCAGTTGGCAACATGGTTGTTGAAAGAGGAAGCTGCATTTTGGTGGGAAGTCACCAACACTACCAGGCCAGTTGAGACTTGGGCAGACTTTAGAGAGAGGTTTGGGCTTAAATTCTTATCGTCAACAGAAGAGAACCTTTAGATGGAGAGGTTCCTAGCACTCAAGCAAGGGGACATGTCTGTTAGGGAGTACGTTAATAAGTTTAATCAGCTTGCTCGGTTCGGTTTGGATTTGGTCAACATAGCCCAGAAAAAGGCTGTATGCTTTGCTCAAGAACTGAACGAGCCACTACACAGTTTGGCCATAACTCATATACCCATGGGGGAGACCTTTGAAAGCTTGGTGGATATGGCTCTACTTCGTGAGGAAGACAAGAATAGCAAGAAGGAGGTTAAGCCTAATGAGACTTAGAATAAGAAAGTAAACTTTAAGAAGGGAGGCAACAAGAATAACAAGAATAACAAGGGCAACAACAACAATAATAACAAGGCACGTGAGACAAGGAAGTGTAACTTTTGTGGTATTACGGGACATCTAGCTAAAGACTGTAGAAAGAAGAAGAGAAAGCTGGGTGAATGCTTTCATTGTAGAGATACTGGACACATCAGCAAGGATTGCCCTAAGAAGCAAGGACAGGGGCAAGGGCAGACCCAGTGAGCAGGACCTTCTGGAAGGCAGTTGCATGCTCTCAACACCACTCCATCTCTTGACCGAGGTAGTAATATTTTCGTAGAAAGCCTTGTCTACATTTCTGACTTTCATGTTCGATCCTTATTTGACTGTGGCGCATCGCATACTTTTATTTCTTCTGATATTGTTGAAAATTTGCACCTGAGTACTAGTCTGGTCGAGGATCCCGTTATAGTTTCAAATCCAATTGGGGGCTCCGCCCATTTATCTATGATGTGTGTGGATTTGAGGATCTCTATCTTAAGCGTAGAATTCACGTGTAATGCTTATGTTCTCGGATTTATGGGATACAGTTTGATCCTAGGTATGGATTGGCTGTCCGATTATAGAGCCATTCTTGATTGTGAACGAAGGGTAGTGCGGCTCATGACTCGCCTTGGTAATACCCTTGAAATTTCTTGTAACCCTAAGGGTCCGGTCATGTTGTGTTATCTTGAATCTCTTGACTCGTCTGTCGATAATTTGCAATCTGTAAGAGTGGTCCGAGAATATCTAGATGTCTTTGATGAGGTGAGGGGGTTACCTCCTAAACGCGAGATAGACTTCCGAATTTTTCTTGTTGATAATGCCAAGCCAGTTTTATTGCCCGTTAGGCACATGGCCCCGCGAGAAAGAAGAAAGCTCAGTAAACAAGTTAAGGAGTTGCTTGAGAAAAATTTCATAAGATGAATCATTTCTGAATGGGGTGCTCCAGTGGTATTCGCTACTAAGGCGGATGGTTCGCTTCGTCTATGCGTAGATTATCGTGAGTTAAACAAGCTAACTACGAAAAATAGGCACCCACTACCAAGAATCAACGATTTGTTTGACCAGCTTGTGGGAGCATCTGTTTTCTTTCAACTCGATCTAGCCACATGGTTCCATCAGCTTAGAGTGGCTGAGGATAGCATTGACAAAACTGCGTTTAGGACTCCAGATGGGTTCCTCGAATGGCTCGTCATGCCGTTTGGGTTTACGAATGCACCCGCGTACTTTGTAGATTTGATGAGTAGGGTGTTTCGGGAGTTCCTTAACAAGTTTGTGGTAGTTTTCGTAGATGATATTTTGATCCTCTCAAAGGATGAAGAAGAGCATGCTAGACTTCTCAAGGAAGTATGGAAACGCTTAGAGCACACCAGTTAAAGGCTAAGTTCTCCAAATGCCATTTTTGGAGGAAGGAAGTTCGGTTTCTTGGACATGTAGTTTCTAAACAAGGCATAGCCGTGGACCCCGCAAAGGTAGTTGCGGTACAAGACTGGAAAATTCCTAAGAATGCAACGGAGGTGAGGAGCTTTCTCGGTTTGGCGGGCTACTACAGGAAGTTCATTAAGGACTTCGCTAAGATTTCAGCCCCTCTTACTAAGTTAACAAAGAAAAACCTAGCTTTTGCATGGGACATAGAGTGTGACGTTGCTTTTCAGAGACTCAAGAGAGCCCTCACCACAGCTCCAGTTTTGGCATTACCTGACGAGGCAAGGTGTTTACTGTGTACACAGATGCGTGCGACACAGGATTAGGCGCTGTCCTAATGCAAGATGGAAGAGTAATATGCTACGGGGGCAGACAACTTAAAGTTCATGAGAAAAACTATCCAACGCATGACTTGGAGTTGGCCGTGATTGTTTTTGCGCTTATAGCTTGGCGCCATTATCTTCTAGGGGAGATTTTCGAGCTGTATACCGACCACAAATCGCTTAAGTACCTCTTCTCATAGAAAGATTTGAATCTGAGACAACAGAGGTGGATGGAATTCTTGGCATCATATGACTTCGATATAGCTTATACCCCTGGCAAGTGTAACGTGGTGGCGGACGCGCTAAGTAGAAAAAGGTTGACTTTGAGCCCCTTGTTTGTTGAAAGGAAAAGCCTTGAGTTTATAGCAACCTTTGATTTTACCCCTGTTGTTGGGTCATTGACTGCTATGTTAGCATCTCTTGAGTTAAGACCTACACTTTTAGATCAAGTAGGGACTTCACAGAAGTAAGACCCACAAATAGTCGAAATCATGGACAAACTGATTAGTGGTGAGATGTCAAGTCACCTCAGTAGGTATGCCATAGATGACAAGGGATGGCTAAGGCACGATGGAAGGCTAGTGTACCACAAGTGGGAGACCTAGTAAGAAAAGTCCTTGAAGAGGCGCATCACTCGAAGATGACCATACATCCTGGAGGGGATAAGATGTACAGAGATATGAAACGCATTTTCTTTTGGGCTGGAATGAAAAAGGACGTGGCAGAGTTTGTTTCGAAGTGCATGGTGTGCCAACAAGTAAAGGCCGAGTCGAAGAAGCCCAGTGGGCTATTACATCCTTTGGAGGTTCCGCAATGGAAATGGGAGAGTATCTCGATGGATTTCATGGATGGACTGCCTAGGTCAAGGAAGGGAAATACTAGCATATGGGTCATAGTTGATAGACTCATGAAAAGTGCTCACTTCATTCCGGTGAAAATCAAGAGGACCGCATCATGGCTAGCGTCTATTTACCATCGAGAGGTAGTACGGTTACATGGAGTTCCTTCTAGTATAGTTAGTGATCGTGACCCGATTTTCACTAGGCAGTTTTGGAATAGTCTGCAAGAAGCAATGGGTACACGACTGAGTTTAAGCATGACCTATCACCCACAAAAGGATGGACAAACCGAAAGGGTAAATAGGGTACTAGAAGATCTCCTGAGGCTATGCATTCTTGACTTTGGTGGTACTTGGGAAGACCATCTTCCTCTCGTGGAGTTTGCATATAATAATAGTTATCAAGCTAGCATCGGAATGGCACCGTTCGAAGCCCTGTATGGAAGACCATGCAAATCGCCAACTTGTTGGTGGGAGACGACAGATAGGCTTATACTTGGGCCCGACATGATAAGGGACAATTTTGAGAAGGTTGAGTTGATACGAAGACGGATAAAAACGGCCCAAGATAGACAGAAATCTTATGCGGACAAGAGAAGGACAGACTTAAAGTTCGAAGTCGGAGATATGGTCTTTATAAAAGTTTCTCTGTTACGCAATGTAGTTCGTTTTGGAGCGGTTGGAAAGCTAGCACCAAGGGTCGTTGGACCGTTCCCTATCACTGAGAGGGTTGGGTGGATGGCCTATAAGGTAGAATTACCCGAGAGGCTGGATGGAGTACACAATGTCTTTCATGTCTCGCATCTCCGAAAGTGCTTACATGAATCAGCCGAAGTGGTTGAGCCAAGCATCCTTGAAGGCATAGAAGTGGAAAAAGAAGCAACATTGAGGCGAGTTCCGATTCGTATCTTAGGAACGGAGATCAAGAAGCTAAGGAATCGAGAAGTCAAGCTAGTTAAAGTTCAGTGGAGTAAAGCCCAAGAAGACGCAACTTGGGAAATCGAAAAGAAGATACGCGCGCTTTACTCATATCTTTTTGAGGGTACATTGTCGATCTCTTTTTCCTATAAACTTAAAAAAAAAACTTTTCGTATCATGCTTCTACTACCTACGTTTGTCTTGTTATCTTCTCAAACTTATCTTGAGAACCTTAGGTAGAACCCTATGGATATAAACGTGTGATTGAAACACGTTGTGGTTGATGTTTGCAAATAGTTGCAAGTGTTTGCAAGTTATTGCTAGTGGATGCATGACACACATTAGGCACTAGATCGGCTCTATCACATTTTCATGTTGCATATGCATGAGTGCTTATACTTGTACATGGATGGAACTTGTTATGTTATCACGTGGATGTTGCAAATGAATGAATGTTTGTGCACTCATGTAGAGATTATAAAGTATGTTAGGAATTTTGCATACATGATGGATTCATTACAGTAACATATATTGCATTAAGGAGGTCTACTGAATCAGTAACCGCCTGATCTTTTGCATTAGATAAGTACATATACACATGCTTTCTGCATATGTTCATACAGCACTAGAAACCTTTTAAGGACAATGGTTGCTTGTGGATGATGTTTTAAGTAGATGGATGATGGATGGTAGGACACATCCTCCCTAACTTAGAGATTTCGGGGACGAAATCCTTTAAGGAGGGAGAATGTAACAACCTGTATTTTGATAACATGTTATAACTATAAATCAAGGCAGAATTAATTTTTAAAATGATAATCAAGGGAAAAGGGTTACGCCATTGCGTTCGTCTCGAAATTCTGCTTGGAAACGAGTCCGATTTTCAAAAATCGGAGTCTGTATGACCAAGTTATGCCCCTTCGAAGTTTTCAGAAAATTTCAAGATTAAAACAGCACAGAATTCGAATTCAAATTTCGAATTCAAACCACAGAACAGACTGGGCGGGAAATTTCCCGCCCAAGACCAGGTCAACCTAGGGTTCGACCATAGAGTCGACCTGCCCAGGACCAGGTCGACCATAGTGTCGACCTGGGGGTCGACCCGGTGGCCGAGACCACTTTTGAAGCTGGATTCACTTTGATGTTTCTGGCCTTGTTTCTGTCTACATTCGTTGACCTGACCCTATATAAACAGCCCCTAACACTAGTCTCTCTACACAAAATTCTCTCTGACCTTATGCTGCACTAATTCTGGTTGAAAAGTTAGAAAAAGGGACTACTTCTTCTACATCGAAACTACGTTAAGAGAATTGCTGATTTGGGGATTTCTGTTAGGACTCGACTAAGCATATAAAGATTCAACATCGAATTTCTTTTTCTAATTCTCGAACCACGATCTGTAAGACCCAGTTACTTTTAGATTTAAACTGTAAACGTAATATGAATATGTTGTAAATTGAAATTGGACCTGTGTATGATGACTGTTTTACATCCATTCTTGTTCATCTTGGATCTTGACTTTTGGGTATATTACTATGACATTGATTTGGGGCCTATTCATGTTGTAAATCAAAAAGAAAAACCCCTCATATTGTCATGCCTAAAATGTTGAATCTGCTATTAGTCACAAGTTTATGACTATCACCTTATGTCAACCGTTACCATGACTATCACCTTATGTCAACTGTTATCTTGACTAGTACCTTATTTTGCTAGATTTGGAATCTTTATGTTTGAGGCCGATATTCCATATGCCAGTAATGTTATAATCATTTATCTTAATTTATACCATGCTATGTTAGTAATCACTTTTTCCACCTTATACCCGTCCCTTTTTATGTTATTCCCTAATTAGATTTATTTGTATCGATTCGAGTTTACATGCGATGGGAAGACGGTTTGGGTAGATTAGGTAAAACATGAATTGGCTTTGAACTTGAACATGAACGTTGTTATAATTTGAACCTGGATATGGACATGAACTTGACACGATTTGACATGAAACATGACCTGAAAACTTGACATGAAATTAGACTCGAAACCTGAATCTGGACATAACACTTAGAATGAATTTGAAAATGGCCAACTCGAGGTTGGGTTGAGTTTGCGGTGTAAATCTGCCCGGAACCGCCCGGCAAATCCAGTGACTGCAAACAATAGGATCCAATGTGGGTATTTGGTCATACCGCACGTAAAACCCGAGGTTAGACTATTTTGTGGTGTAAATCTGCCCGGAACCGCCCGACAAATCCAGTGACCACAACAATTAGTCTAATGTGAGAGGTTGGGGTGCATTAATGAATTAATGCCACATGATAGGGTTAAGTCATGAACCACTTGAATATACTTAACCAATTTGACACAATGATTTGATAGGGTTAAGTCATGAATCGCTTGAACACACTTAACCAACCTGATACATGATTTGGATAGGGTTAAGTCACGAATTTGAATGACAACACTTAACCCATTAGAAACCCTAGTTACGCGGTCCTTTTCAGCAGTAACCCACTTAGATGTATCACGATACCCTAGGACTAGGCAGGGTGGGGCACGATTACTGGGCTGATTGTAAGCGACTAGAACGATGGCTAAGTAGGTGCGCCATTGTAGGTTCAGGCGGATTATGGTCGTGCATGTAGTCCGGAGTTGAAAAGTAGGCATTGGGCACCAGTAGGTTTACACTGTGCGTGCTTGATTCGTGTCGGTGGTTGGCACCATAGGGCTTGATACACCCTATGATGGACCTAGCACAGGTGACTACATTTCAGGATAGGGCCATATGACACAGACACATGACGAGCTAGAACTTGTATGGAGCCGATCGATTAATAGATCGTACCGTAGGACCCCGTGATGGGTCACTTCATGATATTGGGCTAAGGAATCATCTCATGGTTAATACTTGACATGGTTTAAGATAGTACAGTGGGTGCAGCGAATCTTGAATATGTGATGCTAGACTTGACTTATCTTGTTATCTTAATTATCATGCCAGTCCTATTATCATCCTTATATTTAATTCCAGTTTTCACATGTCATGCTACCTTTACTAGTTTTTATACTGAAAGTCACTAGGGCTTACCAGTCTTATGACTGACCCTTTTTCTTTCGCCTCGTTTTCTTTCGTTCCCCCTCCCCAGTTTCTCAGGGAGGAAACACTAGCTCTTAGCTTGGATTTAGCTTGCTTTCTGTCAGCTCATGTACGGTTTGGTCTTGAGCTATGCTATGGATGCATTTCTGTTATTTATAGGGAATAATTTACTTTTGTTATCTTAAGTTTATGCTTCTTTATTTGGAACTTGATGTAATGGAATAATTTGTACCTTGGATATATGTGGTTTTGACTCTTTTCTTGAAAGTAATAAAAATTTAGTTTTTAATTTCTACTGCTGCTTTATTTATGTTCTGCCTTGTGATATCTCTGTGTATGTTTACCTAGATAATACTCCACCAGAACTAGTGCATTCCCTTTGTGAGTGACCCTAGCGGAAGTGGGGTGTTACAAACAAGCTCTTCTAAGGTATTTTCAAAACGATTGGCTTGTTTTACCAAACGATTGTTTTCTACTTTTAATTTGGAATTTTGTTGCTTGTAATTTTTTGACATAGCTAAAACGACTGCATTGAGTTTCAATAATTTTTCACGGTCTAACAAAAGATCTTTATATAATGAATCTATACATACGGATTGTGATCTGACTTTAGCCATGAGACACTTGTTTCCTTGCTCTCCTGATTCTGCTTTGTTGCTCTTCCATTTTCTAATTCCCTGACTAGATTTTTTTTATAGCCATTTGTTCTAGGATGTTGTTACGATCTCTAGAACGCCAGGCTCCGATACCAATTGAAAGTGTGTGCGTGTACTTGCCGAGTATAATACACACAAGGATCGTGTAATTATGACATACAATATTCAAGTATAAATTAATAACTATTCGCAGATAAGTAAATATAGTAAATGCAGTAAAAAGGAAAAATCACACCAGGGATTTTTATATTGGTTCGGAGCACCGTCCTACGTCCAGTCCCAGACCTCTCTCTGGATTTTCACTAACAACCTCACTTTACCCGGAGGAACAGGTATACAACACTACTTGTTTTGCGGGCCACAAGCTTGCCACTTGATTTCGTGGGCTACAAGCTTACCCACTTGATTTCACGGGCTACAAGCTTACCCACACAGGACAATTACAAGAGTTTGACTTTTGAATGTGTTCTTGCTTCAACACTGATTATTCAACGTTTGAGTACACCCTTCCTATAATCTTATCCTCAAATATGATTTGATGTTTGTGAAGATTTGGAAGTAGATTATCGTATTGAATCACAAGAATATTAAAAAGCTTGGAGATTCAAACGATAGAATATTGAATATGAGTGCTTTTTGAATGCCAAATAGAATGCAAAATAGATCAGAGAATAGAGAGTGAAATTCGGTGATTTGAAAGTATGATTTCAAGTCTATTTATAGTGTAGAATAGTTGCATTCCTTCATGAAGAGTTTCTACAAAAGATTGCATCCGTTTTCATTGAAAATTGAAGAGAAAACTCTTGATGAATGGAAGCAACCCTTCATAAAAAAGCTTGCTGTTCGGAACCGGTCGACTGGTTGAAAATCACCGGTCGACTGGTTAAGTTTCTGGAAATTTAAATAATAAAAAAAATAGCCGTTATGTGCAAACACAATAAAACCGGTCGACTGGTCCCTTTTTGGGCGGTCGACCGTTTTCTGGCTATGGACCGGAGAACCTTGGTCCATTGTCTATATCACTCTGCACTCTTTCCCGGTCGGAGCCTGGACCGTTTGGGATTTTTCTGTGACTTTTCAATTCCTCAAATATATAGATTTCAGCAACGAAGATATGATGTTGTTTTGTGCATTCATGTTATACTTTGAGGATAGATTTTAACATATTTCTAACATGACTCAAAGTAAAAAAAACTTTATCTTTATGAAATGATCTTCTCTACACCTTTATATGTTGGCATCGATCAAAATCTTGTCTCAACAATAGCCATGCGACCTACCCGATTTTATGCTATTTCCCGATTGATGAGCTAGATGTTAAGCTTATCCTTCAAAACAACGCATCTCCATCCACTTTGAATGCCACATTGTAAAATCCGCTAGATGTCACATATTGACATCTACAAAAATACTTTGCAGCTAACAGAAGTACATTTGAAAAAAAATCAATGTACGTGATTTTTAAGAAATACTCTGTAATATATTCGTCCATACAAGCCATCCAGGAATAGGACGGGCCGAAGGCACTCTCCTACCACATCCTTGAATTACCCTATGGATTAGTAGCGAGTAGCCCTTGCAATCTGAAAAATTCAAATCACAACAGAACCACTGTCGAAATACCTCTGGGAGCTAACTAGAGTGATTTGACGAATAATCCTTTCGCTCATGAAGATTCTCGATCTTCAATTACTCCATCTTCAATCAGTATCTTCTACGTATTTACTGGTTTGGAATGGTTTTCAAATATAAATTCGATCCCGGACTTTCCGTACCAACAATTGTATTGGCCAGATTTGATAATTGGTTATTAACTATCAAATAAATAATCATGAGAATAAGATGAGTTCACTGATTCAGTACCCGGCATTATTTGGCCTTGTTAATTAAACATTTGTTAGTTATATTCTTAAAATCTCCTAATATTTGGAGTTTATCATTTGCTTCCTATCATAAATAAGAATATTCTTAAAAATCATTTCATTCACTTATAAATTTTCGAATATAGTTTATAATATTATTTACGGAAATCATGACTTATGTTTCCCTCAATTCCTCTCAATTATAAACTAATACCATTCTTGGATAATCGTGAAGTCGTTCAAGTTGGGGTATTTTATTTACCTCTCAAACCTTGACCGACAACATTCATATCTTCAGAATAGGTAGAATGTGATGATCTCAAAACCTCGTACTACGGTGTTAAGGATAATCATTGGAATATAACACATTAATCATCATTAGCAGAGTACAGATAATAACATAACAGGAAATAGAATAATTTACACAAATATGACAGCGGAATCATATATATATCACCACATGAGAGAGCATAGTGCGGGATACTACTTAGTGCAAAATAATACATAATCAGTCTACATCGCCTGAGGCGGAATCATATACATAGGAAGTACATAAACGAAACATCAGTCTACATCGCCTGAGGCAGAATCATAGTACATATATAGTAATGGCGGAAAAATCATTGTTATCACGGTGTAGTCAAGCCTCGCCATGAGCCAAAAGTGCACCTATGCAGCGGTGCTAAGCCAAAATACGTCAGCTACTTGTAACTAGGCTACCCGTGTGAAAATAAGGGCACCCGATTTTGCAAAGTGAAACAACCTACGAGTCAGTCATGGGACTGGTATGAGAAATCTACTTAACTAATTAACAACAATAAGGCAAATCAAAGGACAATGCCACTTTCGCGGAATGGGTTTACTCCAATGAGTGCTAATTCATGAAATAAAGTAAATTATTAAATCATCGTAATGCTTTTTATAAAAATGAAGCCATTATATGACTCAGGTCCCATCACACAATGCAACGCAAGCCGAAGGATAGAGTTTTTACCTTATAATGGCCAAGAAATGCTTGATACGTATAAAACAAAAGTGTTTGGTATTATTACTAGTGCATATATGTTTCAAAAACAATTACCGTCATAAATATCAATCATAGACGACATAAATGACCCATACCACTATGTCGCCATACTAGTAATACAATCAAATCCGCAATTTCTTATTGGAAATTGGATTCCATCATGAGTCGAGGCAAGGGGCAAGCTCCTCTCCGTTCGAGACACTCTCGCAATGCCTCAGGATCGCACACAGCGGTCCTTGGAACCTCCAAGGCCAGTCCTCTCTTACTTTTGAGGATTGTCAATTCCTGAGCACACATTTTCCAGTCCTATAGGACCTATAATCGAGGCGCCTCAAATTCCAACAACCACACAGGTAAAAAGTATATATAAATGTCAGGGCTGGTAGGTCACTGACATCACCCATAGCTAGAAAGAAACGTCGTGCACTCCTTGGGTCCTTATCCCGTTTTTGACTCATACCGGGGGTGAGGCTCGCGAATCAACGCTATACACAAAGCTACGCCACATAGACCATGCTTTGATCACCAACCACAAGACTTTGCTTTGCAACAAAATCCTTGATCATATGCCACTTAGGCGCGCCACACAGGCAATTCACTCCATGCGACTGATTTCTATCGATATATAACCTCTGAGCTCGTACGTCTCAGAGAAGGGCTTTAAGCAAGAGAATAAATTCTCCGCTGCCAAACATATATATATATATATATATCGAATAGAGATCAATCAGCACTGAACAAAATCCAATGTCAGACACACAGTCCATTTAAAAGTTCGTTCTGGGTTTGAACCAAGCCAGAGGCACCGAATTCCTCGCATATCCGTACAATCAACATTACGTCTGGACGTCTACCACTTCAGCTCCTTCAAGGTAGCTACTCCAATCACGAGCATCAGTAGCGCCCATCCATCCAATGTGAAGATCGTCGGTCTTAAACCGTCTTCAACTCTTCCACTTCTAACCGTCGATCGATTATTTGAAATAAGAATTAACTCGACCTTTTCAAATAATCCACGTATATTTAGATTTTCAAATCAATTCTTCACATGGTTAAATCATTCGACATTCACATTTCAGTTCTTTAGTATAATTTCCTTGTCAAACACATTCAATCATCAAATATCAAGCAAACCAAGCAGAATCGATTTATTTCCATTCTATATCGTCTATAATATTTATAACGATATATCGCTATTTTTATTTATTTAAAAACGACCCTATTTAATTAAACGACGTTTCAGGTCATGCCGAGGCACAGGTGCTATTTTTCCCAAAATTTGCTTTACACATTTCTGAAAATCTAACCGTTGGATTTCGACAAAGTTTATAGCATTGGGAAGATATACCCAAAGCAAATCCAACGGTTCCAGTTTTGTGAAAATCCGATGGTCGAATCTTTCGGTATAATTGTTTGAAGTTACAGTTTCAAAAAGCAAACTGCACGGCCTCGATTCGTTTTAATTTAATTTATATTTATATATATAAATATAATTTATTCGATGATTTCAATATTGTTTTCACTTCAAATATTTCACTAACACCTTTATATTTCGAAAAATTTCGCCATAACCTCCTTTGTACGGGAAGGGGTTTGGAAATTTACTGGGCCGTATTAGGTACCCAATAAATTCTAATAAGCATACACATATTTATAGTGATATATTCCGGTTTCCACAGGGGAGTGTGTATAGATCATAACTCCAAAGAATAAATTCTCGTCACCCCATAAATGGTTTTTGTGCCTTAATGACCAGAGAGACGTGTTTATTGTCATCTCCGGACCCTTGTGTATTAATCTTGCAATTTACCGTTACAATTTATATAGTCCAGATCAGTCATCAGTTGAACCTGTAATATATAGTCATCGCCATACAAGCTTCTCAATAAAAATGTAATTTTAATTGTTTGATCTTTTATTCAACACATGAACCTTTTTCACACATGAACTTCTCAACACATGAGCATTTCCATACATGGATATATTTTATATGGTTTGTACATATGAGAAAGATGTTATTTTTTTATTGTTGAAACAATTTATTTAAAACACGAATATTTTACATACTTCATATATATATAATAAAAATATGATTTTTATTGTTAAAACGATTTATTTATTCAACACATGAATTATTTTTCAACACATGAATTTCTCAACACATGAACATTTCCACACATGGATATGGTTTCAACACATGACCTTTGTTTCAACACATGAAAATAATTTCAACATATGAAAATAATTCTAACACATGAATATTATTCAAAATTTCGGCAGCATAACGGCAGGGTAGTTAAAACCGGCACCATCCCGAGTACGGCTCCTCGCTCTACCTTAAAACCTTGCGGTTTTTGACAATTGGGATTTTATACATCTAATTCGCACGCAGGCAAGTATGAATTTTCTTTTCCACAATTGATTTCAATCACAAATGGGTATTTTTCAACCATAACCAAACAGTATCAACCGCAAACAATTCTATCAACCATTCACATTATTCACCAAATTTTTCACACCAATTCACAATCAATAAATATCGTCCATTGTTTGTGGACGAGGGGAGTGTATATATATATATATATATATATATTCGTATATAAATATATATTTTTTCCATTCCAACACACATATCATTTACACTATGCGTGTATAATTCATACTTCGCTCATACAACTTATACAAGCGTGTACATGAGGTATACAACACGTATATAATTTATATTTTGCTTATATAATTTATACATCACATTTCTATTCACATTTCAGTTTAGAAATCTCACATTGGTTTGTCGCTCTTCTAAAAATCCTAGCAAGCTCAGAAAAATCCCTGGACACTTCTAGACAGTAGAGAGCGTCCTTGCGGTCACGATGTTTCCTGTTTCATAGAATTTCGTCAACACACGATAAAGATATGATTTTTCAAATTTTGCATCACTTAAAAGTGTTATTTTCAGTTTAAATAAAACAAAGGCAGTACCTTTCAGAAGTTGTTCAAAACTAGGTTTTGAAATAACTTACAATTCAAAGAACGTTGTGTCGATCAGACTACACAGCGTTGAAGGGGGTGGTGAAACACCCCACCTCCGTTAGGGTCACTCTCAAAGGGAATGCCCTAATTTTGGTGGAGGTTTATAAGTACAAGTCACAGATATACAAGACAGATATAAGAACACATATTTGTAAACAGCGGAAGAACAACAAACTTTTATTTCATAAAGTCAAATACGTGTTACAACAACATCCTTTCCAAAAACATAACATAACATTTTCATAATCTGTCTTGAGTACATTATTTAAAGAAGCATAAATAAAACAAAGAGAAACTGCAAAAGTCCCATAGTGGATTGTCCAAAGCCATAGTTCAAAACAGGAAAGTCCAAGCAATACATTTCTCTTCTTCAAGCTGGATGCTAAGGTTAGTCAAGCTGCTGTGTTCCCTCCCTGAGGACCGGGGGGGGACGGAAGAAAGAAGACGAAAGAAAAATAGAGTCAGACATAAAGCCTGAGTAAGTCTAGTACTATTTTGTCTATGAATAAAGAACTGGGTATGATAAGTATAAACAGGAAGTGGGCATGCATTGTAACTTGGTTAAGTTGTCTAGGGTCGAATATACTATCGTACCCCATGTTAATCTCTGAACCCATTCAACTAGTTCCCAACTGGCACCCCATAATCAGGGTGATGTGATCCATTCAATGATGATCGGCTCCTACTCGCATAGTTACATGTGTCTTACGGCCCCCGATGTCGTAGTTACCTATGCTGGTCCAACCATGGGGTGTATCAAGTCCCATAGTGGCAACCCGACACAACCTTAGAGTGCACAGGTATGCTACTGGTGTCCAGTGCCTTATTTTTCTGCACCGGAGTGTGTGCATGCCCGCACTCCGTTAGAACCTACACTGCTACACCACCGCCGTCGATTTGACCTCTTACAATCAACCCAGTAATCGTGCCCCACCCTGCCTAGTTTCAGGGTATCCTGATACACCTTTTAGGGTTACTGCTGAAAAGGGTCCCCCGTTACTAGGTTTTCTATCTCTAGCCAACATGCTAAGTTGGTTAAGTGTTTCCTAACCTAACCCCCACCAGTCCGTTTAGTTTAGCATGTTCCATTTTGATTAAGTCTGTAGTTCACTTAATCCTAACAATCCTGACTCAGCCTTAATTGTCTTATTAAGGCCCTGACCTCTCACATTAGACAGGTATTGTTGTGGTTGCCTGTTGCCGGTTGGTTCCGGGCAGTCTTACGCCACAACTCAGTCTAACCTCGGGTCCTTATTGGGCTCCATGTTTAACCTCCCACATTGGATAGGTATTGTTGTGACTACTGGACAGCCGGGCGGTTCCGGGCAGGTTTACATCACAACTCAATCCAACCTCGGGTTAAACACATCGTATTTTCTACATTTACATATCTTGTCATTCTTCTTTATTTCTTATATGTAAATATTTGCGGCCCATTATTAAGTTAATGGTGTAAAGGTTACACCAATCATGGGCCCAACCCATACTTGAATTTGGGCCCTTCTTCTTTATATTTTCATTCATTAGTAATTTTAACCCAACGTTATTTTCCCCCGTTTTACACGTCCGTTTATTATATATATTGGGCTTAGCTTTTTAAAGCCCAATTTAGCCATGCGAAAAGGGGAGGCTTAAAGCGTGATTACATACACAAAGAGGGGAAGGTGAGCGTATGAACTTGCAATATGACGATGGGAATACAAAATAGAAACTGGTGTACTTGCATAGTAGTGACATATACTTTGGTCATAAAACATAGGTGACATGAATCAAAGCATGTGAACTTGTAATTGAGATATCATTATTGACACATGAACCTATATTTTTATTTAGGCATAATGTCAAACATAAGCATGGCATAAATACTTCTAGCATAAACATGGCATAATGTCAAACATAAGCATGGCATAAATACTTCTAGCATAAACATGGCATAATGTCAAACATAAGCATGGCATAAATATTCCTAATCATGGTGTTTGCTTTAAACTTGCAAAAAGGGATTTTTGAGTCTAACCTAGCCATGTCTCACATATGTCATCATATAATTCTTTTTAAACAAGATAGACTTAATCATAGATTTCAATTATGCCAAATATCATTCATAGCCTAGCCATATTCATAAGTTTTGCAAAAGCATGACTTAATACATGGATTATGGTGTCAAAATTCCAACATAGTTTCATATGAACTATAACAACCAAACTTGTTTCAATTACTTGCAAAATGATTTATGCACAAAAATATACATCATGATGGCATAATAACAAAGCCCCAAACTCGCATGAATTTCAATCAACTACATACATGTAGCTTCAACATAGATTACATAACTTGCGCAATATTCCAAACGTATACTTGCATAGAACCACCGCATGTAGTTCTTTATAATGAATAACATAATTTTGCACAAATATGAATTACTTTACTATCCCAATTCAAGCATACAAATCAATACAGTTGTTTATTCATACCAAAGTAATACTCTACTTACAATGGTTGCGGCGAATTCTCAAATTAAGAGATATGATTCCTTTGTTGAATTGATTGGCTTTAGGTTACTTGAATGGCTTTAGGCTTTAGAACTTTCTCCCTAATCCTCTCTCTAGTTGGCGGCTACTCTTAGTCGTTCCTCAGCAACATGGCGGCTATGTTCTTAATTTGAATGAATAGATTAGGGTTTAGTCTAGGGTTGTTTATATAGGGGTTAGGAATTGATTAGGACCATTGATGTTGCTAGGTTAGATCGTAGCCATTCATTAGGAAGAGAGACCAATAAAAACCCGCCACCTAGCCCTAATGACAAAGCAGACCACAGAAATTCGACCAAACACAGACCTGGCCAGCCAGGTTGACTGGGCTCGACCAGGTCGACACCCCTGTCGACAGGGCTGTCGACAGCCCTGTCGACATGGGTAGCCCAGGTCGACAGCCCAGTCGACCTGGGTGGCCTAGGCGGGTGTTTATCCGCCCTGGCCCATTGGGCCCAATTTTTAATTATTTTATTCTATTTGAATTTTAAAATTAATTCAAAACTTCCGAAGGCCATATCTTCTTCATACGGACTCCGTTTTTCGAAAACTCGGACTCTATTTTGCGTATTTTTCCGAGACGAACGCAATGGCGTATCCCGTTTCCCTTAGTTCTTTGATTTGAAATTAATTATACTTTAATTTGTTAACTTCACAGTTATAGAATTCTCGGGGTGTTACATTCTCCCCCACTTAAAAGGATTTCGTCCCCGAAATCTTCAAGTGTAGGAAAATGTATATCCTAACATCCAATCATCCATCTACTCATCCATCAAACACGAGCATCCATTGTCCTTAAAAGATTTCTAATGCTTCATGATCATATGCGAAGTGTGTGTATATGAACTTATCTAATGCAAAATCAGGCAGTCTACTGATTCAGTTGACCTCCTTAATGCGAATTATGTAAGTGCCATGAATCCATTATGTATGCAAATCTTCCTATTCTTGATTCTACATGAGTGCACAATCATTCAATACAAATGCAACATCCACATGACAACACATTAAAGTTCAACCATATACAAATACAAACATATATGCATATGCAATATGAAGTGACTGAGCCGATCTAAAACCTAGATTGTGTGTGAATATGCAACCACGAGCAACCACTAGCAATCACTTGCAACCACTTGCAACCATCATCCATAACATGTTTCAACTACATGTTTCCATCAAAAGGGTTTCTACCTAAAAGATACGGTCGAGGAAATATACCTAAAAAGATAGATAAAAGCGCAACTTAAGGAAAAAGAAAGATCAAGGGTGTACCCTCGAACAGAAAAGGGTAGGCAGTGCGTATTCTAGCTTCAGTTTCCCAAGTCGCGTCTCCCTCGGCGTCGCTCCACTGAACTTTAACGAGCTTGACTTCGCGGTTGCGTAGCTTCTTCACTTCCGTTCCTAAGATGCGGGTTGGAACCTTTCTTATGGTTGCTTCGCGTTCCACTTCGGCCTCTTCGAGGATATTTGGCTCTACCACTTCAACTGACTCCATCCAATCTTTCGGGTAGCTCTAATCTATAGGACATTTTCCCCAATTGTTCCTATCTAAAGGTATAGTCGAATGATAGAAGCAAGTAAAAACTTTGTGCCCATTAGGCAATGTCAAAACTGAAAACCTATGCCACATATATATTGATTAGGAGAAGAACTCTCTAAGCATCAGCCCTGAAGACCGAAATCAACATCAGACTGATACCCAAAGGATTACTCAACCCAACCACCATATATGATTCTAGGAAACTAAGCATGATGGACTCCTTTTAGGTCACAAGGGAGTCCCTTCCTAAGACCAACCCGTATCCTATAAAGCCCAAAAACTTTAGTAAAACCAACGAACACCCTCGAGCCCCAACATGTGTTACTAACAGATGAGTCATACTCCCTATGGGGTTTGCAATAGAAATTGGATTAAGAATAGGACCGAGAGGATATACACAAAAGATAGCCTGCATGTGAGCTTTACAGGAAGAGAGGGATCAAGGATATATTCTTAAGAAGAGATATGATGCACGAATCTAGTCTTCAATCTTCTAAGTCGCATTTCCTTGAGCTTAATTCCATTATGCTTTGTCCGTTTTTAACTTCACTATTTCGTAGCTTCTTAATTCTTGTTTCCAAAATATGAGTTGGAACCTATTTCTCGTTCCTCTTTCACTTATTCTCCTTCTAGTATACTTGGCTCAAGCCTAACTGCGTACTCATGGTTCCATGCAAGCTCTCCAAAATTCACTTACTAGAAGATATCCCACATAGATGAATTATCTCTTGAAAATAAACAAATGTCAACTTCGTGAGCGGAGCTGAGATTTTCGCAAAATCCCTTATAAATTTTCGATAGAAACCTACTAGTCCTAGAAAGCTTCGGACCTCAGTTGCATTCCTTGGTGTCTTCCAATCCTGTACCGCCACTACCTTAGCAGGGTCCACCGCTAACCCTTGTTTGGATACTATGTGCCCAAGGAGCCTCACCTTTTCTCTCCAAAAGTGGCATTTGGAGAACTTGGCTTTTAGTTGATGGACGCGCAAAGTTTCCATGATTGCCCTTAAGTGTTGAGCATGTTCCTCTTCACTCTTTGAGAAGATAAGGATATCATCTACGAAGACCACTACGAATTTGTTGAGGAAATCTCTAAATACCCTACTCATCAGGTCCACGAAGTAAGCAGGTGCATTTGTCAAGTCGAAAGGCATGACAAGCCATTCAAAGAAGCCGTCTGGGGTTCTGAACGCCGTTTTATCGATGCTATCTTCAGCCACCCTTAGCTGATGAAAACCGGTTGCTAAATCGAGTTGGGAGAAAACAGACGGTCCTACAAGCTGGTCAAATAAATCGTCAATTCTAGGGAGAGGGTGCCTATTCTTTTTCGTTAGCTTGTTGAGCTCCCTATAGTCAACACATAGACGGAGTGAACCATCCGCCTTTGTAGCGAACACCACCGGAGCGCCCCATTCTGAAATGCTCCTCCTAATGAACCCCTTTTCTAGTAGCTCTTTAATCTGTTTACTGAGCTCTTTCCTTTCTCGTGGAGCCATATGTCTAACGGGCAATGCAACGGGCTTTGCATTATCTACAAGATATATGCAGAAGTCTATTTCCCGCTTCGGAGGCAAGCCCTTCGCCTCTTCGAAGACATCCGGATATTCCCGGACCACTCTAACTGATTGCAAATTTTCAACAGAGGCATCTAGCGATTCAAGATAACTAAGCATAACCGCATGCGAGGGATTACAAGAAATTTCCAAAGTATTACCGAGCTGGGTTAGGAGCCTAACAACCCTTTTCTCACAATCAAGGATGGCCCCATTACTGGATAGCCAATCCATACCCAAAATCAAACCATACCCCGAAAAGCCCAAAACAAAGGCACTACATTGAAATTCTACGCTTAGAATGGAAATTTTCAATCCCAAACAGATCACAGACAAATGAGCTGGGCCCCCAATTGGGTTTGAAACAATTAAGGGGTCCTCTACCATACTAGTTTTTAGGTGCAGAGATTCTACTAAAGCAGACGAGATAAAGGAGTGTGATGCGCCAGAATCAAATAAAGTGCGAACGGGGTGATCATAAAGATAAACTACACTTTCTACAGAAGTATTTATACCTCGCTGTTGCAGAGGTGGCGCTTCAAGCACATGAACCTGTGCCTCTGGGGTGGATCCAGCCCTCTGCCCCTGTCCTCGTTTCTTTGGGCAGTCCTTAGCCCTATGGCCCGTCTCACCGCAAGAAAAGCACCCACCATTCTCCTTGGCCTTCTTTTTCCGGCAGTCCTTTACTAAGTGCCCCACTTTGCCACAGAAATTACACTTCCTCTTCTCTTTGTTGCCTTCCCCGTCTCTCTTAAAGTCTGTCTTCTTAGGCTGCAAACCCTCTTTCTTCCCTTGAGAGCTTTCTGCCTTTGTCTCTTTCTTGCCCTTATCCTCTTCATTCAGCAATGCCATTTGCACCAACCTTTCATACGTGGCTCCCATGGGTATATGGGTCATGGCCAAACTGTGTAATGGCTCATTTAACCCTTTGACGAAACGGAGAGCCTTCTTGTGCGGGGTGTTGACTAGGTCAAGCCCAAACCTAGCCAGCTCATCGAACTGATTCACATACTCTCTGACTGTCTTGTCCCCTTGTTTAAGAAATAAAAATTTTTCTAACTGCAAACTTCTTTCTGCATCTGAGAGAAATTTGGTCTCAAACCTTGCCCTAAAGTCCTCCCATGTCTCCACTGGTCTTTCAGCATTAGTGACTTCCCACCAGTAGGAAGCCTCGCCCTTCAATAGCCATACCGCCAGTTGTACTTTTTGTCTATCCTCTACCTCAAAGATGATGAATAGGTCCTCCGTTTCCTTCAGCCAATTCCTAGCTGCCACGAAGGACTCAGTTCAATGGAAATCCCTTCCTCCCATAGCTTTAAAGTCTTTACATATCTTAGCGAAAGTGTTTCCCCGAGGAGGAGGTGGAGGAAAAGGTGCCGCTGCAACTGGATGATTTCCTTCCGCTGGGGGAGGAGGAATGGTAGGACCTGGCTGAGTGGCCCTTGCTTCTAAGAACCGTCTAAACCAACCAGGTATTGGCACCCCTTTCGGCAAGTTAAGTTCTTGGGACATGCTGAAACAAAAAGGATAGATTCAAAACGAAGGATAAGAGATAGTACCTATGGCTTTGGGGTGTGGACTTTGCCTTTTTAAAATAAAATAATATTTTCTTTTAAAAATGCTTCTTTAAATTTCCTTTTTGAAAATAATTTTTCAAATCTTTTTATCTTATCTGGTAAACCTATGCTCTGATACCAAGTGAAACACCCCACCTCCGTTAGGGTCACTCTCAAAGGGAATGCCCTAATTTTGGTGGAGGTTTATAAGTACCAGTCACAGATATACAAGACAGATATAAGAACACACATTTGTAAACAGCGGAAGAACAACAAACTTTTATTTCATAAAGTCAAATACGTGTTACAACAACATCCTTTCCAAAAACATAACATAACATTTTCATAATCTGTCTTGAGTACATTATTTAAAGAAGCATAAATAAAACATAGAGAAACCGCAAAAGTCCCATAGTGGATTGTCCAAAGCCATAGTTCAAAACAGGAAAGTCCAAGCAATACATTTCTCTTCTTCAAGCTGGATGCTAAGGTTAGTCAAGCTGCTGTGTTCCCTCCCTGAGGACCTGGGGGGGGGGGGGTGGAAACGGAAGAAAGACGAAAGAAAAATAGAGTCAGACATAAAGCCTGAGTAAGTCTAGTATTATTTTGTCTATGAATAAAGAACTGGGTATGATAAGTATAAACAGGAAGTGGGCATGCATTGTAACTTGGTTAAGTTGTCTAGGGTCGAATATACTATCGTACCCCATGTTAATCTCTGAACCCATTTAACTAGTTCCCAACTGGCACCCCATAATCAGGGTGATGTGATCCATTCAATGATGATCGGCTCCTACTCGCATAGTTACATGTGTCTTACGGCCCCCGATATCGTAGTTACCTATGCTGGTCCCACCATGGGGTGTATCAAGTCCCATAGTGGCAACCCGACACAACCTTAGAGTGCACAGGTATGCTACTGGTGTCCAGTGCCTTATTTTTCTGCACCGGAGTGTGTGCACGCCCGCACTCCGTTAGAACCTACACTGCTACACCACCGCCGTCGATTTGACCTCTTACAATCAACCCAGTAATCGTGCCCCACCCTGCCTAATTTCAGGATATCCTGATACACCTTTTAGGGTTACTGCTGAAAAGGGTCCCCCGTTACTAGGTTTTCTATCTCTAGCCAACATGCTAAGTTGGTTAAGTGTTTCCTAACCTAACCCCCACCAGTCCGTTTAGTTTAGCATGTTCCATTTTGATTAAGTCTGTAGTTCACTTAATCCTAACAATCCTGACTCAGCCTTAATTGTCTTATTAAGGCCCTGACCTCTCACATTAGACAGGTATTGTTGTGGCTGCCTGTTGCCGGTTGGTTCCGGGCAGTCTTACGCCACAACACAGTCTAACCTCGGGTCCTTATTGGGCTCCATGTTTAACCTCCCGCATTGGATAGGTATTGTTGTGACTACTGGACAGCCGGGCGGTTCCGGGCAGGTTTACATCACAACTCAATCCAACCTCGGGTTAAACACATCGTATTTTCTACATTTACATATATTGTCATTCTTCTTTATTTCTTATATGTAAATATTTGCGGCCCATTATTAAGTTAATGGTGTAAAGGTTACACCAATCATGGGCCCAACCCATACTTGAATTTGGGCCCTTCTATTTTATATTTTCATTCATTAGTAATTTTAACCCAACGTTATTTTCCCCCGTTTTACACGTCCGTTTATTATATATATTGGGCTTAGCTTTTTAAAGCCCAATTTAGCCATGCGAAAAGGGGAGGCTTAAAGCGTGATTACATACACAAAGAGGGGAAGGTGAGCGTATGAACTTGCAATATGACGATGGGAATACAAAATAGAAACTGGTGTACTTGCATAGTAGTGACATATACTTTGGTCATAAAACATAGGTGACATGAATCAAAGCATGTGAACTTGTAATTGAGATATCATTATTGACACATGAACCTATATTTTTATTTAGGCATAATGTCAAACATAAGCATGGCATAAATACTTCTAGCATAAACATGGCATAATGTCAAACATAAGCATGGCATAAATACTTCTAGCATAAACATGGCATAATGTCAAACATAAGCATGGCATAAATATTCCTAATCATGGTGTTTGCTTTAAACTTGCAAAAAGGGATTTTTGAGTCTAACCTAGCCATGTCTCACATATGTCATCATATAATTCTTTTTAAACAAGATAGACTTAATCATAGATTTCAATTATGCCAAATATCATTCATAGCCTAGCCATATTCATAAGTTTTGCAAAAGCATGACTTAATACATGGATTATGGTGTCAAAATTCCAACATAGTTTCATATGAACTATAACAACCAAACTTGTTTCAATTACTTGCAAAATGATTTATGCACAAAAATATACATCATGATGGCATAATAACAAAGCCCCAAACTCGCATGAATTTCAATCAACTACATACATGTAGCTTCAACATAGATTACATAACTTGCGCAATATTCCAAACGTATACTTGCATAGAACCACCGCATGTAGTTCTTTATAATGAATAACATAATTTTGCACAAATATGAATTACTTTACTATCCCAATTCAAGCATACAAATCAATACAGTTGTTTATTCATACCAAAGTAATACTCTACTTACAATGGTTGCGGCGAATTCTCAAATTAAGAGATATGATTCCTTTGTTGAATTGATTGGCTTTAGGTTACTTGAATGGCTTTAGGCTTTAGAACTTTCTCCCTAATCCTCTCTCTAGTTGGCGGCTACTCTTAGTCGTTCCTCAGCAACATGGCGGCTATGTTCTTAATTTGAATGAATAGATTAGGGTTTAGTCTAGGGTTGTTTATATAGGGGTTAGGAATTGATTAGGACCATTGATGTTGCTAGGTTAGATCGTAGCCATTCATTAGGAAGAGAGACCAATAAAAACCCGCCACCTAGCCCTAATGACAAAGCAGACCACAGAAATTCGACCAAACACAGACCTGGCCAGCCAGGTTGACTGGGCTCGACCAGGTCGACACCCCTGTCGACAGGGCTGTCGACAGCCCTGTCGACATGGGTAGCCCAGGTCGACAGCCCAGTCGACCTGGGTGGCCTAGGCGGGTGTTTATCCGCCCTGGCCCATTGGGCCCGATTTTTAATTATTTTATTCTATTTGAATTTTAAAATTAATTCAAAACTTTCGAAGGCCATATCTTCTTCATACGGACTCCGTTTTTAGAAAACTCGGACTCTATTTTGCGTATTTTTCCGAGACGAACGCAATGGCATATCCCGTTTCCCTTAGTTCTTTGATTTGAAATTAATTATACTTTAATTTGTTAACTTCACAGTTATAGAATTCTCGGGGTGTTACAGGTGGAAAGGGGTTTCCGCGCAGGGGTGTGTGGTTGGGTTCGATTGTCGGGATTGGGCAGGGCGGCGGGTCAAAATCGCGAACTTTGCGAAGGTGATTCAGGTGATTGGGGGCAACGATAGGTGGTGCAGTCGGGGTTGATTTGAAGAGCAGGGCGAGGCGAACAAAAGACTTAACTGGAGCGGCGGTGGTTCTGCTTGTGGCGATCGGAAATCGCCTGGGAAGCCACGCCGCTGTCGAGGGTTATGGGCCGGGGGGGGGGGGGGGAGGGGGGTTTCTGATTTTTTTTGAAAATAAAAATTATAAAGGAAATTTTCTATTGGGCTATGCTTTATTAAATTTTAAAATAGTGTTTCTCCACCTGGACACCAATTCGAACCCAATGACTGTCGCCGCTTGCTAAATAACCCCACCCCGGACACAATGGGATATGGTTCGTAGGCCAATTTGACTGTTACAGTCAGTTATTTTTCAAATTAAAGTATTAAACATTCAATATTCAATTTGAACTTACACTTCAATTTGCCCGGGCTACATACTAATTCTAAAAGTTCCAGAAAAATTAATCTGGCTATTTTTTGACGTTATGGTCCCAACAAAACTAGTATCGTCGAATTTTGAGACCATTTGAATAATGTCCATTTTTTGGTCGATCCAATTTAACAGAAATCAACCAAACACATTTTCTTTTGCCACACTCACATACTAGCTTCAAAAATTACGAAATTTGAAACCTTGCAATAGTTTGACATCCCGGATCCAACAAAAGTGGTTTCGTCGAATTCCGAGGTCGTTTGCAAAATGTCTGTTTTCAAGGGCTATGTATACTCTATAGCGACCTTTCTGAAAATTCATTTGGCCATAACTTTTGATTCCCGCTATGAAACTTTGATTTTGCAGATTCGTTAGAAAGATATTCATAAACAGATTTAAATATTTCTGGTTTCACTAAAATCCGTTATATTTTGCACCCGGTACAGTTAGTCAAAGTTTGAATTCAAATTTTCAAACTGCCGCACTATTTCTAATTCATTATTTTATTGAAATATTCTATTTCAATTATTTAAATTTCTTTGAAATAACCAATTTAAAATTTTTAAATTGGCTCACATTTTCTGGGTTGTTACAATCTCCCCCACTTAAAACTTTTCGTCCCCGAAAAGGAAACAACAGTATAGTAGGAAACAAAAATGTAAATGAAAAGTATTGTGAAGATACCTTGCACCGGAGTTAGTCAGAGAGGTCCACTCTGCATTTGGGGTAAGCTTGCTTAATGCTTTCCTCAATCTCCCAAGTACAGTCTCTAGGATCACTACTCTACTGCACTTTAACTAACTGAACCTTCTGGCTCCTTAGCTCTTTAGTTTCTTTGCTAACAATCATTATCGGCTCTCTTCCGACTGCCAATTCAAGGGTAATTTCCAAGTCCTGTTGCGCTGCTTCTTCTACAACAAGATCCGGATCATGCACATGTCTTCTAAGTTGAGATATGTGAAATACATTATGCACTCCAGGCAACCAATCAGGTAATGAAACCTTATAAGCAAGAGTTCCAATTCGTTCAAGTATAGGAAAGGGTCCAATAAATCTAGGTGCCAACTTCCCAGTTTTACAAAATCGGATCACTCCTCTCATCGGAGAAACTTTCAAATAAACATAATCACCAACAGTGAATGCCACATCTCTTCTTCTAGAATCTGCATAACTTTTCTGTCGGCTTTGCGTGGTTTTCAACCGTTTCTTGATGAAATCGACTTTGTCAGATGCTTCTCTAATCATATCGGGTCCCAACACAAGTCCGTTGCCAGGTTCTACCCAACATGCGGGAGATTGGCACGGTCTACCGTATAATGCTTCAAATGGTGACATTTCCAAACTTGCTTGATAGCTGTTGTTATATGAGAATTCTGCCAAATGCAAGTGATCTTCCCATGATTGCCAAAATCAATAATACAAGCCCACAGTAAATTTTCTAGAATTCTATTTACCTGCTCAGTTTGGCCATCTGTCTGAGGGTGATAAGCGGTGATTATGTTCAGTTTTGTCCCCAATTCTGTCTGGAATGCCTCCCAGAAATTGCTAGCAAAAATTAGGTCTCTATCACTGATGGGAACTCCATGCATGTTAACAATTTATTTGAAATATATCTGTGCTAGACTTTGGGCGGTTCTATTGGATCTGACAGGTATGAAATGGGCGGTCTTCGTGAAGCGATCTACGATCACCCAAATTTTGTCATTACCTTTCTTGGTTCGGGCTAAACCATCTATGAAATCCATGGAAATCTGTTCCCATTTCCATCCTGGGACTTCCAACAGTTGCAACAATCCGGCCAGCTTTTGTTGGTCGCTATTGACTAATTGACAAGAAGGGCATCTGCTTACATATAAGGAAATGTCCCTCTTCATCGCCTTCCACCAGAAAGTGCGCTTGATATCGCTGTACATTTTACTCACTCCAGGATGAATCGAAGCTTTGACTTATGGCATTCATCGAGCACCTCTCTTTTGATCTCAGGAATGTCGGGAACACAAATTCTCCCATTTAATATCAGAACTCCCTCACTATCCACTTGGAAACTGGAGCTTTCGCCTTTTTGAATTCTTTTGATCATCTCTTTAACAAAATTTTCGTTTTTCTTTAGAACAGAGATCTTGTCATTCAATGAAGACGTAACGAAAAAACTAGTGATGATCTCATTCTTTCTACTAAGCGCATCAGCTACTACATTATCCTTTCCCGACGTATACAAGATATCTAAATCGTACGCGACAAGAAATTCTAGCCAACGCTACTGTCTCAAGTTCAGATCTTTCTGGGTGAACAAATACTTCAATGATTGATGATCTATAAACAATTCGAATTTCTCACCCAATAAGTAATGCCTCCAGATTTTCAAAGCAAAAACGATGGCTAGCAACTCAAGATCATGAGTTACATAATTCTTCTCATGCGGTTCCAGCTGGCGGCTTGCATAAGCGATTACTTGGCCTCTCTGCATTAAAACTGCACCCAGACCTCTAATAGAAGCATCCGTCCAAACTGTCAAATCCTGATTGCCATCGATAATGGTTAACACTGGAGCAGTTGTCAATTTTGATCTTAATTCCTGGAAAGCTTCCTCACAGTCGGAAGTCCACTTAAATTTCTCGTGCTTCTTCGTAAGCTTTGTTAATGGACTGGATATCTTCGAAAAATCCTTAACGAATTTTCGATAACAACTAGGAAACCCTATAAAACTTCAAACCTCCGTGGGTGTAGTAGTCTGTTTCCAGTCTTGAATTGCTGTAATTTTGCTCGGATCTACCAAAATTCCTTCCTTTGACACGCCACGGCCAAGGAACTTCACCTCTTCTTGCCAGAAGACACATTTAGAGAATTTGGCTTTGAAGACATTCTTTCTCAGAATCCCCAATACTTGTTCATGCTCGGCTTCTGACTTAGAGTGGATTAAAATTTCATCGATGAATACCAGGACAAATTTATTTAGAACTTCCCTGAACACTCTATTCATTAGATCCATGAAGTAGGTTTGAGCGTTGCATAAGCCGAACGACATCACTAACCATTCGTAAAATATGTCTGGACCTCTGAAAGCTGTCAAAGGAACACACTCTTCGGCAATTCTCAGTTGATGGAAACCTGTAGCTAGGTCCATTCTGGAAAATACTCTCGCCTCGTTTAATTGGTCTAATAGATCATCGATGTGGGGTAACGGGTATTTGTTTTTGAGCGTCTGTTTGTTGAGGTCACTGTAATAAGCACACAATCGGAGAGTACCGTCTGACTTTGGGACAAACACTACAGCTGCACCCCAACTAGAAAAGCTAGGTCTGATCAGACCCTTCCATAGCAGTTGACGAGTTTGATTGCCTAATTCTTCTTTTTCTTTGGGAGTCATTCTTCGAATTGGATGTACCACTGGTCTGGCATTCGGAATTAGATTGATTCTGAATTCAATTTCTCTTTGCGGAGGTAAGTTTTCGACTTCTTCAAACACATCCGCATAGATTTAACAACTTGAATCTTTTCTAAGGAAGTCGGGATAACTTCTAGCACAGACCGAAATTCCTTTCTATCTGGATTCCAACCATGGTATGGTACAGTAATATTCCAAGCTTCGTTTTAATGTTTACTACCCTTTCCGCACAATTTACTTTGGCTTCATATTGCGTTAACCAATCTAGCCCGAGAATGATATCAAACTCAGGAAAATCCATAACGACTAGATTAAAAGGACCCCGGTATCGAGAAAAAGAAGCAGGTACTTTACAATATGAACTGAGGATAATAGAACCCCCTATTGGATTGTTAACCCTAGCCGATTCTGTAAGCTTTTTCTGATTTAACTTTAACTTATTAATAGTATTACTAGCAATAAAACTACGTGATGCACCTATATCAAATAATATAGAAACAGAAATATTTTTAGTTGTAAGGGTACCTCCCAAAACATCGGGTTTACCTGCTCCATCGGAAGTAGCCGGCGGGTTCGCCCCGTCATACACATGAGCAACCTCGGCCTTCTTAAGCAAGGGACAATCTCTAACAAGATGTCCTGTCCTACGGCAGTTAAAGCATGAACGACGGTTCTGAGAGCTCCGGCTTGACCCTTGAGAGTTGGTCTTCTGTCGTTTCGGGGCTATGCACACATTAGCGTAGTGCCCCATCTTGCCACAATTGTAGCAGCTTCCCTTTGGCGGCTTGCTAGTCTACTGATTATTGGATGTCGCGTTGCTTGATTTTGGCAGGTTTGTAGAGGGCTTGCGTTTATTGCCAGCTTATCTCTTAGCACGGTCCAGATGAAGGTTCCTTTGATCCAGGTCCTCATAATTGCATGCTGAAACACGCCACCACCGTTAGGGTCACTCTCAAAGGGAATGCCCTAATTTTGGTGGAGGTTTATAAGTATAAGTCACAGATATACAAGACAGATATAAGAACACATATTTGTAAACTGCAGAAAAACAACAACTTTTATTTCATAAAAGAAAATACGTGTTACAACAACATTACCATGATTGTCTTACATCCTTTCCAAAAACATAACATAACACTTTCATAATCTGTCTTGATTACATCATTTAAAGAAGCATAAAAAAACATAAATAAACTGCAAAAGCCCCATAGTGGTTGTCCAAAGCCATAGTTCAAAACGAAAAGGTCCAAGAAATACATTTTTCCTCTTCAAGCTGAATATGAAGGTTGGTCAAGCTGCAGTGTTCCCTCCCTGTGGACCTGGGGGGGGGAACGGAAGAAAAGAAGACGAAAGAAAAGTAGAGTCGGACATAAAGCCTGAGTAAGTCTAGGACTATTCTGTCTATGAATAAATAACTGTGTATGATAAGTATAAACAAGAAATGGGGAAAGCACTATAAACTTGGTTAAGTTGTCTAGGGTCGAATATACTATCGTACCCCATATTAATCTCTGAACCCATATAAACTAGTTCCCAACTGGCACCCCATAATCAGGGTGAAGTGATCCATTCTATGATGATCGGCTCCTACTCGTATAGTTACATGTGTCCTACGGCCCCGATGTTGTAGTTACCTATGCTGGTCCCACCATGGGGTGTATCAAGTCCCATGGCAGCGGCCCGACACAACCTTAGAATGCACAGGTATGCTACTGGTGCCCAGTGCTTTATTTTTCTACGCCGGAGTGTGTGCACGCCCGCACCCCGTTAGAACCTACACTGCTACACCACCGCCGTCGATTTGACCTCTTACAATCAGCCCAGTAATCGTGCCCCACCCTGCCTAGTTTCAGGGTATCATGATACACCTTATAGGGTTACTGCTGAAAAGGGTCCCCCGCTACTAGGTTTTCTATTTCTAGCCAACATGCTAAGTTGGTTAAGTGTTTTATAACCTAACCCCCCCCCCAATCAGTCTGTTTAGTTTAGCATGTTCCATTTTGATTAAGTCTTTAGTTCACTTAATCCTAACAATCCTGACTCAGCCTTAATTGTCTTATTAAAGCCTTGACCTCTCACATTAGACAGGTATTGTTGTGGATGCCTGTTGCCGGTTGGTTCCGGGCAGTCTTACGCCACAACTCAGTCTAACCTCGGGTCCTTATTGGGCTCCATGTTTAACCACCCACATTGGATAGGTATTGTTGTGACTACTGGACAGCCGGGCGGTTCCGGGCAGGTTTACATCACAACTCAATCCAACCTCGGGTTAAACACATCGTATGTTCTACATTTACATATTTTGTCTTTCTTCTTTATTTTCTTATATGTAAATATTTGCGGCCCATTATTAAAAATAAATGGTGTGAAGGTTACACCAATCATGGGCCCAATCCATACTTGAATTTGGGCCCCTTTTCTTTATATTTTCATTTATTAATAAATTTAACCCAACGTTATTTTCCCCCGTTTAATACGTCCGTTTATTATATATATGTTGGGCTTAGCCTTTTTAAGCCCAACCTAGCCATGCAAAAAGGGGAGGCTTAAAGCGTGATTACATACACAAAAAGGGGAATGTGAACGCATGAACTTGCAACGTGACGTTGGAACTACAAAATAGAAACTGGTGTACTTGCATAGTAGTAACATATACTTTGGTTATAAAGCATAAGTGACATGAATCAAACCATGTAAACTTGTAGTTAAGTTAAGAATATCACAATCGACACATAGGCTTAACTGCAACATAAACCTATGTTTTATTTAGGCCTAATGTCAAACATAAGCAAATCATGTTTATAAGATTACTACATGTTTACAAAGGTGCTTACTTTTGTGACTAATACAAAAGTATAATTCAACTCGAATTAATCCAACTTAATCATGATTCTAAATCTATTCACATAACCATGGCACAAATATACTTATGGCATAGATATTTCTAACATGAAGTCATGATTTTTACTTTAGTCATGCAAACTTGCAAATGGGATTTTGAATCTAACCTAGCTATGTACCACATATGTCATCATATAATTCTTGTTGACAATATAGACCTAACATGGTTTTCAATTATGCAAAATATCAATCATAGCCTAGTCATGTTCATAAGTTCACAAAGAGGTTTTCTAGTACAAAAGTATGGCTTAATACATAGATCATGATGCCAAATTTTCAACATAATTTCATATGGATTATAATAACCCAAATTTGTTCCAATTACTCACAAAATGATTTTTGTATAAAAATACACATTATGATGGCATAGTAGCAAAACCCCAAACTTGCATGAGTTTCAATTAAACAACTACATACATGTAGCTTCAACATGGATTACATAATTTGCGAATATTCCAAACGTATACTTGCATAAAACTACCGCAAACATGTAGTTTTTATAATGAATAACATGCTTTGTGAATATCCAAACGTATACTTGCATAAAACTACCGCAAACATGTAGTTTTTATAATTAATAACATAATTTGAGAATATCCAAACGTATACAATATTCCAAATCGATAAGAATCATAGTAACGCACAAATATGGATTACTTTATCACCACAAATCAAGTATACAAACCAACACAGTTATTTGTTCATACCAAAATAATACTCTACTTACAATTGTGTGGCGAATTCTCAAATTTAGGGATTCGAAGATGCGATTCCTTGTTGATTTGATTTGTTTAAGTTGCTTTATGCTTTAGAATTTGCCTCCTAATCTTCTCTCCAAATTTGGTGGCTACTCCTAGTCGTTCCTCAGCAGCATGGTGGCTTTGTTCTTATTTTTGAATGAATAGATTAGGTTGAGTCTAGGGTCATTTTTATAGAGTTTATGAACTGATTAGGACCAACGATGTTGCTTGGATTGATCGTAGCCATTCATTCGAAAGAGAGACCAATTAGAGCCTGCCACCTAGCCCTAATGACAAAGCAAGCTTCTGAAAATCGGCCAAACACAGACCTGGCCAGCCAGGGCTAGACCAGACCTAGCCAGCAGGTCGTTTTTGACCTGGGCGCACTTGGCAGGTGCGCCAGGTCAAAAATGTACTGGCGCACTTCCCATGTGCGCCAGTGCATTTTTGTTCTGGCGCACTTCCCAAGTGCGCCAGTGCATTCTGACCCGTTTTCCGGTTTTTCGCCCAACTTCGTTCGTCCATATCTTCTTCATACGATATCCGTTTTTCGAAAACTCGGACTCTATTTCGCGTATTTTTCCGAGACGAACGCAATGGCGTATCCCGTTTCCCTTAGTTCTTTGATTTGAAATTAATTATACTTTAATTTGTGAGTTTCACAGTTATAGAATTCACGGGGTGTTACATTCTCCCCCACTTAAAAGGATTTCGTCCCCGAAATCTTCAAGTTAGGAGGAATGCATATCCTAACGTCCAATCATCCATCTACTCACCCATCAAACACGAGCATCCATTGTCCTTAAAAGACTTCTAATGCTTCATGATCATATGCGAAGTGTGTGTGTGTACATGAACTTATCTAATGCAAAATCAGGCGGTCTACTGATTCAGTTGACCTCCTTAATGCGAATTATGTAAGTGCCATGAATCCATCATGTATGCAAATTTCCTATTCATGATTCTACATGAGTGCACAATCATTCAATACAAATGCAACATCCATATGACAACACATTAAAGTTCAACCATATACGAATGCAAACATATATGCATATGCAATATGAAGTGACTGAGCCGATCTAAAACCTAGATTGTGTGTGTATATGCAACCACGAGCAACCACTAGCAATCACTTGCAACCACTTGCAACCATCATCCATAACATGTTTCAATCACATGTTTTCATCCAAAGGGTTTCTGCCTAAAAGATAAGGTCGAGGAAATATACCTAAAAAGATAGATAAAAGCGCAACTTAAGGAAAAAGAAAGATCAAGGATGTACCCTCGAAAAGAAAAGGGTAGGTAGTGCGTATTCTAGCTTCAGTTTCCCAAGTCGCGTCTCCCTCGGCGTCGCTCCACTGAACTTTAACGAGTTTGACTTCGCGGTTGCGTAGCTTTTTCACTTCCGTTCCTAATATGCGGGTTGGAACTTTCCTTATGGTTACTTCGCGTTCCACCTCTGCTTCTTCTAGGATATTTGGCTCTACCACATCAGCAGACTCATGTAGACATTTTCGGAGATGTGAAACGTGAAAAACGTTGTGAACTCCGGCCAGTTTCTCGGGTAGCTCTAATCTATAGGCCATTTTCCCAATTTTCTCGATGATAGGGAATGGCCCTACGAACCTTGGCGCTAGCTTTCCTGTGGTTCCAAAACGAACAACGTTCCTTAGCGGAGATACCTTAAGAAAAGCTCTGTCCCCAACCTCAAATTCAAGGTCGGTCCTCCTCTTGTCGGCGTAGGACTTTTGTCTGTCTTGGGCCGTCTTCATCCTTCTTCGTATTAAATCTACTTTCTCTGAAGTCTCTCGGATCATATCTGGTCCAAGTATGAGCTTATCAGTAGACTCCCACCAGCAAGTGGGCGATCGACACGGTCTTCCATATAAAGCTTCGAAGGGCGCCATTCCGATGGTTGCTTGATAACTGTTGTTGTAGGCAAATTCCACCAAAGGAAGGTGGTCTTCCCATGTCCCTCCGAAGTCAAGGACGCATAGTCTTAAAAGGTCCTCTAAAACTCTGTTCACTCTTTCTGTTTGGCCGTCGGTTTGGGGATGATAGGCTGTGCTCAAGCATAACTTCATTCCTACTGCTTCTTGCAGACTCTGCCAAAACTCACTGGTGAAGATGGGGTCTCGGTCACTAACAATGCTGGATGGTATTCCATGGAGTCGAATGATTTATTTGAGGTAAAGTGATGCTAGGGATGAGGCAGTTCTTTTACTTTTAACAGGTAAAAAGTGGGCGCTTTTAGTAAGCCTATCCACTATTACCCAAATGCTAGTGTTGCCTCTCCTAGACATAGGCAGCCCATCGATGAAGTCCATTGAGATGCTATCCCACTTACACTGCGGGACCTCCAGAGGATGTAGCAGTCCGCCAGGCTTTTTCTGTTCCGCTTTAACCTGTTGGCACACCATACACTTAGAAACGAATTCTGCCACATCCTTTTTCATGCCGTTCCAGAAGAAAGTCCTTTTTATGTCTTTGTACATTTTATCTCCGCCTGGGTGTATCGTCATCTTGGAGTGATGTGCTTCCTCGAGAACCTTCTTTACTAAATCTTTTGTTTGTGGGACGCATAGTCTACCGTCTCGCCTTAGCAAACCCTTATCGTCGATGGAGTATCTGTTGAGGTGACTTGAAGTCTCACCCCTAATTAGCCTATCAATCACTTCCATAAGCTGAGGGTCTTCGCGTTGTGCTGTCCCTACTAAATCCACTAAAGTTGGTCGTACTTCGAGAGATGCTAGTAAGCCTGGTACGAAATCGGAGGAGGGCCTAAAGTCGAAGCTGGCTATAAACTCTAGGCTTTGTCTTTCAACAAACAACGGGCTTAGGGTCAATTTCTTTCGGCTCAACGCGTCTGCCACTACGTTGCCTTTGCCCGGAGTGTAGGAGATTTCGAAATCGTACGAGGCAAGAAACTCCATCCATCTCTGTTGCCTTAAGTTAAGATCCTTCTGCGAGAAAAGATATTTCAACGATTTATGGTCAGTGTAAAGTTCGAACTTCTCACCTAGGAGATAGTGTCACTAAGACTTGAGTGCAAAGACGATGGCGGCTAACTCAAGATCATGGGTTGGGTAGTTCTTTTCGTGCACCTTCAACTGCCTCCCGCCATAAGCTACTGCCCTTCCTTCTTGCATTAAGACGGCGCCTAGCCCTGTCCCACATGCATCCGTATAAACAGTGAACATCTTGCTCCCATCTGGCAGCGTCAAAACTGGGGCTGTTGTAAGAGCCCTTTTCAGTCGTTGGAAAGCAAACTCGCAATCCAAGTCCCAATTGAACACTAGATTCTTCTTGGTTAATTTCGTGACCGGAGCTGAGATTTTCGCAAAATCCCTTATGAACTTTCGATAGAAACCTGCTAGTCCTAGAAAACTTCGGACCTCAGTCGCATTCCTTGGTGTCTTCCAATCTTGTACCGCCACTACCTTAGCAGGGTCCACTGCTAACCCTAGTTTGGATACTATGTGCCCAAGGAACCTCACCTCTTCTCTCCAAAAGTGGCATTTGGAGAATTTGGCTTTTAGTTGATGGACTCGCAAAGTTTCCATGATTGCCCTTAAGTGTTGAGCATGTTCCTCTTCACTCTTTGAGAAAATAAGGATATCATCTACGAAGACCACTACGAACTTGTTGAGGAAATCTCTGAATACCCTACTCATCAGGTCCACGAAGTAAGCAGGTGCGTTTGTCAAGCCAAAAGGCATGACAAGCCATTCAAAGAAGACGTCTGGGGTTCTGAATGCCGTTTTATCGATGCTATCTTCGGCAACCCTTAGCTGATGAAAACCGGTTGCTAAATCGAGTTGGGAGAAAACAGACGCTCCTACAAGCTGGTCAAATAAATCGTCAATTCTAGGGAGAGGGTGCCTATTCTTTTTCGTTAGCTTGTTGAGCTCCCTATAGTCAACACATAGACGGAGTGAACCATCCGCCTTTGTAGCGAACACCACTGGAGCGCCCCATTCTGAAATGCTCCTCCTAATGAACCCCTTTTCTAGAAGCTCTTTAATCTGTTTACTGAGCTCTTTCCTTTCTCGTGGAGCCATGTGTCTAACGGGCAACGCAACGGGCTTTGCATTATCTACAAGATATATGCGGAAGTCTATTTCCCGCTTCGGAGGCAAGCCCTTCACCTCTTCGAAGACATCCGGATATTCCCGGACCACTCTAACTGATTGCAAATTTTCAACAGAGGCATCTAGCGATTCAAGATAACTAAGCATAACCGCATACGAGGGATTACAAGAAATTTCCAAAGTATTACCGAGCTGGGTTAGGAGCCTAACAACCCTTTTCTCACAATCAAGGATGGCCCCATTACTGGATAGCCAATCCATACCCAAAATCAAACCATACCCCGAAAAGCCCATAACAAAGGCACTACATTGAAATTCAACGCTTAGAATAGAAATTTTCAATCCCAAACAGATCATAGACAAATGAGCTGGGCCCCCAATTGGGTTTGAAACAATTAAGGGGTCATCTACCATACTAGTTTTTAGGTGCAGAGATTCTACTAAAGCAGACGAGATAAAGGAGTGTGATGCGCCAGAATCAAATAAAGTGCGAACGGGGTGATCATAAAGATAAACTACACTTTCTACAGAAGTATTTATACCTCGTTGTTGCAATGGTGGCGCTTCTAGCACATGAACTTGTGCCCCTGAGGTGGATCCAGCTCTCTGCCCCTGTCCTCGTTTCTTTGGGCAATCCTTAGCCCTGTGGCCTGTCTCACCGCAAGAAAAGCACCCACCATTCTCCTTGGCCTTCTTTTTCCGGCAGTCCTTTACTAAGTGCCCCACTTTGCCACAAAAATTGCACTTCCTCTTCTCTTTGTTGCCTTTCCCGCCCTTCTTAAAGTCTGTCTTCTTAGGCTGCAAACCCTCTTTCTTCCCTTGAGAGCTTTCTGCCTTTGTATCCTCCTTGCCCTTATCCTCTTCGTTCAGCAATGCCATTTGCACCAGTCTTTCATACGTGGCTCCCATGGGTATATGGGTCATGGCCAAACTGTGTAATGGCTCATTCAATCCTTTGACGAAACGGAGAGCCTTCTTGTGCGGGGTGTTGACTAGGTCCAGCCTAAACCTAGCCAGCTCATCAAACTGATTCACATACTCTCTGACTGTCTTGTTCCCTTGCTTAAGAAATAAGAAATTTTCCAACTGCAAACTCCTTTCCGCATCTGAGAGAAATTTAGTCTCAAACCTTGCCCTAAAGTCCTCCCATGTCTCCACTGGTCTTTCTGCATTAGTGACTTCCCACCAGTAGGAAGCCTCGCCCTTTAATAGCCATACTGCCAGTTGTACTTTTTGTCTATCTTCTACCTCAAAGATGATGAATAGGTCCTCAGTTTCTTTCAGCCAATTTCTAGCTACCACGAAGGACTCAGTTCCATGGAAATCCTTTCCTCCCATAGCTTTAAAATCTTTACATATCTTAGCAAACGTGTTTCCCCGTGGAGGAGGTGGAGGAAAAGGTGCTGCTGCAGCTGGATGATTTCCTGCAGCTGCGGGAGGAGGAACGGTAGGACCTGGCTGAGTGGCCCTTGCTTCTAAGAACCGTCTAAACCAACCAGGTATTGGTACACCCTCTGGCAAGTTAAGTTCTTCGGACATGCTGAAACAAAAAGGATAGATTCAAAACGAAGGATAAGATATAGTACCTATGGCTTTGGAGGGACTTTGCCTTTTAAAGCAAAATAATATTTTATCTTTTAAAAATGCTTCTTTAAATTTCCTTTTTGAAAATAAATTTTCCAAAACTTTTTATCTTATCTGGTAAACCTGTGCTCTGATACCAAGTGAAACACCCCACCTCCGTTAGGGTCACTCTCAAAGGGAATGCCCTAATTTTGGTGGAGGTTTATAAGTATAAGTCACAGATATACAAGACAGATATAAGAACACATATTTGTAAACAACAGAAAAACAGCAACTTTTATTTCATAAAAGCAAATACGTGTTACAACAACATTACCATGATTGTCTTACATCCTTTCCAAAAACATAACATAACACTTTCATAATCTGTCTTGATTACATCATTTAAAGAAGCATAAAAAACATAAATAAACTGCAAAAGCCCCATAGTGGTTGTCCAAAGCCATAGTTCAAAACGAAAAGGTCCAAGAAATACATTTTTCCTCTTCAAGCTGAATATGAAGGTTGGTCAAGCTGCAGTGTTCCCTCCCTGTGGACCTGGGGGGGGGGGAACGGAAGAAAAGAAGACGAAAGAAAAGTAGAGTCGGACATAAAGCCTGAGTAAGTCTAGGACTATTCTGTCTATGAATAAATAACTGTGTATGATAAGTATAAACAAGAAATGGGGAAAGCACTATAAACTTGGTTAAGTTGTCTAGGGTCGAATATACTATCGTACCCCATATTAATCTCTGAACCCATATAAACTAGTTCCCAACTGGCACCCCATAATCAGGGTGAAGTGATCCATTCTATGATGATCGGCTCCTACTCGCATAGTTACATGTGTCTTACGGCCCCCGATGTTGTAGTTACCTATGCTGGTCCCACCATGGGGTGTATCAAGTCCCATGGCAGCGGCCCGACACAACCTTAGAATGCACAGGTATGCTACTGGTGCCCAGTGCCTTATTTTTCTGCGCCGGAGTGTGTGCACGCCCGCACCCCGTTAGAACCTACACTGCTACACCACCGCCGTCGATTTGACCTCTTACAATCAGCCCAGTAATCGTGCCCCACCCTGCCTAGTTTCAGGGTATCATGATATACCTTATAGGGTTACTGCTGAAAAGGGTCCCCCGCTACTAGGTTTTCTATTTCTAGCCAACATGCTAAGTTGGTTAAGTGTTTTATAACCTAACCCCCCCCAATCAGTCTGTTTAGTTTAGCATGTTCCATTTTGATTAAGTCTTTAGTTCACTTAATCCTAACAATCCTGACTCAGCCTTAATTGTCTTATTAAAGCCTTGACCTCTCACATTAGACAGGTATTGTTGTGGCTGCCTGTTGTCGGTTGGTTCCGGGCAGTCTTACGCCACAACTCAGTCTAACCTCGGGTCCTTATTGGGCTCCATGTTTAACCACCCACATTGGATAGGTATTGTTGTGACTACTGGACAGCCGGGCGGTTCCGGGCAGGTTTACATCACAACTCAATCCAACCTCGGGTTAAACACATCGTATGTTCTACATTTACATATTTTGTCTTTCTTCTTTATTTTCTTATATGTAAATATTTGCGGCCCATTATTAAAAATAAATGGTGTGAAGGTTACACCAATCATGGGCCCAACCCATACTTGAATTTGGGCCCCTTTTCTTTATATTTTCATTTATTAATAAATTTAACCCAACGTTATTTTCCCCCGTTTAATACGTCCGTTTATTATATATATGTTGGGCTTAGCCTTTTTAAGCCCAACCTAGCCATGCAAAAAGGGGAGGCTTAAAGCGTGATTACATACACAAAAAGGGGAATGTGAACGCATGAACTTGCAACGTGACGTTGGAACTACAAAATAGAAACTGGTGTACTTGCATAGTAGTAACATATACTTTGGTCATAAAGCATAAGTGACATGAATCAAACCATGTAAACTTGTAGTTAAGTTAAGAATATCACAATCGACACATAGGCTTAACTGCAACATAAACCTATGTTTTATTTAGGCCTAATGTCAAACATAAGCAAATCATGTTTATAAGATTACTACATGTTTACAAAGGTGCTTACTTTTGTGACTAATACAAAAGTATAATTCAACTCGAATTAATCCAACTTAATCATGATTCTAAATCTATTCACATAACCATGGCACACATGTACTTATGGCATAGATATTTCTAACATGATGTCATGATTTTTACTTTAGTCATGCACACTTGCAAATGGGATTTTGAATCTAACCTAGCTATGTACCACATATGTCATCATATAATTCTTGTTGACAATATAGACCTAACATGGTTTTCAATTATGCAAAATATCAATCATAGCCTAGTCATGTTCATAAGTTCACAAAGAGGTTTTCTAGTACAAAAGTATGGCTTAATACATAGATCATGATGCCAAATTTTCAAAATAATTTCATATGGATTATAATAACCCAAATTTGTTCCAATTACTCACAAAATGATTTTTGTATAAAAATACACATTATGATGGCATAGTAGCAAAACCCCAAACTTGCATGAGTTTCAATTAAACAACTACATACATGTAGCTTCAACATGGATTACATAATTTGCGAATATTCCAAACGTATACTTGCATAAAACTACCGCAAACATGTAGTTTTTATAATGAATAACATGCTTTGCGAATATCCAAACGTATACTTGCATAAAACTACCGCAAACATGTAGTTTTTATAATGAATAACATAATTTGAGAATATCCAAACGTATACAATATTCCAAATCGATAAGAATCATAGTAACGCACAAATATGGATTACTTTATCACCACAAATCAAGTATACAAACCAACACAGTTATTTGTTCATACCAAAATAATACTCTACTTACAATTGTGTGGCGAATTCTCAAATTTAGGGATTCGAAGATGCGATTCCTTGTTGATTTGATTTGTTTAAGTTGCTTTATGCTTTAGAATTTGCCTCCTAATCTTCTCTCCAAATTTGGTGGCTACTCCTAGTCGTTCCTCAGCAGCATGGTGGCTTTGTTCTTATTTTTGAATGAATAGATTAGGTTGAGTCTAGGGTCATTTTTATAGAGTTTATGAACTGATTAGGACCATCGATGTTGCTTGGATTGATCGTAGCCATTCATTCGAAAGAGAGACCAATTAGAGCCTGCCACCTAGCCCTAATGACAAAGCAAGCTTCTGAAAATCGGCCAAACACGGACCTGGCCAGCCAGGGCTAGACCAGACCTGGCCAGCAGGTCGTTTATGACCTGGGCGCACTTGGCAGGTGCGCCAGGTCAAAAATGTACTGGCGCACTTCCCAAGTGCGCCAGTGCATTTTTGTTCTGGCGCACTTCCCAAGTGCGCCAGTGCATTCTGACCCATTTTCCGGTTTTTCGCCCAACTTCGTTCGTCCATATCTTCTTCATACGATATCCGTTTTTCGAAAACTCGGACTCTATTTCGCGTATTTTTCCGAGACGAACGCAATGGCGTATCCTGTTTCCCTTAGTTCTTTGATTTGAAATTAATTATACTTTAATTTGTGAGTTTCACAGTTATAGAATTCACGGGGTGTTACACATGCCATCCCCACTAACTCTAAGAATGCCAGCTTGATGTAGGCCAATGCCCTATCTTGGTACTTACGCTTTAGCCCGAGGATGAACCTCTTGTTCTTGGACTTGGCGGTCGCGATGAGCTCTGGTGCGTAGTGGGATAACTGTGTAAACTTGTTCAGGTAGTCTTACATAAAGAGATCTCCTTGCTGTAGGTTTGCAAATTCGTCATGCATGTGCTCAATCGCCTGCTCTGGGATGAACTTTTCTTTGAACATGTCTTTGAACTCATCCCACGTTCTACCTGTATTTCTGTTTTCTGCAGTGATGGCTTCCCACCATAATTCGACTTCGTCTTGCAGAAGCCAGGCACCCATAAATGCTTTGTCTTGATCTCCCAGCCTCAGGCCTCCTAATATGTTTTCGCATGTTTTCAGCCATGCCAAGGCCTCAATCACAGTGCCTGTTCCAGAGAAGGTTTTGCCTCCTTGGCTCTTGTATCTTTTGGCCACTCGGTCGAGCTCAAATGGTTGAGCGGCCGGGGGTTGTATCAATGGTCCTTTTGCAGCGGGGTTATCCCCTTGGCCTCTGCCTCGGCCTCCACGGCCTCCTCTTGCTGCTGCAGCTCTGGTAGCCATTTCTCAAGTTCTGTATAAGCAAGAAAAGAGTTAGCCTATAGAAACGATAATTTTATTATATGTGTTAGACCAAAAAGTGGTACTAACACCCAAATTGATTAATAGCAGAAAGAAATGAAATCAAAGATAAAAAATGAACACATAGGATTTATAGTGGTTCGGCGAAGAAATGCCTACGTCCACTTGTCTTTCACTATTTTTACTGATTTAGTTGCAAGTACAATGAAATATTCACTTGATTTCTCTCACAACTCGCTTACAATCACTCAATTGTCTGAAAACAAATAATGAAAGAAGATTTGGATTTTCCGGGATTGCTGGAATTCGGGTTATGAAGGTGGTTGAACTCTCCAAGTGCCAGAAAAAAAAGATCCTTTTCTTTGTCTCTAGACGGGGTATTTATAGGTGTGAATTTGCTCAGAACCCGATCCGGATCGGAGCCACGTGTCATCCATCCCATCAGCCTCGGGTTCGGATGGATTTCTATGTTGACAACGCATCAGAGTAATGGACGTTGTGGGCAGGAACTGGTCATAGCCGATCCGGATATCCAGGCGCTCATGTAGGGGAGTGATGTGGAAAATGGGTTCGGATCGGAAGAGTACGCTCCAGGGGTTCGGATCGGTACCTCCGATCCGAATAGGATTAAGTGAGGACCAATTCTCTCTTCTTTTTACTCCGCTCCGCTCCGACCTATCTCTGTAGCAATTGGGCGGCTTTCCAATCTGACTGTAAGTAGATTCCCCTCCGACCCAAATAGCTGTGCTTCTTTAATTCCAAGAGTAATGGTTCACCGATCCGAACAGCAGACTTTACCCTATCCGAACCACTATCCTGCTCCGATCCGACCCGCTTCATAGTTTTTCAAGTTCTTCAATATTTCATGTCTTGACTTTGTGTTGCCCAGTTCACAAAGTGGGCTAAAATTTTGCCCCCTCAAAGGATGCTTCTGTTGGAGACGGAGCATGCTTTGACCATCAATGCATAGCGCTCTTCGAGGTAATTTCCCTTTTGATTTTCCTTGCGTTTTTATCCTTTTCTTCAAATTTCAATTCAGTTTGTTGCTGAGCTAAAGGACTCGGTTCGGTTCAGATTCCGATCCGAACAGACCCCTTCTCCCTTTTATTTTCCACTGGACTATTGGGCCAAGCTTTACTTCTGGACTGCCTATCCGATCCGAACGGGGGTTCTGCTATTGGGCTGCCGATCCGAATGGGGAGACGAATAGTCACATTCTTCTTCTATATAAACACTGCCTCCTTCCTTCATTCACTTTTACTATTTTACCGCTCGAGCTCTACAAAACGAGAAACATTTAATTCGTGAACCTTCAAAATTCTTCTTAATTCTCGAAGTAATCACACTGGTAGGTTATAAAACTTCGATCGATTCCTTCTTTAATCGTTTTCGAGTCAGATTCGTGAGCGATTAGGATAATCTAACTATGAAACTCTGATGACCTTGCCGCCGTGACCCTCCCCCTCGTCATCGTTGTCAATATACTCATCGCCGTCTTGAGGTTGGAATGGAGGGAACGAGGATCAGTAGTTGAATGCACCAGCATGTAATTGCTTGGTTTTGACTTGAGAGACTAGCACGAGATTGGCCTTGGGGTCAGATAGGGAAGAAAGAGGGTGAAGGAGAAGAAGAAGATGATGGAGAGTCGGTTCGGTTCGGGGAGACATGGAAGTTGAAAAAATGAAGGGAAGAAGAAGGGAGTTCAGGAAATCGGACCGGGTCGGGGAATGCAAAAAAGAAAAAAGAAAAGAAAAGAAATTCAGGAGATCGGATCGGGTTGGAGCAAATATTTGAAAAATGGAAAAAGGAGCTTACCTAATCGGATCGGGTCGGACCGTAAAATGACGGAGGAAAAGTATAACTACGTAATCCGATCCGAACAGTTAGGGAACTTTGCCTTCGATCCGATCCGTCCTTGATTTCTGAGTTTCAATGTAATATTCAAGCCAAATGCCACGCCCCCGATCCGATCCCAATGAATGGATCCGAACCAAACCGAAGCACAGTCTATCTTAACGCATAAAAACTCGTCTAACTGGCCCAATCACCTTTTGGCATGATCTTCAATTTTGATGGACAGTTAGGATAGTGCCTTGTGAACGTGACTGGACATCCAGAATTACTTCAACTCTTTATATCTTGCCAAACTTTTGCGTCGCACTTTTAAACATTTACTTTGCACTTTCCGTATACACTGTTCACACTTTAGTTTGCACACACGCACAGGGGGATACGGGCTATTTTGCTCTAATTTGAGCTATTGCTTCTTCAATAGTTCTATGACCATGAGACCCAGACGCTCTTCCAGACTAGCTTAGAGGAAAGAAGCCCCGGAAACCTCTAACAAAATCACTCTCGACGACATATCTTCTCCGTCGGATCCAGAATGGGACAATGAGGGTCCAGACTATGGGGTTGGAAATCGGGAAAGCAACGAGGTGTCTTCAGAGAATGAAGTTTCTCTGGGTTTTGAGGAGGAAGGAGGGATTGGTGACGATCGAGCCCCCGATGAATTTGAATCGGCCGTTATATTGGAATCACCTCCAGATTCCATTGAATCAACAATCGACAACGATCGACTTATCCAAATTTGCTTAAAGTACGGGATAATGAAAAGGGACACCCTAGTGCCTTCAAGCTCTGACCGTCCCCACAACCCTCCAGAATGATATATGGCGGTCACTCGGTTGATGTGTATGGTCGGCGCTATCCCTCCATTCTCTCCCTTCATCATTGACTTTTTAAGACAAATGCGGATTTCCCCCATGCAGCTGCATCCCAATTCTTATGCCTACTTGCACACTTTGTACATAGCATACCGTGAGATCTTAGGCATAGAGCTCACGTTCGATGACGTTCACTTCTTCTATAACTTCAAGCATCGGACTCGAGAGACTCCATCTTTCTGCTATTTTGAGTCAGTTCCAAAAAGGAAGATAATCTCGGCACTATTTAGCAGTAAAGCTAGGGATTCCAGAATGGAATGGTTCTATGTGAAGCGACAGCCCGGATGTGCCAGGAGGTGGACAAAATCAAGTAAAGCACTGATTTTCTAAATCCAGGCTCTATACACTTGAATCATCACCTTAACTTGTTTTCCTTTTTGTTTGCAGTCGACAATCCCAAACAAATATCAGATCAAGTGTTCTTTGACCGGATGCACCAACTTCTTAATGGCGATCAGAAATTCTTGATTATCGATGAAGTCCTTAAGGACGAATATCTTCACTTTCATGGGCTGTTATCCGTTTTTCGTAGCATTGGTCATGGGACGGCTCCGTACGTATATATTCCTCCAGTGGAGGTAGTCCCAGAGACAGGAGAAGGCTCGGGAGTTCCTACAGTGCCTCTTCAAACTTCACCTTCACCATCTTCTACACAAGATGACGAATTGGCTAACCTGGGCGAAAAGCATCGTGAAGGATATACTGCCCCCGAGGGGGCTACTTCTCTGGAAAAGTCAACATCCTCCCAAGAGTCGCCACTTAATGCTTCCGAGGGGGATGTCCCTAGTACTGATGACCAAATATTTCAGGGTTTGGGGGATCTCTCCTTACCTGAAACCATATACACTTCAGAGGAATTTAGGAAGGATCCTTTAGTCTTCACCTCTCCTGAAGAGACCACTCCTGCTAAGGCCAAAGAGCTTGCCCGTACTAGTCTAGCTTCAGACTCGGGTTGGTTGGGGGAAACACACCACTTAGGACACACTTTATACAATAGCATTAGCATTCATTGCACCTCTTTCTCCGTGAATCCATTGATTCTAAATTTCGTTTGTCTTATTGTGCAGGTACGATGTCTCGATCCTACTATGATATCAGGAAGCTTCGCCGCAGCATGTCTAATCCACCTCAGGATATCTAGTATGATTGCCGTGATGATCGTGGTAGGGAGGAGAGAAGGCCTTATGATCCCTATCGTTCTCGACCCTCATGTTCTCGCTCACCCATTCGGCCGGAACAAGAGAAATACAAAGGTTATCAAAGCCGTAGGGAAGAGGACAGACCACAATCTAAAGACTCCACTTCTTCCCATGAAAAGCGCAGTAGAGAGAGAAGTCCTCCAAAAGAAACCGGGTCTCGAAGTAAGCACAAGGTCCCTGCTACTAAACGACCTAGGACAGATAAAGAAACTACCGAATCCTCCTCACACAGGGACACCGAATTGACAATCCCCGCTCCTCCCCCACTAGATGCGGACACTGCAATAAAGCGGGCATATTTGGAGGAGCAATTTCCCGAACACTACTTCAAGACTTTGACTTTTTTACCTGCCCTTGAACCTATTTCTTCTAAGTGGGCAGATGAGGCCAAAGCAAAGATAGATGCGGTGGAAAAACAGTATTCTGAGATATTTAAATATTCATGCAACCTTTCCAGAATCATCCGCACTCTAATCACAAATACCGACTCAATGCAAAACACCGTGGAGGAGGATGCCAATTTTTTAAAAGCTCTAGGAAAAGATTTGGAAGACACTCAAGCTCAGCTAGCTGTCGCTCAAAGGGACGCTTCTAACTTTAAACAACAATTTGAGGACATGCAAAAACGTTATCATGACTTGCTTGAATCTCACACTCAAGAGCGTTCTGAGTTAAAAAAGCAAGCTGATGAGGCTAAGTCAGAAGCTGCTAAGACACGCCTTGCTTATGCTGACCTCGAACGGAAAAATGCCGAGTTAGCAAAGAGGAGTGCTGAACTAGAAAATAAGAATGCTGACTTGGCTTCAAAGCTATTGGAGGCAGAGAACAGAGCTGCCCTGGCTGAGGGCAATGTGGAGTGTGCTATCAAATCTGCGGAGGAATCCCGTAAACAACTGTCAGAGGCGGAGGCTGATATTCAGGGTTTCGGTGAATTAATGATTGAATTCTTCGCACATATCATCCGTCGCCGAAACATTTCTTGGATCGAGGATTATCCATCCACTCTAGTTCAAGTATGGAATCAGATCGTCGAGTGGGAAAAAGAGGAACTTAAGGTCGATTCCATCGATGAAGATAAGCTAATGGAGAAATACTTGAGGGATGATGAGCCGGAGCGCCTAGCTGAAGGGCGCCGCCTCATTGCTGAGGCCATGGAAGAACAGAGACAGAAGTCTAAACAGAAGAATGTTCTCGAAGCTGGTTCCTCTTCTTCTGCCCCTGCGACTTCTAAAGTAGAGGGGTATGATCCTGAAAATCCGGGAATTCCCCGAAAAACTCTGCTATCCCCTATTCCTGAAACAGCATCAGAGGTAGTAGTCACCCCTGCCGAGAAGTCTTCGAAAGGTATCCCTACCTTTTCTCCTCAATTTGTTAAGGCTATTTCTACCTTTCGCCATGTGAATGAGCAATCGATGAAAAACCCATTGTTTTCGCCTGAGTTGATAACTGTAGCTTCTCATTCTATAGGTATTGAGCTATCCAGAAAGACAGATGTGACTCAGGGAGCCACCGCTAGGGTAGAGCCTACGGAAAAGGCAAAAGGATGGGAGGACAAGGCTGCTCCTATAGACTTAGGAGAAAGAAGTGAGCTGACTAATGCCGACACTCCCCATGATGAAGAAATTATAGCAGCTTTAAAGGATGATGGCGGTGACGGAGGTCATGAAGAGGAACCAGAAGTTGCAATAGTCGGGGAGTCAAAAAATGCTGATGATGTTACGTTGGCTGCAATGAAAGCTGATCAAGACAAACGCTTGCAATTAAAAGCCGAAGAACTAGACCCTGAAGCCCTCAAGCCCCTCGCAGTTGTGGATGCGGGATCAAGGTTAGTTGTTAAGCTCTCAACTAGATCTATTACAGAGGAACTCGCTAAAAAATCTTCTCTTGATTCCAGCGCTCCGCCCTTTGGGAAGAAGTCAACCGGTTCCAGCACCGCATCTTCACGAAAGAAGAAATCTAAACGAATCTTGACAGAGGTAGAGAAAGAAGCAAAGGATGCGGAGAAAACCGCCAAGAAGTCCAAGGCTCACTCGAAACCTAAATAGTGGATTGCCTTGTATCGTTTTAACATTTCGTGAACCAACAATTGCTGCTACAAGAGTGGCTCCTGCGCTTTCTCTTTTTTTTTTATAGCTATTTTCCTGTACAAATTCATTCATTTGTAAATAAAAAATAACTCATTTTCTGCAATGTCTATTTGTCAGTAGTTCTGCACTTATGTAAAAATGCATGTCTTACTATAGTTATGAAATGAAGTTACGGAGGGAGGAAATATGCGTATACATATATGCCCCCAGTCAATTCCCATAAATTATTTAATGCTTAATCAAGCAATCTGAATGCTCCCGATTTTCTTACGAGATAGCACTTCCTGTGTCGTCAGTACCTGTCGTTTTTTCTGGCATTTCTTTTATACTCTCTCTCCTTCTCTTGAGAGTTAGAGTTCGAGCTCAGCAATCTATTCATTCCCCGGTCTTTCAGCGGGGAAAGATTTCTTTCTCAGCGCTCAGTCGGAGACGCTTTTGTACTCTCTCTCTCTCTCTCTCTCTGGAGAGTTAGAGTTAGGGGAAGAATTTCTTTTTCAACGCTCAGTCGGAGATGCTTTTATACTCTCTCTCTCTCTCTCTGGAGAGTTAGAGTTAAGAATGTCATTTTCTCATTCTTCCATGTCTTGTCGCACAAATAGTCGCTGTGCTTTTTCGTATGTTTAAACTGTCTTTAACCTTTTCAGGTTTTGAATCATCCTATATTCCATAATCACAACAGAATAATTGATGAATGTATATATGTAATGCATAAAAGTAAATAACACACAATATTTTTATAGTGGTTCGGCTAAATCGTAGCCTACATCCACTTTATAGTCCTTTATTCATATCGTCAGATTTTCCCAAGGCAAGTCGTGCCTTATTACAGAGTTCATAAGAAAAATAACAAAGAGTACAGCATTTCTAATCCAAATATCGCATTAAGTGTTGGGCATTCCATGCTCTAGGGACTTCTTCGCCATCTACGGTCATTAACTTGAAGGTTCCTTTTTCAAGTTTCCGTTGGATGACAAAGGGTTCTTCCCACTTTGGACCGAGGTGAGGAAGGGATGGAAAGACTCTCTTTAGCACCAAATCTCCTGGTTCAAAAGTCCTGAGGCGAACTTTTTTGTCGTAATAGTGTGCCATCTGACGTCGATGTCTTGCCGCATGCAAATCTGCTTCGTCCCTTTTTTCTTCGACTTCATCAAGAGACTCAAGTAAGAGCGCCCGATTCGTCATCGGGTCATAATATGTCACCCTGTGGGAAGGAACTTCCAGTTCAACTGGAATTACTGCTTCTGAGCCAAAGGAGAGAGAGAAAGGGGTGTGACCAGTGGCCATCTTAAATGTTGTTCGATATGCCCACAAAGCTAGGGGCAATTCGTCAACCCATTTTGCCTTTGCACGCTCTAACCGTTTCTTGAGGATGGATTTTATTACTTTCTTTATTGCCTCTACTTGCCCGTTCGACTGCGGATAGGCAACTGCAGTATATCGCTTGTCATTCTTATACTTCTGGCAGAAATTTCTGAATTCAGTACTATCAAATTGGGTTCCGTTGTCAGTTATAATCGTCCTTGGGATCCCGAATCGGCATATAATATTTCTGACCATGAAACTTATCACCTTTCTTGCCGTGATCTTGGTCAAGGGCTCAGCTTCCACCCACTTCGTAAAATAGTCCACGGCCACTATTGCATATTTCGCTCCTCCTTTAGCAATCGGTAGAACTCCAATGATATCAATTCCCCATGTGGCAAATGGCCAAGGACTCACCATTGATTTAAGTTGGGTCGACGGTGCTCTGGGGATTCTGGCGAATCTCTGGCACTTATCGCAGTGTCGTGAATAATCAGCTGCATCTTTATTAATTGTAGGCCAGAAGTATCCGTATCGCAATATCTTTTTTGCTAAAGTCTGACCTCCTGTATGATCTCCACACTCACCTTCGTGTACTTCTCTTAGTACACGCTTGATGTCGTCGTGTGCTATACATCGTAACAGGGGCATAGAAAATCCTTGCCTATAAAGAGTATCATCTTGTATGACATATCTGGTAGCCTTGCGAACTACAACCCTTTTCTCACTCTTCTTTAATGGGAGTGTCCCATTCTTAAGGAAGTTCTTAATTGGAGTCATCCACGACTCCTTCTCCGGTTCCGCTTCGAAAGCGAACTCAACTTCCATCAACTCAAAGCTTGGCGATTCCAACGTTTCAATTGGAATTATTTCAGTCTCTTCTGGATTGTCGGAACTAGCCAGCTTTGCCAGCCTATCCGCCTTCTGGTTTTTGGCTCTTGGGATGTGTGTTATATCGTACTGCTCCAAGCTACTCAGTAGCTCTCTCACTTTCCTGAGGTAGGCGATAAGCCGAGGTCCCCGAGCCACAAATTCCTCTCGCACTTGGCAAACAACGATTTTAGAGTCACAGAATATGTCCAACATTTTTATTCCGAGGTCTTTAGCAAGCTTTAGCCCGGCAACCAGGGCTTCGTATTCAGAGTCGTTGTTAGTCACCGAGAACTCTAATCGTAGAGCGTAATATAACGACCGTCCTTCGGGAGTGACTAGGACGATTCCAGCTCCGGACCTTCGGTCGTTCCTAGCTCCGTCGTTGTATAGCTTCCATGGATCTATCTTCAACTCATTCTCGGACTTGACCATTCTGTCATCGATTATTTCCTCCTCTGGGATGGTGAACTCCGCAATAAAGTATGCCAGAGCTTGCCCCCTGATCGACTTTCATGGTTGAAAATTTAAATCAAATTGGCTTAATTCTATATTCCATTTGATCAACCTCCCCGACGCTTCGGGCCTCTGTAACACCTGCCTCAAGAGCTGGTCGGTGTATATGGTTATTGGATGAGCTTGGAAATAGTGGCGAAGCTTTCGGGATGCGATTAGGAGGCTGTAAGCGAGCTTCTCAATCTTTGGGTAGTTGCGCTCTGCCGCTGCTAATTTCTTGCTTACATAATATAATGGCCTTTGTACTTTGTCTTCTTCTCGAACCAGGGCTGTGCTAACGGCATGAGCCGAGACTGCCAAGTAAACAAACAATTCTTCGTGATCCACTGGCTTTGACAAAATCGGCGGTTTCTCTAGCAGTTCCAATAAATTTCGAAAGGCCTCAACATAGTCCGGAGTCCACTCAAAGTTTTTCTTTCCCCTTTTAATTAAATCAAAAAATGGAACGCACTTGTCTGTAGCCTTGGAGATGAATCTATTCAATGCGGCTACTTTCCCTGTAAGACTTTGGACATCTTTAATTCTTCTTGGCTCTTCAATGTTTCTAATCGCTGTTATTTGGCTAGGATTGATTTCAATTCCTCGGGAGCTCACAATGAAGCCTAGGAATTTTCCCGACGCCACTCCAAATGAGCATTTCAGAGGATTCAACTTCATCCGATACTTTCGCAGGATACCAAACATTTCCGCCAAGTCCTGTGTGTGGCTGGAGGACTGCTTTGATTTGACAAGCATATCATCCACGTAAACTTCCATAGTCTTCCCTATTTGATTATAAAACATTCTGCTCACCAAGCGCTGATAAGTGGCTCCAGCATTTTTCAATCCGAATGGCATTACAACATAACAATACAATCCCAAATTTGTAATGAAGCTCGTATGTTCTTGGTCTGGCACATGCATAGGAATTTGGTTGTACCCAGAATATGCATCCATGAAAGAGAGAAGTTCATGACCTGCTGTCGAATCTACAAGCTGATCAATTCTGGGAAGTGGGAAACTGTCCTTTGGGCAGGCTTTGTTCAAATCTGAAAAATCAATGCAAGTCCGCCACTTTCCATTCGGCTTCTTTACCAAGACGGGATTCAATATCCAGTCGGGATATGTCGAATCTCGAATAAATCCGTTCTGCTTCAGCTTCTCCACTTCCTCTTTGAGAGCAGCCGACCTCTCTGGGCCCAGCATACATCTCTTTTGCTTCACAGGCGGATGCTTCGGGTTTACATTCAATTTATGACTTATAATGGATGGCGATATCCCACACATGTCAGCATGGGTCCAGGCAAACACGTCCAAGTTCGCCTTCAAAAAGTCCGTTAGTTCTTTGGCCCGACGTGGATCCAATTGAGACCCAATCTTCAAGACTCTTGTCGGATCAGCATCATCAATGGGAACTTCCACTGTCGCTTCATTAGGAGTTGCATTTTTAGTCTCTGGTTCCTCGTCTTTTCTGGGATCCAGGTCTTCAGGCGTTCCTTTAAGCAACTCCTTCGGGGCCGATTTCTCTAATTGCTATGCCGAGCCCCCCTTTGGGGGAGGCGAGGCATCTTTACTCTCGATGTTAAGTCCTTTCATCAACATCTTTAGTTCGGCCACATGGCAGGCCCGTCCGGAAACTTGATCCCCTCTCATTACTCCAGTTCCGGCTTCGGTTGGGAACTTAAGCAATAAACACCAGGGGGCGATACAAACTCTGAATTCAGCAAGGGCATGCCTCCCCAAAAATGCATTATAAGGCGATTCTACGTCCAATACTACGAACTGAAGCATCCGCACTCCTCTGCGTTCTCCTTGCCCCAAGGTCACGGGCAATTCTATGTATCCCATGGGAGCTGTTGACGCCCCGTTGAAGCCTCTGATCCATCCTTCACATGGCTTCAAATCTTCAGATTCCAGCTTCATCTGATCAAATGACTTTTTAAACAAAATATTGACGGAACTTCCGTTGTCTACTATTACCTTATGAACCAAGGCCGGCCCAATGGTGGTAGTAATAACCAACGGATCGTCAGTGGGTGATTGGATCCCAGTATTATCTCTACTGCGGAACACCACGTCGTCAAACATGGTCTTCTGTTGTTTTATGGGGGTGATATCTTCCAGATCATCACCTTCATTCACATCTATGTGCTTGGCAGCATTTACATATTGATCCATTGATCTGAAACTACGGATTGCCGGGTGAGGTCCACCCACTATGGAGTTGATAATAATTCCTTTACCTTTTTGCTGCGCTGTAGGCTTAGGAGCGGGTAGAATCTTTTTTGAGCTTGCTTTCCTTGCCCCCTGTCCCTCGGGGCAACTTTGTTTTCATCCAACTTACCTTCACGCAGCAGCTTCTCAATCACATCTCTCAAATGCCGACATTCATTGGTTGAATGTCCATGAGTTCCATGGAACAAACAAAACTTCCCTGTCGCCATCTCTTTCTCGGTCGAATCACGAGGTGGCGGTCTTTTATACTGCAAAACATTGTACGTATCCAGGTAAATATTCTCCAGGGTGTCGTTCAATGGTGTATAATTCTCGTAGGTCTGGAATCGGGGTCTTTTGTTAGGATCACTTCCCCTATTTCTATTTCTTCTGTTTCCGTTCGCATTACAGTTATTGTTGTTGTTGCCCCCGCTTCCAGCGTTGTGGTTTCCACCCTTGTTTCCCACGTTTACTTCAACCTTTCCGGAACTTTCCCCAGACTGCTTCACGGCGACGTTACTCTGCACATTTTCTTTTGAGGCCACTTCAGACTTTCTTTTTCGGTTTGCCCTGGCCTCCTCTCGCCTTAAATAAATATCGGCTTTTTCATAGAATATCTCTCTCGTGGAGGGTGTCTTCCCAGAAAGGTAATCCCCGAACTCAGATTCAGGATCGACTCCTTCCTTTAATGCCATCAGAATGGTGGGCTCATGCGGGTCACTAACCTCAGTCACAGCTAAGTTAAAACGGTCAAGATATGACCTCAAAGACTCTCCTGGTGTCTGCTTAATTCTTGACAATTCAATAACACTTTTGGACTTTCGGGCATGGAGTCGGAACTGATTCATAAAAAGTTCGCTCAGCTCCTTGTAATTCGAAATCGAACGAGAGGGAAGTCGGGTAAACCAGAACAATGCCACATCTTCTAAATAGATTGGGAATGCTTTACACTTCACTTCATCAGGGGCAGCAGCAGCATTCATGAGCCACGAGTATCGCATCAATTGCTGTCCCGGATCAGTCCTCCCGTTGTACTTGTCCATCTGTGGCAGGTTAAAGCGCCGGGGAAACTGGAAGTCGAGGATATCGTCAGTGAAAGGAGTATGGCTTCGCTCAATGCCATAATCTTCATTTGTATAGTTCCGGCTCTCGGACATGATCTGGCGAACCATTGCTTGTACATCAGCATTAGTTAGGGGCCGTTCAGGTTCCCTGGCCCTAATATCCGTGTTCCTTCTGGGCTCATGCTCAGGAGACGCCCTTCTTCTTCGAGCTGCTTCTGCTCTATTCAGTTCCCTACGCTCCCGGTCGATCTCAGGAGGAGGGGACTGGAGCCTTTGCCCCCGAGTGGGGTCATTATTTCCTAGTGCTTGTGCAATATCCTCGCGAGACCCCAAAGATCCGAATGTCAGCTGCTCCACATTCTGAGGTCGTTCGAGCGGCCTTCGTTCACGGGGCCGCTCTTCCTCGGAAGATGAAGACTGATCCACTGGTGTGTGACGAACCGGTGATGGGGTTCTCTGTCGACGGAGCTCGCTGATCTCCCTACTTATGAGCCTCATATTTTCTTACATCATGAGATTAGTGCGCTCGTGGACTTTCATAGCCTCTCTAGTATTTTCAAGCATATCAAGTAGGCGCGAGAAATCTCCTTGAGTAATGGGAGCAGATGGATTGACCTGATCATTGACCCTGGCGGCTAGAATCGTAGCATTTGTAGGGACTCGAGTAGAAGTTCCAACATCACCAAGAGTCGGATCGGATCGGAGATGGGAGGTCAGGTCGGTTCGGAGCTGGGGAGTCTGGTCGGGTCGGTACATGGCAAGCTGCTCGGGTCGGTTCAGATTGGGGGAATGCACTGCTTCAGAATCTCCTACCCGGATCGGATCAGAGCTTTCCCCCTGAAGACGGTTCAGATTTCCTGCATTGGTTCGTCCTGCTGCTGAACTCTGCCTACGAGACCTTGTTACAACCGCATTTCGCTGATCTTCGCCAGCTCCATTTCCTCGACCATATTGAACTTCTTTGCCTTTTCCTTTGGCCATGATTCTTCGACAATCACTTCAACAAATATCCAAGGGCATTGAAACTTGAGGATTAACTTCTTTGAACTCAACGGTCCAAAAAGTAGAACGATAATCCCGAAAAACAAAGAATTCAGATGAGTTCTCAGTGAAAGCACCAAAATGTTAGAACAAAAAGTGGTTCTAACACCCAAATTGATTAAAAGCAGAAAGAAATGAAGTCAAAGATAAAAAATGAACACACAGGATTTATAGTGGTTCGGCAAAGAAATGCCTACGTCCACTTGTCTTTCACTATTTTTACTGATTTAGTTGCAAGTACAATGAAATATTCACTTGATTTCTCTCACAACTCGCTTACAATCACTCAATTGTCTGAAAACAAATAATGAAAGAAGATTTGGATTTTCCGGGATTGCTGTAATTCGGGTTATGAAGGTGGTTGAACTCTCCAAGTGCCAGAAAAAAAAAGATCCTTTTCTTTGTCTCCAGACGGGGTATTTATAGGTGTGAATTTGCTCAAAACCCGATCCGGATCGGAGCAACGTGTCATCTATCCCATCAGCCTCGGGTTCGGATGGATTTCTATGTTGACAACGCATCAGAGTAATGGACGTTGTGGGCAGGAACTGGTCATAGCCGATCCGGATATCCAGGCGCTCATGCAGGGGAGTGATGTGGAAAATGGGTTCGGATCGGAAGAGTAGGCTCCAGGGGTTCGGATCGGTACCTCCGATCCGAACAGGATTAAGTGAGGACCAATTCTCTCTTCTTTTTACTCTGCTCCGCTCCGCTCCGACCTATCTCTGTAGCAATTGGGCGGCTTTCCGATCTGACTGGAAGTAGATTCCCCTCCGACCCGAATAGCTGTGCTTCTTTAATTCCAAGAGTAATGGTTCACCGATCCGAACAGCAGACTTTACCCTATCCAAACCGCTATCCTGCTCCGATCCGACCCGCTTCATAGTTTTTCAAGTTCTTCAATATTTCATGTCTTGACTTTGTGTTCCCTAGTTCACAAAGTGGGCTAACAATATGGTACTGTAGAAGAACTTAAGGAAAGACAATGATGTTCAGATCAGATTATTTTTGCTATTTTGCTTAGCTCATTCTAGGACATTACTAGTCCTATCTCTAATGAGCTACTCGCCTTTGAATACTATTGATTCTACTCTGACGAGGTGTTTAATGTGTCAAATTCGAGAACTAAGGTTAACCAAAGCTCTAATACCAGCTGTGACGATCTCAAAACCCCGTTCTACGGTGTTAAGGATAATCATTGGAATATAACACATTAATCATCATTAGCAAAGTATAGATAATAGCATAATAGAAAATAGAATAATTTACACAAATATGACAGCGGAATCATATATATATCACCACATCAGAGGGCATAGTGCAAGATACTACTTAGTGCAAAATAATACATAATCAGTCTACATCACCTGAGGCGGAATCATATACATGGGAAGTACATAAATGAAACATCAGTCTACATCGCCTGAGGCGGAATCATAGTACATATATAGTAATGGTGGAAAAATCATAGTCATCACGGTGTAGTCAAGCGTCGCCATGAGCCAAAAGTGCACCTATGTTGTGGTGCTAAGCCAAAATACGTCAGCTACCTGTAACTAGGCTGCCCATGTGAATATAAGGGCACTTGAGTTTGCAAAGTGAAACAAACTACGAGTCAGTCATGGGATAGGTATGAGAAATCTACTTAACTAATTAACAACAATAAGGAAAATCAAAGGATCACGCCACTTTCGCGGAACGGGTTTACTCCAATGAGTGCTAGTGCATGAAATAAAGGAAACTATTAAATCATCGCAATGCTTTTTATAAAAATGAAGCCTTTATAAGACTTAGGTCCCATCACACAATGCAATGCAAGCCGGAGGATAGAGTTTTTACCTTATAATGGCCAAGAAATGCTTGATACGTATAAAACAAAAGTGTTTGGTATTATTACTAGTGCATATATGTTTCAAAAACAATTACCATCATAAATATCAATCATAGACGACATAAATGACCCATACCACTATGTCGCCATACTAGTAATACAATCAAATCCGCAATTTCGTATTGGAAATTGGATTCCATCATGAGTCGAGGCAAGGGGCAAGCTCCTCTCCGTTCGAGACATTCTAGCAAATGCCTCAGGATCGCACACAGCGGTCCTTGGAACCTCCAAAGCCAGTCCTCTATTACTTTTGAGGATTGGAAATTCCTGAACACACGTTTCCCGGTTCTATAGGACCTATAATCGAGGCGCCTCGCATTCCAACAACCACACAGGTAAAAAGTTTATATAAATGTCAGGGCTGGTAGGTCACTGATAATACCCATAGCTAGAAAGAAACGTCGTGCATTCCTTGGGTCATTATCTCGTTTTTGACTCATACCGGTGTGTGAGGCTCGTGAATCAACGCTATACACAAAGCTACGCCACACAGTCCATGCTTTGATCATCAACCACAAGACTTTGCTTTGCAACAAAAGCCTTGATTACATGCCACTTAGACGCGCCACATAGGCAATTCACTCCATATGACTGATTTCTATCGATATATAACCTCTGAGCTCGTGCGTCTCAGAGAAGGGCGTTAAGCAAGAGAATAAATTCTCCCCCGCCAAATAGATATATATTTAATAGAGATCAATCAGCACAGAACAAAATCCAATGTTAGACACATAGTCTATTTACAAGTTCATTCTGGGTTTGAACGAAGCCGGAGGCACCAAATTCCTTGCATATCCATACAATCAACATTTCGTCCGGATGGCTACCACTTCAGCTCCTTCAAGGTAGCTACTCCAATCACGAGCATCAGTTGCGCCCATCCATCCAATGTGAAGATCGTCGGCCTTGAACCGTCTTCAACTCTTTGACTTCTAACCGTCGATCGATTATTTGAAATGATAATTAACTCAGCCTTTTCAAATAATCCACGTATATTTAGATTTTCAAATCAATTCTTCACATGGTTAAATCACTCGAGATTCACATTTCAGTTCTTTAGTATAATTTTCATGTCAAACACATTCAACCATCAAATACCAAGCAAACCAAGCAGAATCGGTTTATTTCCATTCTATATCGTCTATAATATTTTATAACGATATATCGCCATTTTTGTTTATCTAAAAACGGCCCTATTTAATTAAATGGCGATTCAAGTTGTGCCGAGGCACTGGCGCTGTTCTTCCTAAAATTTGTTTTACACATATCTGAAAATCTAACCGTTGGATTTCAACAAAGTTTATATCATTGGGAAGATATTCCCAAAGCGAACCCAACGGTTCCAGTTTCATGAAAATCCGATGGTCGGATCTTTCGGTATAATCGTTTGAAGTTACGAATTCAAAACGCGAACTGCACTGCCTCGATTCATTTTAATTTAATTTATATTCATACATATATAAATATAATTTATTCAACGATTTCAATTTCGTTTTCACTTCAAATATTTCACTAACGCCTTTATATTTCGAAAAATTACGCAATAACCTCCTTTGTATGGGAAGGTGTTTGGAAATTTATTGGGCCGTATTAGGTACCCAATAAATCCTAATAAGCATCAACATATTTATAGTGATATATTATGGTGTCCACAGGGGAGTATGTATAGATCGTAACTCCAGAGATTAAATTCTCGTCACCCTATAAATGGTTTTTGTGCCTTAATGACCAGAGAGACGTGTTTATTGTCATCTCCAGACCCGTGTGTATTAATCTTGCAATTTACCGTTACAATTTATATAGTCCAGATCAGTCATCAGTTCAACCTGTAATATATAGTCATCGCCATACAAGCTTCTCGCTTGTATGGTAAATCTTCAACCTCGTCACACAAGCTCCAAATGCTTATGTGGTATAATCGTTAAGAAGTATGCCATGTAGTGTAGTTCAAAATTAATTGTTACTATCCTATGGCGATGTTTATTATTACATACAGAACAACTAGCACTCCGCATCCAATGGCATTCACAGGAGTTGATATAATAATAAAATTTGCACATCCAACTCATTAAGGTTTACCTATTTGTCGGGCAAGCAAATAAATTCTTTACTCAACAGCTAATCCATTTCCTGTTCAACACATGTATATATATGTGCAAAACTAAGCTAAAAATTATATTTCTAGCGAACAAAGGTTTATCTCCACTTATGGTTATTTTTAACACTTCCTATTTCATTTAAAATTGACATTTTTGGCGAACTAAAATATATTTCAACACATGACAATTTTATTTAGTTCCTATGCATATTAAAAATAATATTCATAGCAAACAAATATTTATTTCAACACTTGTATATTTTTAGCAATTCACACACATGATAAAAATGGTATTTTTATCATCAAAAATATTTATTCGACACATGAATGTTTTTAACCCTTCAGATTCTCAATAAAAATGTAAAATTTATTGTTTGATCTTTTATTCAAAAAATGAACCTTTTTCATACATGAACTTCTCAACACATGAGCATTTCCACACATGGATATATTTTATATGGTTTGTACATATGAGAAAGATGTTATTTTTTTATGGTTAAAACAATTTATTTAAAACACAAATACTTCACATACTTTATATGTATAATAAAAATGTGATTTTTATTGTTAAAACAATTTATTTTTTCAACACATGAATTCTCAACACATGAGCATTTCCACACACGGATATGGTTTCAACACATGACCTTTGTTTCAACACATGAAAATAATTTCAACATATGAAAATAATTCTAACATGAATATTATTCAAAATTTTGGCAGCATAACGGCAGGGTAGTTAAAACCGGCACCGTCCCGAGTACGACTCCTCGCTCTACCTTAAAACCTCACGGTTTTTGACAATGGGGATTTCATACACCTAATTTGCACGCAGACGAGTATGATTTTTGTTTTCCACAATTTATTTCAATCATAAATGGGTATTTTTCAGCCACAACCAAACAATATCAACCACAAACAATTCTATCAACCTTTCGCATTATTCACCAAAATTTTCACATCAATTCACAATCAATAAATATCGTCCATGGTTTGTGGACCAGGGGAGTGTGTGTGTATATATATATATATATATATATATTCATATATAAATATATTTTATTTCCATTCCAACACACATATCATTTACACTATGCATGTATAATTCATACTTCGCTCATACAACTTATACAACGCGTGTACATGAGGTATACAACACGTATATAATTTTTATGTTGCTTATATAATTTATACATCACATTTCTATTCACATTTCAGTTTAGAAATCTCACAATGGTTTCTCGCTCTTTTAAAAATTCTAGCAAGCTCAGAAAAATCCTTAGACACTTCTAGACTATAGAGAGCGTCCTTGCGGTCACTATGTTTCCTGTTTCATCGAATTTCGTCAACACATGATAAAGATATGATTTTTCAAAGTTTGCAACACTTAAAAGTGTTATTTTCAGTTTAAATAAAAAAAGGCAGTACCTTTCAGAAGTTGTTCAAAACTAGGTTTTGAAATAACTTCCAATCCGAAGAACTTCCAATCCGAAGAACGTTGCGTCGATCAGACTACACAATATCGAAGTGGGTGGAAAGGGGTTTCTGCGCAGGGGTGTGTGGTCAGGTTCGATGGTCGGGATTGGGCAGGGCGGCGGGTCAAAGTTGCGAACTTTGCGAAGGTGATTCAGGCGATTGGAGCGACGATAGGCGGTGCTGTCGGGGTTGATTTGAAGAGGAGGACGAGGCGAACAAAAACTTAACTGGAGCGGGGGCCGATTCTGCCTGTGACGATCGGAAATTGCCTGGAAAGCGGGGAAGCTGCGTCGCCGTCGAAGTCGAGGGTTACCGGGGGGGGGGGGGGGTCTGATTTTTTTTGAAAATAAAAATTATAAAGGAAAATTTCTATTGGGCCATGCTTTATTAAATTTTAAAATAGTGTTTCTCCACCCGGACACCAATTCGAACCCAACGACTGTCGCCGCTATCTAAATACCCCCATCCCAGACACAATGGGATATGTTTCATAGGCCAATTTGACTGTTAAGTCAGTCATTTTTCAAATTAAAGTATAAAACATTCAATATTCGATTTGACCGTACATTTCAATTTGCCGGGGCCACATACTGATTCTAAAAATTCCAGAAAAATTAATCTAGCTATGTTTCGACGCTTCGGTCCTAACAAAACTAGTTTCGTCGAATTCTGAGACCGTTTGAAAACTGGCCATTTTCTGGTCGATCCAATTTAACAGAAATCAACCAAATACGTTTTCTTTTGCCACTCTCACATACTAGCTTCAAAAATTACGAAATTTGAAACCTAGCAATAGTTTGACATCCTGGATCCAACAAAAGTGGTTTCGTCGAATTCCGAGGTCGTTTGCAAAATGCCTATTTTCAAGGGCTATATATACTCTATGGCGACCTTTCTGAAAATTCATTTGGCCATAAATTTTGATTCCCGCTATGAAACTTTGAATTTTCAGATTCATTAGAATGATATTCATAAACAGATTTAAATATTTTTGGTTTCACTAAAACCCGTTATATTTTGCACCCGGTACAGTCAGTCAAAGTTTGAATTCAAATTTTCAAACTACCGCACTATTTCTAATTCATTATTTTATTGAAATATTCTATTTCAATTATTTAAATTTCTTTGAAATAACCAAATTAAAATTTTTAAATTAGCTCACATTTTCCGGGTTGTTACAATGAAGTTTATTAACCACACGGTTTCCTTTGAAAACCTTATTTAAATCTCAACATCATTTACTTAATAAATCATTAAGTAAACTATTATTATACTTCTCTATAAATCTTTAATCATCCTTTCTAATATTATACTCGAGTTTCGATTCTATTATCAGTAAAATCCTTTCTAAAAATTCTTTAACATCTCTTTATAATTATTCTTCAGCTTGTTGTAACAACAATACTATATTTGTTTTAAATTCATTTATAGCTGTCAATAAAAATATAATATAAATATTTTTACAAATCTTATATAAATATCTTGCGAATCCTTATATTTATTTTTATCAAAACAATCCAGTTTATCATCTGTAATAAACATTACAGATTTCACCCCAAAACTTTATCCTTTCTTTATTTATACCTTTTTCAAATCCTCACGACAACTTACGCATTGTCTAAAATCACATTGCGGTCCTTTTATGATTTTCAGTCTATAAACAAATAGTTAAATTTATTATTTGAAACAATTGTTACTAATGCATTTTTCCAAAACTCTTACTTCAATTACAAATCCTATTCGTAAATTATTATCGACGACTAATGTTACGATCACATTTCTAAACTCTTTAACTTCCATTTACAAATCGTTTGTAAATTATTTATGACAACTCATATTCATTGCAATTTCTGAGATCTTTTACTCAGCTTATACTCTCAACTCTGCTTAACATTTCGAACTTCAAAAAAAATCTCACTTCGTTATTTTATACCATTTCCCAATTTCTACATTCTTTTTTTTAACATCAAATATTCAGTAAATATTTGATTTAAGCTATCAGATTCGCTTAAAATTCTTTTTACACCTTCGTTATAAAATCTCGGTTTTTATATAAAACCCATTCGTAACTCCTTTCATATTTCGATTAGATACATTTCACTTTAACCACTTTCCAAATGAATTTCAATTAAAAAGTTTATCTCTTAAATTATTATTTAAATAATAATTTGCTTCGATCACTAACTACAATAGCAGTAGTTAATTTCTTAATTAACAAAAAAGTAAATTCTCTTTTAAAATCTTATTAAAATTAAACAAATATTCGTTAAACTATTTTATTAAATTAATTTAATAATCAATTCTAGTGGCTGACTTAGTCAACTCATTACACGATTAATCCTTTAATCGATCCCAATTAGTTCTAACTTCAAATTAATTAATAATATAATTAATTTAAATAATTCCATTTAATTGTATTAAAAAAACAATTATCCAATTCTAAACTTTTGGGTTAAGTTCTGCCCATTTGCTTATAAATCTGATTAATATCGTATTTTACTTTATAATATCATTTAATAATTACTTATAAATTAAAATAATAAATGTTTATTTTCTTTTAACAAACTTTTATTCAAAATAAAAGATTTAAAAATCTATTTTTAGTTACAAAATAAATCTTATAACTTCATTTCCGTCAGCACTTGACGATTGATTTATAAGCCATATACTGCCAATTACTCAACCAATACTACTCATTAGTTTAAACAAAATAAATTGCTAAATTTCAGTTCAATGGTCAATGATCAAATCAATCGTCCAATCAGAACAGTTCATATAATGATAATATGAAAATAAATAACATTAAATATTTTTGAGGAATCCCATTGGATGCCTCCACCTGTTCTTCTCTGCATTAAAATAGATTATCTCACATAGATTATTCAATTCAATTCAACAATGATTTTTATAATAGCCAATAACGACTATTTAATATCAACCAATTTACACAAAAATTCAAGCAATCCATTAAATTAAACACGTTTATTAATAAACGTGACCAATAAGGTAAGTTACCTTCATTGGGCCCAATCGTTAAAATAACGATTTGGTTTTACTGAAATTAAACAATGTTCAATTTCATGGGTTCAATCAATATATGAAAATAAAATTAATAACAATCAACAGCCATAGCACACAATTATAACAACCCGACTTATATAAAATATAAGTGGGAAGTACTGAGTGAGTTTAACTCGCCTTGGTTTTCATCTTGTTGAAATAGTTGGTTACAGTTAAATTAAATAATCATTTAATTTAACTGTAAATTTATGTCGTCTCCATTTCTATCCAACTTAGTTTCATAGCGTAGATCTTGTTGATGTGGTTCCAACGTATCTTGAATCGCCCAATTCTGCTAATATATGGACAAGTTATTTACAATTAAAGTTAATACAGTTTAATTATTAATTTAATTTCCTTAATTATTAAAATTAAAACTATTTACTTTAATAATATATGTCAGTTGACATTTCTTCTCCACTATTTCTTTGCTTCACAGTGGCCAACATCATACCTGCACCAAATCCACCGTTTGAGTTAATATATTAATAATTAATTTCCTAATTAAACCCTAATCAACTAAATAATATAACAGTTATGTTTAGTAAAAGCAAAGGCCAACAATTCCTATTACTTTGTTCCTGTACCATCTTCTTTATTCCACCGTGTTGGTCCTTAACATAGGACGACAATTTTAAGTTGACAATCACCAGGCTCCAAAGCCCGATCTTCGTTCCCCTTTAAACTTGAAACCAGAGTGTCAATTCCTTTTTCTATTCGTGTATAGTTTCCTGTCCTTGTTTTCTTATTGGGTTAAAATAAGCTGGACCGCGTTTTCATCTCTTTAGACATCTGCTTCCATTAAGACCACGCCGCTCATATTAAAGCTCGACTTCTGCTCCACCATATTGCGCCTCAGCCCTCCCACCAACGGTCGATCGGAGAATGCCAGAACGCGTGCCTTACCATCCTCGAGCTCCACCCCATATCTTGCTGGATTCGATCACTTCAGGAGCCACCAAAAAACTTCGACGGTCACAGCTTTAAAACGAGATTTCGGTTACCAGACTGATCAGAATATGATCGTAGCCGATCAGATAGAAGAGCTCTTCGAGCTATAGATATTTGCTTTTGGAAGTATTTCAATTAGAGATGGGGATTGGACGATAAATCCGTGGAAATGGAGGGTGACTTTGGACCGTTCGTTCTTTCTGGAGGCAGTATTGAAATGGTTGACCACGAGGTGATCTGTTGACCAACGGATTATGTTAAACCCTTGTATATATATAGTGTTGGGACCATTATTATATTAATATATATGAACGATACTTAACCAAGAATTAACCTTTAAAACTACCGCATACAACTTCTGTTTTCGATGAAGATATGTAATCCTAGCAAAAAAAAAAAAAAATATTCCGGACCTAATGGGGCAGGTTTCGTCGAATTCCGAGGTCGTTTGTGAAAAGTCCTTTATAATTATCGATGAAAAATCAAGCATTTAAAATTCCTATAATTAGAGAAAAAACCTAATAAATTTGAGGCCTTGACATTTTACTAGACCTCTTCCTAACGGATCCAATGAATCCTGTTTTGTTAAATTTGGAGTTTGTTTAGCTAGTTGTTTATTCGTTTAATGTTACCCATATCGATATTGACCAAAATAATATAAATGATTTAGGCGTTTATCACTGCCACGGTCAAACGGTAAGTCCGACTGTCTCAAAAATTGAAAATTGAAATGTTATAATAATTAATTAATATGGATTCAATGGCACTAGTTTCGTCGCAATCTGAGACTGTTTTCCGGTAAGCAATTTTTATACGCACCACAATGCCATTTTGGACACCAAATTACACGATCTCCAAAAATTACAAACTATATATCTATCCCGACTCTAAATGTCGATACGAATCCAATGGAATTGGATTCTTGGCTTAATTCGATCATCTGCTCAAGTTATACACAAATATCTCTTTATTAAATTAAATTAATTTGATTGCGCGCTATATAAATTGACTGGGAGTTTACAGCTGCTGTTGTCACATACGACATCGGTTTGCCATGCAATTTGATACCGTACAATAATTTAACGTTATGGTTCGAATGAAACTAATTTCATCGAAAACGGACTGAGTTTGCAAAATTACCATTTTAAAGGCCAATATAAAATCGATAAAATATTATTTAATAAACGTTATATTTCAATAACGATTTCCATAGCGACTATGTCAAATTTTGATTTGGACATAACTAACAATTTATAACACGAAATCTGGATTTTTCTCTTCCATATGAAAACGATACTCGACATGATTCCAACATTTTCTGTTTCATAGAAATCCGACTTATATTGGATTCTGTATATTCAATTAAAGTTCAAAACTGTATATTACGAACTGTCGCGCCATTTCGAGCTCGTTTCAATTTTAATGTATATTAAACGTTCAAACTTCGTTTTAAATAAACGAATTCAGTATTAAATCCATAAATATTCCAAATATAAAATTTAAATAATAAATCAAATTAAATATTAGACTACCAAAAATACAGGACATTACATTCTTCCCCCTTAAAATAATTTCGTACCCGAAATTACTAGGTAAGAAAAATGTCACAACCCCGTAGATTTTCAAAATCCAGTTTATTTTAAGTCAAAAACAAATTTATTATGGTAAAATAAAATTTTCAAAAATATTGAAAATTTTCTAACACTTTAAATTCCCAGAAAAATTCGACAGAGTCCCCCCTGTACAAAGAGACATCTGCGATATCGCAGGAACAAATAATATATGTACATCGACCCACACGGTCGAAAAATCAAAAACCAAAACCCAAAATTTATATTTTCACGTAGGCGTACCTTTTACTTGTGCTACTGAGCATACTTGATCAATTCACGTGCAATCTATGCAACCAAAATCAATCCTCTAGCCTTCTGGCACCTGTACTTAACTCAGATTAACATGTAAGTAATAATTACATGAAATTTAAATAACATTTCATTAATCGACAAGTATAACCACACCAATCACCAAAATACACACGTAATATCGATTCACTTGCACATATAGGTTTAAATCATTAATTTTAGTTTATATGCAGCTTCATCCTAGTTTATAATTCTGAAATTTTATCCTTTAGTTTATAATTCATTCAGCTCCATTAAGTTGTTGATTATTTATATTCAAATGATCTACCATCCAATAACAAATAATCCGCAATCAACAACCAATACACAACCACATCAACCAAAATAATTGAATTTACATTCAATATTAATATTTACCTTGGTTTCACATATTTGAACATCAATCAATTAATATTCGATAGGTTTCTGTTTATTATTATTCATTTAATTCCCAAATTCAAATCACTTTATTTAATTTCAAAATCTTTTCTAAATTTAATTCCACTTGACCAATTTAAGTTCCAATTCAAAATTTTAATTTTAATTCCAACACAATCAATCAATACACAATATCTCAATAATTTAATAAAATTATTTCTTATCTATACAAAAATAAAATTTGGGTAAAATTATTTTGTTTACCCTCCTTGCAAAACAATATTATATCCATTGATAGTTCAATGCTTCTCAACACTTGAACCGATCAAACAGCACAATAAAAACATTTGTATATAAAATTTACAAATATGCTCTCATATATATACACTCAACTCGATCTAAGGTATTACAAACCCCATCTCTATCGAGTTACACCACAGAGCCAAGGTTATTACTAAACCAATAGCTCTGATACCACTGTAACGAATACGAGATTTTCGACCCGAAAATCTACGTAAAAACACCATATCGAACCTTCAAGAATCGAAAATACCGGAACGTTATTAGAAAGAAATTAGAGGGTGAGAAAAGAAAGAAAGAAATATTAGAATAGAAGAAACAAGAAGAAGAAAACACGTCATGATCAAAGTCTTACATCACAGCGGAACAAAATATAATATAGAAATAAATCTTTATTGGGAGCTTTAAATAAAAACTTACAATCATCAGAGTACATCAACACATCTGGACAGTTATAATAATCCGTCCTCATATACAACACATAGAAGAATAATAATATCATATGCCTGGACTCCTCCAACTCATCTCTTCATAGTATCCAATAACCTGAACCCGTACGACTCGGTGTAACCCAAGCATTAAAACGACGGATCAGTCTAGTGAACCAAAGTGAGAAAAACACACTAAGTTTGAAAACATCATAGCTTGATTTTAAAGTCAAAATCTTTTCGAAAGAAAACGATAATCATAAGACCAAATCCGCACATAAATACAGATGATTTTTACCTTACGATACCCCAAAACAGTTTTTGAAATCAATATATTTTCTGATATTATAATAATGTCTAAATACAAATTAATAACAGTCTAGCTGAACGCTTACATCTCACTCTATACATGTATAGTATACAATCAAAACCGCGGGCGCTTGTTGGAGAATGGATTTCCTGGCAAGGTATGGGACCAACTTACGACAATGTACCTTTGGAGATGAATACATTGGGGATTCAACAAGAACATCTTGCAACCCCGGCTAAACATGACAGGCCCCTCACTTTGCTTGAGATTACTGAATATATCATTATCACGGTTGGGGGCCAACCAACCAAACCGATAGCATACAAATAAAATAACGGGACAACCGAAGGCATTTGATTTCACCAGATCAGGTAATGATATACCCTTTTGATGGGTGCAACCCACATAGCCATGCGACCTAGCCGATTTTAAGCCATTTCCCGGTTGATGAGGCTAGAGGTTAAGCTTATCCTTCAGAACATCGCATCTCCATCCACTTTGACTGCTACCTTGTCAGATCCGCTAGATGTCACGAATTGACATCTACAAAAATACTCTACAACTAACAGATGTACGTTTGTAAAAATCATTGTAGGTGATTCTTAAGAAATACTCTGTCAGACATTCGTCCATACAAATCATCCAGGAATAGAATGAACAGAAGGCACTCTCCTACCACATCCTTGAACTATTGTGACGGCCTGCCCCGCACCAACCGACATTTACTCCAAAAGTGCGCTGTACACATGTCCAGTTAGCACGGGACGGTCGACAGAAGGAAAGGAAGAAGACGAAGAATCAATAAAGAACCTGTAGAATGTCTCACAGCGCATGGAACAAAATATAATAACAACATACTTGACATAAAACAGGTGAGACAGAGCATAAGCCGAAAACAAACTATCATAGCAGCGGAAAATCCAAATACAGCTTATGTTCCACATCATCGTTATTACAACCTTTCAAACTGTCTTTAAAGGTAAAAGAAATATAAGGGAGGTACACTACTAATGCCCAAGTAGTGACCACCAACGACACAGGGAGAATATCTATCTATCTATATCTATATATGTATATATATATATATATATATATATATATATATATATATATATATATATATATATCATACGTGGAAGCCTCTTGCTCGCCTCCGGATCAGCCACTCGTGCATCACCAGCTAACATGTCTCTAGTCTACTCGTTTAGGAGCACCCAGAGTAATAAGAAAAGACATAAAACTCTGGGTCAGACAAAAGTCTGGTGTGAGCGATAAGCAGCTAAACAGAACAATAACAGATATACTAAACCATACTTGAACCTGGACTTGCGACCAAAGTGTTAGCACTACATATTGTACAACACTCTAAGGTGCCACTAACATATGGTGTACAAGCATACGGGGGCGGGGGGTGTGCATGTCATAGAGATGAAAAATAATCAAGCAAAACAACCATCCTCACATCTCTCACTCAGTGCATAAAGCATACGATATCCACCACCTCGACCACCCAATACTTTGCTTTGATCACTTTGCACCATGAAGTCACAACGGCTTCACTGCACTGATCCATAGCCACTAATCCTTCGCTATGTCCACTTTTTCCCATGGAGTCGTACACACCCAATTACACTGGCTCATAGCCTTACTAATCCTTTACTATGTCCACTCTACCCCATGGAGTCACAACGGCTCCACTGCACTGGCTCATAGTCTTGCTACGATCACTTTGCCCCTCGAGTCATGATGACTCTACTACACTGATACGTAGCCCATCATTCCTTTTCAGTGGTGAATCGAAGTTATGAACGTCGACAACACCTTAGCACACGTCCCGCAGCAAATCCCAATCATGAAGTGTACTCATTGGTTCCCAACTGAATCCTGAGCTCTAACTTCCATTTGGACTACCTTTGCATCTCGGGTTATTGGTCTTCATCGGATCGGTTCGGATCGTCGCCTTCATGTGATAGCGGTTCGGATCGACCTTCAGTATCCCGCACTGGATCGATTCGTTCCAAGCTTCTCCGGATCGGATCGTGGCCTTCATCTGGTGGCGGTTCGGATCGGCCTCTTCCAAAGCACACCGGGTCGGATCGCAGTCTCCAAGTCCAATCGTAGTACATCGGTTCGGTTCAGGGTACTATGGCGGATCGGATCGGAGTACTTCTGGTGGATCGGGTTGGTCATGATATCCTCCAGGTTTCAAGTCAACTCGTAGCATGCAGGCTCAGTTCGGATGCAAGGAGCGGATCGTGGATGGGCCACACGAACGGTTCGGTTCGGACCTCCCCATCAGATCTGATCTGGTCCCTGTCCATTTCCTGCATTTTGTCCAGCGAGTTGTTTATGCAATTCGAAGGCGTTTTCAACCATTCTAACTATTCTAATCAATCACAAAGCTTACCATACAGTCATAGCAACAAGTAGAAGTGACCTCAAACACCAAAACATCAATATGATAGGTTAAAATGGATCAAACATAGCCAAAACCCCAAATTTTCCCTTAAGCATGTTTAAGCAAAACTAGTGACATGATTAGTAAAACTTAACCAAATTCTCTAACAGAGGTCTAAAACAACATTTTAGAATTTTTGAATATTTTTCCAGATTTTTATGACGCATAATGTCGCTAATTATCACTAATCACCCCTTAATCCCCTAAATTCCGGGATTAGCAAAATTAGTCCAAACTAACACAAATTCATATCAGAGGCATAAAATAATATTCTGGAATTTTACAAATTTTTCTAGATTTTTCTCAGTTATAATTTCGCTAATCTTCGCTAATTACCCTAATTAGCCGTTATTAATGAAAAACAATGCAAATCACTCACCTTAGCCACAAATAAACCTTAGATCTGAAATACATTTATGATATGGCACGAATACTAATGCTAAATAACAGCTCAAATCTTGATTTGGTGAAGATCTCCCTTGATTTGATGTTGCTAAGCTTAATCCTTAATTAGAAAGTGGTTTGGAGGTGATTTAGAGGTTGGAGGCCATTTTTAGGGTTTCTAAGAGGTAAGTGGAGGCTAGAAAACTGAAATGGAATGAAACCCTAACTCTTTTCAGCCTCCTCATAACCCTAATCCCGAAATGGGTTATGGGCCCATTCATTAATCACCTATTTGACCCGGTTAAGCAGTTTTTCACCTTCTAAACCTTATATCAGCCATTTCTCCCAAACGGTAAGTCCGTTTTCCACATGTGACCACTCTACGAAAAGGTAAACCATCATCTGAAGCAATGGAAGTGGTTTTAGGTCAAAACTCCTTTCCAATCAAAAGTTATGGCCGAAACAAGATCAGCTAGGGGCAAAACGATCATTTAAAAATCGGCAAAAATCGTGAATATGGGAAATGACCCCAATGGTCGTCTCCCAAAGCCACATGACCATACGACTTCATATAAGAAAGAAATAAATATTCTATGATCCTCCGATGCGTAGAATGCGGGTTGTTACATTCTCGCCCCCTTAAGAAATTTCGCACCTGAAATTCCCTAGCCAAAACACACAAAGGTCCTGCATGCCTATCAGTCATAAAACAACAATCAAACATGCAAAACAAGTCTATCCTAGCATACGGAATAACTAAATTGTAAGGTAAATCTTACTAGGCAAAGATTTCTGGATACACCTTCCTAATGCTCTCCTCTGTCTCCCAAGTACAATCATTCTCGTTCTCGCCCCATTGAACCTTGACTAGCTTCACCGCCTTCCTTCGAAGTTGCTTCGTATCATGCTCGACAATACGAATCGGCTTGCAGTTCCCAATCGCCTCGGGTTCCACTTCGAAGTACTCTAACTGATCAGGTGAAATAGTCAAATCTGGGTCGTGCACAAACTTCCTTAGCTGGGAAACATGAAATACGTTGTGAACTCCCGCCATCTTCTCGGGTAAGTCAACTCTATATGCCAAATTCCCATCTTGTTCGAGAACTGGGAATGGGCCAACAAATCTTGGTGCCAACTTGCCTCTCCTGCCAAATCGTATCACGCTCTTCAACGGAGAAATCTTAACAAACACCAAGTCGCCAACGGAGAATTTTAAGTCTCTTCTCCTCTTGTCAGCATAACACTACTGCCTATCCTGAGCAGCCTTCATCCGTTGTTGAATGATCTTAATCTTATCTGAAGTTTCCCTTACCATATCTTGTCCAAGCACAAACCTCTCACCGGTCTCTATCCAACATGATGGTGAGTTTCACGGTCTTTCGTACAAAGCTTCATATGGAGCCATACCGATACTGGATTGGTAGCTATTATTATATGCAAACTCTACTAGATGCAAATGGTCATCCCATGATCCACCAAAATCCAATATACAAGCCCTCAAGAGATCTTCCAATATACGATTCACCCTCTCTGTCTGACCATCGGTTTGAGGATGATACGCGGTACTGAGATATAATTCCGACCCTAGAGCCTCTTGTAAGCTCTTCCAAAACCCACTAGTGAACAACGGGTCTCGGTCACTCACAATGCTTTTAGGTACTCCATGAAATCTCACTACCCACTTCATATACAATTCTGCTAACTTAGCTGCCATTCTGGTCGATTTGACTGGTATAAACCTTGCACTCTTAGTCAATCGATCCACAATTACCCAAATGCTATCATGTCCCGATTTAGTCCTTATTAAACCATCAATGAAATCAATCGAGACTTGCTCCCATTTCCATTCGGGAATTTCTAATGGTTGCAACAAACCACTAGGCTTCTTTTGCTCGGCTTTAACTAGCTGGCAATTCATGCACTTGGATATAAACTTCCCAACGTCTCTTTTCATCCCTTCCCAGTAGTAAGTCTGCTTCATGTCTCGATACATCTTATCCACACCGGGGTGTATAGGCAGTTTCGAGTGATGACATTCCCTAAGCACTTCATCTCTCAAACCATTCACGTTGGGTACAACTAGTCTTCCATTCTTTCGAAACCATCCTTCTCAATCAAGCCCATATAAATTAATCTCCTCACCGTCGATATTCATCTCTAACTTGGAGATGATTTCCAATAGATTAGGATCGTCCCTCTGACTAGAACCAATCCTCTCAATCAAGGTGGGTCTAATCGTCAAACTAGCTAATATCTTTGGATCCAATTCGCACTTTGGTCTGAAATCATACCCTGCGATATACTCCAGTTGCTTCCATTCTAGAAACATAGCCCCTAAACTGGAATGTCTCCTACTCAAGGCATCGGCTACCGCATTGCCTTTCCCAGGTGTATATGCGATATCAAAATCATACGAAGCCAAAAACTCTAACCATCTCTGCTGATGGAGATTCAGATCCTTCTGAGAGAAGAGATAATTTAACGATTTATGATCGGTAAACAACTCAAATCTTTCTCCCAAGAGATAATGTCTCCACATCTTCAATGAAAACACGATCGCTGCCAGTTCCAAATCATGGGTAGGATACTTTTTCTCATGCGACTTTAGTTGCCGACTAGCATAAGCTACAACCCTACCTCCTTGCATCAATACAGCACCTAGTCCGGTACCACAAGCATCCGTGTATACAGTCACCTCTTCATTCCCTTTAGGAATGACTAATACTGGCGCACACGTGAACATTTCTTTTAGACTCTTGAATGCATTCTCACACACTTCGGCCCAGACGAAAGCTTGATTCTTCTTAGTCAATTGAGTCAACGGTGCTGCTATCTTGGAGAAGTCCTGGATAAACTTACGATAATATCCAGCTAACCCCAAGAAGCTTCTTACGTCTATTGCATTCTTAGGCGTAGACCAATCATGTACCTTAGCCACCTTTGCAGGGTCCACGGCAATACCATTCTCTGAAACAACATGGCCCAAGAATCTCACTTCCCTCCTCTAGAAGTGACACTTAGAAAATTTCGCTTTCAATTGGTGTTTTCTCAACACCTCCATCACTATCCTCAAATGTCCCATGTGTTCTTCCTCTGTCCTTGAGTAAACAAGGATGTCATCTACGAATACAAGAACGAACTTATTTAATTGATCTCTGAATACCTGATTCATAAGATCCACGAAGTATGCTGGTGCATTGGTCAACCCAAATGGCATGACAAACCACTCATAGAATCCATACGGCGTCCTAAATGCCGCTTTCGGAACACTCTAAGCCGCTACTCAGAGCTGATGAAATCCTGTCGTGAGGTCCAACTGGGAGAACACTCTTGCTCCTTCTAGTTGATCAAACAAATCATCTATCCGCGGTAGAGGATACTTATTCTTCCTCGTCACCTTATTCAACTCGCGATAGTCCACACACAAACGAAGGGAACCATCTGCCTTAGTGGCAAACACAACTGGTGCTCCCCACTCGGAGACACTTCTTCTAATAAACCACTTCTTCAAAAGATCGCTTACTTGCACCCCGAGCTCTCACTGCTCTCTTGCTGCCATACGACGAAGTGGCATCACTATAGGTCTGGCATCTTTCACTAAATCAATACGGAACTCAATCTCTCGATGTGGTGGAAATCCGGTCACTTCCTCGAAGACGTCCGGATACTGGCCAACCACGGGAACATCTGACAACCCATCATGCGGGATGTCGAGGGAATTAATAAAACTAGCCATTACCCCATCACTAGGTAGACTACAAACACTACCCTCCGCCCATCATCCGCTCTAACTGTCACCAAAGAGCCCTCACAGTCGACCACCACCCCGTATCTCTGGAGCCAATCGACCCCCAATATAATGCCATACCTAGTAAAGCCCAAAACAAAGCAATCACAAACAAACATACAGCCATGACTCAGTAAGACCAAATTTCGGCAAATCATACTAAGGTTAGTCGAACCACCAATCGAGTTCGTCACAACCAACGGTCTATCGACTATCTTGGGTTCCAGTCCCAACCTATCTACCAGGTCACTAGATATGAAGGAACGGGAAGCCCCAGATCAAACAAAACTCGAACAGGTACATCATGAATAGAAAGCATATCTTGAATGACGACATTCTTTCCTTTCTCCGCCGCAGTTGGGGCATTCGACGAAGAAGGAATAGCACCAATAGCATATGCTTTCACAATCTGCTTCTCTTTAAGAGGTTATGGACATTTATCCTTATGATGTCCCACTTGGCCACAGTTGTAGCACTTCCTATCCGCTGGCTTGGCCCGACACTCTTTGGCATAATGGCCCTTCTTACCAAAGCTAAAGCACTCAACATCTTTCTTGAACTTTTTCTGGCCATCCTTAGTTTGGTTCTGCTTCCTCTTGTTCTGAGTGTTATTCTTGCCTCCACCGCCTGCTTGCGGCTTCAGCCCTTCTGCAGATGCAACCTCAGTCTTTGACTTAGGGTAAAGACTCTCTGATCTCAAAGCTTTCCCCACAATCGATTCAAAAGTCTCATCGATGTGGTTGATAAGCCTTTTCCCCAAGTATCCATCCAAACCAGTAATGAATTTCTCATTCTTCTTCTCAGGGATATCGATAAGGGATAATCCATACTTTGACAAAGTGTCGAACTCAGCAATATATCTCGAGACTGCCCTACCATTCTGCTTAAGCTCTAAGAACTTCCTAAACAATTCTGACTTCTGAGCAGCTGAGATAAACTTGTCGCTAAAGCGAGCCTTAAACTGATCCCGAGTAACCTGATCCTCTGGAGTGGCTGTCTTAATAGCATTCCACCAATTCATCGCTCGCCCTTGCAGCTGACGAGACGCTAGCCTTATTTTCATCGCATCCTCGATACCCGGGTCGTCGAAGATACGATCACAGCTATCCAACCAATCCTGAACATCCGTGTCCGACTCCATTCCGTGGAATGGCTTCCCACCAAGGTTAGTGTAATCCTTGCACAAATTGGCAAAATCGACCCTAGGCGCCTACACTACTGGACCACCACCATTACCGGCATGGGGAGCTGCCCCTTGCAAATTCCTAAGCATTTCTCTCATGAGGTTAGTAAACATCACCCTCATGTCAGCAGCATTCCCATTATTGGCTCCTCTACCAGCACCTCTTGCGTATCGGCTCATCGTTCAATCTGTAAAGAGAAAACGATTAACCATCACCATAGTGGTGCTAGTGCAGTGCTACTTCATCCTTAGCTATACTAATAGTATATATATATATATATCTTTTGAAAACCAAAGTAATCACAAATACGCACACTCATGTACGTACTATCTCTCCCTAGTGTCTTTTCCTATGTTAACTACGCAACCAAGAGCTCTGATACCAAATGTGACGGCCCGCCCCGTACTAACCGACATTTACTCCAAAAGTGCGTTGTACACATGTCCAGTTAGCACGGGACGGCCATCAGAAGGAAAGAAAGAAGGCGAAGAATTAATAAAGAACTTGTAGAATGTCTCACAGTGCATGGAACAAAATATAATAACAACATACTTGACATAAAACAGGTGAGACAGTGCATAAGATGAAAAAAAACTATCATAGCAGCGGAAAATCCAAATACAGCTTATGTTCCACATCATCATTATTACAACTTTTCAAACTGTCTTTAAAGGTAAAAGAAAGATAAGGGAGGTACACTACCAATGCCCAAGTAGTGACCACCAACAACACAGGGAGAATATATATATATATATCATACGTGGAAGCCTCCTGCTCGCCTCCGGATCAGCTACTCGTGCATCACCAGCTAACCTGTCTCTAGTCTGCTCGTTTAGGAGCACCCAGAGTAATAAGAAGAGATATAAAACTCTGGGTCAGAAAAAAGTCTGGTGTGAGCGATAAGCATCTAAACAGAACAATAACAGGTATACTAAACCATACCTGAACCTGGACCTGCAACCAAAGAGTTAGCACTACATACTGTACAACACTCTAAGGTGCCATTAACATATGGTGTACAAGCATACGGGGGTCGGGGGTATGCATGTCATAGTGATGGAAAACAATTAAGCATAGCAACCATCCTCACATCTATCACTCAGTGCGTAAAGCATACGATACCCACCACTTCGACCACCCAATACTTTGCTATGATCAATTTGCCCCATAAAGTCACAACAGCTTCACTGCACTGATCCATAGCCACTAATCCTTCGCTATGTCCACTTTGCCCCATGGAGTCGTACACACCCAACTGCACTAGCTCATAGCCTTACTAATCCTTTACTATGTACACTCTGCCCCATGGAGTCACAACGGCTCCACTGCACTAGCTTATAGTCTTGCTACGATCACTTTGCCCCTCGAGTCGTGATGACACTACTGCACTGATACGCAGCCCATCATTTCTTTTCAGTGGTGAATCGAAGTTATGAACATCGACGACTCCTTAGCACACATCCCGCAGTAAAGCCCAATCATGAAGTGAACTCATTGGTTCCCAACTGGATCCTGAGCTCCAACTTCCATTTGGACTACCTTTGCATCTCGGGTTATTGCTCTTTATCATATTGGTTCGGATCGTCACCTTCATGTCATAGCGGTTCGGATCGGCCTTCAGTATCCCCCACTGGATCAATTTGTGCCAAGCTTCTCCGGATCAGATCGTGGTCTTCATCTAGTGGCGGTTCGGATCGGCCTCTTCCAAAGCACACCAGGTTGGATCGCAGTCTCCAAGTCCAATCGTAGTACATCGGTTCAGTTCGGGGTACTATGGTGGATCGGATCGGAGTACTTCTGGTGGATCGGGTCGGTCCTGATCTCCTCCAGGTTTCAAGTCAACTCATAGCATGCAGGCTCGGCTCAGATGCAAGGGGGTGGATCGTGGATGGGCCACACAAATGGTTCGGTTCAGACATCCCCATCCGATCTGATCCGGTCCCTGTCCATTTCCTGAATTTTGTCCAGCGAGTTGTTTATGCCATTCGACGACGTTTTCGACCATTCTAACTATTCTAATCAATCCAAAAGCATACCATACAGTCATAGCAACAAGTAAAAGTGACCTCAAACACCAAAACATCAATACGATAGGTTAAAATGGATTAAACATAGCCAAAACCCCATATTTTCCCTTAAGCATGTTTAAGCAAAACTAGTGACATGATTAGTAAAACTTAACCAAACTAGCCAAATTTTCTAATAGAGGTCTAAAACAACATTTTAGAATTTTTGAATATTTTTTCCAGATTTTTATGACGCATAATTTCGCTAATTATCACTAATCACCCCTTAATCTCCCAAATTCCGGGATAGCAAAATTAGCCCAAATTCATATCAGAGGCATAAAATAATATTTTGGAATTTTACAAATTTTTCTAGATTTTTCCGAGTTATAATTTCGCTAATCTTCGCTAATAACCCTAATTAGCCGTTATTAGTGAAAAACAATGCAAATCACTCACCTTAGCCACAAATAAACCTTAGATCTGAAATAAATCTCTGATATGGCGCGAATACTAATGCTAAACAGCAGCTCTAATCTTGATTTGGTGAAGATCTCCCTTGATTTGATGTTGCTAAGCTTAATCCTTAATTAGAAAGTGGTTTGGAGGTGATTTAGAGGTTGGAGGCCATTTTTAGGGTTTCTTAGAGGTAAGTGGAGGCTAGAAAACTGAAATGGAATGAAACCCTAACTCTTTTCAGCCTCCTCATAACCCTAATCCCGATATGGGTTATGGGCCCATTCATTAATCACCCTATTTGGCTCGGTTAAGCAGTTTTTCACCTTCCAAACCTTATTTCAGCCATTTCTCCCAAATGGTAAGTCCATTTTCCACATATGACCTCTCTACGGAAAGGTAAACCATCATCTGAAGCCAATGGAAGTGGTTTCAGGTCAAAACTCATTTCCAATCAAAAGTTATGGCCGAAACAAGATCAGCTAGGGGCAAAACGGTCATTTAAAAATCGGCAAAATTCATGAACATTGGAAATGACCCCAACGGTCGTTTCCCAAAGCCACATGACCATACGACTTCATATATGAAAGAAATAAATATTCTATGATCCTCCGATGCGTAGAATGCGGGTTGTTACAATTACCTTATGGATTAGTAGCGAGTAGTCCTTGCAATCCGAAAAATTCCAATCATGACAGAACCATTATCGAAATACCTCTGGGAGATAACTAGAGAGATTTGACAAATAATCCTTTCGCTCATGAAGATCCCCGGTCTTCAATTACTCCATCTTCAATCAGTATGTTCCACGTATTTGCTGGTTCGGAAAGGTTTTCGAATATAAATTTGATCACGGACTTTCCGTACCAACAATCGTATTGGCCAGATTTGATAGTCGGTTATTTTAATATAAAATAAATAATCGTGAGAATAAAATGAGTTCACTGATTCAGTACTCGGTATTATTTGTCCTTGTTGATTAAACTTTGTTAGTTATATTCTGAAAATCTCCCAATATTTGGAGTTTATCTTTTACTTCTTATTATAAATAAGAATATTCTTAAAAATCATTCCATTCACTTATAAACTTTTCGAATACAGTTTATAATATTATTACGGAAATCATAACTTATGTTTCCCTCAATTCCTCTCGATTATAAACTAAACTATTCTTGGAAAATCGTGAAGTCATTCAAGTTGGTGTATTTTATTTACCTCTCAGACCTTGACCGACAACATTCATCTCTTCAGAATAGGTAGAAGTTTATTAACCACACGGTTTCCTTTGAAAACCTTATTTAAATCTCAACATCGTTTACTTAATAAATTATTAAGTAAACTATTATTATACTTCTCTATAAATCTTTAATCATCCTTTCTAATATTACACTCGAGTTTCGATTCTATTATCGATCTTTAACCTCTCTTTATAAATATTCTTCAACTTGTTGTAACAACAATACTATATTTGTTCTAAAATATATATAGCTGTCTATAACAATCTATTATAAATATATTTACAAATCTTATATAAATACCTTGTGAATCCTTATATTTATTTTTATCAAAACAATTCAGTTTATCATCTGTAACAAACGTTACAGTTTTCACCTCAAAACTTTATCCTTTCTTTATTTATACCTTTTTCAAATCCTCATGACAACTTACGCATTGTCTAAAATCACATTGCGATCCTTTCATGATTTTCAGTCTATAAACAAATAATTCAATTTATTATTTGTAACAATTGTTATAAATTCATTTTTCCAAAACTCTTACTTCATTTACAAATCCCATTTGTAAATTATTATCGACGACTTATGTTACAATCACATTTCTATACTCTTTAACTTCCATTTACAAATCGTTTTGTAAATTATTTATGACAGCTCATATTCATTGCCATTTCCAAAATCTTTTACTCAGCTTATACTCTCAACTCTGCTTAACATTTCGAACTTCGGAAAAAATATCACTTAGTTATTTCATACCATTTCCCAATTTCTAAATTCTTTTTTTTAACTTCAAATATTAAGTAAATATTTGATTTAATCTATCAGATTTGCTTAAAATTCTTTTTACACCTTCGTTATAAAAACTCGTTTTTTATACAAAACCCGTTCATATTTTGATTAGATACATTTCACTTCAATCACTTTCCAAATGAATTTCAGTTAAAAAGTTAATCTCGTTATTATTGAAATAATAATTTGTTTCGATCACTAACTATTATATTAGTAGTTAACTTCTTAATTGACAAAAAAATAGTAAATTCTCTTTTAGAATCTTATTAAAATTAAACAAATTTGTTAAACTATTTTATTAAATTAATTCAAGATAAATTAATTTAATAATCAATTCTAGCTGTTGACTTAGTCATCTCAATAAACGATTAATCCGTTAATAGATCCCAATTATTTCTCACTTTAAATTAATTAATAATATAATTTATTTAAATAATTCCATTTAATTGTATTAAAAAAACAATTATCCAATTCTTAACCGTTGGGTTAAGTTTTGCCCATTTGCTTATAAATCTGATTATTATCAGATTTTACTTTATAATATCATTTAATAATTACTTATAAATTTAAATAATAAATATTTATTTTCTTTTATCAAACTTTTATTCAAAATAATAGATTTAAAAATCTATTTTCAGTTATAAATACATTTTATAACTTCATTTCCATCGATTCACTTGATGGTAAATCCATATTTTAAAAATGAATGATTTATAGGCCATATACTACTAATTACTGAACCAATACTACTCATTGGTTTAAACAAAATAAATTGTTGAATTTCAGTTCAACGGTCAATGATCAAATCAATCGTCCAATCAAAACAGTTCTTATAATGATAATATGAGATAAATAACATTAAATATTTTTGAGGAATCCCGTTGGATCCCTCCAACCTGTTCTTCTCTGCATTAAAATAGATTATCTAACATAAGATTATTCAATTCAATTCAGTAATGATTTATATAACAGTCAATAACGACTATTTAATATCAACCAATTTACACAACAATTCGAGCAATCCATTAAACTAAACACGTTTATTAATAAACGTGACCAATAAGGTAAGTTACCTTCATTGGGCCCAATCGTTAAAATAACGATTTGGTTTTACTAAATTAAACAACGTTTAGTTTCATTGGTTCAATCAATATATGAAAATAAAATTAACAAAAATCAACCATTAGCAGCCTTAGCACACAATTATAAAAACCCGACTTAAACAAAATATAAGTGGGAAGTACAAAGTGAGTTTAACTCACTTTAGTTTTCATTCTGTTGAAACAGTTCGGTTATAGTTAAATTAAACAATCATTTAATTTAACTGTAAATTTCCATCGTCTCCATTTCTGTCCAAATTAGTTTCATAGCGTAGATCTTGTTGATACAGTTCCAACGTATCTTGAATCTCCCAATTCTGTTAATATATGGACAAGTTATTAACAATAAAAGTTAATACAATTTAATTATTAATTTAATTTCCTTAATTAATAAAATTAAAACTAATTACTTTAATAATATATGTCAGTTGATATTTCTTCTCCACTGTTTCTTTGCTTCACAGTGGCCAATATCATACCTGCACCAAATCCACCATTTGAGTTAATATATTATTTTAGTTTAAAATAATTAATTTCCTAATTAAACCCTAATCAATTATATAATATACCAATTATGTTTAGTAAAAACAAAGGCCGACAGTTCCTAATACTTCGTTCATGTACCATCATCCTTATTCCACTGTGTTGGTCCTCAACACAGGACGACAATTTTATGTTGACAATTACCAGGCTCCTAAGCCCGATCTTCGTTCCCCTTCAAACTTGAAACAAGATTGTCGATTCCTTTTTCTATTCATATATTGTTTCATGTCCTTGTTTGCTTATTTGGTTGGAATAAGCTGGACTGCGTTTTCATCTTTTTAGACATCTGCTTCATTGAAGACCAGGCCGCTCACATTAAAGCTCGACTTCTTCTCCACCATGTTGCGCCTCATCCCTCCCGCCGACGGTCGATCGGAGAACGCCAGAACGCGCGCCTTACCATCCTTGAGCTCCAGCCCATATCTCCTCGATTTGATTACTTCAGGAGCCACCAAAAACACTTCGGCGGTCGCTGCTTTAAAATGAGATTCCGGTTACCAAATTGGTCACAATCTGATCGTAGCCGATTGGATAGAAGAGGTCTTCGAGCTCTAGATATTTTCTTTTGGAAGTATTTCAATTAGAGATGGGGATTGGACGATAAATCGGTGGAAACGGGGGGTGACTTTGGATTGTTCGTTGTTTCTGGAGGTGGTATTGAAATGGTTGACCACGAAGTGATCTATTGACCAACGAATTAGATTAAACCCCTGTGTATATATATATATATATATATATATATAGTGTCGGGACCATTATTATATTAATATATATAAATGATACTTAACCAGGAATTAGCCTTTAAAATTACCACATACAACTTCTGTCTTCGATGAAGATATGTAATCCTAGCCTAAAAAAATATTCCGGACCCAATTGGACAGGTTTCGTCAAATTCTGAGGTCGTTTGTGAAAAGTTCTTTATAATTATCGATGAAAAATCAAGTGTTTAAAATTCCTATAATTATAGGAAAATCTAATAAACTTGAGGCCTTGACAGTTTACTAGACCTCTTCCTAACGGATCCAATGAATCTTGTTTCGTTAAATTTGGAGTTTGTTTGGCCAGTCGTTTATTCGTTTAAAGTTATCCCTATCGAAATTGACATAAATAATATAAATGATTTAGGCGTTTATCGCTGCCACGATCAAACGGTAAGTCCGACTATCATAAAAATTGAAATGTTAAAATAATTAATTAATACAAATCCAATGGTACCATTTTCGTCGCATTCTGAGATTGTTTTCCGATATGCTATTTTTATACGCACCACAATGCCATTTTGGACACCAAATTACACGGTCTCCAAAAATAATAAACTATATACCTATCCTGACTCTAAACGTCGATACGAATCCAATGGAATTGGTTTCTTGGATTAATTCGATCGTCTGCTCAAGTTATACACAAATATCTTTTTATTAAATTAATTTAATTTAATTGCGCGCTATATAAAATGACTGGGCGTTTACGGCAGTCGTTGTCACATACGACATCGATTTGCCATGAAATTTGATAACGTATAATAATTTAACGTTATGGTTCCAATGAAACTAATTTCATCCAAAATGGACTAAGTTTGCAAAATTACCATTTTAAAGGCCAATATAAAATCGATAAAATATTATTTAATAAACGTTATATTTTAATAACGATTTCCATATCGACTATTTCAAATTTTGATTTGGACATAACTAACAATCTATAACACAAAATTTGGATTTTTCTTTTCCATATGAAAACTGTACTCAACAAGATTCCAACATTTCTTGTTCTACAGAAATCCGACTTATATCGGATTTTGTATATTCAACTAAAGTTCAAAACTCTATATTACGAAATTCTGTGCCATTCCGAGCTCGTTTTAATTTTAATACAAATTAAACTTTCAAACTTCATTTCAAATAAATGAATTCAATATTAAATCCATAAATATTCCAAATATAATATATAAATTAATAAATTAAATTAAATATTCGACTATCAAAAATACTGGACATTACACTCTAAGCACATATATATGTTTACGCTGGAATTAAATAATGAGCTAATCTTTGTACTGGGTTGCGATCACAAATATGAAAGTAATAAGTCCCCATGCATATATCCTACATGAGTTCCTTGTTACAAATCTCTCTGCACCTTTGCATACCTACGTGCTTACCTTTCCTATTGTTACCTTGTTTTTACCATGTAGCCTAAATAGGCTGATTAATTCTTTAGTTAAAGACGCATTTATTTGCATGTGCTATTCGATTGCGAGATGCTGAGGCAGTGTACTCACGTATATTATCTATACATGAGTGCATATGCAAGCTCCTGGGTCTGCTCCTCGCTAAAATGTAAAACTAGTATGAACAGATACCACACTTGATCTAGATACACTGATATCAGAAGATATCACCACTGTTTATTTTATAGATAACATCGATGTTGGAATTAACTGTTATATTTCAGTTTAGATTGAAGTTAATTTACTTAAACTATGATTAATCATAACTCGAGTGTTTTATGTTTCTCCATGAAACGCTCGGGTCCGGCCCGAGTGTTACATATTCAAAGATTACCGATTTGGATTCGAAGATTGGTAAAGCTGGGGATTCCAGAAAACGCGCACTATAAAGATTTTTAAAACATTAATTATTTCTTTTATATTCAAACTGTATTTTAACTTCTGCTGTATAGAAAAATATTGCATCAAAATCCTGATTAATATATAAAAGTTTATTTTGATGTTCAATACTGTGCTGTTTATTCTATGATATTCTGTGTTGATTCTATGTTTAAACTCTATAAGCTAAATAACGATTCATAGTTTGAACATTTTAAATAGGTTTAATTACCGATTTGAAGCGACCAAAAAGGCGTGACGTTACAGTTTGAGAATCGACACTCGGATCAGGTGTTTAACGAGGATTGATTGAGATATGTATTTAGAGTTTTGAACACTTAACTCCATGATGATGAAAGCTCAAACTAGAAATTGAGGGAGGAAAGACGATTAGGTGTTGAACTAATTGATAGAGGAGCAGAGGGAAGATTGAAAGAAGAGATTTGTTACGACCCGAACTTCCCCAGTCTCCGAAGAGAAGAGAAAGAACAGCTTGTACTGAGGAAAAGACAAATCAGAACACAAACAGAAGAACGTTTCATTTCTTATTACAACAATTTACATTAGAATACAAGAATGTACAGAGTATGAATAAACATCACACAGGAAATATCAGAGATTTAAATTACATTTAAATACATCGAAACGGAAAATAATACAAAATACAACTGAAAAGAAGATATAGATACAGAGCTTTCCGGATATCTCTTCAGCTATAAAGCAGGATCCTATGAATATAAATATGCAAAACCAAAACTACTAGCTGCCCATGTAGAAAATAGAGGCACCCAGAGTTTAGGTTAAAACAATAAGCTCCAGGTCAGTCATGTGACTGGTGTGAGAACTAAAACCGTTATTAATCTTTATTTTAAAGTTAGGTAAATCAAGGGACCACGCCGTATAACACGGAACAGGTTTCCTCCCAAGAATACCAGTGCATAAAACAACAACGCAATGCTAAATAAAGAACAATGAAGCTATTATAAGATCCATGTCCCATCACACAATGCAACATAAGCCAGAGGATAGGGTTTTACTTATAATAGCCAAAGAATGCTTGATACGCTAAAACAAATCATTTGATACTATTATAAGTGCATAGTGTATCAAACAACTTCAAATATAAATGCATCAATCCTACGCGGCATGGGTACCATATATCATGTCGCCAATACTAGGCTCTACAATCAAAACTGCGATTGTCACATATTGGAAGTTGGATTTCCATCTGTGAACCGAGGAAAGGGATCGTCCTCACCGCTTCGAGACGCTCTAGCCCTCCCCTCAGGAACGGCCGCAACTGCACCTTGGATCGTCAGGGCCGGTCCACCGACGTGGATTATAATGCCTGAACACTGCATTACCCCGCCCTATGGGGCATCAATGAGTCCTATGACTCCATCGGCTCCACATAGTCACCGATATATCCGAGGCGCCTCGCCATCCAACAACCACATAGGTGAAAATAATATAAATATCAGGGATGGTAGGTCATTGACACCACCATAGCTAGAAGGAAACGCATGCCCTCCCTGCTGTCCTCTCCCATTTCTGGTTCATAATCGGGGTGTGAGGCTCACGAATTAACGCTACGAAAGCGACTCCACAAAGGCCGTGCTTTGATCATCAACCACATGACTTTGCTTTTCAACAAAAGCCTTGATCATTTGCATCTCAGCATGCCACACAGGCAATTCACGCTATACAACCGATATCAATCACACAGAATGAAATCCGATGTCAGACTCACATCCATTTACAAGTCCGTTCTGGGTCTGAACGAAACCAGAGGAAACTTATTCCTCACATATCCATCGATCGACAAGTACGTCTGGACGATCACCAACTGATTCCTTCCTCTTGGGTGTACAGCCCAATCAAGATCATCAGTAATTATCCAAACGATGTGAAAACATCCGGTCTTCAACAACCGTCTTCATCCTCGACACATCATCGAATCAGTTATTCAGAATGGGATAAACCCGGTCTTTCTGAATAGCTCACGTATATAATAAACAAACGCTACAAAAACAAAACATACGCCTCATTCCAATCCAGAATATTTCTTTATTCAAATATTCTTGTAATTTGGGAAAGGTTCCCATTAATTTTATCAAAGATAAATTCTTTAAATTTATTCTTTAATCTTCTTTTGAATATCAATTCAAACCAAATTATGGTTTGTCCAAACTAGTCGGGATTAGCGAACCTTACCGAAGTAATCATTTGTTAAATTTCCCAACCCCAACCTATTCATCCCATGAAGTAAAACTAGTAATACTTCATATCTAACACCACGGTGTTATCGGTAAATTCAATTACCATTTCATTTTCAAATCTAATTAAAGATTTAACTATCGCCTGGAGCAAAACTAGTGATACTCCATTCTCGATCATTTCAATCTAATTAAAGATTCATTAAAACTCTACTTGGTTTTAATCTTCCCGAAAATCAATATTAATGATTGTTTAACTTGGGAAACCATATCCTGTCTTTAACTGGGTTAAAGAACCACTGTTATTTAGCACACGGTTCACTATAAACCTAAAATCACATTCCATTCCATAAGCCTTTAACCGTAAATTAGCAAGTGAACAATTCCCTAAGTATTAACCCCGAAGGCCGAAATCAACATCAGATCAATACCCAAGAAACCATTCAACTTAACTAATCTCCAGTTAGTTTCTGATTTTCTTAACCCCGTTGGGTCTAAGTATAGTATTATTAAAAATACAATTCACGAAAACCCAAATCACATTCCATTAACGATGGAATCTTCATGGAAAACAAATCGATAGATATAGTCGATATAAACTTCCATATCCGAGTAACAGTATAAATGGAATAACGGCAAAGCCTTTTAAATTCCATATATATTAGCAGTCCTCATCCACAGAAATTCACTTCGATTATTACCAAATTGAATTCCATTCCATTCCAATTTATTTTATTAAATTAGAATGCTTTACTTTGGAAAATCTCCTTCAAATCTTAACAAAAGATTTATAAATTTCAAATCACATTTCACTGTAAATCGGGTTAAAGAATGAGTGTTATTTAAAACACCGTTCACGATAAACCCAAAAATCAATTCCAATTCAAATCCAATTAAATATTATCTAATTGGTATACTTCGTTAAATCTAAATAAAAAGATTTAATCTTTTTCTCAACTGGGTTTAATAATAGTGTTAATGAAGACACCATTCACAACAAACCCAAATCCCATTTGATATTAAATACAAGGCTCTGAATAGAAAATATATCTGCTTATATTCAATATCAAATCCTATAACCAACAAATATTGTATTGGAAATAACGATATATATATATATATATATATATATATATATATATATATATCTTTCAATTTCCATAACAATATCTGTATAATCACGAAATCCAACATCGAAATATTCCGAAGACAATTTCGATTCAAATCCATTCCAATTTATATATTGGAAATTCTGGTTATTTTTAAAACCATTTCAAATCCCATTTATTTATTTTAAAAATAAATGGATTATAATTCTAGTTCAAAACTAGTTCATTTCAATAAAAATGTATTTTTATCTTTTCAAATATGGAATTTTTCATCCCAATTCTTTCCAAATCATTTCTTATGATTTTACACAAATTATTGCTATTTTTAATAATTTTATCAAGGCATGTACAGTCGATTTCCGTAAACGGCCATCGAACTGCACTTACAGCGACCTTTTCCAAATTTGATTTGGACATAATTCCAAATCCAACCGTTAGATTTATAATTTCTTGTATTCGTTAGAAAGCTCTTTTCGATACAAACCCAACGGTTCTGGTTTTAGGAGAATCCGACGGCCGGATCTCCCGTAATGTCCGTTCGAAGTCAATGGTCGAAATTCGTGAACTGCCGCGGTGCTGCGCGTTCTATTCAAGCCATTATATATATATATATATATAATATAATATAATATATATATTTCGTCGATTTCCTTTTAAAACGTATTTTATAAATCGTTTTAAATTCGTTTTCAAAACGATTTCAACTTCATATTCAATTCCTACTCAAAATTGAATATTCCATATCATCGATATATAAATGTTAATATTTTCAAAGCATTAGATTTTGAAATCAATTCCTTTTTGATATTCATTATCAAAATGAATAAAATCGATATAAATATCGTTCACTTCAAAATGGCGTCAATCTAATCAATACGGCGATATATATTTAAATATATTCGTGCCCATCCCAAATCGGACATCAAAATTATATTTTGATCTTTTACTGAATATTATTTAAAATATTCGTTATTTTCAAATAGTCGTTATTTCAAAATATTTTTTCTTTCTGAACTGGAATCAGACACAGTCAATTGCCATATAATTTGATTATATGGATTTCACACAACAAATGTGTATAACAACATTGAAAACAACAATCCATCATCCAGAGTGCATTCTACACTGCATAAGCATCAAATATAAATATTTAATGCTTATAACAGCCTGTCAATCAATTGATCAACATAAAGCTAATTATTGGGATTAGGGTATGTCCAATTTCATCCCAACACCCGTGTAGGGGTTTTCAGACAACAAACACATATTTATTTTTGTAGTTGGGCGATGTGAAAAATTTATCATCCCACTCAATATCTGTTAAATGTGTGTACATAAACAAATCATCCGATTTGTTTATAAATATTTATTTTATATACACGTTCAAAATTATATTTTTAACTATAAAATATTTATTCTCTCTACATCACACAATAAAATTTCACAACACATCAATCAAACAAACAAGTCATTCATGGTCTGTGGACGACGGGTGTCGGGTACTGCTAAACACCGTCTGCATCCTAGTATATATTTCAAACTAGAAAATAAAATAAAAGTGAGAAGTTCTCACCTTTGGGATTCCACTCCGTCATTCTTTAATTCTAAACGGTTCGAATTTGCCCAAAATTTCAATGCGATCTTCTCCCGCTGTTCATAGTAAAAAATCACATTTTTATCTCTTTATCCCAATAAATAAAAATCATATTTTTATTTCTACTTCATATATTTTACAATGCTTCTTTCTATATAAAAATTATGTTTTTATGTTTCTATCGCTATTCATATAATAAAAATTATATTTTTACTACATGAAAATTTCATTTTTATAAATCACTTTGTATAAATCAAAATTTAGTCTTTGTCATAAAAAAGCCTCCTTTATCTCATATTAAAAGTCAAGTTTTTATCAACTAAAAATCGTATTTTTATATCATTAAAAATCATATTTTCTTGCTATAACAATGTATATTTTTATTTTCAAAAACAATGCATATATTTTTCAAATCAATGTACATATATTTTTCAAATCAATGTTATATATGTTTTACAAATCAATGTTATATATATTTTTCAAAACAAGATTATATATATATATATATTTCAAAATAATGTACATATATTTTCAGGTCAATGTTATATATTTTTCAAAACAATGTACATATATTTTCAAGTCAATGTTATATATTTTTCAAAACAATGTACATATTATTTAAATTAAATATTAACCTAATTACCTTGATTAGCGGCTAATTTCTTCATTGGGGTTTTTAAACCCTTCGTTCACTTCCTGGTTCGATTTGAACCCATCATCATCGAAACCCAAATCCACATGCCGCCGCAACTTCCGTCCACTAGTGGTCGATTAGACCCTCCCCCACGATGCACCTCTCCGCCACCTTCCTCCCCCTGGCGGCACCACTCACTCGGTGGGCCCAGTCACTCCAAAAACCGCCGCGAACTGAACGACTTTGGAGCTAGAATTCGCCTGCTACGAGCAACTAAACCCAATCTTATCCGTTGGTTGAAAAGAGGTTGAGGAGCTCTTCGGTTTTGCTTTGGAAGCTTGGAATTTCATTGTACGGATCTTGAGAAAATGGGGGCGGATCGATCTGAGAAAATTCCGCCGTGAATTCATGGTAGCGGCGGCTCAGAACGATGGAAAGAAGGGTTGACTTAGGGTTTGACCGGCCAAAGCAGTATTTATAATTTTATTTATTTTATTTAGTTTGTTTTGAAAGCTAAAATCATCAAGGCTCTAAATCAAACCTAATGACTGTAGCCCCTAGCCAATTACCCCTATTCTGAACACAATGGGATATGTCCGGTAAGCCAATTCAACTGCTACGATCAGTTTTCACTAAATTTAAGATATAAATCATTATATTTTAAATTCAAACGTACATTTTAATTTACCGGGGCCACATACTAACTCTAAAAATTCCAGAAAAATTATTTCTAGCTTCGCATTGACGATAAGGTCCTAACAAAACTAATTTCATCAAATTCTGAGATCGTTTGAAAAATGGTCATTTTCTGGTCGATCGACATTGACAGAAACTGTCAAAACACGTTTTCTTTCGCCACGCTCACATATTGCTTTAGAAAATTATGAATTTTGGAATCTAGTAATAACTTGACATCCCGGATCCAACAAAAGTGGTTTCGTCAAAAATGGAGGTCGTCTGCAAAATTTCTATTTTTAAGGGCCAAAATTCCATAGCGACTATTCTGAAATTTCAACTTGGAATAACTTTTTATCCCCGCTATGAAATTTCAATTTTTCGGATTCATTCGAAAGATATTCTCAAATAGATTCTAATATTTTTGGTTTCGATAAAATCCGGTTTATTTTGAATCCTGTACATTCATTTGAACTTTGAAATCGAATTTTCAAACTATCGCGCCATTTTCAATTTCTTTTATAATTATAAATAAATATTTATATTCTAACGACGATTCAAATAAATATATACGTTCTAATTCTATTCAAAATAAATTTCTCGTCGTTATTATTTAAAATAAATCATTTTAAATATTCAAAATTCATTAAAATTGCCAAAATTTAAATTGGCTCAGATTTCTGGGTTGTTACAATCTCCCCCACTTAAAACTTTTCGTCCCCGAAAAGAAACGAAGCTGAAAGTTGTTTTACAAACCAACTCAACTTTCATTCCTTTCATTATGGCTTAAGTTCTTCAACTTTTCAGTTTCTAAGAACTTTTCAAATTTTTCAAAAATTTGCCTAACACCCTAAATTTTCTAAAAATTTCGCCATAACATCCCCTGCACGGGAGCACCGGGAAAATCCCGAAATTGCCATACATGCCTCTCCAATCCAAAAAGAAAAAGAAACAGCCAAGCGGCTAGCCAATCGGCTCATAGAGTCATCCAAAACCCAAGAAATTAGTAAACATGTACCTATTTGTCGGGCAAACAATTTTATTCCTCTTCTCTAGCCTCCTTGCTATGATCTGTTCAATGTATATACATGTACATGTATGCAAATTCTAACAATTTTCAACACAATTCAATATTTGATACAATTTGGCGTAAATGGTTAAAAAAATACCAAATCAATAATCAAACAAAACAACCATCAATCAACTAGTGAATTAATGTTTCAAATTCATAATTCTGACATATATACAGAAAATCATGTTTTTGATGCCAAGTCACAACAATAGCCCTATCTAGTTTTGGTTCTCACACTAGTCAATTGGAAATATATAGAAATTCCACTTTCGAAACTGGAACATAAACTAATGATGCTGACATGTCAATCACCAGTATCATCAGAGTCATCTCCGGGCGACTAGAGTGTGATTCTATATCTATCCAATATATTAAAACTTCGAATACCTGTGGATCAGAAGTGTATGCAAAATCTTTATATATTGGATTGTCCAAATTCAATATAAAAATAATATTCAAATACGTATAACAGATTTTAAATTTTCAAAACAAAAACGGTCTTCATCTTTATTTTTGAAAATACACTCCTCACACTCGTTCTAGGATACTACTGATCCTATCTCTAACGAGTCATTCCTATTGGATATTACTAATCCAATTTCTGACGAATTCTTTCGTTTGGTTCTAAGGCGTCTTGTTCTCCGAGCTCTGTAAACCAAAGCTCCGATACCATGATGTTACGACCCGAACTTCCCCTGTCTCCGAAGAGAAGAGAAAGAACGGATTTTACTGAGGACAAGACGAATCAGAACACAAACAGAAGAACATTTCATTGCTTATTACAACAATTTACATCAGAATACAAGATTGTACAAAGTATGAATAAATATCACACATGAAATATCAGAGATTTAAATTACATTTAAATACATCGTAGTGGAAAATAATACAAAATACAACTGAAAAGAATATACGGATACAGAGCTTTCCGGATATCACTTCAGCTATAAAGCAGGATCCTGTGAATATAAATCCGCAAAACCAAAACTACTAGCTGCCCGTGCGGAAAATAAGGGCACCCAGAGTTTAGGTTAAAACAATAAACTCCAAGTCAGTCATGTGACTGGTGTGAGAAATAAAAAAGTTATTAATCTTTATTTTATAGTTAGGTAAATCAAGGGACAACGCCGTATAACACGGAATGGGTTTCCTCCCAAGAATACCAGTGCATAAAACAACAGCGCAATGCTAAATAAAGAACAATGAAGCTATTATAAGTCCCAGGTCCCATCACACAATGCAACACAAGCCGGAGGATAGGGTTTTAGCTTATAATAGCCAAAGAATGCTTGATACGCTAAAACAAATCATTTGATACTATTATAAGTGCATAGTGTATAAAACAACTTCAAATATAAACGTATCAATCCTAGGCGGCATGGGTACCATATATCATGTCGCCAATACTAGGCTCTACAATCAAAACCGCAATTGTCACGTATTGGAAGTTGGATTTCCATCTGTGAACCGAGGCAAGGGATCGTCCTCACCGCTTCGAGACGCTCTAGCCCGCCCCTCAGGAACGGCCGCAACTGCACCTTGGATCGTCAGGGCCGGTCCACCGATGTGGATTATAATGCCTGAACACTGCGTTTCCCCGCCCTATGGGGCGTCAATGAGTCTTATGACTCCATCAGCTCCACATAATCACCGATATATCCGAGGCACCTCGCAATCCAACAACCACACAGGTGAAAATAATATAAATGTCAGGGATGGTAGGTTACAGACACCACCCTAGTAGAAGGAAACGCATGCCCTCCCTGATGTCCTCTCCCGTTTCTAGTTCACAACCGGGGTGTTAGGCTCGTGAATTAACGCTACATAAAGCTACGCCACAAAGGCCGTGCTTTGATCATCAACCACAAGACTTTGCTTTTCAACAAAAGCCTCGATCATTTGCATCTCAGCATGCTACACAGGCAATTCATGCTATGCAAATAATATCAATCACACAGAATGAAATCCGATGTCAGACACACATCCATTTATGAACGAAACCGGAGGAACCTTATTCCTCGCATATCCGTCGATCTCCAATCACCAACTGATTCCCTTCTCTTGGTTGTACAGCCCAATCAAGATCATCAGTAATTATCCAAATGATGTGAAGACCTCCGGCCTTCAACCACCTTCTTCATCCTCGACATATCGTCGAATCAGTTATTCAGAATGGGATAAACCTGGTCTTTCTGAATAACTCGCATACATAATAAACAAGTGCTACAAAAACACAACATACGCCTCATTCCAATCCAGAATATTTCTTTATTCAAATATTCTTACACTTTGGGAAAGGTTCACATTAATTTTATCAAAGATAAATTCTTTAAATTTATTCTTTAATCTTCTTTTGAATGTCAATTCAAACCAAATTATGGTTTATCCAAACTAGTCGGGATTAGCGAACCTTACCGAAGTAATCATTTGTTAAATTTCCCAACCCCAACCTATTCATCCCATGAAGTAAAACTGGTAATACTTCATATCTAACACCACGGTGTTATCAGTAAATTCAATTACCATTTCACGTTCAAATCTAATTAAAGATTTAACTATCACCTGGAGAAAAACTTGTGATACTCCATTCTCGATCATTTCAATCTAATTAAAGATTCATTAAAACTCTACATGGTTTTAATCTTCCCAAAAATAATATGAATGATTGTTTAACTTGAGAAACCATGTCCTATCTTTAACTGGGTTAAAGAACCACTGTCGTTTAAAAAACGGTTCACTATAAACCCAAAATCACATTCCATTCCATCAGCCTTTAACTGTAAATTAGCAAGTGAACAATTCCCAAAGTATTAACCCCGAAGGCCGAAACCAACATCAGATCAATACCCAAGAAACCATTCAACTTAACTAATTTACAGTTAGTTTCTGATTTTCTTAACCCCGTTGGGTCTAAGATCAATATTATTAAAGATACCATTCACGACAACCTAAATCACATTCCATTAACGATGGAATCTTCATGGAAAACAAATCGATAGATATAATCGATATAAACTTCCATATCCGACTAACAATATAAATGGAATAACGGTAAAGCCTCTTAAATTCCATATATATTAGCAGTTCTCATCCACATAAATTCACTTCGATTATTACCAAATCGAATTCCATTCCATTCCAATTTATTTTATTAAATTGGAAAACTTTACTTTGGAAAATCTCCTTTAAATCTTAACAAAAGATTTATAAATTCCAATTTCACTGTAAATCGGGTTAAAGAACAAGTGTTATTTAAAACACCGTTCACGATAAACCCAAAAATCAATTCCAATTGAAATCCAATTTAATATTATCTAATTGGTATACTTCATTAAATCTAAATAAAAAGATTTAATCTTTTTCTCAACTGGTTTTAAGAACAGTGTTAATGAAGACACCATTCACGACAAATCCAAATCCCATTTAATATTAAATACAAGGCACCGAATAGAAAATATATCGGCTTATATTCAATATCAAATCCTATAACCAACAAATATTGTATTGGAAATAACGATATATATATATCTTTCAAATTTCCATAACCATATCTGTATAATCACGAAATCCGACATCGAAATATTCCGAAGATAGTTTCGATTCAAATCCATTCCAATTTATATATTGGAAATTCTAGTTATTTTTAAAACCATTTCAAATCTCATTTATTATTTTAAAAATAAATGGATTATAATTCTAGTTCAAAACTAGTTCATTTCGATAAAAATGTATTTTTATCTTTTCAAATATGGAATTTTTCATCCCAATTCTTTCCAAATCATTTCTTATGAAATTACACAAATTATTGTTATTTTTAATAATTTTATCAAGGCACGTACAGTCGATTTCCATAAACGGCCATCGAACTGCACTTACAGCGACCTTTTCCATATTTTATTTGGACATATTTACAAATCCAACTATTAGATTTCTAATTTCTTGTATTCGTTAGAAAGATCTATTCGATACAAACCCAATGGTTCTGGTTTTAGGAGAATCCGACGGTCAGATCTCCCGTAATGTCTGTTGAAGTCAATGGTCGAAATACGCAAACTGCCGCGTCGCGGCGCGTTCTATTCAGGCCATTATATATATATATATATAATATATTATATATATATTTCATCGATCTCCTTTTAAAACATATTTTGTATATCATTTTAAATTCGTTTTCAAAATGATTTCAACTTCATATTCAATTCCTACTCAAAATTGAATATTCCATATCATCGATATATAAGTGATAATATTTTCAAAGAATTAGATTTTGAAATTAATTCCTTTTTTATATTCATTATAAAAATAAATAAATCGATGTAAACATTGTTCACTTCAAAATGGCGTTAATCTAATCAACACGGCCATATATATTTTAATATATTCGTGTCCATCCCAAAACGGACATCAAAATCATATTTTGATCTTTTACTGAATATTATTTAAAATATTCGTTATTTTAAAATAATCGATATTTCAAAATATTTATTCTTTCTAAGCTGGAATCAGACACAGTCAATTACCATATAATTTGATTACATGCATTTCACACAACAAATGTGTATAACAACAATGAAAACAGCAATCCATCATCCAGAGTGCATTCTACACTGCATAAGCATCAAATATAAATATTTAACGCTTATAACAGCCCGTAAATCAATCGATCAACATACAACTAATTATTGGGATTAGGGTATGTCCAATTTCATCCCAACACCCGTGTGGGGTTTTCAGACAACAAACACAGATTTATTTGTGCAGTTGGGCGATGTGTAAAATTTATCGTCCCACTCAATATCAGTCAAATGTGTGTACATAAACAAATCGTCCGATTTGTTTATAAATATTTATTTTATATACACGTTAAAAATTATATTTTTAACTATAAAATATTTATTTCCTACACATCACACAATAAAATTTCACAACACATCAATCAAACAAACATGTCATCCATGGTTTGTGGACGACGGGTGTCAGGTGCTGCTAAGCACCGTCTGCATCCCAGTATACATTTCAAACTAGAAAATAAAATAAAAGTGAGATGTTCTCACCTTTGGGATTCCACTCCGTCATTCTTTAATTCTGAACGGTTCGAATTTTCCCAAAATTTCAATGCAATCTTCTCCCGTTGTTCATAGTAAAAATCACATTTTTATCTCTTTATCCCAATAAATAAAAATCATATTTTTATTTCTACTTATATTTTACAACGCTTCTTTCTATATAAAAATTATATTTTTATATTTCTATTGCTATTCATATAATAAAAATTATATTTTTACTATATGAAAAATTCATTTTTACAAATCACTTTGTATAAATCAAAATCTAGTCTTTGTCATAAAAAAAAGTCTCCTTTATCTCATATTAAAAGTCAAGTTTTTATCAACTAAAAATCGTATTTTTAAATCATTAAAAATCATATTTTCTTGCTATAACAATGTATATTTTTATTTTCAAAAACAATGCAAATATTTTTCAAATCAATGTACGTATATTTTTCAAATCAATGTTATATATATTTTTAAAACAAGACTATATATATATTTCAAAACTATGTATATATATTTTCAAGTCAGTGTTATATATTTTTCAAAACAATGTACATATATTTTCAAGTCAATGTTGTATATTTTTCAAAACAATGTACATATTATTTAAATTAAATATTAACCTAATTACCTTGATTAGCAGCTAATTTCTTCATTAGGGTTTTTAAACCCTTCGTTTACTTCCTGGTTCGATTTGAACCCATCATCGTCGAAACCTAAATCCACCTGCAGCAGCAACTTCCGTCCACCAGCGGTCGATTAGACCCTCCCCCACAATGCGCCTCTCCGCCACCTTCCTCCCCAGGCGGCGCCACCCACTCGGTGGGCTCAGTCACTCCCAAAACCACCGCGAACCGAACGACTTTGGGGCTAGAATTCGCCTGCTTCGAGCAACTAAACCCAATCTTATCCGTTGGTTGAAAAGAGGTTGAGGAGCTCTTCAATTTTTCTTTGGAAACTTGAAATTTCATTGTACGGATTTTGAGAAAATGAGGGGCATCGATCTGAGCAAATTCCGCTGTGAATTCGTGGTAGTGGCGGCTCAAAACGATGGAAAGAGGGGTTGACTTAGGGTTTGACTGGCCAATGGGGTATTTATAATTTTATTTATTTTATTTAGTTCATTTTGAAAGCTAAAATCATCACGGACTCTATATCAAACCTAACGACTATAGCCTCTAGCCAATTACCCCCATTCTGAACACAATGGGATATGTACAGTAAGCCAATTCAATTGCTACGATCAGTATTCACTAAATTTTAGATATAAATCATTATATTTTAAATTCAAACGTACATTTTAATTTACCGGGGCCACATACCAACTCTAAAAATTCCAAAAAAATTATTTCTAGCTTCGCATTGACGATATGGCCCTAACAAAACTAATTTCATCAAATTCTGAGATAGTTTGAAAAATGGCCATTTTTTGGTCGATCGAAATTGACAGAAACTGTCAAAACACGTTTTCTTTCGCCACGCTTACATATTGCTGTAGAAAATTATGAATTTTGGAATATAGAAATAAGTTGACATCCCGGATCCAACAAAAGCGTTTTCGACGAAAACAAAGGTTGTTTGCAAAATTTCCATTTTTAAGGGCCAAAATTCCATAGCGACTAGAATTGGGCATAACTTTTTATCCCCGCTATGAAATTTAAAATTTTCGGATTCGTTGGAAAGATATTCTCAAATATATTCTAATATTTTTGGTTTCGCTAAATTCCGATTTATTTTGAATCCTGTACATACATTTGAACTTTGAAATCGAATTTTCAAACTACCGCGCCATTTTCAATTCCTTTTATAATTATAAATGAATATTTATATTCTAACGATGTTTCAAATAAATATATACGTTCTAATTCTATTCAAAATTAATTTCTCGTCGTTATTATTTAAAATAAATCATTTTAAATATTCAAAATTCATTAAAATTGCCAAAATAAAAATTTTAAATTGGCTCAGATTTCCGGGTTGTTACAAGATTAAAATAAGAGCAATAAAGAAAAGTAGCGAACCCAATGGCCATTGACGGAGGTAGCTTTGAAACCCTAGTTATGACTACTAGATATATAAAATAGTCTTATTAAAAATAGTCTTACTAAAAATAGTTATAAATTTATGATAGTTAAAATATATAAAACAATTTTATTAAAAATTATAGTAGATAAAATAGTTTAAATTAAATAGTTATAAGATAATTTTGAAAAAATATATTAAAGAAAAACTAGTTTTGTATAAATAATAATAATAATATAAAATAACTTAAATATATAATCCAATGCATATCAAATATCCGTATTTAAAAATTCGACTTAACATAAATTCAGATTTCAATTTCTCATTTAAATCGTCTTAAATTTAATTGGTACAAATTTCTAATTTAATGATTTACAATTAAAATCACAATTCTAAACCATTACTTCGTTGTGATTTAAAACTGAAATTCTAAATTCATTTCATTCGATTATATTTTCAAAACAACATTCAAAGTTTGTTAATCTCCAAAATCAAATCCTTTTACTTTATTATTGAATGATTTTGCAAATAAAATCTTATATTAGTTAAATTCTTAATTTAAATCAAATCTTTCCATTCATTTGGTTTTAAACCAGGTAAAACTTAAATTGAATCTTTTCTTCAAATTAAGCTTTAGTAAAGTGACATATTAAATTTTATACTATACTAAATTAAATTAAAATTAAAAAATAAATAAGTCTTTAAAATTAAATAAATCTTTCACATTATATTAAAACTTTTCAATTAAATTAAGTTATATTATATTAATTTTTTCAAATTAATTTTTTTATAGTTAAATAAAATCTTAAATTTAAATCTTAATTAAATTTGTAAAATGTATTTTAAATAATAAATTTCATTTAAAATTATATTAAATCTTTTCATTAAGTTAATAATAAATTAAATTCATCAATCCAAGTTATATATTTTTTAACATTAATTTAAGCTAGAATATTTAAATTAAATTTCAAAATCAATGCATAATTTTAAAATTTTAGAAAAATAGTTATATAGGCCAATGATGTTCATATATAATTTTCTATCTTATGGTCCACTGGAACGAGTATGTATAATTTCAAACCGTTTAGTTAAACTTTTGGGGAAACATCATTTCGACTCGTATTCTAGCTCAATGTCAAAAATGGTGTAGTGATTCAAACATATATCATTTCAACTCACATTGATTTTCCTATTCTACCAGGAACATGCAGTGTGAGAACTTTAAATAAAACATAACATAATAAACATGTAACATAGCAAATTCATATCGTGTTACATTAGTCAATATCATACATAACATAACATATGTGCCTTAAATAAACAAATATGTCATGATATAAATTTGTGTCATAAGTGAACAATCTACATAACATGATATCATGTGTTTTCTAAGCAATCCTAATATTTCAAATAACCTTTCAAATGTATTTTATTCACTTACCAAACAATGTTAGTCGTGAGCTAGAAATTCTTGTCTTTCATATCTGAAAGAAGATAGCTATTCCGAATACAAAAAATACAAAATCGTCTCAAGAAGTTTAAAGAAAGTGAGCAAAAGGGTTTTGGCTAGGAACGATGGGTTTAGACTTCTTAGAAATCACAAAAATAGAACAAAATTTTGGCATTTAAAAACTGATTTTTAAACCTGTTTACCACCGAATTTGAAAACATAATCAATAGGAAAAATTTTGAAAATACTTTTATCTAACATTACAAGAAAAAAAATTGGATTTCGATAACTTTTGAGGGAGATAAATCTTAAACAGTAGAAGATGTTTTTGGATCTAAAAATCCGGGTTTGGAAATTGGTTTAAGAGATTCACAATTTTGACACAATAAAAAACAAAATTTGAAAAAAAATGATAAACACGAATACTGAAGCTAATTCGATTTTATTGTATTTGGATATTAGAAAAAGTTAATTCGGGTTTTCAACGGAGAAATTATGGCTGCGGGAAGATAAAGAAAAATCTGAAAAACAGAAAAAAATCTAAACACGTGAAATTGGTGATTAGGTTCGGGTTTGTGTGCATCCAGGGGCTAAAGGGTAGCCAAGTGTGTTTCAGGCATGGGAAGCTAGTGGCAAAGGATGGTAGTGGTTGTTTGGGCTCAAGTATGGCCGGGTTTGGTGGAAGGTAGAGGGCCTAGAGCTATACAAGGGAATAAGGATTTAAGGTTTCTGAAAAAGGATGGAGGCTTGGTTTTTCTCAAGTGGGTCGAGGCTTGGTTGGTCATAGGAAGCTGGAGCAAGACACGGGAAAGAGGAAAAAGGAGACAAGAGTTTAGGATTTTAGGTATTTGAAAGGACATTATGGAAGGGAAAGATTAAGAGAAGGAGAGAGGAGTGAGGTGATTTCTTTTGACTTTTGGATTTATTTTCGATTTGGATAGGTTGAAGGTATGATTAGAAATTTTAGAACTTGGAGGAGGAAGAATTAATTAATTTCTAAGGAAATTTCTATAGAGAAAATGGGGAATGAGAAGGGAATAGAAATTTTAGAACTTAAGTTTGTTGGACCCATAAAGCCCAATGCACACATTCACCTAGTCAAAACACAAAATATGGACCATAAAAAATAAGAGAAAAGAGGGGTATAGAACATACATAAAAATATGGTCTACGTTTGCACGTTTTGTAATACAAATGGTAAATTTGGAGCGAATGAAATTGGATTTTGACAAAATGAAAAGTGGAAACTATCTTAGAACATCGAGTACTATTTTTAGAAAAATGAATTCTTAGGATTCACTAGTACTAGACCTTTAGGTCAGTCTTGTGATATTATGACTTTTAGGTCATCTACGGAACCTAATAGCATTTATGACCCATGTGTCATCTGAGAAATCTTATGGCATTCATGACCTTTGGGTCATTTGAGGCATTCATGACCTTTTGATCATTTGAGGAAGGTACTTATCGTGTGTATATTAGTACTGGTATGTTTTCGGGCCATCTTCAGTTTGCAATGCAACATAGCTTCAACTTGCCAATTTGAGTTATTTTGATTTCACCATTCTTGGAGATGACTATTATTAAATAAATATATATATAGCTTAAAGCTATTCGAGACTATGTGTAATGACCCGGAAAATCTGAACCAATTTAAATTTTTTTAAATTGGCTAAAATAACGGATTTTAAATATTTAAAATAACGATGAAAAGTGAGTTTGAATCGACGTTTGAAAACGAATATAATTAATTCTAATTATAAACTGGGCCTGAAATGGCGCGGTAGTTTCAAATTTTGAATTCAAACTTTGACTGACTGTACCGGATGTAAAACAAAACGGATTTGAGTGAGACCAAAAATATTTAAATCTGTTAGGGAATACCTTTCTAACGAATCTGAAAAATCGAAGTTTCATAGCGGAAAGCAAAATTTATGGCCAAATGAATTTTCAGAAAGGTCGCTATGGAATTTATATAGCCTGTGAAATTGGCCATTTTGCAAATGACCTCGGAATTCGATGAAACCACTTTTGTTGGATCCGGGATGAGAAGTTATTGCTAGGTTTCAAATTTCATAATTTTTGAAGCTAGTATGTGAGCGTAGCAAAGGAAAACGTGTTTTGGTCAATTATAGTTAAATTGGATCGACCAGAAACGGGCCTTTTTGCAAACGGTCTCAAAATTCGATGAAACTAGTTTTGTTGGGACCGTATCGTCAAAACATAGCTAGATTTATTTTTCTGGAATTTTTCGAATCAGTTTGTGGCCCAGGCAAATTGAAATGTACGTTCAAATTTAATATTGAATGTTTTATATTTTAATTTAAAAAAAACTGACTGAAACATTCGAATGGGCCTTCGAAACATATCCCATTGTGTTCGGAATGGAGGTATTTGGCTAGGGACGACAGCCGTTGGGTTTGGATTGGTGTTAGTACGTGACGAGGGGTATTTTTGGATTTTTAAAATATATAAATATAAAAAAAATATCATTGGTCAGCTGACTCTCTCTCTCTCCCCCGATTAAAAATCATGAACGGCGGCTACCCTTTCCCTCTTGATTTCCGACCGATTCCTTCATCGTTGACCCTCGCCGCAGTTGAAGATTTCAAAGACCTCTCCGAGAGCTTCAAATCAACGCAAGCCTCACCCTCCACCATGCCCTGTGCGACGAGATCTACCAGCTCGAAGTTCGGAGCTTCGAGGAGCCGCCGCCATCGGCTGGCACAGTCGAACAGGGCCCCACCTACCTCTTCGGGTGCGCGTCTCCTAGCTCTCCAACGTGGCAAGGTCTGATCATCACCATGCTACACGCTTTGGCCAGAAAATCCAACCCTAGTTTTGAATCAAAATGCTGAGGTACGGGTTTTATTTTCTGAAATGATTTTGACGCTTTAAAGTGTTACAAAACCTTGAAAAATCATATCTTTTTCGTGTATTGACGAAATTCGATGAAACAGGAAACACCGGGACCGTGAGGACGTCTTCTACCTTCTGGAAGAGACTGCATATTTTTCTGAGCCTTCTGCTATTTTTGGTGGAGTGGAAACCATTGTGAGATTTCTAATTTATAAACGATATGGAAAACTACGATGTATAAATTCTATAGTTGATGTATGAGTTATATAAGCGTTGTACACCTCTTGTATAAGCGTTGTATAAGTTGTACGTTCGATGTATAAGTTGTATATGCGTTGTAAAAATTATATTTGTGTTGAAATAGAAGTGAAATGCTATATATATATATATATATATATATATATATATATATATATATATACGCCCCTCGTCCACAAACCATGGACGATATTTATTGGTTGTGATTGGTGTGAAAATTGATTGATAGTGAATGGTTGATTGGAATTGTTTGTGGTTGATATTGATTGATTGTGGTTGAAAAATACCCGTTTGTGGTTGAGAAATATTTGGTTGAAACCACATAGGATTAGTTTGTGGAAATGAAAAATATATACATGCCGTCTGCGTGCGAACTAGATGCATGATTCCCCATTGTCAAAAACCGCGAGGTTTTAAGGTAGAGCGTGGAGCCGTACTAGGGACGGTCCCGGTTTTAACTACCCTACCGTTACGCTGCCGAAATTTTGAATAATATTCATGTGTTTGAATTATTTTCATTTGTTGAAACTATATTTATTCGTTGAATAGAAAACCTTCATGTGTTGAATCGATATTCATAAGTTGAATTGAAATTCATGTGTTGAATGGTGTTCGTGTTTTAAATATAAAAATCACATTTTTATCTATATATATAAACTATAGAAAACCTTCATGTGTTGAATCGATATTCATTTGTTGAATTGAAATTCATGTGTTGAATGGTATTCGTGTTTTAAATATAAAAATCACCTTTTTATCTATATGTATAAACTATAGAAAAACCTTCATGTGTTGAATCGAAATTCATTCGTTGAATTGAAATTCATGTGTTGAATGGTATTCATGTTTTAAATATAAAAATCACATTTTTATCTATATATATAAGCTATAGAAAACCTTCATGTGTTGAATCGATATTCATTCGTTGAATTGAAATTCATGTGTTAAATGGTATTCATATTTTGAAATAAATTGTTTTATAATAAAAATCACATTTTTATCATCTATATGAACTATATAAAATAATCTCATTCTGAAAGAAATTGTTTTATAATAAAAATCCTATTTTTATTACCTATATGAACTAAATAAAATAATAGTGTTTTGAAATGAATTGTTTTACAATAAAAATCACATTTTTATTATATACATGAATTGTTATATATAGTGAAGTGTTGAAATAGAAGACAGTTAGATAAAAATATCATTTTTATCAAATGTATGAAAAGAACATAGCTTTGAAATCGAAGAATCGATATATATATATATAAATAGAATTGAAATATATCGAATAACGACGCTGCAGTTCGTATTTTGAAACCGTGATTTCAAACGATTAGTACGGGAGATCCGACCATTGGATTTTCCTGAAATAACAACCGTTGGGTTCGCTTTGGAAATATCTTTCCAACAACAACAACTTTGTAAAAATCCAACGGTTGGATTGTCTAGAATGTTCAATTCAAATCTGAAGAAAAACAGCGCCAGAATCGATTATATATATATATAATTATATTTAATCGAATAACGACGCTGCAGTTCATATTTTGAAATCGAAACTTCAAACGATTATAACGGGAGATCCGACCGTCGGATTTTCCCGAAACTGGAACTGTTGGATTCGTTTTAAAAAGATCTTTCTAATGATGTAAATTTTGTGAAGATCCAACGGTTAGATTTTCAGATATGTGTAAATCAAATCTGAAGAAAAACAGCGCCACAGTCGCGTTATGGCCCTAAGCGTCGTTTTGAATAAATTGGCTATTTTAAAATAAATAAAAATAGCGATTAATCGTTATAAAATATTATAAATGATATGGATGTGAAATTTAGAAATTAACTGAAGGTTGGCTAAGTCGAATGGTTTCCTGGGTGTTGATCTGATGTTGGTTTCGGCCTTCGGTATTAATATTTGGGAAATCGTTCTCTTACTGATTGACGGTTAGTGACTAATGAATTGAAATGATGTGTATCTATGTTATTGTTGCACTTGTTTATTATATACGCGAGTTGCTCAGAAAGACCGGGTTTATCCCATTCTGAATAACTGTATCGACGATAAGAAATCGAAGATGAAGACGGTGGTCAAAGACCAGAGATCTTCACCTCGTTTGGATGGTAACCGAGGTCTTGATTGGGAGGCATCCCAAAATATGGATAATGAGTGGTGATCATCCAGACGTACGTGGTGATCGATGGGTTTGCGAGGTATATAGTGCCTCTGGTTTCGTTCAGACCCAGAACAGACTTGCAAATGGACAGTGTGTCTGACATTGGAATTTATTCTGTGTGATTGATAACCATCAGTTGCACGGTGTGAATTGCTTGTGTGGCATGCTAAGATGCATTGTTCAGGGCTTCTGTTGAAAAGCAAAGTCTTGTGGTGATGATGAAAGCACCGCCTGTGTGGCGTAGCTTTGTGTACATCGTGAAATCGCGAGCCTCACACCCCGGTATGAAACAAAAACGGGAGAGGACCTCAGGGGGGACATGCGTTTCTTCCTAGCTAAAAGTGGCGTCAGTGGTTTTACACGCCCTGGCGAGTTTGACTTATGTGGTTGTTGCTGTTGCGAGGCGCCTCGGTTAGATCGGACGATCCGGGTCCGATGGAGTCATTCGTTGGCTCGTTTACGCCCCAAAGGGCGGGGAAACGTATTGTTCAGGAATTTTAATCCACATCGATGGACCGGCCCTGACGATCCAAGGGGCAGTTGCGGTTGTTCCTAAGGCTCGAGCTAGGCAGTCTCGAATTCGGTAAGAACTATCTTTTGCCTTGGTTCATGACGGAAATCCAATTTTCAAATACGTGACTGTGCGGTTTTGAATGTATACCTATATATGGCAACATAGTGGTATGGGGTATTAATGCCGTCTATGATTGATAGTTATGATTTGAAATTGCTTTTGAAACATATAAACACTAGTAATAATATCAAATGCTTTTGTTTTATTCGTATCAATCATATTTTGGCCATTATAATGTAAAACTCTATCCTCCGGTTTGCGTTGCATTGTGTGATGGGAACTGAGTCTTATAATGGCTTCATTTTTATAAAAAGCATTGCGATGTTTAAAAGAAAGATTTGCTTTCAAAGCACTGGCAATCCAATGGAGTAAACCCGTACCACGAAAGTGGCGTGGTCCTGTGATTAGCCATATTTTAAATGTGTTGAGTAGATTTCTCATACCAGTCCCATGACTGACTCGTATTTTGTTTCACTTTCAAACTCGGGTGCCCTTTTTTCTACACGGGCAGCCTTGTATTCAGATTTTAGCTGGCTCTTTCTGGATAGCTGGAGCTGAACATGGATTCTATTATTTATCTCTTTTATGCTGTTCAGCTCCTATTGTACATTATGTTTGTTTTTCCACTGTAGACATTTATGTATAGCTGAACTGTATTTGTTCTAAGTATTATCCTGTATACTGTTTAACTCTGATGATTACGTTTATCCAGTATATTCTATTGTGCATTATCTGGTGTATTTATTTATTTCTGTTCTGCTATTATCTGTTTCTGTGTTATATTCCAAGGATTACCCTTGCCACCGTCAGTACGGGGTTTGGGGTCATCTCACTATGTTTATATAGTGATTTCATTTTTGGGGTTGAACTTTTAGTTGATTTCTCGAATTTTGTGATTTCTGAGATTTATGTGACCTCTGAGTCTTCCATCCTTTGTTTATGCGATTCAAAGTTTTAGTTACTCTAATTGTAGAGATTGGGTAATCTGTGCTTATGGGAATATTTGAGTCTGTGTCCTTCCCTCTCACGAATAATCTAAGTACTAAATATGTGAACTTATCTTCTAAGAAATCTATTGTTATGAGTTTAAAGTATCCCTTTTTGATAGAAAGGAATCATCCCGTTTATGCCTTGAGTTAATCCAGAAATATGTGATTCCTTTTTCATATGAGAAGGTATTATCGTCTTAATGACTTTTTATTTTACTTAACACATCATTACTAGAATGTTTAAGCCAGCCTGACCTGTGTATTTTATACTCGGGTCGAGCCTAGTTATTTCAAGTTATAACTTAATTTTGATTCGTATTTAGCTTTTTTGCCTTAGACTGCCTCTCTTAAAGATATTATCTAAAATATGTAGTTGTGTATTCATATCATTGTATATTTATTCTTTTAGGACATGATGTATATGTATATGGTTTATGTAAGACCATTCAAGTATGTAGCATATGCATATGTTGTATTCTGTTGTTATACTGATATATATTTTGCTCCATGATCTGCTATCTGTGATGTGTTGTAATTTGCTTTGAATGCAATCCTTAACCATCGTAGTTTCATATTAGATGAATTGTAATACCCCGTAAAAATCAACCTAAATAGATATAACTTAGTTTAATTTAAAATAATTAATAATAATCAATAATAAACTAATGGGATGAAAAATGGAACTCTAAATAATTGGTAATTGGGGCACGAAAGTATTATTATTGCACTCATGGCGAGATTCTGAACCATTTTCATATTTTATTTGCTGAAAAAGGAGCCCATATATAAAAGATATTAATAAAACATGTTGTGTGTGAATATTAACACATAAATTTTGAAATTTAAATAGAATATATATATATATATTTGGAATATATTAATTATGGATTAGCATGAAAGAATATTCAGTTGAATTTGAATTTGTATGTATATATTTATATACGAAAGGGGACAAAGATAAGCAAACAAGGGAAATAAGTCAACCTAATTAATATTAATTAACAAATAGCGCATTCACCTAAAAGGATAAATCTCCTAGGAAAATCACGACCCAAAGGGTCGACCACCCTCCTAGCATAGTGGTTGACCGCCCTTGGTGTTTTCGAGTGGGAAAGGCTTTTTTTTTATACAAATTGCATACACGGACTGCCTAAATTTAATAATATATCTTACAGTCTTTATTAACACTTGTAAAAAACTATTCTTCATTTCATTCTTATGCGTCCATTCTTCCATTGCCAATTTCTAAAGAGAGGTTAAAATTTTCTTCTACCTTACTTATCTCCATTCTATCTTCTCAAATCTATGTTTTTTCTATAGATTTAGAATTCTAGAAATTTGGTTTGTATATGTATATATATAGGATTCTAATTCTTACATATATATTATAGAGGGAATGGAGCACGTTTTGTAGGTTGGATCCAGATTTCAATTCTACAGCAAATTCTATTGTTTTCTATTTCAAATAATGTGAGAGGAAATCATTCATGTTTGTTATTTTCTTTGATTTAATAGTCTAAATTTGGATTATTGTCCCTATAAAGATTTCAGTTTATACGAAATGGAAATAATATTAAATCTCTTAAATCATCCATTATTTACATTTTTACGTAGAAATGGCCAATCAATTATAGTTTGGTTTGGATTATTGATGTAATGGAAGAAAAGGCTTTTGGGTGTTGGTACGATTCTTAAATATGGTCTAATTCTCTTATTGTAAATGTAATATATATATACACACAAACACACACACACACACACACACTGGTTGCAAAAGCTTAAGTGCTTGAGTATTGCAATTTAAATAGGTTTAAACGTCCATTTCTGAAATGGGTTGTTTGAACATATTATTTGCAAATTATTAAAGTATTAAGATTTTGTACACAAAAATTACATAAAAGTGAACTAATATCAAATTAAGGATTTTACTTATGTATTTAGGAATATTACACCTTGTCTTTCATATGATATTAAAGTAATCATTCAAGCCTTGGTTATAAGTTATATGTTGATGTTGTTTTTTTGGTAAGGCCAACCGTTTTTATAGTGGCCGTAACCACTTTCATTATAACAAATAATGAATACATGAAAGACAGGAGTTAGAAAATTTGTCTAACTGCTACAAGATAGAGTTCTGCATAGGCAGGCATAGAAACTCCCATCCTAGTTTGAAGTGCTAGTACACTAAGCATTACATTATAGGGTAGCATGGCAATACTGCTACTAAATATGAGTCACAATTATTCCTCATCGAGGGGACAACCAGAGCTATCACTAGATCCTATAACGTTGACATACTCTAAGAAGGGTATGGCAAGGTTAGAATCGTAAAGGGTTAGGACTGCGAAATTCGCGTTCACAGTCCCATGTTGTATCATAGCACAGAGACCTTCTCATCTCACCTAGTTCACCATCCTATATGAGCTCAAATTCTTCTCCTATAATTTTATATACCAGTCTTCTATAATCTTCTTCTATATTAGTTACATAGATTAATATAAGTTTTCTGAGCGATCATATCTCATGCCAGAGTCATAATGAAGCCAAGAGTATTCACCAAATTGCCAATAGATACCACAATCCTCCTTAGAAAAGCTTTCATCATATTTCATAATATCATTCTCACAAGGAGTAGTCACTGCCAATTCTTCTCTAATATTGGTTCCTCATCAACTTGCTTTTCAACAACTTTTGGCTTTAGAAACCATATACTAGGGGAGGCTTCTTAGGTAGAGAACATACCTGAGAAATACCCACTAGATTACAAGATTCAAAAAGATGACCAAAAGAATGACATTTTATGCAAATTTCTGGTTTCCATGAGTACGGTACATCTGCAAAAGAATCATAACCATCAATTGAGACTTTGAGGTTTTTTTGGTAATGGCTTTCTCGACGTTATTTCAATTAAGACTTTTGAAAAGACTAAATTTTTCCTAGCCTCGTTGTTGACATCAAAACATTTAAAAATTTCCAATTCTAATAGCTTGCCAATTCAAACAGGGAGCATCTGAAGGACCGAAGGAAGTTATATGTTGATGTTTCGATTTCCCTTTTTATCATTTATTTTGAATATGCATGTTAGACCATGTTAATTGATAGGGAAATTAACATGTATACCTTATTAGTGATTGTTAGGGTTGATATTTCAAGCATGGTAAGAATGTTAATCTTTTTTGCATAATTTATGCCTATATTCAAATATACTTATAACATGATAAATGTAATATTAATGTGTATTAAGTGCTTACTAAATATGTTTAAATAAGGAATTTGAATTTGAATTTGAATGTCCCCGTATGAATTTGTATTCATGTGTGTGACTTAATGGTTTCAATTATAATTAACGACACATAGACACGAGGTTAATCGTTATTAGTAGAAGCCTTCCCGGAACCGACTGACATATCCAACATCTACAAGTAAGACTGGTTAATGTGAGAGGTCTAGGTGTCATAGGTCATTATAATTATTACACTATGATGCAAGGTTAGACCCAGCTTGTAGTAGAAGCCTGCCCGGAACCACCCTTCAATCCAACTTCTTTAAGTGGACGACCTAATATGAGATGTCTAGTAAGTATATATATATATATATTTGTGTGAAGTAGACTTGTTTTGGGGTAAGGTATTAAGTGGCTGACCTACCTCTTGTTGGGTATTAAGTGGTTAGGACTAGGAACATTCCTAAGGTTCACTCCTTAGATTTGTGCCCGTCTAGGGACCAGCTGTTCGAGGTTTTAGTGGTTGTCCGCCATCTCTTATATATAAGGTATTTAATGGTCTTATTAGAAGATAGTGTATGAGTAGGGTAGTTCTCTAAGTATTGTTCGCTTCTTATATAGGGGATTAGTGAGGGATGACCTAGGGACATTTTATATGAAAAATCTAAAGGAACCAATGTAACGACCCGGAAAATCCGAACCAATTTAAAAATTTTATTTTAAATTATTTGGTGGAAAAATGTGGCAGAAATTAAAATTTTCATTTTTAAATAATATTAAAGCCAGTGAAAATAGTCAATTTTCAAACGATCTCTGTTTTCGACGAAACCACTTTTGTTGGAGCCCAAATGTTGAATTATTACTAGGTTTCAATTTTTAGAATTTTTCGAATTAATATGTGAGCGTGGCGAAGTAAAATGTGTTTGGTCGATTTCAGTCAAATTTAATCGACTGAAAAATAGCCATTTTTCAAACAGTGTCAGAATTCGACGAAATTAGTTTTGTTAGGACCGTATCGTCATAACATAGACAAATATTTTTTTCTGGATTTTTCTGAGTCCGTTTGTGGCCTCGGTGAATTTATTTATGCAGATGAATTAAATTAATAAAGAAATTAAATATTAAATTAAATAATACATGCCACAGACAGCCGTTTGGGCTGACGGGACCTGTCCCATTGGATCCAGAATATGGGTTATTGGCTAGGGACACCTTTTGCTGGACTGAAATTGAGCCAGTTTTTAAGATGTGGATTTAATTGTAAAAATACATTAAATAATATTATAAATATAGGATTTGAAAACCCTAATTCACTATTCATCGTCTTTGCCGCCGCCCCCCCCCCCCCCCCCAAATCAATGGCCTAAAACCTTCGAAACTTCCACCACAAATTCCCATCAACTCACTCAGTAAAACCAATCCTTCCTTTTGACAATTTCGTAGAGTTATCTCTGCTCTTCAATTTGGTATGAGTTTGATCGAACCTTGTCGCCAGTAGCGACCGCTCCGAGCCCCCAAAGCCTGCCGTTTTGCCGCCGAACCCTAGCCAAAATCCACCACCGAGTTCGACGAGGCAGGGGGTCTGGCGCGCCTCTCGGAGTGCGGGAGCATGGCGTCTTCTGATCGGCAGCTCGACTCCTGTAGTGGCCGCAAAAGCTAACCCTAAGTTTGAAAGAAAACCGAAACCCATCGGCCTGTAGACTGTAGGAAGAAGAAGGTTTATTTTCTTAACTAAATTTATTTATTAATTAATTTAAATTGTTTTAAAACTTCATTTAACCATAACTGATTCATTTCAACTCAGAATTTGACGATTTCGGAAGCGTTGGAATCGTAACAGCGAATAGAACGCATTGAGACTGAATCGGGACCATTCTGAACAGTTTGAATTTTCGCCAAAATCTTCAACGACTGTGAGATTTCTGAATTTGAATAATTAAATAATTTAATTATATTCGATCAGTTGAATCATTGCATGTTATTTCTGATCTGTTATGTGGTGATTTGTTGTATAGTTGAATTATATTCGTTGTGATATCATGTTATAGCATGTCAGTTTGGATCTGTAAATTTTTGATGTAATCTCTATAAAGTTCTCATCTTTATTGTTTTTGTTTTTATTTTATTTTTTTTAATTTTATTCCTTTATAGAAATGAAAAATTGAATCTTGTTTGCTTTACGAACAAAGATGAAATTTTGAATCTTTATTATGTTTTTACAAAGTAAATAGCAAAATTGAATCTTTGCTTGTTTTACAACAAAAAGGAAAAGTTAAATCTTTATTTTTGGTTCAACACATAAAATGAAAAGTTGAGTTTTTGTTTTGATTAACAAAATAAAACAAAGGTTTGATCTTTATTTTTGATTTACAAAATAAAACAAAAGTTAAAACTTTATTTTTGATTTGCAAAGCAAAACAAAAATTGAATCTTTATTTTTGGTTTGCAAAGGGGGAATCTTTATTTTGATTTACATAAAAAGAACAAAAGATTTAATCTTTGTTTGGTTTATGATTCATAAAATAAAAAAAGTTAAAATCTTTTAAATTTTAATTAAAAGATGAATTAGGATTAGACATCTTATTTTGATTTACAATATAAAATAAAGATTAGATATTCTATTTTACAAATAAAGATTAGATATTTTATTTTACAAATAAATATTAGACATTTTATTTGATTTACAAATAAAACAAGGATGAGACCTTTTATTGTGATTCATCAGATTTATACACCAAATCATATATTGTGTTGTATGTGTGGACATTGAAATGACCATGTTAGGTAAATAGAAATGGTTAGACAAAAACCATTATTTTTGGTTATCATATTTCGACACCAAATTGAGTTGAGTTAGATAGGAAATACCCCTTATAGGAAAATGTGCATTAATGAAAACAATTAGAAAAATTTACATTTTTCTAATGTAATAAAGAGGAATAGGAAAATTTACATTTTTCTAATGTAATAAAGAAAAAGGGAAAATTTACATTTTTCTATTATAATAAAGAGAAATAGAAAATTTACATTTTTCTATTATAATAAAGAGTAATAGAAAATTTACAAATTTCTATTATAATAAAGAGAAATAGAAAATTTACATTTTTCTATTATAATAAAGAGTAATAGAAAATTTACATTTTTCTATTATAATAAAGAGTAATAGAAAATTTACATTTTTCTATTATAATAAAGAGAAATAGAAAATTTACATTTTTCTATTATAATAAAGAGTAATAGAAAAATTAATTTTTCTATTATAATAAAGAGTAATAGAAAATTTACATTTTTCTATTATAATAAAGAGTAACAGAAAATTTACATTTTTCTATTTTAATAAAGAGTAACAGAAAATTTACATTTTTCTATTATAATAAAGAGAAATAGAAAATTTACATTTTTTCTATGTAAAATATAAGATTTACCTTTTTCTAGGTGAAGATGAAAGATTTACTATTTTTCTTTGTAACAATGAAAGGTTTACATTTTCCAATGTAAAGATAAAAGAATTTACATTTTTCATTGTAAAAGAAAAGGAGATAAAATATGTACATTTTATAAAAACATAAAAAGTTCATTTTTATGTTATAAAAAATGAAATAGGATAAAAAGTTCATTTGTATGTTATTAAAATGAAATAGGATAAAGAGTTCATTTTTATGTCTTTAAAACAAATAAAATAAAAAGTTCATTTTTATGTCTTTAAAACAAATAGGATAAAAGAACATTTTTATATAATTAAAGAAAGAGTACATTTTAAACATCATTTTTGTTGCATTAGAATTATCGAACAAAAATGTCATTTTTATTGAATATAAAAATATACGATGTTGAAATATCATTTTTGTTGCATTAGAATTGGCGAACAAAAATGTCATTTTTATTGAATATAAAAATATACGACGCTGAAACATCATTTTTGTTGCATTAGAATTGGCGAACAAAAATGTCATTTTTATTGAATATAAAAATATACGATGTCGAAAACATCGTTTTTGTTGCATTAGAATTGGCGAACAAAAATGTCATTTTTATTGAATATAAAAATATACGATGTTGAAAACATCATTTTTGTTGCATTAGAATTGGCAAACAAAAATGTCATTTTTATTGAATATAAAAATATATGATGTTGAAACATCATTTTTGTTGCATTAGAATTGGCGAACAAAATGTCATTTTTATTGAACATAAAAATATACGATGTTGAAAACATCATTTTTGTTGCATTAGAATTGGCGAACAAAAATGTCATTTTTATTAAATATAAAAATATACGATGTTGAAAACATCATTTTTGTCGCATTAGAATTGGCGGACAAAAATGTTATTTTCATAAAGTAAAAGGAATGAATTTTAATAAAGGGAATCGCCCAATGGTTTATATATTTTATATAAATATAAAATATAAAATTAAACGAAACGAGCGAGGCAGTTCGCGTATCGACAATCGTAACTTCAAACGATTATATCGAAAGATCCGACCGTTGGATTTTCCCAAAACTGGAACCGTTAGGACCACTTTGGGAAGAGCTTTCCAACGATATAAATTTTATCAAAATCCGACGGTTAGATTTTAAGACATGTGTAAATCAAATTTTAGTAAAAGCAGCGCCAGGGCCGCCCATTGACCCGAAACGTCATTTATTTATTTCGAGCTATTTTTAATAAATAAAAATAGCGATAAATAGTCATAAATATATATGAAATGTTTTAAATTATAATTATGCGACAATTATTTGAAAAGGCCGAGTTTAACTCATTTCAAATAATTGCACGGCGATTAAATCAAAGATGTAAGAAGACGATGGTTGAAGACCGACGATCGTCACATCGAATGGACAATGACTTCTGATACCTTAGACTGATTTGCTCCCAGGACAGGGTTGAAGCAGTAATTGTCCGGACGTTTGTGTTGGTCGTGTGGATAAGCGAGCGCCTTTTTGGTGTCTCCGGTTTCGTTCAAACCCAGAACGGACTTGTAAATGGATGAGTGTCTGACGTTGAAATTCACTTCATGTAATTAAATCGATTTCTATTAATATATGTCTGTTTGGTGGTAGAGAATTTTATTCTCTACTTAACACCCTGATACGTAGTAATGATTATCGACTGCATGGCGTTGAATTGTCTACGTGGCACGCCAAGATGCAACGAGCAAGGCTTTGTCGAAAAGCAGGCCTTGTGGTCGATGATCAAAGCATAGCCTGTTTAGGCATAGCTTTGTGTATAACGTGACTTCGCGAGCCTCACACCCCGGTATGGGTCAAAAACGGGATAGGGACCGTAGGGAGTGCATACGTTTCTTTCTAGCTAGAAGTGGTGTTTGGGCTTTAACACGGCCCGGCATTTTACTATGTGGATTATGGATTGAGGTACCTCGTTTTTTAAAGGCCGGAAGTGGTCATATTATAGGTCCAAAGGGGCCGAGAAACGTATGTTTAGGAATTGCCAATCCACTACTGTTAGGTGGGGACCGACCCTACCGTTCCAAGGGTTTCCCATAGGTGTGATCCTGAGGCATTTGCTAGAGTGTCTCGAATCGGAAGAGGATGATCCCTAGCCTCGATTTCATGACAGAAAATCAATTCCCAATACGACAACATATCAGTTTTGATTATAAACTTATATACGGCGACATAGTAGGATGGGGTACTATGCCGTCTAGGATTGATATATTTATATTAAAGTATTTTAATACTGCTTAGACACTAATAATAATATTAAAGTATTGCTTTTCACGTATTAAGTATGTTTGATCATCATAAGGGAAAACTCTATCCTCCTGTGTGTGTTGCATTGTGTGATAGGACTAGAGTCTTATGATGATTTCACTTTTCAAAAGTCATTTCGCTGTTTTATACAAACTTTATAAAATTATGCACCGGCAATTCAATGGAATAAAACCGTTCCGCATTAGCGGCGTGGTCCTGAGATTTGTCCCATAGTTAGATAATTTAGTTAAGAATTCTCACACCAGTCCCATGACTGACTCGTAGTTTGTTTCACTTTTGCAAACTCGGGTGCCCTCTTTCCACACGGGTAGCCAATTGACAGGTTCAGGTGATACATTCTGTTTGGATCTTGCTTGGACGGAAGAAGAAGAAGACCTTTTCTCCAGTTTTACTTCTTCTTTGAGACATTTTACTTTTTTTAGCTTTGATGTATATGACGGAGTTTGAGACTGTTTCTTTCCATTTGAAAACTTATTTCCCTTTTTGTTGAGACTCTTTATTTGGCTAAGTTGTATCCTGTACTGCGTACTCTGATGTATTGGATATTATGATGCTGATGAGATTTATTTCCGCTGCAATGGTTTATGTGTTATGATAATTATCTGAGATCTGTTTTTGTTGTAAATATGTTGTATTCCTAAATGATTATCCTAACTTTCGTAATATGGAAGTTTGGGGTCATCACAACCAATGTCTAAGAGAAGTATTAAGTGGCCAGGAGTTCACCCATATGGACAGCTAGATAGTAACAAAATGGTCAATTATGAGGGTTTTAAATGAAATTGTGTTTCTACCTAAACCTGGTATTAAGTGACCGTTACTATTTCTCTATGTACAAGGAGAGTATATACCTATCTTGACATTGACATTAGGTAAGAGTTCCTAAGTGGCTAGGGGTCCGCCACAGTTATTAAGTAACTTTAAGGATGTCCACCCTTAATTAGCTAGGTAATGGCATTAAGTGACTAGGTATAGCTCACCTCGTAGGATATTAAGTGACTGTAAGGATGTACGCCCTTAGATTTACTTGTGGGGGCATTAAGTGATTGTAAGGATGTCCGTTCTTAGATTTACTTGTGTGGTATTAAGTGACTGTAAGGATGTTTGCCCTTAAATTTAATACTCATAGGCCTTATGTGACTGCGAGGATGTCCGCCTTGTATGTTTGTTTGCCTTGTTTCCGAGTAAAGTCTCAAATATGATGCAGGTACCCAAATAAAAAATAGTAAGTTACCCTGTTGAATCTACAAAATACATTGTCATGTTAAATAACCACTAAATATTATAGCTTGATATTAGACTGTAGTATTTTAATGGAATCAACCCTAGAATGGGCATGATGGGCCATATCACGAACTTTCCAAGAACTGCTTCGCTGCCAACTGTAGTTTAGCAAGTGCCTTCATCATATAGATAATTCATATTTTTCCACGAAAGTGACATGCTTTTGCATTCACTTTGATCAAGAGAAAATGAGTTCTACTTTCACATCGAAGCGGTACATATATAATACGTGTGTACTATTATGTATAAAGGCTAAATGTTGTATTTAATTAAATTCTTGATTTATGCATAAAACAAAAGTTTAGCAAAGAAATAAAATGGATGCGAACAGTCATGCATCCATGTTAGTTCATGTAGAAAATTCATGTACCTATGTATGTATGTATGTATGTACGTACGTACGTACGTATGTACTTATGTATGTGTCTTTGTGTTTATGTATGTGTGTATCCATGTTTGCTCTTTTCCATTTACCAAACCTAAATTAATGGAGGACGCTATTAGATCTGGAAATTCAAACGATGAAGGTCACCCTCCAGATCGATCTCCAGATCGGAGAGCGTGGAAAGAAGCGGTAGATTTGGGGCCTATTGAATCTTCGCCTGTGAGGGAACATGTGTTCTCGTTCAGATAATAGACCTAGGGTTGGTGGGAATCAAATCGATCAAAATCAAATGCCTTTATCCTTGATTGCGATCAGTCAGAATGGGAGACCTAGGAGAAGTGGATCATCGATTATTGCTTTTAAACAGGGGCATGCTGGCCAGAGGTTAGACGGGGTTCCAGCAACCCAAAATACTGCGCAACATGTAGTACGTCACCCTGGGGTGAAAGACTTAGGGGGATATATGTTTGATATAGGTCTGAAGCTCCACGGGTCCAACGCGTAAGAAGTGGTAACTATAGATTCTATGATAAAAACTGTAGATCTGTTCAAGAAGAAGTGATGGCTAGTCAATTTATGTCTTGGATCAAGGCGGCTACGGGTGGTACTGGTCAAACACAAGATAGTTTTGTGGATCGGAAATATATTGAACCCAAAATTATAAATAATTAGAAGAAGGACTGTGTATCGGAGAGTGCGTCTTCTAAATCTGCTGATAAGTGGAAGAACTTGATTATTTTCTATGTCTATGGTACTTGCCATTACCATGCACATCTGAAAAATTATGTTGAACAAATGTGGAAACTAACAAGAAATTTTGTTTTATTACCAAAAGAAAATGATTTTTTTATAATATAGTTTGAAAATAATGTTGATAATGAAAATATTCTGAAAGGAGGCCCGTACATGTTTGATAATAAAGTAATTATTTTGAAAAATGTAATGTGGGTATGAGGTTTAAAAAAGAATTATTATCTTCTATGCTTTTGTGGGTCAAGCTATCTAATCTTGAATTATAATTGTGGGATAGATAAGCTTTAAGTGCTATTGCTAGCATCTTGGGAAGACCAATTAAAATGGATAAAATTACGGCTGATGAGTCAAGAGTTCCTTTTGCTAAAATTCTAGTTGAGATGTATGCGTGGTCTAATTTTCCCAATGAAGTAGATGTCATTGTGCATACAGGAGAGGGGCTTAAGGTGAAGGTTTATTATATTTACAAACCAATTTACTGTAAAAACTGTAGAGTTTTGGTCACTCGACAGAACGGTGCAAAACAAAAACAAAGAAATATGGGTACTAAAAACTGCATCAAATAAAGTGTACTAATGTTTCAACAAAAGAGAATAGAAAATTTGTGGTGGACATCGTAAAGGTGGTAATATGGAGACAAATTGTGCATCTTTTGAACATAATTCAGGCACGGTGATTATACCGGGCGTTAACAATATTGTGATCACATATGGCATTCAAGAGTCATCACATACTAATGCAGACAATATTGATAAGAGAAACGTTACTAATACAGTTTCTGAAGACAATACTAAGCATCGTACTGAGGATCATACAAATAGGTTAAACATTCATGTTTTTAATGTTTCGATTATACAAAATTTCTTTTGACATGATGACTCAAAAGGAAACTGATACAAGTAACACATCTTTAATAGTTAACAATGCTTCTTTCATGAATGTGCTTGACACCACTCTGGAAGCACCATTTTCGATTGAACTTAATATTAACAATGAAGTGACAATAGGAGGTCAGTTAGAAGATTGGGTAGACTCTAAGGAAGAAGATTTAGTTGATCAAATTGTTGTAACTGACCAAGAAGTTGCTCCTTATGTTAAAGAAATTGGTGTATCATCCAATATAGATAGAAACACAAAAATTATGATGAAATGGATGCAATGTATGATAATATTAAAATGAAAGGAAATAATATTAACAAGGAGGCAAAGCAAAATAAAATGAACATTATTGCATGGAATGTTAGGGAATTGAATGCTCTAAACAAAATGTTTAAAGTAGTCAAGTTCCTTAACAAATTCAAGCCATATTATTGGCCCTTTAGAGAATAAATTGTCAGATGAAAAGATTAGGAATGTCAAAACAATTTTGCACACAAATTGGCCAGCTGTGGACAATGCCGATTGCGGAAGCAAGGGTAGAATTATTTTCCAATGGGATTCAAATGTTTAGTCTGCTCATGTTGAATATAAATCTTATCAACATGTATCTATCTTAGCAGAGAACGTCGAGGGTTTAAAACGTAGAATGACTTTTATATATGTTAGTAGTTTCCTGCTAGATAGAGAAAAACTTTGGTCGGAGATTTCTAATGAGGCTAAGCGGGTTAATGTGCCATGATTGGTTTTAGGTGATTTCAATAATATTACTTATCTAAGTGACAAAGAGGGAGTTCCTACTATCCCATTCAGATATATGTCTAGACTTATTGAATGTATCGTCAGCTTAGGGCTTTTGAAAATTAACGTTGCTAGTTTTAAATTTACTTGGAGGAAGAAAGGCGTTGCGACTATAATTGATAAGGTGTTTTGCAATAGCAAATTTTTAAAGAAACTCCTGGAATTAAATGCTTTTGGATATGCTAATCCTATGAGCAACCATATCCCTATATGCATCTATTTCAAGATAGATAGGTGAGAAATGAAAAACATATTGTTCAGATATGTTAATTATTGGCACTATAACGAAGGTTATATGAATTATTTTTAGTTGCTTCCGAAAAGTTGTACTTTTGTTTTTGGCGGGGGAAAAATTGCATAGATTTCAATTATTCCTGAGAAATTGCAAGATCCAATTGAAGAGATGCCACAGAATGAAAGTTGAAAATGCCATTAAAATGATGGAAGAAAATTATAGAGATATTCTAAAATAATTGGATGATTATCCTACTGATCATGCTATTTTCGACAGCCTTAAAACTGCTTAAAATGGTTGAAAGGAACAAAGCATATTTCAGTACATAAATAATCATCAAAAAGCAAAAATAAGTTGGTTAACTGAAGGGGACTCTTGTACCAAATTTGTCCATGCAAAAATGTCACTTAGGAAGCATATTAATAATTGGAGTAATATGTTTCTGGAAAATGGAAATTTTAAACAAGATGAGGATTTCATGGAAAATGAGGCTATAAAGTATTTTACGGGAATTTTTATCTTTGATACACCATGTACTAATATTTTTCATGACATTAATTGTAGAGTCATCATAAATGAGAGAGGATGAAATCACCTGTCAACAAATATTTGTATGGAGGAAATCCACAAAGTTGTCTTCTCCATCCCTGATGATAAAAGCCCTGTCTACAAAAAATGTCAAAGTGCATTGGATTGAGTTAAGAGATATGATGCTTGATATGATTCAAGAAGTTTTTCAGAACTGGTAAGTTAGCAAAAGGTATTAATCATACTTTTATCACTCTCATTCCCAAAATTGACAACCATCAAATATCACTGGTTATAGGCCTAATTTGTGTTGTAATGTGTATATCTAAAGTTATTTACAATAGATTAAAGACTTATCTAATGCATTTAATGTCGGATAATCAATTTGCTTTCATTCTGGGAAGATACATTGCTGAAAACATTCTTTTGGCCCATGAACAAATTAGACATTTTAATAGGAATGGAAGTGGTAAAATTTGCATTAAGATAGATTTACAAAAAGCGCATGACATGATTAATAGGGAATTTATATTTCACATGCTATGTATGATGGGTTTCCCTAAAATCATTGTCCGTATTATTAGAACTTGCATTACCACCCCAACTTTTTCTATTTTAATTCAGGGGAGTCCGAAGGGTTTTATTCTCAGTAATAAGGTTTAAGACAAGGTGATTCACTTTCACCTTATCCATTTTGTGTTGCAATGGTATATTTTTCCATTCTTATGTTTAAGATAGCTAGTATGAATGTTGTGGTGCCTATTACAAAAATGATCCTATTATCACACATTTGATCTATGTTGATGATCTGGTGATTTTTACTGAAGCTAAAACTAAAGATGTGAAAGAAACAAAGAAGGTTTTAGAGAATCTGAGGGAAGTAGCAGGTTTAAAACTTAACAATGTCAAATTCAAAGTTTTTTTAGTAGAGGGGGTTGGTAATCAATCGCAGATTCTACAATTACTTGACATGAAGGACATAAGACTTCCTATCAAATACTTGGGGACTCCCCTGTCTATGAATTATCTGAATTCTGCTTATTATGGAGAGTTTTTTGATAAAATTAAAGGGAAAATGGACAACTAGGATTGTAGACTATTATATATGGCTGGGAGAGTTGAACTTATCTGTTTAGTTATTACAACGATGGTTATGTATTGGATGCTGACTTATCAATTACCTGAGGCTACTATAGGGAAGATTAACAGATTGTGTGCAAATTTCATTTGGACTGGGAAAAACATAAAATAGCTTAGGATACTTTATGCACACCTAAATTTGAAGGGGGAGTAGGTCTTTGAAGCTTTAAAGATATTAAAACTGCTGCTTCCCTTAAGCTACTTCGGCATTTTATTAATGTTGACAATCTTTGGAACAAATAGATGGCTAGTAGATACTGTGTTGAAGATCAGTTTTGGGTTATGAATTGTGATTCAAATAGCTCATGTACTTGGAAATCCATGCTTAGAAACAGACAATTGGGTCTATAATGCATTAATCGATGTATTGTTAATGGACAAGATTCTAAGTTATGGTTTGATTCATGGATAAATAGTGATGTTTCGGTTATTTTTTGGGTTGAGATTATCTGAGTATTTGTGGTGGTGATAACTTACTATTTGTAATATTATAATAATGATGTGTTTAATACTAATAACCTTTTAGCTACTCAGTTGGTTTCTGATAAAAGTCAGGGAAGTCACTATTCATCATTCTTATGACAAGGATTATTGGAGCTGGAACAATAAACCTAATGGGTTCTCCTTCTATTCTGCATGGGACATATCTAGAGATCATTTTCCTGAGCTTGACTGGTGCAAAGTGACTTGGCACTATATTAATAGCCATAAAATGAAACACCCCACCTCCGTTAGGGTCACTCTCAAAGGGAATGCCCTAATTTTGGTGGAGGTTTATAAGTATAAGTCACAGATATACAAGACAGATATAAGAACACATATTTTTGAACAGCGGAAAACAACAACTTTTATTTCAATAAAATACGTGTTACACCAACCATACCATAATTGTTTTACAATACTTCAAAATAAAACATAACATCTTCATAACTGTCTTGATTACATTATTTAAAGAAGCATGAAGAAAACATAAATAAACTGCAAAAGTCCCATAGTTGTTGTCCAAAGCCATAGTCCAAAACGAAAAGATCCAAGCAATACATTCTTTCTCTTCAAGCTGGATATGAAGGCTGGTCAAGCTGCGGTATTCCCTCCCTGTGGACCTGGGGGGAGAAACGGAAGAAAAGAAGACGAAAGAAAAGTAGAGTCAGACATAAAGCCTGAGTAAGTCTAGGACTATTCAGTCTATGAATAAAGAACTGGGTATGATAAGTATAAACTAGAAATGGGAAAGCACCATAAACTTAGTTAAGATGTCTAGGGTCGAATATACTATCGTACCCCATACTAATCTCTATACCCATATAAACTAGTTCCCAACAGGCACCCCATAATCAGGGTGAAGTGATCCATTTTATGATGATCGGCTCCTACTCGCATAGTTACATGTGTCTTACGGCCCCCGATGTTGTAGTTACCTATGCTGGTCCAACCATGAGGTGTATCAAGTCCCATGGTGGCGGCCCGACACAATCCTAGAATGCACCGGTATGCTACTGGTGCCCAGTGCCTTATTTTTCTGCGCCAGAGTGTGTGCACGCCCGCACCCCGTTAGAACCTACACTGCTGCACCACCGCCGTCGATTTGACCTCTTACAGTCAGCCCAGTAATCGTGCTCCACCCTGCTTAGTTTCAGGGTATCATGATACCTTATAGGGTTACTGCTGAAAAGGTTCCCCCGCTACTAGGTTTTTCTATTTCTAGCCAACATGCTAAGTTGGTTAAGTGTGTTATAAACCTAACCCACAATCAGTCTGTTTAGTTTAGCATGTTCCATCTTGAATAAGTATTAATATAATTTACTTAATCCTATCAATCCTGACTCAGCCTTAATTGTCTTATTAAAGCCTTGACCTCTCACATTAGACAGGTATTGTTGTGGCTGCCTGTTGCCGGTTGGGTCCGGGCATTCTTACGCCACAACTCAGTCTAACCTCGGGTCCTTATTGGGCTCCATGTTTAACCACCCACATTGGATAGGTATTGTTGTGACTACTAGACAGCCGGGCGGTTCCGGGCAGGTTTACATCACAACTCAATCCAACCTCGGGTTAAACACATCGTATTTTCTACATTTACATATTTTGTCTTTCTTCTTTTTATATGTAAATATTTGCGTCCCATTATTCAAATTCATCTTTATTGGTTAAGATTTATTTATGCCACTTAATTGTTTTTCAAAGTTATTGGCGTGCGTCAAACAAGCCAACACATATGTTCTATATTTTTAACCCAAACGTCATTTCCCCCGTTTTATTCGTTCGTTCCAATGTAAGGTGTGTTGGGTTTAATACTTAAACCCAATTTAGCCATATGAAAGGGGAGGCTATAACATGATGTTTATAAGGTGACATAAAAAGGGGAGTGTGAACGCATGAACTTGCAACATACGATCTAATTGTCATAAGATAGGCATATGTGAACTTGCAATTGTAACAACATATAATATAAGCAATACTTAAACATGAATCATTCTATTCACATAATCATGGTGTAAACGAAACATGTAGTCATGGCATAAATAATACTTAAACATGAACCACTCTAATCATATAATTATGGCATAATCATAATTGAACATGAGTCCTTATATGGTCATGGCATAAACATAATTGATTATGAATCCTATTATTCATATAATCATGGGTTTTTGTCCAATCTATGTAACTTGTAAGGGGATGCAATTCTAGTGTAAATTTCTAATGTAACTTATGTGCCAAAAATATATTATCATATGATTAAGATAACAACATAAGCTTAGAAAACATGTTCTTAACTAGGCATAATAACAAACATAGCTTAGACATGTTCATAAAATTAATACAAGCTTACAACGACGCTTGCTTTTGTCACTATCACAAAATCATGATTTTTATACTTGAACTATGATGCCAATTTCAACATAACCTTCATATGAACCATAATACTTAGGTGAATCAAATTACACTAAAGATGACCATAGAATTTTACATCATGTTGTCATAACAATAGACCATAGACTTGCATGAATTTCAAAATAAACTATTACAACATATAGTTGTTGTTCAACATGAATCTTATACTGGCATTTACCAAATGGGTGTTGTAAATAACTACCACAAACATGTAGTTTTCAATATGAATCATATGCTTGCATAAGTCCCAATCAAAATTCCACAACATGTGGTTGTCAACATAAGCCACATACTTGTATGAATCAAACCATAGCATTGCCAAATCATTTAGAATCAAAATAACATACAAATATAAGTCATTATCGCCACAATTCCATTTCGTTTCCAACGCAAATTGCGTACTTGCAAATATCCAATCGTATACCATAATATTCCCAAATCGTTTTGCATCAAAGCAACATGCAAATATAGATTATTATCTCCACAATTCCATTTCTTACATTACACAAATCAACACAATTATTTAATTCATACCGGAATAGCACTCTACTTACAGCGTATGGCGAATCTTCAATTCAGAAATCTGAATTCTGAATTTGGAGACGCTATTTTTTTGTTGTTGTAGGCGTTGCTTTGATTGATTTGATGTTGCTTTAAGCTTTGAATTATCTCCTAGTTGTATCTCTATTTCTGACGTCTATCTTCAATCTCTCCTCAGCAGCATGACGGTCTCATCTCCATTTTAGTTTATGTGAATTAGGGTTAGCCTTAGGTCCTTTTTATAGAGTTTGTGAGTTGATTTAGACCGTCGATGAAGCTTGGTTCAATAATAGCTGTTCGTTTGAAGGAGAGACCAACCAGGAGCTGACACCTAGCCCTAGTGACAAGGCAAGGCTCAGAAAATCGACCAAACACAGACCTGGCCAGCCAGGGTGGGCTGGGTTCGACCTGGCTCAGGGGCCAGGTCGACAACCCAGTCGACACCGTGTCGACTTGGCAGTCGACACGGGTTACCCAGGTCGACTGCCCAGTCGACCTGGCTAGCCCCAGGTCGACTGCCAAGTCGACCTGGGTGCTTTGGGCGGGAATTTTCCCGCCTTGGCCAATTGGGCCCGATTTTGAATTTTGAATTAGTTTTTCTGAGCTGTTTTCGTCTGTTCGAATTTTAAACCTAATTCTGAAACTTCCGGAGGCCATATCTTGGTCATACGGACTCCGATTTTCAAAAACTCCGACTCTATTTCGCGTATTTTTCCGAGACGAACGCAATGGCGTATCCCGTTTCCCTTAATTCTTTGATTTGAAATTAATTATACTTTAATTTATGAATTTCACGATTATAGAATACATGGGGTGTTACATTCTCCCCCACTTAAAAGGATTTCGTCCCCGAAATCTTCAAGTTAGGAAGAATGTATATCCTAACATCCAAACATCCATCTACTCATCCATCAAACACGAGCATCCATTGTCCTTAAAAGACTTCTAATGCTTCATGATCATATGCGAAGTGTGTGTGTACATGTACTTATCTAATGCAAAATCAGGCGGTCTACTGATTCAGTTGACCTCCTTAATGCGAATTATGTAAGTGCTATGAATCCATTATGTATGCAAACTTTCCTATTCTTGATTCTACATGAGTGCACAATCATTCAATACAAATGCAACATCCATATGACAACACATTAAAGTTCAACCATATACGAATGCAAACATATATGCATATGCAATATGAAGTGACTGAGCCGATCTAAAACCTAGATTGTGTGTGTATATGCAACCACGAGCAACCACTAGCAATCACTTGCAACCACTTGCAACCATCATCCATAACATGTTTCAACTACATGTTTTCATCCAAAGAGTTTCTACCTAAAAGATAGGGTCGAGGAGATATACCTAAAAAAAAGATAGATAAAAGCGCAACTTAAGGAAAAGGAAGGATCAAAGATGTACCCTCGAAAAGGAAAGGGTAGGCAGCACGTATTCTAGCTTCAGTCTCCCAAGTTGCATCTCCTTCGGCGTCGCTCCACTGAACTTTGACGAGCTTGACTTCGCGGTTGCGTAGCTTCTTCACTTCCGTTCCTAATATGCGGGTTGGAACTTTCCTCACGGTTGCTTTGCGTTCCACTTTAGCTTCTTCTAGGATATTTGGCTCTACCACTTCAGCAGACTCATGTAGACATTTTCGGAGATGTGAAACATGAAAAACGTTGTGAACTACAGCCAATCTTTCGGGTAGCTCTAATCTATAGGCCATTTTCCCAATTGTTCCTATCTAAAGGTATAGTCGAATGATAGAAGCAAGTAAAAACTTTGTGCCCATTAGGCAATGTCAAAACTGGAAATCTATGCCACATATATATTGATTAGGAGAAGAACTCTCTAAGCATCAGCCCCGAAGACCGAAATCAACATCAGACTGACACCCAAAGAATTACTCAACCCAACCACTATATATGATTCTACGAAACTAAGCATGATGGACTCCTTTTAGGTCACAAGGGAGTCCCTTCCTAAGACCAACCTGTATCCTATAAAACCCAAAGAGTTTGGTCAATCCAACGAACACCCTCAAGCCCCAACATGTGTTACTAACAGATGAGTCATACTCCCTATGGGGTTTGCAACAGAAATCGGATTGAGAATGGGACCGAGAGGATATACAGAAAAGATAGCATGCAAGTAAGCTCTACATGAAGAGAGGGATCAAGGATATACTCTTAAGAAGAGATATGATGCACGAATCTAGTCTTCAATCTTCTAAGTCGCATTTCCTTGAGCTTAACTCCATTATGCTTTGTCCGTCTTTAACTTCACAATTTCGTAGCTTCTTAATTCTTGTTTCCAAAATATGAGTTGGAACCTGTTTCACTGTTGCCTCTCGTTCCTCTTTCACTTACTCTACTTCTAGTATACTCGGCTCAAACATAACGGCGTACTCATGATTTCATGCAAGCTCTCCAAAATTCACTAGTGAATCTTAGATCTCGTCCACTTACTGTATGGTATTCCACGTAGAAGAACTATCTCTTGGAAATAAATGCCAGCCATGTTGCCAAATGTACTTACTAAGGTGATTCTCCACAACTCATGCATAAGAGAAATGAACCTTCTGCCTTAGTGGCGAACACTACTAGAGCGCCCCATTCTGAAATGCTCCTTCTAATGAACCCCTTCTCTAGAAGCTCTTTAATATGTTTACTGAGCTCTTTCCTTTCCCGTGGAGCCATGTGTCTAACGGGCAACGCAACGGGCTTTGCATTATCTACAAGATGTATACAGAAGTCTATCTCCCACTTCGGAGGCAAGCCCTTAACCTCTTCGAAGACATCCGGATATTCCCGGACCACTCTAACTGATTGCAAATTTTCAACAGAGGCATCTAGCGATTCAAGGTAACTAAGCATAACTGAAACACCCCACCTCCGTTAGGGTCACTCTCAAAGGGAATGCCCTAATTTTGGTGGAGGTTTATAAGTACAAGTCACAGATATACAAGACAGATATAAGAGCACATATTTGTAAACAGCGGAAGAACAACAAACTTTTATTTCATAAAGTCAAATACGTGTTACAAAACATCACCATGATTGTCTTACATCCTTTCCAAAAACATAACATAACATTTTCATAATCTGTCTTGAGTACATTATTTAAAGAAGCATAAATAAAACATAGATAAACTGCAAAAGCCCCATAGTGGATTGTCCAAAGCCATAGTTCAAAACAGGAAAGTCCAAGCAATACATTTCTCTTCTTCAAGCTGGATGTTAAGGTTGGTCAAGCTGCTGTGTTCCCTCCCTGTGGACTTGGGGGGGAGAAACGGAAGAAAAGAAGACGAAAGAAAAGTAGAGTCAGACATAAAGCCTGAGTAAGTCTAGTACTATTTTGTCTATGAATAAAGAACTGGGTATGATAAGTATAAACAAGAAGTGGGCAAGCACCATAAACTTGGTTAAGTTGTCTAGGGTCGAATATACTATCGTACCCCATGTTAATCTCTGAACCCATATAAACTAGTTTCCAATTGGCACCCCATATCAGGGTGATGTGATCCATTCAATGATGATCGGCTCCTACTCGCATAGTTACATGTGTCTTACGGCCCCCGATGTTGTAGCTACCTATGCTGGTCCCACCATGGGGTGTATCAAGTCCCATGGTGGCGGCCCGACACAACCTTAGAGTGCACAGGTATGCTACTGGTGTCCAGTGCCTTATTTTTCTGTGCCGGAGTGTGTGCACGCCCGCACCCCGTTAGAACCTACACTGCTACACCACCGCCGTCGCTTTGACCTCTTACAATCAGCCCAGTAATCGTGCCCCACCCTGCCTAGTTTCAGGGTATCCTGATACACTTTCTAGGGTTACTGCTGAAAAGGGTCCCCCGTTACTAGGTTTTCTATCTCTAGCCAACATGCTAAGTTGGTTAAGTGTTTCCTAACCTAACCCCCACCAATCCGTTTAGTTTAGCATGTTCCATTTTGATTAAGTCTTTAGTTCACTTAATCCTAACAATCCTGACTCAGCCTTAATTGTCTTATTAAGGCCCTGACCTCTCACATTAGACAGGTATTGTTGTGGCTGCCTGTTGCCGGTTGGTTCCGGGCAGTCTTACGCCACAACTCAGTCTAACCTCGGGTCCTTATTGGGCTCCATGTTTAACCTCTCACATTGGATAGGTATTGTTGTGACTACTGGACAGCCGAGCGGTTCCGGGCAGGTTTACGTCACAACTCAATCCAACCTCGGGTTAAACACATCGTATTTTCTACATTTACATATTTTGTCATTCTTCTTTATTTCTTATATGTAAATATTTGCGGCCCATTATTAAATTAATGGTGTAAAGGTTACACCAATCATGGGCCCAACCCATACTTGAATTTGGGCCCTTCTATTTTATATTTTCATTCATTAATTAATTTTAACCCAACGTTATTTTCCCCCGTTTTACACGTCCGTTTATATATATATTGGGCTTAGCCTTTTAAAGCCCAATTTAGCCATGCGAAAAGGGGAGGCTTGAAGCGTGATTACATACACAAAAAGGGGAAGGTGAGCGTATGAACTTGCAATATGACGTTGGAAATACAAAATAGAAACTGGTGTACTTGCATAGTAGTGACATATACTTTGGTCATAAAGCATAGGTGACATGAATCAAAGCATGTGAACTTGTAGTTGAGATAAGAGTCTAAATTGGGTATCATTATTGACACATAGTCAGAACTACAACATGAACCTATACTTTTATTTATGCATAATGTCAAACATAAGCATGGCATAAATAAGCATGGCATAATGTCAAACATAAGCATGGCATAAATATTTCTAACATAAGCATGGCATAATGTCAAACATAAGCATGGCATAAATATTTCTAACATAAGCATGGCATAATGTCAAACATAAGCATGGCATAAATATTTCTAACATGAAATCATGATTCTTACTTTAGTCATGTAAACTTGCAAAAAGGGATTTTGAATCTAATCCTAACTATGTACCACATATGTCATCATATAATTCTTGTAAACAAGATAGACTTAATCATGGATTTCAATTATGCCAAATATCATTCATAGCCTAGCCATATTCATAAGTTTGCAAATAGGTTTTCTAGTACAAAAGCATGGCTTAATACATGATGCCAAATTCTCAACATAATTTCATATGGATTATAATAACCCAAACTTATTCCAATTACTTACAAAATGATTTATGCACAAAAATATACATCATGATGGCATAGTAGCAAAGCCCCAAACTTGCATGTATTTAAATCAATCAACTACATACATATAGCTTCAACATGGATTACATAATTTGCGAATATTCCAAACGTATACTTGCATAGAACTACCGCATGTAGTTCTTTATAATTGAATAACATAATCCAAACATATATAAATTGATAAGAACGCACAAATATGAATTACTTTATTGCCACAATTCAAGCATACAAACCAACACAATTATTTGTTCATACCAAAGTAATACTCTACTTACGATGGTGCGACGAATTCTCCAATTTAGGGATTTGGAGATACGATTCCTTTGTTGAATTGATTTGATTAGGTTGCCTTAAGCTTTAGAATTTGCCTCCTAATCCTCTCTCCAATTTGGTGGCTACTCCTAGTCGTTCCTCAGCAACATGGCGGCTTTGTTCTTATTTTTGAATGAATAGATTAGGGTTTGTCTAGGGTTGTTCATATAGAGGTTAGGAACTGATTAGGACCATTGATGTTGCTTGGATTGATCGTAGCCATTCATTCGATAGAGAGACCAATTAGAGCCTGCCACCTAGCCCTAATGACAAAGCAGACCACAGAAAATCGACCAACATAGCATAGGCCAGCCAGGTTAGACTGGGCTTGACCTGGGTCTGGACCAGGTCGACATGCCTGTCGACAGCCCTGTCGACAGCCCTGTCGACCTGGTTAGACCAGGTCGACAACCCAGTCGACCTGGGTGCGTCAGGCGGGTGTTTATCCGCCCTGGCCCATTGGGCCCCATTTTCGAATTTAAACTTATTTTATTCTGTTTGAATTTTAAACTTAATTCTCAAACTTCCGAAGGCCATATCTTCTTCATACGGACTCCGTTTTTCGAAAACTCGGACTCTATTTCGCGTATTTTTCCGAGACGAACGCAATGGCGTATCCCGTTTCCCTTAGTTCTTTAAATTTAGATTAATTATACTTTAATTTGTCAATTTCACAGTTATAGAATTCACGGGGTGTTACATTCTCCCCCACTTAAAAGGATTTCGTCCCCGAAATCTTCAAGTTTAGGAAAATGTATATCCTAACATCCAATCATCCATCTACTCATCCATCAAACATAAGCATCCATTGTCCTTAAAATATTTCTAATGCTTCATGATCATATGCGAAGTGTGTGTGTATATGAACCTATCTAATGCAAAATCAGGCGGTCTACTGATTTAGTTGACCTCCTTAATGCGAATTATGTAAGTGCCATGAATCCATTATGTATGCAAACTTTCCTATTCTTGATTCTACATGAGTGCACAATCATTCAATACAAATGCAACATCCATATGACAACACATTAATGTCCAACCATATACGAATGCAAACATATACGCATATGCAATATGAAGTGACTGAGCCGATCTAAAACCTAGATTGTGTGTGTATATGCAACCACGAGCAACCACTAGCAATCACTTGCAACCACTTGCAACCATCATCCATAACATGTTTCAACTACATGTTTTCATCCAAAAGGTTTCTACCTAAAAGATACGGTCGAGGAAATATACCTAAAAAGATAGATAAAAGCGCAACTTAAGGAAAAAGGAAAGATCAAGGATGTACCCTCGAACAGAAAAGGGTAGGCAGTGCATATTCTAGCTTCAGTTTCCCAAGTCGCGTCTCCCTCGGCGTCGCTCCACTGAACTTTGACGAGCTTGACTTCACGGTTGCGTAGCTTCTTCACTTCCGTTCCTAAGATGCGGGTTGGAACTTTTCTTATGGTTGCTTCGCGTTCCACTTCGGCCTCTTCGAGGATATTTGGCTCTACCACTTCAGCTGACTCATGTAGACATTTTCGGAGATGTGAAACGTGAAAAACGTTGTGGACTCCAGCCAACTTCTCGGGTAGCTCTAATCTATAGGCCATTTTCCCAATTTTCTCGATAATAGGGAATGGCCCTACGAACCTTGGTGCCAGTTTTCCTGTGGTTCCAAAACGAACAACGTTCCTTAGCGGTGATACCTTGAGAAAAACTCTGTCTCCAACCTCAAATTCAAGGTCGGTTCTCCTTTTGTCGGCGTAGGACTTTTGTCTGTCTTGGGCCGTCTTCATCCTTCTTCGTATTAAGTCTACTTTCTCTGAGGTCTCTCGGATCATGTCTGGTCCAAGTATGAGCTTATCCGTGGACTCCCACCAACAAGTGGGCGATCGGCACGGTCTTCCATATAAAGCTTCGAAGGGCGCCATTCCGATGGTTGCTTGATAGCTGTTTTTGTAGGCAAATTCCACCAAAGGAAGGTGGTCTTCCCATGTCCCTCCGAAGTCAAGGACGCATAGTCTTAGAAGGTCTTCCAAAACTCTGTTCACTCTCTCTGTTTGGCCGTCGGTTTGTGGATGATAGGCTGTGCTCAAGCATAACTGCGTTCCTACTGCTTCTTGCAGACTCCTCCAAAACTCGCTGGTGAAGATGGGGTCTCGGTCACTAACAATGCTAGATGGTATTCCATGGAGTCGAACGATTTCCTTGAGGTAAAGTGATGCTAGGGATGAGGCAGGTCTCTTACTTTTGACAGGTAAAAAGTGGGCGCTTTTAGTAAGCCTATCCACTATTACCCAAATGCTAGTGTTGCCTCTCCTAGACCTAGGCAGCCCATCGATGAAGTCCATTGAGATGCTATCCCACTTCCACTGCGGGACCTCCAGAGGATGTAGCAGTCCGCCAGGCTTTTTCTGTTCCGCCTTAACCTGTTGGCACACCATACACTTAGAAACGAACTCTGCCACGTCCTTTTTCATGCCGTTCCAAAAGAAAGTCCTTTTTATGTCTTTGTACATTTTATCTCCGCCTGGGTGTATCGTCATCTTGGAATGATGTGCTTCCTCGAGAACCTTCTTTACTAAATCTTTTGTCTGTGGGACGCATAGTCTTCCGTCTCGCCTTAGCAAACCCTTATCGTCAATGGAGTATCTGTTGAGGTGACTTGAAGTCTCACCCCTAATTAGCCTATCAATCATTTCCACAAGCTGAGGGTCTTCGCGTTGTGCTGCCCCTACCGAATCTACTAAAATTGGGCGCACTTCGAGAGATGCTAGCAAGCCTGGTACGAAATCGGAGGAAGGCCTAAAGTCGAAGCTGGCTATAAACTCTAGGCTTTGTCTTTCAACAAACAACGGGCTTAGGGTCAATTTCTTTCGGCTCAACGCGTCTGCCACTACGTTGCCTTTGCCCGGAGTGTAGGAGATTTCGAAATCGTACGAGGCAAGAAACTCCATCCATCTTTGTTGCCTCAAGTTAAGATCCTTCTGCGAGAAAAGATATTTCAACGATTTATGGTCAGTGTAAAGTTCGAACTTCTCACCTAGGAGATAGTGTCGCCAAGACTTGAGTGCAAAGACGACGGCGGCTAACTCAAGATCGTGGGTTGGGTAGTTCTTTTCGTGCACTTTCAACTGCCTCCCGCCATAAGCTACTACCCTTCCTTCTTGCATTAAGACGGCGCCTAGCCCTGTCCCACATGCATCCGTATAAACAGTGAACATCTTGCTCCCATCTGGCAGCGTCAAAACTGGGGCTGTTGTGAGAGCCCTTTTCAGTCGTTGGAAAGCAAACTCGCAATCCAAGTCCCAATTGAACACTAGATTCTTCTTAGTCAATTTCGTGAGCGGAGCTGAGATTTTCGCAAAATCCCTTATGAACTTTCGATAGAAACCCGCTAGTCCTAGAAAGCTTCGGACCTCAGTCGCATTCCTTGGTGTCTTCCAATCTTGTACCGCCACTACCTTAGCAGGGTCCACCGCTAACCCTTGTTTGGATACTATGTGCCCAAGGAACCTCACCTCTTCTCTCCAAAAGTGGCATTTGGAGAATTTGGCTTTTAGTTGATGGACTCGCAAAGTTTCCATGATTGCCCTTAAGTGTTGAGCATGTTCCTCTTCACTTTTTGAGAAGATAAGGATATCATCTACGAAGACCACTACGAATTTGTTGAGGAAATCTCTAAATACCCTACTCATCAGGTCCACGAAGTAAGCAGGTGCATTTGTCAAGCCGAAAGGCATGACAAGCCATTCAAAAAAGCCGTCTGGGGTTCTGAATGCCGTTTTATCGATGCTATCTTCAGCCACCCTTAGCTGATGAAAACCGGTCGCTAAATCGAGTTGGGAGAAAACAGACGCTCCTACAAGCTGGTCAAATAAATCTTCAATTCTAGGGAGAGGGTGCCTATTCTTTTTCGTTAGCTTGTTGAGCTCCCTATAGTCAACACATAGACGGAGTGATCCATCCGCCTTTGTAGCGAACACCACTGGAGCGCCCCATTCTGAAATGCTCCTCCTAATGAACCCCTTTTCTAGAAGCTCTTTAATCTGTTTACTGAGCTCTTTCCTTTCTCGTGGAGCCATGTGTCTAACGGGCAACGCAACGGGCTTTGCATTATCTACAAGATATATGCGGAAGTCTATTTCCCTCTTCGGAGGCAAGCCCTTCACCTCTTCAAAGACATCCGGATATTCCTGGACCACTCTAACTGATTGCAAATTTTCAACAGAGGCATCTAGCGATTCAAGATAACTAAGCATAACCGCATGCGAGGGATTACAAGAAATTTCCAAAGTATTACCGAGCTGGGTTAGGAGCCTAACAACCCTTTTCTCATAATCAAGGATGGCCCCATTACTGGATAGCCAATCCATGCCCAAAATCAAACCATACCCCGAAAAGCCCAAAACAAAGGCACTACATTGAAATTCTACGCTTAGAATGGAAATTTTCAATCCCAAACAGATCATAGACAAATGAGCTGGGCCCCCAATTGGGTTTGAAACAATTAAGGGGTCCTCTACCATACTAGTTTTTAGGTGCAGAGATTCTACTAAAGCAGACGAGATAAAGGAGTGTGATGCGCCAGAATCAAATAAAGTGCGAATGGGGTGATCATAAAGATAAACTACACTTTCTACAGAAGTATTTATACCTCGCTGTTGCAGAGGTGGCGCTTCTAGCACATGAACCTGTGCCCCTGGGGTGGATCCAGCCCTCTGCCTTTGTCCGCGTTTCTTTGGGCAGTCCTTAGCCCTATGGCCCGTCTCACCGCAAGAAAAGCACCCACCATTTTCCTTGGCCTTCTTTTTCCGGCAGTCCTTTACTAAGTGCCCCACTTTGCCACAGAAATTACACTTCCTCTTCTCTTTGTTGCCTTTTCCGCCCTTCTTAAAGTCTGTCTTCTTAGGCTGCAAACCCTCTTTCTTCTTGCCCTTATCCTCTTCATTCAGCAATGCCATTTGCACCAATCTTTCATACGTGGCTCCCATGGGTATATGGGTCATGGCCAAACTGTGTAATGGCTCATTTAACCCTTTGACGAAACGGAGAGCCTTCTTGTGCGGGGTGTTGACTAGGTCAAGCCCAAACCTAGCCAGCTCATCAAACTTATTCACATACTCTCTGACTGTCTTGTCCCCTTGCTTAAGAAATAAGAATTTTTCCAACTGCAAACTTCTTTCTGCATCTGAGAGAAATTTAGTCTCAAACCTTGCCCTAAAGTCCTCCCATGTCTCCACTGGTCTTTCAGCATTAGTGACTTCCCACCAGTAGGAAGCCTCGCCCTTCAATAGCCATACCGCCAATTGTACTTTTTGTCTATCTTCTACCTCAAAGATGATGAATAGGTCCTCCGTTTCTTTCAGCCAATTTCTAGCTGCCACGAAGGACTCAGTTCCATGGAAATCCCTTCCTTCCATAGCTTTAAAATCTTTACATATCTTAGCAAAATTGTTTCCCCGAGGAGGAGGTGGAGGAAAAGGTGCCGCTGCAGCTGGATGATTTCCTGCAGCTGGGGGAGGAGGAACGGTAGGACCTGGCTGAGTGGCCCTTGCTTCTAAGAACCGTCTAAACCAACCAGGTATTGGCACCCCTTCTGGCAAGTTAAGATCTTCAGACATGCTGAAACAAAAAGGATAGATTCAAAACGAAGGATAAGAGATAGTACCTATGGCTTTGGGGAGTGGACTTTGCCTTTTTAAAATAAAATAATATTTTTCTTTTAAAAATGCTTCTTTAAATTTCCTTTTTAAAAATAATTTTCAAAACTTTTTATCTTATCTGGTAAACCTATGCTCTGATACCAAGTGAAACACCCCACCTCCGTTAGGGTCACTCTCAAAGGGAATGCCCTAATTTTGGTGGAGGTTTATAAGTACAAGTCACAGATATACAAGACAGATATAAGAACACATATTTGTAAACAGCGGAAGAACAACAAACTTTTATTTCATAAAGTCAAATACGTGTTACAAAACATCACCATGATTGTCTTACATCCTTTCCAAAAACATAACATAACATTTTCATAATCTGTCTTGAGTACATTATTTAAAGAAGCATAAATAAAACATAGATAAACTGCAAAAGCCCCATAGTGGATTGTCCAAAGCCATAGTTAAAAACAGGAAAGTCCAAGCAATACATTTCTCTTCTTCAAGATGGATGTTAAGGTTGGTCAAGCTGCTGTGTTCCCTCCCTGTGGACCTGGGGGGGATAAACGGAAGAAAAGAAGACGAAAGAAAAGTAGAGTCAGACATAAAGCCTGAGTAAGTCTAGTACTATTTTGTCTATGAATAAAGAACTGGGTATGATAAGTATAAACAAGAAGTGGGCAAGCACCATAAACTTGGTTAAGTTGTCTAGGGTCGAATATACTATCGTACCCCATGTTAATCTCTGAACCCATATAAACTAGTTTCCAATTGGCACCCCATATCAGGGTGATGTGATCCATTCAATGATGATCGGCTCCTACTCGCATAGTTACATGTGTCTTACGGCCCCCGATGTTGTAGCTACCTATGCTGGTCCCACCATGGGGTGTATCAAGTCCCATGGTGGCGGCCCGACACAACCTTAGAGTGCACAGGTATGCTACTGGTGTCCAGTGCCTTATTTTTCTGCGCCGGAGTGTGTGCACGCCCGCACCCCGTTAGAACCTAAACTGCTACACCACCACCGTCGCTTTGACCTCTTACAATCAGCCCAGTAATCGTGCCCCACCCTGCCTAGTTTCAGGGTATCCTGATACACCTTCTAGGGTTACTGCTGAAAAGGGTCCCCCGTTACTAGGTTTTCTATCTCTAGCCAACATGCTAAGTTGGTTAAGTGTTTCCTAACCTAACCCCCACCAATCCGTTTAGTTTAGCATGTTCCATTTTGATTAAGTCTTTATTTAACTTAATCCTAACAATCCTGACTCAGCCTTAATTGTCTTATTAAGGCCCTGACCTCTCACATTAGACAGGTATTGTTGTGGCTGCCTGTTGCCGGTTGGTTCCGGGCAGTCTTACGCCACAACTCAGTCTAACCTCGGGTCCTTATTGGGCTCCATGTTTAACCTCTCACATTGGATAGGTATTGTTGTGACTACTGGACAGCCGGGCGGTTCCGGGCAGGTTTACGTCACAACTCAATCCAACCTCGGGTTAAACACATCGTATTTTCTACATTTACATATTTTGTCATTCTTCTTTATTTCTTATATGTAAATATTTGCGGCCCATTATTAAGTTAATGGTGTAAAGGTTACACCAATCATGGGCCCAACCCATACTTGAATTTGGGCCCTTCTATTTTATATTTTCATTCATTAATTAATTTTAACCCAACGTTATTTTCCCCCGTTTTACACGTCCGTTTATACATATATTGGGCTTAGCCTTTTAAAGCCCAATTTAGCCATGCGAAAAGGGGAGGCTTGAAGCGTGATTACATACACAAAAAGGGGAAGGTGAGCGTATGAACTTGCAATATGACGTTGGAAATACAAAATAGAAACTGGTGTACTTGCATAGTAGTGACATATACTTTGGTCATAAAGCATAGGTGACATGAATCAAAGCATGTGAACTTGTAGTTGAGATAAGAGTCTAAATTGGGTATCATTATTGACACATAGTCAAAACTACAACATGAACCTATACTTTTATTTATGCATAATGTCAAACATAAGCATGGCATAAATAAGCATGGCATAATGTCAAACATAAGCATGGCATAAATATTTCTAACATAAGCATGGCATAATGTCAAACATAAGCATGGCATAAATATTTCTAACATAAGCATGGCATAATGTCAAACATAAGCATGGCATAAATATTTCTAACATGAAATCATGATTCTTACTTTAGTCATGTAAACTTGCAAAAAGGGATTTTGAATCTAATCCTAACTATGTACCACATATGTCATCATATAATTCTTGTAAACAAGATAGACTTAATCATGGATTTCAGTTATGCCAAATATCATTCATAGCCTAGCCATATTCATAAGTTTGCAAATAGGTTTTCTAGTACAAAAGCATGGCTTAATACATGATGCCAAATTCTCAACATAATTTCATACGGATTATAATAACCCAAACTTATTCCAATTACTTACAAAATGATTTATGCACAAAAATATACATCATGATGGCATAGTAGCAAAGCCCCAAACTTGCATGTATTTAAATCAATCAACTACATACATATAGCTTCAACATGGATTACGTAATTTGCGAATATTCCAAACGTATACTTGCATAGAACTACCGCATGTAGTTCTTTATAATTGAATAACATAATCCAAACGTATATAAATTGATAAGAACGCACAAATATGAATTACTTTATTGCCACAATTCAAGCATACAAACCAACACAATTATTTGTTCATACCAAAGTAATACTCTACTTACGATGGTGCGACGAATTCTCCAATTTAGGGATTTGGAGATACGATTCCTTTGTTGAATTGATTTGATTAGGTTGCCTTAAGCTTTAGAATTTGCCTCCTAATCCTCTCTCCAATTTGGTGGCTACTCCTAGTCGTTCCTCAGCAACATGGCGGCTTTGTTCTTATTTTTGAATGAATAGATTAGGGTTTGTCTAGGGTTGTTTATATAGAGGTTAGGAACTGATTAGGACCATTGATGTTGCTTGGATTGATCGTAGCCATTCATTCGATAGAGAGACCAATTAGAGCCTGCCACCTAGCCCTAATGACAAAGCAGACCACAGAAAATCGACCAACATAGCATAGGCCAGCCGGGTTAGACTGGGCTCGACCTGGGTCTGGACCAGGTCGACATGCCTGTCGACAGCCCTGTCGACAGCCCTGTCGACCTGGTTAGACCAGGTCGACAGCCCAGTCGACCTGGGTGCGTCAGGCGGGTGTTTATCCGCCCTGGCCCATTGGGCCCCATTTTCGAATTTAAACTTATTTTATTCTGTTTGAATTTTAAACTTAATTCTCAAACTTCCGAAGGCCATATCTTCTTCATACGGACTCCGTTTTTCGAAAACTCGGACTCTATTTCGCGTATTTTTCCGAGACGAACGCAATGGCGTATCCCGTTTCCCTTAGTTCTTTAATTTTAGATTAATTATACTTTAATTTGTCAATTTCACAGTTATAGAATTCACGGGGTGTTACAATAACCGCATACGAGGGATTACAAGAAATTTCCAAAGTATTACCGAGCTGGGTTAGGAGCCTAACAACCCTTTTCTCACAATCAAGGATGGCCCCATTACTGGATAGCCAATCCATGCCCAAAATCAAACCATATCCCGAAAAGCCCAAAACAAAGGCACTACATTTAAATTCTACGCTTAGAATAGAAATTTTCAATCCCAAGCAGATCATAGACAAATGAGCTGGGCCCCCAATTGGATTTGAAACAATTAAGGGGTCCTCTACCATAGTAGTTTTTAGGTACAGAGATTCTACTAAAGCAGACGAGATAATGGAGTGTGATGCGCCAGAATCAAATAAAGTGCGAACGGGGTGATCATAAAGATAAACTACACTTTCTACAGAAGTATTTATACCTCGCTGTTGCAGAGGTGGCGCTTCTAGCACATGAACTTGTGCCCGTGAGGTGGATCCAGCCCTCTGCCCCTGTCCTCGTTTCTTTGGGCAGTCCTTAGCCCTGTGGCCTGTCTCACTGCAAGAAAAGCACCCACCATTCTCCTTGGCCTTCTTTTTCCGGTAATCTTTCACTAAGTGCCCCACTTTGCCACAGAAATTACACTTCCTCTTCTCTTTGTTTCCTTTCCCGCCCTTCTTAAAGTCTGTCTTCTTAGGCTGCAAACCCTCTTTCTTCCCTTGAAAGCTTTCTGCCTTTGTCTCCTTCTTGCCCTTATCCTCTTCGTTCAGCAACGCCATATGTACCAACCTTTCATACGTAGCTCCCATGGGTATATGGGTCATGGCCAAACTGTATAATGGCTCATTCAACCCTTTGACAAAACGGAGAGCCTTCTTGTGCGGGGTGTTGACTAGGTCCAGCCCAAACCTAGCCAGCTCATCGAACTGATTAACATACTCTTTGACTGTATTGTTCCCTTGCTTAAGAAATAAGAATTTTCCCAACTGCAAACTCCTTTCCGCATCTGAGAGAAATTTAGCCTCAAACATTGCCCTAAAGTCCTCCCATGTTTCCACTGGTCTTTCTGCATTAGTGACTTCCCACCAGTAGGAAGCCTCACCTTTTAGCAACCATACTGCCAGTTGTACTTTCTGCCTATCTTCTACCTCAAAGATGATGAATAAGTCCTCGGTTTCTTTCAGCCAATTTCTAGCTGCCATGAAGGACTCAGTTCCATGGAAATCCTTTCCTCCCATAGTTTTAAAATCTTTACATATCTTAGCAAACGTGTTTCCCCATGGAGGAGGTGGAGGAAGAGGTGCTGCTGCAGCTGGATGATTTCCTGCAGCTGGGGGAGGAGGAACGGTAGGACCTGGCTGAGTGGCCCTTGCTTCTAAGAACCGCCTAAACCAACCAGGTATTGGTACACCCTCTGGCAAGTTAAGTTCTTCGGACATGCTGAAACAAAAAGGATAGATTCAAAACGAAGGATAAGAGATAGTACCTATGGCTTTGGGGGGACTTTGCCTATTTTTTTTTTAAATAAAATAATATTTTTCTTTTAAAAATGCTTCTTTAAATTTCTTTTTTTTTGAAAATAAATTTTTAAAACTTTTTATCTTATCTGGTAAACCTATGCTCTGATACCAAGTGAAACACCCCACCTCCGTTAGGGTCACTCTCAAAGGGAATGCCCTAATTTTGGTGGAGGTTTATAAGTATAAGTCACGGATATACAAGACAGATATAAGAACACATATTTTTGAACAGCGGAAAACAACAACTTTTATTTCAATAAAATACGTGTTACACCAACCATACCATAATTGTCTTACAATACTTCAAAAAAAACATAACATCTTCATAACTGTCTTGATTACATTATTTATAGAAGCATAAAGAAGACATAAATAAACTGCAAAAGTCCCATAGTTGTTGTCCAAAGCCATAGTCCAAAACGAAAAGATCCAAGCAATACATTCTTTCTCTTCAAGCTGGATATGAAGGCTGGTCAAGCTGCGGTATTCCCTCCCTGTGGACCTGGGGGGGGAGAAACGGAAGAAAAGAAGATGAAAGAAAAGTAGAGTCAGACATAAAGCCTGAGTAAGTCTAGGACTATTCAGTCTATGAATAAAGAACTGGGTATGATAAGTATAAACTAGAAATGGGAAAGCACCATAAACTTAGTTAAGTTGTCTAGGGTCGAATATACTATCGTACCCCATACTAATCTCTGTACCCATATAAACTAGTTCCCAATAGGCACCCCATAATCAGGGTGAAGTGATCCATTTTATGATGATCGGCTCCTACTCGCATAGTTACATGTGTCTTACGGCCCCCGATGTTGTAGTTACCTATGCTGGTCCCACCATGGGGTGTATCAAGTCCCATGGTGGCGGCCAGACACAATCCTAGAATGCACAGGTATGCTACTGGTGCCCAGTGCCTTATTTTTCTACGCCGGAGTGTGTGCATGCCCGCACCCCGTTAGAACCTACACTGCTGCACCACCGCCGTCGATTTGACCTCTTACAGTCAGCCCAGTAATCGTGCCCCACCCTGCCTAGTTTCAGGGTATCATGATACCTTATAGGGTTACTGCTAAAAAGGGTCCCCCGCTACTAGGTTTTTCTATTTCTAGCCAACATGCTAAGTTGGTTAAGTGTGTTATAAACCTAACCCCCAATCAGTCTGTTTAGTTTAGCATGTTCCATCTTGATTAAGTATTAATATAATTTACTTAATCCTATCAATCCTGACTCAGCCTTAATTGTCTTATTAAAGCCTTGACCTCTCACATTAGACAGGTATTGTTGTGGCTGCCAGTTGCCGGTTGGGTCCGGGCAGTCTTACGCCACAACTCAGTCTAACCTCGGGTCCTTATTGCGCTCCATGTTTAACCACCCACATTGGATAGGTATTGTTGTGACTACTGGACAGCCGGGCGGTTCCGGGCAGGTTTACATCACAACTCAATCCAACCTCGGGTTAAACACATCGTATTTTCTACATTTACATATTTTGTCTTTATTCTTTTTATATGTAAATATTTGCGTCCCATTATTCAAATTCATCTTTATTGGTTAAGATTTATTTATGCCACTTAATTGTTTTTCAAAGTTATTGGCGTGCGTCAAACAAGCCAACACATATGTTCTATATTTTTAACCCAAACGTCATTTCCCCCGTTTTATTCGTTCGTTCCAATGTAAGGTGTGTTGGGTTTAATACTTAAACCCAATTTATCCATATGAAAGGGGAGGCTATAACATGGTGTTTATAAGGTGACATAAAAAGGGGAGTGTGAACGCATGAACTTGCAACATACGATCTAATTATCATAAGATAGGCATATGTGAACTTGCAATTGTAACAACATATAATATAAGCAATACTTAAACATGAATCATTCTATTCACATAATCATGGTGTAAATGAAACATGAAGTCATGGCATAAATAGTACTTAAACATGAACCACTCTAATCATATAATTATGGCATAATCATAATTGAACATGAGTCCTTATATGGTCATGGCATAAACATAATTGATTATGAATCCTATTATTCATATAATCATGGGTTTTTGTCCAATCTATGTAACTTGTAAGGGGATGCAATTCTAGTGTAAATTTCTAATGTAACTTATGTGCCAAAAATATATTATCATATGATTAAGATAACAACATAAGCTTAGAAAACATGTTCTTAACTAGGCATAATAACAAACATAGCTTAGACATGTTCATAAAATTAATACAAGCTTACAACGACGCTATCTTTTGTCACTATCACAAAATCATGATTTTTATACTTGAACTATGATGCCAATTTCAACATAACCTTCATATGAATCATAATACTTAGGTGAATCAAATTACACTAAAGATGACCATAGAATTTTACATCATGTTGTCATAACAATAGACCATAGACTTGCATGAATTTCAAAATAAACTATTACAACATATAGTTGTTGTTCAACATGAATCTTATACTGGCATTTACCAAATGGGTGTTGTAAATAACTACCACAAACATGTAGTTTTCAATATGAATCATATGCTTGCATAAGTCCCAAACAAAATTCCACAACATGTGGTTGTCAACATAAGCCACATACTTGTATGAATCAAACCATAGCATTGCCAAATCGTTTAGAATCAAAATAACATACATATATAAGTCATTATCGCCACAATTCCATTTCGTTTCCAACGCAAATTGCGTACTTGCAAATATCCAATCGTATACCATAATATTCCCAAATCGTTTTGCATCAAAGCAACATGCAAATATTGATTATTATCGCCACAATTCCATTTCTTACATTACACAAATCAACACAATTATTTAATTCATACCGGAATAGCACTCTACTTACAGCGTATGGCGAATCTTCAATTCAGAAATCTGAATTCTGAATTTGGAGACGCTATTTTTTGTTGTTGTAGGCGTTGCTTTGATTGATTTGATGTTGCTTTAAGCTTTGAATTATCTCCTAGTTGTCTCTCTATTTCTGACGTCTATCTTCAGTCTCTCCTCAACAGCATGACGGTCTCATCTCCATTTTAGTTTATGTGAATTAGGGTTAGCCTTAGGTCCTTTTTATAGAGTTTGTGAGTTGATTTAGACCGTCGATGAAGCTTGGTTCAATAATAGCCGTTCGTTTGAAGGAGAGACCAACCAGGAGCTGACACCTAGCCCTAGTGACAAGGCAAGGCTCAGAAAATCGACAAAACACAGACCTGGCTAGCCAGGGTGGGCTGGGTTCGACCTGGCTCAGGGGCCAGGTCGACACCCCAGTCGACACCGTGTCGACTTGGCAGTCGACACGGGTTACCCAGGTCGACTGCCCAGTCGACCTGGCTAGCCCCAGGTCGACTACCAAGTCGACCTGGGTGCTTTGGGCGGGAATTTTCCCGCCTTGGCCAATTGGGCCCGATTTTGAATTTTGAATTAGTTTTTCTGAGCTGTTTTCGTTTGTTCGAATTTTAAACCTAATTCTGAAACTTCCGGAGGCCATATCTTGGTCATACGGACTCCGATTTTCGAAAACTCGGACTCTATTTCACGTATTTTTTCGAGAAGAACGCAATGGCGTATCCCGTTTCCCTTAATTCTTTGATTTGAAATTAATTATACTTTAATTTATGAATTTCACGGTTATAGAATACACGGGGTGTTACATAAAATGTCTTTATGAGCTTAAATGCTATGTTAAATTGTCTAAGCACTAAAGACATAATGATTTCTTAGGGCTATGATGTGAACCCTAATTGCATTTTATGTACTGATAGTTTTGAGAATAGAGATTACCTATTCTTTCAGTGTCCTTTTTCATCCTACTTTGGATTTGTTGTAGAATTAATCTCGGGTTGCCTCCTTCGGCTGCAGAACCATTGTTGTTGGAGAACGATCTGCTTCTTCTCAAATCTGCGTTTAACCATAAAGGCTTCATTCAAGACATTGCCTTTTGCAGCATCATCACAATAGTTTATCATATATAGAAGAAAAGAAATGAGAGAATTCATAGTAACCTACACAGAGATAAGTTCCACAGATGGGAACTAATTAATTTAGAAATCAAATACTTACTGTGCAAATCAAATAGAAGGATTCAGATGAACGCGAACATGAAGATTCCAGAGAAATGGGGCATAGATCTGAAGGAAGGTGTAACAGCCCTGAATTTTGGGGCCAATTTAAAATTTATTTTAAGTGATTTTAAATGAGTTTTGATATTTAAAATAATCTATTTTAAATAATAAGGATCACAAATTTGGTTCAAATCGAAGTTAGAATGAATAAATTAATTTTAATTATAAAAAGAGCTAGAAATAGCGCGGTAGTTTGAAAAGTCAAACTTGAACTTTGACTGACCATACAGGATGCAAAATTTAACGGATTTTAGTAAAAGCAAAAATATTAGAATCTATTTAAAAATATCTTTCCAACGAATCCAAAAAATCGAAATTTCATAGCGGAAATCAAAAGTTATGGCCAATTCAATTTTTAGAAAGGTCGCTAGGTAATTTGCATAGGTCAAAAATGCTACTTTTTGCATACGAAGGAATTTGAACTCGAAACCACTTCCATTGGTTTCAAAATGATGTTTCTGCAATGAAAAACAATAAACACTTATATGTTTCGAGTTTCAGAAAATATTTGTTTAAAAATGTATTTTTAATATTAAATATATTCGCCTTGAAAATAGTCATTTTTCAAAATGTCTCAGAATTCAACGAAATAAATTTTGCTGGATTCGGTTCATCAAAACAAAGCTAAAAATGATTTTTTGGTAATTTTTAGAATTAAAATATAATTATAATTGATTTTTCAGTGTAAACGGGCAAATTTTTGACTTTAAAAATTCATTAAAAATTCATACGGGCTCAGAATTGAACGAAATTAATTTTCATAGGTCCACAGCATCAAAACATAGCTAAATATATTTTTTGAGAATTTTTGAAGTTAATTTGTGACCTCGGTGAATTTTCATGTACGGTATACATTAAAATATTAATTAAATAATATAATTATTCCAGAACTCATAATAAATTTCGGAATTGGGTCCTGTAACATGTTCCATTGCGTTCAGAAGGCCTCAAAACCTTAAGAACGACAGTAAGCAGGCTTAAATCGGGGTTCGGACCAAAACGGGCTTTAACGGGCTAATTAAATTATTAAATAATGATTAGGAAAAACCTAATATAATATTATAAAATTCGGAATTACTGTTCATTCGTCTTCCTCTTCGTCATTTCAGCCGCAAGTGAACCCACCTCCCTTCGAAAATTCAAACTCAGTTTTCTCTTTCATTTCTTAACGGAATTTGGCGTGTGAGTACTCGTTTCGAAGCTCTCGCCGAGCTCTTCGATTTGGTACTAACCTCAGCCATTCTCGTGCCTCGATCCGCCCGCCCCGTCCCTCCAAAGATCCGCCGGTCGCAGCCTCCCCTGGGCCCCACGCCGCCGCCGCACCTCGCCACCTTCTGGCCGTGCGTAGCTCTCTCGTAGCCGGTCCTTCTCCAACAAACGGCTCGTCGTTTCGTCAACTACAACTCCAGAAAATCGAACTTGAAGTTTTGAACGTTCTAAGGTAGATTTTGTTTCAGATTTCCCCACGCTTTTAAGCGTTACACAGCCAGTTGGAAAAAGCAGATTTTTGATTTTGTGTATGAATTTGTATTCGAATCGTTCTAGATCTGAAATCGTCTTGAATTGGAACACCGAATCTGACCGAACCTGAATCACCTCTCTAACCAAACACTGTGAGAATTTTATATTTAAATTTAATTTATTTAATTATTATTTGCATGATTATTAACAGTAGAATTAATATGACACGATGTTTAAACATAGATCTAAACCGTTCATAACATATGATGTGGAATCTAAATTGCCTATAGTGCTATGTGATTAGAACTGAAATTTTAGACTTAAATCTGAATTCATAATTAATTAATATTAATTATGTTTTATTTATTTAACCACGCCATGTTGATTTTACATATGCTGTGTGAAACCCCATCTTGCAATTTACCTCGATGTTAGTATCGAATCTGATCCTATTGTTGTATTTGGATGTTGTTATGCGATGTGATGAGAATTTACAGTTTATTTGATGTAAATAAGAACGCGACTTGTGATGAAATTTACATATTCTTTTTTTTTTTTTTGTAGAATTGAAATAGGGAAAAATTAACATGTATTTTGATGTTAATAATAAGTAATTTACGTTGTATGAAAAATTAACATTTATTTTGGTGTTAATAATAAGTAATTTTCAATGCATGAAAAATTAACATTTCTAATGTTAATTAAATAGTAATTTTACCGCAAGTGTACATTAACATTTTTTTTATGTTAATATAAAAAGAAATAAAACGTAGGATGAAATTAACATTTTTAATGTTAATATTATAAAAATTCAACTGTATGTACATTAACATTTTTAATGTTAATATTATAAAAATTCAACCGTATGTACATTAACATTTTTAATGTTAATATTATAAAAATTCAACCGTATGATGACATTAACATTTTTAATGTTAATATTATAAATTAAATATTGGACATGTAAAATTTCACATTTTTACTTACGTGAATAAAATGAATTATTAGACATGTAACACATTTTTATTAATGTGAATAAATTATAATGTGAATAAAATGGTAATTTTAACTGTATGCACAATATACATTCTTATTAATGTAATATATATAAGAATTTACTCCGCAGGTGAAATTTAAATTTTTAGAAATGTAACTAAAGTTTACCTTTTGTTTCATGTAAACAAATTGAGAATGTGAAATGTAACTAAAGTTTACGTTTTATTTTATTAAGAATGTGATATGTAAATAAAGTTTACATTTTTATTAATGTAATATATTCAAGGACTTCACCGTAGGAAAAAGATTACATTTTTATCAATGTAATTAAAGTAGGAATTGGTGTTAACATTAAATTTACATTTAATTATGTAAAATTAAGGTATGAAATTTGGAATGACATAAATTTACATTTAATTATGTAAAACCAAAGTAGGAATTTGTGTTAACATTAAATTTACATTTAATTATGTAAAATTAAAGTGATGAGAATTTAACATTTTGTTTAATGTTAAATATAAGGAATTTACATGGTATGAGAAAGTAACATTATTTTTTTAAATGTTAATAATAAGAAACTACACCACATGAGCAATTAACATTATTTTTAATGTTAATTAAATAGTAATTTCACCGCATGTGTAAATTAACATTTTTAATGTTAAAGATAACACCGTATGATGTAATTAACATTTTTAATGTTAATATAATAAAATTTTAGCCGTAGGATGTCATTAATATTTTTAATGTTAATATAAAAGTATTTACAACGTATGATAAATTAACATTTTTTGTGTCAATGTTAAAAATAAGTATTCACATCGAATGAAAATTAACAATTTTTTTAATGATACAAATAAGAATTTACGTTGTATGAGGAATTAATATTATTATTGATGTTAAAAATAAGTAATTTACAATGCATGAAAAATGGACATTTTTAATGTCAATCAAATAGTAATTTTACCGTAGGATGAAATGGACATTTTTAATGTAAATTAACTAGAAATTTCAACCGTATGATTTAGTTAACATTATTTATAATGTTAATATAAAGAAAATTTAACCGTATGATAAAATTAACTTTATTTTTAATGTTAATGATGCGTAATTTAAACGTATGATAAGATTAACATTATTTTTAATGTTAAAAAAAAGAATTTACATCGTAGGATGATTAACACTATTTTTAATGTTAATAAAAAGAATTTACATTGTAGGATGATTAACACTATTTTTAATGTTAATAAAAAGAATTTACATCGTAGGATGATTAACACTATTTTTAATGTTAATAAAAAGAATTTACATCGTAGGATGATTAACACTATTTTTAATGTTAAATAAAAAGAATTTACATCGTAGGACGATTAACATTATTTTTAATGTTAAAGTAAAAGAATTTCACTGTAGAAGGATTTAACATTATTTTTAATGTTTAAATAAAAGGATTTCACCATAGGGTAATTAACATTATTTATAATGTTAGTATATAAGGAATTTGACCGTAAGATGAATTAACATTGTTTTTAATATTAATATATAGTGAATTCCACCGTAGTATGAATTAACATTATATTTTGTTTATGTTAAAATAAAGGAAATTCAACCGTAGGTTGAATTAACATAATTTTAATGTTAAATTAAAGAGTAACTTAACCGTAGGATTGAGCTACATTATTTTTAATGTAAAGTAATGAAGTAATTTAACGTAGGATGAGATTACATTATTTTTAATGTTAATAAGGGATAATCTAACCATACGGTTAATATACATTTTTTTTTAATGTTAATATTAAGAGAATTACTTCGTAGGATAAAATTAACATTATTTTATAATGTTAACATAAAAGAGAATTGACCGTAGGAATGTTACATTTTTTTTATGAAATTAAGAAGGAATAACACCATAGGGCGAGTTAACATTATTTTTAATGTTAATAAAGGGTAATTTAACCATAGGATAAGTCAACATTATCTTTAATGTTAAAATTTAGAAAATATGCATCGTAGCATGAGTTAACATTATTCTAAATGTTAATATAAAAAGTGTATATACCATAGGGAAAAATTTACATTATTTTAATGTTAAAATAAAGGAATTCCACCGTAGGATAAGTTTACATTTTATTCAATTTAAATAGGTAAGAATGCGACATGTAAATGCAAGTTTACATTTTATTCAATGTAAATAGGTAAGAATGCGACATGTAAATGCAAGTTTACATTTTATTCAATGTAAATAAGTAAGAATGTGACATGTAATTTCAAGTTTGCATTTTATTAAATGTAAAGAAAACAAGAATGCGATATGTAATGAAAGTTTACATTTTATTCCATGTAAATAGGTAAGAATGCGACATGTAAATGCAAGTTTACATTTTATTCAATGTAAATAAGTAAGAATGTGACATGTAATTTCAAGTTTGCATTTTATTAAATGTAAAGAAAACAAGAATGCGATATGTAATGAAAGTTTACATTTTAATTAATGTAAATAAAAATATGATTTTGAGAATGCGTCGTTAAATAAGAAGTTTGACTATTTTAAATAATTAAAATAGAATGAATTGTTAATAAAAATAATTATTAACAAATTAGAAGGATTTTCAAAATATTTATATGTATATATATACGAGGATTGTTTGGGAAGTCCGAGATATTCTCATCCCAAATTAATCCAGCGGCGTTAAATATCGAAGTAAGAAGACGACGTATGAAGACCGTAAATCTTCCCTCGAATGGACAGCGATCGAGATCCTGAATTGACTTGCTACCAATTCATGGGTCAAGGTCATTGCCCAGACGTACGTGTTGGTTTCACGGATTTGACTTTCGTTCAGACCCAGAGCATAAGTTTAAATGGATGGTGTGTCTGACATCGTACTTCGTTATATATCATATTGTTGATTTTCTGTTAATATATAAATATTGGTGGTGGAGAATTTGTTCTCTACTTAACACCCATTTATGTATTGATGGAGAAGCAATGGTATGGCATGGAGTGACAGTGTGGCAATATAAGATGCAATGATCAAGGTTTCTTGTTGAAAAGTAGAACCTTGTGGTGACGATCAAAGCACTGCTTGAATAAGCAGGGCTTTGTGTATTACGTGACTTCGCGAGCCTCACACTCCGGTTGAGTCAAAAACGGGCGAAGGGAACGCAGGGAAAGCAGCACGTTTCTTTCTAGCTAGAAGTAGTGTTAGGGACCTCCCAGCGCTGATACTTTACTTATGTGGATGATGGAATGTGGCGCGCCTCGGATAGGTCCTATAGGACCGGGAACCGTGTGCTTAGGAATTGCCAATCCGCTAAGCTGTATTTGCGGACCGGCCCTGCCATTTCCAAGGGTTCTCCGCGGGGAATCCTGAGGCACTAGCTAGAGTGTCTCGAATCGGTAAGGAGCTCCGCTCTAGCCTTGACTCATGATGGAAACCAAAATCCAAATACGAACCGACGAATTTGATTATATTACTAGTATGGAGGCATAGTATATGGTACCTATGCTTCATAAGATTAATACATTTACTTTGAAATACTTTCATATACATTAATGATAATATTAGATGCGTATTTGCCGTATTTAGCATGTTTAATCACCATAAGGTAAAACCCTATCCTCTGGTGTGCGTTGCATTGTGTGATGGGACTTGGGTCTTATGGTGATTCCATTTTTTTTCAAAAAGCATTGCGTTGTTTACGATGTACTTATTTATTTGTTATGACACTTTAAATTATGCACGGCAATCCATTAGAGTAAACCCGTTCCGCGTTAGCGGCGTGGTCTTTGGATTTGCCTTATATCTAATAGTTATTTTACCTAAGAATTCTCACACCAGTCCCACGACTGACCCATAGTTTGTTTCACCTTTTTGCAAACTTGGGTGCCCTCTCTTATACACGGGCAGCCAAGTAGACAGGTTCATTCTTTGCTTGGAGTTTTTCTTTGGAGCCGCTTATCATTTTTCTTGGATTTGCTTTTGTGGAGAGGTGATGACTTGGAGCTTGAAGACATTTATCTTTTGTTTCTATGACATCTTTTCTTTTCTTTTTAGACATCAAATTTATTTCTTTTCTGCAACTTGTTGTAATAGCTTAGATTCTGTGACTGTGGATTTTCTGTGATTGATGACATTATATTTTTCCGCTGCTATAATGTTATTACTCTATGAATTTACTTTGCTATATTGTATCTGTGTTCTGTTTTATTGTATTTATGTTGTATTCCAAAAATGATCATCCCTTGCTTTCATCCGTGGAAGTTTGGGGTCATCACAGTTGGTATCAGAGCTTTGGTTTACAAAGCGGAATATAACATATTTATAATAATTCGTTTACGTAGAATCACTATATTCTACGGCGAACATTTCATGAGATACATAATAGCCAGTCACTTTATCGTCATCTTTTCTTTCGTCCTTCGATCTTTTTTATCTCTTAGAATCACCATTACCGATGTATTTTGACTCTTCCCTTGATCGTGCATTCGAAGAAGACTGTGTTTATTCTTCCTCTTCTATTTTTCTTTTTCCTTTTTGGGGACGAAAAGTTTTTAAGTGGGGGAGACTGTAACAGCCCTGAATTTTGGGGCCAATTTAAAATTTATTTTAAGTGATTTTAAATGAGTTTTGATATTTAAAATAATCTATTTTAAATAATAAGGATCACAAATTTGGTTCAAATTGAAGTTAGAATGAATAAATTAATTTTAATTATAAAAAGAGCTAGAAATAGCGCGGTAGTTTGAAAAGTCAAACTTGAACTTTGACTGACCATACATGATGCAAAATTTAACGGATTTTAGTAAAACCAAAAATATTAGAATCTATTTAAAAATATCTTTCCAACGAATCCGAAAAATCGAAATTTCATAGCGGAAATCAAAAGTTATGGCCAATTCAATTTTTAGAAAGGTCGCTAGGTAATTTGCATAGGTCAAAAATGCTACTTTTTGCATACGAAGGAATTTGAACTCGAAACCACTTCCATTGGTTTCAAAATGATGTTTCTGCATTGAAAAATAGTAAACACTTATATGTTTCGAGTTTCAGAAAATATTTGTCTAAAAATGTATTTTTAATATTAAATATATTCGCCTTGAAAATAGTCATTTTTTAAAATGTCTAAGAATTCAACGAAATAAATTTTGTTGGATTCGTATCATCAAAACAAAGCTAAAAATGATTTTTTTGGTAATTTTTAGAATTAAAATATAATTATAATTGATTTTTCAGTATAAACGGGCAAATTTTTGACTTTAAAAATTCATTAAAAATTCATACGGGCTCAGAATTGAACGAAATTAATTTTCATAGGTCCACAGCATCAAAATATAGCTAAATATATTTTTTGAGAATTTTTGAAGTTAATTTGTGACCTCGGTGAATTTTCATGTATGGTATACATTAAAATATTAATTAAAAAATATAATTATTCCAGAACTCATAATAAATTTCGGAATTGGGTCCTGTAACATGTTTCATTGCGTTCAGAAGGCCTCAAAACCTTAAGAACGACAGTAAGCAGGCTTAAATCGGGGTTCGGACCAAAACGGGCTTTAACGGGCTAATTAAATTATTAAATAATGATTAGGAAAAACCTAATATAATATTATAAAATTCGGAATTACTGTTCATTCGTCTTCCTCTTCGTCATTTCAGCCGCAAGTGAACCCACCTCCCTTCGAAAATTCAAACTCAGTTTTCTCTCTCATTTCTTAACGGAATTTGGCGTGTGAGTACTCGTTTCGAAGCTCTCGCCGAGCTCTTCGATTTGGTACCAACCTCAGCCATTCTCGTGCCTCGATCCGCCCGCCCCGTCCCTCCAAAGATCCGCCGGTCGCAGCCTCCCTTGGGCCCCACGCCGCCGCCGCACCTCGCCACCTTCTGGCCGTGCGTAGCTCTCTCGTAGCCGGTCCTTCTCCAACAAACGGCTCGTCGTTTCGTCAACTACAACTCCAGAAAATCGAACTTGTTGTTTTGAACGTTCTAAGGTAGATTTTGTTTCAGATTTCCCCACGCTTTTAAGCGTTACACAGCCAGTTGTAAAAAGCTGATTTTTGATTTTGTGTATGAATTTGTATTCGAATCGTTCCAGATCTGAAATCGTCTTGAATTGGAACACCGAATCTGACCGAACCTGAATCACCTCTCTGACCAAACACTGTGAGAATTTTATTTTTAAATTTAATTTAATTTATTTAATTATTATTTGCATGATTATTAACAGTAGAATTAATATGACACGATGTTTAAACATAGATCTAAACCGTTCATAACATATGATGTGGAATCTAAATTGCCTATAGTGCTATGTGATTAGAACTGAAATTTTAGGCTTAAATCTGAATTCATAATTAATTAAAATTAATTATGTTTTATTTATTTTACCATGCCATGTTGATTTTACATATGCTGTGTGAAACCCCATCTTGCAATTTACCTCGATGTTAGTATCGAATCTGATCCTATTGTTGTATTTGGATGTTGTTATGCGATGTGATGAGAATTTACAGTTTATTTGATGTAAATAAGAACGCGACTTGTGATGAAATTTACATATTCTTTTTTTTTTGTAGAATTGAAATAGGGAAAAATTAACATGTATTTTGATGTTAATAATAAGTAATTTACGTTGTATGAAAAATTAACATTTATTTTGGTGTTAATAATAAGTAATTTTCAATGCATGAAAAATTAACATTTCTAATGTTAATTAAATAGTAATTTTACCGCAAGTGTACATTAACATTTTTTTTATGTTAATATAAAAAGAAATAAAACGTAGGATGAAATTAACATTTTTAATGTTAATATTATAAAAATTCAACCGTATGTACATTAACATTTTTAATGTTAATATTATAAAAATTCAACCGTATGTACATTAACATTTTTAATGTTAATATTATAAAAATTCAACCGTATGATGACATTAACATTTTTAATGTTAATATTATAAATTAAATATTGGACATGTAAAATTTCACATTTTTACTTATGTGAATAAAATGAATTATTAGACATGTAACACATTTTTATTAATGTGAATAAATTATAATGTGAATAAAATGGTAATTTTAACTGTATGCACAATATACATTCTTATTAATGTAATATATATATAAGAATTTACTCCGCAGGTGAAATTTAAATTTTTAGAAATGTAACTAAAGTTTACCTTTTATTTCATGTAAACAAATTGAGAATGTGAAATGTAACTAAAGTTTACATTTTATTTTATTAAGAATGTGATATGTAAATAAAGTTTACATTTTTATTAATGTAATATATTCAAGGACTTCACCGTAGGAAAAAGATTACATTTTTATCAATGTAATTAAAGTAGGAATTGGTGTTAACATTAAATTATGTAAAATTAAGGTATGAAATTTGGAATGACATAAATTTACATTTAATTATGTAAAACCAAAGTAGGAATTTGTGTTAACATTAAATTTACATTTAATTATGTAAAATTAAAGTGATGAGAAATTAACATTTTGTTTAATGTTAAAAATAAGGAATTTACATGGTATGAGAAAGTAACATTATTTTTTTAAATGTTAATAATAAGAAACTACACCGCATGAGCAATTAACATTATTTTTAATTTTAATTAAATAGTAATTTCACCGCATGTGTAAATTAACATTTTTAATGTTAAAGATAACACCGTATGATGTAATTAACATTTTTAATGTTAATATAATAAAATTTTAGCCGTAGGATGTCATTAATATTTTTAATGTTAATATAAAAGTATTTACAACGTATGATAAATTAACATTTTTTGTGTCAATGTTAAAAATAAGTATTCACATCGAATGAAAATTAACAATTTTGTTAATGATACAAATAAGAATTTATGTTGTATGAGGAATTAATATTATTATTGATGTTAAAAATAAGTAATTTACAATGCATGAAAAATGGACATTTTTAATGTCATTTAAATAGTAATTTTACCGTAGGATGAAATGGACATTTTTAATGTAAATTAACTAGAAATTTCAACCGTAGGATTTAGTTAACATTATTTATAATGTTAATATAAAGAAAATTTAACCGTATGATAAAATTAACTTTATTTTTAATGTTAATGATGCATAATTTAAACGTATTATAAGATTAACATTATTTTTAATGTTAATAAAAAGAATTTACATCGTAGGATGATTAACACTATTTTTAATGTTAATAAAAAGAATTTACATTGTAGGATGATTAACACTATTTTTAATGTTAATAAAAAGAATTTACATCATAGGATGATTAACACTATTTTTAATGTTAATAAAAAGAATTTACATCGTAGGATGATTAACACTATTTTTAATGTTAAATAAAAAGAATTTACATCGTAGGACGATTAATATTATTTTTAATGTTAAAGTAAAAGAATTTCACCGTAGAAGGATTTAACATTATTTTTAATGTTTAAACAAAAGGATTTCACCATAGGGTAATTAACATTATTTATAATGTTAGTATATAAGGAATTTGACCGTAAGATGAATTAACATTGTTTTTAATGTTAATATATAGTGAATTCCACCGTAGTATGAATTAACATTATATTTTGTTTATGTTAAAATAAAGGAAATTCAACCGTAGGTTGAATTAACATAATTTTAATGTTAAATTAAAGAGTAACTTAACCGTAGGATTGAGCTACATTATTTTTAATGTAAAGTAATAAAGTAATTTAACGTAGGATGAGATTACATTATTTTTAATGTTAATAAAGGATAATCTAACCATACGGTTAATATACATTTTTTTTAATGTTAATATTAAGAGAATTACATCGTAGGATAAAATTAACATTATTTTATAATGTTAACATAAAAGAGAATTGACCGTAGGAATGTTACATTTTTTTTATGAAATTAAGAAGGAATAACACCATAGGGCGAGTTAACATTATTTTTAATGTTAATAAAGGGTAATTTAACCATAGGATAAGTCAACATTATCTTTAATGTTAAAATTTAGAAAATATGCATCGTAGGATGAGTTAACATTATTCTAAATGTTAATATAAAAAGTGTATATACCATGGGGAAAAATTTACATTATTTTAATGTTAAAATAAAGGAATTCCACCGTAGGATAAGTTTACATTTTATTCAATGTAAATAGGTAAGAATGCGACATGTAAATGCAAGTTTACATTTTATTCAATGTAAATAGGTAAGAATGCGACATGTAAATGCAAGTTTACATTTTATTCAATGTAAATAAGTAAGAATGTGACATGTAATTTCAAGTTTGCATTTTATTAAATGTAAAGAAAACAAGAATGCGATATGTAATGAAAGTTTACATTTTATTCCATGTAAATAGGTAAGAATGCGACATGTAAATGCAAGTTTACATTTTATTCAATGTAAATAAGTAAGAATGTGACATGTAATTTCAAGTTTGCATTTTATTAAATGTAAAGAAAACAAGAATGCGATATGTAATGAAAGTTTACATTTTAATTAATGTAAATAAAAATATGATTTTGAGAATGCGTCGTTAAATAAGAAGTTTGACTATTTTAAATAATTAAAATAGAATGAATTGTTAATAAAAATAATTATTAACAAATTAGAAGGATTTTCAAAATATATATATATGGATATATATACGAGGATTGTTTGGGAAGTCCGAGATATTCTCATCCCAAATTAATCCAGCGGCGTTAAAGATCGAAGTAAGAAGACGACGTATGAAGACCGTAAATCTTCCCTCGAATGGACAGCTATCGAGATCCTGAATTGACTTGCTACCAATTCATGGGTCAAGGTCATTGCCCAGACGTACGTGTTGGTTTCACGGATTTGACTTTCGTTCAGACCCAGAGCATAAGTTTAAATGGATGGTGTGTCTGACATCGTACTTCGTTATATATCATATTGTTGATTTTCTGTTAATATATAAATATTGGTGGTGGAGAATTTATTCTCTACTTAACACCCATTTATGTATTGATGGAGAAGCAATGGTATGGCACGGAGTGATAGTGTGGCATACTAAGATGCAATGATATGGTTTCTTGTTGAAAAGCAGAACCTTGTGGTGACGATCAAAGCACTGCTTGAATAAGCCGAGCTTTGTGTATTACGTGACTTCGCGAGCCTCACACCCCGGTTGAGTCAAAAACGGGCGAAGGCAACGCAGGGAAAGCAGCACGTTTCTTTCTAGCTAGAAGTAGTGTCAGGGACCTCCCAGCGCTGATACTTTACTTATGTGGATGATGGAATGTGGCGCGCCTCGGATAGGTCCTATAGGACCGGGAAACGTGTGCTTAGGAATTGCCAATCCGCTAAGCTGTATTTGCGGACCGGCCCTGCCATTTCCAAGGGTTCTCCGCGGGGAATCCTGAGGCACTAGCTAGAGTGTCCCGAATCGGTAAGGAGCTCCGCTCTAGCCTTGACTCATGATGGAAACCAAAATCCAAATACGAACCGACGAATTTGATTGTATTACTAGTACGGAGGCATAGTATATGGTACCTATGCTTCCTAAGATTAATACATTTACTTTGAAATACTTTCATATACATTAATGATAATATTAGATGCGTATTTGCCGTATTTAGCATGTTTAATCACCATAAGGTAAAACCCTATCCTCTGGTGTGCGTTGCATTGTGTGATGGGACTTGGGTCTTATGGTGATTCCATTTTTTTTTTCAAAAAGCATTGCGTTGTTTACGATGTACTTATTTATTTGTTATGACACTTTAAATTATGCACGGCAATCCATTAGAGTAAACCCGTTCCGCGTTATCGGCGTGGTCTTTGGATTTGCCTTATATCTAATAGTTATTTTACCTAAGAATTCTCACACCAGTCCCACGACTGACCCATAGTTTGTTTCACCTTTTTGCAAACTTGGGTGCCCTCTCTTATACACGGGCAGCCAAGTAGACAGGTTCATTCTTTGCTTGGAGTTTTTCTTTGGAGCCGCTTATCATTTTTCTTGGATTTGCTTTTGTGGAGAGGTGATGACTTGGAGCTTGAAGACATTTATCTTTTGTTTCTATGACATATTTTCTTTTCTTTTTAGACATCAAATTTATTTCCTTTCTGCAACTTGTTGTAATAGCTTAGATTCTGTGACTGTGGATTTTCTGTGATTGATGACATTATATTTTTCCGCTGCTATAATGTTATTACTCTATGAATTTCCTTTGCTATATTGTATCTGTGTTCTGTTTTATTGTATTTATGTTGTATTCCAAAAATGATCATCCCTTGCTTTCAACCGTGGAAGTTTGGGGTCATAACAGAAGGTTAATTTCTCACGTTTGGTTGTGTTAAGGTAGAAGGCAACCTTCGATTTTTATTTTTTTTGAAAATAAAAGGGTGCTTATATTACAAGAAACAGATTACATAAGGAAGAGAGAGCTGGTTACGAATGTATCACAACACACAAAAACAAATAGTATAAAAAATAAAAGAAGACTAGCTCTCTTTGATCAAAAACGAAACATGACAATAGAATAAAACAACAACAATATAGACATGTCATACCAAACTACAAAGACCACGGTACTAGTTCACAAAGAAGAACGCAAATGAAAAAAGAGTCTATGGGAGCTCCACATAATTACAAACTCTACCAAGCTGAATAAACCTCAAATTAAGACACAACAACCCAATCAAAGCAAATAGAGAACTCTAAAAATCAAACCACGAGAAGAACTACAATGTTGTAGATCCATCAAGAAAACCAAAATAACTACTTAATCCAAAAACAGATTCGACACCACAAACAACATTTCCAAACCAAGATCAGCAATCCAACTGCTTGAGAAATAGGAAAGTAAATAATTTTCTTGAATTTTTTTTATTGAAGGGTTTTTTCATTTGGGAAAAGTAGAGTTTGAAGAGAAGATTGAAGTGGCTTTGCCCTTGGTTGCCTGTTTTGCATTAGATTCTTGGATCGGTTATGGGCTTTCAAGTGGAATTTCAGGATATTTTTATCTTTCTGATGTGCCTTATGAAGTTTTATTACTTTTGGGCTATTTATATGGAGGCTTTTTATTTTTTATTATGGGATGGACAATTGTTTTATTTGTTGATTGTTTTCCCTTTGTACTTGGAACTTTTTATAGTTATTACTAATCCATTGTCAATAAGATGCCACACTCTCTTTTCTTATCTTGTACTTACACTGTGTACTAGCATAGATTTTTAACGAGGTGGTCTACCCCTTTTCAAAAAAATATGTGTGTGTGTATGTATGTGTGTATTTATATGTATGTATGTATGTATGGATGTATGTATATGTGTGTGTATAACTTCCTACGACTAACTATATGTATATAGCCCAAGCATCGCATTGATTAATGCATTTTCATAATTAGAATCATGATGATTAAATATGTTAGGAAGCAAAAAAATATAGAAGGTTGATTAAATATATTTTTATGTTTATTTGTGCTAGTTCATCCAAAAAACTTATTGCTACAGAATAAATATTTTTTAACTAGTGTTTAGTTGTATACGAGTCTAAATTTCAAAATAGAATAGAAATCATGGAGAGTTGATTTTGGAACTTCATTTGAAAATAAAACCAAGTAGTATTTATGTTAACTTGATTCAAAAACTATATTTGGATAGTACTGTATATATAAAAAAAATTATAATGCTCTATGTGCAAGATTAAGTTTTCCTTTGAAAAAAAATCAAAATAGATATAACGCTTGATGGGTTTGGGGTTTATAGGAATTAATTAATTACTCAAGTATGAAAAAAATATGTGATCCTTAAATGGTTGGGATACATTAATGAATAAACACATATTTAGACTATGATAAATAGTGACTAATGCATCTGTTTTTATATATCTGAAAAAGTAGATTTTATTAAACATGTTGCAACACCGAGCGAATCTAGTAATTTATACTATTGAATAGAAAAAGCAACAAACATGTTTAAAATGAGGAAATTATGCATCTACATTATGTTATACGAGAGAAAGCGAAAAACAAAGGATTATATATTATTATGTAATGCATTTCTATAAGATTACGTAGATAATCTAATTTGAAACTACGATGTTGTTGATCCATGATGGTGAGTAAAGGTGAACAACAACTGAATACCGATGAACAGTAAATAATCTTCGAAGGAGATAGCGATCTAAAAGGATATGAACTTGGATCGAACATAAGAGTTATGGAATAGAAATAACGATGGAGATATATGAGTAAAAATGTATAAAATAAATATTGTTGATAGGGTTATACAACATTATCTAGAATGTTATATGTTAACTCAAAAAATGGCTATATAACTTGATTGATTGCGAAAGCACCACCCGTGACAGGGAAAAAGAGTAAAACAGTAAAAATAAATGGAAATGAGAAAGAAATAGAAAGTAGGAAAGAAGAACACAATTTTTATAGTGGTTCATCTTGAGATCAAGCCTACATCCATTCTGAATAATTTTATTATGATCCTTGTCGTGCCAAGTACAATATATTATGGATGATTACAAAGTTCCCCAAAACAGAGTTTAACAAATAATCAATAGTACCATTGGTTATCAGAGAATCACGATAACCAGCCTAGGTGACCTAGATTTGTTATCTCTAGAGAAGACGCTTTGATGTAGGAGAAGAGTATTGGCTATCGGAGAGGAAAATCTATCTTGGCAGAGCAAAAAAATCAATTCCCCTTCAAGTTGGAGATTATGGGGTGTATTTATAGGTGTTTAGTTAGGAGTTGGGCTAGATCCATTTGCAGGAAGCCTCTGAATAACCCCTTGAATTTACCCATGTGTTATCCACTAAGATCGATATGTATAACTGATGGGTTATTGAAAAACTTATACGGGTCGGTTCAGTAACAATTAAGAAGGGGTCGGTTCTCATAGAGCTCCTAATCGGTCAGAGTCCTTCAGATCATTTCTTCAAGAAGGGTCGGTTGTAATGGACGAAGTCCCTGGTCGTCCTTTTTCTCTTAAAAGCCCTAGTCATCCTTTTCCTCACAAATTCTAGGTCGTTTTTCTCCCAAGGTCGATCCCATATTTCAGAAGCCAATTCTGGTATGTTCACAGATGTCTGGTCTGTCCGCATTTCCAGAAGACAGCTCCATTCTTGCTTCTCCTGCTCTGGTCAGTCCGCTTTTTGGTTTCAACTTCCTGGTCGTTCGTTTGCTTCTGGTCGGTCCGCTCTGCATCTAAGCCTCCTGGTCATCTTTCCCTTCAACGAGGGCTCCTGGTCGGTCAAAACAGTATAAAATAGCTTGACAACTGGTGAAAACTGGCGTTCTTGTAAATACCCAAAAATACCGACCAGAACCCTGAATACAAGATTTCAGCCACTCCTCCGCCTATAAACAGCACCCTACCTCCATCATTTTAAGGGGACTTTTCTGGAAACACGTGGAGGTGCTGCCAAATTGCTTTTTGGACTTCTTCAAGCATTTCAACATCTATTCTTCATATTCCAACAAAGATCAATGGAGCATGGAATCATGGCTTCCACAAATGATATATGATAGAGCTTAAGGTCGAAGATCCATGGCAAAAGCTTGGCAATAAGGAGATTTCCTCGCTGTCCAAGATATTTCTCTACCATTTTCAGCAATTCAAATGGAAGGATGTGTGTGAGAGAAAGTTTGGTTGAATGTATGAGTGATCTTACCTTGTAAACAACTTGTTGATAATAAAATTCTCTCTTAAGAGTGGACGTAGACCTCCTCAAATTTCGAACCTCTATAAACTCTTTTCTTCTTTCTATATTTTGATGTTTTCATGTATTAGATATGGCCTCACATAATAAAAAAGGTATTCTTACGCCTTGCCTTTGAAAAGGTGACATGCTTCCTAAGCATCTCGCCTCCGATTAGGTAACGCGTTAAGAAATACTTTGGTTGTTTTGCCAAATTTTGGTGTAAACAATTAGGCACCCACCGTGGGGCATATCTACTTTCTAACATCAAATATATTGTTAAGATCTTGGAGTTTTTGAGCCTAATCTCAAAATAGACCGCTCGATTCTACGAGTTGGGCCTTCTGACGAACTCTCCTCAAAGTTCAAGCTACTTTCTGAAATAATGTCGCCAAAAGCAAATAAGGAAGCAAGGGCTAGAGCATCTAATGAGGGAAACTAAGATGAAACCCCCGCTGTTAACCGGCTTGAAGTAGGCGAAACATCAAATGGAGGTGTGAATGTCACAAGAGGCGAGCTTGATCAAGCTGTCGCTGGTCTGACACAACAGCGGGAAATAGCTAGCAAAGCCATAATGGCAAGGCTAGATTCACTCTTCGCTCTTCAAGCCTCTACGGCAAAGGTAGCCACAAAGCCTGCTCAGGAAGAGGGTACCGGTTCTTCTTCCTCTAATCCGAACCGAGAAAAATCTATCCAACAGATCTCCGATCCTAATAAAGGAAAGCATGAGAACTCGAAGCATGTTGATCGGAACCATAACGCGGGGATCACTTCTCGTCAAACGGCCAATTCTGCCAAAGGGGCACTTTCTAATGATGAAAGACTAGGAACCCAGAGTCACGACCGTGATGGTTTGCTTAAGCAAGCTGTCGGTCAAGACAAAAGCGTCCGCCCCGTAGATAGCCTCCACGAGAAGGAACGCCTCCTGAAAATGGTCCAACAGCTTATGAAAGAAAGCAAATCTCGAAACAATGGTGAGGCTGAATGGGAGTTCGTGCCATCAAAAACCCCTCTCACTGAAAGAATCAAAAAGTCAACCTTCCCACGGAAATTCAAGCCTCATACAATCCAAGCCTACAATGGGACAGGCGACCCCAATGTGTTTTTGTTTCGATACGACCAACACATGGATGGGGCCCAAGCAACTGACGAGCTTAAGTGCTTATACTTCCCAGTGTACTTGAAAGGAGTTGCATCATTATGGTTCACTAAATTGCCTCCTAGGTCTATTGATAATTTTTTCACACTAGCAAGATGCTTCCAAGATCAGTTCTGCCTCCAGACAACGAAGGTTAGAGATATTATGTCCCTCAACGAGTTGGAACAAGCCCCGGGTGAAATGATTAGATCTTTTCTAAGTCGTTTTAATGCTACCACCGCTGAAGTAGGGACCCACGAGCCAAGGCTAATTCTAATGGCCTTGAAGGGGGGCATAGATAAACATTCTGAATTTTGAAGGTGGTTAAAGAGAAAGAAGCCCAACACTTTAGAGAAATTCTACGACAAAGTCGAGGAGTACATGTGTCTTGAAGATGATCCCATTTACTCTGTTGGCAAGACCAAAACTAATGTGGTTCAGGAGAAAAAAGAAGCCTCTACAAAAACCAATCAAATAAATTCAGGTGGGGGGCAAAAAATGAGGAAACGGTAATGATGCCAAGAACGATAAGGACTTTAAAAAGCAACGCTTCTTCAAGCCTATGGACTTTACTCCGTTGAATGATACACTTGGCCACATATACATGGCAACTAAGGCTACGGAGGATTATCCGAGCCCGAAACCAATAAAGGTGTCCGAAGAAGCTGCAAATTCGGGAAGGTTTTGCCGATTTCATAATCACCCGGGTCATGACACAAATGAGTGTCGGCACTTGAGGAATCTGATTGAAGAGTTGATAAGGAAAAACCGTCTTCAGGAGTATGTGAAATGTTCGTTAGATACCGAGCCTACTCAAGGGTAGCAAATTCATCCAAGTCAAGACGGAAGAACACCTGCAAATGGTTCTCGACCTGTTATCAACACGATCAGTGGTGGACCTCATCACGCAGGAGATACCTGGAAGGATATTGTCAGGTATACGAATGAACTAGGCAGTGCTTCAAAAGAAAATGGATTCGAAGTTTGCAGTAACTCACTTCGTTGGAAAATACCAAAAACATCCTGGGAAGATGTGGTATTCCAAGATCGGGATTATAATGGACTATTGACTCCAACCATTGATCCAATGGTGGTCACTATTGGCTTGGGTCCAGCAATAGTGAAGAAGGTACTGATTGATAATGGGGCATCTGTAAATGTCATGTTTTACAATACTTTCTCTAAAATGGGGTTGTCCATGGATAATGTGCGAGCAAGTAAAAATAAAACACACGCTTTCACTGGTGTACCAACTCAGCCTATTGGTGTAGTCAATCTCCTCGTAGAGCTTGGTGAGGGGAAGAAGCAAGTTTCCATGATGCAGTCTTTTGTGATAATAGACTCGCTTTCAAGGTATAATGCATTTTTGGGAAGACCAGCGCTAGCTGCCTTCAAGATAGCTCTTGCTCCATGGTGTTTGACGATGAAGTTCCCGACTGCAAACGGAGTGGGAGTAATCAAAGGAGATCCTCAAGAGTCAAGAGATTGTTATATGGCAAAATTGATTGGAGCTCGCAAGTACGAAATCAAGAAGGATGTGGAGGATCCTCTCTGCATCCATATAGCCCCTTTATAGTAATTAATGACCTCCCCATGTGCTGGAAAATACAACGACATGCAAGAAGATATGGATCCGCGAAAAACCAGTGCAGGGGAGGAAAGGGCAGCACCAACTGAAGCTACCGTTTCTATACAGGTCCATGATAATGATCCAGATAAGGTGGTGAAAATAGGCTCTCAGTTGGATCCTTTGCTGCAAAAGGAATTGAACCCAGCACAGGTGGTTGCTTTGCGAGAAAGGCGAGCTCCACGGACTAAAAAGGAACTCCAAAGTTTGAATGGCAAGGTAGCAGCTCTAAGCTGTCTCATTTCAAAGGCAACGGACAGGTGTATTCCTCTCTTTGATGCATTGAAAAAGGAAAGAAAGAATTTCCAGTGGACTCCTGAATGCCAGCAAGCATTTGAGGATCTTATCAAGCATATGGAATCACCTCCGATGCTGTCAAAACCGAAGGATGGAGAAAGCCTGTTCTTATATCTTGTAGTATCATCCCATGCTCTAAGCGCAGCCCTTATTAGGGAAGAAGATAAAGTTCAATGGCCGGTATACTACATCAGAAAAAGGTTTACCGGGGCAGAGATGAACTATCCGAAGATAGAAAAGCTTGCATATGCTTTGCTTGTCGCATCATAGAAGCTCAAGACTATAGACGGAGTAGAAGTCCCAAGGGCCTGGAACAGTGATCACCTCCGGCGTTACTTCAAATAACTCTTTTAGCTCATATTCCTTTATGAATATAATAGATACTTTGACATAATTAAAAGAAAAAATTTGCTGGTTCATTCCCCGATGAAAGCCTGGTGTTAGTTCATAACATAGTCCGAAAGGAAAAATTAAGCACATGGATCCATAAAGCACTCCCGTCAAAATACGGTAAGTGAGAGATGTCTCCATAAGACAAAAAAGAAGAACAAAACACCAAGGCCAACCGGCGGGAGAAACCAATGGAGTAAAATCAAAGAAGACTTGCTAAAATTCCACCAAAGGAGTATCATTCGAGAGGATCGACCTAGGGTTATGGATTTATAACCGAGGCATCTCGATTAACTCAAAGGTCCAACAAAATCAATACCCACTCCGTGGAACTAGGCAGACACAGTCTTGAACCCAAAACCTCTCCGGGGGTGCTCAGTCAAATAACTTAAAGTCAGTACAAATCTGACCACGTTATTACCAAACTTAGTCTTTAACCCAAAACCTCTCCGGGGGTGCTAAGTCAAATAACTTAAAGTCAGTACAAATCTGACCGCGTTATTACCAAACTGAGTCTTTAACCCAAAACCTCTCCGAGGGTGCTCAGTCAAATAACTTAAAGTCAGTACAAATCTATACGCGTTATTACCAATTTGAGTCTTTAACCCAAAACCTCTCCGGAGGTGCTCAGTCAAATAACTTAAAGTCAGTACAAATCTGACCACGTTATTACCAAACTGAGTCTTTAACCCAAAACCTCTTTGGGGGTGCTCAGTCAAATAACTTAAAGTTAGTACAAATCTGACCACCTTATTAAAAAACTGAGTCTTTAACCCAAAACCTCTCCGGGGGTGCTCAGTCAAATAACTTAAAGTCAGTACAAATCTGACCACGTTATTACCAAACTGAGTCATTAACCCAAAACCTCTCCGGGGGTGCTCAATCAAATAACTTAAAGTCAGTACAATTCTGACCACGTTATTACCAAACCGAGTCTTTAACCCAAAACCTCTCCGGGGGTGCTCAGTCAAATAACTTAAAGTCAGTACAAATCTGACCACGTTATTACCAAACTGAGTCTTTAACCCAAAACCTCTCCGGGGGTGCTCAGTCAAATAACTTAAAGTCGGTACAAATCCGACCACATGATTACCAAACTGAGTCTTTAACCCAAAACCTCTCCGGGGGTGCTCAGTCAAATAACTTAAAGTCAGTACAAATCTGACCACGTTATTACCAAACTGAGTCTTTAACCCAAAACCTCTCCGGGAGTGCTCAGTCAAATAACTTAAAGTCAGCAAAAAACTGACCACGTTATTGCCAACTGAGTCTTTAACCCAAGACCTCTCCGGGGGCACCCGATCGACTGCAGAGGTCAGTAAACATCTGACCAAATGACCTCACAAATTGGGCAAAAAACCTCTTCAAGAGGTGCCCACTTATTTCTCAATATCTAGTCCGCCCAAATGTAAAAAATGGGGAATTCCAAATAATACATGTAAAGTTCATATGAAGAATAAAAAGCTCTGAATGTCGCAATGCGATGACAGACTCTTTTTAAATTCTGATTACAACGTAAAGCATCCAATTTTTAAGTTCATTTTCGTTATATCAGGGTTGAAACAATCCATTGGTACGAGGGCATATCATATCAGAAAGCCGAAAGTAACTGTTTGATTCTTCATGTGCCAAAGGATCATTACAACCATATATAACTGAAAAATCCATAAACAAGCAAAACGTGTAAAATGTGATGTGCAAGCGTGGTGTACAAACCAGAATATGCAGAAAAAAGTAATGACAAAGTTCAAAGTACAAAAACACAGAACATTGTCACATCATGTTCAAGCACAGGATCAAGCCACAACATTGTCAAGTACAAATTATTCAGAATTCAGAACATTGCAAAGTAGTAAGCGAGGGCCGACACTCGCATATACATCCGGTCTGGATAAAGTTTGGTAAACGCAAAAAAAGCGAGTCTAAGCCACTACTTCTTCGAACTGTCAGATCTCAATGCAAGTTTGGAAGCAGAATCCTCAGGGGTTGACGAGCTGGTGGTCTTCTTTTTGATAGAACGTTTTCGGTTTTTCCGACCAGTGGAAGAATTGACCTTTTCCCCTTGATTGTCGATCACATCATCGATTGTTTCTTCAGAATCACGGTCTTCTTCATGGAGGTTGCGGAGGTCTTGATCAAGGTTGGAAATCACGTCAATCCTTTCTTCCTGAGAGCCTGGTTGAGAAAGCATTATGTCCGTGGAAGCATCCATAAATGGGCCTGCATTAAATGAAGGCAAGTCAGTTTCAATGGCGCTCATCACCATGGTAGTGTATCCACCGACAGAAGGCAATGGTGAAAGTAAACTCATTGCATGATTATAACTGTCCACGAGCTTAAAATGTCCTAGAGGGGAAAAGAGATAATCTAAGTCTAGCATAACTTGGCACATGTCATCTGTACCTAATACAGGAGGGTTCGCACTGATTTCATAATCATCAATGTTTATTTCTTCATCCGAATCCTGCTGTCTGTCTTCAGCAGAATTTCCAGCAGCAGGGGAAGGAATCGCGATATCTACACAAGTCGAAAAGCTTGAGATGTTAACGTCATCAGTTAACCCGGTAAAAGTATTATCAACAATAGTACCTGAAGTATTAGCTCCAGATGATTCACCATGTTGGCTCTTGAGGAAGTTTCTGCCTTCAGCTAAGGCCTCTCGATCCTCTTCATCCAGTAGATCAAGATGGAGCTGCCTGTCCTCGGCCCCGTCAGATCGTTTAAATACCTCTTCCCAAACATGAGCAAGAATATTCCCATAACCCTCTCCTATGAAACGAAGGCTCCCCCCATACATAACGCTACAAACATAAAATTCCATGAAGGTTGCCTCGTCCTCTTCCTTAATCTTTCGGGCATTGTCCAAAGCTTCTTGCCTTTCTTTCTCCAAAGTAGAAGTTTTGACAGTTTCAACGGCAAGTTTGTCACGAAGAGATATGATTTCTGACTCATGAGCAGATGAAGTCCTTCTTTCCAGGGCTAGCTGAGCTTCAGCATCTTCTTGTGCTTTTAAGGCATCTTCAGATTGTTTCTTCAATACGGCTTCCTTATGTTTAGCAGCTTCGAGTTCCTTATGAAGTCTTTCAATCTCGGATTCCAAATCGTTCACTTTAGAACCCCCTTCTAATGAAGAGATCTGGGTTTCCTGGGATTTGATGACATGAATAAGCTGGACCTTTTCATCTTCCAAGTTTTTGATGCTTTCAATTCGGTGGGTGTTGAGATTCTGAAACCCATAGCCAAGTCGATGCCACGCTGAAAAACGCTTGTCAATGGTTTTGCCAATACCATCTAGAAGATCCCTTGCTTTTGCCACATCCTCAATCATGTCCCGTTTGTCTTTGGGGCAATGATCTACATCAAATTTTATCCCTCTCATATCCAATCTCCGAATCTGTGAGAAAAAGGAGAACTGGAACCTCCAAGTTCCTTCTCTACATCAAGTACTTCGCGCGGCCTTGAAATAATGGCTTGAAGCTCGGCTGGGGTTGGAAAGGGTGGGACATATCCTCGTGCACGCTTCTGAGGGATCTCCACGCTCAGATCATCTCCACTTTTTCTCTTTCCTAGAGAGCTCTCTTTTTCTCGCCTTGCCTCATCATCCGTTGTCCTGAGATGATCGTAAAACCATGCTCTTTGCTCTGCAGTTCGCTCATAAGAAGCATGAGAAGGAATTGGGTGATGATCATGCAATCTATGAGGTTGAGATGTCTTGGTTGAAGGAGGGGCTGACTTAAAGCGTTTCTTCAAGGGATGGGGAAGGTTGGAGGAAGACTATCTGTTTTTCCGAAAATCGTCGATAAGTGAGGGCGGCCTCATTCCTGAAAAAGTAACAGACTCCTTCATCATTTGAAAAGTATGTGCGTAAAACAACATACAAAGTAAGTAGATGAGATTACGACTACGAAAACTAGCTTAATCCTAAAAAACATGCCTAGCAAGCGTGTGTCGGGATTTGATCCTAAGTCTACACTTGCATGCGACATTGGCTCGGGAATTTTTGAGGATTGGAATCGGGCTGAACGTTGGGGGCTGTGGAACCTGAGGTAGGAGTTTTGCCCTTATTGAGATATTGCACGGTATCTAAGTCAGGAAGATCACTAAAGGTACCTACGGAATCTCCATCTTAGGTACTTGGCATAGGTGGATCCACAAGAACATCCTCAGCATTTCGTCCAATATCTAAAGCAGTTTCCACTACCGCAAGCTGTTTACCCTCCCGTTGTACAAATTCCTCCCCGGTATTTGAAGGAGGCGGGGTCTCCGTAGTTTTTTCTGGGGTTTCCAGAATATCAGTCTATTTTTCAGAAACAACTTTTGCAGCTTTCTCCGGGATTGCCAAAGTATCAGCTTGATTTTTAGAGGTATGTTTATGCTTCTTAGGTGTGCCCGAAGGCTTCTTACTACCGCTACCATTGCCAGCTTGTGCACACTTCTTCAAGTATTTCTTGGCTGTTTTCTTCACCGTCAAAGTACGGGAGGGGGGAAGCAGGTTGTATTGTCGAAGGAATTCGATGGAAAGCAAAAACTGCCTACTTCTTTCAGTTTCGCTAACGGATAGTAGTGATTCCAGAAGAGATTCGTTAATATCTGTCTCTTGGTCAGAAGGAGCTTCTATAAAAAAAAAAGAGTCAGTAAATGATGGTAAGAGGTAAAACGAAATCTTTGTGGATGTTTACCTCCTTCGGCCTGTCGGCCAAGAAAGTTGTCAGGGCACCGCACATAGAAAAATTGATCGGGAAATCCTTTGATACTCTCGAACAAGCCGGTTATGACCCTAGATTTCCTGCTTTCCATGAAGAAAAAGGAAGGACGGTCCTTCTTCTGCTTCTTAAAAGAGTATAAGGAACATATATCTTTGAAAGTTGGTTCGTGTTTTATAATTCTCATGAAAAAAACATATAAACTCATAAGGATAAAATAGCCATTAGGGTGTAATTGATAAGGAGCAATTGCCAAGTTTTTCAGGACCATTTCTATGTAAGGGTTGAAAGGAGGGATCGCTCCACTCTGGAGCATCCCCTTATTAACTGTAACATAGCCAATGGGAGGGTGATCAAACAAACCATCTCTTCCAGGGAACTGAACTTCGTCTTTAGAAAGGTTGTTTTGCTTGCACAGTTTATGATACATCTCAACTTTAAGCGTCGATAAGCAGCTATCAACTGGTGTATGAGTAAGGAGTCGAGGCCTTGGAAAGTTTTGATTAACATTCGTCTCAGTAATAGTGGTAGAAGAGGTCTCAGTGTTCTGGTCGGGAGTTCCTGCTCCACTGGCTAATGAAGTTCCTTCAGCATTCTTGCGAGCTTTTTGCCTGGTCGTCATTTCTACACAAACAAGTATGTTTGAAGAACAAACTACAGGAATATTAATTAAGTTCAAGCAGGGTCGGCCTTGGCAAGCTAAGGATCGGTCGCTCTAAAACCAGTCAAGCCCCGGTCGCTCAAAACTGGTAAAGCATCCGGTCGCTTTAAACCAGTCAAGCCCCGGTCGCTCAAAACTGGTGAAGCCCCCGGTCGCTCAAAACTGGTGAAGCCCCCGGTCGCTCTAAAACTAGTAAAAATCTGGTCGTACTAAAATAAGTAAAAGCTCCGGTCGCCCAAAGATAACCCCTATTTGGTCGGTAAAAACACCCTTGGGCTGATCGTTCTATGATTAATTTGCAAGCAATCACAACCTAGTCGGTCAAGATTCAAATCCGTCTGGGTCGGTCCTATCAGGTAAAGCTGGTTCAATCTCGAACGAGCTTGTTCTTGGGTGCACTACAGGTTGGTCAAGCAAAATAAAGCCGAGCTGGTCGGTCTATACACCGATTAATCTATTTAAACTAGTCGGTTAAACCAAATTGGCTAGAAGGATTATGTAAAACAATATCAGATCGACCCAACCCAGTTATTCAAAAAATCGACCAGACTGATCATACATTTAAAAGTAAGCGTGATTATTCGATACAAACATCGTGAAATGATAAATTAAGCAGAAAATTATGCATGCGTCAGCCATTCAAACATAAACACAAACATATTGTGATCATCATCGCAACAAAGAAAAACTACAAGGATCCTTATCTAGAAATCATGATCCACAAACTCAAGTTGAATGCTACATTACTGTCAAACATTTCAGTACACCAAGGGTTTCAGACTCAAGGATTCTACCACAAATCACAATTATACATCAAATCCGATTCGAGCATAGCTCAACCCAAAGCGATATCCATTCAAATCCAAAGCAACGATGACAATTACAGCTAAATTAACATCACGATGAAGATACATATCTGCAATTAGATCAACTAACTGGCAGAGCTTAGATCGGACTTCCAGAGCTGTCTGAAAACTCGAATTTGGGGAGATCGATGTCGGACCAACGTTGAAGATCGATTCAAAGAGAAGCGCGACTGGAGATTAGATCGATTTGAAGGATTGGATTGAATTAAAAGCTTGAATCGAAGAAGCAAGGTGGAGTTTACAAACTATCTTTAATGGAGCGCCGTCGCCATTAAAGCTGCTCGGAGAAGGTTGGATACGAATGGGGAAGAGCAAGAGACGGAAGTGCTTATATATAGGGGTTACGCCAACAGGCCGACCCAGCCCATCTTGAAATAACCGACCCAACGGAAATCCAGTCCACATAAAAACTGACCCCTGCGAATAAAGTTTGAAACCGATCCCTAGTTAAAATTCGAGTAATACATTCCATCAACGTATCAGGTAATATTTCAAAGTCCACAATTTTTTCATACAAAATATTATGAAACTCCGAGGGGCAAAATGTTATCCACTAAGATCGATATGTATAACTGATGGGTTATTGACGAACTTATCCGGGTCAGTTCAGTAACGATTAAGAAGGGGTCGGTTCTCATAGAGCTCCTAATCAGTCAGAGTCCTTCAGATCATTTCTTCAAGACGGGTCGGTTGTAATGGACGAAGTCCCTGGTCGTCCTTTTTCTCTTAAAAGCCCTGGTCGTCCTTCTCCTCACAAATTCCAGGTCGTTTTTCTCCCAAGGTCGATCCCATATTTTAGAAGCCAATTCTGTTATGTTCACAGACGTCTGGTCGGTCCGCATTTCCAGAAGACAACTCCATTCTTGCTTCTCCTTCTCTGGTCGGTCCGCTTTTTGGTTTCAACTTCCTGGTCGTTCGTTTGCATCTGGTCGGTCCACTCCGCATCTAAGCCTCCTGGTCGTCTTTCCCTTCAACGAGGGCTCCTGGTCGGTCAAAACAGTATAAAACAGCTTGACAGCTGGTGACAACTGGCAGTGGTATTCTTGTAAATACCCAAAAATACCGACCAGAACCCTGAATACAAGATTTCAGCCACTCCTCCGCCTATAAATAGCACCCTACCTCCATCATTTTAAGGGGACTTTTCTGGAAACACGTGGAGGTGCTGCCAAATTGCTTTTTGGACTTCTTCAAGCATTCCAACATCTATTCTTCATAGTCCAACAAAGATCAATGGAGCATGGAATCATGGCTTCCACAAATGATATATGATAGAGCTTAAGGTCGAAGATCCATGGCAAAAGCTTGGTAATAAGGAGATTTCCTCGCTGTCCAAGAGATTTCTCTACCATTTTTAGCAATTCAAATGGAAGGATGTATGTGAGAGAAAGTTTGGTTGAATGTATGAGTCATCTTACCTTGTAAACAACTTGTTGATAATAAAATTCTCTCTTAAGAGTGGACGTAGACCTCCTCAAAGGTCGAACCACTATAAACTCTTGTCTTTTTCTATATTTTGATGTTTTCATGTATTAGATATGGCCTCAGATAATAAAAAAGGTATTCTTACATCTTGCCTTTGAAAAGGTGACATGCTTCCTAAGCATCTCGCCTCCGATTAGGTAACGCGTTAAGCAATACTTTGGTTGTTTTGCCAAATTTTGGTGTAAACACCATGAAGCCACTTATCAAAATACGTTAACTACATGGATCGATACCAATCCATGATGGACTGGTACCGATCCATGATGGATCCGGTCTAATGTATTTTACACTTTGATTCCAAGGATGTGATCCACATGACTTGTTTAGCTCCTGGGAGCGGTTTTGTGTGATCTGGATCTGGTCTGATACCGTATTGAGCTTTAACGTAACGACCAGCCTTTTGCCCATTTTTCACCGGTAATTAAACTGATTTAACCGTTCATAAAACGGATTGTTAGGGTACTTATAAATTTACACAAAATAAAGGAATTTTCCATTATCATTATAATATTACATCAGAGTTACAAGAAATATCAGAGTATAATAGATACACAACGAAAATAAATACAAATATACTCTCAACGGAAGAAGAATGATCCACAACATAACTCTAGCTCCAAACCTGAATCTAGCTATTAGGACTAAATATGTAAACCAAACAATAAGGCGCCTGCGTGGAAAATTATGGGCACCCAGAGTTTAGGTATAGGAATAATAAACTCTAGGTTGGTCATGGGACTAGTGTGAGAATTTAAAAACAGTTATTTTTAGGGTTTATTTTAAAGTTAGGTAATTTACCAGACCTCGCTTCTAACACGGAACGGGTTTACTCCATGTGAATACCAACGAATATAAATTCGCAATGACTTTTGAAAAATGTAGCTATCATTAGCTTGTTCGACATCACACAATGCCGGCGCACACCAAATGGGCGAGTTTTGTTTTATGATAACCAGAAATGCTTTGATACGTGAAAATCCTCTTTCATATTATTATTAGTGCATAGTGTAAAAAACCATTTCGCAAATAAATTATGCCAGCATAGGTACCATTATATTATGCTAACGTATAGTATACAACTAAAACCGTACAGGCTCGTAGTGGAAAATTGGATGCCAGCAATTACCAACGCAAAGGATCTTCCTTACCGAGCCGATGAAACGTCTATAGAGGGGCATTCATAGAAAGAACTAATGAATCTCTCGCCAACACAAGGCTGGGCCATCTTTATGTACCGACTTCGCTAGATAGGACCGAATATGACATTCCTCGGTCGCTACCAACCTTTAAACTAGGTACCCGAACCAACACAACCACAAAAGCAATTTTCCACATAGGTTAATAACTAGGCTCCATACCATAGTACACCTTTTATCTAGAAGGGAATGACAATACCCTAATGGATGCGACCCACTTAGTTTTGTTGCATTCATTTTGTTTTAGGTCATTTACCGGGGTGTGAGGTTTGTCGAGGTCACATTATACGCAAAGATACACTTCAATAAGCCATGTTTTGATTATCACTAGCTCATCACTTAAGTATGCCACTTTGTCCATTCACCACACATCGCTGATTTCTATCAATATATAACCTCTAACCTCATATGTCACAGACAAGGGTGTTAAGCTAAGAGTATAAATCCTTCGCCACTAAATGGATATATATATTTAACAGAGATCAATGCTATGAAACGAATTACAATGTCAGACACACAATCTATACAAGTCCATTCTGGGTTTGATTGAAACCAAAATCCAGAAAAGTCTCCAAATACATCCAAACCTCTTGCCACTTATAACCTCGTATTAGATGATCGGCCCAATCAGCCTAATCGAGACATCAGCAATCAATCCAAACGATGTGAAGATTCTCAGTTGTCAATCGCTTTTTTCAACTAATACATAATGTCATATTATTACTTGGAATGGTTTTTGGACATAAATTTGATCCTGGTCTTTCCAAATAATAAGCGCAAATTAAAAAAAAAACCACAATCTTGGATCATAAAGGCTTTCAACCAAATCTCCTTCCATTTTGGATTTTGTTAATTAAAACTTCTATAAACCCATTCTCAAATTATGTTTAACAAAAATCCATATTTCAAAAATTCATCTCTAGCTTTTCACTTTAACCATTTTTTTTAAATCAAAGATAATCTTGCTTCGAAAATCTCAATTAAGTTTTCCATTTGATAACTCATTATCAACATCTAATTTCCTTTGAAAATCCTTAATTCACATTTCATAATTTCAATCATAGTTTCCATTTAAAATGATTTCCCAACATTCAATTCTTTAATCTTAATTAGAAGATTATAATTCCTTCCCCAAGATTTGATTAAATACCAAATTACGATATGAATTTCAACAACTCAATCTCACCGGGTTTCAAGAATGATATTTTTGAAGATACCATCCACGACCAAACCCAAATCAATCGATATTGAACATAAGTTACACAAAAATTGTATCTACTTATATTCGATATCAATGCTCATAACCAACGAATGCTATAAGCAGAATAACGATATAATTATAATATCTTCCAAATTCCTCAAATAGTATGCGTTTACTCCGTAGAATTTCATATCAAATATCATAAGATTATTTCTATCCAACTTGTCTCAATCAATTCGGGAAACCCCCAACTTAGTTCGAAAACTCATCAAACTCGTTGATCTTTGATTTGGGCAGAAATTCAACAGCTTATCCTTAATATTAATCTCTGTATCTAACTCGTACTATATGTAATGGCCCGTAAATCCATACTATCTGAGTTGACTAATAACATCACACATCCAACCCAAATTGCACAGAAATACAAATCATTATTAGAAAGAAGTTATAGGATGAGAAATAGAAAGAAAGAAATACTAGAATAGAAGAAAACGAAGATCACAAACTCACAGCGGAACGAATAAAATATATTAGGTAACATAAACTTTGAAATACAATTCGGTAACTTTATATACATACCATCATCAGAGCATAACAACTATTTCTGAAACAGTTATAAACACCTATTTCCAGATACAAACATGGTACATAGCCGAATATATGATAGTCTATAGCTAACTGGTGAAGCCACCTACTTCAAACTCCTCTAAGTGAATCTGTAAAATCCAGACTACATGACTGCCCATACAAATTTGGGCACCCAAGAGTTTAGGGAAAACAAACAAAATAAACTCTGGGTCAGTCATGGGACTGGTGTGAGTAAACTCCATCCATTTGTTTAACTTTCAAAATCCTTTCGAAAGAAAGGATAATAGTAAGACCAACCACACATAAACATGGACGGTTTTTACCTTACTATAACTCAAAACACTTTGATACGAAAATCCAGTGATATTATAATAGTGTCTAAATCAAATAAATAACAATCTAGCGGAACGCTTGCATCTCATGCTCCATATATAATATAAAATCAAAAACCGTAGGGCGCTTATCGGAGATTGGATCCTGACTATGACAAGGTATGGAACCACCTTCCGATAATGTATCTCTAGAGAGGAATACACTGGGTTCAACAAGAACGTCTTGCAACCCGGCCACACATGACCGACCACTCATTTCGCTCGAGTGTATTGAACGTATTTCATAAACGGTTGGGATCAGCAACCGTTTTCCCGAATGGGACAACATCGAATAGAATAAGGAATTAAATGAATTTCCTTAGATAGGTGATAGTACACCCTATTGGAAGCTACCCACATAGCCATGCTGCCTATCCGATTTTTGTCATTTCCCAGTTGATGAGGCCTAAGGCTACCATTACTTATCATTCATTGATAGCACAATCACTTTGAATGCAAGATTGTCAGATCCGTTAATCACTAATTGATTTGCACAAATATATTCTGGATATTACGCTAAGAGAATAAATCCTCCGCCACCATATATGTTTATACAGACCAACATATTTGATCATTGGAAATATTTTGTTAGACATTCTTCCATATACGTTCGTTCTGGGATTGAACGAAACCGAAGGCATAATTTCCATTAATAGAAAAATCCCTTGCACTTTACTCCGTCTTCGATTATCTTTATATAATCTGATTCGCAATGCTACTGCCAATACGGAGTGGTTCTCGGATAATAATCCAACTGGTCTCTCCATATTGACCATGATATTGGCAAACACTTTGATAGTCAGTTATTTAACTATCGAAGAAAAATAAACATCCATTCATAACATCAAACAATCACTGGGCTCTTAATTAATATTTCATCAATTAAATCACCACTCCATTTCCTTATCAATATTTGTTAACCAAATATTTTCAACCATCATCTTGGCCTTTTTCGCTATTTGGAAAACATTTCCATATATCGCCTCCTTTGATTTTCTATACGTAGAAAATATCTTCTATTTATAATTGGAAAACATTCCAATTACTTATCTCTTTCACGCCCGTTCATTTCTACGCTCAGGAAATATTTATTTATTTTATATTTCCAAAATTCCACTTCCTTGGGTTAAAAAGTATGTTGTGTAAAACATTGTTACAACAACCCAAAATACTGCATTCAACTAATTCTTATTCAAACATTTCTCTTCGAGACTGGATCTTGCTATTTATCGGCTAAAAATGAAATCAATCAAGCTGGGGTATAACTACCTCTCAAACCTTGACTAAAAACATCCTTAACTTCAAAACGGACAAGACCACTTACCTCGAATAATCAACATCATATTATCAAGTATCCATTTCTTTTAAACGTGTATACGTTTCTCTTTCAATTTTTATCGGATTAAATTTATTGATTTCCTTTTTGGTTATAACATTCTACTTTAATTTCGTTTCATTATCGAATTCTATATATATATATATATATATATATTGATATATCGATTCATAATTATTAAATCTTCTTAAAATATTCTAACTCCTAAAATTTCCCGAAAATTTCGCCATAACCTCCTTTGTACCGGTCGATAGTTCAAACCTCAACTCGCCTCTCTAGGCCCTTTCCATTCAAAAAGAAAATCAAAAAGCCAAGTGGCTTGCCGATTTCGGCGCATAAAATCTCATATGGAATTTAAACGTGTACCTTTTTGTCGGGCACTTAATTATAATCTTCATATACTTCATCCCATACCTGTCTAACACATGTTCACTTGTTTCCAATTTATCCCAACTAAATCCAGTCATTCCTAACTCCATTCGCTAATTTATCCTTTCAAATTAGCTCTTGCTAAATCCCCTTTAGTTTGAACATATCATGTTCAGATATAAATATTTACTTGCTTATAAACCCATTTGAATTCTATTTCCAATTCAAGTTTCATATTCGAATTCAAATATAAGTTCATAAACTGTAACACCCCACGTCCATTAATGTCACTCACAAAGGGAATGCATTAACTTCTATGGAGTGTTTTAAGTAAGTATAGAATAGAAACTTAACAACAAGACAGATATAAATAGTACTCAAAGATTTAAAACTTTATTTCATTGCAGCGGAAAACACATATGTTTGCTTACATCATCAAAAACCAGAGTCAAAGTACATAATATCCATCTTGACTTCCAAAAGTACATAAACTGAAAGACGTAATTCCCAATAAAAAATAGCCATAAATAAAAGAGAAGCTGAACTTCACTTCAGCGATCCAAGTAATCTTCTAAAAGCAGAGAAACAGCAGTCCAAGATCAAGCTCCACTGGTGCTAGTCCCAACCTGAGCACCTGGTGGGTGGGGGGGGGGGAGGAAGAAAAGAGGAGGAAACAAAGGGGGGTCAGACATAAAGTCTGGCGAGCGCGATAATTTTAACAATATAATTAACAAAGTAACTAGGCTAAGGCATAAGTTGGAAAATAAGGAAATGACCATGAACCATTGAATATGGCAGAGTAAATAAGGAAACAAGATGAACAACGATATCGTTAAAGCGCACCTAACCCACTATAAGATAATAACCAAATTACACCAACGCTATAGGATAATTGCTATACTGCACCACCACTAGTCACCCTAAGGTTGAACCCGCCTACAGACTTAATAATGATATTGGTAGTTTCGTGCACCTCTAGCTGCCTTCATAGGTGCCGCCTGCCCCTATCTTCACTAGGTGTACCCACTACCCCCAAGCGATCGGCTCCCTAACTCGTAGATACCCGTGCTGGCTCCACAGTGGGGTGTATCACTCCCCAAAGTGGCAACCCGATACAACCAACAATGCACGGCTTATACCTACACGATGCAACAACATCTTACCTACCAGCCCGGGCCCACACACGCATATGAACCCATTGGACTTGCGTTGCCACCGCTAACCCGTTTTGGCCTCTTACAGTCAAGCCCAGTATGCGTGTCCCGTCCTCGACTTGGGCCGAGCCCACAAAGATACGTATGGGTTACTGGTTGAAATGCCCCCCATCACTTGACACAAGTTGTCCACCTAAGCTTGGTCCCCTCTAGTACATCCCACTTAACCCACTTCTTATTCACGTTTCAATTACATGTTTCAAATTTGGTTAAGTATTTCTAATCGTATTTCCAAATGCCACCCAAGGCACCTACTAGATTCCACATGCCACCCAAGGCACCCACTTAACCCCCTCATGTCCCACTACATGTTTATCTGGTTAAGTGTTTCTTAATTAATTAAGACCGTAACCTCATAAAGACCTCTCACATTACACTGGCATTTGTGGCAGTTGGATTTGCCGGGCGAGTCCGGGTAGTCTTACACCACAAAAGAGCCTAACCTCGTGTCTTTACAATTGTTACGTATTTAATTTATGCCTAAGACCTCTCACATTAGACTGGCATTTGTGGCAGCTGGATTTGTCGGGTGGGTCCGGGCAGTCTTACACCACAAAAGAGCCTAACCTCGTGTCTTAGACGATTAATTCCTCCTAATAAATCATTCCCCAATTTGAATTACTTTCCCTATTCAAATTATCAATCAATTCCAAATTTAACGATGTCCATAATTGACTCAATTATGTCCATCCATTTATGGTATGTAAAATTATACCAATTTTCACCACACTTATATTTTATGCCTTTTAAGGCATTTATGCCAAGTAAATCTTTTTAATATTATCCCCTTTACCCCACGTTGTACGTTTGTTCGTTTAATGTAAAATATACATTAGACTCGAGTAGTCTAACTTATGGAATAAAGAGAAAACATCACAATATACTCATAATTAAAACATAGACCTAAACATAGGGATGAACTTGCATATGTGAATGATGTTCTACATATAAAACTTGCATAGGCCAAAGTTACAACTTGCATAAACAACATATGTCATGGATCCAAATCTAAAGGTGTGAACTTGCATAAATCATGTATGTCATAGATCTACATCTAAAGGTGTAAACTTGCATAGGCAATAACCCTAAATTCGCATAACATGATTCATATCCCAAACTCATATATTTATAGAAACTTGCATATGTAATTTATGCATCATAACAATGGTGTAAACTTGCATCTAACATGTAGAATTTAGCATATAACTCACACATGTCATAGCCTAACTTTTAATCAAATTTTCAGATAAACTAAATGTCATAACCATGTAAGGTCACATATAATTTTACCCAACTTGTATATGATTCATGTTTAAATACAAACCTAAACTTGCATACATATGATTTATCATATGAATCAACATCACCAAACTAGCATATGAAACATGATGATTTGATTATATATAAAATTACAACATAGATGATAGCAACATAACTTTACATCATAAATGATAGCATCACAACATAACGTCATATAGATTTCAACACAATTCTACAACATAATTACAGCATGTGATCAATAATTCACATCACATCCATACAATCCGCATCATAACTTAATCCAATTAAATTACTGATTATTTTATTAAAACTATCGAACTCACAACTCAAAGGTGATCTTGAGTTCTGAATTTTGATTTCTGAAGTTGAATTAGCTTTCCTTTGAAGAAGATTCGTTGTTAGGGTTGAATATAACTGATTTGATTTACCGTTCTTCCTCTCTAATTGGTGGTGGCTACTCTAGGGTTCAAGACGACAGCATGACGGCCATAGTTTTAGTTTTAATTCTGATTTAGGGTTTGAGTCTATGGGTCTTTTTATAGAGTTTTGAATTAATTTAAGCCGTCGGATCACTCTAGAATCCATCTAGGCCTTAGAAACCGAGAAATGATGTCTACAGACCAACCAGAAATCGCCACCTAAGCCCTAAAACATAAAATTTCGTCATAGACTGTTTAGGGCCGACGGGACCAATTCCAAACCTCCTGAGTCGACCCTGGGGTCGACCCATAAAATAGGTCGGTTTGGTGTTTTGCCTTCCTACTTCCGCTGTTTTGAATTTTTTTCTTAAATTTTAGGTTGAATTTTATTTTATTTATATATATATATATATATATTTATATATATATTTCTATCTTCCTAATTAACCATTTTCACACTAAACTACTTTTTGAACCGTGTTCACACTAAGCCGCTTTTTAGCTATTCCCCTAAAACAAAAATATGGCGTTGGCGGGGATCGAACTCTGTACCTCTTGTATGCAAGTCACGTGTTCCAACCAAATGAGCTACTAAGTCTTTTGCTTACAAATCTTAGAACAATGCAAAACATTTATTCTTTAATTTAGTTAATTCGATTATTCAAAAATCCGGGGTGTTACATAAACCCCATTCACTTATCCAACGCCCAATTTCAATTCAAAACTCGATTAACTAATTATTCTTCAAATTTGTTAATTCTATTCAATAATTAAAAATCTAATTTTTGTTTTCAAAAATCAGTTCACTTACTCCACTTGAGTTCATATCTATTGTATAACTCAACTCTGTATTTTTCTAATGGAAATTCAGATTTTATTTTATTAAAACACTTTTATTTTTTTAAATAAACCGTTATGGTTTTATAATGGTTACGGCGCTGCTTTTCTGAAAACTTGATTTTGACATAACTCAAAATCTATATGACAAAATCCAGATTTTTCTCTTATATTAGAAAACTATTATCAAATCGGTCCTGACGGTTCTTGTTTCAAAGAATTCCGACTTAAATTGGGTTCTATATACTCAATTGAAGTTCGAAATGCCAATTCACGAACTGTCGCGTTGCGGCGAGTCCGTTTTAATTATATTTAAATATAAACTCATTTATACATAAATTTCAATCTCGTTCTAATATATATCTTAGTATATATTCAATCCAGTTTCAAATCCAACTTAACATTTCTGAATTTCTCTAATTGTTGATTTTCATTACTCGGTTATAAATTTATTTATAACTCAATTTGCTATATTAAATTCGAACTCCCTTTATAAATAAATTATTTATAAAATTCGATATAATCGAATTTGAAGTTATAAATCCTTTTGATTTATTTCATCTCAGTTTATATTCCGAATTCCAGAAATAAAACCGTCGTTCCTTTTTCGAAATGATTTCAAATTTATATTTTTAAATTTATACTTGAATTCAAAGTTACCAATTATCTCTTGATAATTTATTCACCATATTTATAAACCTCGTTTATAAATTTACTTGTTCTATTTTTAAACAAGTCCATTTCGAAATCTATTTAAAACCAAAATCTTATTTTGGGATATTCTATATATTATAACTTATCTATATAAATATAGATATATATAGAATCTATTTTCAAATTTAAATTTAACTTCTATTTAAATAAAATCCTAATATTTTCTAGACATGTTTTAGTTAAATAAATTCGAACTAATCGAATTCACATCATAAATCCTTACGGATTTATTTTAGTTCAGTTTATATTCTGAACATCAGAATAAACTTCATCTTTTACTTCTTTAAAACAATTTCCCATTTCCATTTATAAATTCATATTTGAATTTAAATATTCAAATTATCAAATGATAATTTTTTCACTTTATTTATAAACACTATTTATAAATTCATTTCAATTCTCTGCATTATTAATTTATAAACACATTTATAAATTCACTACTTGTTTTATATATTCAAAACAAGTTAATATATTTATAGCCCAATTGAAATTCAAATTCCATTTTAGATAAATAGATTTTTCCCTTTAAATTTCAAAATATCCTTTTCCCTGATATATTTATATATCAATATTTCTGGTCCACTGATATTTTAACCAATCAAAAATACCAATTATCGACCACAGATTTTCTAACACATTATATATGATAATATATATATGAGAACAAACAAATAATAATATTTTTGAGGAATCCAGTTGGATCCCTCCAACATGTTTTCCTGCATCCATAGACTTTAGCCAATATACATAATATCCACCCTGCTTCGGTGCAGGATATAGCAGTATAGAAGGTCATCCACTATCATAGCGTGGGGCGTATAGGGTCATCCGCTTATGATACTGCGGGAATCCAACCAGTCACCAATATATATAATAACCACAAACAACAATCCTAAATAACTAATATATATATATATATATATTAATAGCCAACAATGATAAACAATTAGAAACACATCCAAGCAGTTAGAAAATTATTTTTAATGGTAAAAATAAATTTAAATAAATTCTAAGTGAGAATTACTCACCTGATTTTTCTCTCCATTTATTTCTCCCATCAGTTCTGATTTCCATTTTAATTCATCGTTAGGTATCCCACGGCTGTGTATAAAATGGCTTGTTCCCTTCGGTGAGATCTTATATCTATTAAATGTAAAAAATTTGGTTACTAAACAAAAAGGTTTACCTTAATTATTTTAATATCTTCATTTGGAAATTACAGGCCACTTAATCACTGAGAAAATCATGAGATGAAGTCCCATATTCTAGTTCAACACTTCGAACCCATCTCTGAAAGATCGTCCCTCACCGATGTTGTGCACTTCACAACGATACCCTTGCCTTACAAGTTTTAAACGCAATAAAATATTATTCGCTAAATTAATTAATTTCTAATTCAACTAAACCTTTTGCTCAATTTCCTTTTCCAAATCGAATACTGTATACAACTTCAGATTCTTACTTCCTCTCTTGTAGAACTCCAATGTAAATAATCAGCTTAGAAACCTTTACACATTTTATATAACTTAAAATATTATTTATAACCTTAACTATATTATTAAAAATAATACTCGTACTTTCCCAGGTTCGAATATTACCTGAATCCGAACTGCCTTGAAAAAATTATTGAACCTTGCTTCCGTATTTTCATCCCATCACATAACCCCAACCTGATGATAGAATTGGCACCGGTATCCAAAACCACAACTGGAAATCCTTCTTCACCATACCCAACTCGATTTGTACCTTGCTCTCCCGAACCACCACTGCGTTCCATCATTTCCTGGAATTCCACCAATACCTAATTCAAACTACATCCAACTCGCGATAGTTAGTTCCGTCCTCCTTCAAGTACACTACAGGTCGCGACAACCTAACTCCATCACTTGAATTGCACCCCCTCAAATTGCCAATATCGAATCCTTAAATCGATCCCCTTTCCAGCACTTGAATCGAGATCGCAATCCTAACCTCAGCTTGACTCAGCTACCTCCTTGTCACGACCGCTCCCCGATGTTTATCGTCGCCAGTGAGAACTTCGAGTGCCCTAACCCCTTCGCGACTCGAGCAAGGGCCACTACTTGAATGCTAACCCTATACGGGTTTAAGTGAAATGGATTTAGGATTTTTAGAACTAGTTTTGGATTTTATTTCAAAATTACAAAGGGAAAAATCACGGGTTTCTTTTATTTACTGAGGAAAGGAATGAAATGTGTATGTAATGTCCCATTTTTTTGGCAGTTAAATATTTAATTTAAGTTATTATTGTAAATATTATATTTGGGATATTAATGGATTTTAATATTGAATTCGTTATACAAAACAAAGTTTGAATGTTATATATTTATATAATTATGAATCGAGCTCAAAATGGCACGATAGTTCGTAATATGGGATGTTGAACTTCAATTGGATATACAGAGTCCGAGATAAGTTGGATTTCTGTGAAACAAGAAGCGTTGGAAGCGTATTGATTATATTTTCATATGGAAGAGAAAAATCTAGATTTTGTATTTTAAATTGATATTTATGGGTAATTCAAATTTTGAAATAGTCGCTATGGAAATCGTTATTAAATTATAGGCCTTTAAAATAACCATTTTTCAAACGGTTTCCGTTTTCGATGAAACCAGTTTCAATGGGACCGTATCGTTAAACTATTGTAAGAAAATCCAATTGCATGGCAAATCGATGTCGTATGTGACCACGGTAGCCGTAAACGCCTGTTCATTTTATATAGCGCATAATTAAATTAAGGGTGCGTTTTTTACAGGTCCCTGTTATAGTTTCAAAATAGAAAAAAAAACCGGTCATAAACTTATTGTAAATTAGGTCCCTATTTTCTGAAAATTCATCAAAAAAATATATAAAAAATCATGTAAATTCGTATTTAGATAAAACATGTAAACGCTAAAAAATTCAGAACAAAAAATCATTAAACAAGGCGTAAAAAATAAAAAAAAACAGAAAAAAAAAAACGAAATTTCCAGTTAAATGCATAATAGTATGCACATATATCATTTTCCTGCATACATCCGTGCTTATTTTTCACTACATTCATCTTCGTTGATTTTTCTTCATGCAAATACGGGCATACATGTGTGCAAATATTTCAAATACTTGCACACATTTGTGTAGGTTTATTTTCAGATTTTTATCCGAACACAGCTTACGAAAAAGTTGCGTACATATATGCAATTATCAGTAATAATTGCATAAATGTATGCAACTATTTTTTTTTTGATTTCCGTACAATCCTGACATTATTTCCAGATTTTAGATTTTTTTTTAATGAACGAAAGCACATTTTTTTAAAAAAAAATAAAAAAAGGCGGAAGTAATAAAATAGGGGGCGGGTTTAAAATTTTCAAAACTTTTTTTTATTTTATAAATTAGGTCCCTACTTTTAGCCAGTGTGTTATCCTATAAAAATTTGCACACATGTGTGCATGTTTTCTGTGAAATTTGCACATTTGGATGCAAATAAAAATGAACTGAAATATTAACTTAAATCTATGCGCTGGAAGAACTGCAATAATTGCACATATGCATGCATTAAAATCAAAAACGTGCATAATATTATGCATTTAACTGTAGTTTTTTTCTGTTTTTTGCTGTTTTCTTCTTTCTGACGTTATTTTTGTTGTTTTTTTATCTGAATTTTTTGTATAATGCATAATATATTTTATTACTAATTTACGATTTTTTTTATTTTTTTAATTATTATTTTATAATTTTTGAAAAAAGGGACCTAATTTATATTAAGTTTATGACCGGATGTGAGCCTAATTAAGTTTCAAAATAGGGATGTGAGCCTAATATTCACTTAAATTAATTCAATTCAATAAAGAGATATTTGAGTGTAACTAGAGCAGATGATCGAATTAAGTCACGAAACCAGTTCCGTTGACTTCGTATTATCGATTAGAGTCAGGATAGATATATAGTTTGTTATTTTTGAAGACCGGGTAATTTGGTGCCAAAAATGGGATTGCGGTGCATGAAAAAATAACCTACTGGGAAAACAGTCCTAGAATGCGATGAAACTGGTGTCGTTGGGTTCGTATTAATTATTTATCATAGGGTTTCAAAGTTTCAAGTTGATTGGATATATTTAGTGACCGTGGAAAATTTAAGCGCGTGTCTTTCGCTGGTTTTATAAAGGAATTTTTTTCAAACGATGCCGGAATTCGACGAAACCTGTCCCATTGGGTCCGGAATATTTTTCTATGCTAGGATTAGCATTTTTATCAAAAAACAGAAGTCGTTTGTAACTATTTTTACGCGATACTTCGTCCTTAAGTTTCGTTTGATAATTTAGTATATCTATTTATTGACACCCTATATAAACATGATCCATTCCAGTTACCCTAACCATTTCTCTATGTCAAACCTAGTTTTTTGGTCAACACCAAGTTCCGTCGCCACCCTCCCCTCCTATATAATGAACAAACTGAAATCAATCCCACTTCTTTCCTTTAAATCAGTCTATCTGTTCATTGATCAAAACCTCGTTCAACATCAACTTTGTTATCTCATCAAGCCTGGCAATTTGAACGGTGATGATTGGATTTTATACATCGCGATGGCTGTGATTGCGCTCGGATTTGATGTTCGGCCCGGAGGAGTTTGGGAAAGCCGTGGTGATCATGGGGGAATCGGGTCTGAAGGGGATGAAGAAACATGGTTAGGAGGCTGTTGCAGTGCCTCTCGATCAGTCTCCGGTTGTCAGGGTAGCACGCCGATGGTTGATGAAGGTATCAGATGAATAAATGAAGATGAAGGCTGATAATTTAGGTTAAGGATGGGGAGCATGCGGTGATGATTCTCTGTTCGCATGGGTTATAAGTTTTGGATGGAGAAAACAAAACGTGAGGAGAAGGAGTCTAAGAAACAACGTTAAGGCGTAGAGGAACTGGTCACGTGAAAACCGAAGAAGCAGGAAGGCTCGGGCCAGATTAGTTTTATAACAGAACGGTCGGCCTGGTGGTAAACTCATGTTTAATTAACATGAATAGCTGTTAACCATTTCAATTAAGAGAACAAAACTAATTTATTATTTTGTTAAATACAGGTCGGACCTGTTGTAGGATGAAGATAGTAGGGAAACAATTTGGGGTTGAAGTGCAGAAGCAAACAAAAACCATCGGACTATACTTATTCAAAGTAATCAACAGTATATATTCATTGATGCCTATAATTGAGTCTAATTAAATATAGTTTGGAAGTTTGGCCACGAAATTTTAGAACATAAGTGTGTTAGTTAATTTAATTAAAAATATGGTTAAGAGATTATAATCTAATTAAATCATGTTAACTTATTCCGTAAATAACTTTTTATTAAGTTGTCGGAAATGAACAAAATAAGCTACACTGGAATCGTATCGAAGAGCAGAACAATCTGGAATAGAAATGTATGGAATGGGAATCAACCTGTATTTTTAATTGAATTAAACACTCGTTTAATTTAATTAAAACCAACCGTTTAAGCTAAGCACGGGTATCAAATCAAAGTGAGTTAAACTCACTTAGTTCTTCCAATTTATATTATTTTGTGTGCTTTGATTGCTAATGGTTGATTGTTTGCTAGTTATATATTTATTTGTTGATTTAACTGATGAAATTAAACCATCGTTTAATTTTAGTGTAATACCAAATCGTTATTCTAACGATTGGTTACAATAAAGGTAACTTAACTTGTTGGTCACGTTTACAAAATAAACGTGTTTAAATTGGTTGAATTGTTTTAATTGTTTGTGATTAGTATTAAATGGTAGTTATTTATTATTATCAGTTAAATGAAACTGAATGATCTGATTTGAGATAACCGTTTGAATACAGGGAAGAACAAGTTAGAGGAGTCCAACGGGATTCCACAATATATTATTTATTTTCATATTATCATATATGAATTGTCCTATTTGGGGTGATGGATTTGGGTATTGATCATTGATTTGAAATTCAACTTGTGTTTGGTTTTACCCAATGGGAAATATTGGTTGGGTAATCGACATTAAATGGCCTTAGAATAATTTATTTTGTTTTATATTGATTTACCGTTAGGTGGATCAATAGTATTGAAGTTATAAAAGTTATTTTATAACTGGAAATAGATTATGAAATATATTATTTCAAAGAAAAGTTTATTTAAAGAAAATAAATATTTATAATTAAATTTACAATTAATATTAGTTGACTTTATAAAGAAGATTCAGATGTTAATCAGATTTATAACTATGAATAGGAAATTAACCTAACGTTAGATGTGAGTAATTGTTTCATTAAGAAATAAGTAAATAGAATTATTTAAATTAGATATGATTAATATATTTAAAGGGAGAACAAATTTATGAATCGGTTTACGAGATAACCGTGTTTGAGTTGACTAAGTCAACCGTCTTAACTGGAGTTGATTATTAAATTTGTTTGTTTTGAATTAATCTAATAAATTAGTTAATGAATATTGTTTAATTTTAATAAGATTTAAAAAGTAAATTTACTATTTATTTTAGTAAATAAAGAAATTAACTACTGAAGTAGTTAATGAATGAAATAAATTATTATTATTTTATTTAATAATAAGTTAGGAAATTCTTTTTAATTGGAATTCATTTAAAAAGTAATCAGAATTGAAATGAGATCTAATTGATTAGTGGAAGAAGTATGAGGGGGTTTTATATTTAAAACCCGAATTTTTAAAACAAAATTATGAAAAGTAATTTAAGCGAATATGATAGCTTGAAATAAACGTTACTTAACTATTTGAATTAAGTAAAAAGGAAGTTTAGATAAAAGGGTTTTATAATAAAACAGAGTTATATAAAAGAGGTTTGAGGTGTTATATCGTTAATTCTAAATGAACGTTACTTAATAATAATGTGATTAATTAAAAGTGGGGAATTGAAATAAGAATTTCAAAGTGGCAAGGGTTGAACAGATTTTAAAGGAGATTGGTAAAAGTGAATTTGGGTATAGAATTGGGTCATCGGATTTTGTAAACAAATCCGAATTATAAATAAAATTGTTTTGAAAGGGAAAAGGTTAAAAATGGTGTTTTATAAGAGATTACTTAATTATTAAATTAAGGGATAATGTTATATTCGAGAAAGAGATTTTCAAAGAGTAAGAAGGTTTTATGAAATCGTATTTCTAATAAAATAGTTAAATGTAATTGAATTTGTCATTAAAATGAAATATTGTTTTTGAATTACAACTTGTATCAACTTTAGCATATGATCATTTTTGATCAAGGTCTGAGAGGTAATAAAAGTACCCCAACTTGAACGCCATCAGATTATCCTAGGATGATATTAGGTGTAATGGTAAAAGGGGTTAGTGATAATTTATTATTTCTATTAAAGAAACAATAATGAAATGTTTAGTGAAAATTTTGGGAGATTATATAATGAGGATTCCAAGTTGAAAAGGGGACTGCGTGACTTATAACGATATTGTCGAGATTCAAAAGGGGAATGTAAAAGATGAGTTTTATTCCATCAGAATAAACATTTGTATTGTTTCAAGTAATGAAATACATGATATTTCATAACATCGTTTTACAAGTAATAAGTTAAAATGATTTCCCAATATTATAATAATGTGGTTAATGTTTGAAAATGAAAATAGACAACTGGATATGATATAGGATTTCCTAAGTATTAAAATGAACCGGTTTAAAGAAAAATCTTATGTTAAGTAAGAAGCGAAAAACTATATTCGTAATATCAAAATATTTAAGAGTTTTAGATTTACATTTTGTTTTAATTAGAAGGCCAAGAGGTGCTGAATACTGTACTAGTGAACTCATTGGATTGACATGATTGAATCACTGTTTACTTTGATAGTTTAATCACCGACTATCAAATTTGTCCAATACGATTGTTAGTACGGAAAGATCGAGATAAAATTATATTCAAAAACCATTCCGACCAACAAATACCTGATGATATCAGAAGATGATCGAAATGGAGCATTGAAGACCATAGTTCCCTATAAACGGAAGAACTACTAAAAAACTCTGGTTTAGCGGCCAGAGATAAACTGTTGTTCTGTCGTGGTTGGAATCTACGGATTTGCAAGGACTACTCGCTACTAATCTATAGGGTGATTCCTTGGATGGGGTAGGAGGGTGCCTTCAGTTCATCCTATTCCTTGATGACTTGTATGGACGAGTGTCTGACAGAGTATTTCCAAAGGGATCCGTACGTTGATTTCTTCAAACATATTTCTGTTGACGGCGGAGAAGTCCACACACCTTCTCTTAGCTAAACCATAGAGTATTTTTGTGGACGTCAATTAGTGATATCTGGAGGATTTGACGATGTGGCATTCAAAGTGAATGGTGACCAAATGTTTCAAAAAGGGAATTCAAGCCTCAAGCCTCATTAACCGGGAAATGACAATATTTGGGCGGGCAGCATGGCTATGTGGGTCGCTCCCATTAGGGTGTATAATCACCTATCTAGAGAAATTCCTTTTGCTTCTTTAATCTATTTCGATGCTGTCCCTTTTCAGGAAACGGTGGTTTGAGCCCAACCGTTGGTGATATACATTCGATACACTCAAGCGAAATGAGTGGTCGGTCATGTGTGGGCCGGGCTGTAAGACGTTCTTGTTGAACTCTGTGTATTCGCCTCTGGAGATACACTATCAGCAGGTGGTCCCATACCTTGTCATAGTCGGAATCCAATCTCCAATAAAAGCCCGCGGTTTTGATTGTATACTATATATGTGGAGCGTGAGATGCATGCGTTCCACTAGATTGATATTTACTTGTATTTAGACACTATTATAATATCAGAAAAGATATTGATTTTAAAAATGTTTTGGGTTATCGTAAGGTAAAAACCGTCCGTATTTATGTATGGATTTGGTCTTACGATTATCCTTTACTTTCGAAAAGATTTTTAACTTTAAAATCAGGTTGTGTGATACCCTTAAACTTGGTGTGTTTTTCTCACTCTGGTTCATCAGACTGACTCAGTGTTTTGTAAATGCTCGGGTTAGACCGGGTGTACAGGTTCATGTTATCGAATGTTGAGAAGAGACGAGCTGGAAGAGTCCAGATATATGATATTATATAGCTACTATTCCGCTGTGTGTAGTATATGGGGACAAGTTATTATAACTGTCTAGAGGTGTGGATGTACTCTGATATTGTAAGTATATTCAAAAGCTCTCAATAAAGTTTTATTTCTATATTATATTTTATTCCGCTGCGACGTAAGACTCTGATTCTGTGTTGTGTTGTTTCTTCTTCTTCTATTCTAATATTTCTTTCTTTCTTATCTCACCCTCTAAATCCTTTCCAATAACATTCCGGTGTTTATAGTGTTTGGAAGGTCGGCATGAGTTACGGTAAAGGTATTTATGTCGATTTTCAGGGCCGAAAATACTTGGGTCGTTACAGTGGTATCAGAACTATTGGTTTAGTAATAACCTTGGCTCTGTGGTGTAACTCGATAGAGAAGGGGTTAGTAATACCCTAGATCGAGATTGAGTGTATATATATATATATATATATGCAAGCGTATTTGTAAATTTTATATACAAATGTTTTGTATTGTGTTGTTTGATCAGTTCAAGTGTTGAGAAGCGTTGAACTGGCAATAAACAGAGTATTGTTTTGTAAAGAGAGTAAATGAAATAATTTTTCCCAAATTATATTTTTGTATAGAAAGAAAATAATTTTATTAATTATTGAGGTATTACTGTGTTTGATTTGAATGGAATTCAAATTGGATTGAAAATTTGAATTGAAACTTAACTTTTTTAAGTGAAATTAAATAAAGAATGATATCAAAATTTAATAAAATAAATTTGGAAATTTGAAAAATTAAATGAATAAATAATAATCAAAAGAAAATCAATCGGACATTAATCGATTAATGTTCAGTTATGAGAAACCAAAATAAAATATTAATATTGAATGTAAATTCTATTTATTACATTGGTTGGGTGTATTGTTGATTGTGCATTGTTTGTGTATTGGATGATAAGTTGGTTGAATAGAATTCAGTAAATGGTTTAATGAAGATTTGAAAACTAAATACCAGTATTATAAGTTGGAATAGAGTCTCACATGAATTAATACTGAATAACTATCCCCAGTATTCACATATACTTGTTTGAATGAAGTGATGCCACATGTTTGATTTTGGAAATCTGTATAGTTACATCTGTAGTGTTATTTAAGAAATACATGAAATTGTCACTGACATGTATGAATTGAGTTAAGTACAGGTGCCAGATGTCTAGGAAGATTGAAATTGGTTGAATAAATCGCATATATGTTGAGCAAACACGCTCAATAGCGCTCGAAAAAGGTACGCCTATGCGAAATATAAAATTTTGGGTTTTGATTTTTGTTTTCCGACCGTGTGGGTCGATGTTTATATATTATTTGTTCCTGCGATATCGCAGATGTCACTCCGTGCAGGGGAGACTCTGCCGATTTTTTTGGGAATTTAAGGTGTTAGAATTTTTTTCGATATTCTTGAAAATATTTATATATGGTATTGAATCGGTTTTTTGATTTATAATAAATGGGATTTGAAAATTAATGGGTTAGTAACGTTCTTTCTTACCTTAGCAATTTCAAGGACAAAATTATTTTAAGGGGGGAAGAATGTAACGTCCCGTATTTTTGGCAGTTAAATATAAGTTATTATTTTAAATATTGTATTTGGGATATTAATGGATTTTAATATTGAATTTTTTATAAAAATGATGTTTGAACATTATATATTTATATAATTATAAATCGAGCTCGAAATGGCGCAGCAGTTTGTAATATGGGATTTTTAACTTCAATTGGATATACAGAGTACGAGATAAGTCGGATTTCTGTGAAACAAGAAGCATTGGAAGCGTATTAATTATAATTTTCATATGGAAGATAAAAATCCAGATTTCTTATTTTAAATTGATATTTGTGGGTAAATTAAATTTTGAAATAATCGCTGTAACACCCCACCTCCGCCAGGGTGTCTCTTGCAAGCACTCTGACTTTGGAGGGGCGTTTCAATCAGGTAAACATGCATAATGATATATCAAGGCAGAACAAGAACATATGTATATATATGTAAACAGAGTAAATAACATAGATAAAAACAGCGGAAGATTTCAAACCATTTCAAAACAAGTCTGGTACAACATAATGTCAATTTTCCAAATACACAAGTCTAGATAAAAACAACATCAAACGAAAAAATTGAAATACATAAGTACTATCCCCAAAATAAGTGATAACCATAGCTAGCTTCATGTCAAGACCATACATGAGCTAAAATCCCACAAGCAAGCGATCAGAAATCCAGCTAAGCTCCAATATTCCCTCCCTGAGAACCTGGGGGGGGGGGGAACGGAAGAAAAGAGGCAAAAGAAAACAGGTCAGTCAAAAAGACTGAGTAAGCCCTACTACAATCAATGTAAACTGATAAAGTTAACTGGCATAAGAAGCTGGTATGATCATAAGGATAACAACATACTAGCATGGTGATTAACTAACAAGGCAGATAAAGGTGTCATCGCATAATCAAGATTAAGGTTTTTGCACCACAGGTGTACTAGCAAACTAACATGACTTGAATAAACAAGTATTGATCCCTTGGCCCAAGCTTTGGCCCAATAACATGAAATGACCCTAATACAAGGTCCAACTAAACGGTCTAGTCGATCGGCTCCCTAAGCCTAACTCGTCACGTGTTGGTGTCAATACGGCCCAAACATAATTGTAGTCGAACTGTGCTGGGTCCACCCTTCGGGTGTATCAAGCCCTAGGGTGTCAACCCCTGGACACCATGAACATGAGTGCACAGTACCGATCTACTGGTACCCGTGCATGTTTTCTCCGGCTACGGACTATGTGCACGACCAGAGTCCGCCCGGAACTACACCGGCGTACCACCCTGCCGTCGCTTTTGGTCGCTTACCTCCAGCCCAGTAATCGTGCCCCCTCCCTAGCCTAGTCCCTAGGGCCTTAATGATACAAACTTGGGATTACTGCTGGAGTGGGCCCCCATTGCTAGGATTTTTCTAGTGGGTTAAGTACGGTTTAACCCTCTTGCTAATCATGGATTAACTTGGTTAAGTGTAACAATGAGTTCACGACTTAACCCCGATTAATCTACCAAGCCCAAATTGGTTAAGTATTAAGTGGACCATGACTTAACCCTAATCATGAGGCATTAATTAATTTAATGTGCCTTAACCTCTCACATTAGACCTTGTTGTGGTTACTAGTTAAGCCGGGCGGTTCCGGGTAGCTTTACACCACAACTTGGTCTAACCTCGGGTTCAAGGTACAACATGGCCAACTTCTCACATTGGGTCCTATTGTTTTTAGCAACTAGTTAAGCCGGTCGGTTCCGGGTAGGTTTACGCTACAAACTCAACCCAACCTCGAGTTGGTCACACTTATATTTTCTAAGTGTCATGTCCATCGTGTTTCCAAAACACATTACAAGTTTTCAAGCAATTGGGTAGACCTAACTTAATAGGTAAATTACCAATGGGTAGACCTAACTTAATAGGTAAATTCCCAAGCTTATGTTTTTATGTCTTTTAAGTTTACCCAACCCCAAACGCAATCCCATCGCTTACATATCGCAATAGCGTATAAAGGATAGAAAGAGGGAACTTGGCATAATCATGACATAAAGGTGTTGAAGCCACAAGTTCAACATGGTGGCATATGAAATGTACATGTGTTCATATACTTGCATATTGCATTTGAGGCCTCAAAAGCATGCATAAAACCAAACTTAGCATATTGGTGATACATGGTGCTAAATGACATGTAGAAATGGCCATAAGTTCGCATTTAGCCTCACATGCAAGTTATCATAAGAGATATGATAACTTACATGTTGCCAAAATGCAACCTTTAGCATAAAGCTTGAAGCTTTATGCTCATAAACCCAAGATAAGCTTGCATAACATGATATCATGAACAAAAGGATCAACCCAAACTTGCATAACATAACTTGCATATCATATGACAAACTTGCATATCAAACTTGCATAACATACTTGCATATCATATGATAAACTTGCATATCAAACTTGCATAACATACTTGCATATCATATGACAAACTTGCATATCAAACTTGCATAGCATACTTGCATATCATATGACAAACTTGCATATCAAACTTGCATAACATACTTGCATATCATATGACAAACTTGCATATCAAACTTGCATAACATACTTGCATATCATATGACAAACTTGCATATCAAACTTGCATAACATAACTTGATGAACTTGCATAACACATCAAAGTAAACTTGCATATCATGGCAAACTTGCATATCATACATTTAACTTTAGAGTTTAAGTATGAAAGTAGAATAGGGCTAACAATGCTTAAGAAGTCACAAAAATATGACAAAGCCCTTATGAAATCAATCCAACCCAAAATGCAAGCTCTAACATAAAAACCCTTGAGCCAAAATGATCAAAACTCTTTCTTTATGATGCAAATATAGAAACTTGATTTGAATGCAAGCTAATGATGCTCATACAAGTTTGAAAACACTTGTATGCATGGAAAATCACTTAGAAATTTATTTAGGAATTTTATGAAGAGAGTGGAGGCCATGAGAGGATTGATTTTGCCATAGTTTAGTTGTATGAATGAATAATGATGATTTAGGGTAGGTTAGGGTCTTATTTATAGATTAGACAAGTGTTTTAGGCCATAGGATTAAACCCTAGTTCCAATCTCAGCCCTCAAAACCGAATCTGGCCCCCAAGCTCAGCACAATCTCTAAATGGTGCACCAGGCTAAACAGCCCGGCTGGACCAAGTCGACAGCCAAGTCGACAGGGCTGTCGACTTGGGTCCAACCAAGTCGACTCCCAAGTCGACAGGGCTGTCGACTTGGGTATTCTGGCGGGATTTTTCCCGCCTGGCCCAATTGCCCCAATTCTCCAAATTCAAACTTGAATTTGAAATCTGTTTTTACTTTGAAATTTTCTGAAAACTTTGTTGGGCCTTAATCGGGTCATACAGACTCCGATTTTCGAAAACTCGGACTCTATTTCGCGTATTTTTCCGAGACGAACGCAATGGCATAGCCCGTTTCCCTTGATTCAGATTTTAGAATTAAATTCTGCCTCGATTTACGTTATTACAGGTTATTGAAAATACGGGTTGTTACATTCTCCCCTCCTTAAAGGATTTCGTCCCCGAAATCTTCAAGTTAGGAAGAACGTATCCTACCATCCAATCATCCATCTACTCAAAACATCATCCACGAGCAATCATTGTCCTTACAAGATTCTAAATGTTGTATGAACATATGCAAAGGTGTGTGTATATGTCCTTATCTAATGCAAATATCATCAATGCAAATTATGTTAGTGAAATGAATCCATATGTATGCAATTCCTAACATAATGTATAACATCTATATGTTTGCACATCACATACATCCATATGCAACATCCATGTGATAACACAAAAATTTTCATCCATGAATAAGCATAAACACTCATGCATATGCAATATGAGGAGTGTGTGAGCCGATCTAGTGCCTAACGTGTATAATGCATCCACGAGTAACCACTTGCAAACACTTGCAACCACTTGCAACCATCAAGCATAACATGTTTCAAACACATGTTTCATCCAAAGGGTTTCTACCTAAGGTTCTCATGACAAGATTAACACGATAAACTAGATAAGCATTGATAGCAAAGAGAAAGATATGCTAACAAAGAAAAGAGATTGAGAGTGTACCCTCAAAAAGGAATAGATAAAGCCCACGCATCTTCTCCTCGGTTTCCCAAGTTGCGTCTTCTTCGGCTTCACCCCATTGAACCTTCACCAACTTGACCTCTCGATTCCTTAGCTTCTTGGTCTCCGTCCCCAAGATACGAATCGGAGCTCTCCTCAAGGTAGCCTCTTTCTCCACTTCCACATCTTTCAGAACACTCGGCTCAACAACCTCTACTGATTCATGTAAACACTTCCGGAGATGCGAGACATGAAAAACATTGTGTACTCCGGCAAGCTTCTCGGGCAACTCCACTCTATAAGCCATCTGCCCGATCCTCTCTATAATAGGGAATGGTCCAACAAACCTCGGTGCCAACTTCCCAACGGCTCCAAATCGGACCACATTCCGCAAAGGAGAAACCTTCACGAAAACCATATCCCCAACATCAAACTCCAAATCAGTTCTTCGCTTATCAGCATAGGATTTCTGTCGGTCTTGGGCCGCTTTCATCCGTCTCCGAATCAACTCGATCTTCTCGGATGTATCTCTGATCATATCAGGCCCAAGTATAAGCTCATCTGTAGTCTCCCACCAACATGTAGGCGACTTGCACGGCCTCCCATATAAAGCTTCAAATGGTGCCATCCCTATGCTTGCCTAATAACTGTTATTATATGCAAACTCAACAAGAGGAAGATGGTCTTCCCAAGTACCACCAAAATCCAGAATACAAAGCCTCAACAGATCCTCGAGTACCCTATTCACCCTTTCGGTTTGACCGTCCGTCTGTGGGTGATAAGCAGTACTTAGATTCAACCTCGTGCCCATGGCTTCTTGCAAGCTATTCCAGAATTGACTTGTAAAGATTGGGTCACGGTCACTGACAATACTAGAAGGGACTCCATGAAGTCTCACAATCTCACGAAGATACACAGACGCTAGCCCAGATGCGGTCCTCTTGCTCTTCACCGGAATGAAATGAGCACTCTTCGTAAGTCTATCCACAATAACCCAAATGCTCGTATTCCCTTTCCTTGACCTTGGTAGCCCATCGATAAAATCCATGGAAATACTCTCCCACTTCCAAAGTGGAACGTCTAGAGGATGCAATAGCCCACCGGGCTTCTTCGACTCGGCCTTAACTTGCTGGCAAATGATACATCTAGAGACAAACTCTGCCACATCCTTCTTCATCCCAGGCCAAAAGAAAGTACGCTTCATATCTTTATACATCTTATCTCCGCCCGGATGTATAGTCAACTTAGAGCGATGCGATTCCTCAAGAACTTTTCTTACTAAATCTTCAACCATTGGAACACATAACCTTCCGTCTCTCCTCAGCCAACCCTTGTCATCAATAGAATATCGAGCGAGATGACTAGACGTCTCTCCTCGGATCAGCTTATCCATAATCTCAACTATCTGAGGGTCTTCTCTCTGCGAAGCCCCAACTTGATCAAGAAGGGTAGGTCTGAGTTCCAGAGATGCCAAAGAACCGGTCATCGACTCAGTCGCCAAAGAGAAATCAAAGGTTGCCACATACTCTAAATTCTTCATCTCAACGAATAGAGGACTCAGAGTCAACCTTCTTCTACTCAATGCATCTGCTACCACATTCCCCTTGCCAGGGGTATAGGCTATCTCAAAATCATAGGACGCCAAGAATTCCATCCATCTTTGTTGCCTCAGATTCAGATCCTTCTGAGAAAAGAGATACTTCAATGACTTGTGATCGGTATAAAGCTCAAATCTTTCTCCCAGAAGATAATGGCGCCAAGCCTCGAGTGCATATACTATTGCTGCCAACTCTAAGTCATGAGTGGGATAATTCTTCTCATGCACTTTGAGTTGTCTACCGCCAAAGCATATCACTCTTCCTTCTTGCATCAGAACAGCTCCTAACCCCGTGCCACATGCATCGGTTTATACTGTAAATAACTTCCCTCCATCGGGCAAAGCTAGAACAGGTGCTGATGTGAGAGCTCTCTTGAGCTTCTGAAAAGCAAGCTCGCATTCTATGCTCCAAGCAAAAACTAAATTCTTCTTCGTCAATGTAGTGAGAGGAGCGGAAATCTTCGCGAAGTCCTTGATGAACTTCCGGTAAAAACCCGCAAGACCTAGAAAACTTCTCACTTCGGTTGCATTCCATGGAGTCTTCCAATCCTGAACTGCAACTACCTTAGTGGGATCCACCGCTAAGCCTTGCTTAGATACTATATGCTCAAGGAATCTAACTTCCCTTCTCCAAAAGTGACACTTGGAGAACTTGGCCTTCAACTGATGCGCTCTAAGCGTATCCATCACCTCCATGAGATGCCTTGCGTGCTCTTCCTCATCCTTAGAGAAGAACAGAATATCATATACGAAGACCACGACAAACATGTTCAAGAACTCCCTGAACACCCTACTCATCAAGTCCACGAAATATGCGGGTGCATTAGTCAAGCCGAACGGCATGACAAGCCATTCGAAGAATCCATCTGGAGTTCTGAACGCAGTCTTGTCTATACTATCTTCAGCTACCCTGAGCTGATGGAATCCAGTAGCAAGATCAAGCTGAGAGAAAACAGAAGCACCGACAAGCTGGTCAAAGAGATCATCAATCCTCGGTAACGGGTGTCTGTTCTTCTTAGTCAGCTTATTCAACTCTCGATAGTCAACACATAGTCGGAGAGAACCATTTGCCTTGGTAGCAAATACCACAGGCGCTCCTCATTCAGATATACTTCGTCTAATGAAGTTCTTCTCAAGCAACTCTTTCACTTGCTTACTTAGCTCCCGCCTTTCACGCGGAGCCATGTGCCGAACGGGCAAAGAAACCGGCTTTGCATTATCCACCAGATAAATGCGGAAATCAATCTCTCGCTTAGGGGGCAACCCCCTAACTTCATCGAAAACATCCGGATACTCTCGAACCACTCTCACAGACTGAAGAGTTTCCATTGACGAGTCGAGTGATTCAAGATAGCACAACATGACGGGACCTCTCGGATCACAAGAAATTTCTAGAATGTTTCCGAGGCGAGTCACGAGCCTCACAACCCTATGCTCACAATCAAGAATGGCTCCATATCTGGAAAACCAATCCATGCCCAATATCAATCCGTATCCCCTAAAACCAAGAACATAAGCACTGCACAATAACTCTACACTCAGTATAGAGATCCTCAAATCCCCACATATCATAGACAAATGGGCGGAACCCCCAATAGGATTTGAGACACAGACGGGATCATCTACCAAGCTAGTACTAAGGTGCAAACTATCAACAAGATCAGATGAGATATAGCTATGCGATGCACCAGAATCAAACAAGGTACGAACTGGAAAATCAGAAATATATACAAGGCTCTCAACAGAAATACTACCTCGATCGGGAACTGGAGCGGTACTGAGAGCATGAACTTGCCCTCCTGAAGGTCCAGCACGCTGAGTCTGACCCTGGCCTTGCCCTTGCTTCCTCGGGCAATCCTTACTGAAATGTCCAGTCTCACCACAGAAATAGCATTCACCATTCTTCCTTTTTCTCTTCTTACAATCCTTAATAAGATGCCCAACTGAACCGCAATAATGGCACTTCCCCTTGTTGTTCTTGCCCTTGTTGTTATTGCCCTTGTTGTCTTGACTCTTGTTCTTGTTCTTGTTCTGATTGCCTTGACTGCTCTGACCACTTGGATTACCCTGATTTCCTTTCCACTGGGAATCGGTCTTCTTGGCTTGAGTATCATTCATCTTGACCTCTTTCTTGACATCTCCCTGAAGTAACGCCATATCAACCAAACTCTCAAACGTGGCCCCATGGGGAATATGTGACATAGCCAATCCCTGCAACGGCTCATTCAATCCTCTAGCAAAACGAAGAGCCTTCTTCTGAGGAGTATTCACCATATCCAAGCCAAAACGAGCTAACTGATTGAACTTGTTCACATACTCTTTGACAGACATATCTCCTTGTCTCAAAGTTATGAACCTCTCCAATTGCATATTCTCCTCAGTAGAAGATAGAAACTTAAGAACGAACCTTGCCCTGAAATCGGCCCAAGTCTCAACAGGCCTAGTACCATTGGTGACCTCCCACCAATAAGCGGCTCCATCCTTCATAAGCCAAACCGCCAACAAGATCTTCCTCTGATCGTCTAACCCAAAGATAGCAAACAAATCCTCGGTCTCTTTCAACCAATTTCTGGCCTCTACAAAAGTCTCAGTGCCTTGAAAGTTCTTGCCACCCATTGCTTTGAAATCTTTGCAAGTCTTTGCGAAGTCAACTTGAGGATGTTGAGGGGGAGGAGGAAGAGGAACCTCAGCGACAGGAGGAGTAGGAACATTAACTACTGGAGGAGGAGGAGGAGGGACATCTGCGGGGCCGGCTTCGGTCGCCCTAGCCTCCAAAAGTCTCCTATACCAAACAGGTACGTGCACTCCCTCCGGAATAGCAAAGTTATCGGCCATACTGAAAATGAAGAAAAAGACAGATTCAGAATGGAGAAAAACGAAGGAATTTTGCTAATGGCTTTTTGGGGAATAGCCTTTAAAATAAACTAGACTTTTCCTTGGAAAATACTTTATACTTGGTTTTGAAAATAGTTTTCCAAAAGTTTTCTAAAAACCTTTTTGTTCCTTCTCGTAAACCATATGCTCTGATACCAAATTGTAACACCCCACCTCCGCCAGGGTGTCTCTTGCAAGCACTCTGACTTTGGAGGGGCGTTTGAATCAGGTAAACATGCATAATGATATATAAAGGCAGAACAAGAACATATGTATATATATGTAAACAGAGTAAATAACATAGATAAAACAGCGGAAGATTTCAAACCATTTCAAAACAAGTCTGGTACAACATAATGTCAATTTTCCAAATACACAAGTCTAGATAAAAACAACATCAAACGAAAAAAACTGAAATACATAAGTACTATCCCCAAAATAAGTGATAACCATAGCTAGCTTCATGTCAAGACCGTACATGAGCTAAAATCCCACAAGCAAGCGATCAGAAATCCAGCTAAGCTCCAATATTCCCTCCCTGAGAACCTGGGGGGGGGGGGGGGGAACGGAAGAAAAGAGGCGAAAGAAAACAGGTCAGTCAAAAAGACTGAGTAAGCCCTACTACAATCAATGTAAACTGATAAAGTTAACTGGCATGAGAAGCAGGTATGATCATAAGGATAACAACATACTAGCATGGCGATTAACTAACAAGGCAGATAAAGGTGTCATCGCATAATCAGGATTAAGGTTTTTGCACCACAGGTGTACTAGCAAACTAACATGACTTGAATAAACAAGTATTGATCCCTTGGCCCAAGCTTTGGCCCAATAACATGAAATGACCCTAATACAAGGTCCAACCAAACGGTCTAGTCGATCGGCTCCCTAAGCCTAACTCGTCACGTGTTGGTGTCAATACGGCCCAAACATAATTGTAGTCGAACTGTGTCGGGTCCACCCTTCAGGTGTATCAAGCCCTAGGGTGTCAACCCCTGGACACCATGAACATGAGTGCACAGTCCCGATCTACTGGTACCCGTGCATGTTTTCTCCGGCTACGGACTATGTGCACGACCAGAGTCCGCCCGGAACTACACCGGCGTACCACCCTGCCGTCGCTTTTGGTCGCTTACCTCCAGCCCAGTAATCGTGCCCCCTCCCTAGCCTAGTCCCTAGGGCCTTAATGATAAAACTTAGGATTACTGCTGGAGTGGGCCCCCATTGCTAGGATTTTTCTAGTGGGTTAAGTACGGTTTAACCCTCTTGCTAATCATGGATTAACTTGGTTAAGTGTAACAATGAGTTCACGACTTAACCCCGATTAATCTACCAAGCCCAAATTGGTTAAGTATTAAGTGGACCATGACTTAACCCTAATCATGAGGCATTAATTAATTTAATGTGCCTTAACCTCTCACATTAGACCTTGTTGTGGTTACTAGTTAAGCCGGGCGGTTCTGGGTAGCTTTACACCACAACTTGGTCTAACCTCGGGTTCAAGGTACAACATGGCCAACTTCTCACATTGGGTCCTATTGTTTGTAGCAACTAGTTAAGCCGGTCGGTTCCGGGTAGGTTTACGCTACAAACTCAACCCAACCTCGAGTTGGTCACACTTATATTTTCTAAGTGTCATGTCCATCGTGTTTCCAAAACACATTACAAGTTTTCAAGCAATTGGGTAGACCTAACTTAATAGGTAAATTCCCAATGGGTAGACCTAACTTAATAGGTAAATTCCCAAGCTTATGTTTTTATGTCTTTTAAGTTTACCCAACCCCAAACGCAATCCCATCGCTTGCATATCGCAATAGCGTATAAAGGATAGAAAGAGGGAACTTGACATAATCATGACATAAAGGTGTTGAAGCCACAAGTTCAACATGGTGGCATATGAAATGTACATGTGTTCATATACTTGCATATTGCATTTTAGGCCTCAAAAGCATGCATAAAACCAAACTTAGCATATTGGTGATACATGGTGCTAAATGACATGTAGAAATGGCCATAAGTTCGCATTTAGCCTCACATGCAAGTTATCATAAGAGATATGATAACTTACATGTTGCCAAAATGCAACCTTTAGCATAAAGCTTGAAGCTTTATGCTCATAAACCCAAGATAAGCTTGCATAACATGATATCATGAACAAAAGGATCAACCCAAACTTGCATAACATAACTTGCATATCATATGACAAACTTGCATATCAAACTTGCATAACATACTTGCATATCATATGACAAACTTGCATATCAAACTTGCATAACATACTTGCATATCATATGACAAACTTGCATATCAAACTTGCATAACATACTTGCATATCATATGACAAACTTGCATATCAAACTTGCATAACATACTTGCATATCATATGACAAACTTGCATATCAAACTTGCATAACATAGCTTGATGAACTTGCTTAACACATCAAAGTAAACATGCATATCATGGCAAACTTTCATATCATACATTTAACTTTAGAGTTTAAGTATGAAAGTAGAATAGGGCTTACAATGCTTAAGAAGTCACAAAAATATGACAAAGCCCTTATGAAATCAATCAAACCCAAAATGCAAGCTCTAACATAAAAACCCTTGAGCCAAAATGATCAAAACTCTTTCTTTATGATGCAAATATAGAAACTTGATTTGAATGCAAGCTAATGATGCTCATACAAGTTTGAAAACACTTGTATGCATGGAAAATCACTTAGAAATTTATTTAGGAAATTTATGAAGAGAGTGGAGGCCATGAGAGGATTAATTTTGCCATAGTTTAGTTGTATGAATGAATAATGCTGATTTAGGGTAGGTTAGGGTCTTATTTATAGATTAGGCAAGTGTTTTAGGCCATAGGATTAAACCCTAGTTCCAATCTCAGCCCTCAAAACCGAATCTGGCCCCCAAGCTCAACACAATCTCTAAATGGTGCACCAAGCTAAACAGCCCGGCTGGACCAAGTCGACAGCCAAGTCGACAGGGTTGTCGACTTGGGTCCAACCAAGTCGACTCCCAAGTCGACAGGGCTGTCGACTTGGGTATTCTGGCGGGATTTTTCCCGCCTGGCCCAATTGCCCCAATTCTCCAAATTCAAACTTGAATTTGAAATCTGCTTTTACTTTGAAATTTTCTGAAAACTTCGTTGGGCCTTAATCGGGTCATACGGACTCCGATTTTCGAAAACTCGGACTCTATTTCGCGTATTTTTCCGAGACGAACGCAATGGCATAGCCCATTTCCCTTGATTAAGAATTTAGAATTAAATTCTTCCTCGATTTACGTTATTACAGGTTATTGAAAATACGGGTTGTTACAATCGCTATGGAAATCGTTATTAAATTATAGGCCTTTAAAATAGCCATTTTTCAAATGGTTTATGTTTTCGATGAAATCAGTTTTATTGGAACTGTATCGTTAAACTATTGTAATAAAATCAAATTGCGTGGCAAATCGATGTCTTATGTGACCACGGTAGCCGTAAACGCCCGTTCATTTTATATAGCGCGTAATTAAATTAATTAAATTCAATAAAGAGATATTTGAGTGTAACTTGAGAAGATTATCAAATTAATTCAAGAAACCAATTCCGTTGAGTTCGTATTGTCGATTAGAGTCAGGATTGGTATATAGTTTGTTATTTTTGAAGACTGGGTAATTTGTTGCCAAAAATGGCATTGCGGTGCATGTAAAAATAGCCTACTGGGAAAACAGTCTCAGAATGCGACGAAACTGGTGCCGTTGGGTTCGTATTAATTAATTATTGTAGGATTTAAAAGTTTCAAGTTGATTGGATTTATTTAGTGATCGTGGAAAATTTAAACGCGTGTTTTTCGCTGGTTTTATAGAGGAATTTTTTTCAGACGATGTCAAAATTCGACGAAACCTGTCCCATTGGGTCCGGAATATTTTTCTATGCTAGGATTAGCATTTTTATCAGAAAACAGAAGTCGTTTGTAGCTATTTTTATGTGATACTTTGTCCTTAGGTTTCGTTTGCTAAATTAATATATTTATTTTTTTACACCCTACATAAACATGAAACATTCCAGTTACCCTAACCATTTCTCTACGTCAAACCTATTTTTGTGGTCAACACCAAGTTCCGCCGTGACCCTCCTATATAATGAATGAACTGAAATCAATCCCACTTCTTTCCTTTAAATCAGTCGATCTGTTCATTGATCAAAACCTCGTTCAACATCAACTTTGTTATCTCATCGAGCCCGACAATTTGAACGGTGATGATTGGATTTTATACGTCGTAATGGCTGTGATTGAGCTCGGATTTGATGTTCAGTTCAGAGGAGTTTGGGAAAGACATGGTGATCATGGGGGAATCGGGTCTGAAGGGGACGAAGTGATGTGGTTAGGATCCTGTTGCAGTGCCTCTCGATCAGTCTCCAGTTGTCAGGGTAGCGCGCCGATGGTTGATGAAGGTATCAGATGAATAAACGAAGATGAAGGCTGATAATTTGGATTAAGGACGGGAAGCATGCGGTGATGATTCTCTGTTCGCATGGGTTATAAGTTTTGGATGGAGCAAACAAAACATGAGGAGCAGGAGTCTGAGAAACAACGTTAAGGCGTAGAGGAACTGGTCACGTGAAAACCGAAGAAGTAGGAAGGCTCGGGCCAGATTTGTTTTATAACAGAACGGTCAGCTTGGGGGTAAACTCATGTTTAATTAACATGAATAGCTGCTAACCATTTCAATTAAGAGAACAAAGCTAATTAATTATTTTGTTAAATACTGGTCAGACCTGTTGTATGATGAAGACAGTAGGGAAACAATTTGGGGTTGAAGTGCAGAAGCAAAGAAAAACCATCGGACCATACTTATTCAAAGTAATCAGCAGTATAAATTCATCGATGCCAATAATTGAGTCTAATTAAATATAGTTAGGAAGATTGTCCACGAAATTTTAGAACATAAGTGTGTTAGTTAATTTAATTAAAAATATGGTTAAGATATTATAATTTAATTAAATCATGTTAACTTATACCGTGAATAACTTTTTATTGGTTTTTCAGAAATGAACAAAATAAGCTACACCAGAATCGTATAAAATAGCAGAACAATCTGGAACAGAAATGGATGGAATGGAAATAAACTTGGATTTTTAGTTGAATTAAACACTCGTTTAATTTAATTAAACCAACCGTTTAAGCTAAGCACGGGTATCAAATCAAAGTGAGTTAAACTCACTCAGTTCTTCCCATTTATATTTTATATAAATTAGGTTTATATTTGTGTGCTTTGATTGCTAATGGTTGACTGTTTGCTAGTTATATATTTATTTGTTGATTTAACTAATGAAATTAAACCGTCGTTTAATTTCCGTGAAATACCAAATCGTTATTCTAACGATTGGATCCAATAAAGGTAACTTAACTTGTTGGTCACGTTTATAAAATAAACGTGTTTAAATTGGTTGAATTGTTTGAATTGCTTGTGGTTGGGATTAAATGGTTGTTATTTATTATTATCAGTTAAATGAAACTGAATGATCTGATTTGAGATAACCTGCAGTGACCCGTATTTTTCTGCTAATTTATTTGGATTATTTAAATTATTTAAAATATTGGTTTGGGTTTAAATAATCGAATTTAACAATTTTATTTTGAACAAATTATTTAAATAAATAATAAAATAATATTTTAATTTCCAAAAATATTTGGAAAATGTGGAATTTGTAGTATAATGTGTCCCGGCAATTTAAAGTGAGTTACATTGTCTATAGTGAAATTATATCGATGATTTCAATTTTAGACAATGAGGAAATATATATAGTTTATAATTTAAATATAAATAGAGCTGCAGCGGCGCGGCAGTTTGCGATTTGGCGTTTCGAACTATAACTGGCTGTATAGGGCCCAAAATAAGTCAGATTTTCTCGAAACAAGAAACGTCGGAATCTGTTGGATAATATCTTTCTAATGAAAGAGAAAAATCGAGTTTTCGTGTTATAGATTTTGTTTTATGTCCGAATCAAATTTTGAAAAGGTTGTTGTGGAATTTCCTTATATATTATATCGTTATTTATATTAAATAAAGGGGTTTTTAAATTTTTATAATATCAATTTAGCTTCAAATTCAACCTGGGATATTTTATCATAGTAATTTACGATATTCCGGTCGTGTATGGCCAATTTCAATATTTTAATAATATTGGATTGAGGTATTTTACAATTGGTTTATTTTATTTGAATTGGCCAGTTATAAAAGGGCCTTTATTCAAACGTCCTCAGTTTTCGACGAAATAAATTTTATTGGGATCGCAATAGTAAAATAATGCTAGATTTGAAGTGGCGCGTCAAACGGTGTTAATTTGTGAGCGTGGCAAAATAAAATGTAAACAAAAACGACCATTTGAACGTGAACGAGGGCCATACGAACAAACAGACTCAGAATTCGACAAAACAAGTTCCACTAGGACCGTATCGTCAAATTATACTATGTCGTTCATTCGCATCTCGAACGGGGTTTGTACGTAAGCGCAGGAGCGAATAAACGACATTCGAAAACACGATAGAGACGAAATAAAAATCGTTAGTCAACATCGTTCGTCAAATCAACATAAATAATATTATTTCCCTTATATATATATACACCCAATTCTCAACCAAACCATTCTCAACAGTTCCACCATTCATCGTTTTTGCAGAAAAGCCCCTAATCGGTTTTAATTTATTTCTTCAATTTGGTAAAAAATTCAAGGGGGGTTCCAAAGGGAAAAGGGTAGATAGGGACGATACCTAGCTACTATAAAAAGTTGTGATGGAATGGTGGTCTTATGTGGCCGAAAATCGCGAGGAACGGTGAAAATCTGTTTTCGTTTTTCACTGTATTGTGGCCATTTGGGTTGATTTCAGAGGACGAGACCAGTTGGAGGTGGAAGAGGCGAGGTAGGGCTTCCATTTGGCACTGGTCTGAGGGTCTGAATTGGTGTGTGGTGGCCGTGGGAGGTAGATGATCGGAGCACTTCGTTTTGGGTGGTTTTCAAAAAATAGTGGTCGGTTTTGATGGATTTTCCGGCGATGTGGTTGTCGACGGGGTGTCGGGTCTGAGGGTATCTGGTCAGGGGAAGTCAGACGCGGCGAGAGGTGGTGGTCCGGCGGTCCAATTTGATCTGTGACGGCGGAATGATCGAGATGAACGAGATTGTTTTTTTTTTGCAAATTGAGGCGAAGGAGACGGATCTGGGGGGCAACGCTGGTTACGTGGGTGCTGGACGGAGTGGAGGATCCAAGGGTGGGGTCAGGCCGAGGTCCGGTGGTGCATGGCGACGGTGATGGGTGGTTTGTGGTTCCGTGTGTTCCAAAGTCAAAGGAGGAGAAGAAAGGTATCGGCTTCAGGAAAATACAAAGGGGAAAGACACGTTCTTTTGTTTCTCCAAGGATGACGTGGCGGGTTCTAAACGTTAAAAGGTAATTAGTTAAGTTTAATAAATTAATTAATATAATTTAGTTAGTTTATAATCGTATAAATATACCAAACTTTGAACAAGCATATCTCGTTCGTTCTTTAACGAAATTTAATGAAACTGGATCCGCTGGGATCGCAGGGACGAGGCCTAGGTGATGGCACTGACTAGGCGCTAATATGACGTTGTTTAAATTTTACTTAATTTTGAACGTCCGTTTAAGATTAAAAGAAAAAACGCGTCAACCGTCAACCGTATAAATCTGGTGAGTTAATTCTCACACCCTCTGGAATCCTGTGATGTGGTAAATTCATAGAAAAATATAATTAGCCATCAACAGTAGAAATTGGTTGATTTGCTGCTGTGGAGTTGTTGGTTTTTTGATTGATTATTGTTATTTAGAACCTATCAGTTTTAAATAGTAGATGTTAAAATTTAATTCGTATAACTATTATCTGTGATGCAGATAAGGACAGGTTGGAGGGATCCAATCGGATTCCTCAAATAAACTGTATTTTTGTTTGTTGTGCATATATATTAATTGTTCAACTCGACTGACACCAAAACCTGTTTAAATGTGATGGTTGAATAGATCTTCATCATTGTTGTGACCGAAGTCAATTTACAGTGTTGATCTGGTCATTGGCAGAAAATGGCCTGAAATATGTTGTTGTAAGTGTCGTCTACCGTCAAGTGGATCGACGTTGTTTCAAAGTTATAAATTTATTTATAACTGAATTAAAGTTTTTAAATTATTTTGTATGAGGTTTTAAGTTGGAAATTTACAAATAAATATATTAAACCAAGTTATAAAGGAAATTAGTTAATTGGTTTAGATTAGTTTGAAAAGCATAAACTAAGAATTTCCTACGGTTTGGTAAAAAGAAATAATTGTTTTTTTTAAAACAATTAAATGGAGTTTTTAATTTTATTTATGAAGTTATTTAATAAATTTTAAAAGGGGAAATGACAATTAATGCAGTTAAAGGTTAACTGAGATGTACGATCAGTAAATTCAACTGTTTTTAATTGAAGGTGGTAATTGGATTAAATAGGTTTGAAATTTCTGAAGTATTTGTTAAATGTCAGGTTAAATATTAGCTAAGTGTCGATCAACTTTATTTGATAAGTGATTATCGAGTTGGTTGGTGTTAATATAGTTATTTAATAAGCTTTTAAAAACGATAATTATACTATACTAAATTAATAGCCAAGTTAACTGTTTTTATTGTTAATATTCAAAGTTAATTATTATTTTAATTAATAAGGATTAAAATGATGGGTTTTAATTGGAGTTCATTGAAGTGATTAGATGGCGTTAAGGTTGGGTCAAAAGGTGGTAGGCAGATTTAAGTTGTAAATCCAAGGTAAGGTTTTGTTTTAAGGATACTTGAGTAAATGGAAGCGAATTATTAAATGTGGGTTTTTATTTAAATCCAAAGGTTATAAGAGGAAAAGGGTTTTAAAGTTAAAAGGTGTATTCTTAATAAAGACTTACTTAATTAAAGGAATTAAGTAAAAGGATTTTGAGCAAAGATTTCAAATATAAGGAACGGTTTTATAACACCTGATTTGAAATCAGAGGAAAAATGAGATTTTGATGTTAGTAGTTAAACTAATATTATTCTGAGGTTAGAACGGGTCGATCAAGGTCTGAGAGGTAATGTAACGAACTGGGATTTTCGACTCCGAAAATCGACACAAAACCCAGCGTCGACTGTTCAGACATCGAAAATACCAGGTCATTAATAGAAAGAAATAGGAGGATGAGATAGGAAAGATAGAACTAATAGAATAGAAGAAGAAGAAGAACACAACTGAGCAGAATCAGAGTAAACACGAATCTCACAGCGGAACGAATAAAATATATTATATAACATAACTTTGAAATACAAATCTGTTTTGTGTATACATACCATATCAGAGGATAACATAACATTTGATATGTCACAGCGGAAATAACTCTACATAACTAATGGTGAAATCCTCCTGCTTTGAGCTCCTCCAAGTGAATCTGTAAAATCCTGAAACACTTGACTGCCTGTACAAATTTGGGCACCCAAGAGTTTAGGGAAAACAAACAAAATAAACTCTGTGTTAGTCATGAGACTGGTGTGAGTAAATTCCAACCATGCGGTTTAACTTAGAAAATCCTTTTTTGAGAAAAGGATAATAGTAAGACCAATCCACACATAAACATGGACGGTTTTTACCTTACTATAACCCAAAATATTTTGATATCAAAATCCAATGATATTATAATAATGTCTAATCAAATAAATAACCAAATAGTAGAACGCTTGCATCTCACGCTCAACATACATAGTATAAAATCATAAACCGCAGGGCGCTTATTGGAGACAGGATTCCAACTATGATAAGGTATGGGACCACCTGCTGATAGTGTATCTCTAGAGGCGAATACACTGGGCAGAATCATAGTAAACACGAATCTCACAGCGGAAAGAATAAAATATATTATATAACATAACTTTGAAATACAAATCTGTTTTGTATATACATACCATATCAGAGGATAACATAACATTTGATATGTCACAGCGGAAATAACTCTACATAACTAATGGTGAAAGCCTCCTGCTTTGAGCTCCTCCAAGTGAATCTGTAAAATCATGAAACACTTCACTGCCCGTAGAAATTTGGGCACCCAAGAGTTTAGGGAAAACAAACAAAATAAACTCTGGGTCAGTCACGGGACTGGTGTGAGTAAATTCCAACCATGCGGTTTAACTTAGAAAATCCTTTTTTGAAAAAAAGGATAAAAGTAAGACCAACCCACACATAAACATGGACGGTTTTTACCTTACTATAACCCAAAATATTTTGATATCAAAATCCAATGATATTATAATAATGTCTAATCAAATAAATAACCAAATAGTAGAACGCTTGCATCTCACGCTCTATATACATAATATAAAATCATAAACCGCAGGGCGCTTATTGGAGATTGGATTCCAACTATGACAAGGTACGGGACCACCTGCCGATAGTGTATCTCTAGAGGCGAATACACTAGGTTCAACAAGAACGTCTTGCAACCCGGCCCACACATGACCGACCACTCATTTCGCTTGAGTGTATCGAATGTATATCACCAACAGTTGGGCTCAAACCGCCGTTTCCCGAAAAGGGACAACATCGATATAGATTAAAGAAGTAAAAGGATTTTCTCTAGATAGGTGATTATACACCCTAATGGGAGCGACCCACATAGCCATGCTGCCTGCCCGATTTTTGTCATTTCCCAGTTGTGAGGCTGGAGGCTACGTCTAACTTTTTGAACATCTGGCCACCATACACTTTGATTGCCACATCGTCAAACCCATCAAATCACTAGTTGATATTCCCAAAAATATTACGGGTATAAAAGCTAAGAGAAACGAATTTCTCTGCCACCAGACGTAATACCGTGAAAAGATCGTCTTATGTGACCGTTAGGAATACCCTGTCATACATTCGTCCATATAAGTTGTCCTGGGACTGGACAAACATAACAGCTCTTGCATTTCACTCTGTCTTCGATTATCGTCGGTATAATTTAATTCGCAACGTCCATTCCTATACGGAGTAGTTTTCGGATATTAAATCCAACCGGTCTCTCCGTATTGACAACGATGGTCACAACACTTCGATAGTCGGTTATTTAACTATCAAAGTAAAAACAACATCCATTCTAATGTATAACTAAACATCATACAATCACGCTTAAGTTTGGTCAACAGCGCTAATTTATCGTTATTGTTTAAAACTTATCATACGCTGTAATATTCCCCTTTATAACTAATCTCGACATCTCTTTCCGTTACAAAAATCTTGACATCTCTTTCCATTACAAAAATCTTGCAATCTCTTTCCGTTCCAAAAGTCATGACATCTCTTTCTATTACAAAAATCTTAACATCTCTTTCCGTTACAAAAATCTTGACACCTCTTTCTGTTACAAAAATCTTAACATCTCTTTCCGTTACAAAAATCTTGACACAATTCCATTTATAACTTTTTCAATCAAAACACATTTACGTTCTATCTTTAGTCGTTTTACTTTTTACTTGAATTGTTATACTTAATTCAAGTAACATACCGTTACAACCCCATGCCATCTTAAATTAAATCCATTTAAGAAACAATTTTTTTAAAAATTAAATAATAATTATTCATTACCGAAGTAAAACAATTTATTTATTAATTATCCAAAAAGATTTGCTCATGGGATAATTTACAACTTTTATTTCCTTATAACCTTATATAGAATGTCTTAAACAATTGTTCATATTCACTTTATAAAAGTAACTACAAAGCGTTAATTTATAATAGAACTTCTATTATAATTATAAAACTTTGCTTCAATTATAAAAATATAATTTTTATAAATTTAACCTCGTTGATTCGTCTGATGACAATTCAACGTCTTAACCAAAAAGATGAATTTACGGTCGTCTGCTGCCATTTTCTTAACCGATACCGTCTATTGATTAAATCAAAATCATTGTTGAATTTCCATTCAACATCAATATCACACAAGGTTTCAATGTCATTTGGGTTCAAACAATGCATATATAAAACAAACGGTACATATAAATATTGAGGAATCCGGTTGGGTTCCTCCAACCGGTTTCCTGCATTCACCGAAGTTAGTCAAATCATTTAACACTGATTAATCCCTCCTAGGGAATATTATAATCAACAGAATTGGTGTCTAACTACTGATGTATGTATATCGCAACAATGTATATAATTCAACCAATTTAACTGTAATTTATCTAAGCGGCCATCACACAATATTCAACCAATATTAAAATAAAAATATTTTAAAATAAAACAGGGTGAGTGAATTTACTCACCTTGGCGCGTTAACCATTAAATAATGATTTGCGTCAGTCGATTAAACCAAGCATTCAATTTTTCCATAAATCGTAACAATCTCCCATTCTCTTCAATGCATGCAGTATCTCGCCCGCGTCTTGAAGCAAACAAGTTGCTTCAACATTTTCCCTGGCTCTCCATCTCACATGTACAGTCTTACTTGTACAGGAACCACCTAACATATTTTCGTCGAACTCAAAAGTAAAAAGCCGACCCCTCTGTACAACACTTCGCACAGTTTACCACGTCCATGGCATACTCACGTGAATCTGGAACTGTTTATTATTGTATATTTGTAGCAGCACCTACTGGTTTGTTCAACGCTAACACACCCCGTCAGCATCCTGTTCATTTCCTCACTCTGTGCCCACCCTTTTTCCATTTCACTGCATGTACTCGGCTCGAACCCATGAAACTTACCTAATGTATAATTTATGAATTCACATTACTTCATTTTATGCACAAGTTAAAGACATATCTTCACCAAAATCTAATCATGCAACCGCATGTATATATTATCTCACGCACATCATGGTTCCTTCACTCGTGTTCTATAGTCTCTCACAGTCCAACTTATACCTTCTGTTCCCGGTGCTACACCGGTTTCCATCCACTTTCGAGCTCGACAATTTCATCACCGCTTCAACAGTAATCCTCCTTTTCCAGTTTTCACGCTAGCCTACTTCTTTACACCACCCGCTCTTCATCCGCTCAAGGCAATTCACGTACTGATAACACACCAAGCTCCCCAGTTTTAACTTCCATGTTTCCTATGTATTTTAGTTTTAACGCAGGGACATAATCAACTCAGTACAACATGTTCGGAATACATATATACTCGCATTAATATCTCAATTAATATTAGTTTTTAGATTAGTGAAAAGAATTTTACTCGTTGTTTTCTACTCTTCACTGCTCTGTACCATTTCCTTAATTTCAATATCTGTTAATTGCTATCCCATACCATTTTCAGATCCCTTTTACCATGACTAAACAACTAATTAAATACATTAAGGCATATATATTTGCATCCCAAATCGGTAATGGTATTGAAATAAAAAGAGAGTTTACTCACAGATTTCGGATCTACTTCCCTTTTTCCTTCTTTACAAACAAGACTGCCACTGTGCCTCCGACAATCAACAACACCCGCCTCTTGCCTTGCAAACGTCAACAGCCTTACGCCCGTACCCATGAAGTTCGAACCCTACTCAACACAAACCGCTCCACTTCAAATATCAGCTAACCGCACCCTTTTCACCTCATGTTCTCACTGCTACCTTGAGTCCAACCGTGCCCCATCTCCACCCCTCCAGAGTTACACAGTTCCACTAAGAATTCGCTTTCCATATACCAACCATCTTCTTTTCGTGCACTGATTGGTTTGAAGGGATTCATGTGTGTATATGTTGGGAAGAAATATGGCAACAGTTTATTATTTATTTCTTTCCGCCATTTGAAACTTTAGCTGGATCAGTTCTGTCTACAGCGAAATGCCTACTCTCGTGTATTTATAATATTAAGCTCCTTGGTGGCTAAGGAAATGGGTATAGTAGGACATAGATTAGGCTAGTAGCATTTGCAATTCTTTTAGCATGAAGCTTCTCCTTGCTTCATTTCCTAGGGCACATAGGTCTGTTTGGCTAAGACTTCATTGTGTTTCCCATCACTAGTCTGCCTATTTTAGTATGAGCTTGAATGGATGTATCAATGACTTGGTAGTTTAGATTAGGTTGGTTTTAATACCCACAATATAGGGTGACGGGTTCAGACGTGGTCATCACGTTTTTATTTTCTTCATTAATTCTGATAAGGACTTGAAAGGGATAGTGTATGGTATGCGTCAAACTCAGTATGGCTTCAGCAGGAAGAAAATTGTCTACTCTCGAGTTTGATTTTATTTTATATACGTAGGCACCGCAAAATGAATAGGGTAAGGTTGGTTTGACATTTTGATAAGGATGGCTTTGATTTTAAAATACATTACAGTATGGTCTGGCATGTATTGATTTGAAAATTCCATGATATAGGCTTATGGGAGAATCCCATATGAAGACTTTCAGACGTAACCTCATATAAAGACTTTCGGCCTGTAGGGGACTTGCCATGAAATTTATGCATGATTTTAGTAAATGCTAAGATATATATTGAGTTTAAGAAGGCCTCGAGAATACACCAAAATTGCATGTATATGTTTTTTTAAAATAAAAGTTTAACGGTACCCGCTACATAAAATTTCATTCATTTTACGGACTGCCACAGACAGAAATAACAATATGATCATGATGAGCATGGTGCCACGATCCCAAAAATATAATAATATAGGTTGTTTATCTGATTTTATGAGACCCCAAAATATTGGTATAGGGTGCAAAATACTCCAAATAAAAAGTTGCGTATTTAATTAATTAAAAATTACATTAAAATTCTAAAAATAAATTATCACTACATCTCAAAAGAACCTTGTCTAAATTCGAAACCAATATCTAGTTATATCAAATAAACCGTTACGGTCGATATACGATTTCATAGCGACTTTCCGAATATTTGATTTGGACGTAACTCACAATCTGTAATACGAAATCTTGGTTTTTCACTTCTGTTAGAAAAATACAGTCCAATGGATTCGAAAGTTTCTTGTTTCAAAGAAATCCGACTTATAACGGGTCCTGTACACTCAGTTGAAGTTCAGAACGTTAAATTACGAACTGCAGCGTCGTTATGAGCTCGATTATATTTAATATATATTTTTATACGTTCAACTTCGTTTTAATCGATATATAAATCCGCTTATATTACGAATTCAATATTTAAACTGATTTAAATATTTAAATACAAACTGATAAAAATGCGGGATGTTACATTCCTTCCCCCTTAAAATAATTTCGTCCTCGAATTTGCTAAGATGGGGAAAATGCTACAATTCTGTTGTAAACAGATTAAAATCTTTTTGGTTTACCTCATAGTTTCAGTTTCAACTGAACTGATCAAAATATTAATTCCCTTCTTTGTAACGAAAATTTTCAAAATTCTGAAAATTTTCTAACATTTTAATTTTCAGAGAATTTCGTCAACCTCTCCGCTGCACGGTTCATTCGGTACTACTACAACACGCCACTCTGGGCCTTCTCCCTTTATTGGGCATCCAACTTTCTCGCTTCCATTTGTAATCCATTAGCATACCCAAATGCATCTCCAACTGATCTCCAGTCAGTTTATTCTCAATCAATAATTCTCTTACATCCCAACTCAAATTTCTTTTTCAAACTCCAGTTCAATTCCAATTCCAAATAATCAAATTTCCCAACCAAGTTCGGTTCCATTCCCAATCTCAATTCACCACTCAACTACTTTGCCAAGTCAAATCCTTATTCCAGTACGATTTCCACTTACTTGGCTTTAATTCAACTCAAATTTTATTTGACTTATTTAAATCCTCTGTTTATTTACTTCATAAGTAAATTTTAAATTTCAGAATTCAAATCCTTGGGAATTTTTTTTTCAAATCAGTTTGAAATCATATATTTATTCAAAACATTTTAAATTTCTAACATCTTGTTCTCTCACAATTATTCAAAACAAAATCTTTGGTAGTAATTCGTCACTTAGCAGCTCGAAAATGAACAACGATGATGTCGCGATCATCATCGGAATTATTTTCCAGCCATCAAAGTGAGTTCAATACTATATCACTTTCAAAGCCCATTTTCAACACTTTAGTTTGAAATTACATCAATTTTTTTTTTCAAATGCTTGGAAAATATTTCAGAATTCACCCAGGATCTTGAAATTACATATATTTAATTCAAATTCAAATTCAATTTCAACGCCTTTCCAAGTTTCTGGAGTTTTATTTCGATTCAGGTTTTAAATGCAGATTTAGTTCATCTGAATTTGCATATTATACTTATGTAAATTTCGATTGGTTATTTTCATAACCAACTCAAGTATGATCTTATTCGATTATAATAATGGCCACACATCCAATATATTGTAATAATATCAAGATATATACTTATTTTTATATCAAAATACATTTTGGGTAAAATTATTTCATTTACCCTCTTTCGAAACAATACCATATCGAATTACTCTGTTCAAGAGTTTAGAAACACCTATCGATACAGTTTGCAATCCAGTATCGACCAGAATTCATAAACAGCTCGCCAAAACCAATCAACATAATACAAAATAGTTTTTATACTAATTTACAAATACGTGCTCATATATATACATTCATACTCAATCTAGGGTATTACTAACCCTATCTCTATTGAATCACACCACAGAGCCAAGGTAATAACTTAACCTTCAGCTCTGATACCAACTATAAAGACCCAGGGTTTTTAACTCCGAAAATCAACACAAAACTGCCATGTTGACTATTCAGACATCAAAAATACCTGATGATTAATAGAAAGAAGTTAAAGGGTGAGAATAGATAAGATAGAAAATTAGAATAGAAGAAGAAGAAGAAGAGGATTACCACAGAACAGAATCAGAGTAAACACGAATCTCACAGCGGAACGAATTAAATATATTTTATAACATAACTTTGAAATACAAATCTATTTTGTATATACATACCATATCAGAGGATAACATAACATTTGATATGTCACAGCGGAAATAACTCTACATAACTAATGGTGAAAGCCTCCTGCTTTGAGCTCCTCCAAATGAATCTGTAAAATCCTGAAACACTTCACTGCCCGTACAAATTTGGGCACCTAAGAGTTTAGGGAAAACAAACAAAATAAACTCTGGGTCAGCCATGGAACTGGTGAGAGTAAATTCCAACCATGCGGTTTAACTTAGAAAATCCTTTTTTGAAAAAAGGATAATAGTAAGACAAACCCACACATAAACATGGACAGTTTTTACCTTACGATAACCCAAAATATTTTGATATCAAAATCCAATGATATTATAATAATGTCTAATCAAATAAATAACCAAATATCAGAACGCTTGCATCTCACCCTCTACATATATTGTATAATATCATAAACCGCAGGGCGCTTATTGGAGATTGGATTCCAACTATGACAAGGTATGGGACCACCTGCCGATAGTGTATCTCTAGAGGCGAATACACTGGGTTCAACAAGAACGTCTTGCAACCCGGCCCACACATGACCGACCACTCATTTCGCTTGAGTGTATTGAATGTATATCACCAACGGTTAGGCTCAAACCACCGTTTCCCGAAAAGGGACAACATCGATATAGATTAAAGAAGTAAAAGGATTTTCTCTTGATAGGTGATTATACACCCTAATGGGAGCGACCCACATAGCCATGCTGCCTGCCCGATTTTTGTCATTTCCCGGTTGTGAGCCTGGAGGCTACATCTAACTTTTTGAACATCTGACCACCATACACTTTGAATGCCACATCGTCAAACCCATCAAATCACTAGTTGATATTCCCAAAAATATTACGGGTATAAAAGCTAAGAGAAACGAATTTCTCCGCCACTAGATGTAATACATTGAAAAGATTGTCTTATGTGACCGTTAGGAATACCCTGTCAGACGTTCGTCCATACAAGTTGTCCTAGGACTGGACAAACATAACAACTCTTGCATTTCACTCTTTCTTCGATTATCGTCAGTATAATTTAATTTGCAACGTCTATTCCTATACGGAGTAGTTTTCGGATATTAAATCCAATCGGTCTCTCCGTATTGACAACGATGGTCAAAACACTTCGATAGTCGGTTATTTAACTATCAAAGTAAAAACAACATCCATTCTAATGTATAACTAAACATCCTACAATCACGCTTAAGTTTGGTCAACAACGCTAATTTATCGTTATTGTTTAAAACTTATCATATGCTGTAACATTCCCCTTTATAACTAATCTCGACATCTCTTTCTGTTACAAAAATCTTGACATCTCTTTCCATTACAAAAATCTTGCCATCTCTTTCCGTTACAAAAATCTTGACATCTCTTTCTGTTACAAAAAGCTTAACATCTCTTTCCGTTACAAAAATCTTAACAGCTCTTTCTGTTACAAAAATCTTAACATTCTTTCCATTACAAAAATCTTGACACAATTCCATTTATAACTTTTTTAATCAAAACACATTTACGTTCTATCTTTAGTCGTTTTACTTTTTACTTGAATTGTTATACTTAATTCAAGTAACATACCGTTACAACCCCATGCCATCTTAAATGTAATCCATTTAAGAAACAATTTCTTTAAAAATTAAATAATAATTATTCATTACCGAAGTAAAACAATTTATTTATTAATTATCTAATAAGATATGCTCATAGGATAATTTACAACTTTTATTTCCTTATAACCTTATATAGAATGTCTTAAACAATTGTTCATATTCACTTTATAAAAGTAACTACAAAGCGTTAATTTATAATAGAACTTCTATTATAATTTTAAAACTTTGCCACAATTATATAAATATAATTTTTATAAATTTAACCTCGTTGATTCGTTTGATGACAATTCAACATCTTAACCAAAAAGATGAATTTATGGTCGTCTGCTGCCATTTTCTTAACCGATATCGTCTATTGATTAAATCAAAATCATTGTTGAATTTCCATTCAACATCAATATCACACAGGGTTTAAATGTCATTTGGGTTCAAACAGTGCATATATAAAACAAACGGTACATATAAATATTGAGGAATCCGGTTGGGTTCCTCCAACCGGTTTCCTGCATTCACCGATGTTTGTCAAATCATTTAACACTGACTAATCCCTACTAGGGAATATTATAATCAACAGAATTGGTGTCTAACTACTGATGTATGTATATTGCAACAATGTATATAATTCAACCAATTTAACTATAATTTATCTAAGCGGCCATCACACAATATTCAACCAATATTAAAATAAAACAGAGTGAGTGAATTTACTCATCTTGGCGCGTTAACGATTAAATAACGATTTGCGTCAGTCGATTAAACCAAGCATTCAATTTTTCCATAAATCGTAACAACCTCCAATTCTCTTCAATGCATGTAGTATCTCACCCGTGTCTTGAAGCAAACAAGTTGCTTCAACATTTTCCCTGGCTTTCCATCTCACATGTACAGTCTTACTTGTACAGGAACCACCTAACATATTTTCGTCGAACTCAAAAGCAAGAAGCCGACCCCTCTGTACAACACTTCACACAGTTTACCACGTCCATGGCATTCTCACGTGAATCCGGAACTGTTTATTATTGTATGTTTGTAGCAGCACCTACTGGTTTGTTCAACGCTAACATACCCTGTCAGCATCCGGTTCTTTTCCTCACTCTACGCCTACCCTTTTTCCATTTCACCGCACGTACTCGGCTCAAACCCATGAAACTTACCCATTGTATAATTTATGAATTCACATTACTTCATTTTATGCACAAGTTAAAGACATATCTTCACCAAAATCCAATCATGCAACCGCATGTATATATTATCTCACGCACATCATGGTTCCTTTATTCGTGTTCTATAGTCTCTCACAGTCCCACTTATACCTTCTGTTCCCGGTGCTACACCGGTTTCCATCCACTTCCGAGCTCGACAATTTCATCACCGCTTCAATAGTAATCCTCCTTTTCCAGTTTTCACGCCAGCCTACTTCTTTACACCATCCGCTCTTCTTCCTCTCAAGGCAATTCACGTACTGATAACACACCAAGCTCCCCAGTTTTAACTTCCATGTTTCCTATGTATTTTAGTTTTAACGCAGGGACATAATCAACTTAGTGCAACATGTTCGGAATACATATATACTCGCATTAATATCTCAACTAATATTAGCTTTTAGATTAGTGAAAAGAATTTTACTCACTATTTTCTACTCTTCACTGCTCTGCACCATTTCCTTAATTTCAATATCTGTTAATTGCTATCCCATACCATTTTCAGATCCCTTTTATCATAACTAAACAACTAATTAAATACATTAAGGCATATATATTTGCATCCCAAATCGGTAATGGTATTGAAATAAAAAGAGAGTTTACTCATAGATTTCAGATCTACTTCCCTTTTTCCTTCTTTGCAAACAAGACTGCCACCATGCCTCCGATGATCAACAGCACCCGCCTCCTGCCTTGCAAACGTCAACAGCCTTACGCCCGTACCCATGAAGTTCGAACCCTACTCAACACAAACTGCTCCACTTCAAATATCAGCTAACCGCACCCTTTTCACCTCATGTTCTCACTGCTACCTTGAGTCCAACCGTGCCCCATCTCCACCTCTCCAGAGTTACACAGTTCCGCAAAGAATCCACTTTCCATATACCAACTATCTTCTTTTCGTGCACTGATTGGTTTGAAGGGATTCATGTGCGTATATGTTAGGAAGAAATATGGCAACAGTTTATTATTTCTTTCTTTCCGCCATTTGAAACTTTAGCTGGATCAGTTCTATTTACAGCGAAATGCCTACTCTCGTGTATTTGTAATATTAAGCTCCTTGGTGGCCAAGGAATTGGGTATAGTAGGACAAAGATTAGGCTAGTAGCATGTGCAATTCTTTTAGCATGAAGCTTCTGCTTGCTTCATTTCCTAGGGCATGTTGGTCTGTTTGGCTAAGACTTCATTGTGTTTCCCATCACTAGTCTGCCTATTTTAGTCTGAGCTTGAATGGATGTATCAATGACTTGGTAGTTTAGATTAGGTTGGTTTTAATACCCACAATATAGGGTGACTAGTTCAGACGTGGTCATCACGTTTTTATTTGCTTCATTAATTCTGATAAAGACTTGAAAGGGACAGTGTATGGTATGCGTCAAACTCAGTATGGCTTCAGCAGGAAGAAAATTGTCTACTCTCGAGTTTGATTTTATTTTATATAGGTAGGCACCGCAAAATGAATAGGGTAAGGTTGGTTTGACATTTTGATAAGGATGGCTTTGATTTTAAAATACATTGCAGTATGGTTCGGCATGTATTCCATGATATAGGCTTATGGGAGAATCCCATATGAAGACTTTCAGACGTAATCTCATATAAACACTTTCGGCTTATAGGGGACTTGCCATGAAATTTGTGCGTGATTTTAGTAAATGCTAAGATATATATTGAGTTTAAGAAGGCCTCGAGAATACACCAAAATTCCATGTATATGTTTTTTAAAAATAAAAGTTTAACGGTACCCGCTACATAAAATTTCATTCATTTTACGGACTGCCACAGACAGAAATTACAATACGATCATGACGAGCGAGGTGCCACGATCCCAAAAATATAATAATATAGGTTGTTTATCTGATTTTATGAGACCCCAAAATATTGGTATAGGGTGCAAAATATTCCAAATAAAAAGTTGCGTATTTAATTAATTAAAAATTACAGTAAAATTCTAAAAATTAAATTATCACTACATCTCAAAAGAACCTTGTCTAAATTCGAAGCCAATATCTAGTTATATCAAATAAACCGTTACGGTCGACATACGACTTTATAGCGACTTTCTGAATATTTGATTTGGACGTAACTCACAATCTATAATACGAAATCTTGGTTTTTCACTTCGATTAGAAAAATACAGTCCAATGGATTCGAAAGTTTCTTGTTTCGAAGAAATCCGACTTATAACGGGTCCTGTACAATCATTTGATGTTCAAAACGTTAAATTACGAACCGCAGCGTCGTTATGAGCTCGATTATATTTAATATATATTTTTATTCGTTCAACTTCGTTTTAATCGATATATAAATCCGCTTATATTACAAATTCAATATTTAAACTGATTTAAATATTTAAATACAAACCGATAAAAATGTGGGACGTTACAGGTAACTAAAATATGCCAACTTGATTGGCTTCACTATTATCGAGAAATGGTATTAGATTGGAATGAGAGAAGGTGTTGAAATTGATTTTATCTTATACGAGGAATATCAAACTCTAATACAGGGTCTTAGGAAATTAAATAATATGGAAATATTAGTTTCAAAAAAAAAATAAGAATATTGATTTCAAATTTTATTGAACATTTGTTATTCAATTAGAGTTGTTCGAATATAGTATTTGAGATAGAGTTAGTCAAACATAGTTATTCAGGAAGAGTTGCCATTGCGTACGACTGCTAGCGTAATTCGCATGGCTGCAGATAGCCTACAGCGGTCAGATGTTTCCTGAGGGAATCAGGCTCATCCATTGTGATCGCTGCGATCTAGAGTCAAGCGAATGGAGTAAGTCGAATACTAGTTAATCGATACGAGTAACCAAGTCAAGTTAGTCCAGTTGAGTTAAATAAGTCGAGTTAGTCAATTTAGAGTTAATCAATCAAAGTAAATCAGTTAGAGTTAATCAGAGGAAATTTGGTTTATATCATTAAGTATATACATATATGGATATCGTGAGTTGCTCGAGTATAAGAAAAAAGGAAAAGGGTTTTAAAGAAATATATCGATATTCCCGACGGAAATGGAAAGCTGGGTAGGGATATATATATATATATATAAATGTATGTACTCAAAATCATATAAAAAGTTCTGTTATAATAGAATAAGGTTAAATCAAATGTTTTGAATGTATTGGAAGATTTTAAAGGTTTATTAACTATTGGGTTAAATATATTTTAAAGAAGCCAATTTAGGTCAACCGCTGAATCAACAAACTCATGTTATTTACACAATTGTTATTTGATAGTTAAAACACCGACTATCAAAGCTTACCAATACGATTGTTGGTATGGAAAGACCGGGATCGAATTATATTCGAAAACCATTCCGACCAACAAATACGTGAAGATGTCAATTGGAGATAGAGAAATTGAAGACCATGGATCTCCATAAGCGGAAGGATTACTTGACGAATATTCTCTGTGTTGCAACCAGAGTTATTCTAATGTGATTTGGTCGTGATTGGAATCTACGGATTGCAAGGACTTCTCGCTACTGATCGTTGGGGGTGATTCCTATATAAGGTTGCAGTAGGAGGGTGACTTGTATGGACGAATGTTTGACAGAGTATTTCCTAAAACCACGTACGTTGATTTTTACAAATATACCGAGTTGGTGCAAAGAGGGGCACTTCTTTAATATCCAGAGTATATTTGTGGACGTCAGTTAGTGATTTGACGGATCTGATCATGTGGCATTCAAAGTGTATGATGACCAGATGTGTTCTGACCTCAAGCCTCATCAACCAGGAAATGACGAAAATCGGGCAGGCAGCATGGCTATGTGGGTCGCTCCCATTAGGGTGTAGAATCACCTTTCTAGAGAAATTCCATTTGCTTCTTTAATCCATGTTCGAGGCTGTCCCTATTCGGGAAGGCAGTTGCTGATCCCAACAGTTGGTGATATACACTCGATACACTCAAGCGAAATGAGTGGTCGGTCATGTGAGGGCCGGGTTGCAGGACGTTCTTGTTGAACACAGTGTATTCGCCTCTAGAGATACACTATCGGCAGGTGGACCCATACCTTGTCAAAGTCGGAATTCAAATTCCAATAAGCGCCCGGCGTTTTTAATTGTATACTATATATGTGGAGCGTGAGATGCAAGCGTTCCACTAGATTGTTAATTATTTGTATTTAGACATTATGATAATATCAGAATAAGTTATGATTTCAAAAAAGTTTTAGGTTATAGTAAGGTAAAAACCATCCGTGTTTATGTGTGGACTGGTCTTACTATTATCCTTTTATTTCAAAAGGATTTTCCAAAGTTAAATGAGTTGTGTGTACTATGAATTTATCATTGATAGTATTCCAGACTGACCTGGTGTTTTATTCTTTTCCTCAAATGTGCTCAGGTCAAACGGAGTGTATTTCCAGGTTAGGTTCGCTTGGAGTTCAGGAGCCGGGAGCAGGAGGCTTCACAACTAGTTATATAAGGATATTTCCGCTGTATGTTGAACTCTGATGATTAGACTACATATACAATTCTTTTGTATAAAGAGATTTGATATTATATTTTATCTGTTCCGCTGTGAGATTCTGATGTGGTGTTCTTCTTCTTTCTTCTATTCTAATATTCTTTCTTTCCTTTCTCACCCTCTAATTTCTTTCTCAAGACAATCCAGTGTTTTCGATATTTGAATAGTCAACATGGTGATTTTATATCGTTTTTCGGGGTCGAAAATCTCTTGGGTCATTACATAACCGTTTGAATACAGGGAAGAACAGGTTGGAGGAATCCAACGGGATTCTACAATATATTATTTATTTTCATATTATCATATATCAATTGTCCTGTTTGGGGTGATGGATTTGGGTATTGATCATTGATTGGAAATTCAACTTGTGTTTGGTTTTACCCAATGGGAAATATTGGTTGGGTAATCGGCAGTAAATGTCCTAAGAATAATTTGTTTTGTTTTATATTGATTTACCGTTAGGTGGATCAATAGTATTGAAGTTATAAAAGTTATTTTTTACTGGAAATAGATTTTTAAATATATTATTTCAAAGAAAAACTTATTTAAAGAAAATAAATATTTATAATTAAATTTACAATTAATTATTAATTGACTTTATAAAGCAGATTCAGATGTTAATCAAATTTATAACGATGAATAGGAAATTTACCTAACGTTAAATGTGAGTAATTTTTTCATTAAGAAATAAGTAAATATAATTATTTAAATTAGATATAATTAATATATTTAAAGGGAGAACAAATTTATGAATCGGTTAACGAGATAACCGTGTTTGAGTTGACTAAGTCAACCGTCTTAACAGGAGTTGATTATCAAATTTGTTTGTTTTGAATTAATCTAATAAATTAGTTTAATGAATATTTTTTAATTTTAATAAGATTTAAAAAGTAAATTTACTATTTATTTTAGTAAATAAAGAAATTAACTACTGAAGTAGTTAAGGATTGAAATAAATTATTATTATTTTATTTAATAATAAGTTAGGAAATTCTTTTTAATTGTAATTTATTTAAAAAGTAATCGGAATTGAAATGAGATCCAATTGATTGGTGGAAGAAGTATGAGCGGGTTTTATATTTAAAACCCGAATTTTTATAATGAAGTTATAAAAAGTAATTTAAGCGAATATGACAGCTTGGAATAAATGTTACTTAATTATTTGAATTAAGTAAAAAGGAAGTTCAGATAATAGGGTTTTGTAATAAACCAAAGTTATATAAAAAAGGTTTGAGGTGTTCTATCGTTAATTCTAAATGAACGTTACTTAATAATAATGTGATTAATTAAAATTGGGGAATTGAAATAAGAATTTCAAAGCGGCAAGGTTGAATAGATTTTAAAGGAGATTGGTAAAAGTGAATTTGGGTAAAGAATTGGGTCATCGGATTTTGTAAACAAATCCAAATTATAAATAAAATTGTTTAGAAAGGGAAAAGGTTAAAAAGTGGTGTTTTATAAGAGAATACTTAATTATTAAATTAAGGGATAATGTTATATTCGAGAAGAGATTTTCAAAGAGTAAGAAGGTTTTGTGAAATCGTATTTTGAATAAAATAGTTAAATGGAATTGAATTTATCATTAAAATGAAATATTGGTTTTTGAATTACAACTTGTATCAACTTTAGCATATGATCGTTGTTGATCAAGGTCTGAGAGGTAATAAAAGTACCCCAACTTGAATGACATCAGATTATCCTAGGATGATATTAGTTGTAATGGTAAAAGGGGTTAGTGATAATTTATTATTTCCATTAAAGAAATAATAATGAAATGTTTAGTGAAAATTTTGGGAGATTATATAATGAGGATTCCAAGTTGAAAAGGGGACTACGTGACTTATAACGATATTGTCGAGATTCAAAAGTAGAATGTAAAAGATGAGTTTTATTCTATCAGAATAAACATTTGTATTGTTTCAAGTAATGAAATAGATGATATTTCGTAACATCGTTTTACGAGTAATAAGTTAAAATGATTTCCCAATATTATAATAACGTAGTTAATGTTTGAAAGTGAAAATAGACAACTGAATATGATATAGGATTTCCTAAGTATTAAATTGAACCGGTTTAAAGAAAAATCTTATGTTAAGTAAGAAGCGAGAAACTATATCCATAATATCAAAATATTTAAGAGTTTTAAATTTACATTTTGTTTTAATTAGAAGGTCGAGTGGTGCTGAATATTGAACCAGTGAACTCATTGGATTGTCATGATTGAATCACTGTTTATTTTGATAGTTAAATCACCGACTATCAAATTTGTCCAATACGATTGTTGGTACGAAAAGACTAGGATCAAATTATATTCGAAAACCATTCCGACCAACAAATACGTGAAGATATCAGAAGATGATTGAGACGGAGCATTGAAGACAATAGATCTCTATAAACGGAGAACTACTAAAAATCTCTGGTTTAGCGGCCAGAGATAAACTGTGGTTCTGTCGTGGTTGGAATCTACGGATTTGCAAGGACTACTCGTCACTAATCTATAGGGTGATTCCTTGGATGGGGTAGGAGGGTGCCTTCGGTTCATCCTATTCCTGGATGACTTGTATGGACGAGTGTCTGACAGAGTATTTCCAAAGGGTTCGCATACGTTGATGTCTTCAAACGTATTTCTATTGATGGTGGAGAAGGCAGTACACCTTCTCTTAGCTAAACCACAAAGTATTTTTATGGACGTCAATTAGTGATACCTGGCGGATTTGACGATGTGGCATTCAAAGTGAATGGTGACCAAATGTTTCAGAAAGGGAATTCAAACCTCATGCCTCATCAACTGGGAAATGACAAAAATCGGGCAGGCAGCGTGGCTATATGGGTCGCTCCCATTAGGGTGTATAATCACCTATCTAGAGAAATTCGTTTTGCTTTTTTAATCTATTTCGATGCTGTCCCTTTTCGGGAAATGGTGGTTTGAGCCCAACCGTTGGTGATCTACATTCGATACACTCAAGCGAAATGAGTGGTCGGTCATGTGTTGGCCGGGTTGCATGGTGTTCTTGTTGAACCCTGTGTATTTGCCTCTAGGGATACACTATCGGCAGGTGGTCCTATACCTTGTCATAGTCGGAATCCAATCTCCAATAAGAGCCCGTGGTTTTAATTGTATACTATGTATGTGGAGCGTGAGATGCAAGCGTTCCACTAGATTGATATTTACTTGTATTTAGGCACTATTATAATATCAGAAAAGATATTGATTTTAAAAATGTTTTGGGTTATCGTATGGTAAAAACTGTCCGTATTTATGTGTGGATTTGGTCTTACGATTATCCTTTTCTTTCAAAAAGATTTTTAACTTTAAAATCAGGTTGTGTGATACCCTTAAACTTGGTGTGATTTTCTCACTCAGGTTCAACAGACTGACCCGGTGTTTTGTAAATGCCCGGGTTAGACCGGGTGTACAGGTTTCGGTTATCGAATGCTTATAAGAGACGAGATGTAAGAGTCCAGACATATGATATTATATAGCTACTATTCCGCTGTGTGTTGTATATGGGGACAAGTTATTATAACTGTCCAGAGGTGTGGATGTACTCTGGTATTGTAAGTATTTTCAAAAGCTTTCAATAAAGTTTTATTTCTGTATTACATTTTGTTCCGCTGCGATGTGAGACTCTGATTCTGTGTTGTGTTGGTTCTTCTTCCTCTTCTTCTTCTATTCTAATATTTCTTTCTTTCTTATCTCACCCTCTAAATTCTTTCTAATAACATTCCGGTGTTTTCGGTATTTGGAAGGTCGGCATGAGTTAAGGTAAAGGTATTTATATTGATTTTCAGGACCGAAAATCCTTGGGTCGTTACAGTGTAAGAGTGGGTGTTGCATTTATATACAGGTGAATACTTTATTGTTAAGGAAATAGTACTGTGCAATGGTACATTGAATTTAATGTGATTTGAGATTTAAGAGATTTTGTTTCTTTTTAAATAGACACTTATATGATTTCGAACCTATCCACAATCAAATATCGAGGGTCCATTAATTTTAATCACGAACCGCTATTTTAGCATATAGACTGACATTTCAATATTATAGCGTTGTACTAAACAATTCAGAATATATTTTCTTATTTAATTTCAACGTATATACCATATTAAATTATTATAATTTAATTTAATTTCAGGACTAATCAGTTCGCTGGTAATAAATTATTTCTATTATCGTCCATATTCAAACATAATTAGTATTGATCATCTGAATTGTTTTAATTCAGTTTTTGACTTCGATTTGATTATTTTTCGTATTACAAAAATTTAATATATTCGATATTAAATCAAAATCGATTATTAAATCGATAACTTAATACAAAAATTCATTTATATTATCAAATTAATATTTAAAACCATATTAAATATTTGAAACAAACTGTTCGAAAAGCTGGGTCATTACACTATAAGCGGAATAGCGGTTACTACCTTCTAAATTCCTCGAATGGTAAGAGTCATCATCTACAGAAATAATATCAAACATCTGAAGATTCATCTCCAACCATATCCAATTCATTAACATTGGAAAATCCTTTTTAACATTAAATAAATGAAGTTTAATTCCATATAAACTAATTAAAAAAATTCGAATCTTCGAAATATTTCACTAATCACTTAAAAGTGATTACTTAATGTTCGAAAAATAGTTTGCGGTTTAAATCTTTCAAAATAGATTATTTCCAAAAGAAATGTTACAATAGCGTTTCAGAAGCATTACAAAACAGTTATATTGGCTAATTTGATCAAAAAAACATTTATATTATCCAAAACCAAAATTTCCAATTCAATTCAATCTTAAAAAGTTTGTAATGATTGTACAAAAAAAATTCATATTTTTAAAACATTAAAAATAGCTTTTTACAGTTACGGTAGATAAACTGCACTTATTGTGAGCTTTTCTAAAACTGTTTTACACCTAACTTGAAAACTATTCATCGAATTTCAAAATTTTATTTTTGCCTAGAAAACTAATGTTATTTAGAAGAAAATGTTTTTCGTTTCACTGAAATTCGATATGAATTACTCAAGCTATGACCATTTAAAGTTATTGGTCGAAATTCACGAACTTCCGTTGCGCGACATGTCTTTTCTAACCAAATAGCGGCGTATAATACAACTTTGTTCGAATTATATTCAAAACGATCATTTACATATATAAATTTACTTGAAAACAAAATTTCAAATATTTAACTTCAGATCCAATTTAAATTAAAACATGAATAATATTATATTAATAAAATAATATTATTTACCAAAAATCAATCTAATTAACTTCAAAATATGCAGGAGTTAATAAAAAATAATATAAAACTATTTGTGAAATCAATTTTAATTAAAACAATTTCTAAATAGAATATTCAAACTTCACTTTTTCAAAATAAACCATTTTCATCGACTTACAAACAAAACCTTATCATCAAAACCTATTTAAATAAAATGCTCTTCATTATGAAAACTATTCGCATTCACTTTTATTCCATTTCCAAACTATTTCAGTTTTTAAAATAAATTTCAATTCCAATTACCATATTTTAATAATATAATATTGCTTCCAATTACGAAGGAAATTTGTGATCAACAATGCAATACCATAATTTTGATGTGTGTGTGTCATATAGCATTAACAACCATTTAAAAATCCATAGCAAACATTATCAACATTTTAAACGAAATGACAATTGTGCACAAATGTTATAAAAGTAACGCTTAAATGTGTGTGTGCAACCATCATCCATCATAAATAAACATCAACCATTAAACATCCATAACCGGTTTTAACGAACCATATTATAAACTAATTCTTCATTAATTAGTGTACAATAACTAGTGTAAAATTTAAAGAGTTCTCGCCCCCATTGCTTTCAAATCTTCAGCAGACGCGCTTGGCGGAGCTTTGCTTGCACTAAGATGCTGACCGAACGCGAATGCGAATATATATACATGTATATATATACGTATATGTATATATATAACTTGAACTTCTTTCTCTTCTTCTTTTTTCAGAAGGAGGGGGTAGTGGTGTTCGGCCATGGTGGAGAGTCGAATTGGAGATGTGAGGAATAAGGGAAAAGGAGGGATAGAAGAGAGGAAGGAGGAAGCACGGGAAGATGCTTAAGAGAGAAAGGAGGAGGAAGTAAGAATGAATGAAAAAGGAGGTGGAAAAGGGAAAGCTTAAGAGAGTGACACATCAGGGGACACTTGTTCCTTAAGGAAGTCTCTCTTACGTGCATGCATACATGTGTAAATCCAGGTTTTAAAACCATGTTCTTTAAAAACCATGAGTCATGGACATTGTTTATTTTTGTTACACATTTGCAACACTTGTTAAAGTGTTTCAGCATTAGCGACACCTATATATGTTTGAATACTTAGGATTTTACTTAGCAATTTCAACCTATATGTTACTGAATAATCATTTCAACAATTGATGACAAGCGCGACAAAATCCGACAAATATTATTAACAAATTCTCCCGATAAAATATAAGAATTCATATAACAATTTAATTTTGATAATCAACATTTAACATTTTAATTTTTTTCGAAAAGACCCTATCAAAAATAGTTTTACAAGTACATATTTGACAAAAAAAATTATAACAAAACCGGTAGATTTTGTTAAAAAAATTACTTAAAAATAGTTTTGATTAATGTTATAAAAACTAAATAATGTTAACAACTTATTCAACATTACAAGTGATTATTTTTATTATATTATTTATATTTGAAATATATATATATATATATATATTGACAAAATATTACGTTAACAGAATAGTTTGACAAATAGTTTTTTGACAAATTTGTTATGAGAAAAGCCAATAAATTTTTGTTAAAATTATACCGTTATATTTGTCAAAACCAAATGTTATTTCGTAACTTAAACTAATTTATATCAAATCAAATCCTTATTTAAATCAAATAGAATTTATTTGATATTCAAAAATACTAGTTTTAAATTGGTTAAAAAATTTGGATTGTCACATTTAGCTCCCCCTTAAAACTTTTCGTCCTTGAAAAAGAAATGAGGTTGTCTAAGATTCCCCAAAAACAGTAACCTTCCATTATTTAATCATTCGTCATATCTGACTCATTATTCATCAAGTCGTCATCATCCTTCAGTTTATCTGAATACTTTATATGACTTCTCATTTCTACTTATTCTTATTTTCCAAATACCCCTTTTGTCAAAATTTATGAAACTTAATTCCCAAGGCATTTGTGCTTACTTGAACATTTCCTCCCATTACTTCAATATACCGAATGTCCAAAATCGTCGATAATTCCATATTGCAATTCCTTATATTGCTTAAGTTTGGCTATCCTTATTAATTATTCCAAATTAAAGGTTACAAAAAAAAAAATTTCTACCAAAATTTTAGAGAAATCTCTATGATGTATCTCTTATTAGTAGCTTTCACCAATTTAATTCCTAACCATTTTACTGAATTCCTAAGATGTCGTCAAATATCTTATAGTTAAATTGTGAAATTGAATTCACAAGATATTTGTGCTAAAATTTAATCAGTTGGGAAGGACTAATCGATAAAATATCTTGATTGATTATTCTGAACTTAACCTTTAAATTATTTTTCAAACTTCCTTTTTATACCTGGATTACTTGGGTAAATTACAGCTTTACATAGACAACTGTGAAATTCTAATCACAAGATGTTTATGCTCAAGTTTTAACATTTAAATTCCTAAAAATTTTCAAAAATCCTTTCCCTTTATACTCAAAATGTATTCTTCCATAATTTATTCCAAAATTAAATAATTACCAATTTTTTCTCAAAATTTTGATTTTTTTATATACATACATTTCAAAATATTTTTTTCTCCAAACCAATTTTCGTATAGCAAGCACGCTCTCTCATATACTCTTAAATCATTCTAGGGTATTACTAACCCTGTCTCTAATGAGTTACTCCTATAGGATACTACTGATCCTATCTCTGATGAGTCCTTTCTCTTTCATTCAAATGAGTCATACCCCCAAAGCTTTGTATAAACCAAAGCTGTGATACCAACTGTAACGACCTGCCTTTGTACCGAGTTTTCGCCGGTAATCAAACCAACTTAAACCATTGATAAAGACGGATTGTTAGCGGTACTTACACATTTGCACATAATAAAGGAATTTTCCATTATCATTATAGTATTGCATCAGAGTTACAATGTAACGTCCTATACTTTTATGGTATAATAATTAATTAATTTAATTATTTAAAAAGTGATTTATAGATTTAAATGGTTGTTTAATAATATTATATGGAATATTTAATTAATATAATAATTTAAAGAATATATAATTCTGAAATAATCAGAATTAACTGAAATAGCAATATTGTGAAATGGGATAAATTCAAATATATAATTCAGTTTAAGATTGAATTATATTAACGAATATATTATAATAATGACAGTTTGAATGTATAATTATAATATAATTATAATCGTGCTGGAAATGGCACGGAAGTTCATAAATTGGCGATTCGAACTTTAAATGGATATACATAATCCGTTTTAAATCGGATTTCTATGAAATAAGAAACGTTCGGAGCCGGTGAAGTATATTTTTCTAATGGAAGAGAAAAATCAGGATTTCATTGTGTAGATTTTTATTTATGTCCAAATCAAATTTTCGAAAAGTCGCTATGGGATTCCTTTATAATTTATAACGAATTATTTATATTATAAATGAATTTTTCAATATAAATTGAATATCGATTCAACCGGGATTTGAATATCGAGATCTAAATCCAATTGTAGTTGTATGATAATCTATTGTGAATATATACGATAATATTTATTTTTAAATATATTTATATATTTAAACGGGTTATTTAGAGCTTTAAAAATAGCCAGTTTTGCAAACGACCTCCGTTTTCAACAAAACTAATTTTGTTGGATCCATAATATTAAATTATTATTAGATTCCATGTTTCGTCATTTTTAGAGTCAGTGTGTGGTTGGACGGATTTTTAATGTGAAAAACAGTCAGTATTTTAACGGTTAAAAATATGCTATGTGAGCAAACGGAGTCAGAATTCGATGAAACAAGTTTCGTTGGGTCCGTAATGTCAAACTCTAGTTGTATGTCCATTTTCATGATTTTTAGATATCATGTGTGATAATAGGAATTTTTAAGGACAAATGTAAACAACGATAGCTTAAAAATTGAATATAAAATCAAATAAAAATATATTAAAACTTTCTATAAATACCGTCACTATCATTCCTAACCCTAAAATATTTCTCTTTTAAGTCAAACGAAATTTCCGCCATTGTATTCTTCTTCAAACCCCAAACGTGACGAACAAAAATCAAAATCAACTCCACAAAAATTCCATAAATCATAAAATACATATGATTGAATTCCCCTTGAGTTTTTCTTCCATTTTATACGATTCGTTTTGGGTATCGTTGGTTCTGGGTCATTGAAATTTACCCATGTATTCTAGGGTTCGAAATTAGGCGAGATTAAGAAGTGGATTCTTGCTTCTGTTATTGTTTTTGGAATCAGGGTACGATTTAGCACCGGCGTGAGAAGTTTGGGTTGAATTCATGACAAAAACTGTCGTGCGTTACTATAGTGGTTCGGAAGTTGACCGAAATCGCGACAAGAAATTGGTGATCGAATTCTTTATTTTGGGGTCGGGGTTGGTGAGATCGGAGAGGGGAGTTCAACGGTGGTGGTGGTGCTGGAATTACTGGATGAACGAAGTGGTGAAAACAAATCTAAGATCAGTCATGGTGGGAAGATTATGATGAGCGAAATATGTATATTACAGGATGAAGAAGAAATACTGTGGAAATGAGGTCGGTCTTGGTTTGTATGTACATGAATTTGGGCCAAGTCATTAACGTAAGGCTCAGAAGTAATAAAAAGAAAAAAAAGAAAAGGGAAAATCACAATGGAAAGTTCGGCTATGGCTTCATGAGGAGCACTGTGTGAATTGAAATAGGAGGAAGAAAGAATGGATAAGGGTATGCGAGAAAGATGGGTTGTGCGTCGGCCAATGTGTAATGGTGAGCCCAGTAATAACTTAGAATTTAAGTTTTGGTTTAATTTAAAATGGGTATCAACTTATAATGTTAATATCCGGTGCAAACATTATCAAAATTGGGTGAAACAAGATCCGTTGGGATCGTATGGATGGACACTACATAATGGAACTGACTGGGAATGAATTGGAACCCGTTACAATTTATAGCAAAATAAATTGTTCGATCTGAATCGACAACGGTCATCGATATTTAACGATAAACTGCCAATGTGAGTAAAACTCACTAACTTTACCAGTTCATATTTTTTATAACGTATTAATATAACTGATAAATGATGATTGATTGCTGTGTGTTGACTATTTGGTTGAACTGCTAATTGATTGGTTGAAAATATCGATATAGTTAAATATTTATCGTTAATCAAATATTGATTCTGTTTATCAAAATATTCCATAATGAAATGAAGTTGATGTTAATTATATTGTTTAACAGCTGTGGATGTAGGGAAACAGGTTGGAGGGACCCAACTGGGTTCCTCAATATATAAAATAATGTTTTGTTTCATATATGGTGGTATATGATATGATATATAATCTGTTGTTGGTTATGTGTGTTTGAATGATTTCGATCATTGTTATTTGGTATTTCAAATACCGTAAGAAATACTGGAATGTAGAAAAGCGGATTTTCAAAGTGTATTTTGAAAATAAATTATTTATATAAAATCAATGGATTTTATATATAAAAAAAGAAAAAGATTTTATAAAAATAATAATAATTATAAAATCAAAGAATTAGAGAAAGGGAAATATTTGTGAAAATAAATAGAAAAGGAAATATTTGTGAAAACAAATAGAAAAGGAAATATTTGTAAAACATTTACAACTAGAATTGAAAAGGAAATATTTGTAAAACATTTACAAATAGAATTGAAAAGGGATTGAAAAGGAAATATTTTATTTGTTAAATAAATAAAATTATAAAAGGAATATTTATTTGGAAAATAAATAGGATTATAAAAGGGAATTAACCAGATATATAAGAGTTATCGATTAGAGTTAATCGAATAGAGTAAATCAATTAGAGTTATCGATTAGATTTAATCGAATAGAGTAAATCAGTTAGAGTTATCGATTAGAGTTATTGAATAGAGTTAATTGAATAGTGTTAATTGAATAGAGTTGATTGAATTAGAATTAATCAAATAGAGTTAATTGATAAAGCAAATTGATTAGAGTAAATCGAATAGAGTTAATGAAAAAGGAATCAATCGAATATAGTATTCGAAAGGAATTAATCGAATATTGGTTATTCGAAAGGAGTTAATCGAATATAGTTAATTCGAAGAGAGTTAATCGAATATTGGTTATTTGAAAAGAGTTAGTGTAACTGAAACACCCCACCTCCGTTAGGGTCACTCTCAAAGGGAATGCCCTAATTTTGGTGGAGGTTTATAAGTATAAGTCACAGATATACAAGACAGATATAAGAACACATATTTTTGAACAGCGGAAAACAACAACAACTTTTATTTCAACAAAATACGTGTTACACAAACCATGTCATAATTGTCTTACAATACTTCCAAAAACATGACACCTTCATAACTGTCTTGATTACATTATTTAAAGAAGCAAAAAGAAAACATAAATAAACTGCATAAGTCCCATAATTGTTGTCCAAAGCCATAGTCCAAAACGAAAAAAGATCCAAGCAATACATTCTTTCTCTTCAAGCTGGATGTGAAAGCTAGTCAAGCTGTGGTATTCCCTCCCTGTGGACCTGAGGGGGGGGGGGAGAGAAATGAAAGAAAAGAAGACGAAAGAAAAGTAGAGTCAAACATAAAGCCTGAGTAAGTCTAGGACTATTCAGTCTATGAATAAAGAACCGGGTATGAAATAAAGCCTGAGTATTCCCTCCCTGTGATCCATTTCTGATGATCGGCTCCTACTCGCATAGTTACATGTGTCTTACGGCCCCCATTGTTGTAGTTACCTATGCTGGTCCCACCATGGGGTGTATCAAGTCCCATGGTGGCGGCCCGACACAAACCTAGAATGCACAGGTATGCTACTGGTGCCCAGTGCCTTATTTTTCTGCGCCGGAGTGTGTGCACGGCCGCACCCCGTTAGAACCTACACTGCTGCACCACCGCTGTCGATTTGACCTCTTACAGTCAGCCCAGTAATCGTGCCCCACCCTGCCTAGTTCAGGGTATCCTGATACACCTTGTAGGGTTATTGCTGAAAAGGGTCCCCCGCTAATAGGTTTTCTATTTCTAGCCAACATGCTAAGTTGGTTAAGTGTTTCGTAAACCTAACCCCAAACCCTTCTGTATAGTTTAGCATGTTCCATTTTGATTAAGTATTAATTCAATTTACTTAATCCTATCAATCCTGACTCAGCCTTAATTGTCTTATTAAAGCCTTGACCTCTCACATTAGACAGGTATTGTTGTGGCTGCCTGTTGTCGATTGGGTCCGGACAGTCTTACGCCACAACTCAGTCTAACCTCGGGTCCTTATTGGGCTCCGTGTTTAACCACCCACATTGGATAGGTATTGTTGTGACTACTGGACAGCCGGGCGGTTCCGGGCAGGTTTACATCACAACTCAATCCAACCTCGGGTTAAACACATCGTATTTTCTACATTTACATATTTTGTCTCTTTCCTTTTTATATGTAAATATTTGCGGCCCATTATTCAAATTTATCTTCATTGGTTAAAATTTATTTATGACACTTAATTGTTTTTCAAGGTTGTTGGCATGCGTCAAAACATGCCAACTCATATGTTCTAAATTTTAACCCAAACGTCATTACCCCCGTTTTACACGTTCGCTACAATATAAGATATGTTGGGTTTAACATTTAAACCCAACTTAGCCATATGAAAAAGGGGAGGCTTATAAGATGGTGTTTATAAGGTAACATAAAAAGGGGAGTGTGAACGCATGAACTTGCAACTTAACGATTAAATTAACATGAATTAGGCACATGTGAACTTGCATTGTAATAGCATATAATCATGGCATAAACAATACTTAAACATGAATCATTCTATTCATATAATCATGGCATAAACAATACTTAAACATGAATCATTCTATTCATATAATCATGACATAAACAATACTTAAACATGAATCATTCTATTCATATAATCATGGCATACCTAAACATGTATCATGGTTTTTAATCTATTCATGTAAACTTGCAATTGAAAATCTAACTTAATTGTGTCACATATATCACCATATGGTTTTGATAACAACTTAGGCCAAAAACATGTTTTCAACTAGGCATAATACCAAACATAGTTTAGTCATGTTCATAAAAATGCTTACTTTTGTTTCTAATACAAAAGTATGATTTGCCAATTCCAACATAGATTCATATAAACCATAGTACTTAGTCGAGTCTAATTACACTCTAAAAGTGATCATAAAAGTATGGACATCATATTGGCATAATAGTGAATCATATACTTGCATTGAATCCCAAATAAAATACCACAACATATGGTTGTCAACATAAATCATACACTTGTATGAATCCCAAATAAAATACCACAACATATGGTTGTTAACATGAATCATGTACTTGCATGAATCCCAAATAAAATACCACAACATATGGTTTTCAACATAAATCACATACTTGCGAATATCCAATCGTATACCATAACATTTCCAAATCGTTTAGAATCACAATAACATACAAATATAGATTATTATCGCCGCAATTCCATTTCTCATTTTACACAGATCAAACGCAATTAATTATTCATATCGGAATAGCACTCTACTTACAATGTATGACGAATCTTCAATTCAGGAATCTGAATTCTGAATTTGGAGAAGCTATCCTTTGTTGTAGGCGTTGTTTTAATTGACGTTGCTTTAGGCTTTCGAATTATCTCCTAATTGTCTCTCAATTTCTGACGGCTATTCTTAGTCTCTCCTCATCAGCATGACGGTCTCATCTCCATTTTTGTTTATGTGAATTAGGGTGAGTCTTAGGTCCTTTTTATGGAGTTTGTGAGTTGATTTAGACCGTCGATGGAGCTTGGTTTAATAATAGCCGTTCGTTTGAAGGAGAGACCAACCAGGAGCTGACACCTAGCCCTAGTGACAAGGCAAGGCTCAGAAAATCGACCAAACACAGACCAGGCCAGCCAGGGGGGGCTGGGTTCGACCTGGCTCAGTGGCCAGGTCGACATGCCAGTCGACACCGTGTCGACTTGGCAGTCGACACGGGTGACCCAGGACGACTGCCCAGTCGACCTGGTTAGCCCCAGGTCGACTGCCAAGTCGACCTGGGTGCCTTGGGCAAGAAAATTCCCGCCCTGGCCAATAGTGTCCGATTTTGAATTTTGAATTGGTTTTTCTGGGCTGTTTTGGTCTGTTTGAATTTTAAACTGAATTCTGAAACTTCCGGAGGCCATATCTTCTTCATACGGAGTCCGTTTTACGCAAACTCAGACTCTATCTCAAGCAAAATTCCGAGACGAACGCAATGGCGTATTCCGTTTCCCTTAATTCTTTGATTTATACTTTAATTTGTGAATTTCACTGTTATAGAATACACGGGGTGTTACATTCTCCCCCACTTAAAAGGATTTCATCCCCGAAATCTTCAAGTTCAGGAAGAATGTACATCCTAACATCCAAACATCCATCTACTCATCCATCAAACACGAGTACCCATTGTCCTTAGAAGACTTCTAATGCTTCATGATCATATGCGAAGTGTGTGTGTACATGTACTTATCTAATGCAAAATCAGGCGGTCTACTGATTCAGTTGACCTCCTTAATGCGAATTATGTAAGTGCCATGAATCCATTATGTATGCAAATTCTCCTATTCATGATTCTACATGAGTGCACAATCATTCATACAAATGCAACATCCATATGACAACACATTAAACTTCAACCATATACGAATATAAATACATTTATGCATATGCAATATGAAGTGACTGAGCCGATCTAAAACCTAAATTGTGTGTGTATATGCAACCACGAGCAACCACTAGCAATCACTTGCAACCACTTGCAATCATCATCCATAACATGTTTCAATTACATGTTTTCATCCAAAGGGTTTCTACCTAAAAGATAAGGTCGAGGAGATATACAAAGATAGATAAAAGCGCAACTTAAGAAAAGAAAGATCAAAGATGTACCCTCGAAAAGAAAAGGGTAGGCTGCGCGTATTCTAGCTTCAGTTTCCCAAGTTGCGTCTCCTTCGGCGTGGCTCCACTGAACTTTGACGAGCTTGACTTCGCGGTTGCGTAGCTTCTTCACTTCCGTTCCTAATATGCGGATTGGAACTTTCCTCACGGTCGCTTCGCGTTCCACTTCAGCTTCTTCTAAGATATTTGGCTCTACCACTTCAGCAGATTCATGTAGACATTTTCGGAGATGCGAAACGTGAAAGACGGTGTGAATTCCGGCCAATCTTTCGGGTAGCTCTAATCTATAGGCCATTTTCCCAATTTTCTCAATGATAGGAAATGGCCCTACGAACCTTGGTGCTAGCTTCCCTATGGTTCCAAAACGAACAACGTTCCTTAGCGGAGATACCTTAAGAAAAACTCTGTCCCCAACCTCAAATTCAAGGTCGGTCCTCCTCTTGTCGACGTAGGATTTTTGTCTGTCTTGGGTTGTCTTCATCCTTCTTCGTATTAAGTCTACTTTCTCTAAAGTCTCTCGGATCATATCTGGTCCAAGTATGAGCTTATCAGTAGACTCCCACCAACAAGTGGGCGATCGGCACGGTCTTCCATATAAAGCTTCGAAGGGCGCCATTCCGATGGTTGCTTGGTAGCTGTTGTTGTAGGCAAATTCCATCAAAGGAAAATGGTCTTCCCACGTCCCTCCGAAGTCAAGGATGCACAGTCTTAAAAGGTCCTCCAAAACTCTGTTCACCCTTTCTGTTTGGCCGTCAGTTTGGGGATGATAGGCTGTGCTCAAGCATAACTGTGTGCCTACCGCTTCTTGCAGACTCCGCCAAAACTCACTTGTGAAGATAGGGTCTCGGTCACTAACAATGCTGGATGGTATTCCATGGAGTCGAACAATTTCCTTGAGGTAAAGAGATGCTAGCGATGAGGTAGTTCTTTTACTCTTGACAGGTAAGAAGTGGGCGCTTTTAGTAAGCCTATCCACTATTACCCAAATGCTAGTGTTGCCTCTTCTAGACCTAGGCAGCCTATCAGTGAAGTCCATTGAGACACTATCCCACTTCCACTGCGGGACTTCTAGAGGATGGAGCAGACCGCCAGGCTTTTTCTGTTCCGCCTTAACCTGTTGGCACACCATACACTTAGAAACGGAATCTACCACGTCCTTCTTCATGCCGTTCCAAAAGAAAGTTCTCTTTATGTCCTTGTACATTTTATCTCCTCCTGGGTGTATCGTCATCTTGGAGTGATGTGCTTCCTCGAGAACCTTCTTTACTAAATCTCTTGTCTGTGGGACGCATAGTCTTCCGTCTCGCCTTAGCCAAGCCTTATCGTCGATGGAGTATCCGCTGAGGTGACTTGAAGTCTCACCCCTAATTAGCCTATCAATCGTTTCCACAAGCTGAGGGTCTTCGCGTTGTGCTGTCCCTATTGAATCCACTAAAGTCGGGCGTACTTCGAGAGATGCTAGCAAGCCTGATACAAAATCGGAGGAGGGCCTAAAGTCAAAACTGGCTATAAACTCTAGGCTTTGTCTTTCAACAAACAGCGGGCTTAGGGTCAGTTTCTTTCGGCTCAACGCGTCTTCCACTACGTTTCCTTTGCCCGGAGTGTAGGAGATCTCGAAATCGTACGATGCAAGAAACTCCATCCATCTCTGTTGCCTCAAGTTAAGATGTTTCTGTGAGAAAAGATATTTCAACGATTTATGGTCAGTGTAAAGTTCAAACTTCTCACCTAGGAGATAGTGTCGCCAAGACTTGAGTGCAAAGACGATGGCGGCCAACTCAAGATCGTGGGTCGGGTAGTTCTTTTCATGTACTTTCAATTGTCTCCCGCCATAAGCTACTACCCTTCCTTCTTGCATTAAGACGGGGCCTAGCCCTGTCCCACACGCATCCGTATAAACTGTGAACATCTTGCTTCTATCTGGCAACGTTAAAACTGGGGCTGTTGTAAGAGCCCTTTTCAGTCGTTGGAAAGCAAACTCGCAATCCAAGTCCCAATTGAACACGAGATTCTTCTTGGTCAACTTTGTGAGCGGAGCTGATATCTTTGCAAAGTCTCTGATGAATTTCCGATAGAAGCTTGCTAGCCCGAGAAAGCTTCGGACCTCTGTTGCGTTCTTTGGTGTCTTCCAATGCTGCACCGCTACTACCTTAGCCGGGTCTACAGCTAACCCTTCTTTTGATAATATGTGCCAAAGAAACCATACTTCCTCTCTCCAAAAGTGGAATTTGGAGAATTTGGCTTTTAGTTGATGGACTCGCAGGGTTTCCATGATTGCCCTTAGGTGCTGAGCATGTTCTTCCTCATTCTTCGAGAAGATCAAGATATCGTCTACAAAGACCACTACGAACTTATTGAGGAATTCTCTGAACACCCTACTCATCAAGTCCACGAAGTAAGCAGGTGCATTTGTCAAGCCAAAAGGAATGACAAGCCATTCAAAGAAGCCGTCTGGGGTTCTAAATGTCGTTTTATCGATGCTATCTTCAGCCACCCTTAGTTGATGAAACCCGGTCGCTAAATCGAGTTGGGAGAAAACAGACGCTCCTACAAGCTGATCAAACAGATCGTCAATTCTGGGGAGAGAGTGCCTATTCTTTTCCGTTAATTTGTTGAGCTCCCTATAGTCAACACACAGACGGAGTGAACCATCCGCCTTTGTAGCGAACACCACTGGAGCGCCCCATTCTGAAATGCTCCTCCTAATGAACCCCTTCTCTAGAAGCTCTTTAATCTGTTTACTGAGCTCCTTCCTTTCCTGTGGAGCCATGTGTCTAACGGGCAACGCAACGGGCTTTGCATTATCTACAAGATATATGCGGAAGTCTATCTCCCGCTTCGGAGGCAAGCCCTTCACCTCTTCGAAGACATCCGGATATTCTCGGATCACTTTAACCGATTGCAAACTTTCAACAGAGGCATCTAGCGATTCAAGATAACTAAGCATAACCGCGTACGAGGGATTACAAGTAATTTCCGAAGTGTTACCGAGCTGGGTCAGGAGCCTAACAACCCTTTTCTCACAATCAAGGATGGCCCCATTACTGGACAAACAATCCATGCCCAAAATCAACCCATATCCCGAAAAGCCCAAAACAAAGGCACTACATTTAAATTCTACGCTTAGACTAGAAATTTTCAATCCCACACAGATCATAGACAAATGAGATGGGCCCCCAATTGGATTTGAAACAATTAAGGGGTCCTCTACCGTACTAGTTTCTAGGTGCAGAGATTCTACTAAAGCAGACGAGATAAAGGAGTGTGATGCACCAGAATCAAATAAAGTGCGAACTAGGTGATCATAAAGATAAACTACACTTTCTACAGAAATATTTATACCTCGCTGTTGCAGAGGTGGCGCTTCTAGCACATGAACCTGTGCCCCTGAGGTGGATCCAGCCCTCTGCCCATGTCCTCGTTTCTTCGGGCAATCCTTAGCCATGTGGCCTGTCTCACCGCAAGAAAAGCACCCACCATTCATCTTGGCCTTCTTTTTCCGGCAATCTTTCACTAAGTGCCCCACTTTGCCATAGAAATTACACTTCCTCTTCTCTTTGTTGTCTTTCCCACCCTTCTTAAAGTCTGTTTTCTTAGGCTGTAAACCCACTTTCTTCCCTTGAGAGCTTTCTGCCTTTGTCTCCTTCTTGCCCTTATCCTCTTCGTTCAGCAATGCCATCTGCACCAACCTTTCATACGTGGCTCCCATGGGCATATGGGTCATGGCCAAACTGTGTAATGGCTCATTCAATCCTTTGACAAAGCGAAGAGCCTTCTTGTGCGGAGTGTTGACTAGGTCCAGTCCGAACCTAGCCAGCTGATCGAACTGATTAACATACTCTTTGATTGTCATGTTCCCTTGCTTAAGAAATAAGAATTTTTCCAACTTAAGACTCCTTTCAGCTTTTGAGAGAAATTTAGCCTCGAACCTTTCCCTAAAGTCCTCCCATGTTTCCACTGGTCTTTCTGCATTAGTGACTTCCCACCAGTAGGAAGCCTCGCCTTTTAGTAGCCATACTGCCAGTTGTACCTTCTGCCTATCTTCTACCTCAAAGATGACGAATAAGTCCTCGTTTTCTTTCAGCCAATTCCTGGCTGCTACGAAGGACTCGGTTCCATGAAAGTCCTTTCCTCCCATAGCTTTAAAATCTTTACATATCTTAGCAAAAGTGTTTCCCCGTGGAGGAGGTGGAGGGAGAGGTGTTGCTGCAGCTGGATGATTTCCTGCAGCTGGGGGAGGAGGAACGGTAGGACCTGGCTGAGTGGCCCTTGCTTCTAAGAACCGTCTAAACCAACCAGGTATGGGTACACCCTCAGGCAAGTTAAGTTCTTCGGACATGCTGAAACAAAAAGGATAGATTCAAAACGAAGGATAAGAGATAGTACCTTTGGCTTTGGGGGGGACTTTGCCTTTTTAAAATAAAATAATACTTTATCTTCAAAAATGCTTCTTTAAATTTTCTTTTGAAATACAATTTTCAAAACTTTTTATCTTATCTGGTAAACCTATGCTCTGATACCAAGTGAAACACCCCGCCTCCGTTAGGGTCAATCTCAAAGGGAATGCCCTAATATTGGTGGAGGTTTATAAGTATAAGTCACAGATATACAAGACAGGTATAAGAACACATATTTTTGAACAGCGGAAAACAACAACAACTTTTATTTCAACAAAATACGTGTTACACAAACCATGTCATAATTGTCTTACAATACTTCCAAAAACATAACACCTTCATAACTGTCTTGATTACATTATTTAAAGAAGCATAAAGAAAACATAAATAAACTGCATAAGTCCCATAATTGCTGTCTAAAGCCATAGTCCAAAACAAAAAAAGATCCAAGCAATACATTCTTTCTCTTCAAGCTGGATGTGAAAGCTAGTCAAGCCGCGGTATTCCCTCCCTGTGGTCCTGGAGGGGGGGGGGAGAAACGAAAGAAAAGAAGACGAAAGAAAAGTAGAGTCAGACACAAAGCCTGAGTAAGTCTAGGACTATTCAGTCTATGAATAAAGAACTGGGCATGACAAGTATAAACTGGAAATGGGAAAGCACCATAAACTAAGTTATGTTGTCTAGGGTCGAATATACTATTGTACCCCATATTAATCTCTGTACCCATATAAACTACTTCCCAATAGGCACCCCCATAATCAGGGTGAAGTGATCCATTTCTGATGATCGGCTCCTACTCGCGTAGTTACATGTGTCTTACGGCCCCCGTTGTTGTAGTTACCTATGCTGGTCCCACCATGGGGTGTATTAAGTCCCATGGTAGCGGCCCGTACAATCCAAGAATGCAAAGGTATGCTACGGGTGCCCAGTGCCTTATTTTTCTGCGCCGGAGTGTGTGCACGCCCGCACCCCGTTAGAACCTACACTGCTGCACCACCGCCGTCGATTTGACCTCTTACAGTCATCCCAGTAATCGTGCCCCACCCTGCCTAGTTAAGGGTATCCTGATACACCTTGTAGGGTTACTGCTGAAAAGGGTCCCCCGCTACTAGGTTTTCTATTTCTAGCCAACATGCTAAGTTGGTTAAGTGTTTTGTAAACCTAACCCCAAACCCGTCTGTATAGTTTAGCATGTTCCATTTTGATTAAGTATTAATTCAATTTACTTAATCCTATCAATCCTGACTCAACCTTAATTGTCTTATTAAAGCCTTGACCTCTCACATTAGACAGGTATTGTTGTGGCTGCCTGTTGCCGGTTGGGTCCGGGCAGTCTTACGCCACAACTCAGTCTAACCTCGGGTCCTTATTGGGCTCCGTGTTTAACCACCCACATTGGATAGGTATTGTTGTGACTACTGGACAACCGGGCGGTTCCGGGCATGTTTACATCACAACTCAATCCAACCTCGGGTTAAACACATCGTATTTTCTACATTTACATATTTTGTCTCTTTCCTTTTTATATGTAAATATTTGCGGCCCATTATTCAAAATTATCTTCATTGGTTAAATTTTATTTATGCCACTTAATTGTTTTTCAAGGTTGTTGGCATGCGTCAAAACATGCCAACTCATATGTTCTAAATTTTAACCCAAACGTCATTACCCCTGTTTTACACGTTCGCTACAATATAAGATATGTTAGGTTTAACATTTAAACCCAACTTAGCCATATGAAAAAGGGGAGGCTTATAACATGGTGTTTATAAGGTAACATAAAAAGGGGAGTGTGAACGCATGAACTTGCAACATAACGATTAAATTAACGTGAATTAGGCACATGTGAACTTGCATTGTAATAGCATATAATCATGGCATAAACAATACTTAAACATGAATCATTCTATTCATATAATCATGGCATAAACAATACTTAAACATGAATCATTCTATTCATATAATCATGACATAAACAATACTTAAACATGAATCATTCTATTCATATAATCATGGCATACCTAAACATGTATCATGGTTTTTAATCTATTCATGTAAACTTGCAATTGAAAATCTAACTTAATTGTGTCACATATATCACCATATGGTTTTGATAACAACTTAGGCCTAAAACATGCTTTCAACTAGGCATAATACCAAACATAGTTTAGTCATGTTCATAAAAATGCTTACTTTTGTTTCTAATACAAAAGTATGATTTGCCAATTCCAACATAGATTCATATAAACCATAGTACTTAGTCGAGTCTAATTACACTCTAAAAGTGATCATAAAAGTATGGACATCATATTGGCATAATAGTGAATCATATACTTGCATTGAATCCCAAATAAAATACCACAACATATGGTTGTCAACATAAATCATACACTTGTATGAATCCCAAATAAAATACCACAACATATGGTTGTTAACATGAATCATGTACTTGCATGAATCCCAAATAAAATACCACAACATATGGTTTTCAACATAAATCACATACTTGCGAATATCCAATCGTATACCATAACATTTCCAAATCGTTTAGAATCACAATAACATACAAATATAGATTATTATCGCCGCAATTCCATTTCTCATTTTACACAGATCAAACGCAATTAATTATTCATATCGGAATAGCACTCTACTTACAATGTATGACGAATCTTCAATTCAGGAATCTGAATTCTGAATTTGGAGAAGCTATCCTTTGTTGTAGGCGTTGTTTTAATTGACGTTGCTTTAGGCTTTCGAATTATCTCCTAATTGTCTCTCAATTTCTGACGGCTATTCTTAGTCTCTCCTCATCAGCATGACGGTCTCATCTCCATTTTTGTTTATGTGAATTAGGGTGAGTCTTAGGTCCTTTTTATGGAGTTTGTGAGTTGATTTAGACCGTCGATGGAGCTTGGTTTAATAATAGCCGTTCGTTTGAAGGAGAGACCAACCAGGAGCTGACACCTAGCCCTAGTGACAAGGCAAGGCTCAGAAAATCGACCAAACACAGACCAGGCCAGCCAGGGGGGGCTGGGTTCGACCTGGCTCAGTGGCCAGGTCGACATGCCAGTCGACACCGTGTCGACTTGGCAGTCGACACGGGTGACCCAGGTCGACTGCCCAGTCGACCTGGTTAGCCCCAGGTCGACTGCCAAGTCGACCTGGGTGCCTTGGGCGGGAAAATTCCCACCCTGGCCAATAGGGCCCGATTTTGAATTTTGAATTGGTTTTTCTGGGCTGTTTTGGTCTGTTTGAATTTTAAACTGAATTCTGAAACTTCCGGAGGCCATATCTTCTTCATACGGAGTCCGTTTTACGCAAACTCGGACTCTATCTCAAGCAGAATTCCGAGACGAACGCAATGGCGTATCTCGTTTCCCTTAATTCTTTGATTTATACTTTAATTTTTGAATTTCATTGTTATAGAATACACTGGGTGTTACAGTAACACCCCTTGATGTTAATATTGATGTTAACAAATTAAAGAATACTTAATTTTAAATTTTAGAATCAAGGGAAATTGGTTACACCATTATGTTCATCTAGGAATTCTGGTTGAGATAGAGTCCGTGTTTGCATAAATTGGACTTCGTTTGAAGAAGTTATGGTTGTTGGAAGTTTCCATAAAATTCAAATAAATTCAAACAGCTCGAAACAGATTCAAAATTCAAGTCATAAGTCAGAAGCGGGTTAGGCGGGAAAATTCCTGCCCAGGACCCAGGTCGACCAGGGGGTCGACCCTAGTGTCGACCTCCCCCCTACAGGTCGACCTGAGGGTCGACCTAGGGGTCGAATTGCCCCTCCTGGGCAGATCTGAGAGATGACAATTTTCTGACTCCTAGCTGAGTCATTAGGGCTGAGGTGTCACCCTATCTTGACTTAATGGTTGTAGTTAACTCTAGGTTCATCCGACGGCTCAAATTAATCCTAAATTCTATATAAACTCATGTAGACTCAAACCCTAAAACCTAATCAAAATTAGAACCATGGCCGTCATGCTATCACCTTGCAACCTAGAGTAGCCGCCACCAACTAGAGAGAAAGTAAAGCTAATCAACTCAATTCAACTCAGGTCTATAACAACAACAACAACAAATTTGTCTACTTCAAAGGCGAGCTAAATCAATTTCAGAACTCCGATTCCAGAACTCAAGACCTTCTTTGAGTTGTGAGTTCAATTTTTTTAATAAGATAATTAACAAGTTAATTAGGTTGAGTTATAAATTAGGTTATATGGCTATGTTTGTGAATCATTGGAAAAAATGTGATATTTTGTGAATATATGCTAGTTGTTCATGACGATAGTTTTGTTGTGGATCCCTTTTCATATGCCAAATCACCTATGTTCAACTTGATTCACGTTTGACATCATTTTATATGCAAGTTTGGGTGTAGATTATATGCTAGTTTCTATATGAATTGTACATAAGTTTACATGTGAATCAAATAAAGTGACTATATGCAAGTTTAGGTAGAAATTGGATTCACATATATGCAAGTTTACACCTTTATATTTAGATCTATGACATGTATAGTTTTATGCAAGTTTGTGACTATGGCCTATGCAAGTTTACGTGAAAACTAGATTCATACATGCAAGTTCACACCTTTTAGGTTTATGTTTAGATTCACGACTATACAAAGTTTATGCAAGTTATGTTGTAATTCTTATTTGCAAGTTAGATCTATTTTGGGTGTTATGCAAATTTGTGATGTTTCTTCCCTTTTATGTGTTAGACTATTCGATAGTCTAATATATATATGTCATGATAAAAGAACGAACAACGTGGTGACGATGGGGGTAATATTGAATATACACCTATTGACAATTGGCATAAATGGCCTGAAAAAGGCATATAATTAATTTAAGACATTAATTAGAAAAAAATTGGCATTTATGGACATAATTTTAAGAGACAATTATGGACATAAGTATATTTGGAATTTATTAACAAATTTGAATAGGGATATTAATCCAGTTTGGGGTTAAATGAAGATGTGTAATAATAAACCGCCTAAGACACAAGGTTAGACTCTTTTGTGGTGTAAGACTGCCCGGACCCGCCCGGAAAATCTAGCAATCACAAATTCCAGTCAAATGCGAGAAGTCAAAGGCATGAATAAAATGCATAACAGTTGTAAAGACACGAGGTTAGTATCGTTTGTGGTATAGGACTGCCCGGACCCGCCCGGCAAATCCAGCTGCCATAAATGCCAGTCTGATGTGGGAGGTCTTTACAAGATTACGGTGTTAATGAATTAAGAAACACTTAACCAGATAAACATGTGGTGGGACATGGAGGGTTAAGTGGGTGCCTTGGGTGGCATGTGAAATTAAGTAGGTGCCTTGGGTGGCATGTGAAATACAATTAGTTACCTTAATAATTAATTAATGTCGATTAAAGACGAATATGAATGACAAACAGAAGTTTTGTTGAGTGAGTGATTCTATGAGTAATGATCTGATGTTGATCTCGGTCTTCGGGGTTGGTACTTAGGGAGTTATTCTCTTAACCAATGTATTTGTGAACTAAGAAGTACCTAATCATAAACTAAGTAAAATTTGATAAGTAGGAAGGGTTAAGACCAGCTTAACCAATAATTTGATAAGTGGGAAGGGTTAAGACCAGCTTAATCAATAATATATATATTATATATTAATCTAATAAGTGGATAGGGTTAAGAGAAACTTAACCAATAATAATATATTAATCAGATAAGCGGACAGGGTTAAGACCAACTTAACCAATAAGATATAGGTGGATGGGGTTAAGACTAGCTTAACCAATAATATATCGATCTGATAAGCGGGTAGGGTTAAGACAAGCTTAACCAATAACACATGTTGATTTGTTAAGTGGATAACATGGGGGACATGTGGGATATAATTATAAACACTTAACTAAGTTGAAAACATGTAAGAAGACATGAATAAGAAGGGGTTAAGTGGGGAATCTTAGTGGGGACCAAGCATAGGTGGAAAGCTTGTGGGGGGACACTTTTCAGACCAGTAACCCATTTAGTATCTTTATGAGCTCGACCCAAGTTGAGGACGGGACACGCTTTTTGGGTTTGATTGTAAGAGGTCAAAACGGGTTAGCGATGGCAACGCAAGTCCAATGGGGTCATGTGCGTGCGTGGGCCCGGGCTGGTAGGTAAGACATTGTTGCATCATGTAGATATAAGCCGTGCATCTTTGGTGGTATCGAGTTGCCACTTTGAAGAGTGATACACCCCACTGTGGGACTAACACGGGTATCTACGAGTTAGGGAGCCGATCAAATGGGAAAGGTAGTGGGTACGACTAGCGGAGATAGGAGCAGACGGCACCTATGAAGACAGCTTGTAATTAGAATGGGGAGGGTAGGGGGTACGACTAGCGGAGATAAGGGCAGACGGTATCTGTGAAGACAACTAGGAGTACACGAAACTACCATTGATATTATTCTGTTCGGTAGGCGGGATCGACTTTTAGGGTGACTAGTAATTGTGCGGTGTGGTTAGCTTTGGTGCAATGTAGTAATTATCCTATATTATTTAGGTGCGCCTTTAACGTTATCTTTGTTCGTCTTATTCCCTTTGTTTTCTCTACATGCCTATTTGTTCACAGTCATTTCCTTATTTTCCAGCTTATGCCTTACCCTAGTTACTTAATTATTATATTGTTAAAGTTATTGCACTCGCCAGACTTTATGTCTGACCCCCTTTGTTTCAACCTTTTTTATTCCTCCCCCCCCCCCCGGTGCTCAGGGTGGGACTAGTACTAGTGGAGCTTGATTTGGACAGCTTTATCTCTTTCTTTGGAAGTTGCTTGGATCGCTAAAGTAAAAGTTCAGCCTATCTTATTTATTGCTATTTTATGTTGGGGTTATGTCTTTCATTTTATGTACTCTGATTTAGTCAAGATGGATATTATGTACTTGACTTTAGTCTTTGGTTTTTGATGATGTAATCAAACTTATCTGTTACTGCTGCAATGAATGAAGTTTAAAAATTTTAAGTACTGTTTTATATCTGTCTTGTTGTTAAGTTTATGTTCTATACACACCTAAAACGCTCCATAGAAGTTAATGCATTCCCTTTGTGAGTGACATTAATGGACGTGGGGTGTCACAGTTAGTCGAATATTGGTTATTCGAATAGAGTTATCGAATATTGGTTATTCGAAAGAAAGTTAATCGAATATTAGTTATTCGAATAAGAGTTAATCGAATATGGTTTATTCAAATAGAGTAAAAAGAGTTAATCGAATATAGTTTATTCGAATAGAGTTAATAGAGTTAATCGAATATAGTTTATTCGAATAGAGTTAAAGGAGTTAATCGAATATAGTTTATTCGAGTTGAGTTAAAGGAGTTATCAAATATATTTTATTCGAAAGGAGTTAATCGAATATAGTTTATTCGAAAGGAGTTAAGTGATAAGAGTTAAAGAATTAAAGTTAATCGAGTTATAGTTAATGGAGTTAGGGTTAATTGATTTGAGTTAATCGAGTTATATTTTGGAGATAGATATTTCAGAAGTAGGGATTATAACGCTATAGTTATAATCAATGCTTTTCAATAAAGAAGTGGATTCATAAATAGAATCTGAGAGTTACATAAGGAAGTTTGTTAAAGATTTAAAGGGTAAACTTTGTCTATTTCGAGGTAAGAAACGTTGTTCAGTTAAGGTATGAGAGGTAGTTATACCCGAACTTGATTGACTTCCTTTATAACTAAGGAATGGTTAAGGTTCGATAGTAAAGGTTAGTTAAGTGAATTTAGTTGATGAAGGTAATGGTTTGATTTGGCATCACGATGTTTTATTTAAACATCTGTTTATATCCAATGAATGAGTTTTGGAAACATTTTCCAAATAAAATCAATGATATTTTCTAATCATAGAAAATGAAATGTTTGATGATAAAGAATACTGGAATGACAGTGATACACAAGAAAGGGATGGAAATGTTTTCCAATGTTAATAACGTATATTTTCTAAATTTAGAAAATAAGGAATGTTGGATATATGGAAGCAAGAAATAAAGAAATTAATTAACTAAGTGATAAACGTTAAATGATGATTGATCGATAGAATTTCCATCTGGAAATAATATCGTTGTTTGCACACGTGTTTTTCTTTGATAGTTAAATCGCCAAATATCGAAGTTTTTGACCATTTTTCCGTCATCAATACGGAGAGATAGGGATCAGATTCATTATCTGAAAACCACTCTGTATGAACGTTAGCGTTGCAATCAAATATGATGAAGATAATTGAAGACGGAGTTATGCAAGGGTTGTTCTGTTTACAGAATAGTGCCTTCGGTTTGTCCAATCCCAGGACGACTTGTATAGAAGAATGTCTGACATGGTATATTTAACAGATCGCGTAAGTTGATCTCTTCAAACGTGTTTATGTTTGGAGGTGGAGGAATTCGTTTCTCTTAGCTGTATACCCATTGTAGTTTTGGGGAAATCAATTTGTGATTTGGCGGTTATAACAATGTGACATTCAAAGTGAATAATTGTGTGATATGTCACGAGATAAGCGTGGCCTCTAGCCTCACAACCGGGAAGTGACAAAAATCAGGTGGGCAGCATGGCTAAGTGGTTGGCTGCCAAGTAGGGTGTATTATCACCAATCTAGAGATATTCATTTCATTCTTCATCGATGCTGTCCCATTCGGGAAATGGTTGCTGATCCCAACCGTTTGTGATATACATTCGATACACTCAAGCGAAATGAGTGGTCGGTCATGTGTGGTCGGGTTGCAAGATGTTCTTGTTGAACTCAGTGTATTCCTCTCTAGATGTACACTATCATAAGGTGGTTCCATATCTTGTCATATTTGGAAATGCATTATCCAATAAGTGTTCGCAATCTTGATTGTATACTATGTATGTAGAACTTGAGATGAAATCGTTTCTGCTAGATGATTATTATATTGTGGTTGATAGACACTATTATAATATCAACGAGTTTTGATATAAAAGATTATTGTTTCTTTCAAAATGATTTGAAAGTTAAATCAAATTGATCTAGATTCTCATAATGGAAAAACCCTTTCCGTTATACGGCATGGTCTTATGAGATATCATCTAATTACTCAAACTATTTTAAACTATTTTACTCACACCAGTCTCATGACTGACCCAGAGTTTATTTTGTTTTGTTTTCCCTAAACTCTTGGGTTCCCAATTTTTTATGGGCATTCAAGTAGTCAGGATTTTACAGATATACTTGGAGAGCTTAGAGCAGGAGGCTTCAATATTTTATAGCTATTTTTATTTCTGCTGTTTTGTAAGTGTTGTACTCTGATAATGTTACTGTATACATATACTGATTTTATTTCAAAGATATGTTATCTATTATATGTTCTTCATTCCGCTGTGAGATTCGTGTTACTCTGATGTTATGTATTCTTTTTCTTCTTCTATTCTAAGTTTCTATCTTATCTATTCTCACCCTCTAATTTCTTTCATGGACTATTTGGCATTTCCGATGCTTGGATAGTCGACATTGAGTTTATGTCGATATCCAAGGTTGCAAATTACCCGGGTCATTACAGTGGTATCTGAGCTTAAGGTTAAGTAATTACCTTTTCTCTGTGGCGTGACTCAGTTGAGATTGGTTTAGTGATACCCTAGATTGAGTTGAGTATATATACACGAGTGCGTATTTGTTATTTGATATAAAAATGGTTTTATACTATGGAGATTTATTGGTTGAGTTGTTTATGGGTTCTGGTCGATCAGTTTGATCCACTGTATCAGTGGGGGTTTATAAACACTCGAATACAATGAACCAACACTGTATGTTTTGAAAAGAGGGTAAATGAAATAATTTTACCCAAATTATATTTTGATATAAACAAAGTATAGATATTTGGAGTATTATAATATATTGGATATATTGGTTGTTATTATAATCGAGTAAGATTATAAATTAAATGGTTATTTAAATAACTAGTCCAAATTCATATAAGTGTAATATATGAAATCGAGATGAATTAAATCTGAAATTTAAATCAGAATTGGAATTGAAATTCCCAAAATTTGGAAAAGTGATTGTAAACGGATTTGGATTAAATATATGAGAATTTTAAAATCTTAGGAGATTTTAATTTGTTTAAAGCATTGCAAATGATATTTTGAATTGATTTCAAAATGAAAGTGTTTAGAAATGGTTTTGATAATGATATAGCATTGAACTCACTTCGGTCGCTAGAAAATAAATTCCGATGTTGATCTAGACATCATCGGTGTTCATTTTCGAGTTCTAAAGTGACGGATTACTACCAAAGATTTGGTTTTCGAATTGTTTTAAGAAAATGAGTTGTTTAGAAATTCAAATGTTTGAATTGTTGATACTATATATGATTTCAAATTTGATTTGAAATAAGACCAAGGAAATTGAATTTCTGAATTTGGAATTAAAGTTTAACTTATGAAGTTAAATAGATTCAAATGGAAAAGGTGAATATATAAATTAAAATTTAACTTAAAATAAGTTAAATAGAATCCGGATTTGATTATGAAATAATCGGGAATGGAATTGAGTGATAAGAAAAGAGTTCGAAATTTGTAATTGGGGTTGGAATGAAATTGAGCTTCGATACAAGAGAATAATTGTGTTGAGATTTAGTTGATTGAAATTGATTAGAAATCGATTGGTATAGATGGATATATGATCAACAGGTATTGAGTAGAGGCAAGTGCAAAGGATATAATGATATGCCTGACAAAAAGGTACAAGTTTATATTTTGTATAAGCATGAGATTTATGAGCCGATTTGGCAAGCTTCTTGGCAGTTTGATTTTCTTTTGGGTTGGAGAAGGCCCAGAGTGGCGAGTTGGAGTTTGAGCTATTGACCTATACAAAGGAGGTGCTGGCGAAATTTTTCGAAAAATTTAGGTGTTAGAAAATTTTCAAGATTTTTGAAAATTTTCATTAGTAGGAATTAACTAATATTTTAATTAAAATTAAATTGGTTCAGTTGAAACTGAAATTAAGAAGTGAATAAATAAATTTTACCTAGTTAATAGGGTTTGTTTTCTAACTTAGCAATTTCGAGGACGAAATTATTTTAAGGGGGAAGAATGTAACGTCCCGTATTTTTATAGTATAAGAATTAATTTATTTAATAATTTAAAACGTGATTTATAGATTTAAATGGTTATTTAATTAAATTATACGGAATATTTAATTAATATAATAATTTAAAGAATATATATAATTCTGAAATAATCAGAATTAGCTGAAATAGAAATATTGTGAAATGGGATAAATTCAAATATATAATTTGGTTTAAGATTTAATTATATTAATGAATATATTATAATAATGACAGTTTGAACGTGTAATTATAATCGAGCTCGAAATGGCACGGCAGTTCATAATTTGGCGATTCGAAATTAAAATGGATATACAGAATCCGTTTTTAATCGGATTTCTGTGAAACAAGAAATATTCGGAGCTTGTGAAGTATATTTTTCTAATGGAAGAGAAAAATCAGGATTTCATCGTGTAGATTTTGATTTATGTCCAAATCAAATTTTTGAAAAGTCGCTATGGAATTCCTTTATAATTTATAATGATTTATTTGTATTATAAATGAATTTTTCAATATAAATTGAATATCGATTCAACCGGGATTTGAATATCGAGCTATAAATCCAATTGGAGTTGTATGATATTCTACTGTGAATATATACGATAATATTTGTTTTTAAATATTTAATTTGATTATTTTTTAAATATATTTATATATTTAAATGGGTTATTTAGAGATTTAAAAAGAGCCAGTTTTGTAAACGACCTCCGTTTTCAACGAAACTAATTTTGTTGGATCCGTAATATTAAATTATTGTTAGACTCCAAGTTTCGTGATTTTTAAGGTCAGTGTGTGGCCGTACGGATTTTTAATGTGAAAAACAATCAGTATTTTGACGGTTAAAAATATGTTGTGTGAGCAAACGGAGTCGGAATTCGACAAAACAAGTTTCGTTTGGTCCGTAATGTCGAACTCTAGTGGTATGTCCATTTTCGTGATTTTTAGATATCATGTGTGATCATAGGAATTGTTAAGGACAAATGTAAACAGCAATAACTTAAAAACTGAATATAAAATCAAATAAAAATATATTAAAACTTTCTGTAAATACCCTCATTATCATTCCTAACCCTAAACTATTTCTCTTTTAAGTCAACCGAAATTTCTACCGTCGTATTCCTCTTCAAACCCCAAACGTGAAGAACAAAAATCAAAATCAACTCCACAAAAGTTCCATAAATCATAAAATACATATGATTGAATTCCCCTTGAGTTTTTTTTCATTCTACATGGTTTGTTTTGGGTCCGACGTTGGTTCTAGGTCGTTGAAATTTACTCGTGTTTTCTGTGGCTCGATATTAGGCGAGATTAAGGAGTGGATTCTTGTTTCTGTTATTGTTTTTGGAATCAGGGTACGATTTAGCACCGGCGTGAGAAGTTTGGGTTGAATTCATGACAAAAACTGTCGTGCGCTACTGTAGTGGTTTGGAAGTTGACCGAGATCGCGACAAGAAAGTGGTGATCGAGTTCTTTATTTTGGGGTCAGGGTTGGTGAGATCGGAGAGGGGAGTTCAACGGTGGTGGCATGTTGGAATTAGTGGAGGAACGAAGTGGTGAAAACAAATCTAAGATCGGCATGGTGGGAAAATTATGAGGAGCAGAATATGTATATTATGGGAAGAAGAAGTACTATGGAAATGAGGTCGGTCTTGGTTTGTATGTACATGAATTTGGGCCATGTCATTAACGTAAGGCTCAGAAGTAATAAAAAGAAAAAAAAAAGAAAAGGGAAAATCACATTGGAAAGTTCGGCTATGGCTTCATAAGGAGCACTGCGTGAATTGAAACAGGAGGAAGAAAGACTGGATAAGGGTATGCGAGAACAGATGGGTTGTGCATGGGCCAATGTGTAATGGTGAGCCTAGTAATAACTTAGAATTTAAGTTTTTGTTTAATTTAAAAAGGGTATCAACTTATAATGTTAATATCTGGTGCAAACATTATCAGAATTGGACGAAAGAAGATCCGTTGGGATCGTATGGACTAACACTACACAATGGAACCGACTGGGAATGAATTGAAGCCCATTACAATTTATAGCAAAATAAATTGTCTGATCTGAATTGATAACGGTTATCGATATTTAACGATAAACTGCCAATGTGAGTAAAACTCACTAACTCTACCAGTTCATATTTTTTAAACGTATTTATAGAACTAATAAATGATGATTGATTGTTGTGAGTTGACTGTTTGGTTGAACTGCTAATTGATTGGTTGAAAATATCGATATAGTTATATATATATCATTAATCAAATATTGATTCTGTTTATCAGAATATTTCATAATGAAATGAAGTTAATGTTAATTATATTGTTTAACATCTATGGATGCAGGGAAACAGGTTGGTGGGACCCAACTGAGTTCCGCAATATATAAAATACTGTTTTGTTTCATTTATGGTGATATATAATCTGTTGTTGGTTATGTGTGTTTGAATGATATCGATCATTGTTATATGGTAGTTTAAATACCGTAAGAAATACTAGAATGTAGAAAAGGGGATTTTCAAAGTGTATATTGAAAATAAATTATTTATATAAAATCAATGGATTTTATATATAAAAAAAGAAAAGGATTTAAAAGGATTTTATAAAAGAAAATAATTATAAAATCAAAGAATTAGAGAAAGGGAAATATTTGTGAAAACGAATAGAAAAGGAAATATTTGTGAAAATAAATAGAAAATGAAATATTTGTAAAACATTTAGAAATAGAATTGAAAAGGAAATATTTGTAAAACATTTACAAATAGAATTGAAAAGGAAATATTTGTAAAACATTTACAAATAGAATTGAAGAGGGATTGAAAAGGAAATATTTATTTGTTAAATAAATAAAATTATAAAAGGAATATTTATTTGGAAAATAAATAGGATTATAAAAGGGAATTAACGAGATATATAAGAGTTATCGATTAGAGTTAATCAAATAGTGAATCAAATAGAGTTATCAGTTAGAGTTATTGATTAGAGTTAATCGAATAGAGTAAATCAATTAGAGTTATCGATTAGAGTTAATCAAATAGAGCAAATCAATTAGAGTTATCGATTATAGTTATTGAATAGAGTTAATCCAATAAAGTTAATTGAATAGAGTTGATCGAATTAGAATTAATCAAATAGAGTTAATTGATAAAGTTAATCGCTTAGAGTAAATCGAATAGAGTTAATTATAAAGGTATCAATCGAATATAGTATTCGAAAGGAATTAATCGAATATTGGTTATTCAAAAGGAGTTAATCGAATATAGTATATTCGAAGAGAGTTAGTCGAATATTGGCTATTCGAAAAGAGTAAGTCGAATATTGGTTATTCGAAAAGAGTTATCGAATATTGGTTATTCGAAAAGAGTTATCGAATATTGGTTATTCGAAAGAGAGTTAAACGAATATTAGTTACTCAAAGAGAGTTAATCGAATATTGGTTATTCGAAAGAAAGTTAATCTAATATTAGTTATTCGAATAAGAGTTAGTCGAATATTAGTTAATCGAATAAGAGTTAATCGAATATGGTTTATTCGAATAGTGTTAAAAGAGTTAGTCGAATATAGTTTATTCGAATAGAGTTAAAAGAGTTAATCGAATATAGTTTATTCGAATAGAGTTAAAGGAGTTATCAAATATAGTTTATTCGAAAGGAGTTAATCGAATATAGTTTATTCGAAAGGAATTAAGTGATAAGGGCTAATGAATTAAAGTTAATCGAGTTAAAGTTAATGGAGTTAGGGGTAATTGATTTGAGTTAATTGAGTTATATTTTGGAGATAGATATTTCAGAAGTAGGGATTATAGCGCTATAGCTATAACCAATGTTTTTCAATAAAGAAGTGGATTCGTAAATAGAATCCGAGAGTTACGTAAGGAAGTTTGTTAAAGATTTAAATGGTGAACTTTGTCTATTTCGAGGTTAGAAATGTACTTCAGTTAAGATCTTAGAGGTAGTTATACCCGAACTTGATTGACTTCCTTTTTAACTAAGGAATAGTTAAGGTTCGATAGTAAAGGTTGGTTAAGTGAATTTAGTTGATGAAGGTAATGGTTTGAGTTGGCATAGCGATGTTTTATTTAAACATCTATTTATATCCAATGAATGAGTTTTGGAAATATTTTTCCAAATAAAATCAGTGATATTTTCTAATCATAGAAAATGAAATGTTTGATGATGAAGAATACTGGAATGACAGTGAAACGTGAGAAAGAGATGGAAATGTTTTCCAATGTTAATAACATGTATTTTTTAAATTTAGAAAATAAGGAATGTTCGATATATGGAAGCAGGAAAAAAAGAAATTAATGAACTAAAGAGATAAATGTTAAATGATGATTGATTGATAGAATTTACATCTGGAAATAATATCATTGTTTGCACACGTGTTTTTCTTTGATAGTTAAATCACCGACTATCGAAGTTTTTGACCATTTTTCCGTCGTCAATACGGAGAGATCGGTATAAGATTCATTACCTGAAAACCACTCTGTATGGACGTTAGCGTTGCGATCAAATATGATGAAGATAATTGAAGACGGAGTTATGCAAGGGTTGTCCTGTTTACAAAATAGTGCCTTCATTTTGTCTAGTCCCAGGACGACCTGTGTAACACCCCATAATTCTGTAACACTAGGATTCACAAATCAGGGAAGAATTAAAAGTTAAATTCAAAATCAAGGGAAACTGGCTGCGCCATTGCATTCGTCTCGGAATTCTGCATGTAAACGAGTCCGAGATTGCGTAAATCGGAGTCCGTATGAGGAAGGTATGGCCTCTGGAAGATTCAGCGAAGTTCAAATTTCAAAACAGGTCAAGTTAAAGATTCAAATCGTACCCAGATTGGGCTGGGCGGGAATTTTCCCACCCAAGGCACCCAGGTCAACTGGGTAGTCGACCTGGGGCACCCAGGTCGACTGGGTAGTCGACCTGGGGGTCGATCCCCCTGCTTTTTCCAGCTTTCTGAACCTGGTTCGTTCTGATGTATTTGGTCATGTTTTCTGACCAGATTCGTCCGCTTAATCCTATATAAACAGCCCTGGTCTCCTTCTCTATTCACAATTCTTTTCTATCCTTATGCTGCCTCTGAGAAAATATATAAATAAATAATATATAAAATAAATCAAGTCGAGGAAATGCTGCTAAAGATTTTCAAGAAGGGGCTCAAGTCAAGCTAGGATTCAAGAGGAGGTTCAAACAACTTCAACGACTGTTTTTCTATGAATCATAGCAACGCCATCTTTCTATTCTAATCTAATCTCTATAAGTCAGTTATTTTTAGATTTGAACGTTTTTCTCTGTTCGTGACATGAAATTAAAGGAATAAAAGAATATGCCAAATCTCTCTCTCTCTATTCAAATCAGTGCCTATACTCTTGGACCAAATTAAGAACTGTTATGATTCGAGGACAAATAAGACTGTGACTATGAAACTATGGACCTTAGAACCATATGCCTCTTTGACTATGAACATTGCCTATGACTATGAACATTGCCTATGACTATGGACATTGCCTATGACTATGAGAATTACTTCCCTGACTAAGCCTATGCCTTTGATTAGGAAACATAAACTATTGCCTATAACATAATATGGACAACTGTGATTAAACATTTATGATTCATGACTAGAAAAGTATTGCCTAAGTTTGTGACTACGAAATTGGGTCTAAACCCATGTTTATCTTTTCTGTCTATTCTTGGTTTTCTTTGGTTTTAGACCTTGGGAATTTACCTATTAAGTTAGGTCTACCCATGTTCTTTAACCTACGTCTCTATTCTGTCTATTCTTGGTTTTAGACCTTGGGAATTCACCTATTAAGTTAGGTCTACCCATGTTCTTGAACCTACGTCGTTATTCAAAACCATTTTATGCCAGTTGTTATATCTATCCTTTTCATAGCAATCTTTGGTTCATTCCCTATTTGCTACGAATCTAGATTTATCTATAATCTAGATTGAAACACGATTATACGAACAGTGGGAATGCTATTTGGGGCAAAATATGAAATTTACTAAAACATAGTTATAAACTTGGAAATTGGCATAAATTGGGAACATGTATTATGGCATGTTCATAGAAATGCAAATGGGATAAATTTGACATGAATTATAGGATGTGTAATTTGAATCTAGTATTGACATGTAAATCTAGCATTTACATGAATTGTGAACTAGAGTAATAAGTTTAGTTTGACATGAACTGTAATTAGAATGTTAAATCAGAATTGGATTAGCTAATTTGGCATGATAAGTATATTGGCATAAATTTGAAATTGGCTATAATTAGGAATAATTGTCAGGTTTAGCAAAATCATGGTTAGTGACACTTAATTTGGTATAGTTTACATACCAAAAAGCATAAACATGATATAGAGGGGGAAAATGGGCCATAAGAATAAATGTTGACAATTTACATTAAAAGAGGAATTAGGAAATAAGTAAATTAGGAATAATTTACTTATAGAATTTGTTCTAAATGAGAAATGTAAACTTAGACAAATTAAAGGTTTGTTAACGACATCTCTTTTAATAATAAACCAGAAAGTTCTATGGTGACAGAGAGGATAGTGTCTAGGCTTGGGTTTGGAAAATACAAGTCTCCTTCTCTCCCTGGCTATCCCTAACTGATCCGACGGACGGGATGGTTACTTTCAAAACCTGATTTGAAAACTAATCAAAACCCTTTGAACTTAGAAAACACGAATATGCCTAACCCGAGGTTAGACTGAGTTGCGATGTAAACCTGCCCGGAACCAACCGGCACATCCAGTATTCGCAACAATATCTGTCTAATGTGAGTGGTCGCGGCTTTAATTTATTTAGTTAAAACTAGAACAAGAATGGTAGAGTTAAGTTAACTAAGTCATTTAACCAATTCAACAAGATAACCAAACCGATGGGTGGGGTTAGGTTCATACAGACACAGTTAAGCTAGAATGGGAGGGTTAAGTCTATAGGAACACTTAACCAACTTAACACAGTCAAGCTAGAATGGAAGGGCTAAGTCCATAGGGACACTTAACCAAACTTATGGTAACAAGACAAGATTTGTAGGGGTTAAGTAACTAAGAAAACACTTAGCCAAACTAACATGTTAACTAGACTAGAAGGTAGGGTTAAGTAAAGTTGATACACTTAGCCAAATTAACATGTTAACTAGACTAGAGGTTGGGGTTAAGTAAATACACTTGGCCAATTTGATATGTTATCTGGGCTAGACCGTAGGGTTAAGTAAACTTGAACACTTAACCATCAGATTGTGATAAAAGAATAGGATTAAGTCTAAACATGAAGGGATAATACTTAACCATTAATAACATGTTAGTTAAAACAGACGTGCAAGGTTAAGTTAAAAAGGAACGCTTAACCAATATTGGGTGAATGGGTAGGGTTAAGTAATAAGAAATACTTAACCAATATAACTTGGTTTGTGGTGGGGTTAAGTCAACATGAATTACTGATAACACTTAACCAGTATAACAGGATGAATGAAGAGGGTTAAGTTGACTTGAATTGACTAATGACACTTAACCAATCCAAATTGACGGGAAAGGGAACTAAGTAGTAAACCTTAGTTAAGAAAACAACGATTCTGGAAACTAAGTGGTAAATCTTAGTTAGTAAAACTAAGTAGTAATTCTTAGTATAACACGGGAAGGAGCGAATGTCCGTCTGAGTAGAAAGAAGGCTCCAACGAATTGGGTTACGAAGCCCGAGGCTTCGAGGGGACATGAGGGTACTCTTGGTATCCCTCTGTGAGGCTGTAGATGATCCTCCTGGGCTCACAGAAGTTAAGGTCTGCATAGAAGAACCAGGGGTATGCCTTGGTTGCAATACATGGCAACCTAAAGACCAGGATGGACCGGCGTGATTCGGTGAGAAAACGGTAGCCCTGTGATAGCAACTCGTCGTCTACCATCCATCTTGAGTCAATCAAGATACGTGAAGCGGAAAGGCGGAGAACTCCAAAAGACCATACACTTGCTATCTAGTTATGGGTGAGGATGGCCATCGGATAGTGGGGCACCGGGGGCCTACGTGTAGCTCTCATTTTACAAGGTGTGCCTTTCATTAGTTGAGGGAGGGGTCAAGTGGGACCATAGCCACTGGAATAAAAAACAGACCTCAGCATCTGCATCGACAGATATCTGAAAGCTCCCAACCGAGTTCTGTATTCCTTGATTTGCCCTGTCACAGGACTCAGACCGCACATTACAGGATATGTGCATCTAGACAAGCGATAACGATTCGCGATACATGCGTGGGGAAGTATAGGAACATATACCACTCTAGGTAGTGTGTCCTAGACTTGGGGGCATCGTTCGAAAGGTAGCATAATGCCTAGTTGGAATAGGTGGGATAAATCCTGAATCCGAGAAGCGTTCAGCAGATAGCGTAAACTCTAGTTAAATCTAGAAAGCACTTGATAGAAAACCCTAGATTTGATCTAGGTAATAAATAATGAATGTATGCCGGAAGGCAATGGAAAATACAGGGATTGGGATCACGTTATCGTTACTAGTTGGGACACTAGATAGGCGGTGCAGAGATATAGAAACCATTATAACAAGGAAATAGCAAAGCGGCGAAAGTATTAGAGCGTATCCAGTTTATCTTATCTTAGCATATCTTGTGACTACCTTGTCTAATCTTGTTGACCCTATCGTCATGGTGTAATCTTGTATTCAGATAATTCATGTCGTTTTGTTTTTCCATGTTCACATGCTAGAAGTTACTGAACTTACTCAGGCTTTATGTCTGACTCTGTTTTTCTTTCGTCTTCTTTTCTTCCGTTCCCCCCCCCCCCCCAGGTAGTAAAGGAGGGAATAGTTTAGCTTAGGTTAAGTTGGACTGCCACTCTTTCCCAGCTTGAAGATTTGTCGAAGTTTGCTCGGATTCTCTTTTCACATGCTATGGCTGGCTCTTGCTAAAATCGGCGAATATAAATGTTTTTTTTTTGCTTCTTTGTTTTGTAAGACAGATGATACTCTGATATTGTAAAGAAACCATTGTACAAACTATTTTATCAATAAAGCAAAGTTTTATTTTCCGCTATTTGATTTCTGTCTGTCTTGTAATTTATCTGCATCTTTTACCCCAAATGCTCCACAGAACTTAGTTCATTCCCTTTGTGAGTGACACTAACGGATATGGGGTGTTACACGTGGTATCAGAGCTGAAGGTTACCAGATCAGATAAAGGATTTGAAAAATTATTTTCAAAACGGTTTTAAAAAAAGCATTTTCAAGAGAAAAGATTTGTTTTAAAGACATATTCCCCAAAGCCATACGCACTATCTTCTCTTCCTCTGTTTAAATTCTTGTCTCCTTCTTACTTGAGTCTCCGGGGCTCCTGGCTTTCTGGGTGGTAACCTCATCGAATGGCAAAGTAGTGCCCGGCTTCCATCCATAGCCGTAGTTGTTTCATCTACGGGCAGTTTTCTTTCAAGCTTATAGGGTTTTCTGTACGATGGAAGCATCTTTCGAGAGATTTGTCAACATGACTACACACGGAAGAGGAAGAGGAATTCATGGACGTAGATTTAGCTCACAAAGAAGGAAGGAATTATAAAACCTAAGACAAGAGGAAGTAGCTTTACTAGGGTATGATAGGGCATATACTTAAGGACAAGGGCAAGAACGAGGACGAGATTTTCAGAAGGACAAGTACATGCTTTCGCCACCAAGCGTACCTAGGAGAAAGGTAGTCTGGTTGAAAGAGTCTAGTTTTCTGTTCGTGCTATTTCCTTAGGTTCTAGCGCTTCTCATTTGTTCATATCCACTTCCACGGTTGGCTCTCTGCACCATAGTACTTGTATAGTAGAAAGATCCCACTAGAGTCTCAAATCCAATTGGTGGTCCGACCAGTTTATTTTTGGTTTGTAGGGATTTGAGAATAGCTATCGAGTTTACTTATATCATCTCACGTAGATCGTCTAAATTCGGAGGAGATATTCCTTGGGTGCTTGTCTGATATTGGTTTAGGCCTTTGGTGCTTGTACTTGAGGAATGTCGAGTTCGGGTTGGATGGTTTGCGTGAGAGATGAATAGTTGTGGCAGGCACTCCAAAGAGCACGTAGTGACCTTTCGACTCTTATAGTTATGGCATGTCGGATAAGAGGGAAACCTCTAATCATCTTAGTACGTATACCTGGTACCGTGATTGACATCTGTTTATTTTGGAAATGGAGATCCGGAATTTCACAATCGTGAAGTTAAATTAGTTAAGATACAGTGGAGTAAAGCTCAAGAAGGCTAGATACTAGCATCATACCCTTTTCCTTGAGGGTGCATCCTTGATTTCTTTGTTTTAGGAGCTTTACGCATAATTGTTTCTCTCTTTCCAAAGTATATCACCTAGGTCGTATCTTCGATCCTTAGGTAGAAGCCAATGGATGTAAACATGTATTTGAAACATGTTATGGCTGATGGTTGCAAGTGGTTGCCAATGGTTACTTGTGAATGCATATGCATACGTATTAGGCTCTAGATCAGTTCGGACGCTTTTATATTGCATTTACAAATATGTATTTGTTGGTAAGTTGAGCTTGATATGTTATCATATGGATGTTGCATATGGATGAATGGCTATGCACGCATGTAGTATTAACATAACTAGGGATGATTGCATACATGATTGGATGCATGGCACTGACATGATTAACATTTAGGAGGTCAACTGAATCAGTAGACCGCCTGATTTTGCATTAGATAAAGACATATACACACACTATGCATATGAACATGAAAGCATTAGAAATCTTTTAAGGACAATGAATGCCTGTGATTGAATGGTTGAGTAGATGGGTGATTGGATGGTAGGACACATTCTTCCTAACTTGAAGATTTCGGGGACGAAATCCTTTTAAGTGGGGGAGAATGTAACACCCCATAATTCTGTAACACTATGATTCACAAATCAGGGCAGAATTAAAAGTTAAAATCAAAATCAAGGAAACGGGCTACGCCATTGCGTTTGTCTCGGAATTCTGCATGAAAACGAGTCCGAGTTTGCGTAAATCGGAGTCCGTATGAGGAAGATATGGCCTCCGGAAGATTCAGCGAAGTTCAAATTTCAAAACAGGTCAAGTTAAAGATTCCAATCGGACCCAGATTGGGCTGGGCGGGAATTTTCCCGCCCAAGGCACCCAGGTCGACTGGGTAGTCGACCTGGGGGTCGACCCCCCCTGCTTTTTCCAGCTTTCTGAACCTGGTTCGTTCTGATGTATTTGGTCACGTTTTCTGACCAGATTCGTCTGCCTAATCCTATATAAACAGCCCTGGTCTCCTTCTCTATTCACAATTCTTTTCTATGCTTATGCTGCCTCTGAGAAAATATATAAATAAATAATATATAAGATAAATCAAGATGAGGAAATGCTGCTAAAGATTTTCAAGAAGGGGTTCAAGTCAAGCTAGGATTCAAGAGGAGGTTCAAACAACTTCAACGACTGTTTTTCTATGAATCATAGCAACTCCATCTTTCTATTCTAATCAAATCTCTGTAAGTCAGTTATTTTTAGATTTGAACGTTTTTCTCTATTTGTGACATGAAATTAAAGGAATAAAAGAATATGCCAAATCTCTCTCTCTCTATTCAAATCAGTGCCTATACTCTTGGACCAAATTAAGAACTGTTATGATTCGAGGACAAATTAGACTGTGACTATGAAACTATGGACCTTAGAACCATATGCCTCTTTGACTATGAACATTGCCTATGACTATGAACATTGCCTATGACTATGGACATTGCCTATGACTATGACTGTGACTATGAGAATTACTTCCCTGACTAAGCCTATGCCTTTGATTAGGAAACATAAACTATTGCCTATGACATAATAGGGACAACTATGATTAAACATTTATGATTCATGACTAGGAAAGTGTTGCCTAAGTTTTGTGACTATGAAATTGGGTCTAAACCCATGTTTATCTTTTCTGTCTATTCATGGTTTTCTTTGGTTTTAGACCTTGGGAATTTACCTATTAAGTTAGGTCTACCCATGTTCTTTAACCAACGTCTCTATTCTGTCTATTCTTGGTTTTAGACCTTGGGAATTTACCTATTAAGTTAGGTCTACCCTTATTATTGAACCTACGTCGTTATTCAAAACCATTTTATGCCAGTTGTTATATCTATCCTTTTCAAAGCAATCTTTGGTTCATTCCCTATTTGCTACGAATCTAGATTTATCTATAATCTAGATTGAAACACGATTATATGAACGGTGGGAATGCGATTTGGGGCAAAATATGAAATTTACTAAAACATAGTTATAAACTTGGAAATTGGCATAAATTGGGAACATGCATTATGGCATGTTCATAGAAATGCAAATGGGATAAATTTGACATGAATTATAGGATGTGTAATTTGAATCTAGTATTGACATGTAAATCTAGCATTTACATGAATTGTGAACTAGAGTAATAAGTCTAGTTTGACATGAACTGTAATTAGAATGTTAAATCAGAATTGGATTAGCTAATTTGGCATGATAAGTATATTGGCATAAATTTGAAATTGGACATAATTAGGAATAATTGTTAGGTTTAGCAAAATCATGGTTAATGACACTTAATTTGGTATAGTTTACATACCAAAAAGCAAAAACATGATATAGAGGGGGAAAATGGGCCATAAGCATAAATGTTGACAATTTACATTAAAAGAGGAATTAGGAAATAAGTAAATTAGGAATAATTTACTTATATAATTTTTTCTAAATGAGAAATGTAAACTTAGACAAATTAAAGGTTTGTTAATGACATCTCTTTTAATAATAAACAAGAAAGTTGTAGGGTGACAGAGAGGATAGTGTCTAGGCTTGGGTTTGGAAAATACAAGTCTCCTTTTCTCCCTGGCTATCCCTAACTGATCCGACGGACGGGATGGTTACTTTCAAAACCTGATTTTAAAACTAATCCAAACCCTTTGAACTTAGAAAACACGAATATGCCTAACCCGAGGTTAGACTGAGTTGCGACGTAAACCTGCCCGGAACCAACCGGCACATCTAGTATTCGCAACAATATCTATCTAATGTGAGTGGTCGCGGCTTTAATTTGTTTAGTTAAAACTAGAACAACAATGGTAGGGTTAAGTTAACTAAGACATTTAACCAATTCAACAAGATAACCAAACCGATGGGTGGGGTTAAGTTCATACAGACACAATTAAGCTAGAATGGGAGGGTTAAGTCTATAGGAACACTTAACCAACTTAACACAGTCAAGCTAGAATGGGAGGGCTAATTCCATAGGGACACTTAGCCAAACTTATGGTAACAAGACCATATTTGTAGGGGTTAAATAACTAAGAAAACACTTAGCCAAACTAACATGTTAACTAGACTAGAAGGTAGGGTTAAGTAAAGTTGATACACTTAGCCAAATTAACATGTTAACTAGACTAAAGGTTGGGGTTAAGTAAATACACTTGGCCAATTTGATATGTTATCTGGGCTAGACCGTAGGGTTAAGTAAACTTGAACACTTAACCATTAGATTGTGATAAAAGAATAGGGTTAAGTCTAAACATGAAGGGATAATACTTAACCATTAATAACATGTTAGTTAAAACAGACGGGCAAGGTTAAGTTAAAAAGGAACACTTAACCAATACAGGGTGAATGGGTATGGTTAAGTAATAAGAAATACTTAACCAATATAACTTGGTTTGTGGTGGGGTTAAGTCAACATGAATTACTGATAACACTTAACCAGTATAACAGGATGAATGAAGAGGGTTAAGTTTGCTTGAATTGACTAATGACACTTTAAATCCAAATTGACGGGAAAGGGAACTAAGTAGTAAACCTTAGTTAAGAAAACAACGATTCTGGAAACTAAGTGGTAAATCTTAGTTAGTAAAACTAAGTAGTAATTTTTAGTATAACACGGGAAGGAGCGAATGTCCGTCTGAGTAGAAAGAAGGCTCCAACGAATTGGGTTACGAAGCCCGAGGCTTCGAGGGGACATGAGGGTACTTTTGGTATCCCTCTGTGAGGCTGCAGATGATCCTCCTGGGCTCACAGAGGTTAAGGTCTACGTAGAAGAACCAGGGGTATGCCTTGGTTGCAATACATGGCAACCTAAAGACCAGGATGGACCGGCGTGATTCGGCGAGAAAACGGTAGCCCTGTGATAGCAACTCGTCGTCTACCATCCATCTTGAGTCAATCGAGATACGTGAAGCGGAAAGGCGGAGAACTCCAAAAGACCATACACTTGCTATCTAGTTATGGGTGAGGATGGCCATAGGATAGTGGGGCACCGGGGGCCTGCGTGTAGTTCTCATTTTACAAGGTGTGCCTTTCATTAGTTGAGGGAGGGGTCAAGTGGGACCATAGCCACTGGAATAAAAAACAGACCTTAGCATCTGCATCGGCAGATATCTGAAAGCTCCCGACCGAGTTCTGTATTCCTTGATTTGCCCTGTCACATGACTCGGACCGCACATTACAAGACATGTGCGTCTAGACAAGCGATAACGATTCGCGATACATGCGTGGGGAAGTATAGGAACATATACCACTCTAGGTAGTGTGTCCTAGACTTGGGGGCATCGTTCGACAGGTAGCATAATCCCTAGTTGGACTAGGTGGCATAAATCCTGAATCCGAGAAGCATTCAGGAGATAGCGTAAACTCTAGTTAAATCTAGAAAGCACTTGATAGAAAACCCTATATTTGATCTAGGTAATAAATAATGAATGTATGCCGGAAGGCAATGGAAAATACAGGGATTGGGATCACGTTATCGTTACTAGTAGGGACCCTAGATAGGCGGTGCAGAGATATAGAAACCAGTATAACAAGGAAATAGCGAAGCGGCGAAAGTATTAGAGCGTATCCAGTTTATCTTATCTTAGCATATCTTGTGACTACCTTGTCTAATCTTGTTGACCCTATCGTCATGGTGTAATCTTGTATTCATTTAATTCATGTCATTTTGTTTTTCCATGTTCACATGCTAGAAGTTACTGAACTTACTCAGGCTTTATGTCTGACTCTGTTTTTCTTTCGTCTTCTTTTCTTCCGTCCCCCCCCCCCCCAGGTAGTAAAGGAGGGAATAGTTTAGCTCAGGTTAAGTTGGACTGCCACTCTTTCCCAGCTTGAAGATTTGTCGAAGTTTGCTCGGATTCTCTTTTCACATGCTATGGCTGGCTCTTGCTAAAATCGCGAATATAAATGTTGTTTTTATGCTTCTTTATTTTGTAAGACAGATGATACTCTGGTATTGTAAAGAAACCATTGTACAAACTATTTTATCAACAAAGCAAAGTTTTATTTTTCGCTGTTTAATTTCTGTATGTCTTGTAATTTATCTGCATCTTTTGCCCTAAATGCTCCACAGAACTTAGTGCATTCCCTTTGTGAGTGACACTAACGGATGTGGGGTGTTACACGTGGTATCAGAGCTGAAGGTTACCAGATAAGATAAAGGATTTGAAAAATTATTTTCAAAACGGTTTTTAAAAAAGCATTTTCAAGAGAAAAGATTTGTTTTAAAGACATATTCCCCAAAGCCATACGCACTATCTTCTCTTCCTCTATTTAAATTCTTGTCTCCTTCTTTGTTGAATCTCCGGGGCTCCTGGCTTTCTGGGAGGTAACCTCATCGAAGGGCAAAGTAGTGCCCGGCTTCCATCCATAGCCGTAGTTGTTTCATCTACGGGCAGTTTTCTTTCAAGCTTATAGGGTTTTCTGTACGATGGAAGCAGCTTTCGAGAGATTTGTCAACTTGACTACACACGGAAGAGGATGAGGAATTCATGGACGTAGATTTAGCTCACAAAGAAGGAAGGAATTATATAACCTAAGACAAGAGGAAGTAGCTTTACTAGGGTATGATAGGGCATATACTTAAGGACAAGGGCAAGAACGAGGACGAGATTTTCAGAAGGACAAGTACATGCTTTCGCCACCAAGCGTACCTAGGAGAAAGGTAGTCCGGTTGAAAGAGTCTAGTTTTCTGTTCGTACTATTTCCTTAGTTTCTAGCACTTCTCATTTTTTCATATCCACTTCCATAGTTGGGTCTCTGCCCCATAGTACTTGTATAGTAGAAAGATCCCACTAGAGTCTCAAATCAAATTGGTGGTCCGACCAGTTTATTTTTGGTTAGTAGGGATTTGAGAATAGCTATCGAGTTTGCTTATATCATCTCACGTAGATCGTCTAAATTCGGAGGAGATATTCCTTGGGTGCCTGTCTGTTATTGGTTTAGGCCTTTGGGTCTTGTACTTGAGGAATGTCGAGTTCGGGTTGGATGGTTTGCGTGAGAGAAGAATAGTTGTGGCAGGCACTCCAAAGAGCACGTAGTGACCTTTCGACTCTTATAGTTATGGCATATCGGATAAGAGGGAAACCTCTAATCATCTTAGTACGTATACCTGGTACCGTGATTGACATCTGTTTATTTTGGAAACGGAGATCCGGAACTTCACAATCGTGAAGTTAAATTAGTTAAGATACAGTGGAGTAAATCTCAAGAAGGCTAGATAATAGCATCATACCCTTTTCCTTGAGGGTGCATCCTTGATTTCTTTGTTTTAGGAGCTTTACGCATAATTGTTTCTCTCTTTCCAAAGTATATCACCTAGGTCGTATCTTCGATCCTTAGGTAGAAGCCAATGGATGTAAACATGTATTTGAAACATGTTATGGTTGATGTTTGCAAGTGGTTGCTAATGGTTACTTGTGAATGCATATGCATACGTATTAGGCTCTAGATCGGTTCGGACGCTTTTATATTGCATTTACAAATATGTATTTGTTGGTAAGTTGAGCTTGATATGTTATCATATGGATGTTGCATATGGATGAATGGCTATGCACGCATGTAGTATTTACATAACTAGGGATGATTGCATACATGATTGGACGCATGGCACTGACATGATTCACATTTAGGAGGTCAACTGAATCAGTAGACCGCCTGATTTTGCATTAGATAAAGACATATACACACACTATGCATTAGAAATCTTTTAAGGACAATGAATGCCTGTGATTGAATGGTTGAGTAGATGGGTGATTGGATGGTAGGACACATTCTTCCTAACTTGGAGATTTCGGGGACGAAATCCTTTTAAGTGGGGGAGAATGTAACACCCCATAATTCTATAACACTATGATTCACAAATCAGGGCAGAATTAAAAGTTAAAATCAAAATCAAGGGAAACGGGCAGCGCCATTGCGTTTGTCTCGGAATTCTGCATGAAAACGAGTCTGAGTTTGCGTAAATCGGAGTCCGTATGAGGAAGATATGGCCTCCGGAAGATTCAGCGAAGTTTAAATTTCAAAACAGGTCAAGTTAAAGATTCAAATCGGACCCATATTGGGCTGGGCGGGAATTTTCCCGACCTGGGGCACCCAGGTCGACTGGGTAGTCGACCTGGGGGTCGACCCCCCTGCTTTTTCCAGCTTTCTGAACCTGGTTCGTTCTGATGTATTTGGTCACGTTTTCTGGCAAGATTTGTCTGCCTAATCCTATATAAACAGCCCTGGTTTCCTTCTCTATTCACAATTATTTTCTATCCTTATGCTTCCTCTGAGAAAATATATAAATAAATAATATATAAAATAAATCAAGACGAGGAAATGCTGCTAAAGATTTTCAAGAAGGGGTTCAAGTCAAGCTAGGATTCAAGAGGAGGTTCAAACAACTTCAACGACTGTTTTTCTATGAATCATAGCAACGCCATCTTTCTATTCTAATCTAATCTCTGTAAGTCAGTTATTTTTAGATTTGAACGTTTTTCTCTGTTAGTGACATGAAATTAAAGGAATAAAAGAATATGCCAAATCTCTCTCTCTCTATTCGAATCAGTGCCTATACTCTTGGACCAAATTAAGAACTGTTATGATTCGAGGATAAATAAGACTGTGACTATGAAACTATGGACCTTAGAACCATATGCCTCTTTGACTATGAACATTGCCTATGACTATGAACATTGCCTATGACTATGGACATTGCCTATGACTATGACTATGAGAATTACTTCCCTGACTAAGCCTATGCCTTTGATTAGGAAACATAAACTATTGCCTATGACATAATAGGGACAACTGTGATTAAACATTTATGATTCATGACTAGGAAAGTGTTGCCTAAGTTTTGTGACTATTAAATTGGGTCTAAACCCATGTTTATCTATTCTGTCTATTCTTGGTTTTCTTTGGTTTTAGACCTTGGGAATTTACCTATTAAGTTAGGTCTACCCATGTTCTTTAACCTACGTCTCTATTCTGTCTATTCTTGGTTTTAGACCTTGGGAATTCACCTATTAAGTTAGGTCTACCCATGTTCTTGAACCTACGTCGTTATTCAAAACCATTTTATGCCAGTTGTTATATCTATCCTTTTCATAGCAATCTTTGGTTCATTCCCTATTTGCTACGAATCTAGATTTATCTATAATCTAGATTGAATCACGATTATACGAACGGTGGGAATGCGATTTGGGGCAAAATATGAAATTTACTAAAACATAGTTATAAACTTGGAAATTGGCATAAATTGGGAACATGTATTATGGAATGTTCATAGAAATGCAAATGGGATAAATTTGACATGAATTATAGGATGTGTAATTTGAATCTAGTACTGACATGTAAATCTAGCATTTACATGAATTGTGAACTAGAGTAATAAGTCTAGTTTGACATGAACTATAATTAGAATGTTAAATCAGAATTGGATTAGCTAATTTGGCAGGACAAGTATATTGGCATAAATTTGAAATTGGCCATAATTAGGAATAATTGTCAGGTTTAGCAAAATCATGTTTAGTGACACTTAATTTGGTATAGTTTACATACCAAAAAGCATAAACATGATATAGAGGGGAAAAATGGGCCATAAGAATAAATGTTGACAATTTACATTAAAAGAGGAATTAGGAAATAAGTAAATTAGGAATAATTTACTTATGGAATTTGTTCTAAATGAGAAATGTAAACTTATACAAATTAAAGGTTTGTTAACGACATCTCTTTTAATAATAAACCAGAAAGTTCTAGGGTGACAGAGAGGATAATGTCTAGGCTTGGGTTTGGAAAATACAAGTTTCCTGCTCTCCCTGGCCATCCCTAACTGATCCGATGGACGGGATGGTTACTTTCAAAACCTGATTTGAAAACTAATCAAAACCCTTTGAACTTAGAAAACACGAATATGCCTAACCCGAGATTAGACTGAGTTGCGATGTAAACCTGCCCGGAACCAACCGGCACATCCAGTATTCGCAACAATATATGTCTAATGTGAGTAGTCGCGGCTTTAATTTATTTAGTTAAAACTAGAACAAGAATGGTAGGGTTAAGTTAACTAAGACAGTTAACCAATTCAACAAGATAACCAAACCGATGGGTGGGGTTAGGTTCATACAGACACAGTTAAGCTAGAATGGGAGGGTTAAGTCTATAGGAACTCTTAACCAACTTAACACCGTCGAGCTAGAATGGGAGGGCTAAGTCCATAGGGGCACTTAACCAAACTTATGGTAACAAGACCAGATTTGTAGGGGTTAAGTAACTAAGAAAACACTTAGCCAAACTAACATGTTAACTAGACTAGAAGGTAGGGTTAAGTAAAGTTGATACACTTAGCCAAATTAACATGTTAACCAGACTAGAAGTTGGGGTTAAGTAAATACGCTTAGCCAATTTGATATGTTATCTAGGCTAGACCGTAGGGTTAAGTAAACTTGAACACTTAACCATCAGATTGTGATAAAAGAATAGGGTTAATTCTAAACATGAAGGGATAATACTTAACCATTAATAACATGTTAGTTAAAAAAGACGGGAAAGGTTAAGTTAAAAAGGAACACTTAACCAATATTGGGTGAATGGGTAGGGTTAAGTAATAAGAAATACTTAACCAATATAACTTGGTTTGTGGTGGGGTTAAGTCAACATGAATTACTGATAACACTTAACCAGTATAACAGGATGAATGAAGAGGGTTAAGTTGGCTTGAATTGATTAATGACACTTAACCAATCCAAATTGACGGGAAAGGGAACTAAGTAGTAAACCTTAGTTAAGAAAACAACGATTCTGGAAACTAAGTGGTAAATCTTAGTTAGCAAAACTAAGTAGTAATTCTTAGTATAATACGAGAAGGAGCGAATGTCCGTCTGAGTAGAAAGAAGGCTCCAACGAATTGGGTTACGAAGACCGAGGCTTCGAGGGGACGTGAGGGTACTCTTGGTATCCCTCTGTGAGGCTGCAGATGATCCTCCTGGGCTCACAGAGGTTAAGGTCTGCGTAGAAGAACCAGGGGTATGCCTTGGTTGCAATACATGGCAACCTAAAGACCAGGATGGACCGGCGTGATTCGGCGAGAAAACGGTAGCCCTGTGATAGCAACTCGTCGTCTACCATCCATCTTGAGTCAATCGAGATACGTGAAGCGGAAAGGCAGAGAACTCCAAAAGACCATACACTTGCTATCTAGTTACGGGTGAGGATGGCCATAGGATAGTGGGGCACTGGGGGCCTGCGTATAGTTCTCATTTTACAAGGTGTGCCATTCATTAGTTGAGGGAGGGGTCAAGTGGGACCATAGCCACTGGAATAAAAAACAGACCTTAGCATCTGCATCGGCAGATATCTGAAAGCTCCCGACCGAGTTCTGTATTCCTTGATTTTCCCTGTCACAGGACTCGAACCGCACATTACAGGACATGTGCATCTAGACAAGCGATAACAATTCGCGATACATGCATGGGGAAGTATAGGAACATATACCACTCTAGGTAGTGTGTCCTAGACTTGGGGGCATCGTTCGACAGGTAGCATAATCCCTAGTTGGACTAGGTGGCATAAATCCTGAATCCGAGAAGCGTTCAGTAGATAGCATAAACTCTAGTTAAATCTAGAAAGCACTTGATAGAAAACCCTAGATTTGATCTAGGTAATAAATAATGAATGTATGCCAAAAGGCAATGGAATTTACAGGGATTAGGATCACGTTATCGTTACTAGTTGGGACACTAGATAGGTGGTGCAGAGATATAGAAACCAGTATAACAAGAAAATAGCGAAGCGGCGAAAGTATTAGAGCGTATCCAGTTTATCTTATCTTAGCATATCTTGTAACTACCTTGTCTAATCTTGTTGACCTTATCGTCATGGTGTAATCTTGTATTCAGTTAATTCATGTCATTTTGTTTTTCCATGTTCACATGCTAGAAGTTACTGAACTTACTCAGGCTTTATGTTTGACTCTGTTTTTCTTTCGTCTTCTTTTCTTCCATTCCCCCCCCCCCAAGGTAGTAAAGGAGAGAATAGTTTAGCTCAGATTAAGTTGGACTGCCACTCTTTCCCAGCTTGAAGATTTGTCGAAGTTTGCTCGGATTCTCTTTTCAGATGCTATGGCTGGTTCTTGCTAAAATCTAGGAATATAAATGTTTTTTATGCTTCTTTATTTTGTAAGACAGATGATACTCTAATATTGTAAAGAAACCATTGTACAAACTATTTTATCAATAAAGCAAAGTTTTATTTTCCGCTGTTTAATTTCGGTATGTCTTGTAATTTATCTGCATCTTCTACCCTAAATGCTCCACCGAACTTAGTGCATTCCCTTTGTGAGTGACACTAACGGATGTGGGGTGTTACAACCTGTGTGGAAGAATGTCTGACAGAGTATATTTAACAGATCGCGTAAGTTGATCTCTTCAAACGTATTTACGTTTGGTGGCGAGGAATTCGTTTCTTTTTGCTGTATACACATTGTATTTTTGGGGAAATCAATTTGTGATTTGGCGGGTATGATGATGTGACATTCAAAGTGAATAATTATGTAATCGGTCAAGAGATAAGCATGGCCTCTAGCCTAACAACCGGGAAATGACAAAAATCGGGTGGGCAGAATGGCTAAGTGGTTGGCTGCAAAGTAGGGTGTATTATCACCTATCTAGAGATATTCATTTCATTCTTTAATCTATTCGATGTTGTCCCATTCGGGAAACGGTTGCTGATCCCAACCGCTGGTGATGTACATTCGATACACTCAAGCAAAAAGAGTGGTTGGTCAGGTGTGGCCGGGTTGCAAGATGTTCTTGTTGAACCCAGTGTATTCCTCTCTAGAGGTACACTATCAGAAGATGGTTCCATACCTTTTCATAGTTAAAAATACATTATCCAATAAGTGCTCGTGATTTTGATTGTATACTATGTATGTAGAATGTGAGATGAAAGCATTTCTGCTAAATGATTATTATATTGTGGTTGATAGACACTATTATGATATCGACTAGTTTTGATATAAAAGATTATTGTTTCTTTCAAAATGATTTGAAAGTTAAATCAAATTGATTTGGATTCTCATAAGGGAAAAAGCCGTTCCGTTATACGACATGGTCTTATGAGATATCGTCTAATTACTCAAACTGTTTTACTCACACCAGTCCCATGACTTACCCATAGTATATTTTGTTTTGTTTTCCCTAAACTCTTGGGTGCCCAATTTTGTATGGGCAGTCAAGTTGTCAGGATTTTACAGATATATTTGGAGAGCTTGGAGCAGGAGGCTTCGGGATTTTATAGCTATTGTTATTTCCTCTATGTTGTAAGTGTTGTACTCTGATAATGTTACTGTATACATATATTGACTTTATTTAAAAGATATGTTATCTATTATATGTTCTTCGTTCCGCTGTGACATTCGTGTTACTCTGATGTTATGTGTTCTTCTTCTTCTTCTTCTATTCTAAGTTTCTATCTTAACTATTCTCACCCTCTAATTTCTTTCATGGACTATCCGTTATTTTCGATGCTTGGATAGTCGACATTGAGTTTATGTCGATATCCAAGGTCGCAAATTAACCGGGTCGTTACATACAAGAAATACCAGAATACAAAAGTTACACAATGGAAAGAAATACAAATATACTTTTAGCGGAAGAAGAATGATCCACAACATAACTTTAGCTCCAAACCTAAATCCAGCTCTGAGGACTAAATCTGCAAACCAAACTATTAGTTGCCCATGTGGAAAATTATGGTCACCCAGAGTTAAGGTGGGGGAACAACCAATGTGATGACCACCCATAACCCATGCACTATACAGGAGGAATAATGCGCTAAAAGTGTGCAAGGCAGCTATGGACGATCATCAGAGTAGGTAAACAACATCGGAACCGGTAACAACCCGAAAATCTGGGCCAGTTTAAAAATTTTATTTTGGCAATTTTAGCGAATTTTGAAGATTTAAAATAGATGATTATAAATAATATCAATGAGAAATTTATTTCGAATATAATTCAAAGGTATATAATTATATTCATCGATGTTAGAATATAATTATTTATTTATATTTATAAATAGAATTGAAAATGGCGCGGTAGTTCGATAATTCGATTTCAAACTTCAATTGAATGTACCGGGTGTAAAACAATCCGGATTTTAGTGAAACCAAAAACATTAGGATCTATTTGATGTTCTCTTTCCAACGAATCCGAAAAATCAAAATTTCATAGCGGGAATCAAAAGATATGTCCAGTTGAAAATTCTGAATAGTCGTTGTGGAATTCAGGCCCTTAAAAATGGGAATTTTGCAAACAACCTCGGATTTTGACGAAACCACTTTTGTTGGATCCGTGATGTCAAGTTATTGCTAGATTCCAAATTTCATAATTTTTCGAATCAATATGTGAGCGTGGCAAAAGAAAATGCGTTTGACCAGTTTCAGTTGATTTTAATCGACTGGAAATTGGCCATTTTTCAAACGGTCTTAGAATTCGACAAATCTAGTTTTCTTAGGACCGTATCGTCAATACGAAGCTAGAAATTATTTTTCTGGAATTTTTCTAATTAGTATGTGACCCCGGTAAATTGAAATGTACATTTAAAATTCAATATAGTGGTTTAAATGTAAATTCAACAGAAACTAATCGGAACGATCAAATCAGCTTGCGATACATATTCCATTGTGTTCGGAATGGGGGTAATTAGCTAGGGGCGACAGTCGGTGGGCTTGATTTCGAGTTCAAACGGAAAGTCAACTTTAAGTTGAATTAAATAATTAAATAAAAAAAAATCCTTTCTCTCTCCCACCCCTTTAACCCGCTTTGGCCCCCCTCTCTCATTTGAAATTGTTCAGCAGAAAAAAAAAAACAGAACCGCGATGTGGAAACCACCATCGAGGAGGCGGCGCACCTCCTTCGATCACCCCACCGAAGTCCGGCCCCCCATGGCGCCTCCGTTCATCTCCGTTCCCTGCACCAAATCGAAGACCAACCCCCAAATCAAGAAAAAGGAAGCAGCCACCCCTTGTTCTGCCACCACTGGCCCACCGTCCGCCTGAGCAACCTCCGGCCGCCACTCCAGCACCCCGGCGCGATGTTTCCCCCTCCTTCGAGCGATTTTCTGTAAGTTAGCTTATTTTTTTTATTTATTTACATTGATTTTAAAGGTTCGGATTTATTTATATATTTATAAAATCAGTTTTTATGGTTTATTCTTCAATAAATTATAGATTTTTGACTACAATGAATTTTGGATTTTTAAACAAGTAAAGAACGGATTTTTAAACATGTAAAGAACGGATTTTTAAACAAGACAAGAGTAGAAGTTAGAATAGGAAATATACAATTTTTATATATGTAGTAGCGAATAAAGATTCAATTTTTCTTTATAGGAATAGTGATAAAAATTTGATTTCTACGTATATAATATCATGGTAAAAATTGGATTTTTATATGTATGATAACAATGTAAAAATATAATTTTTATCATACGTGAAGTTTAAAAATATAATTTTTATACTAGTGGCATAGTAAAAATATGATTTTTTATTAATGTAAGAGATTAAAAATATGATCTTTACAATATATGAAGCGCTATAAAAACGAAATCTATATTTTTGAAAAGGCAAAATCTATATTTTTGAAAAGGCGAGATCTTTATTTTTGAAAAGGCGAAATCTATATTTTTGAAAAGGCGAAATCTATATTTTTGAAAAGGCGAAATCTATATGACATCAAAGTAAAAATTCGATTTTTATATATTGAATAGCAAAGTAAAAATTCGATTTTTATATATTGAATAGCAAAGTAAAAATTTAATTTTTATATATTGAATAGCAAAGTAAAAATTCGATTTTTATATATTGAATAGCAAAGTAAAAATATGATTTTTACATATGTAGAGAATACGGGCGACGAAAGTGATAAGAGACGAGAACGACGAAGATTTCTGCATAAGAAGAGTCGTGGGATCGGATAGCTATCTGTGAGAACTTCTCACTCAAAATTTCTTTTTCTAGTTATATATATATATATACTAGGATGCAGACAGTGTTTAGTAGCACCCGACACCCGTCATCCACAGACCATGGATGGCTTGTTTGTTAAATTGTTTGGTTGTGTAGTTGGTTAGATTATTTGGTTAGAATTGAATTGTTTGGTAAAATGAAATTGATTTGATTGATGTGTGAATGGCGTGGGCCTTCACTAGACCGGGGATAAGGCTAGGCCTCGTCCCGTTTCTAGTATCGTGCCGTTATGCCGCCGAAATTTTCTAAAATAAGTTAGAAAAATAAAAATATCATTTTATTTAAAGAATGAACTAAATAGATATTCATATGTTGGAATAAAATGTTTTATCGTTAAAAATATAATTTTTAACGTGAATGTGAATAAATAAATATTCATTTACAAACCAGACGGTTTGTTTATGTACACCTATTTGAAGGACATTGATTGGGTCGATAAATTTTACACATCGCCTAATTGCACAAATAAAATATGCATTTGATTGTTTGAAACCCCACATGGGTGTTGGGATGAAATTTGAAGTTCACTCATCCTGATTGATTAAATATGTCGATCGATTGATTGACAGGCTGTTATAAGCGTTAGATATCTATATTTGATGCTTATACAGTGTAGTGCACTTTGGTTGATGGTTGATTATTTTTCAATGCTATTATATACTTGTGTTGTATGAAAATCCATATAATTAATTTTATATGGTGATTGATTGGGCCTCATTCCAATTTAGAAAATAATGAATATTATAACATAAAGGTTCATGTGTTGACTGTACTCATCCGTTGAGATTAGTCATGTGTTGAACGAAATAATTTAACAAAAATTGTCACATGTGGACAGTACTCATTCGTTGAGATTAGTCGTGTGTTGACAATAATAAATATTCATTTGTTGAATAGAATATTTGAAAATAGAATTATATGAAGCCGTGTTGGTTAGATTGACGCCATTTTGACGTGAACGATATTTATATCGATTTTATTCATTTTAAAATGCATATTGAAAAGTGATTTTGAAAACGCGTATTTTGAAATGAAATCGAAATGAATTGAATATATAACGATTTCGAAATGAATTGAATATATAACGATTTTGAAAAGAATTGAATGTATAACGATTTCGAAATGAATTGAATATATAATGATTTCGAAATGAATTGAATATATAACGATTTCGAAATGAATTGAATGTATAACGATTTCGAAATGAATTGAATATAGAATGATTTCGAAATGAATTGAATATATAACGATTTCGAAATGAATTGAATATATAACGATTTTAAAATGAATTGAATATATAATGAATTCGAATTGAATGGAAAACGAATTTGATTTCAATTGAATAGCAAACGAAACGAATTCGAATTTAATTGAATAGATAACGAATTTGAATTGAATTGAATATAAAACCAATTTGAATTGAATTGAAAACGAATTCGAATTGAATTGGAAACAAATTGAAATGAATTCAAATTGAATTGAGATTTGAATTGAATAGAAATGAATTTTAAAACGAATTTATAAAGAAGAATTCAATTTTGATTTGAATGGAAATGGATGTTGAAATTGCTTTTGAAACGAATTTAAAACTATTTATATAATTCGTTTTAAATAGAAATCGACGAAATATATATTATATATATTATATATATAATATAATGGCCTGAATAGAACGCGCCGCGCCGCGGCAGTTCGCGAATTTCGACCATTTATTTCAAACGGACATTACGGGAGATCCGACCGTCGGATTCTCCTAAAACCAGAACCGTTGGGTTCGTATCGAAAAGAGTTTTCTAACGAATATTAGAAATTTGAAATCTAACGGTTGGATTTGGGGATACGTCCAAATCAAATTTGAAAAAGGTCGTTGTAAGTGCAGTTCGATGGCCATTGATGGAAATCGACTGTACGGGCCTTGATAGAATTACTAAAAATAATAATAAATTGTGTAAAATCATAAGAAATGATTTGGGAAAAATTGGGATGAAAAACTCCATATTTGAAAAGATAAAAATAGATTTTTATCGAAATGAACTAGTTTTGAACTAGAATTATAATTCTATTTATTTTTAAATGAATAAATTGAATTTAAAAAGGGTTTTAAAAATAACCAGAATTTCCAATGATTGCATTGGAGTGGATTTGAATCGAAATTGTCTTCGGAATATTTCGATGTTGGAATTCGTGATTATACAGGTGTTGTTATGGAAATTTGAAAGATATATATTTATATCGTTATTTCCAATACGACATTTGATAATCGTAGAATTTGATATTGAATATAAGCCGATATATTTTCTATTCAGAGCCTTGTATTGAATATCAAATGTGATTTGGGTTTGTCGTGAATGGTGTCTTCATTAACACTGTTCTTGAACCCTGTTGAGAAAAGATTAAATCTTTTTATTTAGATTTAATGAAGTGTACCAATTAAATAATATTTAATTGGAATTGAATTGATATTGATTTTTGGGTTTATCGTGAACAGTGTTTTTAAATAACACTTGTTCTTTAACCCGATAATTAATGGAATGATATTTTGGGTTTATCGTGAATAGTGTTTTTAAATAACACTTGTTCTTTAACCCGATAATTAATGGAATGATATTTTGGGTTTACCGTGAACCGTGTTTTAAATGACACTGATTCTTTAACCCAGTCAAAGATTAAAACTAAGTGGAGTTTTAATGAATCTTTAATTAGATTGAAATAATCGAAATGGAGTATCACCAGTTTTGCTCCAGGCGATAGTTAAATCTTTAATTAGATTTGAACGTGAAATGGTAATTGAATTTACCGGTAACACCGTGGTGTTAGATATGAAGTAAGACCCGTTTTACTTCATGGGATGAATAGGTTGGGATTGGGAAATTAAAACAAATGGTTACTTCGGTAAGTTTCGTTAATCCCGACTAATTTGAATTGATATTCAAAAGTAGATTAAAGAATAAATTAAAGAATTTATCTTGGATAAAATTAATGGGAACCTTTCCCTATGAATGTGAAATTTAGAAACTAACTGTCGGTTAGCTAAGCAGAATGGTTTTCTGGATATTGATCTGATGTTGGTTTCGGCCTTCGGGGTTAATATTTGGGGGATTATTCTCTTGATTAATTTACGGTTAGTGACTGATGAATTGGAATGAGGCGTATGTTGTGTTTATGTAACACTTATTTAAAATATACGCGAGTTATTCGGAAAGACCGGGTTTATCCCATTTTGAATAACTGATACGACGATAAGTCGAAGATGAAGACGATGGTCGAAGACCGGAGGTCTTCACGTCGTTTGGGTGATTACTGATGATCTTGATTGGGATGTACACCCAAGAAGATGGAAACAGTTGGTGATCGTCCAGACGTACATGGAGACCGATGGACATGCGGGGTACTAGGTGCCTCCGGTTTCGTTCAGACCCAGAACGGACTTATAAATGGATAGTGTGTCTGACGTTGTATTCCTTTATACTGTATTTGGTGATCTCTGCTAAATATATATCTGTTTGGTGGTAGAGAATTTATTCTCTTGCTATACACCCTTCTCTTAGACGTACGAGCCTATATGTTATATATTGGCAGAAATCAGTGGTATAGTATGGACTGACAATGTGGCATGCTGAGTTGCATGGATCAAGGCTTTTGTTGAAAAGCAAAGTCTTGTGGTTGATGATCAAAGCACGGCCTTGTGTGGCGTAGCTTTGTGTAACGTTGATTCGCGAGTTTCACACCCGGTATGAACCAAAAACGGGAGACGGACCTCAGGGAGGGCATGCGTTTCTTTCTAGTTAGGAGTGGCGTCAGTGCTTGAACTGGCTGACGAGTTTGACTCATGTGGATGTTGCTTATTATTACTTGCTGAAAAGCGAGGCGCCTCGTGATATCGGTTTCGGCCGATGCTTCTGGTCGGCTGACGGGCCAGGCTTACGCTGTAACGACCCGCATTCTACGCATCATAGGATCGTGGAATATTTATTTCTTTCACATATGAATTCGTATGGTCATGTAACTTTGGGAGACGATTATTAGGTTCATTTCCCATATTCATGATTTTTGTCGATTTTTAAATGACCGTTTTGCCCCTAGTTGGTACTGTTTTGGCCATAACTTTTGACAGGAAAGGAGTTTTGACCTAAAACCACTTCCATTGGATTCGAATGATGGTTTCTCTTTCCGTAGAGTGGTCATAATAGCCAAACGGATTTACCGTTTGGGAGATATGGCTGAATTAAGGTTTAAAAGGTTAATTTCAGCTAATTGGGCTTAACCGGGTGATTAGCAGCTAGGCCCATTCGGTAATTTCGGGTTTGGGAGTATTTAAGGGCTGCTAGGGTTTGGATTTCGGTTTTAGACTCATTTTTCCAGCCGCCACTTGGTTTCTTCAACCCTAGTAATGGCCTCCATCTTCTAATTTTATCCCAAATCACCTTCTAATCACTTTCTAATCAAGTCTTGGCCTAATCTACATCAAATCAAGGCGGATTGACATCAAATCAAGATAGGAGCTGCTGCTAAGCATTGGAATTCGACCCAAACAGAGAATCATTTCAGATCTATAGTTTACTTTGTGACAAAGGTGAGTGATTTGCATTGTTTTCACTAATTACGGCTAATTATGGTAATTAGCGAAGATTAGCGAAATTATGGCTCAGAAAAATCTAGAAAAATTCCTAAAATTCTAAAACACCATTTTATGCCTCTGATATGAATTTGGGTTAATTTCGACTAATTTTACAAATCCCTGAATTTGGGGGATTAAGGGGTGATTAGTGATAATTAGCGAATTTATGCATGTTAAAAATCTGGAAAAATGTTCAGAAATTCTGAAATATTGTTTTAGACCTCTGTTAAAAGTTTGGTTAAATTTGGTTTAGATTTGATAACCTTATTGTTAGATTTGCATAAGTATGCTTAAGGGAAAATATGGGGTATTGGCTATGTTTGATCCATTTTACATGCTATGATTTATGTTTTGGTGTTTGTGGTCGATACTATTTGTTGCTATGACTGTATGGTATGCTTTGTGATTGTTTAGAAGTGTTAGTTTGGTCAAAAACGCTGTCGAATGGCGAAAAACAGTCGCTGGAACGAAGTGCAGGAAATACCCCGGACCGGATCGCCCCTACCCCATGCGAACTGATCCGATTGAAGCTCGCGCCACGAGACGACCCGATCCGCTCCACTTCGAAGGTCACGATCCGACCTGACGTCACGAGCCACTCCAAGCTCGACCGATACCACGAATGGGTGAAGCACGATCCGATGATGGCGATCCGACCATTCGCGAAGGAGGACTGCGAACCGAACTGAAGGGGGATGGTGACCACGAGTGCATCGCGACCCGACCCGATGCAGCAGGCGCCATCAGAATGAGCTGACGAATGGTGCGATCCGACCCGAGCTGACGTAACAGGCGCGACCCGATCCGAGCGAAGGCAATGACCACGATCCGCGAGTCGAGCTGATGCGAGGGGGCGAGTCACGAACCGAACCAGGAGGTTGCGAACTGAATGAAGACCGATCCAGAGGTGAAGGCAATAACCCGAGATGCAAAGGTAGTCCAAATGGAAGTTAGAGCTCAGGATCCAGTTGGGAACCAATGAGTTCACTTCATGGTTGGGCTTTGCTGCGGGACGTGTGCAAAGGGGTTGTCGGTATTCATAACTTTGGTTCACCACTGAGAGATGGATAGTGGGCTTGTAGTGATAGTTACACGGGATTGGATTCCGTCATGGCCCAAAGTATTAGGTGACCAGAGTAGTGGATATCGTATACTTTACGCACTGAGTGAGGGATGTGAGGATGATTGCTATGCTTGATTGTTTGACATCACTATGACATGCACACCCCCACCCCCGTTATCTTTACACCATTTGAAATGGCACCTTAGAGTGTTGTACAGTATGTAGTGCTAACTCTTTGGTTGCAGGTCCAGGTTCAGGTATGATTGGATTATACCTGTTATTGTTATGTTTTGATGCTTATCGCTCATACCAGGCTTTATGTCTGACCAAGAGTTTTATGTCTCTTCTTATTACTCTGGGTGCTCACACGAGCAGACTAGAGACAGGTTATGGTTAGCTGGTGATGCGCGAGTAGCTGATTCAGAGGCTAGCAGGAGGCTTCCACGTATGATATATATAGATATTCTCCCTGTGTCGTTGGTGGTCACTACTTGGGCATTAGTAGTGTACCTCCTTTATCTTGCTTTTGTTTTGAGACAGTTTGAAAAGTTGTAATAAGCTATATTTTGGATTTCCGCTGCTATGATGCTCAGTTCTGGTTTTTAGCTTATGCATTGTCTCTTCTGTTTTATGTCAAGTATGTTTTTATTATATTTTGTTCTATGCGCTGTGAGACATATTACAGGTTCCTTGATTAGTCCATTCTCTTCTTTCTTTTCCTTCTGGCGACCGTCCCGTGCTAACTGGATATGTGTACAGCGCACTTTTGGAGAAAATGTCGGTTGGTGCGGGGCGGGCCGTCACACTTCGTATCAGAGCTCTAGGTTGCGTCGTTAACCTAGGGAAAGACACTAGGGAGAGATAGTACGTATATGAGAGCGCGTATTTGTGATTACTTTGGTTTTCAAAAGCTATATATATATATATACTATTGGTAGTATAAGAATGAAGTTGTACTGCACTAGCACCACTATGGGATCGTTAATCGTTTCCCCTTTACAGATTAACGATGACCCGATATCCTAGAGGTGCTGGTAGAGAGACCAACAATGGGAATGCTCCTAACATGAGGACAATGTTCACTAACTTCATGAGAGATATGCTTAGAGATGTTAAGGGGGCAGTTCCCAATCCCGGAAATGGTGGTGGTCCAGTAGTGCAGGCGCCTAGGGTCGATTTCGCCAAGTTGTGCAAGGATTACGCTAACCTTGGTAGGAAGCCGTTCCATGGAACGGAGTCGGCCACAGATGTTCAGGACTAGTTGGATAGCTGTGATCGTATCTTTGACAACTTGGGTCTTGAGGATGCGATGAAGAGAAGGCTAGCGTCTCGTCAGCTGCAAGGGCGAGCGATGAATTGGTGGAATGCCATTAGAACAGCTACTCCAGAAGATCAAGTTACTTGGAATCAGTTTAAGACTCGCTTTTGTGATAAGTTTATTCCAGCTGCTCATAAATCAGAACTGTTCAAGAAGTTCTTGGAGCTTAAGCAGAACGGTAGAGCAATCTCGGAGTATATCGCTGAATTCGACACTTTATCGAAATATGGATGGTCCCTTATCGATACAGTCGAAAAGAAGAACGAGAAGTTCATAACTGGCTTGGATGGGTACTTGGGGGAAACACTTATAAACCATATCGATGAGACGTTCGAGTCTATTGTAGGAAAGGCATTAAGGTCAGAGAGCCTTTTCCCTAAGTCGAAGGCCGAAGTTGCTACGGCATCTGCAGAGGAGCCAAGACCGCAAGCAGGCGGTGAAGGCAAGAAGAATTCTCAGAACAAGAGGAAGCAGAACCCGACCAAGGATGGTCAGAATAAGAAAAATAAGAAAGATGGCGAATGCTTTAGTTGTGGCCAGAAGGGCCATTACGCCAGAGATTGTCGAGAAAAGCCTGGGGAAAGGAAGTGCTTTAACTGCGGCCAGGCGGGACATCACAAGGATGATTGCCCACAACCTCCTAGGGAGAAGCAGATTGTGAAAGCGTATACTATCAACACTGTTCCTTCTTCGTCAAATGCCCCAACTGCGGCGCAGAAGGAAAAAGGTGTCGTTATTCGAGGTATGCTTTCTATTTAAGATGTTTTGATCGGATTTCGTTTGACAAACCTGAGTTAGTCGATAGACCTTTAGTAGTGACGAACCCGATTGGTGGTTCGACTAGTTTTGGCATGATTAGTTAATGTGGTCTTATCGAGTCATGGATGTATGTTTCCTAGTGATTGCTTTGTTTTGGGCTTTACTGGGTTTAGCATTATTTTGAGGAGTCGATTTACTCCAAAGGAATAGGGTGGTATTAGGTACCTACCTAGTGATGGCGATAGTAACTGGAGTTAAGGAAGCTAAGAGGTTATCGTTGTAATAAGTTCTAGTTGTCTCTGGGAGGAAAATGAGTACTCCAGTGCTAGATTGTTTTGCTAGTATCACCCATGTGGATTGTCTGAACTCGGAGGAGATGTTCCTTGGGTGCTTGTCTGATATTGGTTTAGGCCTTTGGGGCTTGTGCTTGGGGAATGTCGATTTCGAGGATGGGTTGCGTGAGGGGTAAATAGTTGTTGTGATTTTTCATTGGATGATATCCTGGTTTACTCGAAGAGTGACGGGCAGACGGAACATGATAAGACTGTTCAATGGTATAGACTGCCCAGAGTTAGACTCGATAGGGTTATGAGATTGCTCGAGTGGGACTCGAGAAAGATGCAAAGTAATGGATTGTTTAGGACCCTATATTGATGTTCTCTATTGGATAGTAGAACTCTGAAGGAATAGGATGTGTTCGTTGATCATGGAAGACACAACGAAGATTAGAGCGATTCAAGTTGGACTTGAACTCGTAAAAGAAATAGGTGTTCGTTGATCTTGGTGATGCAACGAATAGGGAGACGACTCACGTTGGACTAGAGTTTGTCGGTACTCAAGACTGGGTCTGAGTTATAGATTGACTCGAGTTGGACTCGAGAAGGATGCAAGGAATTGGATTCAGCTCGAGTTGGACTCGAGAGGGCAGCAAGATAATGGATAGACTTGGGTTGGACTCAAGTATTTTAGGAGGACTAAAAGCAGGGGTATCTATGGACACCCATTACCTTGGATCCGTTGGACGTGATCTAGTTATCCTTGGAGGATAATCGTACGTTGGACGTACGGTAGTCCGATTGGAGGCTGGGCTTCCATTAGTTTAATTATCCTTGGAGGATAAACGTGCGTTGGACGTACGATAGTTAGTAGGGAGGCGGGGCTTCCATTGGCCTGGGATTGGTTGGACCAGTCAAGTAGGCATCGGTGTATGGAGGCTGGGCTTCCATTAGTTATTGATGTTGGTTGGACGAGACAGACTGGAATCGACATATTGGGATTGGTTAGACCAATCATGTAGGTGTCGATGTGTTTATGACTTTAGCAGGTGATAGATAGGATTTGTTTGATGGATGTTATGGTTGCTATGTTTGTTCCTATCTTTCTTCTCTTGAGTAGACTATCACCTGTAGGGTTCCAGCGATGGGGAACAAAGTGATTGTAGTAGGACTATGAGCCAGTGCAGTAGAGTCGTCATGACTCGAGGGGCAAAGTGGACATAGTAAAGGATTAGTAAGGCTATGAGCCAGTGCAGTGGAGTTATTATGACTTCATGGGGCAGAGTGGACATAGCAAAGGACTAGTGACTATGGATCAGTGCAGTGGAGTTTCCATGACTCCATGGGGCAGAGTGATCATAGTAAATGATTTGGGTGCAGTACTAGTTGCATTGAGTAGGAGACATGCCAGTTTAGGGGTTTTGTTTCTAGGATGGAAGCAACTAGGGTATGCCACATGATATGATTTCAGACCCAAGACTGAATTGGATTCAGAAACGCTAGTAAGCTTGACGATTAGATCGATTTTGATTGAGAGGATTGTTTCCAGTTAGAAGGACGATCCTAATCTATTGGAAACCATCTCTAGGATAGCGATGGGTATCGATGGAAAGAGAATGATCAAGTAAGGATTTGATCGAGAACGGTGACTTCGAAAGAATAAGGGACTAGTTGTACCCAACGTAGATGGACCGAGAGGTGAAGTGCATAGAGCATATCATCACTCGAAATTGACTATACATTCCAGTGGTAACAAGATGTATTGAGACATAGAGCAGATCTACTACTGGGAAGGGATAAAGATAGGCAAAAGGCTTATCTCGATAAGAGACGAAGAGATTAGGAATTCTTCGTTAACGACTTGGTGTTCGTCGGGATTTCCCCATAGAGAATGTGATTCGGATTGGTTGGGGAGGTAAGTTAGCACCAAGATTTGTTGGCCCATTCCCAGTCCTCGAGCAAGTTGGGAATTTGGCGTATGAAGTAGAGCTACCTGACAAGATGGCAGGAGTTCACAACGTATTTCATGTTTCCCAGTTAAGGAAATTCGTGCACGACCCTAATGTGACTATTTCACCTGATCAATTGGATGGTATCGAAGTTGAACCCGAGGCGGTTGGGAACCGCAAGTCTATGCGTATCGTTGGGAACGATACGAAGCAGCTTCGAAGGAAGGCGGTGAAACTAGTCAAAGTCCAGTGGGGTGAGAATGAGAAAGACTGTACTTGGGAAACAGAGGAGGATATAAGGAAGAAGTATCCAGAACTCTTTGCCTAGTAAGGTTTCGGTAGTGATAGTTTCTTCCCTTGTTAGTAAACCGCATGCTAGGATAGACTTGTTTTTCATGTTGATTGTTGTTTATGGTTGATAGGCATGCGGAACCCTTTTTGTGTTTTGGTTAAGGAATTTCGGGGGCGAAATTTCTTAAGGGGGAAGAGTGTAACGACCCGCATTCTACGCATCATAGGATCGTGGAATATTTATTTCTTTCACATATGAATTCGTATGGTCATGTAACTTTGGGAGACGATTATTGGGGTCATTTCCCATATTCATGATTTTTGTCGATGTTCAAATGACCATTTTGCCCCTAGTTGGTACTGTTTTGGCCATAACTTTTGACTGGAAAGAGTTTTGACCTGAAACCACTTCCATTGGATTCAAATGATGGTTTCTCTTTCCGAAGAGTGGTCATAATAGCCAAACGGACTTACCGTTTGGGAGATATGGCTGAATTAAGGTTTAAAAGGTTAATTTCAGCTAATTGGGCTTAACCGGGTGATTAGCAGCTAGGCCCATTGGGTAATTTCGGGTTTGGGAGTATTTAAGGGCTGCTAGGGTTTGGATTTCGGTTTTAGACTCATTTTTCCAGCCGCCACTTAGTTTCTTCAACCCTAGTAATGGCCTCCATCTTCTAATTTTATCTCAAATCACCTTCTAATCACTTTCTAATCAAGTCTTGGCCTAATCTACATCAAATCAAGGCGGATTGGCATCAAATCAAGATAGGAGCTGCTGCTAAGCATTGCAATTCGACCCAAACAGAGAATCATTTCAGATCTATAGTTTACTTTATGGCAAAGGTGAGTGATTTGCATTTTTTCACTAATTACGGCTAATTATGGTAATTAGCGAAGATTAGTGAAATTATGGCTCAGAAAAATCTAGAAAAATTCCTAAAATTCTAAAACACCATTTTATGCCTCTGATATGAATTTGGGTTAATTTCGACTAATTTTACAAATCCCGGAATTTGGGGGATTAAGGGGTGATTAGTGATAATTAGCGAATTTATGCATGTTAAAAATCTGGAAAAATATTCAGAAATTCTGAAATATTGTTTTAGACCTCTGTTAAAAGTTTGGTTAAATTTGGTTAAGATTTGCTAACCTTATTGTTAGATTTGCTTAAGTATGCTTAAGGGAAAATATGGGGTATTGGCTATGTTTGATCCATTTTACATGCTATGATTTATGTTTTGGTGTTTGTGGTCGATACTATATGTTGCTATGACTGTATGGTATGCTTTGTGATTTTTTAGAAGTGTTAGTTTGGTCAAAAACGCTGTCGAATGGCGAAAAACAGTCGCTGGAACGAAGTGCAGGAAATACCCCGGACCGGATCGCCCCTACCCCATGCGAACCGATCCGATTGAAGCTCGCGCCACGAGACGACCCGATCCGCTCCACTTCGAAGGTCACGATCCGACCTGACGTCACGAGCCACTCCAAGCTCGACCGATACCACGAATGGGTGAAGCACGATCCGATGATGGCGATCCGACCATTCGCGAAGGAGGACTGCGAACCGAACCAAAGGGGGATGGTGACCACGAGTGCATCGCGACCCGACCCGATGCAGCAGGCGCGATCAAAATGAGTTGACGAATGGTGCGATCCGACCCGAGCTGACGTAACAGGCGCGACCCAATCCGAGCGAAGGCAATGACCACGATCCGTGAGTCGAGCTGATGCGAGGGGGCGAGTCACGAACCGAACCAGAAGGTTGCGAACTGAATGAAGACCGATCCGGAGGTGAAGGCAATAACCCGAGATGCAAAGGTAGTCCAAATGGAAGTTAGAGCTCAGGATCCAGTTGGGAACCAATGAGTTCACTTCATGGTTGGGCTTTGCTGCGGGACGTGTGCAAAGGGGTTGTCGGTATTCATAACTTTGGTTCACCACTGAGAGATGGATAGTGGGCTTGTAGTGATAGTTACACGGGATTGGATTCCGTCATGGCCCAAAGTATTAGGTGACCAGAGTAGTGGATATCGTATACTTTACGCACTGAGTGAGGGATGTGAGGATGATTGCTATGCTTGATTGTTTGACATCACTATGACATGCACACCCCCACCCCCGTTATCTTTACACCATTTGAAATGGCACCTTAGAGTGTTGTACAGTATGTAGTGCTAACTCTTTGGTTGCAGGTCCAGGTTCAGGTATGATTGGATTATACCTGTTATTGTTATGTTTTGATGCTTATCGCTCATACCAGGCTTTATGTCTGACCAAGAGTTTTATGTCTCTTCTTATTACTCTGGGTGCTCACACGAGCAGACTAGAGACAGGTTATGGTTAGCTGGTGATGCGCGAGTAGCTGATTCGGAGGCGAGCAGGAGGCTTCCACGTATGATATATATAGATATTCTCCCTGTGTCGTTGGTGGTCACTACTTGGGCATTATTAGTGTACCTCCTTTATCTTGCTTTTGTTTTGAGACGGTTTGAAAAGTTGTAATAAGCTATATTTTGGATTTCCGCTGCTATGATGCTCAGTTCTGGTTTTTAGCTTATGCACTGTCTCTTCTGTTTTATGTCAAGTATGTTATTATTATATTTTGTTCTATGCACTGTGAGACATATTACAGGTTCCTTGATTAGTCCATTCTCTTCTTTCTTTTCCTTCTGGCGACCGTCTCGTGCTAACTGGATATGTGTACAGCGAACTTTTGGAGAAAATGTCGGTTGGTGCGGGGCGGGCCGTCACATACGCCCCAAATGGCGGGGAAACTAGTGTTCAGGCATAATAATCCACATCGGTGGACCGGCCCTGTCGCTCCAAGGCTTGCCTGCGCGCTTGCCTGTGGCTCGGGCTAGAGAGTCACGAGTCGATAGAGGACGATCCCTAGCCTCGGTTCATACCATAAATGACAACCCAACTTCCAATATGACATTTGCGGTTTTAATTGTAGAACTAGTATGGCGACATGATATATGGTACCCATGCCGCCTATGATTAATGCTTATGATTTGAAGTTGTTTTATACACTATGCACTTATAATAGTATCAAACGATTTGTTTTAAACGTATCAAGCATTCTTTGGCTGTTATAAGGGAAAACCCTATCCCCCGGCTTGCGTTGCATTGTGTGATAGGACCTGGGTCTTATAACAGCTTCATTTTTCTTTATTTAGCATTGCGCTGTTGTTTTATGCACTGGTATTCTTGGGAGGAAACCCGTTCCGTGTTATACGGCGTGGTCCCTTGATTTACCTAACTTTAAAATAAAGATTAATAACTGTTTTAGTTCTCACACCAGTCCCATGACTGACCTGGAGTTTATTGTTTTAACCTAAACTCTGGGTGACCTTATTTTGACACGGGCAGCTAGTAGTTTTGGTTTTTGCAGATTTATATTCACAGGATCCTGGTTTACAGCTGGAACGATATCCGGAAAGCTTTGTATCCGTATATCTCCTTCTAGTTGTGTATTGTATTATTTTCCGCTGCTATGTAATTTATTGTAATCTCTGATATTTCTGTGTAATATTCATTCATACTATGTATATTCTTGTAATCTGATGCATTGTTGTAATATACAATGAAATGTTCTCCCGTCTGCGTTCTATTTTGTCAAGTTCTCAAACGATAGGGCGTTTCGAACGGCCTGGATCGGTTTAGCGACTGGTTCGGACCGAGCGAAATTCCTTTTCGTCACAGTTGGTATCAGAGCTTTGGTTTACAAAGCTCAGAGAACAAGGCACATTAGAACCATACGAAAGAATTCATCAGATATTGGATTAGCTATATCCAATGAGAATGACTCGTTAGAGATGGGATCAGTAGTATCCTAGAACGAGTGTGAAGAGTATATTTTTAAAATTGTAAACCAATTTTGTTTTGAAAATTTAAATCAATTATTCGTAGTTGATTATTTATTAGTATTGATTGGGACAGTTCAGTATATAAAGAATTTGCATATACGCCTTGCAAACGTATATTCAAAGTTTTAATATATTGGATAGATATAGCATCACACTCTAGTCGCCCGAAGATGATATTGATGATAGCGATCGCATCATCAACATTTATGTTCGAGTTTCGAAGGTGTGATTTTCTATATATTTCCATTAGACTGGTGTGAGAACCAAAACTAATATAGCTAGAATACATTGTTGTGATTTGGCATCAAAACATGATTTTCTTTATATATATCAAAATTATGAATTTGAAACGTTAATCCACTAATTGATTGATGTTTGTGTTGTTTGTTTAGTTGTTGGTTAAATTTTGAACCATTATGCCTAATTGTACAAAATATTGAACTGTATTGAAATTTGGTCGCATTTGCTTGCATATACATATACTTACATTGAACAGGTCACAGCAAGGAGGCTAGAGCAGAGAATAAAATTTGTTTGCCCGACAAATAAGTACATGTTTACTACATAATTTACTGTTTTGTTTGGGTGATGATGATTTTATGAGCCTATTGGCTAGCCGCTTGGCTTTTTCTTTTTCTTTTTGAGATCAGAAGGCCTATATGGCAATTTCGGGATTTTCCCGTGGCTCCCGGTGCAGGGGAGGTTATGGCGAAATTTTTCGAAAATTTAGGGTGTTAGCCAAATTTTTGAATAATTTGAAAATTCTCATAAACTGAAAAGTTGGAGAATGAAAGCCAGATCGAACATAGAGTTGATTAATCAAACAGCTTTCAACTTTGTTCCTTTTCGGGGACAAAAAGTTTTAAGTGGGGGAGATTGTAACAACCCGAAAATCTGGGCCAGTTTAAAATTTTTATTTTGGCAATTTTAGCGAATTTTGAAGATTTAAAATAGATGATTTTAAATAATATCGACGAGAAATTTATTTTGAATATAATTCAAAGGTATATAATTATATTCATCGATGTTAGAATATAATTATTTATTTATATTTGTAAATAGAATTGAAAATGGCACGGTAGTTCGATAATTCGATTTCAAACTTCAATTGAATGTACCGGGTGTAAAACAATCCGGATTTTAGTGAAACCAAAAACATTAGGATCTATTTGATGTTATCTTTCCAACGAATCCGAAAAATCAAAATTTCATAGCGGGAATCAAAAGATATGTTCAGTTGAAAATTCTGAATAGTCGCTGTGGAATTCAGGCCCTTAAAAATGGGAATTTTGCAAACAACCTCGGATTTCGACGAAACCACTTTTGTTGGATCCGTGATGTAAAGTTATTTCTAGATTCCAAATTTCATAATTTTTCGAATCAATATGTGAACATGGCAAAAGAAAACGAGTTTGACCAGTTTCAGTTGATTTTAGTCGACTGGAAATTGGCCATTTTTCAAACGGTCTCAGAATTCGACGAATCTAGTTTTGTTAGGACCGTATCGTCAATACGAAGCTAGAAATTATTTTTCTGGAATTTTTCTAATTAGTATGTGACCCCGGTAAATTGAAATGTACATTTAAAATTCAATATAGTGGTTTAATGTAAATTCAACGGAAACTAATCGGAACGATCAAATCAGCTTGCGATACATATTCCATTGTGTTCGGAATGGGGGTAATTAGCTAGGGGCGACAGTCGGTGGGCTTGATTTCGAGTTCAAACGGAAAGTCAACTTTAAGTTGAATTAAATAATTAAATAAAAAATTATAATCCTTTCTCTCTCCCTCCCCTTTAACCCGCTTTGGCCCCCCCTCTCTCATTTGAAATCGTTCAGCAGAAAAAAAAAACAGAACCGCGATGTGGAAACCACCATCGAGGAGGCGGCGCACCTCCTTCGATCACCCCACCGAAGTCCGGACCCCATGGCGCCTCCGTTCATCTCCGTTCCCTGCACCAAATCGAAGACCAACCCCCAAATCGAGAAAAAGGAAGCCGCCACCCCTTGTTCTGCCACCACTGGCCCACCGTCCGCCTGAGCAACCTCCGGCCGCCACTCCAGCACCCCGGCGCGATGTTTCCCCCTCCTCCGAGCGATTTTCTGTAAGTTAGCTTATTTTTTTTATTTATTTACATTGATTTTAAAGGTTCGGATTTATTTATATATTTATAAAATCAGTTTTTATGGTTTATTCTTCAATAATTTATAGATTTTTGACTACAATGAGTTTTGGATTTTTAAACAAGTAAAGAACGGATTTTTAAACAAGTAAAGAACGGATTTTTAAACAAGTAAAGAACGGATTTTTAAACAAGTAAAGAACGAATTTTTAAACAAGACAAGAGTAGAAGTTAGAATAGGAAATATACGATTTTTATATATGTAGTAGGGAATAAAGATTCAATTTTTCTTTATAGGAATAGTGATAAAAATTTGATTTCTACGTATATAATATCATGGTAAAAATTGGATTTTTATGTGTATGATAACAACGTAAAAATATAATTTTTATCATACGTGAAGTTTAAAAATATAATTTTTATACTAGTGGCATAGTAAAAATATGATTTTTATTAATGTAAGAGATTAAAAATATGATCTTTACAATATATGAAGCGTTATAAAAACGAAATCTATATTTTTGAAAAGGCGAAATCTATATTTTTGAAAAGGCGAAATCTATATTTTTGAAAAGGCGAGATCTTTATTTTTGAAAAGGCGAAATCTATATTTTTGAAAAGGCGAAATCTATATTTTTGAAAAGGCGAAATCTATATGACATCAAAGTAAAAATTTGATTTTTATATATTGAATAGCAAAGTAAAAATTCGATTTTTATATATTGAATATCAAAGTAAAAATTCGATTTTTATATATTGAATAGCAAAGTAAAAATTCGATTTTTATATATTGAATAGCAAAGTAAAAATATGATTTTTACATATGTAGAGAATACGGGCGACGAAAGTGATAAGAGACGAGAACGAAGAAGATTTCTGCATAAGAAGAGTCGTGGGATCGGATAGCTATCTGTTAGAACTTCTCACTCAAAATTTCTTTTTCTAGTTATATATATATATATTAGGATGCAGACGGTGTTTAGTAGCACCCGACACCCGTCATCCACAGACCATGGATGGCTTGTTTGTTAAATTGTTTGGTTGTGTAGTTGGTTAGATTATTTGTTTTGAATTGAATTGTTTGGTAAAATGAAATTGATTTGATTGATGTGTGAATGGCGTGGGCCTTCACTAGACCGGGGATAAGGCTAGGCCTCGTCCCGTTTCTAGTATCGTGCCGTTATGCCGCCGAAATTTTCTAAAATAAGTTAGAAAAATAAAAATATCATTTTATTTAAAGAATGAACTGAATAGAAATTCATATGTTGGAATAAAATGTTTTATCGTTAAAAATATAATTTTTAACGTGAATGTGAATAAATAAATATTCATTTACAAACCAAACGGTTTGTTTATGTACACCTATTTGAAGGACATTGATTGGGTCGATAAATTTTACACATCGCCCAACTTCACAAATAAAATATGCGTTTGATTGTTTGAAACCCCACATGGGTGTTGGGATGAAATTTGAAGTTCACTCATCCTGATTGATTAAATATGTCGATCGATTGATTGACAGGCTGTTATAAGCGTTAGATATCTATATTTGATGCTTATACAGTGTAGTGCACTTTGGTTGATGGTTGATTATTTTTCAATGCTATTATATACATGTGTTGTATGAAAATCCATATAATTAATTTTATATGGTGATTGATTGGGCCTCATTCCAATTTAGAAAATAAAGAATATTATAACATAAAGGTTCATGTGTTGACTGTACTCATCCGTTGAGATTAGTCATGTGTTGAACGAAATAATTTAACAAAAATTGTAACACGTGGACAGTACTCATTCGTTGAGATTAGTCGTGTGTTGACAAAAATAAATATTCATTTGTTGAATAGAATATTTGAAAATAGAAATATATGAAGCCGTGTTGGTTAGATTGACGCCATTTTGACGTGAACGATATTTATATCGATTTTATTCATTTTAAAATGCATATTGAAAAGTGATTTCGAAAACGCATATTTTGAAATGAAATCGAAATGAATTGAATATATAACGATTTCGAAATGAATTGAATATATAACGATTTCGAAATGAATTGAATGTATAACGATTTCGAAATGAATTGAATATAGAATGATTTCGAAATGAATTGAATATATAACGATTTCGAAATGAATTGAATGTATAACGATTTCGAAATGAATTGAATATAGAATGATTTCGAAATGAATTGAATATATAACGATTTCGAAATGAATTGAATATATAACGATTTCGAAATGAATTGAATATATAATGAATTCGAATTGAATGGAAAACGAATTTGATTTCAATTGAATAGCAAACGAAACGAATTCGAATTTAATTGAATAGATAACGAATTTGAATTGAATTGAAAATAAAACCGATTCGAATTGAATTGGAAACAAATTGAAATGAATTCAAATTGAATTGAGATTTGAATTGAATAGAAATGAATTTTAAAACGAATTTATAAAGAAGAATTCAATTTTGATTTGAATTGAAATGGAAGTTGAAATTGCTTTCGAAACGAATTTAAAACTATTTATATATTTCGTTTTAAATAGAAATCGACGAAATATATATTATATATATTATATATATAATATAATGGCCTGAATAGAACGCGCCGCGTCGCGGCAGTTTGCGAATTTCGACCATTTATTTCAAACGGACATTACGGGAGATCCGACCGTCGGATTCTCCTAAAACCGGAACCGTTGGGTTCGTATCGAAAAGAGCTTTCTAACGAATATTAGAAATATGAAATCTAACGGTTGGATTTGGAGATACGTCCAAATCAAATTTGAAAAAGGTCGTTGTAAGTGCAGTTCGATGGCCATTGATGGAAATCGACTGTACGGGCCTTGATAGAATTACTAAAAATAATAATAAATTGTGTAAAATCATAAGAAATGATTTGGGAAAAATTGGGATGAAAAACTCCATATTTGAAAAGATAAAAATAGATTTTTATCGAAATGAACTAGTTTTGAACTAGAATTATAATTCTATTTATTTTTAAATAAATAAATTGAATTTAAAAAGGGTTTTAAAAATAACCAGAATTTCCAATGATTGCATTGGAGTGGATTTGAATCGAAATTGTCTTCGGAATATTTCGATGTTGGAATTCGTGATTATACATGTGTTGTTATGGAAATTTGAAAGATATATATTTATATCATTATTTCCAATACGACATTTGTTAATCGTAGAATTTGATATTGAATATAAGCCGATATATTTTCTATTCAGAGCCTTGTATTGAATATCAAATGTGATTTGGGTTTTTTGTGAATGGTGTCTTCATTAACACTGTTCTTGAACCCTGTTGAGAAAAGATTAAATCTTTTTATTTAGATTTAATGAAGTGTACCAATTAAATAATATTTAATTGGAATTGAATTGATATTGATTTTTGGGTTTATCGTGAACAGTGTTTTTAAATAACACTTGTTCTTTAACCCGATAATTGATGGAATGATATTTTGGGTTTATCGTGAACAGTGTTTTTAAATAACACTTGTTCTTTAACCCGATAATTAATGGAATGATATTTTGGGTTTACCGTGAACCGTGTTTTAAATGACACTGATTCTTTAACCCAGTCAAAGATTAAAACTAAGTGGAGTTTTAATGAATCTTTAATTAGATTGAAATAATCGAAATGGAGTATCACCAGTTTTGCTCCAGGCGATAGTTAAATCTTTAATTAGATTTGAACGTGAAATGGTAATTGAATTTACCGGTAACACCATGGTGTTAGATATGAAGTAAGACCCATTTTACTTCATGGGATGAATAGGTTGGGATTGGGAAATTAAAACAAATGGTTACTTCGGTAAGTTTCGTTAATCCCGACTAATTTGAATTGATATTCAAAAGTTGATTAAAGAATAAATTAAAGAATTTATCTTGGATAAAATTAATGGGAACCTTTCCCTATGAATGTGAAATTTAGAAACTAACTGTCGGTTAGCTAAGCAGAATGGTTTTCTGGATATTGATCTGATGTTGGTTTCGGCCTTCGGGGTTAATATTTGGGGAATTATTCTCTTGATTAATTTACGGTTAGTGACTGATGAATTGGAATGAGGCGTATGTTGTGTTTATGTAACACTTATTTAAAATATACGCGAGTTATTCAGAAAGACCGGGTTTATCCCATTCTGAATAACTGATACGACGATAAGTCGAAGATGAAGACGATGGTCGAAGACCGGAGGTCTTCACGTCGTTTGGGTGATTACTGATGATCTTGATTGGGATGTACACCCAAGAAGATGGAAACAGTTGGTGATCGTCCAGACGTACATGGAGACCGATGGACATGCGGGGTACTAGGTGCCTCCGGTTTCGTTCAGACCCAGAACGGACTTGTAAATGGATAGCGTGTCTGACGTTGTATTCCTTTATACTGTATTTGGTGATCTCTGCTAAATATATATCTGTTTGGTGGCAACGAATTTATTCTCTTGCTATACACCCTTCTCTGAGACGTACGAGCCTAGAGGTTATATATTGGTAGAAATCAGTGGTACAGTATGGACTGACAATGTGGCATGCTGAGTTGCATGGATCAAGGCTTTTGTTGAAAAGCAAAGTCTTGTGGTTGATGATCAAAGCACGGCCTTGTGTGGCGTAGCTTTGTGTAACGTTGATTCGCGAGTTTCACACCCGGTATGAACCAAAAACGGGAGACGGACCTCAGGGAGGGCATGCGTTTCTTTCTAGTTAGGAGTGGCGTCAGTGCTTGAACTGGCTGACGAGTTTGACTCATGTGGATGTTGCTTATTATTACTTGCTGAAAAGCGAGGCGCCTCGTGATATCGGTTTCGGCCGATGCTTCTGGTCGGCTGACGGGCCAGGCTTACGCCCCAAAGGGCGGGGAAACGTAGTGTTCAGGCATAATAATCCACATCGATGGACCGGCCCTATCGCTCCAAGGCTTGCCTGCACGCTTGCCTGTGGCTCGGGCTAGAGAGTCACGAATCGTTAAAGGATGATCCCTAGCCTCGGTTCATACCATAAATGACAACCCAACTTCCAATACGACATTTGCGGTTTTAATTGTAGAACTAGTATGGCGACATGATATATGGTACCCATGCCGCATATGATTAATACTTATGATTTGAAGTTGTTTTATACACTATGCACTTATAATAGTATCAAACGATTTGTTTTAAACGTATCAAGCATTCTTTGGCTGTTATAAGGGAAAAAACCCTATCCCCCGGCTTGCGTTGCATTGTGTGATAGGACCTGGGTCTTATAACAGCTTCATTTTTCTTTATTTAGCATTGCGCTGTTGTTTTATGCACTGGTATTCTTGGGAGGAAACCCGTTCCGTGTTATACGGCGTGGTCCCTTGATTTACCTAAATTTAAAATAAAGATTAATAACTGTTTTAGTTCTCACACCAGTCCCATGACTGACCTGGAGTTTATTGTTTTAACCTAAACTCTGGGTGCCCTTATTTTGACACGGGCAGCTAGTAGTTTTGGTTTTTGCAGATTTATATTCATAGCATACTGGTTTACAGCTGGAACGATATCCGGAAAGCTTTGTATCCGTATATCTCCTTCTAGTTGTGTATTGTATTATTTTCCGCTGCTATGTAATTTATTGTAATCTCTGATATTTCTGTGTAATATTCATTCATACTCTGTATATTCTTGTAATCTGATGCATTGTTGTAATATACAATGAAATGTTCTCCCGTCTGCGTTCTGTTTTGTCATGTTCTCAAACGATAGGGCGTTTCGAATGGCCTGGATCGGTTTAGCGACTGGTTCGGACCGAGCGAAATTCCTTTTCGTCATAGAACCTATCGTAAAACTCACAGTGCTAGGATAGAATATAATATAACATATACTATAGGTAATAGTGGTGAAGCATCATACAACAAACTTTTAAAACTTTCTCAACATCCTGAAAGATTATCCAATCGATACCAAAGTTTGTACATAAGGCCTCACTACAATCCTCATAGAGCACTCAAACAAGGAAATATAAATACTAGATAGTAATAAAACTGGTACGTAATCCTCCAGCTCGCCCTCGCACAGCAGCATCGTCCTCACTAATCACCTATCACCTGCTACTTAGTCTGCCCATCCACAGCCGGATGAACAACCCAAGGTAATAAGAGAGAAACATAAACCTTGAGTCAGACAATAGTCTTAGCGAGCGATAAAACAACCAACAAACTTTATCAATAAAACATATGAGAATGGATAGATAAACTTACTAATCTACCCACAACACTAGGGAAGAACTCAACCCTATCTTACCCACATCGGACAGTGATAACCTTTACGACGAACAATTCAACCATTCATCCATGGAAACCAGAACACCCATTCAACCATGGTAAGCATTCAAAACATCCAAATTATATATATCTCATGTAAACCATCCTAATCGAATTCAACATCCCTCAAGCACAAGCCGTAGGGGCCTGAATCAATATCAGACAGGCACCCAAGTAATAACTCCTTTGACTTTAGACAACCTATATGAGATGGTACAAACGGAATAAACAATCATCCATGACTGACTCTGGCTATCACCGCCAATCCTGCTTTGAAACCATTTGTTAATCGTATGTCAACCAACCTTGCCATATGTCAAGGGCTAATGATAACCCTAGTTCTAGCATAAACTCTGTACGCCTTTCAACGATACGTATGTATTTCCAACCTTGACAACAAGGGCTTTCAACGATGCCCAGGGTACTCAACCTACAACCGTTCTTTTAGGTGCCCCCATCGCACCCCTTCTTTAAGCCTGCTAGAACTTACGACAACGATAACTTCTTGGCCTTCGCATCTCTAGTTGTAAGGACCCAGAACTTCCCCGGTCTCCGAAGAAAAGAGAAAGAACGGATAGATCATAAGGTTAACCATGTTCGACCCAAAACCTGCATCCTCCAATGCAACTCCAATTTTGACCACAACTACGCCAAAACGATTCGTTCGACGAAACCAACTCATTCAATCATCCAGTATGACCACAAAAGTGATATGAAGTCAACAATAACACCAATATGACAATTCCATCAATAATCATGTAAAATTCGCCAAAATCACTACAAGTGTACATATGAACAAAAATCATGGGTTTAACTTGCACATTCACATGAAATATCATAGAAATTACCTATCTAAACTTGCTAAATCAGATCATAAGGTGATTTATATGGAAACAGACTACCAATGCATAGATCTATGAAAAAACGCTTGAAATTGATGAAAATCATGAACAAACACTCATATGCTTTATTGAATCCATGTGAGAGATGCATATCACTAACCGATTCTCCGAAACAAGCAAAAACCAAAGGAAAATGAATCCAGATAGCAAGCACTTAGCACCAAACTCTTTGATCCGATGAATCCTTGCCTCAATTAACGTAGATCTAGCCTCTAATGGTATAAATATATGATCTCCCTCCTTGGATTATGATTTTTAATGGTGGAAAGGAAGGAGGAGCACAAGGCACCAAATGAGAGAATGGAAAACTAAAACCATTTCCCATATCCCTTACCCTCTATTTATACCCTTCTAATAGCCCACTAATGGGCCTTCCCAAATCAGCCCATTGTGGCTCACCAAACCTAAACAGCCAACTGAAAAACATTAAAACATCGATTCCTCCCAAACCGCTGAGCCAAATCTTAATTGTAACCATTCTACGAAAAGACAATCATCAATTACTTTCCAATGGCATAGGTCTCACCCTCTATTTCAACCCGAGTCAAAATTTATGCCTAGTACAAGACTAAAAGGGGAAATTGGCCACAAACAAAATTGGTAAAAATTATGGACATATCTCACATCCCCATAAGCAACATATCAAAAGATGAGAATGATCCAACCTTCAGGAAATGAAATAAAAATATTTTACGATCTTCCAATACGTAAAATGCGGGCTGTTACAATAAACTCCAAGTCAGTCATGGGACTGGTGTGGAAACTTAAAAGCAGTTTTTTAGGGTTTATTTTAAAGTTGGGTAATTCACGAGACCATGCTGCTAACATGGAATAGGTTTACTCCATGTGAATACAAGTGCATATAAATTCGCAATGACTTTTTGAAAAATGAAGCTATTATAAGCTCGTCCCACATCACACAATGCAAGCGAACACCAAATAGGCGAGTTTCTCTTATTATAAGTATAAATGCTTTGGTACGTGAAAATCCTCTTTCATACTATTATTAGTGCATAGTGTGAAAAACCATTTCGTAAATAAATATATAATTCTAGCCAGCATAGGTACCATTATATTATGCTGACGTATAAGTATACAATTAAAACCGTACAGGCTCGTAGGGGAAAATTGGATGTCAACAATAACCAAGGAAGAGGATCTTTCTTACTGAACCGATGAAACGCCTCAAGAGGGACATTCCTGGAAAAACAACTTATGAATTTCCTGCCAACACAAGGTCGGGCCATCTCTATATACCGACTCCGCTAGGTGGGCTAAATATGACATTCCCCGATCTATACCAACCTTTAAACTGGGTACCCATATCAACACAACCGCAAAAGCAATTTTCCACATAGGTTAATACCCAAGCTCCATACCATAGTACACATTTTATCTAGAAGGGAATGAACATACTTTAATTGGTGTGACCCACTTAGTCTTGCTGCATTCATCCTGTTTTAGAAAATTTACTAGGGTGTGAGGTTTGTCGAGGTCACGTTAGACACAAAGCTACGCTTCAATAAACCATGCTTTGATCATCACTAGCTCATCACTTAAGTATGCCACACTGTCCATTCACCACGCATCACTGATTTCTATTAATATATATCCTCCAAGCTCGTATGTCTTAGAGAAGGGTGTTAAGCTAAGAGAATAAATCCACTGTCACCAAACAAATATATATTTAATAGAGATTAGTGCTACACAGTCAATTACAATGTCAGAGACACAATCCATACATGTTCGTTCTGGGTTTGAACGAACCCAAAATCCAGAAAATCTCCAAATACATCCAGACCTCTTGCCACTTATAACCTCGTATTGGGTGATCGGCCCAATCAGCCCAACCGAGACATCAACACTCAATCTAAATGATGTGAAGACCCGGTCTTCTGTCGCTGTCTTCAATTGCTCCATAACGTCGAATTATTACTTGGAATTGTTTTCGGACATAAATCTGATCCCGGTCTTTCCAAATAATAATCGCAAATTAAAAAAACACAATCATGGATCATATAGTATTTCAAACAAATCTCCTTCCATCTTGGATTTTGTTAATTAAAACTTGTACAAACCTATTCTCAAATTATCTTTAATAAAAATTCATATTTCAAAAATTCATCTCTAACTTTTCACTTTAAAACATATCTTTTTAAATCAAAGGTAATTTAGCTTTAAAATCTCAACTAACTTTTCCATTTGATAACTCATTATCCAAATCCAATTTCCTTTGAAAATCCTTAAGTCCACACTTCATAATTTCAATCATAGTTTCCATTTATAGTGACCATTTCTAAAACTTGTTTACACCTAACTTGAAAACCATTCATCGAATTTCAAAAATTTCTTTTTGACTTGAAAGCCAATGTTATTTTTAAGAAATAGCTTTTCATTTCACTGAAATCCGATATAAATTACTCATGCTATGACCGCTTAAAGTTATTGGTTGAAATTCATCGCTGCGCGACACATCGTATTCTAAATGAATAGCGATGCATAATAAAACTTTGTCTGAATTATATTCAAAAAGATCATTTACACATATAAATTTATTGAAAACAATATTTCAAATATTTTATCTTCAAATTCAATTTAAATTCAAACACGAATAATATTATATTAATAAAATAATATTATTTTCCAAAAATCAATCCAATTAACTTCAAAATTTGCAGGAGCTAATATAGAAATCATATAAGACTATTTACGAAACCAATTTGAATTAAAATAATTTCTAAATAGGAAAATCAAACTTCACTTTTTCAAAATAAACCATTTTTACCGACTTACAAACAAAACCTTGTTTTAAGGCAAAACTTGTTTAACTAAAACATTCTTCTTTATGAAAACTATTTGTATCATTTTTATTCCATTTTCTAACTATTCAAATATGGAAATAAATTTCGAATCCAATTTAATATTTTAATAATATAATATTGCTTCCAATTACGAAGGAGATTTGCCGATCACCAATGCAATACCATAATTGTGCTATGTCTTGTCATACAACATTAGTAACCATTTAACCATCCACAACAACCATTATCAACATTATAATAGAAATGATAATTATGCAAAAGCGTTATAATACTAACGCTTAAGTGTGTGTATGCAACCATCATCCATTACAAATAAACGTCAACCATTAAATATCCATAACCGGTTTAACTATCCACATTATAAATCAATTCTTCGCTAATTAGTCTACAATAACTAGTGTAAAATTTAAAGAGTTCTCACCCAAATGCTTTCCAAATCTTCAGCGGATGAGCTTGGCGGTGCTTTGCTTGCATTAAGATGCTGACTGGACGCGCAGGAGAATATGTACACACTTATATATATATATATATAACTTGAACTTCTTTCTCTTCTTCTTTTTTATTTTTTTTAAAGGAGGGGCTGGTGGTGTTTGGCCATGATGGAGAAGAGCCAAATTGGAGAGGGGAGGAGGAGGGGAACAGGAGGGAGAGAAGAAAGGAAGAAGCCATGGAAGAGGCTTAAGAGAGAAAGGAGGAGGAAGTAAGAATGAATGAAAAAGGAGGAAATGGGTGCTTATATAGAAAAAGGGTTCTTATATAGGAAAAGGGGAAGATTAAGAGAGTGACACATCGACACTTGTCCCTTAAGGAAGCCTCTCTTACATGCATGCATACATGTTTAAATCCACCTTTTAAAAACCATGTTCTTCTTTAGAAACCATGAGTCATGGACATGGTTTGTTTTTGTTACACATTTGCAACACTTGTTAAAGTGTTTCAGCATTAGCGACACCTATGTATGTTTCAATACTTAGGATTTTATTTAGCAGTTTTAATCTATATGCATCGAATAATCATTTCAACAACCAATGACAAGCGCGACAAAATCCAACAAATATGATTAACAAATTCTCCCGATTAAATTTAATAATTCAAAATAACCATTTAATTTATTAATCAACGTTAACATTTTAATCTTTAACAAAAAGACCCTATTAAAAATAGTTTTACAAATACGTATTTGACAAATTTGTTATAACAAAACTAATATATTTTGTCAAAAAGACCACTTAGAAATAGTTTTGCTTAATGTTATCAAAATTAAATAATGTTAACAACCTATACAACATTACAAGTAATTATTTATTATATTACTTTTATTTGAAATATTTCTATATATAGACAAAATATTACGTGAACAAAATAGTTTGACAAATATGTTTTTGACAATTTGTTATGACAAAAGCCAATAATTTTTTGTCAAAACTATACCATTATGTTTGTCAAAACCAAATGTTATTTTGTCACTTTAATTATATTTAGATCAAATCAAATCCTTATTTAAATCAAATTAAATTTATTTTATATTAAAAAAATTACTTTTAAATTGGTTAAAATTTTTGGATCATCATCATTTAACTTCTTATCGTCTCGATTCTCCCATTCTATCCATCGAGTGTCAATATTTAGGCAGGTTGGACTGTTAATAAACTTGGTCAGCATACTTAGGAAAGAGGTAGGGGAGCGACAGTGTGGGGCCCTGTCCCAAATAGCTTGGCAATGTTGATCGGTACCAGCACATGATGGATCGGTACCGGTCGATAGAGATAGCTTATTTTAAGCCCAAACTTCTCGAACCTCCTTGACTCTGTCCTATAGCCCTTCCTGTGAGTTTTTACTTGGATGTGTGGTTAGTTATTTCTACTTCTTACTTCAATTCTGTGTGATTATTTCCTGGGTTCGTATTCGGGTTAACATTTGCCCCTATAGAGTACATTCGTGCTATAAACATGATGTGCTATGATATCATGGCTGTACGTACCATTTGATGTGACTAATAATATTGTTGATGTTATATTTTATCTTGAATAGATATTCTATTATGTTATATTTACTGCATTATATAAATATTAACATAATATAAGTCCTTAAAATAATAATACATAATTATATAGTTTCAAATAAGGGACTTGAACATGAGATTATGTAATAAAAAAAGTGTTGTAATTCTTAAATGTCCCTAGACAAGTTTTATTGTATATAGGACAACAATGAAACACCAGGACTAGTTTGTTGATTGACCGATGATCATATCTCATTGATCATTAATATATGAGATATTAATGTCACCACGTAAATACGTGTTAAAGAACATGTATTGGGCGGACCCAATGTGAGAAAAGTTCTTGGATCGTCATTAATAGTGTCATAAGCAATTCTCAAAGTGACAGCAATGTAAGGGGTCCTCGGACCTGAAATCATTATATATTTTATTCGAGGTTCATGTTTTAATATCATCAGAAGTTATTTTTAACAGAGTAGACGATAAAGATGATTATCAGATGCATCTCGAATCGATTAAATAATATGAATGATCTAGATGGTAGTTAACCCAAAATCATAAGTAGTGATATACATGGGTCTCTTGATTGAGTGAGACTATGAAATGTATGGTCGTGCCCAAATATTAATTTGTTTATATAGTCTACTCATAGATCAAGATAAAAGGATTAAATTATAAAGAGGATGATTCATTCCATGCCTCGAGTTTAATCTTGGATATAATGGTTAAAAGGATTAAATTATGTTGAAACACTGATCACAGAAAATGTTGTACCGAATCATTAGTTCTATTATAACTTGGGTAATAGCGATGTATTACTAAATGTCGCTTACTGTTTATAACTTTAAATATGATTTAAAATTATTGCTAACGTTGGTATAACCATAGGGTCATATAATTAGAATGAAAAGGAGATGACCGTTGTTTGAATTTTAAATGGTCAAACGTTGATATTTAAAATTTCTTAAGACTTAGTAAGTCGACATTTTTTGAGTGGATACGTTTCATTCGGTTTAAAAAGGAACCGATTACTTCCTTTTACATAAGAAATATATGAAAAAAACAAAATCCAGATTCGATAAAAATTAGATCTGCCATGGCTAGTACCTTCGATCTCCCCAATTCGATTTTGTGAAGACGAATCCGAAGCAATGTCCGTGGACATTGGTAGAGGTGTCGTATCCAGCAATGTTCAGATTCTATATTTTCCATAGATTTTGAGTGCGTGAAGCGGCAATAACCAGATAAAAAGGTACACAGTCACTCAATTTGTTGAATTATCGCTTGGATCCAATAATTAGGATTGTTAATTAATAGTTAAATCTGCTCTGATCATATAAATCCTTCAATGGTATCAGAGCATAGGTCAAGCGAATTCAATTTGTTGGGTTAGCTATGTATTTGGCCTTGTATGTATGTGTTCTTGCAATGATTAAACGGTGTTATGAACATTGCTACAAATATGAATTGGGATTGTAATATAAATTTGTTTCAGTAATGAAATCGTTTCATTGTAAACGAGATTTGTATATGATATATAATTAGAAATGAATAATGAATTAATAGTGGATATTAATTCTTTTATATAAATATAGGGTGTTGTTATTGACACTCCAAATATTGTGAAGGGGTTCAATTTTTTAAAAAGAAAGAATTTGTTAATAGGAGTACCAATGCAGAGCGCACCTCTTTAACAAATAATGTTTATTTTACCAAATTAGCCTTCTTTGCAATAATCTCTTTTTTAGTTGTTTATCAATTAAAAATTATATGGTATATTGGTCGAACTACATCAAATTTTATACCAAATTATCAATAATTTCGTTTGTTGATATGCATCAGATCAAATGAAAATATATCATTCATAGGAAATCGATATACATATATCGAACAATTTTTTTATACATTATCCCCCACCAAATTTGTTGATACACCACATTTTCTCCACTTCGACAACCCAACAACGAATACAAATTTCAAAAACGATGAACAATGTCGAACAAAAACATATACTACGGCGAGAAATTTATTTTGATTGATACTTATGATTTGAAGTTTTTTTTATACACAATGCACTTATAATAGTATCAAATGATTTGTTTTAAACGTATCAAGCATTCTTGGCTATTATAAGGTAAAAACCCTATCCTCCGGCTTGCGTTGCATTGTGTGATGGGACCTGGGTCTTATAATAGCTTCATTTTCTTTATTTAGCATTGCGCTATTGTTTTATGCACTGGTGTTCTTGGGAGGAAACCCGTTCCGTGTTATACGGCGTGGTCCCTTGATTTACCTTACTTTGAAAATAAAGATAAATAACTGTTTTAGTTCTCACACCAGTCACATGACTGACCTGGAGTTTATTGTTTTAACCTAAACTCTGGGTGCCCTTATTTTGACACGGGCAGCTAGTAGTTTTGGTTTTGCAGATTTATATTCACAGGATCCTGGTTTACAGCTGGAACGATATCCGGAAAGCTTTGTATCCGTATATCTCTTCTAGTTGTGTATTGTATTATTTTCCGCTGCTATGTATTTAAATGTAATTTAAATCTCTGATATTTCTGTGTAATATTCATTTATACTCTGTATATTCTTGTATTCTGGTGGAATTGTTGTAATTAACAATGAAATGTTCTTCCGTCTGTGTTCTATTTTGTCGTGTTCTTAAACAATCAGGCGTTTCGAACGGTCTAGATCGGTTTAGCGACTGATTCGGATCGAGCGAAATTCCTTTTTGTCATGAAATATGATTAGCAATTACCAATGTTTTAAAATGCAAAAGGCATACGCGAGGTGTTTTCGGGTCCGTGAGGCGAGGCGTAAGCCTCGACGCGTAACCCTTTTAGGTAAAAAAAGCGCAAAGAAAATATTTTGAGTTGGTAGAATTTGGTATATCTTTAACTCACTTCAATGCAATATCTCATTTGCTCATTTTTAAGTACCCTGGACATCAAAAAAAATGCAAAAACAAATAAAACTACTGCAGCAACACTGTTAAAAAAACAAAAAACAAAAAAAAATTCCATCTCTTTCGATTCCAGTTTCTTTCGATTCCTCACTGGAATCGGATCGATTCCAGTATACTAGAATCGAATCGTTTCCAGTATACTGGAATCAATTCGATTCCAGTATGCTGGAATCGATTCGATTCCAATGAGGAATCAATCTCGATTCCTTCGCAGGAATCGAATTCGATTCCTTAAGAGGAATCAAACTCGATTCCACTTATGGAATCGAACTCGATTCCTTAACTGGAATCGAGTACGATTCCAGTGAGGTAAGTTTTTTTTTTACATATATATACGTACGCCTCAGCTGCTTGAGGCTCTGAGTAATACGCTTTTTTGGCAATTTTCTTGCCTCAATAGAATGAGGCTTAAGCCTCACGAGGAAAACGCCTTTCCAACCATGCCACTAGGCGTTTTACCCTCCGCCTCGCCTCGAGGCGTGCCTCAGGCGCGTTTTTTAAAACATTGGCAGTTACCCATATTATAAGCACACAGTAAGATCAATGCAAATTTGTTATGTGATATAAAAGGTCCAATTTTGTATACTATGGATATACAAAATGTCTGAATACTGCAAAAACGTTGCAGTTGCATTCACATTAGAATATACATTGGAATATAATCACCTTCAAGCAGTTCTAAATATTTATTTTCCATTTGAATGGTTAAATTATTATTAAAAATTATATAGATCAACATGATCTTCTATATGCATAAGATGCAATGTAGTGTACATGATATAACACTGGACTGTGATATAAGTAATAGTGTATGCATATATCAGCAGGTATTATATATATATATATATATATATATATATATATATATATATATATATATATATAGTTTTAGGAACAGGGAGCCCCCTTGTATTTCAGCCCCCATTTGCACCCCAATTTCAACCACATATTATGTTTAAAGAAAGTGGGTGGGAGGTGAGAGAATGAGTGAAGGAGGGAGGGAGGAAATGTGTGGTGGAAATGTGGTAGGTTAAAGGGGTGCTAAGTTCTTGGGGTGCCATTGAACCTGCCCATATATATATATATATATATATATATATATATATATATATATATATTTATATATATATATATTAGTTTGAGCTTGCATGCTTTTCTTATAACAAAAAACAAACTACTATTCACACTTATGATTAGTTATGCCTACATAGATAGTTAGGAGTGCAATGTTTGCTACAAAAAATATTGAGGATTACAATTGCAGTTGCACATTGTTACATATTGATGTGCTGCATGTATATTTAAATATATATATCTGTGTATTTGTGTGTTCCAAATATGATTTAATAGCTACAACAACAATAACTTGCTGTTTGATTTTATAATGTTTGTATTTGTTTGGTGTCACGAGTTTGTAAGTGAATATTTTGCCTTAATTCTGGGCTTAGCTAGAACCTTTTGTTGTTTTGCATCCAATGCCCATGCTGGCCTTGATTTTTTTTTGGTGCAAATATGATTTGCAAATTTATATGCATTAGTATATGGATATCAATTGCTTTTACAAGTTATAATATATGCAGTGTTAATTCATATTGAGTTATATGTATTTAACACTATAATTTTTTTGAACATATATGCAATGATTGTCACAATCTTATCTCATATACTTATTTAAAATTGAGCATGTCTTATATATGTTGCAAGTTAGGCCAACAAGCTAATCACACCTTAAGCTATATAACATATATATAATGAGAATCTGGACATTATATTTAGAAGGGGTTGATTAATGATTTACTTCAAACTGGAATCCAAATTTGCATGCATCTGAATCTCATGTACGCATATTATTGAACGTCTAGCTGCAAATATGATTTATAGTTTTAACTCTCCATTTAGTATATAATTTTGATATGTATATGATTGCCACAAAAACCTTTAAACAACACTCTACTTTGCAGCAGCATATATATGTATATATACACACACACACACACACGTATATATAGTGAAAACTCTATAGTGATTTTGAAAATTCTCTTGCAGTAACAATACTTATCCTATATGCTTAAATAAATAGTCCTGGTCATATATGAATCCAATGCAAATAAGGACCAGCATGCAATTTATTGCTTCACGTATAATTGTACATCTGTGTTTGACATGGATAAAGGATTCTGGTTGCATATTCTGTAACAACCCGTATTTTCAATAACCTGTTATAACATAAATCGAGGCAGAATTTAATTCAAAATCTAAATCAAGGGAAACGGGCTATGCCATTGCGTTCGTCTCGGAAAAATACGCGAAATAGAGTCCGAGTTTTCGGAAATCGGAGTCCGTATGACCTGTTTAAGGCCCAACGAAGTTTTCAGAAAATTCCTAAGTAAAAACAGATTTCAAATTCAAGTTTGAATTTGAAAATTTGGGCCAGTTTGGGCTAGGCGGGAGAATTCCCGCCAGAGCACCCAAGTCGACAGCCCTGTCGACTTGGGAGTCGACTTGGTTGGACCCAAGTCGACAGCCCTGTCGACTTGGTCCAGCCGGGCTGTTTAGCCTGGTGCACCATTTTGAGATTGTGTTGAGCTTGGGGGCCAGATTCGGTTTTAAGGGCTAAGATTGCAACTAGGGTTTAATCCTATGGCCTAGAACACTTGCCTAATCTATAAATAAGACCCTAACCTAGCCCTAAATCATCATTAATCTATCCTACAACTAAACTATGGCAAAATCAATCCTCTCATGGCCTCCACTCTCTTCATACAACTCCTAAATAAATTTCTAAGTGATTTTCCATGCATACAAGTGTTTTCAAACTTGTATGAGCATCATTAGCTTGCATTCAAGTCAAGTTTCTATATTTGCATCATAAAGGAAGGGTTTTGATCATTTTGGCTTGCATTTTTGGGTTTCATAAGGGCTTTGTCATATTTTTGTGATTTCTTAAGCATTGTAAGCCCTATTCTACTTTCATACTTAAACTCTAAAGTTAAATGTATGATATGCAAGTTTATATGCGAGTTTACTATGTTATGAAATGCAAGTTTATCATGTTATGCAAGTTTGTTATGTTATAATATGCAAGTTATGTCATGCAAGTTTGATATGCAAGTTGTCATATCATATGCAAGTTATGTTATGCAAGTTGATATGCAAGTTGTCATAAGATATGCAAGTTATGTTATGCAAGTTGATATGCAAGTTGTCATATGATATGTAAGTTGTGTTATGCAAGTTTGGGTTGAACACTTTGTTCATGTTATCATGTTATGCAAGCTTATCTTGAGTATGTGAACATAAAGCTTCAAGCTTTATGCTAAAGGTTGCATTTTGGCAACATGTAAGTTATCATATCTCTTATGATAACTTGCATGTGAGGCTAAATGCGAACTTATGGCCATTTCTACATGTCATTTAGCACCATGTATCACCAATATGCCAAGTTTGGTTTTATGCATGCTTTTGGGGCCTAAAAATGTAATATGCAAGTATATGAACATATGCACATTTCATATGCCACCATGTTGAACTTGTGGCTTCAACATCTTTTATGTCATGATTATGCCAAGTTCCCTCTTTCTATCCTTTATGCGCTATTGCGATATGTAAGCGATGGGATTGCATTAGGGGTTGGGTAAACTTAAAAGACATAAAAACATAAGCTTGGGAATTTACCTATTAAGTTAGGTCTACCCATTGGGAATTTACCTATTAAGTTAGGTCTACCCAATTGCTTGAAAACTTGTAACATGTTTTGGAAAACATGATGGACATGACACTTAGAAAAGATAAGTGTGGCCAACTCGTGGTTGGGTTGAGTTTGTAGCGTAAACCTACCCGGAACCGACCGGCTTAACTAGTTGCTACAGACAATAGGACCCAATGTGAGAAGTTGGTCATATTGTACCTTGAACCCGAGGTTAGACCAAGTTGTGGTGTAAAGCTACCCGGACCCGCCCGGCTTAACTAGTAACCGCAATAAAGTCTAATGTGAGAGGGTAAGGCGCATTAAATTAATTAATGCCTCATGATTAGGGTTAAGTCATGGTCCACTTAGTACTTAACCAATTTGGGTTCGGTAGATTAATCGGGGTTAAGTCGTGAACTCATCGTTACACTTAACCAAGTTAATCCATGATTAGCAAGGGGGTTAAACCGTACTTAACCCACTAGAAAAATCCTAGCAATGGGGGGCCACTCCAGCAGTAATCCCAAATTAGTATCATCATGACCCTAGGGACTAGGCTAAGGTGGGGGCACGATTACTGGACTGGAGGTAAGTGACCAAAAGCGACGGCAGAGGGTACGCCGGTGTAGTTCCAGGCGGACTCTGGTCGTGCACATAGTCCGTAGCCGGAGAAAACATGCACGGGTACCAGTAGATCGGGACTGTGCACTCATGTTCATGGTGTCCAGGGGTTGACACCCTAGGGCTTGATACACCCGAAGGGTGGACCCGGCACAGTTCGACTACAATTATGTTTGGGCCGTATTGACACCAACACGTGACGAGTTAGGCTTAGGGTGCCGATCGACTAGACTGTTTGGTTGGACCTCGTATTAGGGTCACTTCAAGTTGTTGGGCCAAAGCTTGGGCCAAGGGATCAATACTTGTTTAATTCAAGTCATGTTAGTTTGCTAGTACACCTGTGGTGCAAAACCTTAATCCTGATTATGCGATGACACCTTTATCTACCTTGTTAGTTAACCATCATGCCAGTATGTAGTTATCCTTATGATCATACCTGCTTCTCATGCCAGTTAACTTTATCAGTTTACATTGATTGTAGTAGGGCTTACTCAGTCTTTTTGACTGACCTATTTTCTTTCGCCTCTTTTCTTCTGTTTCCCCCCCCCCCAGGTTCTCAGGGAGGGAATATTGGAGCTTAGCTGGATTTCTGACTGCTTGCTTGTGGGATTTAGCTCATGTACGGTTTGACATGAAGCTAGCTGTGGCTATCACTTCTTTTGGGGATTAGTATTTATTTATTTATTTCAGTTTTTCAGTTGATGTTGTTTTATCTAGACTGGTTTATTGGGAAAGTTGACATTATGATGTAACAGACTTGTTTTGAAATGGTTTAAAATCTACCGCTGTTTTATCTATGTTATTTACTCTGTTTACGCATTTACATATGTTCTTGTTCTGCCTTGATATATCATTATGCATGTTTACCTGATTCAAACGCCCCTCCAAAGTCAGAGTGCTTGCAAGAGTCACCCTGGCGGAGGTGGGGTGTTACAATTTGGTATCAGAGCATATGGTTTACGAGAAGGAACAAAAAGGTTTTTAAAACTTTTGGAAAACTATTTTCAAAACCAAGTATAAAGTATTTTCCAAAGAAAAGTCTAGTTTATTTTAAAGACTATTCCCCAAAAAGCCATTAGCAAAATTCCTTCGTTTTTTTTTCGCCATTCTGAATCTGTCTTTTTCTTCGTTTTCAGCATGGCCGATAACTTTGCTATTCCAGAGGGAGTGCACATACCTGTTTGGTATAAGAGACTTTTGGAGGCTAGGGCGACCGAAGCCGGCCCCGCAGATGTCCCTCCTCCTCCTCCTCCTCCTCCAGTAGTTAATATTCCTCCTCCTGTCTCTAATGTTCCTCCTCCTCTTGTTGCTGAGGTTCCTCTTCCTCCTCTCCCTCAGCATCCTCAAGCCGACTTCGCAAAGACTTGCAAAGATTTCAAAGCAATGGGTGGCAAGAACTTTCAAGGCACTGAGACTTTTGTAGAGGCCAGAAATTGGTTGAAAGAGACCGAGGATTTGTTTGCTATCTTTGGGTTAGACGATCAGAGGAAGTTCTTGTTGGCGGTTTGGCTTATGAAGGATGAAGCCGCTTATTGGTGGGAAGTCACCAATGGTACTAGGCCTGTTGAGACTTGGGCCGATTTCAGGGCAAGGTTCATGCTTAAGTTTCTATCTTCTGCTGAGGAGAATCTGCAAATGGAGAGGTTCATAACTTTGAGACAAGGAGATATGTCTGTCAAAGAATATGTGAACAAGTTCAATCAGTTAGCTCATTTTGGCTTGGATATGGTGAATACTCCTCAGAAGAAGGCTCTTCGTTTTGCTAGAGGATTGAATGAGCCGTTGCAGGGATTGGCTATGTCGCATATTCCCCATGGGGCCACGTTTGAGAGCTTGGTTGATATGGCGTTACTTCAGGGCGATGTTAAGAAAGAGGTCAAGATGAATGATACTCAAGCCAAGAAGACTGATTCCCAGGGAAAAGGAAATCAGGGAAATCCAAGTGGTCAAAGCAGTCAAGGCAATCAGAACAAGAACAAGAGTTAAGGCAACAAGGGGAACAACAACAAGGGCAATAACAACAAGGGCAAGAATAACAAGGGGAAGTGCCATTATTACGGTTCAGTTGGGCATCTTATTAAGGATTGTAAGAAGAGGAAAAGGAAGAATGGTGAATGCATTTTCTGCGGTGAGACTGGACATTTCTGTAAGGATTGCCCGAGGAAGCAAGGGCTAGGCCAGGGTCAGACTCAGCGTGCTGGACCTTCAGGAGGGCAAGTTCATGCTCTCGGTACCGCTCCAGTTCCCGATCGAGGTAGTATTTCTGTTGAGAGCCTTGTATATATTTCTGATTTTCCAGTTCGTACCTTGTTTGATTCTGGTGCATCGCATAGCTTTATCTCATCTGATCTTGTTGATAGTTTGCACCTTAGTACTAGCTTGGTAGATGATCCCGTTTGTGTCTCAAATCCTATTGGGTGTTCCGCCCATCTGTCTATGATATGTGGGGATTTGAGGATCTCTATATTGTGTGTAGAGTTCTTGTGCAGTGCTTATGTTCTTGGTTTCAGGGGATCCGGATTAATATTGGGCATGGATTGGCTGTCCAGATATGGAGCCATTCTTGATTGTGAGCATAGGGTTGTGAGGCTCGTGACTCGCCTCAGAAACACCCTAGAGATTTCTTGTGATCCGAGAGGTCCCGTCATGCTGTGCTATCTGGAATCACTCGACTCGTCAATGGAAACTCTTCAGTCTGTGAGAGTGGTTCGAGAGTACCCGGATGTTTTCGATGAAGTTAGGGGGTTGCCCCCTAAGCGAGAGATTGATTTCCGCATTTATCTGGTGGATAATGCAAAGCCGGTTTCTTTGCCCGTTCGGCTCATGGCTCCACGTGAAAGGCGGGAGTTAAGTAAGCAAGTGAAAGTGTTGCTTGAGAAGAACTTCATTAGACGAAGTATATCTGAACGGGGAGCGCCTGTGGTATTTGCTACCAAGGCAGATGGTTCTCTCGGACTTTGTGTTGACTATCGAGAGTTGAATAAGCTGACTAAGAAGAACAGACACCCGTTACCGAGGATTGATGACCTGTTTGACCAGCTTGTTGGTGCTTTCGTTTTCTCTCAGCTTGATCTTGCTACGGGTTTCCATCAGCTCAGGGTAGCTGAAGATAGTATAGACAAGACTACGTTCAGAACTCCAGATGGATTCTTCGAATGGCTTGTCATGCCGTTCGGCTTGACTAATGCACCCGCATATTTTGTGGACTTGATGAGTAGGGTGTTCAGGGAGTTTCTGAACAAGTTTGTCGTGGTCTTCGTAGATGATATTCTGATCTTCTCTAAGGATGAGGAAGAGCACGCAAGGCATCTCATGGAGGTGATGGATACGCTTAGAGCGCATCAGTTAAAGGCCAAGTTCTCCAAGTGTCACTTTTGGAGAAGGGAAGTTAGATTCCTTGGGCATTTAGTATCTAAGCAAGGCTTAGCGGTGGATCCCGCTAAGGTAGTTGCAGTTCAGGATTGGAAGACTCCAAGGAATGCAACCGAAGTGAGAAGTTTTCTAGGTCTTGCGGGTTTTTACCGGAAGTTCATCAAGGACTTCACGAATATTTCTGCTCCTCTCACTAAATTGACGAATAAGAATTTGGTTTTTGCTTGGAGCATAGAATGCGAGCTTGCTTTTCAGAAGCTCAAGAGAGCCCTCACATCAGCACCTGTTCTAGCTTTGCCCGATGGAGGGAAGTTATTTACAGTATACACCGATACATGTGGCACGGGGTTAGGAGCTGTTCTTATGCAAGAAGGAAGAGTGATATGCTTTGGCGGTAGACAACTCAAAGTGCATGAGAAGAATTATCCCACTCATGACTTAGAGTTGGCAGTAATAGTATATGCACTCAAGGCTTGGCGCCATTATCTTCTGGGAGAAATATTTGAGCTTTATACCGATCACAAGTCATTGAAGTATCTCTTTTCTCAGAAGGATCTGAATCTGAGGCAACAAAGATGGATGGAATTCTTGGCGTCCTACAATTTTGAGATAGCTTATACCCCCGGCAAGGGGAATGTGGTAGCAGATGCATTGAGTAGAAGAAGGTTGACCCTAAGTCCTCTATTCGTTGAGATGAAGAATTTAGAGTATGTGGCAACCTTTGATTTCTCTTTGGCGATTGAGTCGATGACCGGTTCTTTAGCATCTCTGGAACTCAGACCTACCCTTCTTGATCAAGTTGGGGCTTCGCAGAGAGAAGACCCTCAGATAGTTGAGACTATGGATAAACTAATTCGAGGAGAGACGTCTAGTCATCTCGCTCGATATTCTATTGATGACAAGGGTTGGATGAGGAGAGACGGAAGGTTATGTGTTCCAATGGTAGAAGATCTAGTAAGAAGATTTCTTGAGGAAGCGCATCGCTCTAAGTTGACTATACATCCGGGCGGAGATAAGATGTATAAAGATATGAAGCGCATTTTCTTTTGGCCTGGGATGAAGAAGGATGTGGCAGAATTTGTCTCTAGATGTATCATTTGCCAGCAAGTTAAGGCCGAGTCGAAGAAGCCCGGTGGGCTATTGCATCCTCTAGACGTTCCACTATGGAAGTGGGAGAGTATTTCCATGGATTTTATCGATGGGCTACCAAGGTCAAGGAAAGGGAATACGAGCATTTGGGTTATTGTTGATAGACTTACGAAGAGTGCTCATTTCATTCCGGTAAAGAGCAAGAGGACCGCATCTTGGCTAGCGTCTGTATATCTTCATGAGATTGTGACACTACATGGAGTCCCTTCTAGTATAGTCAATGACCGTGACCCAATCTTTACAAGTCAATTCTGGAATAGCTTGCAAGAAGATATGGGCACGAGGTTGAATCTAAGTACGGCTTATCACCCACAGACGGACGGTCAAACCGAAAGGGTGAATAGGGTACTCGAGGATCTGTTGAGGCTCTGTATTCTGGATTTTGGGGGTACTTGGGAAGACCATCTTCCTCTTGTTGAGTTTGCATATAATAACAGTTATCAGGCAAGCATAGGGATGGCACCATTTGAAGCTTTATATGGGAGGCCGTGCAAGTCGCCTACATGTTGGTGGGAGACTACAGATAAGCTTATACTTGGGCCTGATATGATCAGAGATACATCCGAGAAGATCGAGTTGGTTCGGAGACGGATGAAAGCGGCCCAAGACCGACAGAAATCCTATGCTGATAAGCGAAGAACTGATTTGGAGTTTGATGTTGGGGATATGGTTTTCGTGAAGGTTTCTCCTTTGCGGAATGTGGTCCGATTTGGAGCCGTTGGGAAGTTGGCACCGAGGTTTGTTGGACCATTCCCTATTATAGAGAGGATCGGGCAGATGGCTTATAGAGTGAAGTTGCCCGAGAAGCTTGCCGGAGTACACGATGTTTTTCATGTCTCGCATCTCCGGAAATGTTTACATGAATCAGTAGAGGTTGTTGAGCCAAGTGTTCTGAAAGACGTGGAAGTGGAGAAAGAGGCTACCTTGAGGAGAGCTCCGATTCGTATCTTGGGGACGGAGACCAAGAAGCTAAGGAATCGTGAGGTCAAATTGGTGAAGGTTCAGTGGGGTGAAGCCGAAGAAGACGCAACTTGGGAAACCGAGGAGAAGATGCGTGGGCTTTATCCATTCCTTTTTGAGGGTACACTCTCAATCTCTTTTCTTTGTTAGCATATCTTTCTCTTTGCTATCTATGTTTATCTAGTTTATCGTGTTAATCTTGTCATGAGAACCTTAGGTAGAAACCCTTTGGACGAAACATGTGTTTGAAACATGTTATGTTTGATGGTTGCAAGTGGTTGCAAGTGGTTACTCGTGGATGCATTATACACGTTAGGCACTAGATCGGCTCACACACTCCTCATATTGCATATGCATGAGTGTCTATGCTTATTCATGGATGAAAATTTTTGTGTTATCACATGGATGTTGCATATGAATGTATGTTATGTGCACACATATAGATGTTATACATTATGTTAGGAATTGCATAAATATGGATTCATTTCACTAACATAATCTGCATTGATGATATTTGCATTAAATAGGTACATATACACACACCTTTGCATATGTTCATACAACATTTAGAATCTTGTAAGGACAATGATTGCTCGTGGATGATGTTTTGATTAGATGGATGTTGGATGGTAGGATACGTTCTTCCTAACTTGAAGATTTCGGGGATGAAATCCTTTAAGGAGGGGAGAATGTAACAACCCGTATTTTCAATAACCTGGTATAACATAAATCGAGGCAGAATTTAATTCAAAAATATGAATCAAGGGAAACGGGCTATGCCATTGCGTTCGTCTCGGAAAAATATACGAAATAGAGTCCGAGTTTTCGGAAATCGGAGTCCATATGACCCGTTTAAGGCCCAACGAAGTTTTCAGAAAATTCCTAAGTAAAAACATATTTCAAATTCAAGTTTGAATTTGAAAATTTGGGCCAGTTTGGGCCAGGCGGGAGAATTCCCGCCAGAGCACCCAAGTCGACAGCCCTGTCGACTTGGGAGTCGACTTGGTTGGACCCAAGTCGACAGCCCTGTCGACTTGGGAGTCGACTTGGTTGGACCCAAGTCGACAGCCCTGTCGACTTGGCTGTCGACTTGGTCCAGCCGGGCTGTTTAGCCTGGTGCACCATTTTGAGATTGTGTTGAGTTTGGGGGCCAGATTCGGTTTTAAGGGCTAAGATTGCAACTAGGGTTTAATCCTATGGCCTAGAACACTTGCCTAATCTATAAATAAGACCCTAACCTAGCCCTAAATCATCATTAATCTATCCTACAACTAAACTATGGCAAAATCAATCCTCTCATGGCCTCCACTCTCTTCGTACAATTCCTAAATAAATTTCTAAGTGATTTTCCATGCATACAAGTGTTTTCAAACTTGTATGAGCATCATTAGCTTGCATTCAAGTCAAGTTTCTATATTTGCATCATAAAGGAAGGGTTTTGATCATTTTGGCTTGCATTTTTGGGTTTCATAAGGGCTTTGTCATATTTTTGTGACTTCTTAAGCATTGTAAGCCCTATTCTACTTTCATACTTAAACTCTAAAGTTAAATGTATGATATGCAAGTTTATATGCGAGTTCACTATGTTATGAAATGCAAGTTTATCATGTTATGCAAGTTTGTTATGTTATAATATGCAAGTTATGTCATGCAAGTTTGATATGCAAGTTGTCATATGATATGCAAGTTATGTTATGCAAGTTGATATGCAAGTTGTCATATGATATGCAAGTTATGTTATGCAAGTTGATATGCAAGTTGTCATATGATATGTAAGTTGTGTTATGCAAGTTTGGGTTGATCCTTTTGTTCATGTTATCATGTTATGCAAGCTTATCTTGGGTTTATGAACATAAAGCTTCAAGCTTTATGCCAAAGGTTGCACTTTGGAAACATGTAAGATATCATATCTCTTATGATAACTTGCATGTGAGGCTAAATGCGAACTTATGGCCATTTCTACATGTCATTTAGCACCATGTATCACCAATATGCTATGTTTGGTTTTATGCATGCTTTTGAGGCCAAAATATGTAATATGCAAGTATATGAACATATGTACATTTCATATGCCACCATGTTAAACTTGTGGTTTAACACCCTTATGTCATGATTTATGCCAAGTTCCCTCTTTCTATCCTTTATGCGCTATTGCGATATGTAAGCGATGGGATTGCGTTAGGGGTTGGGTAAACTTAAAAGACATAAAAACATAAGCTTGGGAATTTACCTATTAAGTTAGGTCTACCCATTGGGAATTTACCTATTAAGTTAGGTCTACCCAATTGCTTGAAAACTTGTAACATGTTTTGGAAAACATGATGGACATGACACTTAGAAAAGATAAGTGTGGCCAACTCGAGGTTGGGTTGAGTTTGTAGCGTAAACCTACCCGGAACCGACCGGCTTAACTAGTTGCTACAGACAATAGGACCCAATGTGAGAAGTTGGTCATATTGTACTTTGAACCCGAGGTTAGACCAAGTTGTGGTGTAAAGCTACCCGGACCCGCCCGGCTTAACTAGTAACCGCAATAAAGTCTAATGTGAGAGGTTAAGGCGCATTAAATTAATTAATGCCTCATGATTAGGGTTAAGTCATGGTCCACTTAGTACTTAACCAATTTGGGTTCGGTAGATTAATCGGGGTTAAGTCATGAACTCATCGTTACACTTAACCAGGTTAATCCATGATTAGCAAGGGGGTTAAACCGTACTTAACTCACTAGAAAAATCCTAGCAATGGGGGGCCCACTCCAACAGTAATCCCAAGTTAGTATCATCATGACCCTAGGGACTAGGCTAGGGTGGGGGCACGATTACTGGACTGGAGGTAAGTGACCAAAAGCGACGGCAGAGGGTACGCCGGTGTAGTTCCGGGCAGACTTTGGTCGTGCACATAGTCCGTAGCCGGAGAAAACATGCACGGGTACCAGTAGATCGGGACTGTGCACTCATGTTCATGGTGTCCAGGGGTTGACACCCTAGGGCTTGATACACCCGAAGGGTGGACCCGGCACAGTTCGACTACAATTATATTTGGGCCGTATTGACACCAACACGTGACGTGTTAGGCTTAGGGAGCCAATCGACTAGACTGTTTGGTTGGACCTCGTATTAGGGTCACTTCAAGTTGTTGGGCCAAAGCTTGGGCCAAGGGATCAATACTTGTTTAATTCAAGTCATGTTAGTTTGCTAGTACACCTGTGGTGCAAAACCTTAATCCTGATTATGCGATGACACCTTTATCTACCTTGTTAGTTAACCATCATGCCAGTATGTAGTTATCCTTATGATCATACCTGCTGCTCATGCCAGTTAACTTTATCAGTTTACATTGATTGTAGTAGGGCTTACTCAGTCTTTTTGACTGACCTGTTTTCTTTCGCCTCTTTTCTTCCGTCCCCACCCCCCCCCAGGTTCTTAGGGAGGGAATATTGGAGCTTAGCTGGATTTCTGATTGCTTGCTTGTGGGATTTAGCTCATGTACGGTTTGACATGAAGCTAGCTGTGGCTATCACTTCTTTTGGGGATTAGTATTTATGTATTTCAGTTTTTCAGTTGATGTTGTTTTATCTAGACTGGTTTATTGGGAAAGTTGACATTATGATGTAACAGACTTGTTTTGAAATGGTTTAAAATCTTCCGTTGTTTTATCTATGTTATTTACTCTGTTTACGCATTTACATATGTTCTTGTTCCGCCTTGATATATCATTATGCATGTTTACCTGATTCAAACGCCCCTCCAAAGTCAGAGTGCTTGCAAGAGTCACCCTGGCGGAGGTGGGGTGTTACATATTCCTGCTGACTTCGAGATATTGTCTTGTTTAGGTGGTCTGTTTGAAGACACTAAAATGTTATACAATACTGTTGCATGTATCAGTATAACTGAATCTACTGGTGAATTTTGATGGACATTTTGGAGCAAAATTGTTTTGCAATTTTTGAAGCAAATATGCATTTTTCTTATAATCTGAACTGTTTGTATAGTAGTATATAGAATTCCCGAAACATGCTGTATAAGTGTTTGCATATATGCATGTGTGTATGATAGTCATGAACAAGAAGCTTATAATATTTGTTTTGATTCTTACTGCAAATAAGGTTTGTATTTACATATTTAAATTTGGTCATTTGATTGGGTCTTGAAACGTGATTTATATATTATTGGGCATGGACATGTATAATGCTACAAGTATGGTATACATGCAATTTCTTTTAATTTTGTGAATGATATATCTGTGGTTATAATACTTGAGTATGGATATCTTATATTATTCATGCGAGAGTTTGTACAAATTGATGACCTGCAATTTGAAATGTTAAAAAACAAAAGTAGGCATATTTTAATATAACATTCAATTTATATACACATGTGTTATATATACACTCTAATGCATCTACAAGCGATTGAAGTTACCAATATTTCGAAATGAATTTAATGCGATGAATATGAATTGCCACCTTGAGTTATAAAATCCCTTAAAACTGATTAATATTAAGTCCAAATTGACATCTTCTAAGAAAAACATTCATTAGTGCCATAATCAATAGTTATGGGTTATGACAAAGCATAAGCACGTTGTTTATTATGGTTACATGCGATAGAGTTATTGTGATATTCAAATTGTTTATACTTGGGTCTAACTTAACTAAGCATCCATAATAAGATTGTGGGATAGGGACCATATCCAACATTTAAAATGAACAAAAACTGTTCATCATGCTATCCAAGAAATATATATGACATAATTAACATAAGATGTTTACCTAAAAGATTGTGTTTTAGGGATTAGCCAAAGTAACTCAAGACATGATTAGATATGGATCTTCTATCACTTAAATATATATATATATATATATATATATATAGGGATGTTTAATAGAATATTTGTTAGAAACAAATATCTTTAATTGAATATATATATATATATACATATATATTAGTACTGTTAATACCCAAGGTCAGGATTTTCTTTTATCTGAAATATATTTAATTGAAGTCAGAGAGACTCTCTTCTCAATTCAGAATGATACTAGTCCTGGTCCAGATGGCATTAATTCCAAGTTTATGAAATTGCATTGGGATTTGTTAAAGCAAGATTTGCTTGAAGCTGTTCAAGATATTTTTAGATCTGTAAAACTGCCTAAGTCTATCAATCATACATTCATAACTTTGATTCCAAAAAATGATAGACCTATAGAGATATCTCATTACAGGCCTATTTCCTGCTGTAATTTGTATTACAAAATATTTGCAAAAGTTCTATGTAATAGACTAAAACCATTTTTACCTCATTTAGTCTCAGAAAATCAGAGTGCTTTTGTTATGGATAGGTACATTGGTGACAATATATTACTAGCACATGAGTTGCTGAGGGATTTTAAGAAAAAAGGAATGGAAAAAATGTGTGTCAAGGTGGACTTGCAAAAGGCTTATGACAGCATAAATAGGAAATTCATTTGTCAAGTCATGTCTTTAATGAATTTTCCTAATCATTTTATTAGTTTGATCTATGAATGTATGTCAACATCTACCTTCTCTATATTAATTCAAGGAATTCCAAAAGGGTTTATTACATCAACAAGAGGAATCAGACAAGGAGACCCTCTATCTCCTTATCTTTTTGCTTTAGCAATGCAGTTTTTCACTTATCAAATGGATGAAGCAGTTTCAAATAAATCTTTTCAGTCAAGCATTTTAGTGCAACCAACTATTTCTCATCTTCTTTATGAAGATGATTTAATGATTTTTGGGAAGAGTTCAAGAAAAAATGTAATAACTTTGACACATATTTTTCAGAAATTAAGAACTTGTGCAGGTTTGAAAGTAAATGTAGACAAAACAAAGATTTTCTTCAGTAGTTCAGTAGTAAATGAGCAAAAAAACTTGGATATTCTGGGTTTTGATAGAGGTGTTTTACCTATCAAGTATTTGGGTGTTCCACTATCATCTAACTATTTGCATTATTCTGAGTGCAATGCTTTGATTCGAAGAATTCAGGGAAAAATTCAAGGTTGGGAGACTAAAATGTTATCTTATGCTGGTAGAGCAGAACCGATTAATGGAGTGTTGACACCAATTATCCTTTACTGGTTATTTATATATCAAATTCCAAAGTTCACTTTAGATAAATTGCAATCAATGTGCTCTGATTTTTTCTCGGGAGGTGCAGGACAAAAAATAGCATGGAATTCTTTGTGTAATGCTAAAAGTAAAGGGGGTATTGGGTTAAAAAAATTCTCTGATTTAAAAAAGGCAGCATGTGTTAAACTGTTACGGAAATATTTGTTAGACAATTCTTTATGGAGCAAGTGGATGAAGAATAAATATTGCAAAGGTAATTATTTTTTTGGTCCATGTCTGAGGACAATAACTCTTCATCTACATGGAAATCCATGCTTAGACTAAGAACTCATTCAAAACAGTTTTTCAATAAAGTTATTGCTAATGGAAATGATACTTTTTTGTGGCATGATCCCTGGATAAATTGTCAGTGTTTAGTGGACATTCTTGGTTATGACAGACTTCATATGATAGGTAACTCAAACCAAAGAGTAAGCTCTATTATAAATGATGATAGTTTGAATCCTCTTATTCATCAAGCAACTAGAGAGTTAATTGATGAAATAAGCACCATTCAGATTCAACCTAATCTCAGAGGGGATAAATATGAGTGGTGTTCTGGTGGAAAATTTTCTTATCATACAGCATGGAATTTTGTGCGAACTCATGAAGAAATTGATCCCATTTTCTCAGTTATTTGGCACAATAAAAATAGCAGGAAAATGTCTTTTATAACCTACTTGGCAAATATGGGAAGATTGAACACAAAGGACATAATTTTAAGATTTGGGAACATTTCAAATACCTTATGCCCTCTATGCAAACTAAATCCAGAATCAATTAAGCATCTTTTTCTCCAGTGTGATTGCTCCTTCTTTATTTGGTTATCGTTAAAGAAAAAACTGGATATGTCTCTGACAACAGATCTACAATTAAGAAGCGAATTGAGAGAAATTAATCATCTTTTCAAATCAAAAGATCAAATTAGGGATCTTGCATGTGGAGAAATTAATTCAGTGGTATATTTTATTTGGAAAGAAAGAAATGAAAGAATTTTTAATAATCGACATACCAGCATGATGTCCAAGCTTAATCAAATTGTAAGGGAGATCCAATTTCTGGTTAGAAACAACGGAAGTAAATCTGAAAGGAGCTTGAGGAATTTTCAACTGCTGAAGATCTGGGGAGTTGACTTGGTGGACACGGGGTAGATGAAGAACCATCGGGTTTTGTAGTTTTCTGTTGTTGGGTTGGGCTTTGTTGGGCCGGCAGAGAGACTTTTATTGTTTTCTTTTAGCATGTCTTTTATTTACAGCCTTTGTAAGCATCTATTATGGTTGATATTTGCTTTGTATTCACCAAATTTATATGTACTCTTTTTCCTTGTAAGGCACCCACCTAGGTTAGGGGAATTACAGGGTTTTAACGAGGCATATAAAGGAGGTTTTATTGGTATTAGCAATAAAGAGTACCAATTTTCAATATATATATAGGGATGTTGATTTGAGTGGAAGCATATATTACTTCATATATATATTTATAAAAATATGCAGTGTTATGTATAAATTTTGTTTGTCAAGATTTGTATTTATATTGAACATATATAATGCAATATCATTTATCATTATTTTATTATATATTTTCTCCTGTAAATATTAAATGGTAAATAACACCAATTATTTATCATTAATATCGATCCTTAAGAAGGATAAATCGAATTATATCAAATTTCTTAACTGACATCGAAATTTGAGGATTGCCCTCAAACAAAAGGGAAATGTGAGTGCTTTGCATATTTAGAAGATCTGGAAAGAAAAGGGGAAGTATGACTTCAATCGAACCAGGTATAAATGTCATAAATGTTAATTTATCTACTTATACATTTTAAGTATTAGATACTGAATGTGGATCACATATATGTGTGAATTTGCCGGAAATGCAAAAGAGTATAAATTTGGAAAAATGAGAAGTGGACTTATGAATGAGAATGGAGAATATGTTGCTACATTGGCAATAAGAAGTTGCCGCTTATCGCACCTATTAGCTTACATTAAGAATCAAAAGATTGATATTATGTATTTCCATTAAAATAAATGTTATTATTACATCTTGTTTGGACAAGCCTGGATTTTCATTTGTAGTAAAAGGACAATTGTTGTTCATTTTATTTAAATGAAATATTTTATGGAAATGCACGATTAGTTAATGGTCTATATATTCCTAAACTATGATATGCCTATTTGTAACATAAATACTATGCGGATCAATCTAATGTTTTAAATCCAATGTACCTTTGGCATTGTCGTTTGGACCATATAAACGAGCAATACATATCAAAATTCCATAAAGATGGAATTTTTGAATTCATTCTATTTCGATTCATATGAAGAATCCAAATCTTGTTTTTTTGGCAAAATGACTAAATAACCTTTCATTGGACAAGTGAACGAGCTAGTGATGTATTGGGCCTTGTGCATAGTGATGTATGTGGACCAATAAGTACATTAGTTAGAGGTAGGTTTTTCTATTTCATTACATTTACTAAAGATTTCAGTAGATATGGTTATGTGTATCTTATGAAACACAAATTAGAATCCTTTGAAAAGTTCAAAGAATTCAAAATTTAAGTTCAAAATCAACTTGGAAAGAATATAAAGACTCTACGAACTGATCGAGGAGGATAATATTTAAGCCAAGAATTTAGTGACTATATGAAAGAGTATGGAATTGAATCACAATTAACTCCACTAGAAACACCGCAATGGAATGGTGTATCCGAAAGGAGAAATTGCACTTTATTAGATATGGTACGATCAATAATAAATCATATAAATCTTCCAATAAATTTGGGATTATGACCTTGAAACAATTTCATTCACACTTAATTCTAATCCTGCTAAAGCGATTTTGAAGACGCCATATGTAACACCCCGAATTTCAATTAACACTAATGGTTAGTAATTAAAGTATAATTAATCTCAGATGTGAGAATCAGGGGAAACGGGCTGCGTCATTGCGTTCGTCTCGGAAAAATATGCGAAATAGAGTCCGAGTTTGCGTAAAACGGGTACCGTATGAAAGAGATATGGACGAACGAAGTTAGGCAGAAAAACCCGAAACAGGCCAGAAATGCACTGGCGCACTTGTGAAGTGCGCCAGCACAAAAATACACTGGCGCACTTGGGAAGTGCGCCCATGTCGGGACAGGAAACCTGCACAGTTTCTAGAGAGTTCTGTGGTTGGGTGCACCAGTTTGGGGTTTGGGCTTGGTCTTAGGGCTGGTTTCTGGAAGGTTCCGAAATCTAAGGGTCCTAATCTAATTTAGGGTTAATCTAAGGGCCTAAAACACTCACCTAATCTATAAATACACCCTAAACCTACACTAATCCATACTAAAAATAGAATTGAGGGCTACATGCCGCCAAATTAAATCTTAGAAGGAGCCTCCACTAATTAATGAAGAGGGTTGCAAGCTAATCACTCTCTAATCAACCTCTAATCCATTCTAAGCATCTTAATCTTCTTCATTTGGAGTGCAAGTTGGCTAGTAGTGAATTTCTATCACTCTAATGATCAATTGCTAAACTAAGTAGATGAGATATGATGAGATCATATGGTTTTGTTTGTGGATTAATGGGTTTTAAGTCATATGACATGATGTTAGTTTTCTAATGTATGTGGGTTATGCAAGTTTTGTGCTTTGTGATCAAATGTTAATATGCAAGTTACATGTATGATAATATGCAAGTTACATGTATGATAATTATGCAAGTTGTATGTTTCTTCATATGCAAGTTTATGAGTTCATATGCAAGTATGTAACATGTTATGCAAGTTCATATGCAAGTTTATGAGTTCATATGCAAGTTATGTAACATGTTATGTAAGTTCATATGCAAGTTATGTGACATATTATGCAAGTTCATATGCAAGTCATGTATTTCTTAATATGTAAGTTTATGTAACATGTTATGCAAGTTAATATGCAAGTTATGTGACATGTTATACAAGTTAATATGCAAGTTATGTGACATGTTATACAAGATTATATGCAAGTTATGTGACATGTTATGCAAGTTCATATGCAAGTTATGTGTTTGTTAATATGCAAGATGGCACCTTTGAAACATGTTCATACATATGCAAGTTGACACCTTTTATATGTGTTATGTCATGAGAACGAAATTACGTGGGAACGATGGGGTTAATTAAATGCATATGTTAATAAGATTGTGTGAAATTAATATAATTATGCATAACATAAAATAAATGAACATAGTATGGGAATTTGCCTATTAAGTTAGGTGTACCCATACTATGTGTTGGGAATTTGCCTATTAAGTTAGGTGTACCCACACTTTGGAGTTGGGAATTTGCCTATTAAGTTAGGTGCACCCATATTCCTAAAATAAACATGATAATTAACACAAATTATGGGAGTAATTAATCGATTAAAACACGAGGTTGGACCCGTTTGTAGTGTAAGACTGCCCGGAGTTTACCGGCTTAACCAGGCATCTACAAATGACGGTCCAATGTGAGGGGTCTTAATCATAAATTAAATACGTAACAAGGGTAAATGACACGAGGTTGGACCCGTTTGTAGTGTGAGACTGCCCGGAGTTTACCGGCTTAACCAGGCATCTACAAATGACGGTCCAATGTGAGGGGTCCTTTACACGGTTACGGTGTTAATCAATTAAGAAACACTTAACCAGATAAGCATGTAGTGGGGCATGAGGGTTAAGTGGGTACCTTGGGTGGTATGTGGAAATTGCTAGTGGTTGCCAATAGAAAATATGATAAAATACTTAACCAAGATGAAACATGTAATTAAACATGATTAAAGGGTTAAGTGGGAAACACTAGTGTGTGGGCCAAGCTTAGGGGGATGGCTTGTGCTGGGGGCCCATTTCAACCAGTAACCCATACGTATCTTAGTGGGCTCGACCCATGTCGAGGACGGGACATGCATACTGGGCTTGACTATAAGAGGCCAAAATGGGTTAGCGGTGGCAACGCATGACCAACGGGTTTCATATGCGTGTGTGGACCCGGGCTGGTAAATAAGACGTTGTTGCATCGTGTAGATATAAGCCGTGCACCGTTAGTTTTATCAGGTTGCCACGTTGGGGAATGGTACACCCCACGGTGAGGCCAGCACGGGTATCTACGTTAGGGAGCCGATCGAATGTGGGGTAGTGTGTACACCTAGTGGATTGTAGGGCCCCGTGGCGTCTACTTAGTCACCTAGGGGTACGCGAGAACTATTAAGTTAATTTTATAAGTCCATGGGTGGGATCAACCTTTAAGTTAGGAATGACTGGTGTGGTACAGTTTAGTAATTTACCTTTGGAAGGGTAGATGCGTCTTTATCTTTTATCTTAGTTTAGTTGACTGCTTAGTGTAGCCATTCATCCCCATTAGTTACCGTATATCAGTTTATGTCTTCTCTGGTTACTTTAACGATTGTATTGTTAAAGTTATAGGATTCGCTCAGACTTTTGTCTGACCCCGTTGTTTTCATTTTTTTTCCCAACCCTCAGGTCCTACGGTGGATCCTAGCAGTAGTGGAGCTTGATCGGATTGTTGTTCCAGTCTTTAGGAGCTTGGATAGATGTAAAGCTCCAGTTACCCAGTTGTCTTTTCTTTTGTCATGGCTATTGTATGAGAGTGGGATTATGTACTTCTTTATTTTGATGGATATTGTACTTGACTTTTATTGTGGTTTTATGATGTAACCAGACATGTTTTACTTCCGCTGTTATGAGATGATGTTTTAAATTTCAAGTACTATTTATATCTGTCATGTAGTAATTTTTCTGTTCTATATTCACTAAAATACTCCACCGATGCTATGGCATTCCCTTAGTGAGTGACCATAGCGGTAGTGGGGTGTTACACGTGGTATCAGAGCTGAAGGTTACCGGAACAGATAAATTTTTGAGAAAAAATACTTTTTTTTTAGAAAATAGTAAAGGTATTATTTTTGGAAAAAGTATTTTCAAAAACATGTCTTTTAAGAGAAAAGTTTATGAAAAAGAAAAGCATAATCCCCAATAGCCATTTCTTTATCTTTCGGAATCTCCTTTTTGAATCTTTCCTCTTTCGTTTCAGCATGGCTGAAGATCTTAACATCCCGGAGGGCTTAGTTATACCACTATGGTATAGGAGGTTACAAGAGGCTAGGGCCGCGGCTGCGGGTCCAGCCAATGCTACTACACCAGAGGCAACCGCTCCTCCTCCTCAGCCTAGAGTGGATAATTTTGCTAAGATTTGCAAGGAGTTCAAGGCTATAGGAGGAAAACCTTTTCTAGTTTCAGAGACTTTCGTAGAGGCTAGAGATTGGCTTAAGGAAGTGGAAGAGTTGCTAGATATCTTTGAAGTGGAAGAGGGAAAGAAAGTCAAGTTGGCGGCTTGGTTAATGAAGGGAGAGGCCTCATTCTGGTGGGAGGTCACTAATGGAGAACGCCCTGTTGACTCTTGGGAAGATTTAAAGCAAAGGTTTGGGGCTAAGTTTCTCTCAAGGGCGGAAGAGAATCTGTTCATGGAGAAGTTCTTGAATTTGAAGCAAGGGAATCTCACGGTGAAAGAATATGTCAACAAATTCAATCAATTAGCAAGGTTTGGCATAGAGTTGGTGAATACACCGGAGAAGAAGGCTTTGAGGTTCGTTAGAGGCTTGAACGAACCATTGCAAGGAATAGCTATGACTCACATTCCTATGGGGGCCACCTTTGAGAAGCTTGTCTACATGGCACTTATGCATGAGGATGATAAGAGTTCTAAGGCACCATAGAAGAAGGGGGATCAGAAGAAACCACAACAACAACAACAAGGCAAGGGTGGAAAAGGCAATGGTGACAAGGGGAAGAAGAAGAAGAAGTGTTTCAATTGTGGGACCCCAGGCCACCTTAGCAAGGATTGTCGCAAAAAGAAGAAGACTGGTTGCTTTCATTGTGGTGAAGCAGGACATCTTGTGAAGGACTGCCCAAAGAAGGGGCAGAAGACGGGGTCTACCTCAGGAGGACAGGTGCAAGCTCTTATGGCACCAGCTCAGGCAGGGGGGCAAGTTCAGGCTCTCTCAGTTCCACCGATTCAGCAGAGAGGTAGAACTATTTCCGTTGAAAGTCTGGTTTTTCTGTTTGATCATCCAGTTCGTACTTTGTTTGACTCTGGCGCATCGCATTCTTTTATCTCATCATTGTTAGTTGAGTCACTGCACTTAGACACCAGTCTAGTTGATGATCCCTTGGTTGTTTCAAACCCAATTGGGGGCTCCATATATATCTGTCTATGATATGTTTGGATTTGAAGATTTCTATACTTAGCGTTGAGTTTGGATGTGATGCTTTTGTATTGGGCTTCACGGGCTATGGGTTGATTTTGGGCATGGACTGGTTATCCAGTAATGGTGCCGTTCTTGATTGTGAAAGGAGAGTTGTCAGGTTTATGACCCGCTTGGGTAATACTCTCGAGATCTCTTGTAATCCCATGGAATCTGTTTTGCTAAGTTATCTTGAATCGCTCGATGCTTCGGTCGAGAGTTTGCGTTCTGTCAGAGTGGTCCGGGAATATCCGGATGTGTTTGAAGAGGTGAAGGGTTTGCCTCCGAAGAGGGAGATAGATTTCCGAATTTATTTGGTGGATAATGCCAAACCATTGTCTTTGCCAGTGCGCCACATGGCTCCTCGTGAGAGATGAGAACTTCATAAGCAAGTAGGGGAGTTGCTTGAGAAGGGGTTCATAAGGCGAAGTATATCGGAGTGGGGAGCTCCAGTAGTGTTTGCCACGAAGGCGGATGGGTCCCTCAGACTTTGTGTGGATTATAGAGAACTTAATATGCTCACGAAGAAGAATAGACACCCATTACCGAGGATAGATGATCTCTTTGATCAGTTGGTTGGCGCCTCAGTGTTTTCGCAGATGGACTTAGCTACAGGGTTTCATCAGTTGAGAGTGGCGGAGGACAGTATAGAGAAGACTGCTTTCCGGACTCCGGATGGTTTTTATGAGTGGCTTGTGATGCCATTTGGGTTGACAAATGCCCCTGCATACTTTGTTGATCTGATGAGTAGAGTGTTCAGAGAGTATCTGAATAAGTTTGTAGTGGTCTTTGTGGATGACATCTTGGTCTTTTCCAAGAGTGAAGAAGAGCATGCCTTACATCTCAGAGAAGTGTTGGAGACTCTTCGAGCACATAGTCTTAAATCTAAATTCTCTAAATGTCATTTTTGGAGAAGAGAAGTGCGATTCTTAGGGCATGTGGTCTCTAAGGAAGGGATAGCTGTGGATCCCGCAAAGATAGTATCTATCCAGGATTGGAAAGTTCCTAGAAATGCTACCGAAGTAAGAAGTTTCTTGGGGTTGGCAGGATATTATAGGAAGTTCATCAAAGACTTCGCGAAGATACCAGCCCCATTAACCCGCTTGACGAAGAAGAATCTGGTTTTCTCATGGGACATAGATTGTGATGATGCTTTCCGACGGTTAAAGAGAGCTTTGACCACCGCTCCAGTTTTAGTGCTTCCAGATGGGAGTAAGCCGTTTGTTGTTTATACCGATGCTTGTGGGACAGGATTAGGCGTAGTCTTGATGCAGGAGGGAAGGGTAATAGCCTATGGAGGGAGGCAATTGAGAGTGCATGAGAAGAATTACCCTACCCATGATCTAGAGTTGGCCGCGATTGTTTTCGCACTTAAGTCTTGGCGCCATTATCTTCTTGGTGAGAGATTCGAGTTGTTCACTGACCATAAATCATTGAAGTACTTATTCTCTCAGAAGGATTTAAACTTAAGACAACAAAGGTGGATGGAGTTCTTAGCATCCTATGATTTCGAGATAGCGTATACCCCTGGCAAGGGTAACGTGGTGGCGGACGCCTTGAGTAGAAAAAGGCTATCTTTGAGTCCATTGTTCGTGGAACGGCGAAGCTTGGAGTTTCTTTCTTTGTTCGACTTCAGACCTTCTGTTGACTTTGTACCTGGTTTGTTAGCATCCTTGGAGGTTAGACCTACTCTTTTGGGACGGATTGGCGAGGCTCAGCGAGACGACCCACAGTTGGTTGAGTTGGTAGAGAAGCTTATAAGGGGGGAGTCGTCCAGCCATTTGGGTAGATACACCATAGATGATAGGGGATGGTTGCATAGAGACGGTAGACTTTGTGTACCGCAAGATGAGGGTTTGAAGAAGGCTATTTTGGATGATGCACATCGTTCAAGGATGACTATTCATCCCGATGGAGGCAAAATGTACCAAGATATGAAGAGAGTTTTCTTCTGGGCCGGTATGAAGAAAGATGTGGCCGAGTATGTGGCTAGATGCTTAGTGTGCCAACAAGTTAAAGCGGAGCAAAGGAAACCCGGTGGGTTGCTACACCCATTGGAAGTTCCGCAATGGAAGTGGGATAGTGTCTCGATGGATTTCATCGATGGGTTACCGAGATCGAGGAAGGGCAATACGGGAATTTGGGTTGTGGTAGACAGACTTACCAAGAGTGCCCATTTTATACCCGTGAAGAGTAAGAGGACCGCTCCATGGCTTGCTTCAGTCTATGTTAGAGAGATTGTTAGATTGCATGGCGTACCATCCAGCATTGTGAGTGATCGAGATCCTATCTTCACTAGTCAGTTTTGGAGAAGTTTGCAAGAGGCGGTAGGGACTCAGTTGTGTTTGAGCACCGCATATCATCCTCAGACGGACGGTCAGACCGAGAGGGTGAACCGTATCTTAGAAGATCTCTTGAGGCTTTGTATCTTGGATTTTGAAGGTACATGGGAAGAACATCTTCCTTTGGTGGAGTTCGCATACAATAACAGCTTTCAGTCTAGTATTGGTATGGCACCTTTCGAAGCTCTTTATGGAAGGCCTTGTCGATCTCCTACATGTTGGTGGGAATCTACGGATAAGATCTTGCTTGGGCCAGATATGGTTAGAGAGACTTCAGAGAAGATTGATTTGATTCGAAGAAGGATGAAGGCAGCGCAAGATAGACAGAAATCTTATGCGAATCGGAGAAGGACGGATCTTGAGTTTGAGGTTGGGGACATGGTTTTTGTCAAAGTATCTCCGTTGAGAAATGTTGTTCGCTTTGGGTCCGTTGGGAAGTTAGCACCGAGGTTTGTTGGGCCGTTTCCTATTAAGGAAAGGATTGGACGGATGGCATATAGGGTGGAGTTGCCCGACAGACTTAGTGGTGTTCATGATGTATTCCATGTATCACATTTGAGGAAGTGCTTATATGAGACCGCAGAGGTCGTAGAGCCGAGCTTGCTTAGAGATGTAGAGGTAGAGCGTGATGCGACGATTCAACGAGCTCCTACTCGCATCCTTGGGTCAGAAACTAGGAAGTTGAGGAACAGAGAAGTTCAGCTAGTTAAAGTGCAATGGGGAGATGACGAAAGCAATGCTACTTGGGAGACGGAGGCGAAGATGCGTTCTTTGTACCCATTTCTTTTTGAGAGTATGTCTTTTAACTTCTCCTTTATCGCTTGTCTAGTACTTATCTTATCTTTAGTATATCCTCTCGCTAGTACCTATGACCTTTAGATAAGGTAAAACCTATGGTTGAAACATGTGTTTGAAACATGTTATGGTTGATGGATGCATGTGGATGCAATTCTTTGCTAGTGGTTGCTCGTGGATGCATATACACACACATTAGGCACCAGATCGGCTCAGTCACTACATGTTGCATATCGCATAAATGGATGTGGTAGTTAGATTGATGGATGTATCATGGGTGTGTTATCATGTGGATGATGCATTTTTGTGTATGGTTGTGCACGCATATAGAAATTGTATGTGTCAATAGGGTTTCGCATACATATTGGATGCATGGCACTATCATGGTTTGCATTAAGGAGGTCGACTGAATCAGTAGACCGCCTGATTTTGCATTAGTATACGGACATATACACACACTTTCTGCATATGTTGATACATCATTAGAAGTTTCTAAGGATAATGGTTGCTTGTGGTTGATGGTTTAGTAGATGGTTGTTTGGTTGGTAGGATACGTTCTTCTTGACTTAGAGATATCGAGGACGAAATCCTTTAAGTAGGGGAGAATGTAACACCCCGAATTTCAATTAACACTAATGGTTAGTAATTAAAGTATAATTAATCTCAGATGTGAGAATCAGGGGAAATGGGCTGCGTCATTGCGTTCGTCTCGGAAAAATACGCGAAATAGAGTCCGAGTTCGCGTAAAACGGGTACCGTATGAAAGAGATATGGACGAACGAAGTTAGGCAGAAAAACCCGAAACAGGCCAGAAATGCACTGGCGCACTTGTGAAGTGCGCCAGCACAAAAATACACTGGCGCACTTGGGAAGTGCGCCCATGTCGGGACAGGAAACCTAAACAGTTTCTAGAGAGTTCTGTGGTTGGGTGCACCAGTTTGGGGTTTGGGCTTGGTCTTAGGGCTGGTTTCTGGAAGGTTCCGAAATCTAAGGGTCCTAATCTAATTTAGGGTTAATCTAAGGGCCTAAAACACTCACCTAATCTATAAATACACCCTAAACCTACCCTAATCCATACTAAAAATAGAATTGAGGGCTACATGCCGCCAAATTAAATATTAGAAGGAGCCTCCACTAATTTATGAAGAGGGTTGCAAGCTAATCACTCTCTAATCAACCTCTAATCCATTCTAAGCATCTTAATCTTCTTCATTTGGAGTGCAAATTGGCTAGTAGTGAGTTTCTATCACTCTAATGATCAATTGCTAAACTAAGTAGATGAGATATGATGAGATCATATGGTTTTGTTTGTGGATTAATGGGTTTTAAGTCATATGACATGATGTTAGTTTGCTAATGTATGTGGGTTATGCAAGTTTTGTGCTTTGTGATCAAATGTTAATATGCAAGTTACATGTATGATAATATGCAAGTTACATGTATGATAATTATGCAAGTTGTATGTTTCTTCATATGCAAGTTTATGAGTTCATATGCAAGTATGTAACATGTTATGCAAGTTCATATGCAAGTTTATGAGTTCATATGCAAGTTATGTAACATGTTATGTAAGTTCATATGCAAGTTATGTGACATATTATGCAAGTTCATATGCAAGTCATGTATTTGTTAATATGTAAGTTTATGTAACATGTTATGCAAGTTAATATGCAAGTTATGTGACATGTTATACAAGTTAATATGCAAGTTATGTGACATGTTATACAAGATTATATGCAAGTTATGTGACATGTTATGCAAGTTCATATGCAAGTTATGTGTTTGTTAATATGCAAGATGGCACCTTTGAAACATGTTCATACATATGCAAGTTGACACCTTTTATATGTGTTATGTCATGAGAACGAAATTACGTGGGAACGATGGGGTTAATTAAATGCATATGTTAATAAGATTGTGTGAAATTAATATAATTATGCATAACATAAAATAAATGAACATAGTATGGGAATTTGCCTATTAAGTTAGGCGTACCCATACTATGTGTTGGGAATTTGCCTATTAAGTTAGGTGTACCCACACTTTGGAGTTGGGAATTTGCCTATTAAGTTAGGTGCACCCATATTCCTAAAATAAACATGATAATTAACACAAATTATGGGAGTAATTAATCGATTAAGACACGAGGTTGGACCCGTTTGTAGTGTAAGACTGCCCGGAGTTTACCGGCTTAACCAGGCATCTACAAATGACAGTCCAATGTGAGGGGTCTTAATCATAAATTAAATACGTAACAAGGGTAAATGACACGAGGTTGGACCCGTTTGTAGTGTAAGACTGCCCGGAGTTTACCGGCTTAACCAGGCATCTACAAATGACGGTCCAATGTGAGGGGTCCTTTACATGGTTACGGTGTTAATCAATTAAGAAACACTTAACCAGATAAGCATGTAGTGGGGCATGGGGGTTAAGTGGGTACCTTGGGTGGTATGTGGAAATTGCTAGTGGTTGCCAATAGAAAATATGATAAAATACTTAACCAAGATGAAACATGTAATTAAACATGATTAAAGGGTTAAGTGGGAAACACTAGTGTGTGGGCCAAGCTTAGGGGGATGGCTTGTGCTGGGGGCCCATTTCAACCAGTAACCCATGCGTATCTTAGTGGGCTCGACCCATGTCGAGGACGGGACACGCATACTGGGCTTGACTATAAGAGACCAAAATGGGTTAGCGGTGGCAAAGCATGACCAACGGGTTTCATATGCGTGTGTGGACCCGGGCTGGTAAATAAGACGTTGTTGCATCGTGTAGATATAAGCCGTGCACCGTTAGTTTTATCAGGTTGCCACGTTGGGGAATGGTACACCCCACGGTGGGGCCAGCACGGGTATCTACGTTAGGGAGCCGATCGAATGGGGGGTAGTGTGTACACCTAGTGGATTGTAGGGCCCCGTGGCGTCTACTTAGTCACCTAGGGGAACGCGAGAACTATTAAGTTAATTTTATAACTCCATGGGTGGGATCAACCTTTAAGTTAGGAATGACTGGTGTGGTGCAGTTTAGTAATTTACCTTTGGAAGGGTAGATGCGTCTTTATCTTTTATCTTAGTTTAGTTGACTGCTTAGTGTAGCCATTCATCCCCATTAGTTACCGTATATCAGTTTATGTCTTCTCTGGTTACTTTAACGATTGTATTGTTAAAGTTATAGGACTCGCTCAGACTTATGTCTGACCCCATTGTTTTTATTTTTTTTCCCAACCCTCAGGTCCTACGGTGGATCCTAGCAGTAGTGGAGCTTGATCGGATTGCTGTTCCAGTCTTTAGGAGCTTGGATAGAAGTAAAGCTCCAGTTACCCAGTTGTCTTTTCTTTTGTCATGGCTATTGTATGAGAGTGGGATTATGTACTTCTTTATTTTGATGGATATTGTACTTGACTTTTATTGTGGTTTTATGATGTAACCAGACATGTTTTACTTTCGCTGTTATGAGATGATGTTTTAAATTTCAAGTACTATTTATATCTGTCTTGTAGTAATTTTTCTGTTCTATATTCACTAAAATACTCCACCGATGCTATGGCATTCCCTTAGTGAGTGACCATAGCGGGAGTGGGGTGTTACACCATATGAGATATGGACTAGGAAATGTCCTAATGTGTCTTTTATAAAGATTTGAGATGTAAGGCGTTTGTTAAATGTCTTGCCTCTGACAAGCTTGGACCCAAATTTGGTAAGTGTTATTTTGTGGGATATCCGAAAGAAATAAAAGGGTAGTATATCTACAAACCTTCTAAGAATAAAATGTTTATTGCTCAAAGTGGTACCTTTTGAAAGAGAACCAATCTCTAAAATTACTGTTGGGAATAAAGTAGTAACCCGAAAAGTCTCGGGAAACACAAAATACCAATGAACCTTGTATGTACAAGGAAGCTAGTGGAGTAGCATTATATTCCTAATATTACATTTTCACGAAATATTACTTACTAGGAATGGTGTTAGTTCAAAGAAAGGAACAGTCGCTAATTCCACTGTGGAGGTCGAATACATTGCTGTTTCTGAAGCTGCTAAGGAGGCTGTTTGGATTAAAAGTTCATTATTGAACTTAATATTGTTTGATCCATTGTTGATCCAACAGATTTATATTGTGATAACAATGGAGCTATTGATCATATCGAGACCTAGATCTCATCATCGATCCAAACACATACTTAGGAGATACCATCTCATCCATGAAATTGTTCACACAGGAGATATACATATATGCAAAGTACCAACAGATAATAATGTTATAGACCCACTGACTAATACTTTGTCGCAGCATAAGAACGATAGTCACACTAGATTCATGGTTGTACGATACATGAGTGATTGACTCCAGTGCAAGTTGAAGATTGTTAGAGTTTGTTCCTTAGAGGTATTCCATTTAATGTGATTAATAACATTGTTGAGGTTATATTTTATCTTGAATAAAAGATTCTTTTATGTTATATTTACCGCATTATATAAATATTAACATAATAGGAGTCCTTAGAATAATAATTCAGAATTATATAGTTTCAAGTAGGTGACATGAACATGAGATTATACATGAAAAATAAGTATTGTAGTTCTTAAATGTCCTTAGTCAAGTTTTATTGTATATGGGGCAACAATGAAACATTGAGACTAGTATGTTGATTGACTAATGATCATATCTCATTGATCATTAATATATAAGATATTAATGTTAATACACAAATACATGTTCGAGAACATTGTATTGGGCAGACCCAATGTGAGAAAATTTCATGGATTGTAATTAATATTGTCATAAGCAATTCTCATAGTAGCAGTGATGTAATGGTCCTCAGACCTGAAATCATTATATATTTTATTTGAGAATATTTGTGTTTTGATATCATCACAAGTTTATTTTAACGGAGTAGACAATAAAGGTGATTATCGGATACATCTAGAATCGATTAAATAATATAAATGATCAAGATGGAATTTAACCCTGCAATATTAGTGATATCCATAGGCATCATGATTGAGTGAGACTATGAAATGCATAGCCATGCTCAAATATTTATTTGTTTATATAGTCTACTCAAAGATGAAGATTAAAGGATTAAATTATAAAGAGGCTCTGATACAAATAATTTGACGCTCGGCGATTTCGGTAGGCTTTTCAACCATCCCTCAACCCCCAAGGCAGAGGGCTAACCTCCCCCCGTGGCTTACACTGGTACCCCAGTCTGCCTTATTTTATAGCCTGCCTTTTGACAACTCAGCTAATGCTCCTTCTCTGTATCATTCCAATTTTATCGTATGATACATTCCATGCCTTGAGTTTAATCTTGGATATAATGGTTAAAAGGATTAAATTACGTTGAAACACCTGTCATAGAAAAGGTTTTATCGAATCATTAGTTTTATTATAACTTAGGTAACAACGATGTATTACTAGAAGCCGCTCACTGTTTATAATTTTAAATATGATTTAAAATTATTTTCAACATTTAATAACCTACAGGGTCACACAATTAGCACGCTTAAAAGGAGATAACCATTCTTTGATTTTAAACGGTCAAATAATGGTATTTAAAATTCCTTAAGACTTGGTAGGCCGATCTGTTTTTCGGGTGGATATGTTTTATACAGTTTAAAAAGGAGCTGGTTTCTTCCTTTTAAATAAAATATATACAAAGAAAAGAAAATCCAGATTCGATGAAAATTAGATCTGCCATTGCAAGTACCTTCAATCTCCCTAGTCCGATTTTGTGAAGGTGAATCTGTAGCAACGTTTGTGGACACCGATAGAGGCGTCGTAACCAGTAGTGTTCAGATTCAATTTGTTCCGTAGATTTTGAGTTTGTGAATTGGAAATAACTAGATAAAAAGGTACACAGTTACTCATTTTGTTGAATTATCACTTGGATCCATTAATTAGGATTGTTAATTTATAGTTAAATCCGTTGCCAATTTCACCCTATATATCCTTCAACGACTATCAGTCCAGAGCTTGTAATTTGACGCTATCACATTAACATCTGGGTTTGCATTGAAATGAGCCCTCTTATCTCAAAATTTTTAATGGACTCGGACACATGCGTACAGGCTCCTGGCATAGGGTATTACTGTTTTGTCTAAGTTTTATGGATTGGTACCGTTCCATAGTTGATGGATAGGTACCGGTCCTTTTACTTTGCATTTTCTTGCTTTCTTTCTCACTTTATATACAGTCCATCCCCATTCTTATTTTATTATTTCTGCTGAAGAGAACCTAGGGCTCGATCCTTGAACCGATTTGCTGCCGACCCATTGCCTACCAATGCCGCCGTCAGTCGCCAGTGACGTCGCCGATCACCGGAGCCTCCTCGACCTCAACTTATTACCATTACTTCCAGATCTAATTCAATCATAACTCAGCTAAACCCAACCGAAGCCCCACTTTCAAAGCGAATCCAACCTATTCGCTATCTCAATGCCTGACTTCGGCAGTCCCTGACTGCTTCTAAGTCCACTAAAATTTGTAGGTGCTGATCCATTACCATCTCCCCATTTCGTAGTTAACTTCATCTTGTTTGAAATCTAGGGTTTTTAGTTTCGGTCGCGTGTTGGTTACATAATGGATTTCGGGATCTAGGGTTGCAATATGGTTAGGAATCAGGTTCTATTAATTACTTTCGAAAAACCTAGGAATATTTAGACTGACCCGAACTTAAACTTAAAGCGATGCCTTGTGTCGATGAATTGCATTTTCATGAATTCGTCATTGAATTTTATTGAACATGAAATTGCCTCAAGCTTAAATTTCATACTTTGATGAACTACTCATACTCACTCAATTTTTTGCTCATGAATGAATCTACTTTCCTGAGTAAACTAAACTACTTTGCAAACATACAAGCTTTAATATTTCGAAATGATACAGTAGTGAGTGTGCATCGTTTTTGAACATGTAATCGTTATTTGAATGATTGCATAATGCATAATGTAGCTCTGTGACCTTCGTACTACTTTTCACATGTGTATATTTTTTGTGACCCTATTACAAAAGAGCTTTTTGCGCATATTAAGGCGGTGTTCTCAGGATTGATTACTTGAGTCGATAACATATTAAGATTAACCACATAACATGAAGCATTAAAGGTTCTTTTGTGCTCAAGTGGACCGTTTCCATGAACTCATTTCCCCAGAAAGTTCACACTTTGTGGAATACATTTTGCAGAAAGGTGACACTATAATTGTACACGGGTGGCATTTGTTCCTATAAGGATTACATTTGCACAGAATAATATATATACAGATACTTCGTATGGAAATCTCACACAGCGGAAAGAGAAACATATAATACTGAAATAAGATGTACTACTTATTTGAAAACCAAAGAAATACAACAATTAAAGTTACATATGTTCAATGGGTACATCAAATAATTCATTCTCACAAGTTTCCAAATGAAGTAAGGCAACAACTACTAATAATAGCATAATTACATCTTCTTCGTCTTCATCTCCCATCATAACTTCGTTCATAACTTTACCTCATCTACTGACCTATTGGATCTGTTAAGGAGAGAGGTCAAAACATAGAGTTTTGTGTGACTGAAATATGGTATTACTTAATGTCCATACCCTATATTTTTAGCAAGTTACATATGTCAAGGTATGTCTACGTAGCACACAACATGTATACAAATGCCAAGTATCTAACCAATGAGGTGGATATCCAAGTCAATCGCTCATTAGTATTTTTAGGGTAAAGACCCAACAAGGAGGACATTCTCGGTCACTTATGGCCCTATTAAAGGTGGCTTCTTATGATCTCTTATAACCCTAAGGCGGACACTATCCCCTTAAGACCCCATCCTAACACGTCAATGTTTTTAAAGTCTATCTCTCATTTGTAATATGAGAAGTAGTATTACGAACGTTACTACTTAACTGACATTACGGTAGGACACCTACGTCGCTTAGGACTTACCTTAGAAAGTTGGGGAGCATGCAATGGCCACATATCTTTCACATACCAATCCTATCCCTAGTTATTCGCTTATAAGCTTCTAGAGGAAATGGACATCCCTGTGAACTACCCTACTCTGTTACTATTTATGCCTAACCACTTTTAGAGAAAGAGGACACAAAGACTTACTTTAAATCTAATAAGGTTGGGTCCCTTGACTTTGGTTCCTCTCAAAGGAATAAACCTTTGAAGGGATCTTAGTCCAAACCACTTAAGACCCAAACTAGATAAAAGAGAGTCAACCACTTAAGACCTTCTCAAGGTGTAGTAAATCTGCCTATTTTTACACGTAATAAACTTATGTATATAGCTATATATATACACACTAGACCACTCACATTAAACTGTACATCTGTAGATGCTGGATATGTAGGTTGGTTCTGTGCAAGCTTCTACTACAGGTTGTTTAACCTCGTGTCTGGTGTAGTGAGTTTTTGAATGACCCGTCACACCTAGATATCTCACATTATTGAGCCTACTTATGGTTGCTAGGTTTGTCGATCGATTCTGGGCGGACTTCTACCACAAATAGTAACTAACCTCGTGTATATGTGTAACTATATATATATATATATTGCCATTTTATACTCGCACACACAAGCAATCAATATATATTTATGAATGTGGACGTTTCAAATTTGAATCCTATCCTAATCGCATTTATTAAGTTAATATTACATTAATTATGTTGATTATGCTATATTAATAATAAAATAATAACGTGTAACAATGTTAAATATTCGTGTAAATGAGGAAACTTTCTAACTAAGTGGCAATTGTCAATTTGTTCAAATCAAGGTATACAAGTTAGTTTTTCCATACTTTTACCGCTACAACTTAGGCATGATGCCATAATAACAATATAACAAATAGAAGTGAATGGAAAATATACACGCATACAAATTTCATCTTGCATCCTTGGCTTGTTGGAATGATTTCAATGCTGGATGAAAAATATAGTATTACATACACTTATACATGTGTTTTTATAATTCCACTTTGTGTAATTCACCCCTTTTTGGTGTTATTCACATAAAAACGTTTTCATTTGACCTATTTCAAGTATTAATAGATTTGGATTCATATTAGAATCCAAAGCTAATCAAATCAAGAAATACCCAAATTTAAACCTTTTTGGGTTACAATCAGATGTTTGCTAAAGGTGAACTATACAAAATAGAAACAATAATAGCAACACCCATTTTCATCTTTAACCCAATATTACAATCAAAAGTCCAAAAAACCCAAATAATCATGACAATTCATACACAATTATAAAATAGAGGATTTGAGGGTTTTCGTATTTATATTGTCGATTTCCAAATCCTCTTAGGAATATCTATCAACAATATAATCTAAGAAAAATATGAATATGCCTAAGTAAATGACATTCCACTCACAGATCAAGGAAGAATAGAGAGAAATCTGTAGTACGTCTAGATCTATGCTAATTCTTTGCGTTAAGCTTTCTCCAATAATCCTCCTAATTATATATATATATATATATATATATATATATATGTGAAAACCCGCAACTTCCCCGTAAAGGAAAGCGTCGGATAGTTCGAGAACAAACCACAACAGAACGCATATAAAAGAACATTTCATTGCTTATTACAACCATGCATCAGATTACAAGAATATACAGAGTAACAATGAATATTACACAGAAATATCAGAGATTTAAATTACATTTAAATACATAGCAGCGGAAAATAATACAATACACAACTAGAAGTAGATATACGGATACAAAGCTTTCCGGATATCGTTCCAGCTGTAAACCAGGATCCTGTGAATATAAATCTGCAAAACCAAAACTACTAGCTGCCCGTGTCAAAATAAGGGCACCCAGAGTTTAGGTTAAAACAATAAACTCCAGGTCAGTCATGGGACTGGTGTGAGAACTAAAACAGTTATTAATTCTTTATTTTAAAGTTAGGCAAATCAAGGGACCACGCCGTATAACACGGAACGGGTTTCCTCCCAAGAATACCAGTGCATAAAACAAACAGCGCAATGCTAAATAAAGAAGAATGAAGCTATTATAAGACCCAGTTCCCATCACACAATGCAACGCAAGCTGGAGGATAGGGTTTTTACCTTATAATAGCCAAGAATGCTTGATACGTTTAAAAGAAATCATTTGATACTATTTTAAGTGTATAGTGTATAAAACAACTTCAAATCATAAGTATCAATCATAGGCGGCATGAATGCCCCATACCACTATGTCGCCATATATAGGTTATACAATCAAAATCGCAAAGTCACGTATTTGGAAATTGGATTTCCATCTATGAACCGAGGCAAAAGATAGTCCTCAACCGATTCGAGACGCTCTAGCCCGTGTCTCAGGCAAGCGCGCAGGCAAGCCTTGGATCGTCAGGGACGGTCCACCGATGTGGATTATTATGCCTGAACACTACGTCTCCCCACCCTATGGGGTGTAAGTCTGGTCCGTCAGCCGACCAGAATGCATCGGCCGAAACCGATATAACCGAGGCGCCTCGCAACAGCAACAACCACATAAGTCAAACTCGTCAGGGCGTGTAAAACCACTGACGCCACTTCTAGCTAGAAAGAAACGCAAGTCCTCCCTGAGGTCCGTCTCCCGTTTTTGGTTCATACCGGGTGTGAAACACGCGAGGTAAACGTTACACAAAGCTACGCCACAAAGGCCGTGCTTTGATCATCACCACAAGACTTTGCTTTTCAACAGAAGCCTCGATCAATTGCCACTTAGGCATGCCACACAGGCAATTCACTCCATGCGTTTGATATCCATCAATATATAACCCCTGAGCTCGTACGTCTCAGAGAAGGGCGTTAAGCAAGAGAATAAATTCTCCGCCGCCAAACAGATACATATTTAATAGAGATCAATCACACAGACTGAAATCCAATGTCAGACACACAGTCCATTTACAAGTCCGTTCTGGGTCTGAACGAAACCGGAGGCACCTAGTACCCCGCATATCCATCGATCTCCAAGTACGTCTGGACGATCACCAACTGTTTCCATGTTCTTGGGTGTACAGCCCAATCAAGATCATCAGTTATCACCCAAACGACGTGAAGACCTCCGGTCTTCGACCATCGTCTTCATCTTCGACTTATCGTCGTATCAGTTATTCAGAATGGGATAAACCCGGTCTTTCCGAATAACTCGCGTATATTTTAAATAAGTGTTACACAAACACAACATACGCCTTATTCCAATTCATCAGTCACTAACCGTAAATTAATCAAGAGAATAATTCCCCAAATATTAACCCCGAAGGCCGAAACCAACATCAGATCAATATCCAGAAAACCATTCTGCTTAGCTAACCGACAGTTAGTTTCTGAATTTCACATTCATAGGGAAAGGTTCCCATTAATTTTATCCAAGATAAATTTCTTGAATTTATTCTTTAATCTATTTTGAATATCAATTCAAAACTAGTCGGGATTAGCGAACCTTACCGAAGTAATCATTTGTTTTAATTTCCCAATCCCAACCTATTCATCCCATGAAGTAAAACTGGTAGTACTTCATATCTAACACCACGGTGTTATCGGTAAATTCAATTACCATTTCACGTTCAAATCTAATTAAAGATTTAACTATCGCCTGGAGCAAAACTGGTGATACTCCATTCTCGATCATTTCAATCTAATTAAAGATTCATTAAAACTCTACATAGTTTTAATCTGCGACTGGGTTAAAGAATCAGTGTCATTTAAAACACGGTTCACGATAAACCCAAAATCACATTCCATTAATTATCGGGTTAAAGAACGAGTGTTATTTAAAACACTGTTCACGATGAACCCAAAAATCAATATCAATTCAATTCCAATTAAATATTATTTAATTGGTACACTTCATTAAATCTAAATAAAAAGATTTAATCTTTTCTCAACTGGGTTCAAGAACAGTGTTAGTGAAGACACCATTCACGACAAACCCAAATCACATTCGATATTCAATACAAGGCTCTGAATAGAAAATATATCGGCTTATATTCAATATCGAATTCTACGACTAACAAATGTCGTATTGGAAATAACGATATAAATATATATATCTTTCAAATTTCCATAACAACACCTGTATAATCACGAATTCCAACATCGAAATATTCCGAAGACAATTTCGATTCAAATCCACTCCAATGCAATCATTGGAAATTTTTGGTTATTTTCAAAACCATTTCAAATTCAATTTATTTATTTAAAAATAAATAGAATTATAATTCTAGTTCAAAACTAGTTCGTTTCGATAAAAATCTATTTTTATATTTTCAAATATGGAGTTTTTCATCCCAAACTTTCACAAATCATTTCTTATGATTTTACACAAATTATTACTATTTTTAATAATTTTATCAAGGCCCGTACAGTCGATTTCCAACAACGGCCATCGAACTGCACTTACAACGACCTTTTTCAAATTTGATTTGGACATAATTCCAAATCCAACCGTTAGATTTCTAATTTCTAATATCCGTTCTAAAGCTCTTTTCGATACGAACCCAACGGTTCCGGTTTTAGGAGAATCCGACGGTCGGATCTCCCGCAATGTCCGTTTGAAATAAATGGTCGAAATTCACGAACTGCCGCAGCGCGGCGCGTTCTATTCAGGCCGTTATATTATATATATAATATATATAATATATATTTCGTCGATTTCTATTTAAAACGAACTATATAAATAGTTTTAAATTCGTTTCAAAAGCAATTTCAACTTCCATTTCAATTCAAATCAAAATTGAATTCTTCTCTATAAATTCGTTTTAAAATTCATTTCTATTCAATTCAATTTGAATTCATTTTCAATTCATTTCGAAATCGTTTTCAATTCAATTCATTTCGAAATCGTTTTCAATTCAATTCATTTCGAAATCGTTTTCAATTCATTTCATTTCGAAATCGTTTTCAATTCATTTCATTTCGAAATCGCTTTCAATTCATTTCATTTCGAAATCGCTTTCAATTCAATTCATTTTGAAATCGCTTTCAATTCAATTCATTTCGAAATCGTTTTCAATTCATTTCATTTCTAAATCGTTTTCAATTCATTTCATTTCGAAATCGTTTTCAATTCATTTCATTTCGAAATCGTTTTCAATTCAATTCATTTCAAAATGAATAAAATCGATATAAATATCGTTCACGTCAAAATGGCGTCAATCTAATCAATACGGCTTCATAAATTTCTATTTTCAAATATTCTATTTCAAATATTTCTTTTTTTTCAAAATAGTTGTTATCAAAATATTTCGTTCAACACATGACCAATCTCAATGGATGAGTACTGTCAACACATGAACTTTTATTTTATATCGATAAAGATGTAAATTTTATTACTAAAATATTTCGTTCAACACATGACCAATCTCAATGGATGAAACTATCAACACATGAACTTTTATTTTATAATATTCTTTATTTTCTAAATTGGAATGAGGCCCAATCAATCACCATATAAAGTTAATCATATGGATTTTCATACAACACATGTATAATAGCATTGAAAAATAATCAACCATCAACCAAAGTGCACTACACTGTATAAGCATCAAATATAGATATCTAACGCTTATAACAGCCTGTCTGTCAATCGATCGACATATTTAATCAATCAGGATGAGTGAATTTCAAATTTCATCCTAACACCCGTGTGGGGTTTCAAACAATCAAACACATATTTTATTTGTGCAGTTGGGCGATGTGTAAAATTTATCGACCCAATCAATGTCCTTCAAATAGGTGTACATAAACAAACCGTCCGGTTTGTAAATGAATATTTTATTTTATTCACTTTCACGTTAAAAATTATATTTTTAACGATAAAACATTTTATTCCAGCATATGAGTTTCTATTCAGTTCATTTATTCGATAAAATGATATTTTTATTTTTCTAACACATTTTAGAAAATTTCGGCGACATAACGGCACGATACTAGAAACGGGACAAGGCCTAGCCTAATCCCCGGTCTAGTGAAGGCCCACGCCATTCACACATCAATCAAACCATTCAATTCACCAAACAATTCAATTTCGAATCAAATCACATAACTAATCTATGCAACCGAACAAACAAGTCCATGGTCTGTGGACGATTGTGTCGGGTGCTACTAAGCACCGTCTGCATCCTAGTATATATATATATAACTAGGAAGAAAATTGAAGAGTGAGAAATTCTCACCTATAGCTATCCAATCATCTTGACTCTTCATTTATAGAAACCTTCGTCGTTTCGCCTTTTTGTCACCTTCGTTGCCCAAGGCCACTATATATATAAAAATCGAATTTTTATTTCAAAGTTCAATATATAAAAATCGAATTTTTACTTCGATGTTCAATATATAAAAATCGAATTTTTACTTCGAAGTTCAATATATAAAAATCATATTTTTATTTCGACTTTCAACATATAAAAATCCTGTTTTTATTTCGACTTTCAACATATAAAAATCCTATTTTTATTTCGACTTTCAACGTATAAAAATCCTATTTTTATTTTTAAATTTCTAATCTCCTTTTAGTTTATAAATCATTTTAAAATCAGTTTTTAAACTTTTATAAAATTCAGTTTTTATTCTTTTTAAAATCAATTCAGTTTTTCTTTTAAAAATCAATTCAGTTTTTCTTTTAAAAATCAATTCAGTTTTTCTTTTAAAAATTAATTCAGTTTTTCTTCTTTTAAAGTTTAAAAAAAAAAAAAATCAGTTTCTAAATTTGTAAAAAAAATCAGTTTTTAACTTCCTTTAAAAATTAGTTTTAAAACCTGTTAAAAATCAATTTTTAAACCTCAAGAAAAAAACAGTTTTTAACTTTAGACGAAATCAGTTTTTTTTTTTTTTTTTTTAATAAGCAGAAAAATCAAATATTTTATTTTCTAGAAACAATGTATATTTAATTACATGGTTTAAAAATTACACTGCAAGTCTTCTTCTTCATCGTCTTCACGCTCCACCCTAGGGTTTCACCACCGCCGCCTCCTAACAAAGCCGGACCCAGATCAACGGCAACCCCTCGACGCGCCTTCAGATGCTTCACCGACGCTGGCCATTGGGGCCCACTCGCGCCACCCCAGCGCGCTGAAATCGAGCTTTAACTCGAGCCCTTTGAGCTCGAATTCCGACCAAATTACTCCAAGGAAATCGATCATGTCCGTCTGGATTGATAGCCCTCACAAATCTCTCTAGTTTTTTTTTGGAACCCTTCATTTAATTCGAATCTGTTTGGGAAATTTTTAGGGTTTAAAAATTGAACACTTTCCGCCTTCCAGGAGCGGCGGTAAGAAGTTTGACGGGGGGGGGGGGGGGGTTGAAGAATAATAGAGTTTGACTTGAATTGTTATATATATATATATATATTTTAATTAATTTATTCTCCTTTAATTCTCATTAAATTTGTCTTTCATTTCGAACCCCGATTCAAGCCCAACGACTGTTGCCCTAGCTAATTACCCCCATTCCGAACACAACGGGATATGTTTCGTAAGCCAGTTCGGCCGTTTCGATCAGTTTTCGTCAAAATCAAAATATAACTCTATATAGTGAATTTAAACGCGCATTTCAATTTACCGGGGTCACATACTAACTAGAAAAATTCCCGAAAAATATTTTCTAGCTTCGTATTGACGATACGGTCCTAACGAAACTAGTTTCGTCGGATTCTGAGACCGTTGGAAAAATGGCCAATTTCCAGTCGATTAAAATCAACTGAAACGGATCAAAGGCGTTTTCCTTTGCCACGCTCACATATTGATTCTAAAAATTATGAAACTTGAAACCTAGCAATAACTTAACATCACGGACCCAACAAAACTGGTTTCGTCGAAATCCGAGGTCATTTGCAAAATGTCCATTTTTAAGGGCCTGAATTCCATAGCGACTATTCAGAATTTTCAACTGGACATATCTTTTGATTCCTGATATGAAATCTTGATTTTCCGGATTCGTTGGAAAGATATTATCAATCAGATCCTAATGTTTTTGGTTTCACTAAAATCCGGATTGTTTTGCACCCGGTGCATTCAATTGAAGTTTGAAATCGAATTATCGAACTACCACGCCATTTTCAATTCTATTTATAATTATATATATAATTATTTATATTCTAACGACGACGCGTATAAATATATACGTTCGATTTCTATTCAAAACAAATTTCTCTTCGATATTATTTAAAATAATTCATTTTAAATAATTAAAATTCGCTAAAATTGCCGAAATAAAAATTTTAAACTGGCCCAGATTTTCCGGGTTGTTACAATCTCCCCCACTTAAAACTTTTCGTCCCCGAAAAGGAACAAAGTCGAAAGTGGTTTGATTAATCAGCTCTACGATCGATCAGGCTTCCATTCTCCAACTCTTTAGTTTCTGAGAATTTTCAAAATTTCAAAAATTTGGCTAACACCCTAAATTTTCGAAAAATTTCGCCATAACCTCCCCTGCACCGGGAGCATCGGGGAATTTTAAATAGCTTCCCCGGTCCTTCAGATCTCAAAAAGAAAAAGAAAAAGCCAAGCGGCTAGCCAATAGGCTCACAAAATCATCATCACCCAAACAAAACAGTAAATTCTGTAGTAAACATGTACCTATTTGTCGGGCAAACAAATTTTATTCTCTGCTCTAGCCTCCTTGCTATGACCTGTTCAAAGATATATATGTATATGCAAGCAAATGCGACCAATTTTCAATATAGTTCAATATTTGATTCAATTAGGCTAATTGGTTCAAAATTATCAAACAATTAAACAAGCAACACAAACATCAATCAATTAGTGAATTAGAGTTTCAAATTCATAATTTTGATACATATACAAAAATCAGGTTTTTGATACCAAATCACAACAATGTGTTCTAGCTATATATATAAGTTTTGGTTCTCACACCAGTCTACTGGAAATATATAGATATCACACCTTCATTACTCGAACATGAATACTAATGACGACTAGTCAGTCATCAGAATCATCTTCGGGCCACTAGAGTATGATTCCATATCTATCCAGTATATTAAAACTTCGAATACACGCGGATCAGACGTACACGCAAAATCTATATATACTGGATTGTCCACATCAATATAAATAAATAATCAACTACGAATAATTGATTTAAATTTTCAAAACAAAAATTTGTTTTCACTTTAAAAATTTACTCTTCACACTCGTTCTAGGATATTACTGATCCCATCTCTAACGAGTCATTCTCGTTGGATATTACTAATCCAATTTCCGATGAATTCTTTCGTATAGTTCTAATGTGTCTTGTTCTCTGCTTTGTAAACCAAAGCTCTGATACCAACTGTGAAAACCCGCAACTTCCCCGTAAAGGAAAGCGTCGGATAGTTCGAGAACAAACCACAACAGAACGCATATAAAAGAACATTTCATTGCTTATTACAACCATGCATCAGATTACAAGAATATACAGAGTAACAATGAATATTACACAGAAATATCAGAGATTTAAATTACATTTAAATACATAGCAGCGGAAAATAATACAATAAACAACTAGAAGTAGATATACGGATACAAAGCTTTCCGGATATCGTTCCAGCTGTAAACCAGGATCCTATGAATATAAATCTGCAAAACCAAAACTACTAGCTGCCCGTGTCAAAATAAGGGCACCCAGAGTTTAGGTTAAAACAATAAACTCCAGGTCAGTCATGGGACTGGTGTGAGAACTAAAACAGTTATTAATTCTTTATTTTAAAGTTAGGCAAATCAAGGGACCACGCCGTATAACACGGAACGGGTTTCCTCCCAAGAATACCAGTGCATAAAACAAACAGCGCAATGCTAAATAAAGAAGAATGAAGCTATTATAAGACCCAGTTCCCATCACACAATGCAACGCAAGCCGGAGGATAGGGTTTTTACCTTATAATAGCCAAGAATGCTTGATACGTTTAAAAGAAATCATTTGATACTATTTTAAGTGTATAGTGTATAAAACAACTTCAAATCATAAGTATCAATCGTAGGCGGCATGAATGCCCCATACCACTATGTCGCCATATATAGGTTATACAATCAAAATCGCAAAGTCACGTATTTGGAAATTGGATTTCCATCTATGAACCGAGGCAAAAGATAGTCCTCAACCGATTCGAGACGCTCTAGCCCGTGTCTCAGGCAAGCGCGCAGGCAAGCCTTGGATCGTCAGGGCCGGTCCACCGATGTGGATTATTATGCCTGAACACTACGTCTCCCCACCCTATGGGGTGTAAGTCTGGTCCGTCAGCCGACCAGAATGCATCGGCCGAAACCGATATAACCGAGGCGCCTCGCAACAGCAACAACCACATAAGTCAAACTCGTCAGGGCGTGTAAAACCACTGACGCCACTTCTAGCTAGAAAGAAACGCAAGTCCTCCCTGAGGTCCGTCTCCCGTTTTTGGTTCATACCGGGTGTGAAACACGCGAGGTAAACGTTACACAAAGCTACGCCACAAAGGCCGTGCTTTGATCATCACCACAAGACTTTGCTTTTCAACAGAAGCCTCGATCAATTGCCACTTAGGCATGCCACACAGGCAATTCACTCCATGCGTTTGATATCCATCAATATATAACCCCTGAGCTCGTACGTCTCAGAGAAGGGCGTTAAGCAAGAGAATAAATTCTCCGCCGCCAAACAGATACATATTTAATAGAGATCAATCACACAGACTGAAATCCAATGTCAGACACACAGTCCATTTACAAGTCCGTTCTGGGTCTGAACGAAACCGGAGGCACCTAGTACCCCGCATATCCATCGATCTCCAAGTACGTCTGGACGATCACCAACTGTTTCCATCTTCTTGGGTGTACAGCCCAATCAAGATCATCAGTTATCACCCAAACGACGTGAAGACCTCCGGTCTTCGACCATCGTCTTCATCTTCGACTTATCGTCGTATCAGTTATTCAGAATGGGATAAACCCGGTCTTTCCGAATAACTCGCGTATATTTTAAATAAGTGTTACACAAACACAACATACGCCTCATTCCAATTCATCAGTCACTAACCGTAAATTAATCAAGAGAATAATTCCCCAAATATTAACCCCGAAGGCCGAAACCAACATCAGATCAATATCCAGAAAACCATTCTGCTTAGCTAACCGACAGTTAGTTTCTGAATTTCACATTCATAGGGAAAGGTTCCCATTAATTTTATCCAAGATAAATTTCTTGAATTTATTCTTTAATCTATTTTGAATATCAATTCAAAACTAGTCGGGATTAGCGAACCTTACCGAAGTAATCATTTGTTTTAATTTCCCAATCCCAACCTATTCATCCCATGAAGTAAAACTGGTAGTACTTCATATCTAACACCACGGTGTTATCGGTAAATTCAATTACCATTTCACGTTCAAATCTAATTAAAGATTTAACTATCGCCTGGAGCAAAACTGGTGATACTCCATTCTCGATCATTTCAATCTAATTAAAGATTCATTAAAACTCTACATAGTTTTAATCTGCGACTGGGTTAAAGAATCAGTGTCATTTAAAACACGGTTCACGATAAACCCAAAATCACATTCCATTAATTATCGGGTTAAAGAACGAGTGTTATTTAAAACACTGTTCACGATGAACCCAAAAATCAATATCAATTCAATTCCAATTAAATATTATTTAATTGGTACACTTCATTAAATCTAAATAAAAAGATTTAATCTTTTCTCAACTGGGTTCAAGAACAGTGTTAGTGAAGACACCATTCACGACAAACCCAAATCACATTCGATATTCAATACAAGGCTCTGAATAGAAAATATATCGGCTTATATTCAATATCGAATTCTACGACTAACAAATGTCGTATTGGAAATAACGATATAAATATATATATCTTTCAAATTTCCATAACAACACCTGTATAATCACGAATTCCAACATCGAAATATTCCGAAGACAATTTCGATTCAAATCCACTCCAATGCAATCATTGGAAATTTTTGGTTATTTTCAAAACCATTTCAAATTCAATTTATTTATTTAAAAATAAATAGAATTATAATTCTAGTTCAAAACTAGTTCATTTCGATAAAAATCTATTTTTATCTTTTCAAATATGGAGTTTTTCATCCCAAACTTTCACAAATCATTTCTTATGATTTTACACAAATTATTACTATTTTTAATAATTTTATCAAGGCCCGTACAGTCGATTTCCAACAACGGCCATCGAACTGCACTTACAGCGACCTTTTTCAAATTTGATTTGGACATAATTCCAAATCCAACCGTTAGATTTCTAATTTCTAATATCCGTTAGAAAGCTCTTTTCGATACGAACCCAACGGTTCCGGTTTTAGGAGAATCCGACGGTCGGATCTCCCGCAATGTCCGTTTGAAATAAATGGTCGAAATTCACGAACTGCCGCATCGCGGCGCGTTCTATTCAGGCCGTTATATTATATATATAATATATATAATATATATTTCGTCGATTTCTATTTAAAACGAACTATATAAATAGTTTTAAATTCGTTTCAAAAGCAATTTCAACTTCCATTTCAATTCAAATAAAAATTGAATTCTTCTCTATAAATTCGTTTTAAAATTCATTTCTATTCAATTCAAATTTCAATTCAATTTGAATTCATTTTCAATTCATTTCGAAATCGTTTTCAATTCAATTCATTTCGAAATCGTTTTCAATTCAATTCATTTCGAAATCGTTTTCAATTCATTTCATTTCGAAATCGTTTTCAATTCATTTCATTTCGAAATCGTTTTCAATTCATTTCATTTCGAAATCGCTTTCAATTCAATTCATTTCGAAATCGTTTTCAATTCATTTCATTTCGAAATCGTTTTCAATTCATTTCATTTCGAAATCGTTTTCAATTCATTTCATTTCGAAATCGTTTTCAATTCAATTCATTTCAAAATGAATAAAATCGATATAAATATCGTTCACGTCAAAATGGCGTCAATCTAATCAATACGGCTTCATAAATTTCTATTTTCAAATATTCTATTTCAAATATTTCTTTTTTTTCAAAATAGTTGTTATCAAAATATTTCGTTCAACACATGACCAATCTCAATGGATGAGTACTGTCAACACATGAACTTTTATTTTATATCGATAAAGATGTAAATTTTGTTACTAAAATATTTCGTTCAACACATGACCAATCTCAATGGATGAAACTGTCAACACATGAACTTTTATTTTATAATATTCTTTATTTTCTAAATTGGAATGAGGCCCAATCAATCACCATATAAAGTTAATCATATGGATTTTCATACAACACATGTATAATAGCATTGAAAAATAATCAACCATCAACCAAAGTGCACTATACTGTATAAGCATCAAATATAGATATCTAACGCTTATAACAGCCTGTCAGTCAATCGATCGACATATTTAATCAATCAAGATGAGTGAATTTCAAATTTCATCCTAACACCCGTGTGGGGTTTCAAACAATCAAACACATATTTTATTTGTGCAGTTGGGCGATGTGTAAAATTTATCGACCCAATCAATGTCCTTCAAATAGGTGTACATAAACAAACCGTCCGGTTTGTAAATGAATATTTTATTTTATTCACTTTCACGTTAAAAATTATATTTTTAATGATAAAACATTTTATTCCATCATATGAGTTTCTATTCAGTTCATTTATTCGATAAAATGATATTTTTATTTTTCTAACACATTTTAGAAAATTTCGGCGGCATAACGGCACGATACTAGAAACGGGACAAGGCCTAGCCTAATCCCCGGTCTAGTGAAGGCCCACGCCATTCACACATCAATCAAACCATTCAATTCACCAAACAATTCAATTTCGAATCAAATCACATAACTAATCTATGCAACCAAACAAACAAGTCCATGGTCTGTGGACGATTGTGTCGGGTGCTACTAAGCACCGTCTGCATCCTAGTATATATATATATATAACTAGGAATAAAATTGAAGAGTGAGAAATTCTCACCTATAGCTATCCAATCATCTTGACTCTTCATTTATAGAAACCTTCGTCGTTTCGCCTTTTTGTCACCTTCGTTGCCCAAGGCCACTATATATATAAAAATCGAATTTTTATTTCAAAGTTCAATATATAAAAATCGAATTTTTACTTCGATGTTCAATATATAAAAATCGAATTTTTACTTCGAAGTTCAATATATAAAAATCATATTTTTATTTCGACTTTCAACATATAAAAATCCTATTTTTATTTCGACTTTCAACATATAAAAATCCTATTTTTATTTCGACTTTCAACATATAAAAATCCTATTTTTATTTTTAAATTTCTAATCTCCTTTTAGTTTATAAATCATTTTAAAATCAGTTTTTAAACTTTTATAAAATTCAGTTTTTATTCTTTTTAAAATCAATTCAGTTTTTCTTTTAAAAATCAATTCAGTTTTTCTTTTAAAAATCAATTCAGTTTTTCTTTTAAAAATTAATTCAGTTTTTCTTCTTTTAAAGTTTAAAATATAAAAAAAATCAGTTTCTAAATTTGTAAAAAAAATCAGTTTTTAACTTCCTTTAAAAATTAGTTTTAAAACCTGTTAAAAATCAATTTTTAAACCTCAAGAAAAAAACAGTTTTTAACTTTAGACGGAATCAGTTTTTTTATTTTTTATTTTTTTTATTAAGCAGAAAAATCAAATATTTTATTTTCTAGAAACAATGTATATTTAATTACATGGTTTAAAAATTACACTGCAAGTCTTCTTCTTCATCGTCTTCACGCTCCACCCTAGGGTTTCACCACCGCCGCCTCCTAACAAAGCCGGACCCAGATCAATGGCAACCCCTCGACGCGCCTTCAGATGCTCCACCGACGCTGGCCATTGGGGCCCACTCGCGCCACCCCAGCGCGCTGAAATCGAGCTCGAACTCGAGCCCTTTGAGCTCGAATTACGACCAAATTACTCCAAGGAAATCGATCATGTCCGTCTGGATTGATAGCCCTCACAAATCTCTCTAGTTTTTTTTTGGAACCCTTCATTTAATTCGAATCTGTTTGGGAAATTTTTAGGGTTTAAAAATTGAACACTTTCCGCCTTCCAGGAGCGGCGGTAAGAAGTTTGACGGGGGGGGGGGGGGGGGAGAGGGGGTTGAAGAATAATAGAGTTTGACTTGAATTGTTATATATATATATATTTTAATTAATTTATTCTCCTTTAATTCTCATTAAATTTGTCTTTCATTTCGAACCCCGATTCAAGCCCAACGACTGTCGCCCTAGCTAATTACCCCCATTCCGAACACAACGGGATATGTTTCGTAAGCCAGTTCGGCCGTTTCGATCAGTTTTCGTCAAAATCAAAATATAACTCTATATAGTGAGTTTAAACGCGCATTTCAATTTACCGGGGTCACATACTAACTAGAAAAATTCCCGAAAAATATTTTCTAGCTTCGTATTGACGATACGGTCCTAACAAAACTAGTTTCGTCGGATTCTGAGACCGTTGGAAAAATGGCCAATTTCCAGTCGATTAAAATCAACTAAAACGGATCAAACGCGTTTTCCTTTGCCACGCTCACATATTGATTCTAAAAATTATGAAACTTGAAACCTAGCAATAACTTAACATCACGGACCCAACAAAACTGGTTTCGTCGAAATCCGAGGTCATTTGCAAAATGTCCATTTTTAAGGGCCTGAATTCCATAGCGACTATTCAGAATTTTCAACTGGACATATCTTTTGATTCCTGATATGAAATCTTGATTTTCTGGATTCGTTGGAAAGATATTATCAATCAGATCCTAATGTTTTTGGTTTCACTAAAATCCGGATTGTTTTGCACCCGGTGCATTCAATTGAAGTTTGAAATCGAATTATCGAACTACCGCGCCATTTTCAATTCTATTTATAATTATATATATAATTATTTATATTCTAACGACGACGCGTATAAATATATACGTTCGATTTCTATTCAAAACAAATTTCTCTTCGATATTATTTAAAATAATTCATTTTAAATAATTAAAATTCGCTAAAATTGCCGAAATAAAAATTTTAAACTGGCCCAGATTTTCCGGGTTGTTACAATATATAATGCCGAATTCCAGAATACTAAACCTATATGAATTAGAATAGAAAGAGATAAGATAAAGGTTGGAGAAATAGAAGAATTCCCTAGCCTTTCATTTTCTGGAAATTAGTAATGGCAAAGAGGCAACATGGAGGTAGGGGTAAGAAAATAGATAGGGTTATAATGTGTGATATGAGGGGCTATATATAGTTGCCCATTTGAGCGTAGACCATCAAATTAGTTTGATTTAATCCGAGCCTTTTATTTATATATATCTCTTTACAAAAACCCCTAACCACATAGATTTATTGGGTTGTCCATCGGCCAGGTGGTCGATCGAAGCGGTCGACCAGAGCGGTCAACCTGCGGTCGACACCCCACTAGGGGTGGTCAACCCTTTGGGGGATGGAACACGCAATAAAGGTGTGTTGCTGAGTTGTTTATTTTAATTAATATGTTCCTTAGTCTTTTAATCTTATTTCATATATGCAATATCCTTTGTCCACATGATCTTATCTCTAATTCAAATTTCAAATTTTCCCTGTTTATTTTGAATTTATCTTGGACATGCGCGCGCGCACACACACACATACACATACACACATATATATTATCCACTTAATTATATATATATATATATATTGCATTTTACAGTGCAAATTCATTTGTTCATAACTCCTTTATACATTTACCGTTTTCAGCATATTATATATGAAAACGATTCAAAATATTGCCACGAATCCGAATAAAAGAATTTCATAGCCAAATTCCTAAACTGCAACATCTCATTTTTCAGCCTTACCATTTAATTGCTTATTTTTATTTATGTATTTATTATAATACTTATGTATTTTATAAGGTGTTACATTCTCCCACCTTAAAATAGATTTCGTCCCGAGATCAGTTGGATGGGTGAGCTCGAAACATCCATGTTGTACACCCATGTTATTTTAATTCATCCATAAACATCCATGACTCACAATGAAAATGAACTCCAGACACACTAAAGTGAGTTCTACCCAAGCATGTAGGTGTAATAAGTGATGTAGTATGTATGCGAACAACCTAAGTATGCATATATTTTTATATGAGTTCTCGATGAAATGGTGTTGCATCCATCTCCTAACATCCAATCTAGAAATCACGATGCATCCATAAACATTATTTTGAGGAAAAATTACCCATGAAAAGCTCTGGGTGAGTCTGCCTCATCTTATCCTCGGTCTCCCATTTGCTTTCGCGATATAATTTCCCCATTATGGCAAGACAAGGCGAACGGTTTTGATGTGGAGTCTCTTGATTCTGTACTTTACAATCCTTGCAGTGGCATGAGGCACCCTACACCCCAACTTAAGTTTTTCTATGTCCCCAATTTCATCAAGCTCGAGTGTGATAGCATAATCATAAAGGAATTTCCTTAGATGAGATACATGAAAAACATTATGGATTCCTGATAGACGCTTTGGGAGATCCACTTAATAGGCTAAAGATGATATCTTCTCGATGATATTAAAAGGCCCAATAAATCTAGGAGCCAACTTCCTAGTCTTCCCAAACAGAAAAGTCTTCTTAAGAGGGGAAACTTTTATGAATACTAAGTCTCCAACATTAAACTCAAGTTCCCTCCTTCGTTGATCGGCATATGATTGCTGATGGTCTTCGCCCGCCTTACTCCTCTTCCTAATCAAGGTTATCTTCTCCGTGGATTCACGAATGTAGTCTGGCCCAAGTATAACCTTGTCGATAGTTTCCCACCAACAAGTTGGCGATTCGCATGGCCATCCATAAAGCGCTTCAAAAAGCGGCCATACCAATCGTTGTTTGAAAACTATTATTATACGTGAACTCCACAAGCGGTAGGCGCTGCTCCCAAACTCATCCAAAGTCGATGATGCAAGCTCTGAGTAAGTCTTCCAAGATTCTGTTTACTCTCTCTGTCTGTCCGTTGGTCTGTGGATGATAGGTTGTGCTTGGATTGAGGGTCGTTCCCAATGCTATTTGTAGGCTTCTCCAAAATTCACGGTGAACAAGGGGTCTCTCTATCACTCATGATACTCAATGGTATACCATGCAATCTGACAATCTCTTTGACATATATTGGGCTAATGAGGATGTAGTCCTTGACTACTTGACTGGTATAAAGTGGGCGCTATTGGTTAAACAATCTACCTGAACCCAAATTGCCTCATTACCCCTTTGGTTTCTAGGATGTCCACGGAAATATGCTCCCACTTCCACATAGGGTTCTCGAAAGGTATCAACAATCCTCCGGGCTTCCCTTGCTCCGACTTGACTTTTTGGCACGCCAAGCATTTGGCCACGAACTCGGCTACATCTCTCTTCATTCCTTCCCAATGGAGATTCCTCTTCATATCTTTATACATTTTATCCCCACTGGGGTGTATGGTCATTTTCGACCTATGACATTCCTCTAAAATTTATTTTCTCAACCCTTCATCCTTAGAGACAAAAAGTTGTCTATCCTAAAGTAAACTCCCACCATCGCCAATCGAATATCTAACAGAATGGGGAAAGGTCTCCTTCTTTCCCACTTTCCCATTTATACTCCTTAATTCCTCATCAAGGTTTTGTGCGCTTTGGATCCTTTCTCTTAGGGTAGGTCTAATCATCATAGCCCCAAGAAAACCATTAGAAGTGCTTAATGAGGATTCCAAATAAAAATTAGAGAGGAACTCTAACTGTTTCCATTATAGGATTTCGTTTAAAATCACATGTTTCCTACTTTAAGCATCTGCTACAACATTCCCCTTTCCTGGGGTATACTGAATCGTAAAGTCAAATGAGGCAATATATTCCATTTATCGTTGTTGTCACAAGTTTAAGTCATGTTGAGAAAATAAATACTTAAGGGATTTATGGTCAGTAAAAAGTTCAAACTTCTCCCTTAAAATATATTGCCTCCGCATTTTAAGGGCGAACACTATTGCGGCTAACTCAGGGTCATGAACTGGGTATGTCTTCTCTGGATCCTTGAGTTGTCTGTTACTGCAAGCAACTACTCTCCCTTCTTGCATAAGGACCACTCCTAAACTAGTCCCACATGCATCTATATAAACCGTAAATGATTTTGAACCGTCGGGTGTAATTAGGACTAGTGCGCTGGTTAATGCCTCCTTTAATTTCTTAAAGGCTACATCACATTTATTACACCAAGAGAAGACCAAATTCTTCCTCTACAATTGGTTTAATGGAGTAGCAATCATTGTGAAGTCTTTAATGATTTTCCTATAACATCCGGCCAATGCAAGGAAGCTTCTTCCTTCCGCATCATTTAAAGATATTCTCCATTCTTTTATTGCCTCGATCTTCATGGGATCAATAGCCAAGCCTTCACTTGACATGATATGTCCTAAAAATCTTACTTCTTCCCTCCAGAAATGGCATTCCAAGAATTTCATCCTCTACAATTGGTTCTTTCTTAATATCCCTAACACTTGTCTTAAGTGATTTTAATGCTCTTCATGATCTTTTGAAAATATAAGGATATCATCTTCGAAGACTACCACAATCTTATTTAGAATTCCCCTAAACACTCTACTCATGAGGTCAACAAAGAAATCGGGTTTCATTAGTATGAAGGGAATAAATTCCAATTGGAACAATCCGTCTGGCGTCCTAATCATAGTTTTGTCCTTGCTATCCTCCGCAATTCTTAAATAATGAAATCCAGTAGTAAGGTCTAGTTGGGAAAATACTCGGGCTCCTCCCAAGTGGTCAAAAATGTCATCGATTCTTGGTAAAAGGCACCTATTTTTCTTGTTAATTTATTTAGTTCCCTATAGTCCACACAAAGTTTTAAAGATCTGTCTACTTTGGTGGCAAAACAACAGGTGCACCGCATTGGAGGTACTTTAATGAATTAAACCTATTTGTAATAATTCTGAAATCTGCTAATCCAACTTCCTTTTTTCCTTGGGCGCCATGTGGCTAAAGGGTAGTGCTACAGGTCCAGCGTCCTTCTCTAGGTCAATACGAAAAGAGATTTCTCTGTAGTGTGGAAGTCCCGTGACTTCCCCAAAAACATCTAAGAATTTACAAACTATAGGGACTGAAGATGGTCCTTCAGAATTAGGAGATATGGAATATAATAAGGCTTTATCCTTGTTCCTAACATTACAAGGAATATTCAAACTACGTCCTACTCGGCTCCTAAGATGAACGATTCTCTTATCGCAATCTTGGACAGCTCCATAAAATGATAGCCAGTCTATACCTAGGATAAGTCCATACCCCATAAAATCCAACGCATATGCTTCATAAAGGAACTCGACATTGTCGATCTCCAACACTAGGTCTTTACACAACATCTCAAGATACTTAGATCCTCCAATAGGGTTGGTCACCTCTATCGGACTATCAAAGATAGATATGGAAAGGTTCAACAAATTTACTAATCACTTGGAGAAAAAAGAATGGGTTGCTCCGGAATCAAACAAGGTGTATACAGAATTTCCTAAAACAGAGGTTGTACCTTCAAGTGCGGGTAGCCCTTGGTATCTTGGGGGTTGGCTTTGAATCGGTGTTGCCTCTAATGCATAGATCTAGCCACTCTTGACAACTTTGGGCTTTGGATAGTCCTAGGACATGTGTCCTTCTTCCTGATAGTTTAAGCATTTTCCTTTGAACTCCCTCTTTTCCAACAAGGCCCTACAATCTTTGGCCTCATGGCCCTTACAATTGCACCTCATACAAGTCTTTGCTTCCTTTTTGAAATTGTGTCCCTTCTTCTTGTTTTTCCACCATTCCTTCCTCTTATTTTTGTTGGAGCTTCCTTCTCCTTTCCCTCCTTCTTTATCCTCCTTGGATCCTTCCGCCGTACATAAAATAGCTCTCTCAATTAGAGTCTCAAAAGTTGTCCCAAAAGTTACTTGGACTAATAAGGTTTCTTTCAATGGAGTGTTCAGTCCTTTAACAAACCTCAGGGCTTTGTTCGTGGGGATGTCTACAAATCCTCTTCCAAACTTACATAATTCGGTAAATTTGGATACATACTCTTGCAGGCTCAAGCTTCCTTGCTTGAGATGGATGAAATTCTCTAGCTGGATAGTCATTTCTGTCCTTGGCAAAAACTTTTGCTCGAAACAGGTCTTGAATTCAGCCTGGGTAAAAATGCGACCCTCATTCTCTCAAAATATTAGACTCCACCATTCAAGGGCTACATCCTTCATGTGTCAGGCCGCTATCCTCCTTTTCACTTCATTGGGCAGCCAGTAGCCTTAAAGATTCTTTCATAGTACATAATCCTAGATTGAGCATTAACAAAGCCTTCCTTTCTAGAAAACAAATTTCCTCCAAGATTTGTAAATGTCTTACAATAGTGAGAAAAGTAAAACGCTACCTCAGCGGTTGGAGCTGCAAGAGTCACAGCTGCAGGATTAGCGATAGGTACCTATTCCACAGTACGGAGGTACTGCTGGAACCACTCCGGCAAGTATCAGGATCTTGCCTGGTTACCCTGCTCAGTAGGATTTTCAGCCATTCTACATTCTGAAAAGAAAAGGAAGAATCCTTTAGTTTATGGTCCTGAGATAGTATTCTAGCTGAGAAAAGGGAAGAAAACGATAAAATTTCCTAGTATAAATGCTTATGCTTATTGGGGTAAATATTATATATATAGTTTGAAAAATCTTTTTCAAAATACAAATATGCCTCTCATACGTATAATTCCCTTATAATTGGGTAACCAATGTTCTGGTACCAAATGTAACAACCCACCCGGAATGGGCCTAAATTTCGACCTGGAAAAGGCCCATCGAAACTTAGAGCCATTCTAAACGGTTTGTTGGTTCCTGTAAGGATTACATTTGCATAGAATATATATATAAACAGAACTTCGAATCGAAATCTCACATAGCAGAAAGAGAAAAATATAATACTAAAATAAGATGGACCACTTATTTAAAAACCACAGAAATACAACAGTCAAAGTTACATCTGTTCAATGGGTACCTCAAATAGTTCATTCTCACAAGTTTCCAAAAGAAGTAAGGCAGTAACTACTAATAATATCATAATGACTTCGTCTTCATCTCCCATCATAACTTTTTCCATAACTTTACCCCATCTATTGGCCTGTTGGATATATTAAGGAGAGGGGTCAAAACATAAAGTTTTGGGTGACTGAAATATGGTGTTATTTGTCCATACCCTATATTTTTAGCAGGTTACATAAGCCAAAATATGTCTACACAGCACACAACATATATACAAACACCAAGTATCGAACAAATGAGGTGGATATCCAAGTCAGTCGCTCTTTAGTATTTTCAGGGTAAAGACCCAACTGAGTGGACATTCATGGCCCTATTAAAGGTGTATTCTTATGATCTCTTATAATCTTGAGGCGGACCCTAACCCCTTAAGACCCTATCCTAATATGTCAACATTCTTAAAGTCTATATCTCATTTGTAATATGAGAAGTAGTATTACGAACGTTACTACTTAACTGATATTACGGTAGGACACCTATGTCGCTTAAGACTTCCCTTAGACAATTGGTGGGCATGCAACGGCCACATATCTTTCATATACCAATCATGTCCCTAGTTATGCCCATTCAAGCCTCTAGAGGAAGTGGACATCCCTGTGAACTACCCTACTCCTTTACTGTTTATGCCTAACCACTTTTAGGGAAGGAGGACCCAAAGACTTACATTAAATCTAATAAAGGTGGGTCCCATGACTTTGGTTCCTCTTCGAGGAATAAACCGTCGAAGGGATCCTAGTCCAAACCACTTAAGACCCAAACTAGATAAAAAGAGAGTCAGCCATTTAAGACCTTCTCAAGTTGTAGTAAACCTGCCTATTTTCACACGTAATAGACTTATATATATACATAGTTACATATATATACACACTGGACCTCTCACGTTAAACCGTACACTTGTAGATGCTGGATATGTTGGTCGGTTCCAGGCAAGCTTCTGCTATAGGTTGGTTTAACCTCGTGTCTAGTGTACTAAGTTTTTGAATGACCCATAGCACCTAGACATCTCACATTAGTTGGGCCTACTTTTGGTTGCTGGATTTTCCAGTCGGTTACGGACAGACTTCTACCACAAATGGCAACTAACCTTGTGTTTATGTGTCGCTATTAATATATATAAAGCCATTCTATATACGCACACATAAGCAATCAATATATATTTATAAATGGGAACATTTCAAATTCGAATCCTATCCTAATCGAATTTATTACGTTAATTATCTTGATTACGCTATGTTAATAAAATAATAATAACACATAACAACGTTAAATATTCGCGTAATCGAGGAAACGTTCTAACTTGGTATCAATTTTCAATTTTTCTAAATGAAGGTATGCAAGTTAGTATTTCCATAATTTTACCGCTACAACTTAGGCATGATGGCATAATAACAATATAACAAATAGTTGTGAATGGAAAATATACATATATACTAATTTTTACATTCTAGGCTTGTTGGAATGATTTTAATAATGGATTAAAAATAGAGTATTACATACACTTACACATGTATGTTCATAATTTCCACTTTGTGTAATTCACCCCTTTTTGGTGTTATGCACATAAAAACATTTACATTTGACTATTTCAAGTATGAATACGTTTGGATTCAATTTAGAACCCAAATCTAATCAAATCATGAAATACCCAAATTTAAACCCTTTTAGGTTACAATCAAATGTTTGCTAAAGGTAAGCTATACAAAATAGAAACAATAATAGCAACACCCATTTTCATCCTTAACCCAATATTACAATCAAAAGTCCACAAAACCTAAACAATCATGACAATTCATACACAATTATAAAATAGAGGATATGGGGGGTTTTGGTATTTATATTGCCGATTTCCAAACCCTCCTACTAGGTATATCTATCAACATGATAATCTAAAAAAAATATGAATATGCCTAAGTAAACGACATTCCGCTCACAGATCTAATAAGAATAGAGTGAAATCTATAGTACATCTAGATCTACGCTAATTCTTTGCATCAAGCGTGCTCCAATAATCCTCCTAATTATAGATATAAGAGACATGTATTAGAATATCATATATATATATATATATATATATATATAATGATAAATTCTAGAATACTAAACCTATATGAATTAGAATAGAAAGAGATAAGATAAAGGTTGGAGGAATAGAAGAAATTCATAACCTTTTATTTTCTGGAAATTAGTAATGGTATAGAGGCAGCATGGACGTAGGGATAAGAAAATAGCTAGGTTTCTAGTGTGTGATATGTGGGGCTTTATATAGTCTCCTATGTAAGCATAGACCGTCAGATTAGTTTGATTTTATCCAGGACTTTTATTTATATATATCTCTCTACAAAAAACCCTAACCACATAGATTTATTGGCTTGTCCAGCCGCCAGGCGGTCGACTGGAGCGGTTGACCGACATTCGACCCCTTGGGGGCTGGAACGCCCAATAAAGGTGTGTTGCTGAGTTATTTATTTTAATTAATACTTTCCTTAATCTGTTGGTCTTATTCCATATATGTAATATCCTTTGTCCCCATGATCTTATATCTAATTCAAATTTCCAATTTTCCCTCTTTATTTTGAATTTATCTTGGACACACACACACACACACACACACACATATATATATATATATATATTATCCACTTAATTTTATATGTATTTTCTGCGTTTTATGGTCCAAATTCATTTGTTCATAACGCCTTCGTACGTTAACCGTTTTCAGCATATTATATATGAAAATGATTCAAAATTTCGCCACGAATCCCAATAAAAGAATTTCATAGCCAAATTCATAAAGCTGAAAAATGTAATTTTCCAACCTTACCATTTAATTCCTTATTTTTAATTATTTATTTATTATTAATACTTATGTATTTTACGGGGTGTTACAATTTTCTAACTAACATACACTAGCTTTGAACTCCAAACGTCGACCCTTTACATAACACTCACACACTTTATAGGACGTGTGTACTTGACTGTTTTAAATATAAAGTTAATTATGTAGAATAACATTTCGTCTCTTAGAGCATCTTCCGTCCAAAGCAGGTGATTCTTCTTAGATTCTAATTTAATCTACTTCTGGTGTGCGTCATCCGTACAAACGGGAGTGTCGTCGCACTTCCCTTCTAAGAGAAATATTATTTCCGTAGGGCCTGTAGTTGATAGATATTGCCCTATTATAAGGCTCATTGCAAACCCGCCAGAGAGATGTCCTTCTGTTGTGATCCATCGAATGCTACACCACGTTTGTATACAATTTCGTATCCCAGAAGAGGATGTCCAATTGCCCGAAAAAGATGGAATGGATGAGCGCAGAAGGAGATGTCCCACCTTTTAAATTCTTTTTTACAATCGGTTCTTGAGGAGCATGGAGATGGCCCTTATCAACTACATCCGAATGGCTATGTCGTGTTCATCATCTTATACGTATTATTCATTCATACTCAGCAGGATGCTTCGAAACCTGAAGAAATCCGATACCTTCGCATCTTTAAAAGAAGGAAAGACCGTCCTTCCTTGATTTTTTTCGAGGCGGCCATAAATTGGAAGCTCGTCCTGGGTTTGTGTAACAACCCGTAAAATGCGAGCCAGTTTGAAATTTTTATTTTGGCAATTTTAGCGAATTCTGATTATTTAATATGAATTATTTTAAATAATATCGACGAGAAATTTATTTTGAATATAATTCGAACGTATATATTATACGCGTCGTCGTTAGAATATAAATATTTATATATAATTATAAATAGAATTGAAAATGGCGCGGTAGTTCGATAATTCGATTTCAAACTTCAATTGAATGTACCGGGTGCAAAACAATCCGGATTTTAGTGAAACCAAAAATAATGGAATCTAATAGTGAATATCTTTCCAACGAATCCGAAAAATCAAGATTTCATCTTAGAAATGATAAGATATGTCCAGTTTAAAATTAAAAATAGTCGCTGTGGAATTTATATATATTTTTATATATATAAGGCCCTTAAAAATAGCAATTTTGCAAACGACCTCGGATTTCGACGAAACCACTTTTATTGGGTCCGTGATGTTAAGTTATTGCTAGATTCCAAATTTCATAATTTTTCGAATCAATATGTGAGCGTGGCAAAGGAAAACGCGTTTGACCGGTTTCAGTTGATTTTAAATCGACTGGAAATTGGCCATTTTTCAAACGGTCTCAGAATTCGACGAAACTAGTTTTGTTAGGACCGTATCGTCAATACGAAGCTAGAAAATATTTTTCTGGAATTTTTCTAGTTAGTATGTGACCCCGGTAATTTGAAATGTACGTTTAAAATTCAATATAGTGATTTAAATGAAAATTCAAAAGGAAACTGATTGTAACGATCAAATCAGCTTGCGATACATATCCCATTGTGTTCGGAATGGGGGTAGGCGGTGGGCCTCGTTTCGAGGTCATATGTAAAAGTCAACTCTTTGCTAAATTAGTTAATTAAATAATAAATAAATAAAAAATAATAATCATTTCCCTCCCTCCTTATCTCCTGCTTGCCCCCCCCCCCCAATTCGATTATAACCAGGAAAAAAAGAAAGAAAAAAAAAACAAAACCCTAGCAATCAATCGCGACGCCCCCCCCTCGTCTGGACATCGATCGAAGCATCGCCACCTCCCCCTTGAAGCGCCTCCTCCGTTCGAGCCTTGAAGCGCCACCACCGTTCGAATCGAAGCGCCGCCCAGCTCGAGAAGCACCGCCGTCGATCTGCGAGAAACCCCCCCCCCCTTGTAAGCATTTTGTTATTTTATTTTAATAATTTAAAAACTGAGTTTTTAATTAGGTTTAAAGACTGGTTTTTTTTATTTTGATTTCAAACTGTCTTTTTAGAATTCAAAACTATTTTTTTATGAATTTTGAACAGATTTTTATAAAGATAAAAACTGAATTGATTTTTTTTAAAAATAATAAACTGATTTTGTTAAAAATATAACTGTTTTGTTTTAAAAAGATTAAAACTGTTTTGTTTTAAAAAGTAGTTTAAAACTGAATATTTTTAAAAGTAAAAACTGAATCTTATAAAAAGATAAAAACTGATTTTGTAAAAGAATAAAACTGATTTCTTTTAGAAAAGTAAAAATCATATTTTTTATATATTGAAAGCAAAAGTAAAAATATGATTTTTATATATTGAACATCGAAGTAAAAATATGATTTTTATATATTGAACATCAAAGTAAAAATCATATTTTTATATATTGAAAGCAAAAGTAAAAATATGATTTTTATATATTGAACATCGAAGTAAAAATATGATTTTTATATATTGAACATCGAAGTAAAAATATGATTTTTATATATTGAACATCGAAGTAAAAATATGATTTTTATATATTGAACATCGAAGTAAAAATTCGATTTTTATATATTGAATAGCGAAGTAAAAATGTGATTTTTACATATGTAGAGAATACGGGCAAAGAAAGTGACAAGAATGCGATAACGACGAAGACTTCTGCAAAAGAAGAGTCAAGATGATTGGATAGCTAAAGGTGAGAATTTCTCACCTTTCAAATTTATTTTCTAGTTATATATATATACTAGGATGCAGACGGTGTTTAGTAGCACCCGACACAATCGTCCACAGACCATGGACTTGTTTGTTTGACTGTTTGGTGATTGACTGCGATATTGGTTTGAATGTGGTTTGTGGTGTGAAAAATCGAATCGATAAATTGGTTAGGATTAGACGTGCGCCGTTATAAGGCGAAGGAGTAAGGCTAGGTTAGACCCTTACTCCAAATTTTGTGGTTTGAAAAATGAAATTGATTTGATTGATGTGTGAATGGCGTGGGCCTTCACTAGACCGGGGATAAGGCTAGGCCTTGTCCCGTTTTTAGTATCGTGCCGTTATACCGCCGAAATTTTCTAAAATAAGTTAGAAAAATAAAAATATCATTTTATTTAAAGAATGAATTGAATAGAAATTCATAGGTTGAAATAAAATGTTTTTATCGTTAAAAATATAATTTTTAACGTGAAGTGAATAAAATAGAAAATTCATTTACAAACCAGACGGTTTGTTTATGTACACCTATTTGAATGACATTGATTGGGACGATAAATTTTACACATCGCCCAACAGTACAAATAAAATATGTGTTTGATTGTTTGAAACCCCACACGGGTGTTGGGATGAAATTTGAAGTTCACTCATCCTGATTGATTAAATATGTCGATCGATTGATTGACAGGCTGTTATAAGCGTTAGATATCTATATTTGATGCTTATACAGTGTAGTGCACTTTGGTTGATGGTTGATTATTTTTCAATGCTATTATACATGTGTTGTATGAAAATCCGTATAATTAATTTTATATGGTAATTGATTGGGCCTCATTCCAGTTTTGAAAAAGAAATATTTGAAAAAGAAATATTTGAAAAAGAAATATTTGAAATAGAAATATTTGAAAAAGAAATATTTGAAATAGAAATATTTGAAATAGAAATATTTGAAAAAGAAATATTTGAAATAGAAATATTTGAAAAAGGAATATTTGAAATAGAATATTTGAAAATAAAGGAATATATGTAGCCGTGTTGATTAGATTGACGCCATTTTGACGTGAACGATATTTAAAACGATTTCGAAATGAATTGAATTGAAAACGATTTCGAAATGAATTGAATTGAAAACGATTTCGAAATGAATTGAATTGAAAACGATTTCGAAATGAATTGAATTGAAAACGATTTCGAAATGAATTGAATTGAAAACGATTTCGAAATGAATTGAATTGAAAACGATTTCGAAATGAATTGAATTGAAAACGATTTCGAAATGAATTGAATTGAAAACGATTTCGAAATGAATTGAATATAAAACGATTTCGAAATGAATTGAATTGAAAATGATTTCGAAATGAATTGAATTGAAAACGATTTCGAAATGAATTGAATTGAAAACGATTTCGAAATGAATTGAATTGAAAACGATTTCGAAATGAATTGAATTGAAAACGATTTCGAAATGAATTGAATTGAAAACGATTTCGAAATGAATTGAATTGAAAACGATTTCGAAATGAATTGAATATAAAACGATTTCGAAATGAATTGAATTGAAAACGAATTCAAATTGAATTGAAAGCGAATTGAAATGAATTCAAATTGAATTGAAATTTGAATTGAATTCAAAATGAATTTTGAAACGAATTTATAAAGAAGAATTCAATTTTGATTTGAATTGAAATGGAAGTTGAAATTGCTTTTGAAACGAATTTTAAAACTATTTATAAAATTCGTTTTAAATAGAAATCGACGAAATATATATTATATATATTATATATATAATATAATGGCCCGAATAGAACGCGCCGCGCCGCGGCAGTTCGTGAATTTCGACCATTTATTTCAAACGGACATTACGGGAGATCCGACCGTCGGATTCTCCTAAAACCGGAACCGTTGGGTTCGTATCGAAAAGAGCTTTCTAACGAATATTAGAAATTTGAAATCTAACGGTTGGATTTGGAGTTACGTCCAAATCAAATTTGAAAAAGGTCGCTGTAAGTGCAGTTCGATGGCCGTTAATGGAAATCGACTGTACGGGCCTTGATAAAATTATTAAAAATAGTAATAATTTGTGTAAAATCATAAGAAATGATTTAGAAAGAATTGGGATGAAAAACTCCATATTTGAAAAGATAAAAATAGATTTTAATCGGAATGAACTAGTTTTAATCTAGAATTATAATTCTATTTATTTTTAAATAAATAAATTGAATTCGAAAAGGGTTTTAAAAATAACCAAAATTTCCAATGATTGCATTGGAGTGGATTTGAATCGAAATTGTCTTCGGAATATTTCGATGTTGGAATTCGTGATATTACAGGTGTTGTTATGGAAATTTGAAAGATATATATTTGTATCGTTATTTCCAATACCACATTTGTTAGTCGTAGAATTCGATATTGAATATAAGCCGATATATTTTCTATTCAGAGCCTTGTATTGAATATCGAATGTGATTTGGGTTTGTCGTGAATGGTGTCTTCACTAACACTGTTCTTGAACCCAGTTGAGAAAAGATTAAATCTTTTTATTTAGATTTAATGAAGTGTACCAATTAAATGATATTTAATTGGAATTGACTTGGTATTGATTTTTGGGTTTATCGTGAACAGTGTTTTAAATAACACTTGTTCTTTAACCCGATAATTAATGGAATGTGATTTTGGGTTTATCGTGAATCGTGTTTTAAATGACACTGATTCTTTAACCCAGATAATGATTAAAACTAAGTGGAGTTTTAATGAATCTTTAATTAGATTGAAAGGATCGAGAATGGAGTATCACCAGTTTTGCTCCAGGCGATAGTTAAATCTTTAATTAGATTTGAACGTGAAATTTAGAAACTAACTGTCGGTTAGCCAAGCAGAATGGTTTTCTGGATATTGATCTGATGTTGGTTTCGGCCTTCGGGGTTAATATTTGGGGAATTATTCTCTTGATTAATTTACGATTATTGACTAATGAATTGGAATGAGGCGTATGTTGTGTTTGTGTAACACTTATTTAAAATATACGCGAGTTATTCGGAAAGACCGGGTTTATCCCATTCTGAATAACTGATACGACGATAAGTCGAAGATGAAGACGACGGTCGAAGACCGGAGGTCTTCACGTCGTTTGGGTAATTAATGATGATCTTGATTGGGCTGTACACCCAAGAAGATGGAAACAGTTGGTGATCGTCCAGACGTACTTGGAGATCGATGGATATGCGGGGTACTAGGTGCCTCCGGTTTCGTTCAGACCCAGAACGGACTTGTAAATGGACTGTGTGTCTGACATTGGATTTTAGTCTGTGTGATTGATTTCTATTAAATATATATCTGTTTGGCGGCGGAGAATTTATTCTCTTGCTTAACGCCCTTCTCTGAGACGTACGAGCTCAGGGGTTATATATTGATGGATATCAAACGCATAGAGTGAATTGCCTGTGTGGCATGCCTAAGGGGCAATTGATCGAGGCTTCTGTTGAAAAGAAAAGTCTTGTGGTGATGATCAAAGCACGGCCTTTGTGGCGTAGCTTTGTGTAACGTTTACCTCACGTGTTTCACACCCGGTACGAACCAAAAACGGGAGACGGACCTCAGGGAGGACTTGCGTTTCTTTCTAGCTAGATGTGGCGTCAGTGGTTTTACACGCCCTGACGAGTTTGACTTATGTGGTTGTGGCTGTTGCGAGGCGCCTCGGTTATATCGGTTTCGGCCGATGCATTCTGGTCGGCTGACGGACCAGACTTACACCCCATAGGGTGGGGAGACGTAGTGTTCAGGCATAATAATCCACATCGGTGGACCGGCCCTGTCGCTCCAAGGGGCAGTTGCGGCTGTTCCTGAGACATGGGCTAGATTGTCTCGAATCGGTTGAGGACTATCTTTCGCCTCGGTTCATAGATGGAAATCCAATTTCCAAATACGTGACATTTGCGGTTTTATTTGTAAACCTATATATGGCGACATGATATATGGTACCCATGCCGCCTATGATTGATACTTATGATTTGAAGTTGTTTTATACACTATGCACTTATTATAGTATCAAATGATTTGTTTTAAACGTATCAAGCATACTTTGGCTGTTATAAGGGAAAACCCTATCCTCGACTGCGTTGCATTGTGTGATGGGACCTGGGTCTTATAACAGCTTCATTTTTCTTTATTTAGCATTGCGCTGTTTGTTTTATGCACTGGTATTCTTGGGAGGAAACCCGTTCCGTGTTATACGGCGTGGTCCCTTGATTTACCTATTGATTTAAAATAAAGAATAATAACTGTTTTAGTTCTCACACCAGTCCCATGACTGACCTGGAGTTTATTGTTTTAACCTAAACTCTGGGTGCCCCTATTTTGACACGGGCAGCTAGTAGTTTTGGTTTTGCAGATTTATATTCACAGGATCCTGGTTTACAGCTGGAACGATATCCGGAAAGCTTTGTATCCGTATATCTACTTCTAGTTGTGTATTGTATTATTTTCCGCTGCGATGTATTTAAATGTAATTTAAATCTCTGATATTTCTGTGTAATATTTATCCATTTATACTCTATATATTCTTGTAATCTGATGCATTGTTGTAATATACAATGAAACGTTCTTCTGTATGTGTTCTGTTGTGGTTTGTTCTCGAACTATCCGACACTTTCCTTTACGGGGAAGTTGCGGGTCTTCACAGTTGGTATCAGAGCTTTGGTTTACAAAGCAGAGAACAAGACACATTAGAACCATATGAAAGAATTCATCAGATATTGGATTAGTAATATCCAATTAGAATGACTCGTTAGAGATGGGATCAGTAGTATCCTAGAACGAGTGTGAAGAGTATATCTTTCAAATGAAAACAAATTTTTGTTTTGAAAATTTAAATCAATTATTCGTATCTGATTATTTATTTATATTGAGTTGGACAATCCAGTATATATAGATTTTGCGTATACGTCTGATCCGCGTGTATTCAAAGTTTTAATATATTGGATAGATATAGCATCACACTCTAGTCGCCCGAAGATGGTACTGATGATTGTCATGACATCATCAGTATTTATGTTCGTGTTTCGAAGGTGTGATTTTCTATATATTTCCATTAGGCTGGTGTGAGAACCCAAAACTTATATATAGCTAGAACACATTGTTGTGAATTGGCATCAAAAACAAGATTTTCAGTATATATATCAAAATTATGAATTTGAAAATATAATCAATTAATTGATTGATGTTTGTGTTGTTTGTTTAATTGTTTGATAATTTTGAACCATAATGCCTAATGGTATCAAATATTGAACGGTATTGAAAATTGGTCGCATTTGCTTGCATATACATATACTTACATTGAACAGGTCATAGCAAGGAGGCTAGAGCAGAGAATAAAATTTGTTTGCCCGACAAATAGGTACATGTTTACTACATAATTTACTGTTTTGTTTGGGTGATGATGATTTTGTGAGCCTATTGGCTAGCCGCTTGGCTTTTTCTTTTTCTTTTTGAGATCTGAAGGACCGGGAACGCTATTTGCGATTTCCCGATGCTCCCGGTGCAGGGGAGGTTATGGCGAAATTTTTCAAAAATTTAGGGTGTTAGCCAAATTTTTGAAATTTTGAAAATTCTCAGAAACTAAAGAGTTGAGGAATGGAAGCCAGATCGAACGTAGAGTTGAATAATCAAACCACTTTCGACTTTGTTCCTTTTCGGGGACGAAAAGTTTTAAGTGGGGGAGATTGTAACAACCCGTAAAATGCGAGCCAATTTGAAATTTTTATTTTGGCAATTTTAGCGAATTCTGATTATTTAATATGAATTATTTTAAATAATATCGACGAGAAATTTATTTTGAATATAATTCGAACGTATATATTATACGCGTCGTCGTTAGAATATAAATATTTATATATAATTATAAATAGAATTGAAAATGGCGCGGTAGTTCGATAATTCGATTTCAAACTTCAATTGAATGTACCGGGTGCAAAACAATCCGGATTTTAGTGAAACCAAAAATAATGGAATCTAATAGTGAATATCTTTCCAACGAATCCGAAAAATCAAGATTTCATCTTAGAAATGATAAGATATGTCCAGTTTAAAATTAAAAATAGTCGCTGTGGAATTTATATATATTTTTATATATATAAGGCCCTTAAAAATAGCAATTTTGCAAACGACCACGGATTTCGACGAAACCACTTTTGTTGGGTCCGTGATGTTAAGTTATTGCTAGATTCCAAATTTCATAATTTTTCGAATCAATATGTGAGCGTGGCAAAGGAAAACGCGTTTGACCGGTTTCAGTTGGTTTTAAATCGACTGGAAATTGGCCATTTTTCAAACGGTCTCAGAATTCGACGAAACTAGTTTTGTTAGGACCGTATCGTCAATACGAAGCTAGAAAATATTTTTCTGGAATTTTTCTAGTTAGTATGTGACCCCGGTAATTTGAAATGTACGTTTAAAATTCAATATAGTGATTTAAATGAAAATTCAAAAGGAAACTGATTGTAACGATCAAATCAGCTTGCAATACATATCCCATTGTGTTCGGAATGGGGGTAAAACACTATGGACGACAGGCGGTGGGCCTCGTTTCGAGGTCATATGTAAAAGTCAACTCTTTGCTAAATTAGTTAATTAAATAATAAATAAATAAAAAAATAATCATTTCCCTCCCTCCTTATCTCCTGCTTGCCCCCCCCCCCAATTCGATTATAACCAGGAAAAAAAGAAAGAAAAAAAAAAACAAAACCCTAGCAATCAATCGCGACGCCCCCCCCCCCCTCGTCTGGACATCGATCGAAGCATCGCCACCTCCCCCTTGAAGCGCCTCCTCCGTTCGAGCCTTGAAGCGCCACCACCGTTCGAATCGAAGCGCCGCCCAGCTCGAGAAGCACCGCCGTCGATCTGCGAGAAACCCCCCCCCTTGTGAGCATTTTGTTATTTTATTTTAATAATTTAAAAACTGAGTTTTTAATTAGGTTTAAAGACTGGTTTTTTTTATTTTGATTTCAAACTGTCTTTTTAGAATTCAAAACTATTTTTTTATGAATTTTGAACAGATTTTTATAAAGATAAAAACTGAATTGATTTTTTTTAAAAATAATAAACTGATTTTGTTAAAAATATAACTGTTTTGTTTTAAAAAGATTAAAACTGTTTTGTTTTAAAAAGTAGTTTAAAACTGAATATTTTTAAAAGTAAAAACTGAATCTTATAAAAAGATAAAAACTGATTTTGTAAAAGAATAAAACTGATTTCTTTTAGAAAAGTAAAAATCATATTTTTATATATTGAAAGCAAAAGTAAAAATATGATTTTTATATATTGAACATCGAAGTAAAAATATGATTTTTATATATTGAACATCAAAGTAAAAATCATATTTTTATATATTGAAAGCAAAAGTAAAAATATGATTTTTATATATTGAACATCGAAGTAAAAATATGATTTTTATATATTGAACATCGAAGTAAAAATATGATTTTTATATATTGAACATCGAAGTAAAAATATGATTTTTATATATTGAACATCGAAGTAAAAATTCGATTTTTATATATTGAATAGCGAAGTAAAAATGTGATTTTTACATATGTAGAGAATACGGGCAAAGAAAGTGACAAGAATGCGATAACGACGAAGACTTCTGCAAAAGAAGAGTCAAGATGATTGGATAGCTAAAGGTGAGAATTTCTCACCTTTCAAATTTATTTTCTAGTTATATATATATATACTAGGATGCAGACGGTGTTTAGTAGCACCCGACACAATCGTCCACAGACCATGGACTTGTTTGTTTGACTGTTTGGTGATTGACTGCGATATTGGTTTGAATGTGGTTTGTGGTGTGAAAAATCGAATCGATAAATTGGTTAGGATTAGACGTGCGCCGTTATAAGGCGAAGGAGTAAGGCTAGGTTAGACCCTTACTCCAAATTTTGTGGTTTGGAAAATGAAATTGATTTGATTGATGTGTGAATGGCATGGGCCTTCACTAGACCGGGGATAAGGCTAGGCCTTGTCCCGTTTTTAGTATCGTGCCGTTATGCCGCCGAAATTTTCTAAAATAAGTTAGAAAAATAAAAATATCATTTTATTTAAAGAATGAATTGAATAGAAATTCATAGGTTGAAATAAAATGTTTTTATCGTTAAAAATATAATTTTTAACGTGAAGTGAATAAAATAGAAAATTCATTTACAAACCAGACGGTTTGTTTATGTACACCTATTTGAATGACATTGATTGGGACGATAAATTTTACACATCGCCCAACAGTACAAATAAAATATGTGTTTGATTGTTTGAAACCCCACACGGGTGTTGGGATGAAATTTGAAGTTCACTCATCCTGATTGATTAAATATGTCGATCGATTGATTGACAGGCTGTTATAAGCGTTAGATATCTATATTTGATGCTTATACAGTGTAGTGCACTTTGGTTGATGGTTGATTATTTTTCAATGCTATTATACATGTGTTGTATGAAAATCCGTATAATTAATTTTATATGGTAATTGATTGGGCCTCATTCCAGTTTTGAAAAAGAAATATTTGAAAAAGAAATATTTGAAATAGAAATATTTGAAAAAGAAATATTTGAAATAGAAATATTTGAAATAGAAATATTTGAAAAAGAAATATTTGAAATAGAAATATTTGAAAAAGGAATATTTGAAATAGAATATTTGAAAATAAAGGAATATATGAAGCCGTGTTGATTAGATTGACGCCATTTTGACGTGAACGATATTTAAAACGATTTCGAAATGAATTGAATTGAAAACGATTTCGAAATGAATTGAATTGAAAACGATTTCGAAATGAATTGAATTGAAAACGATTTCGAAATGAATTGAATTGAAAACGATTTCGAAATGAATTGAATTGAAAACGATTTCGAAATGAATTGAATTGAAAACGATTTCGAAATGAATTGAATTGAAAACGATTTCGAAATGAATTGAATTGAAAACGATTTCGAAATGAATTGAATTGAAAACGATTTCGAAATGAATTGAATATAAAACGATTTCGAAATGAATTGAATTGAAAACGATTTCGAAATGAATTGAATTGAAAACGATTTCGAAATGAATTGAATTGAAAACGATTTCGAAATGAATTGAATTGAAAACGATTTCGAAATGAATTGAATTGAAAACGATTTCGAAATGAATTGAATTGAAAACGATTTCAAAATGAATTGAATTGAAAACGATTTCGAAATGAATTGAATTGAAAACGATTTCGAAATGAATTGAATATAAAACGATTTCGAAATGAATTGAATTGAAAACGAATTCAAATTGAATTGAAAGCGAATTGAAATGAATTCAAATTGAATTGAAATTTGAATTGAATTCAAAATGAATTTTGAAACGAATTTATAAAGAAGAATTCAATTTTGATTTGAATTGAAATGGAAGTTGAAATTGCTTTTGAAACGAATTTTAAAACTATTTATAAAATTCGTTTTAAATAGAAATCGACGAAATATATATTATATATATTATATATATAATATAATGGCCCGAATAGAACGCGCCGCGCCGCGGCAGTTCGTGAATTTCGACCATTTATTTCAAACGGACATTACGGGAGATCCGACCGTCGGATTCTCCTAAAACCGGAACCGTTGGGTTCGTATCGAAAAGAGCTTTCTAACGAATGTTAGAAATTTGAAATCTAACGGTTGGATTTGGAGTTACGTCCAAATCAAATTTGAAAAAGGTCGCTGTAAGTGCAGTTCGATGGCCGTTGATGGAAATCGACTGTACGGGCCTTGATAAAATTATTAAAAATAGTAATAATTTGTGTAAAATCATAAGAAATGATTTAGAAAGAATTGGGATGAAAAACTCCATATTTGAAAAGATAAAAATAGATTTTTATCGGAATGAACTAGTTTTAAACTAGAATTATAATTCTATTTATTTTTAAATAAATAAATTGAATTCGAAAAGGGTTTTAAAAATAACCAAAATTTCCAATGATTGCATTGGAGTGGATTTGAATCGAAATTGTCTTCGGAATATTTCGATGTTGGAATTCGTGATATTACAGGTGTTGTTATGGAAATTTGAAAGATATATATTTGTATCGTTATTTCCAATACGACATTTGTTAGTCGTAGAATTCGATATTGAATATAAGCCGATATATTTTCTATTCAGAGCCTTGTATTGAATATCGAATGTGATTTGGGTTTGTCGTGAATGGTGTCTTCACTAACACTGTTCTTGAACCCAGTTGAGAAAAGATTAAATCTTTTTATTTAGATTTAATGAAGTGTACCAATTAAATGATATTTAATTGGAATTGACTTGGTATTGATTTTTGGGTTTATCGTGAACAGTGTTTTAAATAACACTTGTTCTTTAACCCGATAATTAATGGAATGTGATTTTGGGTTTATCGTGAATCGTGTTTTAAATGACACTGATTCTTTAACCCAGATAATGATTAAAACTAAGTGGAGTTTTAATGAATCTTTAATTAGATTGAAAGGATCGAGAATGGAGTATCACCAGTTTTGCTCCAGGCGATAGTTAAATCTTTAATTAGATTTGAACGTGAAATTTAGAAACTAACTGTCGGTTAGCCAAGCAGAATGGTTTTCTGGATATTGATCTGATGTTGGTTTCGGCCTTCGGGGTTAATATTTGGGGAATTATTCTCTTGATTAATTTACGGTTATTGACTAATGAATTGGAATGAGGCGTATGTTGTGTTTGTGTAACACTTATTTAAAATATACGCGAGTTATTCGGAAAGACCGGGTTTATCCCATTCTGAATAACTGATACGACGATAAGTCGAAGATGAAGACGACGGTCGAAGACCGGTGGTCTTCACGTCGTTTGGGTAATTATTGATGATCTTAATTGGGCTGTACACCCAAGAAGATGGAAACAGTTGGTGATCGTCCAGACGTACTTGGAGATCGATGGATATGCGGGGTACTAGGTGCCTCCGGTTTCGTTCAGACCCAGAACGGACTTGTAAATGGACTGTGTGTCTGACATTGGATTTTAGTCTGTGTGATTGATTTCTATTAAATATATATCTGTTTGGCGGCGGAGAATTTATTCTCTTGCTTAACGCCCTTCTCTGAGACGTACGAGCTCAGGGGTTATATATTGATGGATATCAAACGTATAGAGTGAATTGCCTGTGTGGCATGCCTAAGGGGCAATTGATCGAGGCTTCTGTTGAAAAGCAAAGTCTTGTGGTGATGATCAAAGCACGGCCTTTGTGGCGTAGCTTTGTGTAACGTTTACCTCGCGTGTTTCACACCCGGTATGAACCAAAAACGGGAGACGGACCTCAGGGAGGACTTGCGTTTCTTTCTAGCTAGAAGTGGCGTCAGTGGTTTTACACGCCCTGACGAGTTTGACTTATGTGGTTGTGGCTGTTGCGAGGCGCCTCGGTTATATCGGTTTCGGCCGATGCATTCTGGTCGGCTGACGGACCAGACTTACACCCCATAGGGTGGGGAGACATAGTGTTCAGGCATAATAATCCACATCGGTGGACCGGCCCTGTCGCTCCAAGGGGCAGTTGCGGCTGTTCCTGAGACATGGGCTAGATTGTCTCGAATCGGTTGAGGACTATCTTTTGCCTCGGTTCATAGATGGAAATCCAATTTCCAAATACGTGACATTTGCGGTTTTATTTGTAAACCTATATATGGCGACATGATATATGGTACCCATGCCGCCTATGATTGATACTTATGATTTGAAGTTGTTTTATACACTATGCACTTATTATAGTATCAAATGATTTGTTTTAAACGTATCAAGCATACTTTGGCTGTTATAAGGGAAAACCCTATCCTCGACTGCGTTGCATTGTGTGATGGGACCTGGGTCTTATAACAGCTTCATTTTTCTTTATTTAGCATTGCGCTGTTTGTTTTATGCACTGGTATTCTTGGGAGGAAACCCATTCCGTGTTATACGGCGTGGTCCCTTGATTTACCTATTGATTTAAAATAAAGAATAATAACTATTTTAGTTCTCACACCAGTCCCATGACTGACCTGGAGTTTATTGTTTTAACCTAAACTCTGGGTGCCCCTATTTTGACACGGGCAGCTAGTAGTTTTGGTTTTGCAGATTTATATTCACAGGATCCTGGTTTACAGCTGGAACGATATCCGGAAAGCTTTGTATCCGTATATCTACTTCTAGTTGTGTATTGTATTATTTTCCGCTGCGATGTATTTAAATGTAATTTAAATCTCTGATATTTCTGTGTAATATTTATCCATTTATACTCTGTATATTCTTGTAATCTGATGCATTGTTGTAATATACAATGAAACGTTCTTCTGTATGTGTTCTGTTGTGGTTTGTTCTCGAACTATCCGACACTTTCCTTTACGGGGAAGTTGCGGGTCTTCACAGTTTGCAAGATAAGATTCCTTTTTTCATGAATCTGGGTTTCTACGTCAGATGTCCGACGGGATTCAATAGGTTTTGTACTTGTGGGGGTGAGTTCTCGTTTTAAAGCCAATTTTCCTTACTAAACCCATGGGTCTAAATCGTTGTGAATCAATTCCTTCTTTCTTCTTTACCTTTGCAGCTTGCCTTCACAAATTAAGGATCTTAAGCATCTACAATTGTTTGAATCATTGAAATCTGTCAACAAGGATGAAAGACATAAGGATTTCCTTCTTTAAGATGAATTCCTTCATCAATTTAGCTTGTTAGAATCTTCCTAGTTGGCTATCCCTCGAGATTTTTTTTTCATGTGCTATGGTAGATGACCTCTCCACCCAACAGGCAGAAGAGGGAAAAATGTAGGGAGTTTCTCCCGAAAAATCTTTCATTGCCGTAGGTACAAGCCAACGGCTCGACGAGGAACAAATCACCTCGCAAAGAATGTCACCCATTAAAGAAAGTGATGAAAAAGAGTTTACATAGCGTAAAGGGAAGTAGATCGCAGATTTGGATATGGATAGAGAGGAGGGAGAGCTTTCAAGTGGTAGTGACACCAGCATAGGGACCAATGAGTATAGCCCTCAATTTGAGAATCCCTCTAGTGAGGAATCTGGCAGTGATGAGTCTGAAGCTGACTCCGAAGACATAACCCTTGATGACACCTAAAATCCTTTAGTTTGAACATCTTCAATCTTTAAGCGGGAACGTCCAAGACATCTTTGGTGACTTAAGCGATATATACACAATTCCATCTGAGATTTTCAAGGATGACTCTATGCCAATCACCTTTGTGACATCCAGTTCTGTCACTCCTGCGCTATCCAGTTCTGGGATCCCGAAATTTGCTTTACGTGCCCTAAAGTTCACTCCTACGCTTCCCACAGCTCCTATGATCCCCTTGCACCAACCAATTCGTAGGGGAATGGGAATTAGAATGCACTCACACGTACTTTGCATCACATGCATTTATATTTAACGTACTTCTTGTACTTCTATCCCTGTGCTTGACCTTGTTGCTAATCTACACCTTTCTTCTTTGCAGGTCTCGCCATGAGTCATCAACGTGACTATTACGACGTTTTATCATTTCGAGCTTCCTACGAATTTAGAGAGTCAGGTCGCTTTCATCCAAGATGGCGTGAAACTAATAAGGAGAGAAGAGACATGAAAAGTGATAAGAGAATGAGCATAAGGATTGGGAGGAGCACGAAAGAAGAGGCTGTGAAGATAGGGAGAAGAGGGATCGTGAGCGTTCCACCCGAGATTGTAGCCAGGAGGATAATCATAAGAAGCCCGAGAGATATTCATAAGAAAGATGGTGATTCTGAAGAGACGATAAAGCGTGCTAGAGTCGACTAGAGCTCAGCTCCCTCTACTACAACACCTTCTTCTACTAGTCTCATTGGCCTTTCTGCTACAATGCTTGCTTCCATTACTCATGTTCGCCTTTCTGGTTCTAATCCACCGGCTACTAGTTCGGGTAAAGTTGACATTTATACGATCATGAAGGAGCCTCTTTACTTACTCCTGAGGCGGCCAAGTCAATTGTCACAAAGATTACCAGTATGGTTCCTAGACGGAGTGCGTTTTGACTTGGATATTACTCCAATTGACAAAGAGAAGATGTTGAAGAATATTGAACCTTTTAAGAATGATGTAGAGAAGCTTTCCAACTGGTAGAAATTTGGTTCAGAACTACAGAGGAGTAAAAGGTTGAATTACGAAGCTTAGCGCACATTGGAGAATGAACGCGTTCAATGGGAGAATGTTCTTAAAGAACAAGATGAGGGGTTGATTGGATGTCCACTACTTATGTGGAGATGGAGGTTGCTAAGAAGAAAGCGGGAGAGGATTTGGCAGACATGGTTCAATCTTACCAGCAAAAAGAAGCCTTAATAAATTCTCAAGTTCGCAAGGCTCATCCCATGCAAAAACGGGTCAATGACTTGCTGGATGTGGAGAAAAGAATTGTCGAGGATTACCGTAAGAAGGTAGCAAATCTTATTGTGGCTCTCAACAACGAGACTCTTGAAACCTCGAAGTTGATGGAACAACTTGCTAGAGTCCAACAAGAGCGCAACTAAGCTTATGAAGAGCGCGACCAAGCCCAATAGGAGCGCAATCAAGCTAAGAAGGAAAAATCCATTGTTGATGAAAGCCAAGCCAGCACGATGAGCACTCTGAATGCTAATATGTTTGAGTTTTATGTTCTCTGAGTCATGGGAAAGGGTAGCTTGGAATTCTTGGAGGAGAGGTATCCCCGCACTCTAGATAAGGTATGGGAGGAAGTCCTGAAATGAGTGAGTAATGGTGGTTAAATGGAACAGGAGCTCATGCCTTTTATTTTGATGATGGTTCTCGGGATGCCCTTGCCAGAGGAAAAGAAGAATTAAGGCTCAAGTGGGTGGTTATTATCGTTGAAGGAGCTGGGCCTTCTAGTGAACCCCGTCCTAAACCCCAGACTACTTTGGAATCTCCCATTCTCCCTAATCACCCATCTCAAATTAAATCTGCCATTGCCAAGGTTATTTTTGGTGTTACCGCCACTCCTGCTGATGTCACCCTTACCACCATGGCTCTTGTCGATGTTACTACTGGAGTAAGCGCCCCCTCAGACTATAACTACCGATGTTGCTGACACTGGAGCGAATTGCTCAAGTAATGAAGGCAGGTAACGATGATATTATGTCTGGCTTAGGGGATCACATTCCTTCTATATACGAGTTTGATGATTTACTCAAACAATTTTTCTTGATGTAGGGTTGTATCCACCGGGCTTTTTCATTTCCGCTGCTAGCGTAACGGGGGTTACTGCTATTTTTACCCCTCGCTGATTATTACAACGGGTATCGTGCCAGCCGTGACTACTTCTCATAGAACTATTCACCCCATCATCCCTTCCTTATCTTCTACTCCTTCTTCCCATCCGGGGTCACAAACTGATGACCCAGCGGTTTCTTCTGGAGGCAACGGGGACTCTATTGATGAATGATAGACTGTCGAAGGTAGACCAGGGAGCGGTAAGGAGTCCAAGGGGAGGCATCGTGTGAAGCGCAGCGCACGTAAGAAGTCGACGGCTTCCTCTTCCACCGATGATGAGGGGAACCCAGTAGTTTTTCCTTACCCGACTTCCACTACTGCTACAATGACCATGCCTACCAAGTTGACGATTAAGTCGAGTGAGACTTCAAAAGGTGGGAAGAAAAAAGACTGAAGCTTTATCCCTTGTTTTTTTCTTGACCTTGATTGTGCGAGTACCAACCCTTGTTTTTGATGCTTTGATACAATCTTGTAAATGTTTGTTGTTAATGAACTTGACTTTCTTGCTGTACACCTTTGTATCACTTGTATTGCGATATTTTATGGTACACCTTTTATTTTTCATATTTAACATTATTATGGCTTTTATTCTTTGATCATATACCTCTAATTCATTGTAGTGCTGGGGACCACCCTATGATATGTTTTATCTTGATGTTGATTGAAGCCACTGTAAGTAGTATTACTACCATATCAAGGGTTGTCATAAGTACTACAACAATTTCGACTCTTAGCCTTTTCGTGTGGTGTCCAATTTTATCAGTCACTGATTATTGGTGTTTTCTCTAGGTTATGTTCCTTTGACATTTTAATCGGGAGCCCTTATGCAGGGTATTCTTCACGACAATCTTTTGGCGCATTGTTGGAGTGAGTTTTTTTCGTTCACTAGATGTTTATCAATCACTACATGCCTTTGGTCAGGACCAGCTTATGCTGGAGGCGTTTCCCGAGGCCAAACTTTATCATGATGTACATCGAGCGCCTCATAAAGCGAGGTCTTTGCCCGAACAATGTTTATTGATTGTCATGTGCCTTTATTATGGGTCGAGACCAACTTGTGCTGGTCGCGTTTCCCAAGGCTAGAGTTTATCACGATGTATGTCGAGCGCCATATAGGAGCGAGGTTTTTATCCACTCGATGTTTGTCAATCGTCATGTGCCTTTATTTAGGGTTGGGACAAGCTTGTGCTGGTCTTGTTTCCCGAGGCCAGACTCTATCATAATCTATATTGAGCGCCTCATAGGAGTGAGGTTTTTCCCTCTCAATGTATATCGATCGTCATGTGCCTTTATTCACGATCGAGACTAACTTGTGCTAGTCATGCTTCCCAAGGCCAAACTCTATCACGATGTATATCGACCGCCACATAGGAGTGAGGTTTTCTCTTTTGTTTCCTTTATGCAATCATTAGTGATTCCTTTATGCTTGCTCCCATATATTCAGTTTTCCATGGCACCATTGCTGACTCGATTTTCTATGCCTAGATCCTCATTGAGGGCAGTTTTTCTGAAGGTCGTGACGTTTTCTATAAATTGCATTTGCATTTTTATACTTTTTACCTGTAAATTTTTTGAATTGACTTTAGTGTTCTGCAATTTCAAATTAAATGAAATTTTCAACTGGAAGACATAAAGTTCATAAGTGTATAGTCACAATCATTTAACGACAACCTTTTGTTATTAATTAAAATAGCATAATTTTGAATACAATTTCCTAAGGTGGCGATGGCTTATTCTTGATAGTAAAAGAGAAGAAAACAAACATTACATCTTCCAAACATCATTATTATGAAAATTAAGGATGCAAATAGTTGCTATTCCAAGCCTAAGGGATCGGGGTCCCATCTTCTGTGGTTAAATTGAATGTGCCATCGAAGAGCTTCTGTCCTATTATATAAGGCCGATCCCAACTTGGCCCGCATACTCCAGTGTTGGTTATTATACCTTTCAAGACGAAATGTTCAATTTGAAAGTACGGTGGCAAACTCTAGAGTTGAAATATCTTGCCACTTTCCTCTAATGTACTGCCAGTCTGAGCTTTCCATCCTCCCTTCTTTTATCCAATTGGTCAAGAGCCTCCAACATCAACTGCTCATATTCAACCTGATTGAAATGAATACTTTTATGGGTCGGGACTTCTAATTCAACTGGAATCATCGCCTCTACACTGAGTGTCAAATAAAATGGTGTGTGCCCAGTTGTAGATTTGTGAGTTTTTCGATAAGCCCATAGAGCAAGTGGTAATTCATCAACCTATCCACCCTTGGCTTTCATTAAACACTTTTTAATCGTAGATTTGATGTTTTTATTAACTACTTCCACCTGCCAATTTGCCTGTGTGTGAGACACAGCTGAGAATTTTCACTAAATTTGATATTGCTTACAGAATCTATGAAACTCTGCACTCTCAAACTGTGTCCCATTATCGGTATTTATCTTTTGTGGAATGCCAAACTTGCAAATGATATTTTTAGTCACAAGGTTAATAACTTTCTTAGTAGTAATTATGGCTAATGGTTCCACTTCGACCTACTTCGTGGAGTAATCTACAAACACATTATGTATTTTGCGCCTACTTTTTAGCTAGGCAGCACTACAATCAAGTTGATGCCCCATATCGCAAAAAGCCAAGGTCTGACCATCTGTGTCAATTCGGAAGACAAGGCCCTTGGAATTTTATCGAATCTCTGACATCTATCACACTTCCTGGCGTAATCTGAGTCATCTCTGTTTTCTTCGATCTAGAAATAACCATACCGAAATACTTTCTTTGCTAGGGTTTGACCACTGAAACGATCTATGTATTCACCCTCATGTATCTCAGCCAAGATCCTTTTTTCTTCCACCGTAATTACACAATGAGGTAGTTGCATAGATAATCCCCTTCTATATAGTTTTTTGTCTTTCACGACAAATCTCGGAGCCTTTCTAAGTAATCTCTTTCGCTCTGTCTGACCAAAGGAAGTGTCCTTTTACTCAAGTATTATCTTATTGGGGTCATCCTTGAGTCAGATTCTCCCAAAGTTTCCATCACATACTCGACTTCCATTTCACTAATACTCGGATTACTGAGGATTTTGATCGACACCAGACCCTAAAGATGTGCATACCTCGAACTAGCATATTTAGCGAATGAGTCGGCGTTCATATTTTTTCCCTCGGAATGTGGCCAATAGTATAATATTCCAAGTGGATGTAGGTTTGATTTCAAGCTGACCCACTATAAAAAATGAGTTCTTCTTTCTCTGTTTTATATTTATTTCTTGTTTCCATTAATTTTTTAGCATTTTACACTTTTTCCTCGTAACGGGTGGTGCTTTCGCAATCATTCAGCTGTTATCGCCATTTTTGGAGTTAACACTGTGTATACGGTACATAGATTTTGAGTATTTCTCTAGAGAATCTTATCAAGGATATATGTAAGATTGTTCATGTGAATTTTTGTTTTGATATATTGTATGATTTGACCTAGTTGTACGGTATTGGTTGTTGTAAAAGTGTTTTGGTGTGATTTGACCTAATCACATAACATATAATTTTGTTATTTTATCTCCATTGTAAATCCCAATTTTACTAAATTCAAAATGTGAATCAGTACGTACATGTGACTGCGAACCATAAGGTGAATGACATATTAGTAGAAATGTCATATGGAAGTATTAGAATTATGATTCATAATATGAACAACAAATTAACTGTAATGACACGTGGAAGGTTTGGAACTAGGGTTGAAATAAATTAATATGTAATCTTGGGCTAACAATTATGAATAAATGGAAATTTTAGAATTTCACTATTGGATCAAAAAATTGCGCTTTCATGGCAACTATTAATTAGAGATAATTATAAATAAATGACATTTTTGGAAATTTACGATCGAACAAAAAAATTGCGCTTTCAATTCAAATGTGACTATAAGCATGTTCACCCTTAATAAATTAGGAAATGGCCTTAGGTAACTAGGTATAGCCCGACTCGTGGGGGTATTAAGTGACTGTAAGTATGTCTGCCCCTGGACTTACATGTAGGCTTTAAGTGATCGTAAGGATTTCAACCTCATATGTTTATTTGTGTAATTTTTTTGCGTAGAAATAACATAAAGAATTTACGTTTCCAAATATAGGAAATAGTCATTCCAAAACTTATATGTTTTTCAATCACCAAAATTTTATGTTCTAACCTCTCTTCTCTAACATAAACTTGTTAGTAGGTAAGGACGCATGTATCAATGATGATTATTGATTGTTTGGAGGTGGAGTTCTATGATGGAGGCTTAGTTATTTATGGCAGTAGTACTATTATCGTAATTGTTATCATTAAGTATTTGGAATAATTATTAATGTAACTTTTTATCTTGTGAGCCTCGTTGTATCTAACAGCGTTGATGGTTTTATTCACATCTTTTTTGAGGTACTATATTTTATCCCTTTCCTTGTAGAAACTCTATTTTTGTTTAGAACGATATGTTATATCATTTTTAATATTTCCTTATAGAAACCAATGATCTATTTATAATGGTTCTAAGTCCCAATGGGCCATTTCTAGGTCAGAATTTTGGCCTATGCCGGGCGGGTTATTACAGTTTGGGTTAGGGAATAGTAGATTATGAACGTATCTAGTGATTCCAATATATATAAAAATAGTATAGTGTAAGTAATGTAATTTACAATTTTCAAAAATAATAAGGACTCATGAATATTAACTGCAAATTTAATGGGCAATAAATTTGTGATTAGTTTTGGGGACAAATTTAAAAGAAAAATTGATTTGAAAAAAATGAAATGGATATATTTTCAAATTTGAAGGAGCCTAAAGGAATTAAATAAATATTCATGGAATGGTCTGGTTTGATGTATATATTAAAATAATGAATGGCCCACATTTATGAGGAAGACAAAGGTGGAAGATTTAAAAGAATGATTGGCGTCTCAAGGATTTTGAAAGGAATATTAAGACATTAACCCTATCTAGACCACTTATTTATAGGATAAAACTTTCAAAATAATTTTTTTAAGGTTGTGATCGCTAGTTGCACCCCGTACTGATTAGATAAGGGTATAAAGTGATATAAGCGACGACTCCCTGTTTATGTCGATGTTGTCTAGGATTTAAAACCCCTTATCAAAATTTTAAGTTATATAGATAAGAGAGAATATCATGGTGATACTCAACTAAGTGATTTACTATATATGGAATTTGGAAGTTAATGGTACAATCAGATTTGCAGCCTACAGAGAGGAAGTGCGTTGGTATCGTGATTTTTTGAATACTTAGTGGAGAACAAGTTTAGCTTTAAAGAATGTCCTCCTTATAAATAAAAACTTAAAATATAAGATCAAGGAATAGGCTTAAATATTAGAATAAATTAGCCTTTGTAGTTTAAATATAACTGTGTTTTGATTTGCTTAATGATATTTGTTTAATTTTTATAGATGTCCCTATTGTCGTTTTTCACAAAAAGACTATATTTCAAATGATAAGGAATACGCATAAAATGTAAAGGGTGTGACATGTACTTTTATGTGTTTTCACATAAATTACATTATCCATTCAAAGAAAAATAATACCATTCCTAGTATTTTTAAATATGTCAATATTATTATTTAGGAAAATTTATGGAAATTAGAGTAAAGACCCTTTTGAAATATAAATTCCAGTAAATCCAAGCTTTAAAAAAATATTCTAGTTATTAGTGGACAAGGACGTTAGTTAGATTTAGGAAACTTGGTTTATGAAATTATTGAATTTTCAGGTAATACCTCATTTGAAGATTGGAGGGAAAACTGAGGAGACAGCTAGAGTTTAGAGGATGAAAGGAAAAGTTTGCATCTTGAATATATTAGCAAATAAGAATAATATTTATCTTTAGGATTTGCATGCTTACTTTGGATGGTCGGGGTAGCGCTCTTGAAGTATTTCAAAGAGGCCATGAGAATCACCATGGTGTTGGCGGAAAACTATCAGTAAATTTTACTCGAACCAAATTTGTGATTAGCCTTTGGAAAAAAGTATAATTTGATTAGGCAGCTTGTAAAGGTTAGAAAGTCAGCATTATATTTTGGACTTTCCCAATACTAACCAAATAAAAGAGGTTGTTGATGATAAGATCCCATGACATTCTTATACTTCTATATTTGATAAGATACCTTCACACTATAGCAAATTTTGGTAGGCCTAATAAGAAAGAGGAACAAAGACGGAACCCTTGGCGTCTCATGCCACCATAAAAATTGTGAAGTGCACTTTATCAAGGTACAGGTTGGTTGATTTTTGCTATGGAGCTTATTGGAGAACAGTTCTGGAGAGTCCTTTCTTTGGTTATGTTGTTTTGTTCATATGTATATTTTGGGTTGCTTTTTTTGGGAGTTGCTATTGTATTATGTAGGAGTAGATATACTTCATAATCGGGTGGTGGCTTTACCAAAACTCGGTTTTGAAGCATGATGGGCGGTGGTTTTTCCAGAGCTCATCTATCTACCTCTTATACCTATGGTCATAGTCAGAGTCGGGTATGTACTACTGGTTACCTGTCAGGCATGTTGGTAGTTATTGTTAAATATATATATATATATATATATGTGTGTGTGTGTGTGTGTGTGTGTTGTGTGTGTGTGCAAGCTCTCTCTTCTTTATAGAGGATCACACATTTTTCTTTCAAAAAAAAAGAACTTGTGAAGCATATAATTTCAAGGCTCTACAATAATTGGTTAGGTTGGTTCGAGTACAATTAAATGAAAATTCAATGAAATTTTAAATTTTGCATCATTTCTCGAAAATTTCATGATTCTATTGTTGCATTGTGGTTGCTAGATTGGATGATAGAAATTGTTTGCAACACCAAGCACTTATATAGAAATTATATGCATAATATGGTGTTTGGCATACATATAACATCACAAGTTACACTTTCATGCTAGGACGGAGCCCAATTTATCAAGTCTGCAATGCTTAATCGCATAGAGTATAGTTATTTTATGTATGTTGAATAAATAATCTGGTGTATAACATGTTTGTCAGAGCGAGTTGTGTTTTTCGCCCCTTTAGAAAGATTTTGGTACGAAATCTCTTTTAAAGAGGGAAGAATGTAACACCCTGTAAAATATAGCTTAAATAAACATAGATAGTTAAATTAAGAATAAACAATAATTATTAATAAAATATTAATGGGCTTAAAATATGAATATTGGATTATTTAGAATTGGGCCATGAAAATTTTACCATTATATTCATGGCGAGATTTTAGCCCTTTTCATATTTAATTTATCGAACACAGAGTCCATATGAAAAAGTTATGAATAAAACAAGTTATACGAAAGTTGTATACATACATCATTTGAAATTAAACTATAAGAATATGAATCTGGAATAAAATAGTATATTTTTGGCATATTGGGATATTCCTTGAAAAACTATAATTGTGTGTATATATAAATATGTAAGATGGCGAAAAGAATAAAAATAAAAGGGAAGAATTAATGGAACCAATTAACGTATCAATTAAAATTTAACGACAACAGAAACAAATCTTCCCATACCCAGAACAGGAGAGGGGCCGAGTGCTCCCCATTAACGGGGGATCAACTGCCCTCCTAAGGAGGAGGCCGACCACCCTCTTGGTCGAGAGAAGGAAGAGGCTCATTTAATAAAGGAGTTTTATTATATTTTTCTCAAAAGAACTATCCATATTTTATTTAACTAATACTATGGTCCACACACTATAGCAACTAAAAATAAACCCTTAGAGTCTCCTCTAAACCTTACATCTATTCTCTTCTACGCCTCCACCCTGCTTCTCCACCATTGTTCTAAATTCTAAAAAACAGATAGGTTGGGATTCTTCTTCTTTTATAAACTATTCTCTACCTCTTTTAATTTAGTTTTATTAGTAAAATCTGAAATTGGGAATTTTATATATATAGGACTCTAATTGAATTCTTATATACTGATTTAGAGGAAGTTTGGAAAACAATAATTGCAAGGATACAATCCAGAATTGATTCTACACAGCCTCTTCATCCTTCTCCTTGTATTATTATGAGTGAAAATCTTATAAGTTTACTATTTTCTATATCTTGGTATTGTAGAGTTTAATTATGCGTAAAGAGGTTTGGATTTGCATAAAAATATATATAAAGAAATCCTCCAAATCCCTTACAAATTGCGGAATGGTCAATCATTTGATGTATATTAGGTTGTGGTTATGAATGCAATAAAAGTTGGATTTTTGGGTGTTGTATAGTTTTGATAATGTTTAAATTCACTTTCTTGTAAAACTCATATATGTGCAAAAGCATAAGATTTGGGTGTTGTAATTTAAATAGGTTTAAGCATCTATTTTTAAAATATATCGTTTGAATGTATTTTAACACAAGTCACCAAAGTCTTTGTTTTTGTATAAAATCAAATGAAAAATGAAGCAGCATCAAAAAGGGTTTATACATATATTTTGCATACTACACCTTATCTTCCTTTTATTATTGAAGTAACCTTATAAACCTAGTTTACAAGTTATTGTGTATATGTTGTTATTTCCCTATATTTGATTTGAAAGTGAATATAAACTTTTTATGATATGTTGATGAAGTTAGGGAAATAAACTTGTTAACCTTAATCTTGTGGTTAGGATTGAAATTTTTATGTTTTAGGACGTTTCTTTACTTGCGCTCATTTCATGTTTTATTTATAATTACTTTTAGCATAATTAACATATTATAAATTCGTACTAAATACGCTAAATTTGGAAGTTAGAATTTTAAATGTCTCCATAGGTAATTTGTATGAATGTTAATATTGATGGCTATTAATTAATATTAGTGACACATAAATCTAGGTTAACCCCTACTTGTAGCAGAAGCCTACCAAGAATCGACTGACATATCATGCATCAGTAAGGAGGTTGGGTTGATGCGAAAGGTCTGAATGCCATAGACCATTATAATTGGTACACAAAAATGCGAGTTGAAGCCCAACTTGTAGCAGAAGTTTGCCCAGAACCGCCAGGCAAATCCAGCATCTACAAGGAGTCGGTTAACTGGACATCTTAGGTAATATATATTTGTGTGAAGTAGACCTACCTTCAGAAGGTAATAAGTGGCAGACCTACCTCATTTGGGTATTAAGTGGTTATATAATACCCCGTAATTCAAAGAACACTAAAAATGATAAACTAGAGAATACTTAATTCAATATTTGGAATCGAGTAAAATGGATTGCGCCATTGCGTTCGTCTCGAAATTCTGCTTAAGATAGACTCTGAGTTTGCATAAAATGGACATCATATGAAGAAGATATTAAGGTTTGAAGTTTATATACATATACGCCACTTATATATAAATAAAACTATTCCAGAAAATCAAAATCAAAGGCGGGAAAAATGGGGGAAATCGACCCATTAGGGGTCGACCCCACCCTAAGGGTATCGACCCATGGGTCGACACCAACACAGGGGTGTCGACACCCATGTCGACCCCTCTGATATTTGGGCAGAATTCAGTATCTGAACGTGGAATCGTTTCTTGACTAAATTCGTTGACCCTAGGCTATAAATAGGGCCTCAATCTCATTGTTTGTATTCACCAAAAATAATAGAGACAACGATGTGCTGCCCCAACTCATTTTGAACTAACCTTTTCTTCTTCAACAACAATTCATATGTATTCAAGGATCTGTGCTACATCATCTATAATCAATCTGTTCTTTAGATTCAATCACAGTGAGTTTATGTTGCTTTTGGATATTAACACCTAAAATGTAAACTTGAGGTGCTTATAAGTTTGGATCTAAGTCTGTGTCTGTTAGTAACCTGAATCATATCAGATTTGCCATTACTTGTATACCAAATTTACTTCTTAGATCTCATATGCCTGTTCATGATATACCTATTCTGATTGTTTGCCTAATCATGTCACTATATGCCTATTCTGTTAGTATGACCAATTCTATCATCATATGCCAGTTTTGTTTATTATGCCTATTCTTGTTCCCTTCTCTCCCTCTTTCCCTTTTTGTTTTTATAGCCAGGCTACATTCGAGCCTAGGCCTATCGTGAAATACGCGAACGCACGAAATTGGCAACAATTAGGAATGATTAATTTGGGGGTGTAATTCATATTGTAAAACATGATTGGGAATTTTGGGCAAAATTTGTACTTTGAGCCAAAACTTGGGATTTGGGGGCATAATTCATATCTTGATCTAAACCTTAATCTCGGACATAACTTATATCGTGGATCAGACGGGGATTTAGGGTATAATAAACATGAAAATTGGTTAGTAATGAAAATTCCTATATTTACATGAATTAGAAACTATAACCGTACTTAGACACGAGGTTAGATTACACTTGCGGTAGAAGTCTTCCCTGAACCGCTCGACATATCCAACGTCCACAAGTGGTAAATCTAATGTAAGGATCTAAGTGCGTAAACATGTAACAGTGCTAAACATGAGGTTAAGTACGACTTGTGGAACAAGTCTGCCCTGACCCAACTGACATATCCAACATCCATAGGGATGGTAGACTTAATGTGGGAGGCCTAGCACATTAATAACCATAAACGAATGAATGGTGATAAACTTGTAATACTTAACTTGTTTGAATCCATAAGGATTACACGAACCTATTAGCTTGAGTAGAAGGTTAAGTAAAATTGCTTGAATAAGTGGGAGGGTTAAGTTAATCTTGTTAAATAAGTGGGGATGGGTTATATATGTAAACCTGACAAACTTGACATGTTTTACAAGTGAGGTTTATGCAACCTTGTTAAACTGTTAGGCATAACCTGTTAAAATCCTAGTAGTAGGGATGCATGCCTAGGAGGGAAGCTTGTATCATCTATTAATCGGGACCTTTTTCAGTCAGTAACCTATCTTGGTATCAAACGGGAACTCCGAACTAGGTCGGGGTCGGGGCACACTTAATGAGCTTATTATAAGAGGTCACTTGTGTGAGGGTGTTGATGGCGCATTCCAATGGACTCATGTGCATGCATGGATTTGCTTGCTAGGGAAATTAAGACGCTATAGCATCAGTAGATATGGTTGTGCATCTTGAAAATAGCGGAGTTGCCACTTTAGGAAGTGAAACATCCTACTGTGGGGCCAACACGGAGTATCTACGGGCTAGGGAGCCGATGATTGGGGGTAGTAATTAGGTACATCTAGTCTTGCTTGTTTAGGAGCCCGTTGTTATCGTTGGGGGTTAACACCTTTCAGTTCTATTTAGGCTACATGTTATTGTATGGGGTAAAACCTCTCAATAGAAGTACACCTAAGTCTACCATCTTGTACTTGTTGCGATCATCTTGTTCTAGTTATACTAGTATTGGTGCAGAGAAAAGTATTAGAGAAGCGCAATGCATGTTCTGTTATGTTTATCCGGTTTACCTTGTTATAACAGCCTTATGACACTGTTATCTCTCTCCAACTTATATGCATGTCATGATGCTTTTACTTATTTATATGCTAAAAGTATCTGGACTCGCCAAACTTTATGTCTAACCCATTTTGTTTCCTCTTCTTTCTCTTCCGTTTCCCCTACCTAGGTTCTCAGGGTGGGAATACTCAAGCTTGATCAGGATTCTTCTCTCCTTCTGCTTGGAGCTGCTTAGATGTATTGCTCGAATTCGTATCTGTTCGACTATGGCTACATTTTGGGGATTATGGTCTTTTTATGTATTATTGTACCTCTAACGATGATTTTTGTATAAGGCAGAAGTTTTATGTTTTTTGTATTCTAGACTCATTATGTAACTGGGTTTGAACCACGAAGCTTTTCTATTTAATAAAGTTCTAATTTCGCTGTCATTTTATATCAGTCTTGTAATGCTTCTGCTTTTGTTTACCTATGACGCTTCACGAAACTTAATGCGTTCTGATAAAGAATGACATTAATGGATGTGGGGTGTCACATTTGGTATCAGAGCTGAAGGTTACTAGATCGAATAAAAGATTTTGAAAATGGTTTTATAGGAATGAATTTTCAAAAGAAAAGTCTGTTTTGAGAAACATATTCCCTAAAGCCATATGAAATATCTTTCGATTCTCTATTTGAATCCCTTTTTCCTTTTCTTTTCAGCATGTATGGGGAACCAAATATTCTTGAGGGCATTCAGATACCGGCTTGGTTTTGTAGGTATTTGGAGGCTATGGCAACTGTCGAGGGCCAAGCAGACACCCCTCCCCCAGCTACAGCCGTTGTTCCTCCTCTAACTCCTCCACATTCTGATAATTTCTCTAAGATATGCAAAGATTTCTATGCTATGGCGAGAAGCCATTCCGAGGAAGTGAGACTTTCGTAGAGGCATGGAATTGGCTTAAAGAAATGGAGGATTTGTTTGGAACTTTCAAAGTTGATGATTATAGGAAGATTTAATTAGTCGTTTGGTAGCTGAAAGATGAGGCTTCATTTTGGTGGGAAGTAATGCAAGCAGGGCGTCCAGTGGAGACTTGGGGTGATTTCCGACAGAGATTCGAAATGAAGTTTGTTTCTCAAGTTGAGAAAAGTATGCAAATGGAAAGATTTTTGGCGCTTAAACAAGGAGGCATATCTGTTAGAGAGTATGTTAATAAATTTAATCAATTGGCAAGGTTTGGTTTGGAACTAGTAGATACCCTGCACAATAAAGCTTTGAGGTTTGCTAGAGGATTGAATGAACCCCTCCATGGGTTGGTTGTGTCTCATATTCCAATAGGAGCAACTTTCGAGAAACTCGTTGATATGGCATTAATGCACGAAGATGATTAAGGTGAAAAGAAAGAGGCTAAGGTTAAGGAAACACAAAACAAGAAAGTGTGGCCCAAGAAAGAACAACAGCAACAAAACAAGGGCGGTAAGAATGGCAAAGCTTGAGATAAGAGGAAATGTCATCATTGCGGATGCGAGGGTCATGTGATCAAGGATTGAAAGAAAAGAAAAAACACTTGTTTTCATTGTGGAGAAGTCAGACATTTTGTTAAGGATTGCCCAACGAAACAAGGACAAGGTCAAAGGGTAGGATCTTCTGAAGGGTAGGTGCATGATCTTGTGGCTAGTGCACTAGATAGAAGTAGGAAAGTTTGATTTCTCTTTCCAATCATCCTATTAGAATTCTTTTTGATTCTAGCGCTTTGCATTCTTTTATGTCTGATTCTGTGGTTAAGTCTCTACACCTTAGTACTAGTACGGTTTTGGATCCCGTTGTTGTCTCAAACCCCATTGGTGGTAAGGCTCATTTATCTATGATTTTTCTGGGCTTGAGAATATCTGTGTTAAGCGTTGAGTTTGAATGCAACGCATATATGCTTGGTTTTACGGGCTATGGTTTGATTTTAGGGATGGATTGGCTAGCCATGTATGGAGCCATTCTGGATTGTGAGAGGAGGTTCGTTAGACTTTTAACTTGCAATGGGAGGACCCTTGAGATTTCTTGTGGCCCTAAGTGGTCTGTCATGCTTAGTTTCCTAGAGTTGCTTGATCCATCTATCGACGATTTATGATATATACCAGTAGTTTGTTATTAACCTGATGTTTTTGAGGAGGTTTGGGGCTTACCTCCGACGCGCGAGATTAATTTCCGTACATACTTGGTGGACAATGCAAAGCCAGTTGCATTGCATGTATGCCATATGGCTCCAAGAGAAAGGTGGGAGCTCAGCAAGCAAGTAGGGGAGCTTCTTGAGAAAGGGTTTATTAGGTGAAGCATATTTGAATGGGGTGCTCCAGTGGTATTCTCCACTAAGGTGGATGGTTAGCTTTGCTTATGTGTGGATTATACAGAGTTAAATAAACTCACTAAGAAGAATAGGCACCCACTTCCGTGGATAGATAATTTGTTTGACTAGCTTGTTGGTGCATCTGTTTCTCTCAGTTAGACTTGGCCATGGGGTTTCATTAGCTGAGGGTGGTCGAGGACAGTATAGACAAGACCGCTTTTAGAACTCCAGATGGTTTCTTCGAGTGGCTCGTCATGCCTTTTGGGTTAACGAATGCACCCGCCCATTTTGTTGATCTGATGAGTAGGGTTTTTCGGGAATTTCTAAATAATTTCATTGTGATCTTTATTGATGACATCTTGATTTTCTCGAAGAACGAGGAAGAGCATGCCCTACGTTTGAGGGAGGTTATGAAAACTCTTTGTGCACAACTTAAAGCGAAATTCTCCAAATGTCATTTTTGGAAAAAAGTGAGATTTCTAGGGCATGTGGTCTCTAAAGATGGGATAGTAGCAGATCCCGAGAAGGTAGTTGCAGTTCAGAATTGGCAGATCCCAGAGAATGCAATGGGGGTGAGGAGTTATCTTGGATTAGCGGGCTATTAGAGGAAGTTTATTAAGGACTTTGCAAAGATATCAGCCCCACTCACCAGACTGACAAAGAAGAATCTGGCATTTTCTTGGGATATAGATTGTAACGATGCTTTTCAGTGATTCTAGAGGGCTTTGACAATAGCCCCAGTCTTGAGCTTGCATGACGAGAACAAAGCGTTCACAATATACACTGATGCATCTGCTACAGGACTTGGTGCGGTTCTGATGCAAGAGGGAAGGGTAGTATGTTATGGACGTAGACAGCTAAGAATTCTTGATTATCTATTTAATTGTATCTTAGATGTGTTATATATTGTTAAAATCTGTCCTCAAATATATAGCATACAAAAATGCACTTACGAAAAGACACTTCGCGAAAAGATACTTCGTGAAAAGACACTTCGCGAAAAGACACTTCGTGAAAGGGCACTTCGCGAAAAGACACTTGGTCACTTCTCGAAAAGACACTTCGAAAAGGTAATTCACGAAAAGACACTTCACGAAGAGACACTTCATATTTCCAAATGGTCATATTTTACAACGGTCATATTTTACAACGGCCATATTTTCTAGCAGTCATATTTTCTAACGGTCATATTTCTAACGGTCATATTTTAAAATGGCCATATTTTCTAAAAGGCATCAAATTTCATGAAGAGATTCCTTTTCATTTCTGAAAGGAAATGGGTGCATCTCTTTGATAAAACTCTTCATGGAAGTTGACAACTCTTCAACGATTATATATGCATCACAAGCTTTTTTTTTCACATCACAAAATCTTCTCATATTTTCTGATCTTAAACTCTATACATTCTTGCATACATAAAAGCTCTCCATTATTCAAATTACTTGTTGCATCTTTGAAATTATTTCATATCTCTAGATTCAATAAGTAATATACTTCCTTGAATCTTCACATACACGTTATATACTTGAGGACAAGATTATAGGAAGGGTGTACTCAACTGTTGGCTATTCAGTGTTATTCAAGAACACAATCAGAAGTCAACTCTTGTTCTTTATTGAAGTCCTCGGTGTTGTAAGAGGCAAGTTTGAAGTCCTCCGTGTTGTAAGAGGCAAGTTGTGAAGCCCTCGTGTTGATAGAGGCATGAAATTCCTGTTCGGTTGCTCGGGTGTTGTATGGGTGAAGTGAGGTTGTTGTTAGTGGAAATCCAGATAGACATCTGGGACTGGACGCAAGACGGTGCTCCGAAACAGTATAAAAATCCCTGGTGTGATTTTTCCTTTCTACTGCATTTACTATTTTATATCTATGATTAGTTATTACATCATACTTGAATATTGTCCGTCATATTACACAATCCTTGTGAGTGTATTATACTTGACATGCACACACGCACGCACACACTTTCAATTGGTATCAGAGCCTGGTGTTCTAGAGATCATAACAACATCCTAGAAAAAATAGCAGTAAGGAAATCTAGTCAAGGAATTAGAAAGTGGAAGAGCAACAAAGCGGCATCAAGAGAGCAAGGAAGCGAATGTCTCATGGCTAAAGTCAAATCGCAATCAGTATGTATAGATTCATTATATAAAGATCTATTGTCAGACCATGAAAAATTATTGAAAGATTTTAAAACTTTGAGTAAACTCAATACAGTCATTATAGCTAAATCAAAAAACTGCAAGCAAGAAAATTCCAGATTAAAAGAAGAAAACAATTTTTTGGTAAAAGAAGCCAAATGTTTTGAAAATACCTTAGAAAAGCTTGTTTCTCAAAAAGATTTCCTTCAAAAAGAAAATGAGCGACTAGAAGATAAAAACAATGTTCATTTAAAGGAAATCAATCTTTTGCAAAATAGAAATATATCATTAGAAGATTCTTTAAATAATTCTAGTTCTTTAATTTCGTCTCTTGAAAAAGAGAATGGAGCTTTAACTGAAAAGAATTTAGAATTATCTAAAGAATATGAGATTTTAAAGGTGAATAATAATATTTTGCAAAATGAAATTTTTGACACAAAAGATTGAAAAATTACATTCTCCTTTTAATTTAGAATCTCAAATTTTTGGTGTCAAAACTGAGAACGGTACTTTGAAAGAAAAAAATTCTGAATTAAATAAGGAAATTAGTAATAATAAAATTTCCTTTGAAAATGTCACTCACGACTTTGGAATCGAATTTGAAAAATGTACAAACAAGTTCGCGAAATTTAATAAATGTCAAAATGATTTAAATGATATTTTATCCTGCTCTAGACCTTTACACGATAAAAGTGGTATAGGATATAATAAAACCAATCATAGAAATAGTACTAGATATGCTTTTATGTACAATAAGAATGTCACTGCTAGTACTAATGCACATCGAAGACCCAATTATTATAGAAATTCGAATACTTCTATGACTAGCGGTATTTATAATAAATATACAAGTACGAAAAGGAATATCACTAGAGATTACTTAAGTATTTGGGTTCCTGTAAGTTGGAAAAACAGAGAAAAATATATAGATGATTATTTTGATTCAGTAGTTAATAATGAAAAATTTATCTTTAAAGGTTCCATTAAACCCTCTTGGGTATGGTTACCTTTCGGCTAACCCCAGGACCCAAACAAAATAAGTGGGTACCAAAGTATATACATCATATTTTATGCAGGTACACTACAACAAAGAGAAGGATATTTCGTTATCTCTATGGACGTATAATAAATAGTCTCGTATGCTCTTTGAAAATTATCTATGCTTGTTTCTCTTGTTTGTTCTCGATTACTTCTTTATCATGTTACATATTCTTTTTAATTGATGACAAAGGGGGAGAAAAATTATGGAATATATATGCATTATACACTAACATTTTATTACAGGGTAACGAATGGTAAGTATTTTACGTATGCACTAACAAAATGTTGTAGAGAAAGTTTATATCCAGGAGGAGATAAATATATGCAAGCATACATTAAGGGGGAGAAAATAAATAACTCTACAAGATTGCAAGAGGTTGTGAGCTATCAAAAAAGGGGGAGAATGTTAGATCACAGGTTTTTGATTCATGACAAGGAAGAAGAGAAGATCAAAAGAAAAGTGATATAGGTTATGATTATCTATTTAATTGTGTTTTAGATGTGTTATATATTGTTAAAATCTGTTCTCAAATATGTAGCATACAAAAATGGACTTATGAAAAGACACTTCGCGAAAAGACACTTCGTGAAAAGACACTTCGCGAAAAGACACTTCGTGAAAGGACACGTCGCGAAAAGACACTTCATCACTTCGCGAAAAGACACTTCGAAAAGGTAATTCATGAAAAGACACTTCACGAAGAGATACTTCATATTTCCAAACGGTCATATTTTAAAATGGTCATATTTTACAACGACCATATTTTCTAATGGTCATTATTTCTAATGGTCATATTTCTAACGGTCATATTTTACAACGTCCATATTTTCTAAAAGGCACCATATTTGATGAAGAGATTCCTTTTCATTTCTGAAAGGAAATGGGTGCATCTCTTTGATAAAACTCTTCATGGAAATTGACAACTCTTCAACGATTATATATACATCACAAGCATTTTTATCACATCACAAAATCTTCTCATATTTTCTGATCTTAAACTCTATGCATTCTTGCATACTAAAAAGCTCTCCATTATTCAAATTACTTGTTGAATCATTGAAATTATTTGATATCTCTGATTCAATAAGTAATATACTTTCTTCAGTCTTCACATACCCGTAATATACTTGAGGATAAGATTATTGGAAGGGTGTACTCAACTGATTTCAGTGTTATTCAAGAACACAATCAGAAGTCAAACTCTTGTCTTTGTTGAAGTCCTCGGTGCTGTAAGAGGCAAGTTTGAAGTCCTCCGTGTTGTAAGAGGCAAGTTGTGAAGTCCTCGTGTTGATAGAGGCTTTAAAATTCCCGTTCGACTGCTCGGGTGTTGTATACATGTTTCCTCCAGGTGAAGTGAGGTTGTTGTTAGTGGAAATCCAGATAGAAGTCTGGGACTGGACGTAGGACGGTGCTCCGAACTAGTATAAAAAACCCTAGTGTGATTTTTCCTTTTTACTGCATTTACTATTTTATATCTGTGATTAGCTATTACTTCATACTTGAATATTGTTCGTCATATTACACGATCCTTGTGAGTGTATTATACTTGACAAGTACACACGCACGCACTTTCAAGCAACATGGTTGGCATCATTTTATCTTCGTGAGATAGTCCATTTGCATGGACTACCTTCCAGTTTTGTGAGTGATCGTGACCCAATATTCACCAGAGTTTTGGAGGAACTTGTAGGATGAATTAGGTACAAAGTTGTGTTTGAGCACCGCTTATCACCCTCAAACTGATGGTAAGACGGAGAGGATGAATGGAGTCCTTGAGGATCTATTAAGACTATGTATCCTAGACATTGGAGGGACTTAGGAAGAGCATCTTCCTTTAGTAGAGTTCACCTACAACAACAATTACTAGGCTAGTTGTAACGTCCTAGAAATTTAAACAACTGAATATCGGATTAATTAAAGATTTAACGATGAATAATAAATTTTATGTTAAAAATCGAATACATGATTTTGTATATGAATTGAATTCTATATTTAAATTATTATGGTCGGCCGAGAATCCGATATTTATTGAATTTGTTTGAATATTTAAATTGGATATGGAATTCGATTGGATAATGTAATTTGTTAAATTTAAAAATAAACGTTACCAATGATAAACAAGTTGGGAATTTTATTTGTGGAAATATATGTCTTGGATATGTGTGTATTTGAATGTATAAAAGAAATTGAACTTAATGTTTCAAATTTGAAAATTAAAGGAGTTGTTGTGTGAACAAACAGTGGACCGTTAAATAAGTTAAAAATAAAAAAAATATAATGTCGTATACCAATGTTGTTAAATTACAACCAGAATAATTTTATTAGAATCAGCAGAAAATGAAAAGGTGCGTATATTTTTTGTGTGTTCAAAATGTGTACTGGCGTTATGAAATCTGAGCGTTCTATGGTATTTATGGTAGAATTAAATATTAAATTAATAATTAGATGTTACCTTCACAAATCCACTTGCGCAAACCTATCTCTGGAAAATCGTGGCTACCCTATAAGCTATTAACGTGACATTGTTCTCATCCATAATTTTTCATCTATAAAATCACGTTGCCTGTTCCAATTACTTCACCAAAGAATCATTTCTTTTTTTTCTGAATCTTCAAAAAACAATCTTTTCTCCCTTTTCAATTGTCAATGGCCGAAGCCCTAAATCGGCCTCCTCCCCAAATTTATTTCACAACCAAATCGAAATTGTTCTCAAACCCTGGTCGCCCTGATTTCCCATTCACTACAAGCCTGGCTAGTTCTCCACCTTTCTTAGAGCAGACACCGACGAGCACTGCTATAACATCGCCATCGTCAAAAGCCCAAGTTGTCGCCATTCAACTTCACCACAGCAAGAGCGCAACTGCTTTCAAGCTTTTGATTCTTCGTGGTTCCAATGTGAGCATTCACTCGCGATTAATTTTAGTTTTCAAGTAATTTGAATTCAATAAGGATTAAATATAATAGTATAACCTAGATTTCAATTTGTTTGTGTGATTTTTGGCTTTTCCTCTCACTGTTGAAATTGATATATTACATAACCTGGTTTTGCCGTAGTTAGCTACACAAACACAATTGAATTTGATTAAATGGTGTATCGTGGGCTTGTTCATTTATTGTATGGATTCCCACTTGAAAAACCTTGTGCTGGCTTCATTGTTAATATTGTATAAATAAATAAAAAATATGTGTGTGTGTGTATATATATATTGGTATAGGGTCAGAAAAATGTGTATACATATATATTGTCTGACATATACCGTTTGTACCCATGAACACATGCGCCAACTATTTTATTCATTTCTGGATGTGTAATTTTGTCAAATATTAATTGAAAGTGAATAAATGGGAATGCCTAACTGAATTGAAATGTTTATTCATTTATGGATATGTGAATGCTTTACTAAAGTAAACTCCTACATTTATATGAACCTGAATTAGAACTAAGAAGGTATTCTGATTCACTTGATCTTGTTGTACGTACACTGTGGGTTAAACATGTAAAGGTTTCAACTCATTCATGCATTTCTTTTGCCTAAGCATGGACTGCCAAGTGGTATGTGCATAGGTATATACTGTAACACCCCTATGCCGAGGCCTTTTGAGGAACAAAATCCCACACCTATACGGTAGCTAAGTTGGGGACAATATCTTGCATGAACGGAGGTGCGGGATGTTATATTGGTATCAGAGCCAATACCCAGTCGGAATTGTGGCTCCTTTGTGGTCCACATCGCCTGGGTGAGGTGTTCGTGAGCCAACGGGGACGTTGGGCTCTGCAGGAGGGGAGATTGTAACACCCCTATGCCGAGGCCTTTTGAGGAACAAAACCCCACACCTATACGGTGGCTAAGTTGGTGACAATATCTTGCATGAACGGAGGTGTGGGCTGTTATATATACTCATCCCTGTGTATCGGTATACATACCCATATGTATAGCTCTATTGAAAAGCTGGACTTCTTATATATATATATATACACACACACACGCACACGCACACACACACATACATGCACACACATTTGATTTGGAATTTGCATACATATCTGTCTGAAACATGAGGGTATATTATATACTGAGCACTTGTTAGCAAATGTATCAAAAACATGGACAGTTCTTGTATAAACACCTGAACGTGGACATGTTTAACACGTGACCTGAACCTGAACATGGGGTATATGTTTAACACCCGAACCTGAACATGAGGTATATGTTTAACACCTGAACCTGAACATGAACTATCTGCACAATTGTTTAACACCCTGAACATATATGGTTGCTCTGTTAACACCTGAACATGAATTGATTTGGCAAAACCCTGAACCCTACTAACATATGGACACTAAGGTGAAGATATTTAACTTTTGAAACCCTCTGTTATACGAGTTAATAATATTCAGATCCACATATTTACTAAACCATATATATGAGTTCATACTGTATAAATCAAATGCTTTTCCTATTACCTGTTCTATGTATGTGGGTGCTACTACCTTAGTGTTGTTCACTATGCTACTATTACCTTGATTGAGTTGTAAACCCGAACATATTAGTGCATTTACACGAGTATATTTCACTACCCATGCATGTAAGTTAACTATGGCATCACGTTACATACTGGCATTTCACCTTGCAAACCTTAATCACATATCATGTGCATGACATATATGTGTTTGCTGCTATATAGTTGTATACTTATACTTTTGTCGAATCATGAAAGAAGCTGGAAACAATGGGCAACACGCTGACCCACCTATATGTGTTTATATACTATGCAATAATCGGAACCCTTCTATCTCGTTGTTATTTTTATTAGTGCCTTATATACATGTAGTCATTATACCTTTGCTATTTGAGATATATAACCTATACTTTGTTTGATTTCAAGAATATAATGTTGACATGGGTATGGCATATATTCGAGAGTGAGATCTCTAACTTCACAAACGAGAAAATTGGGAAAATATATTCTTTTATTCAACTCAGTGACCCACCCAATAGTACATGCTCATACCTAATTCCGACTTGTTATGATGATCAATGTTATATAAATTAACATATGCACTTGTTTTTCCCTGCTGGTTCAACTTAAATCCAATTTTGTATACATACAGGACTGGCAACATATGTATATATACATTATATGTATGTATATATGTGCATTGTCTCCCACATACACTTTTAAATGATCACCCTCCCATTCGCAGGCATACTGCTTTTACTCTGTTACAATATTATAACCAAATTCTGTTCCAATATTGTTCGGAATATCACGGCCTGTCATTATTTATGATATATATATATAACTTAGTTGATGGCATGGTCCAGTGTGTGTTTATGTGGTGGCTAGTATGTGTATACATATATATTATGTATGTATATACATAATTAGCATACGTGTACACACTGACCCCTACTTCCTAACATACCTTATTTCGAAGAACATGCGAAGAAAAATTGAAAAATATGGTTTGTTCTCTTTAAGTTACTGTAAAACATGGATAACGTGAATTACTGGGTTTGGACAGATTCAGAATTTAGTAATGCTGTAAACTATTTTATTTTAGTTTTTTTTGAAATTAATTTACTTGAACTATGATTAATCTTGACTCGAGTATTTTATGGTTTTTCATGGAATGCTTGGGTCAGACCCGAGCAGTACAGATTTCAAGATTTCAGCTTAGGATTCGAAGATTTGTGAAGCTGGTGATTGGAGGAGATGCGCACTCTGAAGATTTTCTTAAGACCAATAATATTTTTCTTATATCCAAATTGTGTTTTAAGTACCGCTGTATAGAAATTCTTGTGTTCAGAAATTCTGATTAATATATAAAAGATTATTTTGCTGTTCAGTACTCTTTTATTTATTTATTCTTTGTTTCTTTGTTGATTCTGTTTTTATACTCTGTAAGCTAAATAACGATTCGTGATTTGAACATTTTAAGTTGGTTTAAATACCAACTTGAAGCGATCAAAAAGGAGAGACGTTACAAGTGGTATCAGAGCCAGGTTTATTCAAAAATTAGCTTATTGAGTTTAGAAACGGATTTTGAAAAGAAAAAAGTTTTGAAATATACTTTTTGAAAGTATAAATAATTCTAAATGATTTTGAAAAGTAAACGATTTTGAAAGTATTTAGAACTAGTATTTAGAAAAACATTATGTATTTTGAAATTAGTATTTTGGAAATGATACAGTGGGAATAAACATTCGTTTTGAGATTTAAATTTTTCGGAATCCCCAGTCTTTGAATCCGGATTTGCCAGCGTTGTTCTTCAATTAATTCCCTTAGATTTGAATTTCGAATCCACTATCGAACAGTATCCAAGGAAAATAAGTATAATAGAATCGACGAATCAATTTTTTCAATCGTGTATTTAAGAAATCAAAGTCAACTGAAATTTATTAGAAATAAATTTTAGATAAGAATTTGAATGAAAAGGGAAATCCAAAATCGTTTCAAGAAAATGGAACGATAAATTTTATATCGATATTCGGAATATAATGAAATAAAAATCGGAAAGGGTATAATTGGAATTCGATTGAGTCAAATTGTATTATTGATCTATTTGAATTACTTCGAAGTCAGTAAGACAATTTATATTTGGGTTCAAACTAATAAAGTATAATTGAATACAAGAATTCGATAGTGAAGTATAAAATAGTTAATTCACAAGAAGTGAATTGTAAACAAGAACTATAAACGAAGTGATATATGAATAAAGATTTGAATCAATATCTGAATAATATCAAAATTAATTTGATGTGACGAGTTCAAATTTCGAAATGGGAATAGTATTTACTATTTAGAAGTAAATAACGTATGAAAACAAAAATGTTCAAATAGATTTGGGATAAAGAAATTGAAGTCGACCAGTACGGTGTGATTATTCTGAAGTTCAGAATATGAATCAAATGAGGTTTTTCTGAAGTTCGGAATATACTATCAAATAAGAGATTATTCGAAAGAAGGTTATGCGTGGAGTCGATTATGTCGAATTTGAGGAAAATACTATCTACTTTCTATTTTAATTAAAATTTAATATATTAATTAGCTGTATATGTATTCGGATTAATGAGTAAAGTATATTTTAAAGTTAAATATTGCGAAGGCATGAATTATTGCCATAGTCAATGATTGACGTAAAAGAAGTGGATTTGTAAATTGAATCCGAGAGTTCCGTCAGAGATGATTTGATAAGAAATTAAGAAAAGGGAGCTAAGAAAATTGGAAACTGACTGGAGATTAGTCAAGTGGAGTGTCTTTCTGAGTGTTGATCTGATGTTGGTTTCGGCCTTCGGGATTGATACTTAGGGAGTTGTTCACTTGCTAATTTACGGTCGAAAAATGTTTATAGGGGAGAGTAATAATGCGAAAATGGGAAATTTGTTATAAGGATAAGATGATTAATAAAATCTGAAAGAGGCAGATGACAAATGATCAGACAAGGAAGTTGTACAGTGTTAGGATAAAATAAGGCATTTAAATAGAATTAATTTATTTATCTCCTAATTAATTAAAAAAATACGGATTCACTTAGATTTAAATACTGATAATTAGTTCCAGTCGGAATTGTTGGACTGTAATTGACGATATGTCAAAGTTAAATAAATGATGGTTAATCGTGAATAATATTACATGAACTAAATTGTTTTGAAAGGGACATTGAAATGTTATTTTTAATTGACTTAGGTCGATAATATATTTTAAATCAAGAAATGATTTAAAAGTAGAATCTATGATAGTTGAACTAAATATTGGAATTCATGTGAATTTATATAGACATGTTCCGAAACTTATATGGAAAAATATATAAGAATTCAGTGAATTGGAAAACCAGTGACTTGGAAGGTAATCAGTTTGAAATGAAATTTTATGGAGTTTATACGAGATATTTGAAATATGACTTGAAAAGAAAATTTTATGGGGAGTTTAGAAGGAAATACTATATGTACATAGCATTATATGTTTTCAAAACAAAATAAAGAAAGCACCCTCCTCTTTTGAATTTCGAGCTTAGTTAAGATGTGTTGCTGGTGGTAGTAGGTTGTCCAGACATAAAACTCGAGTTGTCTGAAATAACACGACCGTGTAGCAAAATTCGCAGGGCTATAGATGGACTACGGCGGACAGATGTTTCTTGGGGGAACCAAGCGTAACCATTGTGTCTGCTGCGATCTACAATCGTGATAAGGGCGTAATCCGCATAGCTGTGAAAGCTTAAGGGTATGGACAATTCCTGAGGGAATCAGGCGTAACCATTGTGTACCTACGGTCCCAATGGCATATCTACAAGTGAAAGAGATGTAACCACTAGAGTTACTAAAGGTAGAATGGAGCCATGCGATGTTTGAGATATTTTAGTGATGTTGATCCACCTGTTTGATGCAGCACTGTGTCTTCGTGACTAGATTTGTCTTCGTGACTTGATTGGTCTTCGTGATCTGATTTGTCTTTATGACTTGATTTGTCCTCATGACTTGAAATACCTTCATAATTCCCTAATTTGTTTTGTGACTCTGGGATGGAGCAGTTAACGCTTAATGACCTCAGTTTTTCTTTTGATTCTTAAATATCTTCCATTGATTCGTCCATGACGAAACTCGCAGGGAAGTGATTTCCTATGGATACGGATGTTTTATGGGGGATCCGGATGAAACCGTTGTGTATCTGTGATTCATGAACAATCAAGATAACAATATCACGTTGGTACTTTCCGTATCTGTTTTTAATGAATTTTTTTAATATTTTTCAATGGGAATTGAAGCAAGAATATTTAGAACTTGGAGATTTTAGTCATGCGCCTGGCCAGCGTATGCCTAACAACTGTGAGAACGACAATAGACTTGTCAAGCTTTGAGTTATCAAATATTTTCAAATAAATAATCTAAAATTAAGGTATACTTGATTAAATTAGTTAAGAAAGAGATTTTCGGAATAATAATACAAATATTTTCTGTTTAAAAGTTATAAACAATTTCGGATTTTGGAAATTTTCTAGTTACAAATTGAAGAGAAAATGTTATTTACACACTTCAATGAGTGTTGGGGAAAAATGAAATGGATTGAATATAAGGGGATCTAGTTGAACTTGGAATAAGTGGATTAAAGGAATAAGTGGAATGATGGATAAGTAAACATTGACAAATGAGTTTATGAAGGAATTCAGAATAAGTTGAGATGCATAATTCAACTTATGCAAAAATTGAAATTTAAACGAGATTGGTTTTGAAAAGAAATTATATGGTTTGAATCTCATAGAAGATTTTAGATAGAATGAAAATTTAGATATATCTTAAAACGAGAGATAGGAATTGAATGTAATTTTAGAAGGCATGAAAATAAATAAATAAACTCAAGTTGGAAAATAAGAAAATCGTATTTGAACAAAATTATTCTCTAATTATAAGAAAGAAAATTTTATTTTTCCGAGTTAGTTGAGTATGAGGAATAAACAAAGAAGATTGATGATTTAAATATCGAAATAGTTATGGAAGAATCATATGAATGTGAAAATGTGAAGTACACAGTGGTTTAAATCTAACGGTCTCTCCTTTTCGAGGACGAAAAATTTTAAAGGGGGGGAGATTGCAACATCCCAGCTGAATATCGAATTAATTAAAGATTTAACGATGAATAATAAATTCAATGTAAAAAATAGAATACATAGTTTTGTATATGAATTTAATTCTATATTTAAATTATTATGGTCGGCTGAGAATCCGATATTTATTGAATTGGTTTGAGTATTGAAATTGGATTTAGAATTCTAGTGGATGTAAATGGTCAAATTTAAAAATAAATGTTAACAGCAATAAAAAAAATTCGGAATTTACTTATGGAAATATATGGCTTGGATATGTGTGTATTTGAATGTATAAAAGAAATCGAGCTTAATATTTCAAATTTGAAAACGAAAGGAATTGTTGTGTGAACAAACAGTGGAGCGTTAAATACGTTAAAAATTAAAAAATATAATGTCGTATACAAACGTAGTTGAATTACAACCAGAATAATTTTATTAGAATCAGAAGAAAACGAAAAAGTGCATATATTTTATTTTTGTTGTGTTCAAAGTTGTATTAGCGGTATGAAATCTGAGCGCTATGTGGTATTTACGGTAGAATTAAATATTAAATTAATAATATGATGTACACTTGCGCAGACCTATCTCTGGAAAATCGCGGCTACCCTATAAGCTATTAACGTGACATTGTTCTCATCTCATAATTTTTCATCTACAAAATCACGTTGCTTGTTCCAATTACTTCACCAAAGAATCATTTCTTTTCTCTAAATCTTCAAAAAACAATATTTTCTCCCTTGTCAATTGTCAATGGCCGAAGCCCTAAATCGGCCTCCTCCCTAAATTTATTTCACAACCAAATCGAAACTGTTCTCAAACCCTGGTCGCCCTGATTTCCCGGTCACTACAAGCCTGGCCAGTTCTCCGCCTTTCTCAGAGCAGACACCGGCGAGCACTGCTATAGCGTCGCCATCGTTAAAAGCCCAAGTTGCTGCCTTTCAACTTCACCACCGCAAGAGCGCAACTGCTTTCAAGCTTTTGATTCTTCGTGGTTCCAATGTGAGCATTCACTCATGATTAATTTTAGTTTTCAAGTAATTTGATTTCAATGAGGATTAAATATAATAGTATAACCTGGATTTCAATTTGTTTGTGTGATTTTTGGTTTTTCCTCTCACTTCTGAAATTGATATATTGCCTAACCCGGTTTTGCCGTAGTTAGCTACAAAAATACATTCGAATTTGATTAAATGGTGTATCGTAGGCTTGTTCATTTGTCTGTTGAATTCCCACTCGAAAAACCTTGTGCTGGCTTCATTGTTAATATTTTGTGTGTGTGTGTGTATATATATATTGGTATAGGGTTAGAAAAATGGGTTTTTGTAACATTATTTCAACATGTCAAAAGCTGGAGTCTGATTGATATGTATTGTCTAACATATACTATTTGTACCCTTGAACACATGCGCCACCTATTTTATTCATTTTTGGATGCGTGATTTTGTCAAATATAAATTGAAAATGAATAAATGGGAATGCCTACCTGAATATAAATGTTTATTCATTTTTGGATATGTGAATATTTTACTGAAGTAAACTCCTTCACTTACATGAACCTGAATTGAAACTAAAAAGGTATTCTGATTCACTAGATCTTGTTGTTTGTACACTGTGGGTTAAACATGTAAAGGTTTCAACTCATTCATGCATTTCTTTTGCCTAAGCGTGGAATTCCTAGTGGTATGTGCATAGGTATATACTTATCCCTGTGTATCGGTATACATACCCATATGTATAGCTCTATTGAAAAGCTGGACTTCTTATATATATATATATATATATATATATATATAAAATACCGGTAGTTAATGAAAGAAATTAGAGGGTGAGAAAGATAAGATAGAAACTTAGAATAGAAGAAGAAGAAGAAGATAAAACATCAGAGTAACACGAATCTCACAGCGGAACGAACAACATATAGTAGGTAATATATCCTTGAAATAAATCAGTATATGTATACAGTAACATTATCAGATAACAACACCTACAACACAACGGAAATAACTATAGTTATATAATCTTGAAGCCTCCTACTCCAAGCTCTCCAAGTATACCTGTAAAATCCTGACTACTTGTATGATAGTCCGTAACTTCCCCGTGAAGGAAAGAGCGGATTACCTTGCGAACAACACACAAAAGAACGCAGACGGAAGAACATTTCCTTGCTATTACAACAATTCCATCAGATACAAGAATATACAGAGTATAATTGAATAAATTACATTCGATAATTATCAGAGATTACAATAAATTACATAGCAGTGGAAAACAATATAAACACAACTGAAAGTAATACACGGATACAGAGCTTTCCGGGCATCGTTCCAGCTGTAAATCAGGATCCTGTGAATATAAATCTGCAAAACCAAAACTACTAGCTGTCCGTGCGGAAAATAGGGGCACCCAGAGTTTAGGTTAAAACAATAAACTCCAGTTCAGTCATGTGACTGGTGTGAGAACTAAAACAGTTATTTAAAGCTTTATTTTAAAAGAGAGTAATTCAAGGGACCACGCCGTATAACACGGAACGGGTTTCCTCCCAAGAATACCAGTGCATAGAATAAACAACGCAATGCTTTTCGAAAAATGAAGCTATTATAAGACCCAGGTCCCATCACACAATGCAACGCAAGCCGGAGGATAGGGTTTTACCTTATAACAGCCAAACATGCTTGGTACATTTAAAACAAATCATTTGATACTATAATTGGTGTATAGTGTCAAAAAAATTTCAATCATAAATATAAATCATAGACGGCATAAGTGGCCCATACCACTATGTCGCCATACTAGGCTCTATAAATAAAGACGGAATACACGTATTGGAAATTGGATTTCCGTCATGAGTTAAGGCAAGGGGCAAGCTCCTCTCCGCTTTCGAGACACTCTAGCAAATGCCTCAGGAATACACAGTAACCCTGGATGCTTCAGGGCCGGTCCTCACTTACGTTAGAGGATTGGCAATTCCTGAACACACGTTTCCCGGTCCTTACAGACCTAAAATCGAGGCGCCTCATCCAACAACCACATAGGTGAAAAGTATATAAATGTCAGGGCTGGTAAGTCACTGACACCACCAAAGCTAGAAAGAAACGTCGTGCTCTCCCTGCTGTTCGTATCCCCTTTTAACTCATACCGAGGTGTGAGGCTCGCGAATTCATGTTATACACAAAGCTGCCACGTAGGCTGTGCTTTGATCATCAACCACAAGACTTTGCTTTTCAACAGAAGCCTTGATCCATGCAACTCAGTGTGCCACACAGGAAATTCATGCCATGCGATTGATATCTATCGATATATAACCTCTAAGCTCGTACTTCTCAGAGAAGGGCGTTAAGCAAGAGAATAAATTCTCCGCCGCCAAACAGATGTATATTTAATAGAAATCAATCAACATAGAATAAAATCCAATGTCAGACACACAATCCATTTACAAGTTCGTTCTGGGTCTGAACGAAACCGGAGGCACTTTCCTCGCATATCCATCGATCTCCAGGTACGTCTGGACGACCACCAACTGTTTCCATCCTCTTGGGTGTACAGCCCAATCAGGATCGTCAGTAATCACCCAAACGATGTGAAGATTTCCGGTCTTCAACCACCGTCTTCATCTTCGACTTATCGTCGAATCGGTTATTCAGAATGGGTATAAACCCGGCCTTTCTGAACAGCCCGCGTATATTAAAACGAACATTACACAAACACAACATACGCCACCTTCCAATTCATTAGCCACTAACCGCAAATAAGCAAGAGAACAATTTCCCAAATATTGACCCCGAAGGCCGAAACCAACATCAGATCAATACCCAGGAAACCATTCTTCTTAACTAAACTATAGCTAGTTTCTAAATTTCATATTCTTAGGGAAAGGTTCCCATTAATTTTATCCAAGATAAATTCTTTAAAATTTATCCTTTTATCTTCCTTTGGATGTCATTTCAAACCAAATTATGGTTTTTCCCAAACTAGTCGAGATTAGCGAACCACAACGAAGTAATTATTTATTTTATTTCCCAATCCCAACCTATTCATCCCATGAAGCAAAACTGGTAATACTCCATATCTAACACCATGGTGTTATCGGTAAAATTAGTTACCATTTCACGTTCAAATCTGATTAAAGATTTAACTATCGCTTTGGAGAAAAACTGGTGATACTCCATTCTCACTCAATTTCTAAATTTGATAATTTAGATTATCAATTCACATTCCAATCTAATTGCATATTCATTAGAACTCCTTTTACTGGGTTTAAGAACTAATGTCATTTAAAACACAGTTCACGACAAACCCAAATCACATTCTAATTATTATCGGGTTAAAGAACTAGTGTTATTTAAAAACACCGTTCACGATAAACCCGCAAATCAATTCTATTTAAAACCCGTTTCAACTCCAATTTATTTATTTAAAAATAAATGGGTTTTATTCTCAGTTCAAAATTAGCTCATTTCGATAAAAATCTATTTTTATCTTTTCAAATATAGGGTTTTTCATCCCAATTTTTCCTAAATCATTTCTTATGATTTTACACAAATTATTACTATTTTTAATAATTTTATCAAGGCCCGTACAGTCGATTTCCATCCACGGCCATCGAACTGCACTTACAGCGACCTTTTTCCAATTTGATTTGGATGTATCTCCAAATTCAACTGTTAGATTTCAAATCTCTAATATTCGTTAGAAAGCTCTTTTCGATACGAACCCAACGGTTCCTGTTTTAGGAGAATCCGACGGTCGGATCTCCCGTAATGTCCGTTTGAAATAAATGGTCGAAATTCACGAACTTCCGCGGCGCGGCGCGTTCTATTCAGGCCATTATATTATATATATAATATATATTTCGTCGATTTCTATTTAAAACGAATTTTATAAATAGTTTGAATTCGTTTCATAAACATTTCAACCTTTATTTCAAATTCAAATCAAAATTGAATTTCCTATTATAAATCCTTTTTACTTTCATTTCTATTTGATTTCAATTCAAATCGATTTTTAATTTGATTCGAATTCATTTCGTTTTCTATTCAATTTAAATTCAATTCGTTTTCTATTCAATTTGAATTCAAATTGGTTTTCTATTCAATTCAAATCAAATTGGTTTTCTATTCAATTCAAATCAAATTGGTTTTCTATTCAATTCAAATCAAATCCGTTATATATTCAATTCATTTCGAAATCGTTTTATATTCAATTCATTTCGAAATTGTTTTATATTCAATTCATTTCGAAATCGTTTTATATTCAATTCATTTCGAAATCGTTTTATATTCAATTCATTTCGAAATCGTTTTATATTCAATTCATTTCGAAATCGTTTTATATTCAACTCATTTCAAATTCGAATATACTCGATATAAATATCGCTCGCGTCGAAATAGCATATCTCTAATCAACACGGCTTTATATATTTTAATAATTCCTTTATTCTATTCAACAAATGAATATTTATTTGTGTCAACACACGACTAATCTTAACGAATGAGAACTGTCCACGTGTGACTATTTTTGTTAAAATATTTCGTTCAACACATGACTAATCTCAACGGATGAGTACAGTCAACACATGAACCTTTGTTTTATAGTGATAAAGATATAAATTTTATAGTTAAAATACTTCGTTCAACACATGGCTAATCTCAACGGATGAGTACAGTCAACACATGAACCTTTACCTTATAATATTCTTTATCATCTAAATTGGAATGAGGCCCAATCAATCACCATATAAAATTAATTATATGGATTTTCATACAACACATGTATATAATAGCATTGAAAAATAATCAACCATCAACCAAAGTGCACTACACTGTATAAGCATCAAATATAGATATCTAACGCTTATAACAACCTGTCAATCAATCGATCGACATATTTAATCAATCAGGATGAGTGAACTTCATATTTCATTCCAACACCCGTGTGGGGTTTCAAACAATAAAACACAGATTTTAGTTGTGCGGTTGGGCGATGTGTAAAATTTATCGACCCAATCAATGTCCCTCAAATAGGTGTACATAAACAAACCGTCCGGTTTGTAAATGAATATTTTATTTTATTCACTTCCACGTTAAAAATTATATTTTTAACGATAAAATATTTTATTTCAACACACGAATTTCTATTCAGTTCATTTACACAATAAAAATGATATTTTTATTTTTCTAACATATTTAAGGAAATTTCGGCAGCATAACGGCACGATACTAGAAACGGGATGAGGCCTAGCCTTATTCCCGGTCTAGTGAAGGCCCACGCCATTCACACATCAATCAAATCCATTCTATTTCACCAAACAATTCAATTCAAACCAAATAATCTAACCAACTACACAACCAAACAAACAAGTCCATGGTCTGTGGACGATTGTGTCGGGTGCTACTAAACACCGTCTGCATCCTAGTATATATATATAACTAGAAAAAAAGAAATTGAAGAGTGAGAAATTCTCACCAATAGCTATCCAATACCACGACTCTTCATTTAGAGAAATCTTCATCGTTCTCGCCTTTTTATCACCTTCGTTGCCCGTATTATCTACATATGTAAAAATCGAATTTTTACTTTGTTATTCAATATATAAAAATCGAATTTTTACTTCGCTATTCAATATATAAAAATCATATTTTTACTATGCTATTCAATATATAAAAATCGAATTTTTACTATGCTATTCAATATATAAAAATCATATTTTTACTATGCTATTCAATATATAAAAATCGAATTTTTACTATTCTATTCAATATATAAAAATCGAATTTTTACTATGCTATTCAATATATAAAAATCATATTTTTACTATGCTATTCAGTATATAAAAATCATATTTTTACTGTGCTATTCAATATATAAAAATCGAATTTTTACTATGCTATTCAATATATAAAAATCGAATTTTTACTTCGCTATTCAATATATAAAAATCGAATTTTTACTCTCTACTATAATAAAAATTACATTTTTATTTCACGCCTTATATAAAAATCAAATTTCTATTCTATACAATATATAAAGATTTCATTTTTATTTTTCTAACTTCTTTACTTTATTCTAAAATTTAATCCCTCTCTATATCAAAAATTAAATCTTTTATACCTCAAAAGTTTGATCCTTTTCTTTGCTAGTATCACATATTTTATACGATTAAAAATATTATCTTTTCTATTATAAAAATCTAATCTTTTCCATTTAAAAAAACAGAAATTTAAAAATGCTATTCTATATTTTTAATTCTATACATATATAAAAATTCTTTTTTTAAATAAAATAAAAACCCTAAATAAAAATCAGATTTTTATATATATAAAATAATAGAAGGACTCACCGCATTGATGTATCGGAAGGAGGAATGTTGAAGGGGTCTCGGCAGGTGGAGCTCGAGTGGAGGAAGGGGGTGCTGCGCGTCGGTCGAGGCAAAAAGGGGGGTGGCTCTCATTCTTCGTGATGAGGAAGGGGTTTAGGGGGGGCTGCGGCTTGCTGACGAGGGAGGAGTTGGAAGCTTCACGGTCTCACGCGATAGGGGGAGGAGAGCAGAAGAAGGCGGAGGATCGGAGGGGGCTGCGATGGGGGGGGGGGCGATTTGAGGTGGCGCTGCCTCCTGAGGAGCGGCGGCGCGGATTGACAGGGCTCTGCCCTTTTTCTTTTTATTTTATTTTGTTTTTCTGATTTGAAACGTGAAGGGGGGCCAACGAGGTAATAGGGAGAGAGAGGGGTGAGGGTTTTAACTTTAATTAATTTATTTTATAAAAAGTTGACTTTTTCATACGACCTCCAAAACGAGGCCCACCGCCTGACGTCCGTAGCGTATTACCCCCATTCCGAACACAATGGGATATGTATCGTAAGCTGATTCGATCGTTTCGATCAGTTTTCGTCAAAATCAAAATATAATTCTATATATTGAATTTGAACGCGCATTTCAATTTACCGGGGTCGCATACTAACTCTATAAATCCCAGTAAAATATTTTCTAGCTTCGTATTGACAATACGGTCCTAACAAAACTAGTTTCGTCGAATTCCGAGACCGTTAGAAAAATGGCCATTTTCCAATCGATTAAAATCAACTAAAACTGGTCAAACACGTTTTCCTTTGCCACACTCACATATTGATTCAAAAAATTATGAAATTTGAAACCTAGCAATAATTTGACACTGCGGATCCAACAAAAGTGGTTTCATCAAAATCCGAGGTCGTTTGCAAAATGTCTATTTTTAAGGGTTTGAATTCCATAGCGACTATTCAGAATTTTCAACTGGACATATCTTTTGATTCCCGCTATGAAATTTTGATTTTTCGGACTCGTTGGAAAGATATTATCAAATAGATCCTATTGTTTTTGGTTTCACTAAAATACGGATTATTTTGCACCCGGTACATTCAATTGAAGTTTGAAATCGAATTATCGAACTACCGCGCCATTTTCAATTCCTTTTATAATTATAAAATAAATATTTATATTCTAACAACGACGTATATAAATATATACGTTCTAAATATATTCAAAATAAATTTCTCGTCGATATTATTTAAAATAATCTATTTTAAATATTCAAAATTCACTAAAATTGCCAAAATAAAATTTTTAAACTGGTTTAGAATTTCCGGGTTATTACAACTTGACTGCCCGTATAAAATTGGGCACCCAAGAGTTTAGGGAAAACAAAACAAAATAAACTTCGGGTCAGTCATGGGACTGCTACGAGTAAAACAGTTTAAAACAGTTTGAGCCATTAAACGATATCCCAAAAGGCCACGCCATATAATGGAACAGGTTTTTCCCTTATGAGAATCCAATATAATCTTTATGTCAAAACTCATTGATATTATAATGGTGTCTATCAACCACAATACAATAATCATCCAGCAGAAACGCTTTCATCTAACGTTCTACATATATAGTATATAATCAAAACCGCAAGCATGTATTGGGTAATGGATTTCCAACTATGACAAGGTATGGAACCACCTTTTGCTAGTGTACCTCTAGAAAGGAATACACTGAGTTCAACAAGAACATCTTGCAACCCGGCCACACATGACCGAACACTCATTTTGCTTGAGTGTATCGAATGTATATCACCAACGGTTAGGATCAACAATCGTTTCCCGAATGGAACAACATCGATAATAGATTTTTAGAAGTAAATGAAACTCTAGATCAGGTGATTATACACCCTAATAGGTGCGACCTACATAGCCATGTTGCCTGCCCGATTTTTGTCATTTCCCGATTGTGAGGCTAGAGGCCACAGTTATCTCTGACAGATCACACATTTATTCACTTTGAATGTCACATCGTCATACCCGCCAAATCACAAATTGATTTGTCCAAAAATAACACGGGTATACAGCTAAGAGAAACGAATTCCTCCACCACAAAAACGTGAATACGTTTAAGAGATCAACTTACGCGATCTATTAAATATACACTGTTAGACATTCTTCCATATAGGTCGTCCTGGGACTGGACAACCCGAAGGGACTCTTCAGTACAACCATCTTAGGCAATCTCTACCTAAGATTTATACAAAAGCCCTTGTACTTTGCTCCATCTTCAATTATCTTTGGCATATATGATTCGCAACGCTTATGCCAATACGGAGTGGTCCTTCGGATAATAATCCAACCGGTCTCTCTATATTTACAACGTTAAAATGGTCAAAAACATCAATAGTCGGTGAGTTAACTATCAAATAAAAACACATGTGCAAACAACGATATTATTTCCAGATGGAAATTATATCGATCGATCATCATTCAACATTTATCTCTTTAGTTCACTAATTTCCTTATCTCCTGTTTCCATATATTCTAAATTCTTATTTTCTATTATCAAAAAACATTTCCAATTCTTATTTGGGAAACATTTCCAAAACTCCTTCGCTGGATTTAAACTGATGTTTGATTCAAACATCGCCATGCCAACTCAAACCATTTCACACATTACTAAATTCACTTATCCATCCTTCACTATCAAACCTTACCATTCCTTAGTTAAGAAGGAAGTCAATCAAGTTTGGGTATAATTACCTCTCAAACCTTAACTGAACAACGTTTTAACTTCGAAATAGTCAAAGTTTAGCTTTTAAATCTTTAACAAACTTCCTTACATAACTATCTTTCAAATAAATCTCTATTCGATAACTCCTCCCTTCGAATAGCTATAATCGATAATCTCTCTTATGAATAACTAGATTCGAAAACCTTTCTTCGAAAAAACTATACTTGATTAACTCTATTCAATTAACTCTTATCAATTAACTCTATTGGATTAACTCTTTTCGAATAAACTATATTCGATAACTCCTTTTATCTCGATTCGAATAACTAATATTCGATAACTCCTTTTAACTCGATTCGAATAACTAATATTCGATAACTCCTTTTAACTTGATTCGAATAACTAATATTCGATAGCTCATAATTCGACTAACTCTAATTGATTTATTCTAATTCGATTAACTCTATTTAATTACTCTATTGGTTAACTCTAACTCTAGCTGGTTAACTTTAACTCTAACTGGTTAGCTGTAACTCTAACTGGTTGACTCTAACTGATCAACTCTAACCGATTAACACTAACTAGTCAACCCTAATTGATTAACTCTAACTGGTTAACTCTAATTGATTAACTCTAACTGGTTAATTCTAACTCCTTTACTCTATCGACTAACTCTAATCGAATAACTAATACTCGATTAACTCATTTCGATTAACTCTTTTCGATTTAGTCTTTTGAATTAACTCTTTTGATTTATTCCTTTGATTTATCTCCTTTGATTAATTCCTTTGAATTAACTCCTTTGATTAATTCCTTTGAATTAAATCCTTCGATTTATCCCTTTTCTATTTGTTTACTTAACAAATAACTATGCCCTTTTCAATTCTATTTATTTAACAAATAAATATTTCTTTTATCTTATTTTTATTTGTTTTACAAATATTTTCCTTTATATTTGATTTCACAAATATTTTCCTTTATATTTGAATTCACAAATGTTCTCCGTTATATTTGATTTCACAAATATTTTCCTTTATATTTGTTATCACAAATATTTTCCTTTATATTTGATTTCACAAATATTTTCCTTTATATTTGTTTTCACAAATATTTTCCTTTATATTTGATTTCATAGATATTTTCCTTTATATTTGTTTTCACAAATATTTTCCTTTATATTTGTTTTCACAAATATTTCTTTTTATCAAAATCCCTTGATTTTATAAATATTCTTTTATATAAAATCCTTTGATTAATTAAAGGTTTCAATCTCAATATCACATTTGAAAATTTCTCTTTTTTGTTTATTCCAGTATTTGTTGTGGTATTTAACATACCATATATCGCTGATCAATCATCCCAACACACACAATCAACAATAGATTGTATATCACATCACATATCACAATATATGGAAAACAGTAAAAATAAATGTTGAGGAATCCAGTTGGATTCCTCCAACCTATTTCCCTGCATCCACAAATGTTAAACAACATAATTAACATCGATTTCATTTCAATATGAAATATTCTGCTAAAAAAATCAATATTTGATTAACGATTTATATATATATCGTTATCTATAATTTCAACCAATACACAAGCATTTCAACCAAACAGTTAACACACAACAATCAACAGATGATTAAAAGTTCTAAAAATACGTTATATTAAAATATAACTGTTCAAAGTTGTGAGTTTTACTCAAATTTCGCGTTAATCCTTAAATAACGATTTGCGTCTGTTGATTCAGACGGACAATTTATTTCACTATAAATTGTAATGAGCTCCGATGGACTTCCAGTCAGTTCCATCGTGTAGTGTCCCTCCATACAATCCCAACGGATCTTGTTTTGTGCAATTCTAACAACGTATGAATATGGTATCACATTTACAAATTTATACGCTTTTAGTTTATAACTAAACTTAAATAAATCAATTAAGTTGGGCCTTACATTCACATGATCCCATAACCCGCTCAACCAATGCATGGGAATACTTCTTCGACGACTACTTCAGTACGCTCAGGCACAAAACAAATGGCCACTGCCAAGAATTCATGCTCCACGTTCTACCTCATGTCTCCACTATTTTATAAACCGCAAACGCCATAATACTCCTCATCAAACGCTCTCCAACCTCAAACCAAAAAGACAAAATTCGAATCATTATTTTCAAACGTGATTCCCAGACCTAGCTCGTGTATCGTACAGGAATTGCGACACCCAATTCAACCGATCAGACCCAAAATCATCCCGCTGTTTCTAATTCTCTTGCTAAACTCAGAAATGACCTTGAATTCGAGTATCAATGCTTCAAATCCACGGTTTCGCAAACCCTAGGTTCGCTGTTATGAAACCAGCAAAAATTTACTTGTGTTGAGTACCAAAAAATTGGTATGAGGTGGAAGCTATGGATCTCAGGAACTTAGATATATTAACTTTGGGATTTTATGATTTTTGTTTGAATTGTAAGGAATTATTGAAGATGATGTTTCACTGTACAATTTCATTTGGGGTTGCGGCGCCTAGTTTTGACTGTGGAAAAATTAGGATAGGGTTAGAAAAGGTTGAGGGTATTATATAGATAGGTTTTTATATTTTTTTAATCGATTATTATATTCATTTTTAATGAATCGTTATCTTCATTCAGTGTCTAAAAATTCCTATGATCACATATGTTACCCAAAAATCATGGAAATGGACATGCAGCTAAAGTTCGACATTACGGTCCCAACGAAACTGGTTTTGTCGAATTCCGACTCCGTTTGCTCGCACAGCGTATTTTTAAAGGTCAACTTATGGACTGTTTTTCACATTAAAATCCTGTACGGTCACATACTGACTTCAAAAATCACAAAAATTGAAATCTAGCAATAATTTAATATTGTGGATCCAACAAAATTAGTTTCGTCGAATCTGGATATTTTTAAAGCTCTAAATAACCCTTTTAAATATATAAATATATTTAAAAACAATTAAATTTAAAATTTAAAAATAAATATTATCGTATATATTCACAATAGAATATCATACAACTCTCATTGGATTTATAACTCGATACTTCAAAATTCCCAATTATGTTGATATTTGATTTATATATAAAAGAACTTTTAAATATAAATAAATCGATATAAATTTTAAAGGTATTCCACAGCGACCTTTCTAAAATTTGATTTGGACATAAATAAAAATCTACACGACGAAATCCCTATTTTTCTCTTTAATTAGAAAAATATACTTCACCAGCTCCTAACGTTTCTTGTTTCACAGAAATCCGATTTAAAACGTCTTCTGTATATTCATTTAAAGTTCAATTCGCCAAATTACGAACTGCTGCGCCATTTCGAGCTTGATTATAATTATAATATAATTAATACGTTCAACTGTCGTTTATAAATTTGTCCAGTTCACTTTATATTGTGAATTCCACTAATTCTGATTATTTCATACTTAAATACGTTATCTAATTATTATTTTAATTAAATATTCAAAGTTATTTACTTTAAACTATTTTAAATTACCAAACCATATTTTAAATAATTAAATAAATTAATTATTCGACCGTAAAAATTGGGGATGTTACATTCTTTCCCACTTAAAATAATTTCGTCCTCGAAATTGCTAAGGTAGAAAATAAACCCAACTAACTGGTCAAAATTTATTTGTTCACTTCTTAACTCAATTTTCAATTGAACCAATTTAAATTCACTTAAATATTAATTAATTCTTATCTATGAAAATTTTCAAAAATTCTAAAAAATTTCTAATACCTTATCTTTTCGAAAAATTTCGCCAGCACCTCCTTTGTACTGGTCAATAGCTCAAACTCTAACTCGCCTCTCCAGGCCTTCTTCAACCAAAAGAAAATCAAACAGCCAAGCGGCTTACCAATTCGGCTCATCGAAATCTCATACCATATGAAATATAAACTTGTACCTTTTTGTCGGGTATTTCAATATATCCTTTACATCTGCTGCTAATCCAGCATATACCAATGTCAACCCAATAAAACTCAAATCACGTTTTCTCCTACACAACCCTTCGCTTATACTCAAGCCAAATTCCATTTCAAATTAAAGTTTCATTCTCGATTCTAAACTCTTAACTTGATTATCAAATTACACTTCAAATTTGAATCTTACAATCCAATTTGTCTTGATATCATTCTAATTCAATCTCAGTTACCACTTAACTACTTTACTTCAATTCAAATTGGCTTTCCCAAATTTCAATTTAGTTTGGTTTTAAATCAAACAATATTTCCCTGGGAATTTTTAAATCACTTAGCTTTTCAAAAACCAAACTTTCCTTTTTAGGATTTCAAACTATTTTTTTCTCAAAACAATTAAAACAAAATTTTTGGTAGTAATCCATCACTTACATACTCGAAAATGAACATTAATGATGTCGCGATTCATCATCAGGGTTATTTCCCAGCTATCGAAGTGAGTTCAATACTATATCACTTTTCAAAACCATTTCTAAACACTTCTATTTTGAAATATATTTCAAAATACCATTCCCAATGCTTGTAAAACAATTTAAAATTTCCCAGGATTTTAAAATTTTCATATATTCAATTCAAATCCAGTTACAAACACTTTTCTAACTTCTAGGGTTTAATTCCAATTCTGATTTAAATTCAGATTTAATTCAATTCATTCCACTTATACGAATCTTAATTGGTTATTTACATAACCATGTCACTTTTATAATCTTACTCGATTATAATAACAACCATCATATCCAATATACTAATATTTCAAATATTAGTAATTCCTTTATACCAAAATATAATCTAGGAAAAATTATTCCGTTTACCCTCTTTTCAGAACATACAGTGTCGGTTCATCGTATTCGAGCGTTTAGAAACCCCTATCGACTCAGTTTGCATTACTGTATCGACCAGAATTCATAAACTGCTCGACCAATAAATCTCCATAATATAATACAAATTTTTATATCGAATAACAAATACGTTCACTCGTATATATACACTCAACTCAATCTAGGGTATTACTAACCCCATCTATACTGAGTCACGCCACCGAGCCAAGGTAATTATTTAACCTTAAGCTCTGATACCAACTGTAACGTCCCGGAAAAAGTCATTCTTGGTTATCCGATATACAATACATATCGAACATCCAAGGATCGAAAATACTGGTAGCTAAAGAAAGAAACTAGAGGGTAAGAAAGATAAGATAGAAACTTAGAATAGAAGAAGAAGAAGAAGAAGAAACAACATCAGAATAACACGAATCTCACAGCGGAACGAACAACATATAATAGATAATACATCCTCGAAATAAATCAGTATATGTATACAGTAACATCATCAGAGTACAACACTTACAACACAGCGGAAATAACTATAGCTATATAATCCTGAAGCCTCCTGCTTCAAGTTCTCCAACTATACCTATAAAATCCTGACTACTTGACTGTCCATATAAAATTGGGCACCTAAGAGTTTAGGGAAAACAAAACAAAATAAACTTCGGGTCAGTCTTGGGACTGGTATGAGTAAAACAGTTTAAAACAATTTGAGCCATTAAACGATATCTCATTAGACCACGCCATATAATGGAACGGGTTTTTCCCTTATGAGAATCCAAAATAATCTTTATATCAAAACTCATTGATATTATAATAGTGTCTATCAACCACAATATAATAATCATCTAGCAGAAACGCTTTTATCTCACGTTCTACATATATAGTATATAATCAAACCGCAAGCACGTATGGGTAATGGATTTCCAACTATGACAAGGTATGGAACCACCTTTCGCAGGTGTACCTCTAGAAAGGAATACACTGGGTTCAACAAGAACATCTTACAACCCGACCACACATGACCGACCACTCATTTCGCTGGAGTGTATCGAATGTATATCACCAACGGTTGGGATTAGCAACCGTTTCCTGAATGGGACAGCATCGACAATAGATTTTTAGAAGTAAATGAAACTCTAGATCAGGTGATTATACACCCTAATAGGTGCGACCTACATAGCCATGCTGCCTGCCCGATTTTTTTCATTTCCCAGTTATGAGTTTAGAGGCCACACTTATCTCTGACAGATCACACATTTATTCACTTTGAATGTCCCATCGTCATACTCGCCAAATCACAAATTGATTTATCCAAAAATAACATGGGTATACAGCTAAGAGAAACGAATTCCTCCGCCACCAAACGTGAATACGTTTTTAGAGATCAACTTACGCGATCTATTAAATATACTCTACCAGACATTCTTCCATACAGGTCGTCCTGGGACTGGACAACCCAAAGGCACTATTCAGTACAAGCATCTTAGGCAATCTCTACCTAAGATTTATACATCCTTGCACTTTACTCTGTCTTCAATTATCTTTGGCATATATGATTCGCAACGCTTATGCCAATATGGAGTGCTTCTTCGGATAATAATCCACCAGTCTCTCCATATTAACAACGTTAAAATAGTCAAAAACTTCGATAGTCGGTGAGTTAACTTTCAAAGAAAAACACATGTGCAAACAACAATATTATTTCCAGATGTAAATTATATCGATCAATCATCATTCAACAATTATCTCTTTAGTTCACTAATTTCCTTATCTCCTGTTTCCATATATTCTAAATTCTTATTTTCTATTATCAGAAAACATTTCTGATTCTTATTTGGGAAACATTTCCAAAACTCCTTCGCTAGATTTAAACTGATGTTTGAATCAAACATCGCCATGCCAACTCAAACCATTTCACGCATTACTAAATTCACTTATCCACCCTTTACTATCAAACCTTGCCATTCCTTAGTTAAGAAGGAAGTCAATCAAGTTGGGGTATAATTACCTCTCAGACCTTAACTGAACAACGTTTTAACTTCGAAATAGTCAAAGTTTGTCTTTTTAAATCTTTAACAAACTTCCTTACATGACTCTCTTTCGGATAAATCTTTATTCGATAACTCCTCCCTTCGAATAACTATATTCGATAATCTCTCTTACGAATAACTAGATTCGAAAACCTTTCTTCGAATAAACTATATTAAATTAACTCTATTCAATTAACTCTTATCAGTTAACTCTTATCAATTAACTCTTATCAGTTAACTCTATTGGATTAACTCTTTTCGAATAAACTATATTCGATAACTCCTTTTAACTCGATTTGAATAATTAATATTCGATAACTCCTTTTAACTCGATTTGAATAATTAATATTCGATAGCTCCTAATTCTAATAACTTTAATCGATTTATTCTAATTTGATTAACTCTATTTCATTACTCTATTGGTTAAATCTAACTCTAACCGGTTAACTTTAACTCTAACTGGTTAACTCTAACTCTAACTGTTTAACTCCAACTGATCAACTCTAACTAATTAACTCTAACTGGCCTATTTGATTAACTCTAACTGGTTAACTTTAATTGATTAACTCTAACTGGTAAACTCTAACTCCTTTACTCTATTCGATTAACTCTAATCGAGTAACTAATATTTGATTAACTCACTTCGATTAACTCTTTTCGATTTACTCTTTTGAATTAACTCCTTTGATTTATTCCTTTGAATTATCTCTTTTGATTAATTCCTTTGAATTAACTCCTTTGATTAATTCCTTTGAATTAACTCCTTTGATTTATCCCCTTTCTATTTGTTAACTTAACAAATAACTATTCCCTTTTCAATTCTATTTATTTAACAATTAAATATTTCTTTTATCTTTTTTTATTTGATTTACAAATATTTTCCTTTATATTTGATTTCATAAATATTTTCCTTTATATTTGATTTCACAAATATTTTTCTTTATATTTGTTTTCACAAATATTTTCCTTTATATTTGATTTCACAAATATTTTTCTTTATATTTGATTTCACAAATATTTTCACAAATATTTTCCTTTATATTTGTTTTCACAAATATTTTCCTTTATATTTGTTTTCACAAATATTCCTTTATATAAAATCCTTTGATTAATTAAAGGTTTCAATTTCAATATAACATTTGAAAATTCCCCTTTTTTGTTTATTCCAGTATTTGTTATGGTATTTAACATACCATATATCACTGATCAATATCATCCCAACAAACACAATCAACAACAGATTGTATATCACATCACTTATCACAATATATGGAAAACAGTTGGATTCCTCCGACCTGTTTCCCTGCATCCACAGATGAATAACATCGATTTCATTTCAATATTAAATATTCTGCTAAACATAAATCAATATTTGATTAACGATTTATATGTATTATTATTTATAATTTCAACCAATAAACAAGCAATTCAACCAAACAGTTAACACGCACCAATCAACAGATGATTAACAGTTCTAAAAATACGTTATATAAAAATATAACTGTTCAGAGTTGGTGAATTTTACTCACATTTCGCGTTAACTATTAAATAACGATTTGCGTCTGTTGATTCAGATGAACAATTTATTTCACTATAAATTGTAACGAGCTCTGATAGACTTCCAGTCAGTTCCATCGTGTAGTGTCCGTCCATACGATCCCAACGGATCTTGTTTTCTCCAATTCTGACAACGTATGAATATGGTATCGCATTTATAAATTTATACGCTTTTAATTTATAACTAAACTTAAATAAATCAATTAAGTTGGCCTTACATTCACATGAGCCCATAACCCGCTCAGCCGATGCACGGGAATCCTTCTTCCACGACTACTTCAGTACGCTCAGGCACAAAACAAATGGCCATTGCCAAGAGTTCATGCTCTACATTCTACCTAATATCTCCATTATTTTCTAAACCGCAAACGCCACAATACTCCTCATCAAACCCTCTCCAATCTCAACCCAAAAAGACAAAACTCGAACCACTATTTTCAAATCCGATTCCCAGACCTAGCTCGCACATCGTATACGAACTACGACACCCAATTCAACCGGTCAGACCCAAAATCATCTCGTAGGTTCTAATACTCTTGCTAAACTCAGAAATGACCTTGAATTCGAGTATCAATGCTTCAAATCCACGGTTTTGCAAACCCTAGGTTCACTGTTATGAAACCGGCAAAAATTTACTTGCGTCGAGTAACAAAAAATTGGTATGAGGTGGAAGCTATGGATCTCAGGAACTCAGATATATTAACTTTGGGATTTTATGATTTTTGTTTGAATTGTAAGTAATTATTGAAGATGATATTTCACTGTATAATTTCATTTGGGGATGCGGCGCCTAGTTTTGACTATGGAAAAATTAGGTTAGGGTTAGAAAAAGTTGAGGGTATTATATATATAGTTTTTTATATTTTTTTAATCGATTATTATATTCATTGTTAATGAATCGTTGTCTTCATTCAGTGTCTAAAAATTCCTATGATCACATATGATACCCAAAAATCATGGAAACAGACATGCAGCTACAGTTCGACATTACGGTCCCAACGAAACTGGTTTCATCGAATTCCGACTCCGTTTGCTCACACAGTGTATTTTTAAAGGTCAACTTATCGATTGTTTTTCACATTAAAATCCCGTACGGCCACATACTGACTTCAAAAATCATGGAAATTGAAATCTAGCAATAATTTAATAGTGCGAATCCAACAAAATTAGTTTCGTCGAATTCCGAGTTCGTCTGCAAAATTGGCTATTTTTAAAGCTCTAAATAACCCTTTTAAATATATAAATATATTTAAAAACAATTAAATTTAATATTTAAAAATAAATATTATCGTATATATTCACAATAGAATATCATACAGCTCTCATTGGATTTATAATTCAATACTTCAAAATTCCCGGTTATATCGATATTTGATTTATATATAAAAACCCTTTTAAATATGAATAAACCGATATAAATTATAAAGGAATTCCACAGAGACTTTTCTAAAATTTGATTTGGACATAAATCAAAATCTACACGACGAAATCCCGATTTTCTCTTCTATTAGAAAATATACTTCACCAGCTCCTAACATTTCTTGTTTCATAGAAATCCGATTTAAAACGGCTTTTGTATATTCGTTTAAAGTTCGAATCGCCAAAGTACGAACTTCCGCACCATTTCGAGCTCGATTATAATTATAATATAATTAATACGTTCAACTGTCGTTTATATAATATATTCGTTAATATAATTCTATTCTAAACTAAATTATATATTATATATTTGTCCAGTTTACATTATATTGTGAATTCCACTAATTCTTAATATTTCAGACTTAAATACATTATTTAATTATTATTTTAATTAAATATTCAAGGTTATTTAATTTAAACCATTTTAAATTACCATACGGTATTTTAAATAATTAAATAAATTAATTATTCGACCGTAAAAATATGACACGTTACACAATCACACACACACACATTTGATTTGGAATTTGCATACACATCTGTCTGAAACATGAGTATATATAATATACTGAGTACTTGTTAGCACATGTGTCTAAAACATGGACAGTTCTTGTTTAAACACCTGAACGTGGACATGATTAACACTTGACCGAACCTGAACATGGGGTATATGTTTAACACCTGAACCTGAACATGGGATATATGTTTAACACCTGAACATGAACTGTCTGCACAATTGTTTAACACCTGAACATATATGGTTGCTTTGTTAACACCTGGACATGAATTGATTTGGCAAAACCCTGAACCCTAATAACATATGGACACTAAGGTGAAGATATTTAACTTTTGACATCCTCTATTATTAATATTCAGATCCACGTATTTACTAAACCATGTATATGAGTTCATATTGGATAAATCAAATGTTATTCGTATTACATGTTCTATGTATATAGGTGCTACTACCTTAGTGTTGTTCACTATGCTACTGTTACCTTGATTGAGTTGTAAACCCGAACATATTAGTGCATTTACACGAGTATATTTCACTACCCATGCATGTCAGTTAACTATGGCATCTCGTTACATACTGGCATTTCACCTTGTAAACCTTAATCACATATCATATGCATGACATATATGTGTTTGCTGCTATATAGCTGTATACTTATACTTTTGGCGAATCATGAAAGAAGCTGGAAACATTGGGCAACACGTTGACATGCCCTAAAAGTTTTTGCTTAAAATTTGATCGACATAGGTAGATACACACCCGTGTGTTTATATACTATGCAATAATCGGAACCCTGCTATCTCGTTATTTTTTTTATTAGTGCCTCATATACATGTAGTCACTGTACCTTTGCTGTGTTGAGATATGGAACCTATACTTTGTTTGATTTCAAGAATATTATGTTGACATGGGTATGACATTTATTCGAGAGTGAGATCTCTGACTTCACAAACCAGAAAATTGGGAAAATATATTCTTTTATTTAACTCAGTCACCCACCCAACAATACATGCTCATACCCAATTCTGACTTGTTATGATGATCAGTGTTATATAAATTAATATATGCACTTGTTTTTCCCTGCTGGTTTAACTGAAATCCAGTTTTGTATACATACATGACTGGCAACATATGTATATATACATTTTATGTATGTATACATACACACACATATATATATATATATATATATATATATATGTGCATTGTCTCCCATATACACTTTTAAATGATCACCCTCCCATTCGCAGGCACACTGCTTTGCCCCTGTTATGATATTATAACCAAATTCTATTCCAGTACTGTTTGGAATACCATGGTCTGTCATTATTTATGATATATATAACTTAGATGATGGCATTGGTCAGTGTGTGTTTATGTGGTGGTTAGTCTTTGTACACATATATATTATGTATGTATATAAATAATTAGCATACATGTACACACTGAACCGTACTTCCTAACATACCTTATTTTGAAGAAGATGCGAAGAAAAACTGAAATATATGGTTTGTTCTCTTTAAGTTATTGTAAAACATGGATACATGTGAATTACTGGGTTTGGACAGATTCAAAATTTAGTAATGCTGTAAACTATTGTATTTTAGTTTTTATTGAAATTAATTTACTTGAACTATGATTAATCCCGACTCGAGTATTTTATGTTTTTCCATGGAATTTTTGGGTCAGACCCGAGCAGTACAGATTTCAAGATTCAGCTTAGGATTCGAAGATTTGTGAAACTGGGGATTCTAGGAGACGCACACTCTGAAATTTTTCTTAAAACCAGTAATATTTTTCTTATATTGAAATTGTTTTTTTAAGTACCGCTATATAGAAATTCTTGTATTCGAAAATTCTGAGTAATATATAAAAGATTATTTTGTTGTTCAATATTCTGTTATTTATCTATTCTGTGTTTCTTTGTTGATTCTGTTTTTATACTTTGTAAGCTAAATAACGATTCGTCGATTTGAACGTTTTAAGTTGGTTTAAATACCAATTTGAAGCGGTTAAAAAGGCGGGACATTACACTAGTATTGTCATGGCACCCTTCGAAGCATTGTACGGATGACCCTGTAGATCATCGACTTGTTGGTTGCAATCTATAGAAAGGCTTCTACTTGGACCTGAGATGGTAAGAGAAACTTCAGAAAAGATTGATCTTATCCACAGGCGCATGAAGACAGCTCAAGATTTGCAGAAGTCCTAAGTAGATAGGAGAAGGACAAACATTTAGTTTGAGGTTGGAGACATGGTTTTTATCAAGGTATCACCTTTGATGAATATAGTTTGTTTTGGATCTGTAGGGAAATTGGCACCAAGGTTTGTAGGGCTATTTCCCAAAACAGAAAGGATTGGCCAAATGGCCTATAGAGTAATGCTACCAGAGAGACTGTCTGACATTCATGATGTTTTCCACGTTTCTCATTTACGGAAGTGCTTGCATGATACTACAGAAGTATTTGAGTCGAGTATGCTTGAGGAAGTAGAGGTAGAACAGGAGGCGACAGTTAGATGAATTCCTACCCGTATTCTTGAGTCAGAGGTTAAGAAGCTACACAACCGAGAGGTCAAGTTAATGAAAGTACAGTGGGGAGATAATCAAGAGGATGCAACTTGGGAGATTGAAGACGAGATTCACGATTCGTACCCTTTTATTTTCAAGGGCATGTTCTTAACTTCCTTTCCAAAGCTTTTATTCATGCTAGTTTCTATCGTTTAAGTATATCGTATCGATCGAATCTTCGACTTTTAGGTATGAATCATGGATGTAAACATGTGTTTGAGAAATGTTATGTTTTATGGATGCAAGTATCTGCTAGTGGTTACTCGTGGATGCATATACACACATTAGGCACTAGATTGGCTCAATCACTCTCATATTGTATATAAATGTGTGTGCATTTTTCTTTTTATGGATGAAAGTGAGTGTACCATCATATGGATGTTGCATTTGGATGAATGATTGTGCATACATATAGAACTTACATGTTATAATAGGATTATTTGCAAACATGTTGGATTCATGGCACTAACATACATTGCATTAGTGAGGTCAACTAAATCAGTAGACGGCCTGATCTTCTGTATTAGTATAGGGACATGTAACGACCCTAGTTTTCGTGATCCTGAATAATCGACATATAACCCAATGTCGACTATTCAAGCATCAGAAAACCGGATAGTTAATGAAAGAAAATAGAGGATGAGAATAGTTAAGATAGAAACTTAGAATAGAAGAAGAAGAAGAAGAAGAACATACAACATCAGAGTAAACACGAATCTCACAGCGGAACGAACAATATATACTAGATACATAAAATAATAGATACATAACTTTGAAATAAAATCAGCATATGTATATAGTAACATTATCATAGTATAACACTTACAACACAGCGGAAATAAACAACAGCTATATATTCCTGAAGCCTCCTACTCCAAGCTCTCCAAGTATATCTGTAAAACCTGACTACTTGACTGCCCGTACAAATTTGGGCACCCAAGAGTTTGGGGAAAACAAAACAAAATAAACTCTGGGTCAGTCATGGAACTGTTGTGAGTAAACTATTTAAAATAGTTTGAGAAAATAAACGATATCCCATAAGACCACGCAGTATAACACGGAACGGGTTTTTCCCTTATGAGAATCCAAAACACTTGATTCAACATTCAAAAATCCTTTTGAAAGAAACGATAATCTTTATATCAAAATTCTTTTGATATTATAATAGTGTCTATCAACCATAATATACTAATCATCTAGCAGAACGCTTTCATCCCGCGTTCCACATACATAATATATAATCAAAAACAGCGGGCGCTTATTACTTAATGAATTCCAACTATCAAGGTAAGGGACCACTTTCCGACAGTGTATCTCTACAGGGAAATACACTGGGTTCAACAAGAACTTATAGTAACCCAGGCTAAACATGACCGGTCACTCATTTCGGTTGAGTGTACCGAATGTATTATCACCAACAGTTGGGATCAACAACCGTTTCCCAAAAGCGACAGCATCGAAATAGATTATAGAAGCAAATGGAATTTCTCTAGATCAGGTGACAATACACCCTAATTGGCAGCTAATCACTTAGCCATGCGACCTACCAGATTTTATACCATTTCCCGGTTGTGAGGCTAGAGGCCATAACGTATAGATCACACCTTTATTTATGTTGAACGCCACATCGCCATACCCGCCAAATCACAAATTGATTTCCCCAAAAATACCATGGGTATACAGCTAAGAGAAACGAATTCCTCTGCCACCAAACATAAATACGTTTGGAGAGACCAACTTACGCGATCTACTAAATATACTCTGTCAGACATTCTTCCATACAGGTTGTCTTGGGACTGGACAGATCGAAGGTACTATTCTATAAATCCATCTTAGGCAATTTCTACCTAGGATTTACTGAACAGCCCTTGCATAACTCCATCTTCAATTATCTTCATCATATTTGATTCACAACGCTAATGCTATACGGAGTGGTTTTCAGATAATATATCTGATCCCAGTCACTCCGTATTAACGGAAATGTTCAAAATCTTTGATAGTCGGTGATTTAACTATCAAAGGAAAACATGTGTACAATCAATGGTCGTATTCCCAAAAGGAAATCTAACCGATAAATCATCATCTCATTCCCAATTTCCCATTTTATCATTTCCATATATTCATAAATTCCTTAGTTTCTAAAATTTAGAAAATATACGTTATTAAATTTTGAAAACGTTTCCATTTCTGATTCATGCATCAATATCTTCCTACCTCTATCAGTCTCTAACTATAAACTAGTAAGAGAACAAATTCCCAAGCATAAACCCCGAAGGCCGAAACCAACATCAGATCGATACCCAGAAAGCCATTCAACTCAACTAATTTCCAGCCAGTTTCTAATTTCATTAATTCCATTTATATTCCTATTTCAAACCCCAAATTGCTTTATAATATTTTATTTGCAAAATATTTACTTTAATCTAAATTTTCACATAGAATGTGAATAATATTTCTTTATATAATCAAACAATTTGATTTCGTATTTAAAAACAATATCTCAAATCCAATTTCTTTTCATACTTCTATTTATACAATTATTCATATGAAATCTCATTTTATTCTTCTAACACTTATAATCCCATTTATAATTCCCTTTATATAATTCTATTTATTCTATATAAATCCTTTTATATAATTCTATACATTTTATATAAAACCTTTTATACAATACTATTTATTCTATATATATCCTTTTATATAATTCTATACATTTTATATAAATCCTTTTATGTAATTCTATTTATTTTATATATATATATTTCATTTTTAATATTCACTTTGAAAATTTCCTTTTAACATTCCAGTATTTCATGTGGTATTTAAAATACCAAATAACATGACTAGTGTCATCATAATCAATCATAGATCATATATCACATCATATATCACAATATATGTAAACAAACAGTATTATAATATTTGAGGAATCCAGTAGGATCCCTCCAACCTATCTCCCTACATTCACAGATGTTAAACAATATAATTAACATCAATATCATTTCTATATGAAATATTCTGATAAACAGAATCAGTATATAATTAACGATTATATATATATATATATATATATATATATATATATATATATATATATATATATATATAACTCCATCTGTAGTTTCAGCCAATTAATTAACAGTTCAACCAAAAATCAACACACAACAATCAATCATCATTTATCAATACTAGATTATATGTATAAAATATAAACTATACAGGGTTAGTGAAATTTTACTCACATTGGGCAGTTATCGTTAAATAACGATAATTGTCGTTGATTCAGATCAATTTATTCCACAATAAATTCAGACGAGCTCCAAATCTCTCCGAACCAGTTCCATTGTGTAGTGTTCGTCCATACGATCCCGACGGATCTTGTTTCGCTGAATTTCGATCCCGTATGACAAAGATATTAATTTAACAAATCCGTATATGTTATTTTGATTAAAATTTAACTGTATATATTATCATCTTGGGCCTCACCTTTCTGCTACCCGGCCCATCAACCCACGAACCCGCCACAACAGTACCTTCCTCCTCCAAACACGATTCCGCACTCCAGAATACCATTTAAACATTTCCGCATTTAAAAAAAACAACGCTACTTCTCTACTTCATTATGAACAAAAATCAAACCACCTAAATTCATCTCACTTGATTTGCTTTCAAACCATCCCAAGATCGTATACTTCCAGTTCCATCTTCTCACTTGAAACTCCCTACGCAACAACCATTGTCGCTGCCAACTTCCTCCAGACCCCAAGAAAAATTCCGCACCAACATCCATTACTCCCATTCAATTTACCTTAAATCAATACCATTAATAATTCATTAATTATTATCTTACCCTCCAAATGATGTTTACCCGTAAAGCATGATTAGCCATCGACCTTTCTTCCCCGATAGCTCACTGTATCCCCAACCATGTCACACCGTCCAAACATTCTCTCCTCTCACCAGAAATTCAAAATGATTACACCAAGATACACCTTGTCAACTCCTCTTTCAATACATATCCACCATGTTTAATTCGAACGCACCTTTTCCCGCTCGTCTTAGACCGTACTCGCGCTCCAGATGAACCATCGACGGTTTTTGATAAACATTTGCCCCAAACTTTGTACGCAAGACCCATATCAACCCCTCAATCCAAATCTCATAACCAAAATGAATATTATTTCTTTGATTTTGAAATAGCTATAACCCTAACTCGCGGTGCAGTATTTTCCAAACCCAAAAATTGTGCGAGCTACACAAAATATATCCCAGGTTGTAGCAAATACTCCTGTGAATCCATAAATGTATGTTTTGATATTTATACTAATTTATTTGATTTGGTTCCATTTTATAAATCTCATTTTTGAGTTTTTGTAAGAACTGGCGGCCAAGAAATGCCTTGACCAGTGAACGAAAAATATTTAGGTTTAGGAAAGAATAGTGGCTATTTATAAGGAGAGGATATTATTTTATATTGACTACTTTATTAATTTATACCCAATCTTTATCCCGTTCATCGTTTAAAAATTCCAAAGGCCACATACTATACTTAATTTCGACGAAAATGGACAACCGACTATAGTTCGACATTACGGACCCAACGAAACTTGTTTCGTCGAATTCCGGGTCCGTTTACCCACACTGCATATTTTTAAAGTCAAATTATTGATTATTTTTTATATTAAAATCCTGTACGGCCGTGTACTAACTCCAAAAATTACGGAAATTGAAATCTAGCAATAATTTAATATTCCGGATCCAACAAAAATAGTTTCATCGAAAACGGAGGTCGTTTGCAAAACTGGCTATTTTTAAATCCCTAAATAAACCCATTTAAATATTAAAATACTTAAAAATAATTAAATTAAAAATTAATAAATAAATATTATTGTAACACCCCACACCCGCTAAGGTCACTCACTAAGGGAATGCCTTAACTTCGGTGGAGCATTTTAAGTGAGTATAGAACAGAAAAATTACAACAAGACAGATATAAATACTTGAAAATCTAAAACATCATTTCATAGCAGCAGAAGGTAAACATGTTTAGTTACAACACCATAAAGAGTCAAGTACTAAATATCCATCCTGATAAAAACATAAGTACATAATCCCACTTCATAAACAATAGCCATAAAAGAAAAGATAAGCTGGGCTTTACATCACGGTCCAAGCTCCAAGAGATAGATAAAGTAGTCTGATCAAAGCCCACTAGTGCTAGGCCCAACCTGAGGACCTGAGGGGGAAAAAGATAAAAACAACGGGGTCAGACATAAGTCTGAGTGAGCCCTATAACTTTAACAACACAATTATTAAAGTAATTAGGGTATGATATAAACTTGGTACGGGATGACTGGGGAATAATGACTACACTAATTAGCCAACTAGACATGGGATGAACTAAGATAATGGTAAAGACGCATCTACCCACCCAAGGATAATTACTAATTGCACCACACCAGTCATTCCTACTTAAAGGTTGATCCCTCCCAAGGACTTAGAAAATTTACCCAGTAGTTTCGTGTACCCCTAGCTGACTACATAGGTGCCGTCTGCCCCTATCTCCACTAGGTGTACCCACTACTCCCAAGCGATCGGCTCCCTAACGTAGATACCCGTGCTGGCCCCACAATGGGGTGTATCACTCCCCAAAGTGGCAACCCGATACAACAAATGGTGCACGGCTTATACCTACACGATGCAACAACGTCTTACCTACCAGCCCGGATCCACACACGCATATGAAACCCGTTGGACTCGCGTTGCCACCGCTAACCCGTTTTGGCCTCTTATAATCAAGCCCAATACGCGTGTCCCGTCCTCGACATGGGTCGAGCCCAATAAGATACATATGGGTTACTGGTTGAAATGGGCCCCCACAAGCTACCACCTAAGCTTGTCAATTTATCTAGTGCATCCCACTTAACCCTTTAATCATGTTTAATTACATGTTTCCACTTGGTTAAGTATTCTAATCGTATTTTCTATTGCCACCTAAGGCAACCCACTAGATTTCCTCATGCCACCCAAGGCACTTACTTGATTTCCACATGCCACCCAAGGCACCCACTTAACCCCTCATGCCCACTACATGCTTATCTGGTTAAGTGTTTCTTAATTGATTAAAAACATAACCGTTGTAAAGACCTCTCACATTAGACTATCTTTTATGGCAGCTGGATTTGCCGGTTGGGTCCGGGCAGCCTTACGCCATAACCGAGTCTAACCTCGTGTCTATACACTTGTCACGTATTTGGTTTGTGCCTAAGACCTCTCACATTGGGCCAATCATTTGTAGCCGCTGGATTTGCCGGTCGGTTCCGGGCAGTCTTACGCTACAAAAAGGGTCCAACCTCGTGTCTTAGTCGATTAATTACACCTAATTAATCACCCCAAAATTAATTTTCCCTAATTAATTCCAATTTTAACGATGTACATAATTGACTCAATTATGTCCATCTACTTTATGGTATGCATAATCATACCAACTTCACACAATTTCATTAACATGTTTATTAACCCCATCGTTCCCCACGTAATTCGCTAACATGACATAAAAGGGAAGATTCATCACAAATACAATGGGTTCAACATGCATAATACATTAGCATCAACATGGGTTTAAAGGTGTCAACATGCATATAGCATCAAACCCAACTAGCATAAATAATCAACCCAAACTTGCATGAATCACATATGTCATAAGGAGGTTAACTTGCATAAGTTTCTTATGTCATACAAAGGGGTAAACTTGCATATGTATGTATGACATATAAAGGGGTTAACTTGCATATGTATGCATATCATCCAAAGGTGTAAACTTGCACATGTTACTTGCATATAATCAAACACCAAACTTGCATAACATGTCATATGTGAACTTGCATATAATCATACACCGAACTTGCATACATATGAATTTGCATATAATCATACACCAAACTTGCATACATATGAACTTGCATATAATCATACACCAAACTTGCATACATATGAACTTGCATATAATCATACACCAAACTTGCATAATCATGGTGTCATAATGGATCAATGTAACACCCCACGCCCGCTATGGTCACTCACTAAGGGAATGCCATAACATCGGTGGAGTATTTTAGTGAATATAGAACAGAAAAATTACAACAAGACAGATATAATTAGTACTTGAAATTTAAAAATATCATCTCACAACAGCGGAAATAAACATGTCTGGTTACATCATAAAACCATGATAAAAGTCAAGTACAATATCCATCAAAATAAAGAAGTACATAATCCCACTCTCATAATACAATAGCCAGAACAAAGGAAAAGATAACTGGATAACTGGAGCTTTACATCTACCCAAGCTCCTAAAGACTGGAACAGTAATCCGATCAAGCTCTACTACCGCTAGGATCCACCGTAGGACCTGAGGGTTGGGAAAAAGATAAAAACAACGGGGTCAGACATAAGTCTGAGTGAGTCCTATAACTTTAACAATACAATCATTAAAGTAACCAGAGAAGACATAAACTTGACCTACGGTAATATCTGGGGATGAATGGCTACACTAAGCAGCTTGGTGAACTTAGGATAGACTAAGATAACCGTAAGGACGCATCTACCCACCCAAGGATAATTACTAACTGCACCACACCAGTCATTCCCACTTAAAGGTTGATCCCTTCCAAGGACTTAGAAAATTTCCCCAGTAGTTTCATGTACTCCTAGCCCACTACATAGGTGTCGTCTGCCCCTATCTCCACTAGGTGTACTCAGTAATTCTTACCCAGTAGTTTCGTGTACCCCTACATAGGTGCCGTTTGCCCCTATCTTTATTAGGTGTACCCACTACTCCCCATCGATCGGCTCCCTACCGTAGATACCCGTGCTGGTCCCGAGGTGTATCACTCCCCTAAAGTGGCTACCCAATACTAACGGTGCACGGCTTTATATCTACACAATGCAACAACGGCTTATCTACCAGCCCGGGCCCACACACGCATATGAAACCCGTTGGACTTGCGTTGCCACCGCCAACCCGTTTTGGCCTCTTATAATCAAGCCCAATATGCGTGTCCCGTCACTCGACATGGGTCGAGCCCACAAAGATACGTTTGGGATATTGGTTGAAATGGGCCCCCGCAAGCTACCCACCTAAGCTTGTCATATATCTAGTGTATCCCACTTAACCCTTTAATCATGTTTAATTACATGTTTCCACTTGGTTAAGTATTCTAATCGTATTTTCTATTGCCACCCAAGGCAACCCACTAGATTCCACATGCCACCCAAGGCAACCACAAAATTTCCACATGCCACCCAAGGCAACCACAAAATTTCCACATGCCACCCAAGGCACCCACTCAACCCCTCATGTCCCACTACATGCTAATATGGTTAAGTGTTTCTTAATTAATTAAGACCGTGATCTCCCATAAAGACCTCCCACATTAGACTGGCTGTTATGACCGCCTGGTTAAGCCGGTAGAGTCCGGGCAGTCTTACGTCATAACAGAGCCTAACCTCGTGTCTTTACTTTAATCACGTATTTAATTTATGGCTAAGACCTCTCACATTGGGCTGACATTTGCAGCAACTGGTTAAGCCGGTCGGGTCCGGACAGTTTTACACTACAAATGAGTCCAACCTCGTGTCTTAGTCGATTAATTACACCTAATTAATCACCCCCATATTAATTATCCCTAATTAATATCAAGTTTTCCATAACATGGGTAGACCTAACTCAATAGGTAAATTCCTATGGGGTAGACCTAACTCAATAGGTAAATTCCCACTTATGGTAATTTATTTTTATGGTATGCTTAATCATACCCAATCATTCATTTATTAACATATTTACCAACCCCATCGTTCCCCACGTAAATCGTTCTCATTTCATGACATAATAAAAGGGAAAGATCCATCACAAATATCATGGGTTTAGCCTATAACTTTGTCATGGGTTAAGAGGATGTCAACTTGCATATATGAGCACATATTAACCCAACTACGTTTTACCCAAACTTGCATATTGTCATACACATGATTTGCATAACATGTTGCATATGAGCTTGCATATTAGCATACACATATCTTGCATAACATGTTGAACTTGCATATAGGCATTCTCATTACTTGCATAACATGTTAAACATGCATTTAAGCATACACATAACTTGCATAAGCATTCACATACTTGCATAAACATGCATAACTTGCATATCATGTCATTTAAGCATATACATATCTTGCATAAGCATTCATATACTCGCATAAGCATGCACAACTTGCATATCACATAAATCTTGCATTTAAACATATACATGACTTGCAGAACTCACTTTGTTAAACATGCATAATTCCACTCATTAAATATGCATAAACCCACTTGTTAAATATGCATAAACCAACTTGTTAAACATGCATAAATCAACTTATTAAGCATGCATAAACCAACTTATCAAACATGCATAAACATAGAACAACATAGAGTAACATATCATTATAAATGATTCAAACTCACTAATCCGCATTTAAGACCATAAGGCTCATTACACCCAATCTACTTACTTTAACAATTGATGTTAAAGTGATAGAAACTCACCAAACCCAAAATTAACCCACTTATGAAGTGGAATTAGTTGCTAATTATGAAGATGGTGATGATTAGAGAATGATTTGAGAGGGATTAGCTTGCAACTTCCTTCTTAGATTAGTGGAGACTCCTTCTAGGATTTAATTTGGCGGCATGAGGCCTTCATTTCTATTTTTAGTATGGATTAAGGTAGGTTTAGGGTGTATTTATAGATTAGGAGAGTGTTTTAGGCCCTTAGATTAACCCTAGATTAAATTAGGTCCATTAGATTTAGGAAATCTCTAGAACCAAGCCCAGCCCTAGCCAGAAAACCAGATCTGGTGCACCCAAGCACCCTGGTTCGACACGCCGTGTCGACAGGCAAGTCGACAGGCAAGTCGACACCCCTGTCGACAGGCCTGTCGACAGCACTGTCGACATGCTTAGGGCGGGAATCTTCCCGCCTGGCCCCGCTGGTTCTAATTTAAAATCTAAATTTAAATTCCTAAATCTGTTTTTAGCTCTAATTTTTCTGCAAACTTCTTTGGGCCATAACCGGGCCATGCGGACTCCGATTCTCGAAAACTCGGACTCTATTTCGCGTATTTTTCCGAGACGAACGCAATAACGCAGCCCGTTACCCCCAATTCCCACATCTGAGATTATTTATCCTGTAATTAGTGAATTTTAGTATTAACTAAAATTCGGGGTGTTACATTCTCCCCTCCTTAAAGGATTTCGTCCCTGAAATCTCTAAGCTAAGGAGAATGCATATCCTACCATCCAAACAACCATCTACTCAAATCATCAACCACGGGCATCCATTGTCCTTAAACAGTTTCTAATGATGTATGAGCATATGCAAAAAGTGTGTGTATATGTTCCCTATCTAATGTATGAACATATGCAAACCATGATAGTGCCATGCATCCATTATGTATGCGAGAGAACCCTATCGACACATACAACATCTACATGAGTGCACAATCATTCACCAAAATGCATCATCCATGTTATAACACAACCATTATACATCCATAAATATATTTTCCTACACACAATTTTATGCAATATGCAATATGAAGTGACTGAGCCGATCTAGTGCCTAGAGTGTGTGTATATGCATCCACGAGCAACCACTAGCAAACACTTGCATCCACTTGCATCCATCAACCATAACATGTCTCAAACACATGTTTCAACCATAGGTTTACCCTATCTAAAGGTCAAAGGTACTAACGAGAGGACATACCAAAGATAAGATAAGTACTAGACAAGCGATAAAGGAGAAAGTAAAGACATACCCTGAAAAAGAAATGGGTACAATGAACGCATCTTCGCTTCCGTCTCCCAAGTTGCGTTACTCTCATCTTCTCCCCATTGCACTTTGACTAGTTGAACCTCTCTGTTTCTCAACTTCCTAGTCTCTGACCCAAGGATGCGAGTAGGAGCTTGTCGAATAGTCGCATCACGCTCTACCTCTACATCTCTAAGCAAGCTCGGCTCTACCACCTCTGCCGTCTCATGTAAGCACTTCCTTAGATGTGATACATGGAATACATCATGAACACCACTAAGTCTGTCGGGCAACTCCACCCTATATGCCATCCGTCCAATCCTTTCTTTGATAGGAAACGGCCCAACAAACCTCGGTGCTAACTTCCCAACGGATCCGAAGCGAACAACATTTCTCAATGGAGATACCTTAACAAAAACCATATCCCCGACCTCAAACTCAAGATCCGTCCTTCTCTTGTCCGCATAAGATTTTTGCCTATCCTGCGCTGCTTTCATCCTTCTTCGAATCAAGTCAATCTTCTCAGAAGTCTCCCTAACCATATCAGGCCCAAGCAAGATCTTATCCGTAGATTCCCACCAACACGTAGGTGATCGACAAGGCCTTCCATAGAGAGCTTCGAAAGGAGCCATACCAATACTGGACTGAAAGCTGTTATTATATGCGAACTCCGCCAATGGAAGATGGTCTTCCCATGTACCTCCAAAATCTAAGATACAAAGCCTCAAAAGGTCTTCTAGAACACGATTCACCCTCTCAGTCTGGCCGTCAGTCTGAGGATGATATGCGGTGCTTAGACACAATTGAGTCCCCACTGCTTCTTGCAAACTTCTCCAGAACTCGCTAGTGAAGATAGGATCTCGATCACTTACTATGCTAGAGGGTACCCCATGTAATCGAACTATCTCTCGAAGATATACTGAAGCTAGCCATGGAGCAGTCCTCTTGCTCTTCACAGGTATGAAATGGGCGCTCTTAGTAAGTCTGTCTACCACCACCCAAATTCCTGTATTACCCTTCCTCGACCTGGGTAACCCGTCAATAAAATCCATCGAGACGCTATCCCACTTCCATTGCGGAACCTCCAATGGGTGAAGCAACCCACCTGGTTTCCTTTGCTCCGCCTTCACTTGCTGGCACACCAAACTTCGAGCGACATACCCGGCCACATCTTTCTTCATACCGGCCCAGAAGAAAACCCTCTTCATGTATTGGTACATCTTATCCCCACCGGGATGAATGGTCATCCTAGAACGGTGTGCGTCATCAAGAATAGCCTTCCTTAAACCCTCGTCTTGCGGTACACAAAGTCTACCGTCTCTACGCAAGTACCCCCTATCGTCTAGGGTGTACCTACTCAAATGGCTGGACGACTCCCCCCTTATGAGCTTCTCTACTAACTCAACCAACTGTGGGTCGCCCCTCTGTGCTTCTCCAATCCGCCCCAAAAGAGTAGGTCTAACTTCCAAAGAAGCTAGCAAACCGGGTACATAGTCAACGGAAGGTCTGAAATCAAACATCGAGATAAATTCCAAGCTTCGTCGTTCCACGAACAATGGACTCAAGGAAAACCTCTTCCTGCTCAAGGCGTCCGCCACTACGTTACCCTTGCCAGGGGTATACGATATCTCGAAGTCATAGGATGCTAAGAACTCCATCCACCTTTGCTGTCTTAAGTTTAGATCCTTCTGAGAGAACAAGTACTTCAAAGATTTATGGTCAGTGAACAACTCGAATCTCTCACCAAGAAGATAATGGCGCCAAATCTTAAGCGCAAAAACAATAGCGGTCAGCTCTAGATCATGGGTAGGGTAATTTTTCTCATGTGCCCTCAACTGCCTTCCACCGTAGGCTATTACCCTTCCCTCTTGCATTAAGACTGCGCCAAGTCCTGTCCCACAGGCATCGGTATAGACAACAAATGGCTTGCTCCCATCTGCCAACACCAAAACTGGAGCGGTGGTTAAAGCTCTCTTTAACCGTCGGAACGCATCATCACAATCTACGTCCCATGCGAAAACAAGATTCTTCTTTGTTAAGCGGGTTAATGGGGCTGATATCTTCGTGAAGTCTTTAATAAACTTCCTATAATAACCCGCCAACCCCAAGAAACTTCTTACTTCGGTAGCATTCTTCGGAACCTTCCAATCCTGAATTGATACTACCTTCGCGGGATCCACAGCTATCCCTTCCTTGGAGACCACGTGCCCCAAGAACCGTACTTCCTTCCTCCAGAAGAGACATTTAGAGAATTTAGACTTAAGGCTATGTGCTCGAAGAGTCTTCAACACTTCCCCAAGATGTAGGGCATGCTCTTCTTCACTCTTAGAAAATACTAAGATATCATCCACAAAGACCACCACAAATTTATTAAGGAACTCCCTGAACACCCTACTCATCAAATCAACAAAGTATGCAGGGGCGTTCGTCAACCCAAATGGCATCACCAGCCACTCATAGAAACCATCCGGAGTCCTAAAGGCAGTCTTGTCTATGCTATCCTCAGCCATCCTCAACTGATGAAACCCCGTGGCCAAGTCCAACTGAGAAAATACTGAAGCGCCAACCAACTGATCGAAAAGATCATCTATTCTCGGCAATGGGTGTCTATTCTTCTTTGTGAGCTTGTTGAGTTCTCTATAGTCTACATAAAGTCTGAGGGACCCATCCGCCTTCGTAGCAAATACTACTGGAGCACCCCACTCTGATATGCTCCGTCTTATGAACCCCTTCTCAAGCAACTCCCCTACTTGCTTATGGAGTTCCCTCCTCTCACGAGGAGCCATGTGGCGCACTGGTAAAGATACCGGTTTAGCATTATCCACCAGATATATTCGGAAGTCAATCTCCCGCTTCGGAGGTAAGCCCTTCACCTCCCCAAACACATCCGGATATTCCCGGACCACTCTCATAGATTGCAAACTCTCGACCGAAGCGTCAAGCGATTCAAGATAACTTAGCATAACAGAGTCCATGGGATTACAAGAAATCTCGAGAGTGTTACCCAAGCGGGTCATGAGTCTAACAACTCTCCTTTCGCAATCAAGAACGGCACCATTACTGGATAACCAGTCCATGCCCAAAATCAACCCATAGCCCGTGAAGCCCAACACAAAAGCATCACATCTAAACTCAATGCTAAGTATAGAAATCTTCAAACCCAAACATATCATGGACAAATAAGTGGAGCCCCCAATTGGGTTTGAAACAACCAAGGGATCATCTTCCAGACTGGTGTCTAAGTGCAGTAACTCAACTAATGATGATGAGATAAACGAATGCGATGCGCCTGAATCAAACAATGTACGGACAGGATGATCAAATAGAAAAACCAGACTTTCAACGGAGATAGTTCTACCTCTCTCCTGAATTGGTGGAACCGCGAGAGCCTGTACTTGCCCCCTAGCCTGACTCGGTGCCATAAGAGCTTGCACCTGTCCTCCTGAGGTAGACCCCGTCCTTTGCCCCTTCTTAGGGCAATCCTTCACTAAATGCCCTGCTTCGCCACAGTGGAAGCAGCCAGTCTTCTTCTTCTTGCGACAATCTTCGCTTAGGTGGCCAGGTGTCCCACAATTGAAACACTTCTTCTTCTTGCCCTTGCCACCGTTGCCTTTCCCACCTTTGCTTTGTTGTTGTTGCTGAGGTCTCTTTTGATCTCCCTTCTTCTCGGGTGCCCTATTAGCATTGGGACCCATCTCTTCTTCATACATGAGTGCCATGTCAACTAGCTTTTCAAAGGTGGCCCCCATAGGGATATGAGTCATAGCTAACCCATGCATCGGTTCATTCAAGCCTTTCACGAACCGCAAAGCCTTCTTCTCTGGTGTATTCACCATATCTAGGCCAAACCTTGCCAATTGATTAAACTTGTTAATATATTCCTTCACCAAGAGATTTCCTTGCTTTAGAGTCAAGAATCTTTCCATATACAAGTTTTCCTCTGCCCTTGAGAGAAAATTTGCCACAAATCTTTGCCTAAAATCCGCCCAAGAGCCAACGGGGCGTTCTCCATTAGTAACCTCCCACCAGAATGAGGCCTCTCCCTTCATTAACCAAGCAGCCAACTTGACTTTCTTTCCTTCTTCCATCTCAAAGATATCTATCAACTCTTCCACCTCCTTAAGCCAATCTCTAGCTTCCACAAAAGTTTCAGATCCTTGAAAAGGTTTCCCTCCCATAGCTTTAAATTCCTTGCAAGTCTTAGCAAAAGTATCCGTGCGAGGAGGAGGGGGAGGAACATTTGCTGGACCCGTAGTGGTGGCCCTAGCCTCCATCAATCTCCTATACCATACTGGTACCGTCACACCCTCCGGAAGATTAAGATTCTCGGCCATGCTGAAACGAAAAAGGAAAGATTCAAAACGGAGAATTCGAAGGATATAGATATGGCTATTGGGGATTATGCTTCTCTTTCAAAAACTTTTCTCTTAAAAGACATGTTTTTGAAAATATCTTTTCAAAAAAATGTTTTAGAAAAATAGTTTTCTAAAAATTTTATCTGTTCCGGTAACCTTTGCTCTGATACCACGTGTAACACCCCACGCCCGCTATGGTCACTCACTAAGGGAATGCCATAGCATCGGTGGAGTATATTAGTGAATATAGAACAGAAAAATTACAACAAGACAGATATAATTAGTACTTGAAATTTAAAAATATCATCTCACAACAGCGGAAATAAACATGTCTGGTTACATCATAAAACCATGATAAAAGTCAAGTACAATATCCATCAAAATAAAGAAGTACATAATCCCACTCTCATAATACAATAGCCAGAACAAAGGAAAAGATAACTGGATAACTGGAGCTTTACATCTACCCAAGCTCCTAAAGACTGGAACAGCAATCCGATCAAGCTCAACTACCGCTAGGATCCACCGTAGGACCTGAGGGTTGGGAAAAAGATAAAAACAACGGGGTCAGACATAAGTCTGAGTGAGTCCTATAACTTTAACAATACAATCATTAAAGTAACCAGAGAAGACATAAACTTGACCTATGGTAATATCTTGGGATGAATGGCTACACTAAGCAGCTTGGTGAACTTAGGATAGACTAAGATAACCGTAAGGACGCATCTACCCACCCAAGGATAATTACTAACTGCACCACACCAGTCATTCCCACTTAAAGGTTGATCCCTTCCACGGACTTAGAAAATTTCCCCAGTAGTTTCATGTACTCCTAGCCCACTACATAGGTGCCGTCTGCCCCTATCTCCACTAGGAGTACTCAGTAATTCTTACCCAGTAGTTTCGTGTACCCCTACATAGGTGCCGTCTGCCCCTATCTTTATTAGGTGTACCCACTACTCCCCATCGATCGGCTCCCTACCGTAGATACCCGTGCTGGTCCCACAGTGGGGTGTATCACTCCCCTAAAGTGGCTACCCAATACTAACGGTGCACGACTTTATTTCTACACGATGCAACAACGGCTTATCTACCAGCCCGGGCCCACACACGCATATGAAACCCATTGGACTTGCGTTGCCACCGCTAACCCGTTTTGGCCTCTTATAATCAAGCCCAATATGCGTGTCCCGTCACTCGACATGGGTCGAGCCCACAAAGATACGTTTGGGATATTGGTTGAAATGGGCCCCCACAAGCTACCCACCTAAGCTTGTCATATATCTAGTGTATCCCACTTAACCCTTTAATCATGTTTAATTACATGTTTCCACTTGGTTAAGTATTCTAATCGTATTTTCTATTGCCACCCAAGGCAACCCACTAGATTCCACATGCCACCCAAGGCAACCACAAAATTTCCACATGCCACCCAAGGCACCCACTCAAACCCTCATGTCCCACTACATGCTAATATGGTTAAGTGTTTCTTAATTAATTAAGACCGTGATCTCCCATAAAGACCTCCCACATTAGACTGGCTGTTATGACCGCCTGGTTAAGCCGGTAGAGTCCGGGCAGTCTTACGTCATAACAGAGCCTAACCTCGTGTCTTTACTTTAATCATGTATTTAATTTATGGCTAAGACCTCTCACATTAGGCTGACATTTGTAACAACTGGTTAAGCCGGTCGGGTCCGGGCAGTTTGACACTACAAATGAGTCCAACCTCGTGTCTTAGTCGATTAATTACACCTAATTAATCACCCCCATATTAATTATCCCTAATTAATATCAAGTTTTCCATAACATGGGTAGACCTAACACAATAGGTAAATTCCCATGGGGTAGACCTAACTCAATAGGTAAATTCCCACTTATGGTAATTTATTTTTATGGTATGCTTAATCATACCTAATCATTCATTTATTAACATATTTACCAACCCCATCGTTCCCCACGTAAATCGTTCTCATTTCATGACATAATAAAAGGGAAAGATCCATCACAAATATCATGGGTTTAGCCTATAACTTTGTCATGGGTTAAGAGGATGTCAACTTGCATATATAAGCACATATTAACCCAACTACATTTTACCCAAACTTGCATATTGTCATACACATGATTTGCATAACATGTTGCATATGAGCTTGCATATTATCATACACATATCTTGCATAACATGTTGAACTTGCATATAGGCATTCTCATAACTTGCATAACATGTTAAACATGCATTTAAGCATACACATAACTTGCATAAGCATTCACATACTTGCATAAACATGCATAACTTGCATGTCATGTCATTTAAGCATATACATATCTTGCATAAGCATTCATATACTCGCATAAGCATGCATAACTTGCATATCACATAAATCTTGCATTTAAACATATACATGACTTGCATAACTCACTTTGTTAAACATGCATAATTCCACTCATTAAATATGCATAAACCCACTTGTTAAACATGCATAAACCAACTTGTTAAACATGCATAAATCAACTTATTAAGCATGCATAAACCAACTTATCAAACATGCATAAACATAGAACAACATAGAGTAACATATCATTATAAATGATTCAAACTCACTAATCCGCATTTAAGACCATAAGGCTCATTACACCCAATCTACTTACTTTAACAATTGATGTTAAAGTGATAGAAACTCACCAAACCCAAAATTAACCCACTTATGAAGTGGAATTAGTTGCTAATTATGAAGATGGTGATGATTAGAGAATGATTTGAGAGGGATTAGCTTGCAACTTCCTTCTTAGATTAGTGGAGACTCCTTCTAGGATTTAATTTGGCGGCATGAGGCCTTCATTTCTATTTTTAGTATGGATTAAGGTAGGTTTAGGGTGTATTTATAGATTAGGAGAGTGTTTTAGGCCCTTAGATTAACCCTAGATTAAATTAGGTCCATTAGATTTAGGAAATCTCTAGAACCAAGCCCAGCCCTAGCCAGAAAACCAGATCTGGTGCACCCAAGCACCCTGGTTCGACACGCCGTGTCGACAGGCAAGTCGACAGGCAAGTCGACACCCCTGTCGACAGGCCTGTCGACATCCCTCTCGACATGCTTAGGGCGGGAATCTTCCCGCCTGGCCCCGCTGGTTCTAATTTAAAATCTAAATTTAAATTCCTAAATCTGTTTTTAGCTCTAATTTTTCTGCAAACTTCTTTGGGCCATAACCGGGCCATACAGACTCCGATTCTCGAAAACTCGGACTCTATTTCGCGTATTTTTCCGAGACGAACGCAATAACGCAGCCCGTTACCCCCAATTCCCACATCTGAGATTATTTATCCTGTAATTAGTGAATTTTAGTATTAACTAAAATTCGGGGTGTTACAATCAATGTTTCTCATATGACTTGCATAACTTGCATAACATCATAAACACACAGCATTTGACTTGCATAACTTGCATAACATCACAAACACATAGCATATGACTTGCATAACTTGCATAACATCATGAACATGTAGCATATGACTTGCATAACTTGCATAACATCACAAACACATAGCATATGACTTGCATAACTTGCATAACATCATGAACATGTAGCATATGACTTGCATAATTTGCATAACATCATGAACATGTAGCATATGACTTGCATAACTTGCATAACATCATGAACATATAGCACATAGCTTGCATAACATGCATAACATCATTAACACATAGCATATATCTTGCATAACATGCATAACATCATTAATACATAGCGTATAACTTGCATAACATGCATTGATCCACATTCATAGCCATAACCTCATTATATCCTATCATAATAATTTCAATAATTGGCCATTAAGGCTATAGAAAACTCACAACTTTATGATTAGCACTCCTAAGAAGAAGATTAAGTTGCTAGAGTTGATTAGAGATTGATTTGAGATGCTATCTTCATCTACAAATTGATGGAGGCTCCTTCAAGTTGCATTTTGACGGCATGACGGCATTGTTTATATTTTCAGTATGAATTAGGATAGTTTAGGGTGTATTTATAGAGTAGTTAGGTGTTTTAGGCCATTAGATTAACCCTAAATCAGATTAGAGCCGTCAGATCTCGTCCTTGCCACCAAAACACAGCCCAAAAGCCAAGCTGATGCACCCTGGTCACCTGGGCTCGACCAGGGAGGTCGACCCCCAGATCGGCACTAGGGTCGACTCCCCAGTCGACCTGGTGGGCAGGTCGACTCCCCAGTCGACCCCCAGGTCGACCCCCTGGGTATGGCGGGAATTTTCCCGCCACTTCTGAAATTTGAAATTTCTGTTTTTAAATCTGTTTTTTTTTTATTTTCTGAAACTTCTTTAGGCCATATCTGGGTCATACGGACTCCGATTTTCGAAAACTCGGACTCTATTTCGTGTATTTTTCCGAGACGAACGCAATGGCATATCCCATTTCCGCTGATTCAGATTTTTAAATTTAATTCTGCCTTGTTTTATATTATAGCAAGTTATTCAACATACGGGGTGTTACATTCTCCCCTACTTAAAGGATTTCGTCCCCGAAATCTCTAAGTCAAGAAGAACGTATCCTACCATCCAAACAACCATCTACTCAAACCATCAACCACTGGCATCCATTGTCCTTAGAGTTTCAAATGCTGTATGAACATATGCAAAAAGTGCGTGTATATGTTCCCTGTCTAATGCAAAATCAGGCGGTCTACTGATTCAGTTGACCTCCCTAATGCAAACCATGATAGTGCCATGCATCGAATATGTATGCGAAAGAACCTTATCGACATATACTATTTCTACATGAGTGCACAAACATTCACCAAAATGCATCATCCATATGATAGCACAACCATTATACATCCATAAATATAGCTACCTACACACAATTTTTATGCAATATGCAATATGAAGTGATTTAGCCGATCTAGTGCCGAAAGTGTGTGTATATGCATCCACGAGCAACCACTAGCAAACACTTGCATCCACACGCATCCATCAAACATAACATGTCTCAAACACATGTTTCAACCATAGGTTTACCCTATCTAAAGGTCAAAGGTACAAATGAGAGGACATACTAAAGATGAGATAAGTACTAGACAAACGATAAAGGAGAAGTTAAAAGACATACCCTCAAAAAGGAATGGGTATAGTGAACGCATCTTCGCTTCTGTCTCCCAAGTAGCATTGCTCTCCTCTTCTTCCCATTGCACTTTGACTAGTCGCACCTCTCTGTTCCTCAACTTCCTGATCTCTGACCCAAGGATGCGGGTAGGAGCTCGTCGAATAGTCGCATCACGCTCTACCTCCACTTCTCTTAGCAAGCTCGGCTCTACCACCTCTGCGGTCTCATGCAGGCACTTCCTCAAATGTGACACATGGAATAAGTCATGTACCCCACTAAGTCTCTGAGGTAAATCCACCCTATATGCCATCCGTCCAATCCTTTCCTTTATAGGAAACGGCCCAACAAATCTTGGAGCTAACTTCCCAACGGACCCAAAGCGAACTACATTCCGTAATGGAGATACTTTGACAAAGACCATGTCCCCAACATCAAACTCAAGATTCGTCCTCCTCTTATCCGCATAAGATTTCTGCCTATCCTGCGCTGCTTTCATCTTTCTTCGAATCAAGTCAATCTTCTCCGAAGTCTCTCTAACCATATCGGGCCCAAGCAAGATCTTATCCGTAGATTCCCACCAACATGTAGGTGATCGACAAGGCCTTCCATAAAGAGCTTCGAAAGGAGCCATACCAATACTGGACTGAAAGCTGTTATTATACGCGAACTCCACCAATGGAAGATGCTCTTCCCATGTACCTCCAAAATCCAAGATACAAAGCCTCAAAAGGTCTTCCAGAACACGATTCACCCTCTCGGTTTGGCCGTCCGTCTGAGGATGATATGCGGTGCTCAGACACAATTGAGTCCCCACTGCTTCTTGCAAACTCCTCCAAAACTCGCTAGTGAAGATAGGATCTCTATCACTCACTATGCTAGAAGGTACCCCATGCAATCGAACTATCTCTCGAAGATAAACTGAAGCTAGCCATGGAGCAGTCCTCTTGCTCTTCACGGGTATAAAATGGGCTCTCTTAGTAAGTCTGTCTACCACAACCCAAATTCCCGTATTACCCTTCCTCGAACTTGGTAATCCATCAATAAAATCCATCGAGACGCTATCCCACTTCCATTGCGGAACTTCCAATGGGTGAAGCAACCCACCTAGTTTCTTTTGCTCCGCTTTCACCTGTTGGCGTACCAAGCATCTAGCGACATACTCGGCCACATCTTTCTTCATACCGGCCCAAAAGAAAACTTGCTTCATGTCCTGGTACATCTTGTCCCCACCGGGATGAATGGTCATCCTAGAACGGTGTGCATCATTAAGAATAGCCTTCCTCAAACCCTCGTCTTGCGGTACACAAAGTCTACCGTCTCTACGCAAGCACCCCCTATCGTCTAGGGTATACCTACTCAAATGGCTGGACGACTCCCCCCTTATGAGCCTCTCTACCAACTCAACCAACTGTGGGTCGTCCCTCTGTGCCTCACCAATCCGTCCCAAAAGAGTAGGTCTGACCTCCAAGGATGCTAGCAAACCGGGTACATAATCAACGGAAGGTATGAAATCAAACATCGAGATAAATTCCAAGCTTCGTCGTTCCACGAACAATGGACTCAAGGACAACCTTTTTCTACTCAAGGCGTCCGCCACCACGTTACCCTTGCCAGGGGTATACGCTATCTCGAAATCATAGGATGCTAAGAACTCCATCCACCTTTGCTGTCTCAAGTTCAAATCCTTCTGAGAAAACAAGTACATCAATGATTTGTGGTCAGTGAACAATTCGAATCTCTCTCCCAGAAGATAATGGCGCCAAATCTTAAGCGCAAAAACAATAGCGGCCAACTCTAAATCATGGGTAGGGTAATTTTTCTCATGCTTTCTCAACTGCCTTCCACCATAGGCTATTACCCTTCCCTCTTGCATTAAGACTGCGCCCAGTCCAGTCCCACAAGCATCGGTATAGACAACAAATGGCTTACTCCCATCTGGCAACACTAAGACTGGAGCTGTGGTTAAAGCTCTCTTTAACCATTGGAACGCTTCATCACAATCTACGTCCCATGCGAAGACTAGATTCTTCTTCATCAAGCGAGTTAATGGGGCTGATATCTTCGCGAAGTCCTTGATAAACTTCCTATAGTAGCCAGCCAACCCCAAGAAACTCCTCACCTCGGTAGCATTCTTTGGAACCTTCCAATCTTGAATAGATACTACCTTCGCGGGATCCCCAGCTATCCCTTCCTTGGAGGCCACGTGCCCCAAGAACCGCACTTCCTTCCTCCAGAAGTGACATTTAGAAAACTTAGCCTTAAGGCTATGGGCTCGAAGAGTCTCCAACATTTCCCTAAGATGTAGGGCATGCTCTTCTTCACTCTTAGTAAAGACTAAGATGTCATCCACAAAGACCACCACGAACTTATTAAGGAACTCCCTGAACACCCTACTCATCAAATCAACAAAATATGCAGGGGCATTCGTCAAACCAAATGGCATCACCAGCCACTCACAGAAACCATCCGGAGTCCAAAAGGCAGTCTTGTCTATGCTATCCTCATCCACTCTCAACTGATGAAACCCCATGGCCAAGTCCAACTGCGAAAATACTGAAGCGCCAACCAACTGATCAAAAAGATCATCAATCCTCGGAAATGGGTGTCTATTCTTCTTTGTGAGCTTGTTGAGTTCTCTATAGTCTACACAAAGTCTGAGGGACCCATCCGCCTTCGTAGCAAAAACTACTGGAGCACCCCACTCCGATATACTTCGTCTTATGAACCCCTTCTCAAGCAACTCCCCTACTTGCTTATGGAGTTCCCTCCTCTCACGAGGAGCCATGTGGCGCACTGGTAAAGATACTGGTTTAGCATTATCCACTAGATATATTCGGAAGTCTATCTCCCGCCTCGAAGGTAAGCCCTTCACCTCCTCAAACACATCCGAGTATTCCCGGACCACTCTAACAGATCGCAAACTCTCGACCGAAGCGTCAAGCGATTCAAGATAAGTTAGCATAACAGAATCCATGGGATTACAAGAAATCTTGAGAGTGTTCCCCAAGCGGGTCATGAGCCTAACAACTCTCCTTTCACAATCAAGAACGGCACCATTACTTGATAACCAGTCCATGCCCAAAATCAACCCATAGCCCGTGAAGCCCAACACAAAAGCATCACATCTAAACTCAATGCTAAGTATAGAAATCTTCAAAACCAAACATATCATGGACAAATAAGTGGAGCCCCCAATTGGGTTTGAAACAACCAAGGGATCATCTACTAGACTGGTGTCTAAGTGCAGTGACTCAACTAATGATGATGAGATAAACGAATGCGATGCGCCAGAATCAAACAATGTACGGACAGGATGATCAAATAGAAAAACCAGACTTTCAACGGAAATAGTTCTACCTCTTTCCTGAATCGTTGGAACCGCAAGAGCCTGAACTTGCCCCCTTGCCGGACCCGGTGCCACAAGAGCTTGCGCCTGTCCTCCTGAGGTAGATCCCGTCCTTTGCCCCTTCTTAGGGCAATCCTTCACTAGATGCCCTGCTTCACCATAGTGGTAGCAGCCAGTCTTCTTCTTCTTCCGACAATCTTTGCTTAGGTGGCCCGGTATCCCGCAATTGAAGCACTTCTTCTTCCCCTTGCCACCGTTGCCTTTCCCACCCTTGTTTTGTTGTTGCTGAGGTCTCTTTTGATCTCCTTTCTTCTCGGGTGCCTTATTAGCTTTGGGACCCTTCTCTTCCTCATGCATGAGTGCCATGTCAACTAGCTTCTCAAAGGTGGCCCCCATAGGGATGTGAGTCATAGCCAATCCATGCATCGGTTCATTCAAGCCCTTAACGAACCTCTAAACCTTCTTCTCCGGTGTATTCACCATGTCTATGCCAAACCTTGCCAATTGATTAAACTTGTTGACATATTCCTTCACCGAGAGGTTTCCTTGCTTTAGAGTCAAGAACCTTTCCATATACAAGTTCTCCTCCGCCCTTGAGAGAAACTTAGCCACAAATCTTTGCCTGAAATTCGCCCAAGAGTCAACAGGGCATTCTCCATTAGTGACCCCCACCAGAATGAGGCCTCTCCCTTCATTAACCAAGCGGCTAACTTGACTTTCTTTCCTTCTTCCATCTCAAAGATGTCTATCAACTCTTCCACCTCCTTAAGCCAATCTCTAGCCTCCACAAAAGTTTCTGATCCTTGAAAAGGTTTCCCTCCCATAGCCTTAAATTCCTTGCAAGTCTAAGCAAAAGTATCCGTGCGAGGAGGAGGAGGGGAGGAGGAAGATCGGGTGCTACTGCTGGGGGAGGAACATTTGCTGGACCCGCAATGGCGGCCCTAGCCTCCATCAATCTCCTATACCATACTGGTATCGTCACACCCTCCAGAAAGTTAAGATCTTCAGCCATGCTGAAACGAAAAAGGAAAGATTCAAAACGGAGAAATCGAAAGATAAAGATATGGCTATTGGGGATTATGCTTTTCTTTCAAAAACCTTTCTCTTTAAAGACATGTTTTTTAAAATACTTCTTCGAAAAATGTTTTTAGAAAAATAGTTTTCTAAAAAAAAATTATCTGCTCTGGTAACCTTCGCTCTGATACCACGTGTAACACCCCACACCCGCTAAGGTCACTCACTAAGGGAATGCCTTAACTTCGGTGGAGCATTTTAAGTGAGTATAGAACAGAAAAATTACAACAAGACAGATATAAATACTTGAAAATCTAAAACATCATTTCATAACAGCAGAAGGTAAACATGTTTAGTTACAACACCATAAAGAGTCAAGTACTAAATATCCATCCTGATAAAAACTTGAGTACATAATCCCACTACATAAACAATAGCCATAAAAGAAAAGATAAGCTGGGCTTTACATCACGGTCCAAGCTCCGAGAGATAGATAAAGTAGTCTGATCAAAGCCCACTAGTGCTAGGCCCAACCTGAGGACCTGAGGGGGAAAAAGATAAAAACAACGGGGTCAGACATAAGTCTGAGTGAGCCCTATAACTTTAACAACACAATTATTAAAGTAATTAGGGTATGATATAAACTTGGTACGGGATGATTGGGGATAAATGACTACACTAAGTAGCCAACTAGACATAGGATGAACTAAGATAATGGTAAAGACGCATCTACCCACCCAAGGATAATTACTAACTGCACCACACCAGTCATTCCTTCTTAAAGTTTGATCCCTCCCAAGGACTTAGAAAATTTACCCAGTAGTTTCGAGTACCACTAGCTGACTACATAGGTACCGTCTGCCCCTATCTCCACTAGGTGTACCCACTACTCCCAAGCGACCGGCTCCCTACCGTAGATACCCGTGCTGGCCCCACAATGGGGTGTATCACTCCCCAAAGTGGCAACCCGATACAATAAATGGTGCACGGCTTATACCTACACGATGCAACAACGTCTTACCTACCAGCCCGGGTCCACACACGCATATGAAACCCGTTGGACTCGCGTTGCCACCGCTAACCCGTTTTGGCCTCTTATAATCAAGCCCAGTACGCGTGTCCCGTCCTCGACATGGGTCGAGCCCAATAAGATACATATGGGTTACTGGTTGAAATGGGCCCCCATAAGCTGCCACCTAAGTTTGTCAATTTATCTAGTGCATCCCACTTAACCCTTTAATCATGTTTAGTTACATGTTTCCACTTGGTTAAGTATTCTAATCGTATTTGCTATTGCCACCCAAGGCAACCCATTAGATTTCCTCATGCCACCCAAGGCACTTACTTGATTTCCACATGCCACCCAAGGCACCCACTTAACCCCTCATGCCCACTACATGCTTATCTGGTTAAGTGTTTCTTAATTGATTAAAAACGTAACCGTTGTAAAGACCTCTCACATTAGACTATCTTTTATGGCAGCTGGATTTGCCGGTTGGGTCCGGGCAGCCTTACGCCATAACCGAGTCTAACCTCGTGTCTATACACTTGTCACGTATTTGGTTTGTGCCTAAGACCTCTCACATTGGGCCAATCATACACCAAACTTGCATACATATGAACTTGCATATAATCATACACCAAACTTGCATACATATGAACTTGCATATAATCATACACCAAACTTGCATATATATGAACTTGCATATAATCATACAACAAACTTGCATAATCATGGTGTCATAATGGATCAATGTTTCTCATATGACTTGCATAACTTGCATAACATCATAAACACATAGCATATGACTTGCATAACTTGCATAACATCACAAACACATAGCATATAACTTGCATAACTTGCATGACATCATGAACATGTAGCATATGACTTGCATAACTTTCATAACATCACAAACACATAGCATATGACTTGCATAACTTGCATAACATCATGAACATGTAGAATATGACTTGCATAACTTGCATAACATCATGAACATGTAGCATATGACTTGCATAACTTGCATAACATCATGAACATATAGCACATAGCTTGCTTAACATCATTAACACATAGCATATAACTTGCATAACATGCATAACATCATTAATACATAGCATATAACTTGCATAACATGCATTGATCCACATTCATAGCCATAACCTCATTATATCCTATCATAATCATTTCAATAATTGGACATTAAGGTTATAGAAAACTCACAACTTGTTGATTAGCACTCCTAAGAAGAAGATTAAGTTGCTAGAGTTGATTAGAGATTGATTTGAGATGCTATCTTCTTCTACAAATTGATGGAGGCTCCTTCAAGTTGCATTTTGACGGCATGACGGCATTGTTTCTATTTTTAGTATGAATTAGGGTAGTCTTAGGGCGTATTTATAGAGTAGTTAGGTGTTTTAGGCCATTAGATTAACCCTAAATCAGATTAGAGCCGTCAGATCTCGTCCTAGCCACCAAAACACAGCCCAAAAGCCAAGCTGATGCACCCAGGTCACCTGGGCTCGACCAGGGAGGTCGACCCCCAGGTCGACACTGGGGTTGACTCCCCAGTCGACCTGGTGGGTAGGTCGACTCCCCAGTCGACCCCCAGGTCGACCCCCTGGGTCTGGCGGGAATTTTCCCGCCACTTCTGAAATTTGAAATTTCTGTTTTTAAATATGTTTTTTTTATTTTCTGAAACTTCTTCGGGCCATATCTGGGTCATACGGACTCCGATTTTCGAAAACTCGGACTCTATGTCGCGTATTTTTCCGAGACGAACACAATGGCATAGGCCGTTTCCCCTGATTCAGATTTTTAAATTTAACTCTGCCCTATTTTATATTATAGCAAGTTATTCAACATACGGGGTGTTACAATTATCGTATATATATTCAAATAGAATATAATGCAGCTCCAAATTAAAATATCGGGATTTATAACTCAACATTTCAAATCTAGATTAAATCAGTATTCAATTTATATTAAAAATCCATTTATAATATAAATAAATCGTTATAAATTATAAAGGAATTCCATAGCGACTTTGACATAACTCAAAATCTAAACGACGAAATCTCAATTTTTCTCTTCCATTAGAAAAATATACTTCACCAACTCTGAACGTTTCTTGTTTCATAGAAATCCGGCTTAAAACAGATTTTGTATATTTGTTTAAAGTTTGAACTGCTAATTTACGAACTGCCACGCCATTACGGGCTTGATTATAATTATATTATAATTTATACGTTCAACTGTCATTTATTTAATATATTCATTAATATAATTCAACTTTATACTGAATTATATATTATAAATGATCCGATTCACACAATATTGTCAATTCACTATTTCAGATTATTTCAGAATTAAATATATGATTCTACTAATTATATTAATTAAATATTCAATATAAGTTAATTAAACGACCATTTAAATCTCTAAATAACTATTTAAATAATTAAATAAATAAATTATTATACCGTAAAAAAAGGGGACATTATAGGACATATACACGCACCCTTGCATATGTTTATATAAGCATTAGAAATATTTTAAGGACAATGGATACCTGTGATTGATGGATGAGTAGATGGGTGATGGATGTTAGGATATACTTCTTCTTAACTTAGAAATTTCGGGGAAGAAATCCTTTAAGTAGGGGAGAATGTAACACCCCATGATTCTGAGAACACTAAAAATGATAAACTAGAGAATACTTAATTAATTATTTGAATTAAGTAAAATGGATTGTGCCATTGCGTTCGTCTTAGAATTCTTCTTAAGATAGACTCCGAGTTAACGTAAAACATACATCGCATGAAGAAGATATTTAAGGTTTGAAGTTTATATACATGTAAGCCGTATATATATAAATAAAACTATTCTAGAAAATAAAAATCAAAAGAGGGGAAAATGGGGGAAAATCGGCCCGTTGGGGGTTGACCCCACCCAAAGGGTGTCGACCCATGGGTCGACACCAACATGGGGGTGTCGACCGCTTCGAGATTTGGGAAGAATTCAGTTTCTGAACGTGGAGTCGTTTCTTGACTAGGTTCATTGACCCTAGGCTATAAATAGGACCTCATTCTCATTGTTTTTATTCACCAAAAACAATGGAGACAACGAGGTGCTACCCTAACTCAGTTTGAACTAGCCTTTTCTTCTTCAACAATGATTCATACATATTCAAGGATCTGTGCTACATCATCTATAATCAATTCTCAGTTCTTTAGATCCAATCATAGTGAGGGTATGATGCTTTTATATATAAACACCTAAATTGTAATCTTGACATGTTTATAAGTTTGGATCTAAGTCTATGTCTATTAGTAACCCGAATCATAACAGATCTGCCAATACTTGTATACCTAGTTTACTACTTGGTTCTCATATGCCTGTTCATGATATCTCTATTCTATTAGTTTGCCTAATCATGTCACTATATGCCTATTCTGTTAGTATGGCCAATTCTATCATCATATGCCAGTTTTATTTACTATGCCTCTTCTTGTTCTCTTCTCTCCCTTTTTCCCTTTTTGTTTTTATAGCCATGATACCTCCAAGCCTAGGCCTATCGCTGACATACACGAACGCACGAAATTGGGAACAATTGGGAATGAATAATTTGGGGCATTATTCATATTGTAAAACATGATTGCAAATTTTGGGCATAATTTGTACCTTGAGCCAAAACATAGGAATTGGGGGCATAATTTATATCTTGATCTAAACCTTAGTCTCGAGCATAACTTGTATCGTGGATCAGACAGTGATTTGGGGAATAATAAACATGATAATTGGTAAGTAATGAAAATGCCTAGATTTACAGTAATTAGAAACTGTAACCGCACTGAGACACGAGGTTAGATTACACTTATGGTAGAAGCCTGCCCAGAACCGCCCGGCATATCCAGCATCCACAAGTGGTAAATCTAATGCAAGGGGTCTTAATGCATAAACACGTAAAGGTGCTAAGACACAAGGTTAAGTCCAACTTGTTTAAGTAGTCTACCCGGACCCAACCAGCATATCTAGCATCCACAAGTGGTAGACTTAATGAGGGAGGTCTAGCACATTAATAACCATAAATGAATGAATGGTGATAAACTTGTAATACTTAACCTGTTTGAATCCATATGGATTAAATGAACCTGTTAACTTGAGTAGGGGGTTAAGTAAACTTGCTTGAATCGGTGGGAGGGTTAAGTTAATCTTGTTATAAATGTGGGGACGGGTTATATATTTAAACCCGACAAACCTATCCTATTTTACATGTGGGAGTTATGCAACCTTGTTAAACTGTTAGGCATAACTTGTAAAAATCCTAGTAATGGGGATGCAAGCCTAGGAGGGAAGCTTGTATCATCTCTTGTGCGGGAACCGTTTCAGTCAGTAACCCATCTTAGTATCAAACGGGTACTCCGAACTAGGTTGGGGAATGCTTACTGAGCTAATCATAAGAGGTCACTTGTGTGAGGGTGTTGATGGGCATTCCAATGGACTCATGTGCATGCATGGATCCTCTTGCTAGGGAAAATAAGATGTTATAGCATCAGTAGATATGGCTGTGCATCTTGAAAATAGCGAGGTTGCCACTTTAGGAAGTGATACATCCTACCGTGGGGCTAGCACAAGGTATCTACGAGTTAGGGAGCTGATCGGTTGGGGGTAGTAATTAGGGTACATCTAGTCTTGCTTGTTTAGGAGCCTGTTACTATCGTTGAAGGTTAACACCTGTCAGTTTTATTCGGGCTACCTTTCATTGTATGGGGGTAAAATCTCTCATTAGAAGTACACCTAAGTCTACCATCTTGTACTTGTTGGGATCATCTTGTTCTTGTTATACTAGTATTGGTGCAGAAAAAAGTATTAGAGAAGCGCAATGCATGTTCTGTTCTGTTTATCATATTTACCTTGTTATACCTGCCTTATGACACTGTTATCTCTCTCCAGCTTATATGCCTGTCATGAAACTTTTACTTATATATATGCTAAAAGTAACTGGACTCACCAGACTTTATGTCTGACCTATTTTGTTTCCTCTTCTTTCTCTTCCGATTCCCCCTAGGTTCTTAGGGTGGGAATACTCGAGCTTGATCATGATTCTTCTTTCCTTCTGTTTAGAGCTGCTTAGATGTATTTCTCGATTTTGTATTTGTTCGAATATGGGTATATTTTGGGGATTATGCTCTTTTAATGTATTCTAGTACCTCTGATGATGATTTTTGTACAAGGCAGAAGTTTAATGTTTTCAGTATTCCAGACTTATTATGTAATTGGGTTTGAACCATGAAGTTTTTCTATATAATAAAGTTTTAATTCCCCTATTATTTTATGTATGTCTTGTAATTTTTATGTTTCTGTTTACCTATAATGCTTCATGAAACTTAATGCATACTGATAAAGAGTGACACTAACGGACGTGGGGTGTCATCGGTTAGGACAATAGACCTCTTCTAATGTTTATTCTTCAGAAGGGCTGAAGTCATTAGATCTGCTCTTATTAGGTCTTAAGCGGTCATTGGGACTGCATTTCTCTTTTAAGCTTATGAGGTATTAAATGGTTTTAATAAAAAGATAGACGTATATCTGGGGTAGTTCAACAAAAATTATATGTTGGGTTATGCGAGGGCGTACCTGGGGACGGGCTAATAGGAGTTCTAATGAGAATGAAAAGGGACCTCGTGTCTATGTGAATTATTAAGTGATTAGGACTTCACCTAAATGTTAGTTAAATAGTAAGGCATGGGTCCGTCGGACGGGTCTTAAATGGCAACGAGTGTCTACCCTCAACTAGTACTAAGTGGTTGGTTACTATTTCTCGCATTATGATTAATAGAACATTTGATAACATTAAATGAGGTATTAACTGACTAGGGTCCTCTATAAGGTCTTAAGTGATCGAAAGGATTCGCCCATAGGGTATTAAGTGATCGTCGGTATCCACCCGTAAATAAATATATAGGATGGCCTTAAGCGACCAAGTGAGAGTCTGTCTAGTAGGGTCCTAAGTGATCATAGGAATCTACCCTTAGGGTATTAAGTGATAGTAGAAATACGCCCTTAAATATACGGGTTAGGCCTTAAGTGATTTTAGGATAGTCCGCCTAATTAATTTTATATTGAATAGCGTGTTTAATTCACCTAGACACCTGGCAAATTTATACTGCAAAACATAGGATATAGGTTCCTTTAAACTTATGTGTTTCTCATTCACCAGAACATAGTTGTTCTTACCCTCCCTCCTCTAAACAACACAGGTTAATATATGGGAAATCTTGGTTGATGACATGATGAAGACTGAAGCTTGGTGTTGGAGATTTTAACTTAGTTTATTATTATGTCAGTTATATGTATTTATGGGATATTAATGTACCTTGTTATGATATTCATAAATATTGATGTAACTGACAATATTATTGTTTTTATGTAAAGGGTACATTTATTTTCATTAGTATATTTTATCTCATCCGTTGTGAGATTCTGATTTTGTATTTTGTTTGGCTTTGTTTTTTTATTCATTATAGGAACCAACGACTCGTTTAGAATGGCTCTAACATCCTATGTACCTAATTTGGGTTGGGATTTAGGCTAGTTCAGGGTGGGTTGTTATAAAGCTATTATTATGTCTGTTAGTTTGTGTTTATTTTGTCACAAAATGTATCGCACAAGTATGCCAATGAGGTTGACTATTGCAGGACAAAGAATTAAGATGTAATTGTATAAAACTGTGTTTATCTTATATTGCCCAATTGTATTTTTACACTAAAATTATGCCCAAACAAAGATAAGGCATAATCATGCGAAGACAGTAAGCATTTGTACCAAGACCAAAATCCACTTAAATACAATTAGCATTTCATATCATGATCAAAATCCAATAAAATAGAACGAAACTTTGCAAGTAAAATAAATAGTGAAATAGTTGTACGTTGAGCTATGTAATAATTAATAAGATAGAGCTAAGAATTTTTTTCACCTAACGTAATTGATCCTTATGAAATAATTTAATGATAATAAATAAGTATGTAAAGTTGTCAAATCAATCTCGTTATAGTCTCATACTATTGCAGTTAAACACCAATAAATGCAAAGCAACTAACATTTGAACTAATGTGATTGCTAAAATAACCAGTTCTAATTTTAAGCCATGTGTGTGCTCGCAAATTTTAAATGGAACCATAATGGATAATTATTTTCTTTGACTCAAAATGGGAGTAAAGCAGGTCTGTCTTATTTAAAAATCACGCGCTTAGACCTCCTTCTGAAAGTTTTGACATCAGTGTTCATCAGGTATAGTAATAGTGGTCTAAAATGTATTTGTATGTACCGCACAAATACACAAAAGAGTATATAGGTAGGAATTAACCACTAAGGCAACCAACTAAAAAAAACATATGTGTGTATCTTCTTCTTTCTTTATACGAGTGCCAAATTTTTAAGGGGTTTGCGTATAACCTAGCCTATTCTCCAATAATATTACACTATTCACCACCTAAAACCTGTATAATAATAACTACATAAGAAAATTGAGAAGAATCAAATCATATTTTGCTGGGTACGAATGGAGGATTTGATAAAATTGCATGAGGTATGGCCTGCAAAAAAGGAGAAAACCCGGCCTGATCTTTGTTTTGGGAACGCAGGCTGATTTGGTATTGGGAATGACACTCAATTTACTAGGAAATTACAAATGCAAGAGTAGAGAGTAACTCTATTTTCACGTAAAATTATGTGATTAAAGACAATAAAAAATAACTGAAACATCTAGGGAAACATAGAAACATTACATAACTGTTTTTACACTTGAAACTGAAAATAAAACATTTCAAATAAAAAATATCATATGCTTCAACTTTTCTTATTTAGCATAGTGACCCCCACACTTTGAGGTATTTGAAACTTGGTATATGTCTTTTCCATGGTTCATGTGGAATTGTTTATGTTTTATTTAAGGAACCTTATTTAATATGCAATTAGACATATTTAAGGCTTTCCCCCACAAGTCCATAGGTATGTCAGAGGTTAATAACACTGCATTAAACATATCTTTTAGTGTTTTATTTCTTTCAGCTATACAATTTTGTTGTGGTGAGTATAAGGGTGTTATTTGATGAATTATATCATTTTTTGCATAGAATTGTTTGAATGGAGATTTATATTCTCCACCTCGATTAGATCTTAATATCTTGATATATTTGTTTAACTGATTTTCAACTTTAGCCTTATATTTTATAAATGATGTAATTGCATCATCTTTACTAGGTAAAATATGCACATTGTAATATCATGTATAGTCGTCAACAAAAATGCTACAGTACTTTTTTCCAACTCATGTAAGTAATGATTTGAAATCGCATAAATTGGTATGAACCAAACCTAGTGGTTCTGTACATCTGTCAACAGTATCAAATGGTTTTTTCTGACCATTTTTGATTCTACACATGTCTCATATTTGTATTTTTTTACCTACTTAAAATTTAGGAATTAATCCCAAGTTTGATAATTTTTTTCATTTTCCAAAAATTTATATGTCCTAGTTTATCATGTCATAGTAAGATCTCATGCTCAATCAAATATAAAACTTCCGTTTTTTAATAACACTATCAAAAACATTGTTTTACTGTTGACTACAACTAAATTTTCCTTAAATAAGCCATCACGTAAATAAACTCTTCCTATATAAATTGCAGCCTCAAACGGAACTACTTTATCCGACTTGAAGACCATTCAGAATCTTTTCTTCGCGAGCACAAGTCCAGAGATAAGATTCTTGCGGATATCCAAAATGCGAAGAACTTGATTTTGTGTAACAGTTTTTCCCGATGTAAAATTGAGAATGACGGTGGCATTACCTTCGATCACGAAGACAGTAGAATTACCTATGTAGATTTTTTTTCTTCCTAATCATATTTCCTATAACATGAAAACATAGATATGTTAGAACAGACATTACGAGTAGCACCTGTGTCTACCCACCGCTATACATGGTTCTGAACTAAGTTGCATTCTGAAACAACTACTCAAAAGTTCATCGTCTCTATGTTTGGACTCAAAATTTCCACTATATTTTCCACCAGTATTTCATTCGCCTTCTTGTTCCCGCAATCTTTAGAGGTTGAGCCCAATCTTTTCGCAGGCTCAACATTCGCCCTTGAAATAATTGGTTTTCTTATCTTGTGGTTGATTATTTGGTTGCTTTCCCTTTATAGAGAAGTTTTCTTTTTATTGTTGAGTTTTCATTTCTTCTTTGCTCCTTCTATAGAAAATAAGTCTTCGCCTTTGAATTATGTTACTTTGCGATTATCTGCTGCAATTTTTTATTAGCTAGTGAGATCATCTATGGAAAACTCCTTTATCTTGTGGTTTAGATAATTGCAGTAGTCTTTCCAATTCAAGTTCATGGATTATGGGCTGAAGTTACTAAACTTGAGTAGTTACGGATTTGGAATCCACCATCTTGTATTCCATAAATTTTTGTGTCATGAACTTCTTCAAACCGACATTCTGCATCTTGTATTTATTTGAAAGTGCAGTCCAAAGGGATTTTTCTGTCTGGTGTGTCTGATAAACTTTGTACAATGCTTTATTCAATTAGTTCAGAATATAGTTTCGTCATAGGAAATCTGAATTCTTCCATGAGTCAATCTTGAGAAAAATATCTACGTCTTTCAAATTTGTCCGTCTTTGGGCTTTGATTTATCTATCCTCAATGCACTTTTGCAGCCCTAATGTGGTGATATAAAGTATCATTTGATTCTACCATATTAATAAGTCATCGCCATCTCCTCTGTAACACCCCGTAATTCTATAACACTAAGTTTCGCAAATTAAAGTATAATTAAATTTTGAAATAAGAATGAATGGAAACGGGTTGCGCCATTGCACTCGTCTCAATACACTGCTTGGAAACGAGTCCATGTTTTCGAGAAACGGAGTTCGTATGAGGGAGATATGACCCTCCGAAGTTTCAAGGACTTTCAAAACAGAAGAAAAAAAACTCGAATTCGAATTCGAAATTTGAATTCAAACCCCAGCGCATACTGGGTGGGAATTTTCCCGCCTAGGACCAGGTCAACTTGGGGGTCGACACTATGGTCGACCTCCCAGGGACCAGGTTGACCCTATGGTTGACCTGGGGGGCAACCTGGTGCTGAAACCCAGTTTTGAGCCTGGGTTCATTCTGATGTTTCTGGTCTCGTTTCCAGTCTAGATTTGTCCGCCTAATCCTATATAAACAGCCCCTTGCCCCATTCTCTTTACACCATTTTATTCTCTCCTAATGCTGCCTCAGGAATAATTGAAATAAATAAATTAAAATAAAACACGAAGATTATTCTTGAAGACTACGGCTAGGAATTGCATATTGGAGATTCAAATAAAGTTAAAGCTTTAAGGAAAGAAGCAAGGGCTAATTCAGTGGCATCGGGCAACGTCACACAAATCATCTCAACGCTATCTGATTATCTTTTTCTAAAATCAATCAATGTAAGTCAGTTACTTTTTAGATTTGAACGTCCAGATCTATTTGTGGCATGTAATTAAATGGATATAAGAATATGCCTGATCCTCTCATTCGAATCTGTGTTTGTATATGCCTTTGGATCTAATTAAGAACTATTGTGATTAATTACCGATAAGACTGTGCCTATGCCTATGACGTTGGAAACTATTGTTAACGGCCTAAGACTACGAATGTGAACATAACACTATGCATATGCCTATGACTGAGAACATAAGACTATGCCTATGCCTATGACTGTGAACATAAGGCTATTGCCTATGACTATGACAAGGACCATTGTGGCTAATCACCTATGGTTCATGACTATGAGATTATTGCCTAGGGTTATGACTATGAAATTGGATCTAAGCTTGATTTTCTATTCAGACCTATTCTTAATTATCCTTGGATCTTGATTTTGGAAATTTTTCTATTAAGATAGGTCTATCAATGTTCTTGAACCTAGATTATTATTCAAACCTTTTCATGTTCATAATGTTGTCATCTCTATATGCCTGCGATGTTTTAGTCAATTTATTCAGTATATTTATTAGATCTGTAATTCGTGAATTTGGGGTTATCATCTTATGCCTATTATTATGCCTAGCTTTTCATGGTATTCTTGTTTATTCCCTTTTATATACGAATCTAGATTGACCTATAATCTAGATTGAATCACGATTACACAAACGATAGGAATACGATCTGGGCAGAACATGAAATTAACATGAATGTGATTGAAAACTTGGAAATTTGGTATAACATGAAATCTGTATTATCGGCATAATTTTGGGCATGTATTATAACATGACTATTAGATGCAAAATTGGGGTAATTTGACGTGAATTATAGAAGATGTAATCTATCATTAGCTAGTAACCTAAGCTTTAGGGATAAATTGTAAACTAGAGTATCAAATCTAGTTTTGACATGAACTATATTACTAGATCTAAATTGGCATAAAACTGCAGGTTGGGATAAATGTTAAGTAAATAAAGATTTGGGCCAAGAACATAGGTATGTTAGTGGGCATGACAAATAAATATGATATAGGCCAAATTTGTTTAAAAGAGTTGTTAGCAATTTACATATAGACAAAAAGGATAAATATGTAAATCTAGGAAAGACGAATATGCCTAACCTGAGGTTAGATTGAGTTACGGTATAAGACTGCCCGGAACTGCGTGGCAAATCCAGCAACTGCAACAATACCTATCTAATGTGGGGTGGTAGAGTATTGAGCCCAAAAAGGACCCGAGGTTAGACTGAGTTGTGGTGTAAATCTTCCCGAACCGACCAGCACATCCAGTGACCGCAACAATATCTGTCTAATGTGAGTGGTTGGTGCTTTTAAATGAATAATTTAAAGCTAAGAAACAGTTAAGCTAGAATGGGAGGATTAAGTCCATAGGAACACTTAACCAACTTAACATGTTAACAAGACAAGACTTGTAGGGGTTAAATAACCGTTATAACATGTTGACTAGACAAGTGGGTGAGGATAAGAAAAGGTTTAACTGTTATAACATGTTAACTAGACTAGAAGGTGGGGTTAAGTAAAATATACTTAGCCAATTTAACATGTTAACTAGACTAGAAGGTGGGGTTAAGTAAACTTAGAACACTTAGCCATCATAGTGTGACAAATGAACAAGGTTAAGTTAAAACATGAAGGGACAATACCTAACCATTAGATCATGTGAATTAAACAGATGTTAGGGTTAAGTTAACTACGGGAACACTTAACCAATACAAGATGAAGGGGTGGGGTTAAGTAATAAGAAATACTTAACCAATATAACTTGATTTGTGGTAAGGTTAAGTCAACATGAACTACTGATAACACTTAACCAGTTTAACATGACAAATGAATGGGTTAAGTTAACTTGAATTGACTAATGACACTTAACCAATCCAACTTGATGAGAAAGAGAACTAAGTAGTAAACCTTAGTTAAGAGGACCAAGTTGTAAACCTTAGTTAAGAAAACGACGGTTCAGGAAACTAAGTAGTAAACCTTATTTAAGGGAACCAAGTAGTAAACCTTAGTAGAACACGAGAAGAAGCGAATGTCCATCTGATCTTAAAGAAGGCTCCGACAAACTGGGTTACGAAGCACGCGGCTTCGAGGAGATGTGAGGGTGCTCTTGGTATCCCTCTATGAGGCTGCAGATGATCCGCCTGGGCTCACAGAGGTTAATGTCTACGTTAGAAGAACCAAGGGTATGCCTTGGTTGCAATATAAGGCAACCTAAAGACTAGGATGGACCAGCATGATTCGGCGAGACCAGTAGCCCCGTGATAGCAACTCGTCGTCTACCTACCATCTTTAGTCAATCAAGATACGTGAAGCAGACAGGAGGAGAACTCCAAAAGACCATATACTTGCTATCTAGTTATGGTTGCAGATGGCCATAGGTTAGTGGGGCATAGGGGGGCGTGCGTATAGTTCTCATTTTTCAAGGTGTGCCTTTCATTAGTTTTGGGAGGGGTCAGGTGGGACAATAGCCACCAGAAAAATAGGCCTTAGTATCTGCATCGGCAGATATCTGAAAGCTCCCGACCGAGTTCTGTGTTTCTTGATTTGCCCTGCCACGAGACTCGGGTCGCACATACGGAGGACATGTGCATCTAGACAGCGATAACGATTCGCGACATATACATGGGAAAAGTCTAGGAACATATACCGCTCTAGGTAGTGTGTACTAGACTAGGGGGCATCGTTCGGTAGGTAGCATAATCCCTAGTTGGACCTAGGTCGCGTAAACGCTAAAATCCGAGAAACGTTCAATAGGTAGCATAAACCCAGTAGCCCTAGGTAGCGAAAACCCAGGTTGGATCTAGAATGCGCTCGATAGGAAACCCTAGGTTAGACCTAGATAATAAATAATAGATGTACAACTGAAACAACCACAATTGCGGGGATTGGGATCACGTACCTGTTCTTATCAATTTATATAGATTACTAGTTAGGTGGTGCAGGGATATAGAAATTAGAATAACAAGGTAGTGGCGAAGCAGAGAAAGTATAGAAGTGCATCCAGTTTAGCTTACCATATCATATCTTGTGCTAACCTCATGATTCCCGTCATCATGGTGTAGTCTTGTATTCCGTTAATTCGTGCCATGTTGCTTTTTACGTGTTCACATGTTGAAAGTTACTAAACTTACCAGACTTTATGTCTGACTCTGTTTTCTTTCGGTTTCTTGTCTGCCATCTCCCCCCCCCCCCCAAGGTTCGCAGGGAGGGAATATTACTACTTTGCCCAGTTTTCTTTCCAAGCTGAAGATTAGTTGAAGCTTTGCTTGGATTCTCTTTTCCATTTCTATGGCTAGCTCACGCTACATTGGGGAATATAAATGTTATTTTATGCTTCTTTATTTGTAAGACAGATATTCTGGTATTAGAAAATAACTTTTGTACAAACTATTTGATCAATAAAGCAAAGTTCTATTTTATGCTATTTTAATTTTGTCTGTCTTGTAATTTATCTATATCTTTTACCAATAACTCTCCACCGAAGTTAAGGAATTCCCTTTGTGAGTGATCTTAACGGATGCGGGGTGTTACACGTGGTATCAGAGCTGAAGGTCACCGGATCAGATAAAAGATTTGGAAAAAAAATTATTTTCAAAACGGTTTTTAAAGAAGCATTTTTTCAAAAGAAAAGTTTTGTTTTAAAGGCATATTCCCCACAAGCCATACGCACTATCTTCTGATCCTCTGTTTAAATTCTTGTCCCCTTCTTTCTTGAGTCTTCGGGGCTCCTGGATGTCTGGGAGGTAACCTCATCGCGACACGGTTCCGTAGGCTTGATAAGACTACGATACCTATCGAAGGGCAAAGTAGTGCCCGACTTCCATCTATAGCCATAGTAGTTTCACCTGCATCTAGCTTTCTTTCAAGCTTTGAAGGGTTTTCCATGTGATGGAGGAAGCTTTTGAAAAACTTGTCAATAGGATTACACAGGGATGGTAAAGATGAGGATGTGGGAGTTTGGCTAGGGAGCTCAATGCAAGGATGAGAAATTCATGGATATAAACTCGACTCACGAAGAAAGAAGGAATTATAAAACCTAAGAGGAGAGGAAGTATCTTTTCCATGGTATAATGGGTCATATAATTAAGGACAAGGGCAAGGATGAGGGACATGATTTTTAGAAGCGAGAGTGCATGCTTCCACCACCAGAATACCTAAGAGAGAGATAGTAGAAGTCTCTGTTGGAAAAGTTTAGCTTTTCTTTTTGATCAACCAGTTAGTACTCTTTTGATCTTAGCGCTTCGCATTTGTTCATATCTACTTCCATAGTTGAGTCTCTGCACCTTAGTACTTGTATAGTAGAAGAGCCCATTAGTGTCTCAAATCCAGTTGGTGGTTCGACCCGTTTACCTTTGGTTGGTAAGGATTTGAGAATAACTATATTAAGTGTTGAGTTTAAGCGTAATGCTTATATTTTTGGTTCCATGGGCTATGAGTTGATTCTAGGCATGGATTGGTTGGCTAGTAATTCCGAAAGGAGGGTAGTTAGACTTCTGACTTGCCTTGGAAATACCCTCGGGATTCCGTGTAAAGAATCAGTTAGGGTTAGCTAGCTAGAATCGCTTAATGCATTTATCGACGGTTTGCAATCCGTTAGGGTAGTCCATGAGTACGCAGATGTTTTTGATAAGGTTAGGAGTTTACCCCTAAAATGCGAGATAGACTTCCGCATATATCCAGTTGACAATGCAAAGCCAGCTATCCGATCAACGACAGTTATGGAAATGGAGGTCAAGAAGCTTCACAATCATGAAGATTAATTAGATAAGGTACAGAATAGTGAAGCTCAAGAAGATGCGACTTAGAAGACTGAAGACTAGATACACGCATCATACCCTTTTTCTTAAGGGTACATCCTTGATCTCTTTTTCTAGTAATTTTATGCAAACTTTCTAACTTTTAAGGTATATCCCCTAGGACATATCATTGATCCTTAGGTAGAAGCCAATGGATGTAAACATGTATTTGAAACATGTATTTGAAACATGTTATGATTGATGGTTGCAAATGGTTGCTCGTGGATGCATATACACACCTTAGGCGCTAGAATGACTCAGTCACTTTCATATTGCATTCTCATATATGTATTTGCTTAACGGATTTAACTGGATATGTTATCATATGGATATTGCATATGGATGAATGGCTATGCACACATGTAGTATTTACATAACTAGGGATGCTTGCATACGTGATTGGACGCATGGCACTAACTAATTCGCATTAAGGAGGTCAACTGAATCAGTAGACAGCCTGATTTGCATTAGATAAGGACATATACACACACTATGCATATGAACATGAAAGAATTAGAAATATTTTTAAGGAGAATGAATGCCTATGATTAAATGGTTGAGTAAATGGGTGATTGGATGGTAGGATACATTCTTCCTAACTTAGAGATTTCGGGGACGAAATTCTTTTAAGAGGGGGAGAATGTAACACCCTATAATTCTGTAACATTAAGTTTCTCAAATTAAAGTATAATTAAATTTTAATATAAGAATCAAGGGAAATAGGTTGCGCAATTGCGTTCGTCTCGAAATTCTCCTTGGAAACGAGTCCGAGTTTTTGAGAAACGGAGTCTGTATGAGGGAGATATGACCCTCCAAAGTTTCAAGGGCTTTTAGAACCGAAAAACAACTCGAACTCGAATTCGAAATTCGAATTCAAACCCTATCGCAGACTTGGCAGGAATTTTCTTGCCCAGGACCAGTGTAACACCCCGTAATTATGTTAACACTAAAGTTCACAAATTAAAGAATAACTAATCTCAGATGTGAGAATTAAGGGAAACGGGTTGCGCCATTGTATTCATCTCGGAATTCTTGTTGAGATAGAGTCCGAGTTCGCGTGAATTGGTGTAACACCCCGTAATTCTATTAATATTAATATTCACAAATTAAAGAATAACTAATCTCAGACGTTAGAATTATGGGAAACGGGTTGCGCCATTGTGTTCATCTCGGAATTCTGGTTGGAATAGAGTCCGAGTTTGCGTGATTTGGACTTCGTATGAAGAAGTTATGGCCATCGGAAGTTTCTGAAAATTTAAAACAGCTCGCAGGAAATTTAAAATTCAAAATTCGAAGTCAAACAGGCTAGGCGGAAAATTTCCCACCCAGCACCCCAGGTCGACTGGGGAGTCGACTGGGCAGTCGACACCCCCCCCCCCCCAGGTCGACTGGGGAGTCCATTGGGCAGTCGACACACCAGGGACCAGGTCGACTGCGCAGTCGACCTGGGTGTCGACCTGGGTCTGGCGGCTAGGGTTTTTGACTGAGCCTGTTTTGACTGAGTAATAACCCATTAGGGTTTTTGACCTAATCTGGTTGGCTGGGATTAGTTTTGTGTTGATCTGACGGTCTAAAATAAATCCTAACTCTATAAATACCTAGGTAGTCTCTCACCCTAATTCATAAGAAAAATAGAATAGCTACCGTCATACCGCCGCCATGGAATTCAGTCTAGCCGCCGCCAACTAAGAAGGAGGAAAAGCTAATTCAATTCTAATTCTAATCAACTCTAAAGCAAATCAAGACTCTCTTTTCTTCTTAAATAGCGAGTATGATAGTCTTAACAAGATTATTATCATTTTAGTTAGGTTAAGTCATGAATGGATTATGAGTAGATGATGTGAATTGTCATATATGTCGTTGTAAACCTTATACTATCATGTATGTTATAAATCCTATGCCATGTGGTGATGATATCCTATATGTTGTAAATCATGCTATGATGATGTTATATATGTTGAAAGTTTCTATGCTAAGTTGTGATGAATCATACATGTTAAAAAGCCATGATGTTACTATCTATGCTAGTTAGTTCATATTAATTAAATCATCATGTTTGGGCTATGTTGATCTATATGACAAGTCACATATGCAAGTTAGATTGATTAGAAAAGGTATGAACATATGCCATGACATCTATTATGACATCTAGAATTATGCTATGACATATGTGATATCCTATGCTAGTTCACACCATCATTATGTTGCCTGAAAACCCCATATGCAAGTTTATGTATAGATTTGGGCTATGATCATATCATGTAAATTGAGACATTTAACAAGTTGACATCTTTTGATCCTTAACATGTGTAGTTTATGCAAGTTTCACCCCTATTATGATTAGATTTATTTTAATTGTCTATATGTTGTGATAATTTATCTTTGTGCTATGTGTTAGACTATTCAAGTCTAGCCTATATTATGCGTTGAATAAGCGAACGTATAAACGTGGGGTAGGGGTAATATTAAGGATTTAATATTAAAAAGTTGGGGTGCAATTGATATGATTTTGCATGCCATAAGTGGATGGCCATAATTGAGTCAATTATGGACATCATTAAAATTGGAAGTAATTAATAATTTGAATAGGGAATTATTAAAACTGGTGTAAAAGATTATAAGCGTTTATCAACGCTCAGGACACGAGGTTGGACTCGTTTATGACGTAAACCTGCCCGGACCCGCGCGGCAAATCCAGTGGTCACAAATGTCAGCCCAATGTGAGAGGTCCTAGGCCTAAACTAAAGCATAACAGTTGTAAAGACACGAGGTTAGACTCTTTTATGGCGTAAGACTGCCCGGACCCGCCCGCAGCTGCCCTAAATGCCAGTCTAATGTGAGAGGTCTTTATGAGGTTATGGCCTGAATGAATTAAGAAATACTTAACCAGATAAACATGTAAGATGGGACATGGGGGTTAAGTAGGTACCTTAGGTGGCATGAGGAGTCTAGTGGGTTCCCTTAGTGGCATGTGAAATACGAGTAGTAAGACTTAACCAAACACACATGTAAATGAACATGACTAAGAGGGTTAAGTTGGACATACTAGTAGTGACAAGCTTAGGTGGGTAGCTTGTGGGGGCCCAATTCAACCAGTATCCCAAACGTATCTTTGTGGGCTCGACCCAAATCGAGGACGGGACACGCATGCTGGGTTTGACTATAAGAGGACAAAACGGGGAGCGGTGGCAACGCAAGTTCAACGGGTTTCATATGCGTGTGTGGACCCGGGCTGGTAGGTAAGACGTTGTTGCATCGTGTAGGTATAAGCCGTGCATTCTCAAGTTGTATCGGGTTGCCACTTTAGGGGAGTGATACACCCCACTATGGGGCCAGCACGGGTATCTACGAGTAGGGAGCCAATCGAAAGTGGGTAGTGGGGTACACCTAGTGGAGATAGGGGCAGACGGCACCTATGTAGTTAGCTAGGGGTACGTAAGGCTATTTATAAAGTTTCTGTGTGAAGCAAGTGGGATCAACCTTTAGGGTGACTGGTGCGGTGCAGTGTAGTAATGTGCGGTGCAGTGTAGTAATTATTCGTTAGTAATTAGGTGTACCTTTAACGTATCTTTCACGTTATCATTATCTGCTCATTCCATACCTAATAGTTCATAGACATTTACTTGTCTTCCAGCTTATGCCTTAGTCTAGTTATTTTGATAATAGTATTGTTAGAATTATCATACTTGCCAGATTTTATGTCTGACCCCCTCTATTTCTATCCTTTTTCCCCCTCCAGGTCCTCAGGTTGCGCCCAGCTCTAGTGGAGTTTGATTGGATTGCTTATCTCTTTTGGAAAGCTTGGACCGTTGAAAGTAAAGTCCAGCTTGTTATCTTTTTTAATGGCTATTTGTGTAATGGGATTATGTATTTTGTTTTACGAAGATGGATATTGTACTTGACTCTGATTTATGGTTTTGTGATATAACAAACATGTTTAAATTCCGCTGCAATAAAATGAAGTTTTAGTTTTCCAAGTACTACTTATTATCTGTCTTGTTGTAATTTTTCTGTTCTATATTCACTTAAAACCTCCATGGAAGTTAATTCATTCCCATTTTGAGTGACATTAATGGACGTTGGGTGTTACACGTGGTATCAGAGCTTAAGGTTACCAGAACAGATAAAAATTTTAGAAAAAATATTTTTCTAAAGTATTTTTGGAAGAAATGCTTTCAAAAACATGTTTGAATGAGTAATTTAAAGAGGAAAGTTTTTTTTTAGAAAAACATAATCCCCAAAAGCCATATCTTTATCTTTCGAATTCTCCATTTTGAATCTTTCCTTTTTCATTTCAGCATGGCTGAAGATCTTAATCTACCCGACGGTGTAACGATACCAGGATGGTATAGAAGGTTATTAGAGGCTAGGGCCGCGGCAGGTCCAGCTAATGTTCCTCCACCACCAGTTGCACCCGTTCCTCCTCCTTCTCCTCGCGTAGATACTTCCGCAAAGACGTGCAAGGAATTCAAGGCTATGGGTGGGAAACCTTTTCTAGGGTCAGAAACGTTTGTGGAAGCTTGAGATTGGCTTAAGGAGGTGGAAGAATTGCTAGAAATCTTTGAAGTAGAAGAAGGGAGGAAAGTTCGTTTAGCAGCTTGGTTGATGAAGGGAGAGGCCTCGTTTTGGTGGGAGGTCACTAATGGGGAGCGTCTGGTTGACTCTTGGGCGGATTTCAGACGTAGGTTCGAGGCGAAGTGAAACACCCCACCTCCGTTAGGGTCACTCTCAAAGGGAATGCCCTAATTTCGGTGGAGGTTTATAAGTATAAGTCACAGATATACAAGACAGATATAGGAACACATATTTGTAAACAGCGGAAGAACAACAACTTTTATTTCATAAAGTCAAATACGTGTTACAAAACATCACCATGATTGTCTTACATCCTTTCCAAAAACATAACATAACATTTTCATAATCTGTCTTGAGTACATTATTTAAAGAAGCGTAAATAAAACATAGATCAACTGCCAAAGCCCATAGTTGATTGTCCAAAGCCATAGTTCAAAACAGGAAAGTCCAAGCAATACATTTCTCTTCTTCAAGCTGGATGTTAAGGCTGATCAAGCTGCTGTGTTCCCTCCCTGAGGACCTGGGGGGGGGTGAACGGAAGAAAGAAGACGAAAGAAAAGTAGAGTCAGACATAAAGCCTGAGTAAGTCTAGTACTATTTTGTCTATGAATAAAGAACTGGGTATGATAAGTATAAACAGGAAGTGGGCATGCATTATAACTTGGTTAAGTTGTCTAGGGTCGAATATACTATCGTACCCCATGTTGATCTCTGAACCCATATAAACTAGTTTTCAACTGGCACCCCATAATCAGGGTGATGTGATCCATTCTATGATGATCGGCTCCTACTCGCATAGTTACATGTGTCTTACGGCCCCCGATGTTGTAGTTACCTATGCTGGTCCCACCATGGGGTGTATCAAGTCCCATGGTGGCGGCCCGACACAACCTTAGAATGCACAGGTATGCTACTGGTGTCCAGTGCCTTATTTTTCTGCACCGGAGTGTGTGCACGCCCGCACCCCGTTAGAACCTACACTGCTACACCACCGCCGTCGCTTTGACCTCTTACAATCAGCCCAGTAATCGTGCCCCACCCTGCCTAGTTTCAGGGTATCCTGATACACCTTCTAGGGTTACTGCTGAAAAGGGTCCCTCGTTACTAGGTTTTCTATCTCTAGCCAACATGCTAAGTTGGTTAAGTGTTTTCTAACCTAACTCCCCCACCAGTCCGTTTAGTTTAGCATGTTCCAATTTGATTAAGTCTTTAGTTCACTTAATCCTAACAATCCTGACTCAGCCTTAATTGTCTTATTAAGGCCCTGACATCTCACATTAGACAGGTATTGTTGTGGCTGCCTGTTGCCGGTTGGTTCCGGGCAGTCTTGCGCCACAACTCAGTCTAACCTCGGGTCCTTATTGGGCTCCATGTTTAACCTCCCACATAGGATAGGTATTGTTGTGACTACTGGACAGCCGGGCGGTTCCGGGCAGGTTTACATCACAACTCAATCCAACCTCGGGTTAAACACATCGTATTTTCTACATTTACATATTTTGTCTTTCTTCTTTATTTTCTTATATGTAAATATTTGCGGCCCATTATTAAGTTAATGGTGTAAAGGTTACACCAAACATGGGCCCAACCCATTCTTGAACTTGGGCCCTTCTATTTTATATTTTCATTCATTAGTAATTTTAACCCAACGTTATTTTCCCCCGTTTTACACGTCCGTTTATATATATTGGGCTTAGCCTTTTCAAGCCCAATTTAGCCATGCAAAAAGGGGAGGCTTAAAGCGTGATTACATACACAAAAAGGGGAAGGTGAGCGTATGAACTTGCAATATGACGTTGGAAATACAAAATAGAAACTGGTGTACTTGCATAGTTGTAACATATACTTTGATCATAAAGCATAGGTGACATGAATCAAAGCATGTAAACTTGTAAGTGAGATTGGGTATCATTATTGACACATGAACCTATATTTTTACTTAGGCATAATGTCAAACATAAGCATGGCATAAATATTTCTAACATAAGCATGGCATAAATATTTCTAACATAAGCATGGCATAAGTATAGTTAAATTTGTTCACATAACCATGGCATAAATATTTCTAACATGAAATCATGATTCTTACTTTAGTCATGTAAACTTGCAAAAAGGGATTTTTGAACCTAACCTAGCTATGTACCACATATGTCATCATAAAATTCTTGTAAACAAGATAGACTTAATCATGGATTTCAATTATGCCAAATATCATTCATAGCCTAGCCATATTCATAAGTTTGCAAATAGGTTTTCTAGTACAAAAGCATGGCTTAATACATGATGCCAAATTCTCAACATAATTTCATATGGATTATAATAACCAAACTTGTTCCAATTACTTACAAAATGATTTAGTCTCACAAAAATATACATCATGATGGCATAGTAGCAAAACCCCAAACTTGCATGAATTTAAATTAATCAACTACATACATGTAGCTTCAACATGGATTACATAATTTGCGAATATTCCAAACGTATACTTGCATAGAACTACCGCATGTAGTTCCTTATAATTGAATAACATAATTCAAGAATATCCAAACGTATATAAATTGATAAGAACGTACAAATATGAATTACTTTATTGCCACAATTCAAGCATACAAACCAACACAATTATTTGTTCATACCAAAGTAATACTCTACTTACAATGGTGTGGCGAATTCTCTAATTTAGGGATTGAAGACGCGGTTTGATTTGATTGAGTTTCTTTATGCCTTAGAATTTTCCTCCTAATCCTCTCTCCAATTTGGTGGCTACTCCTAGTCGTTCCTCAGCAACATGGCGGCTATGTTCTTATTTTTGAATGAATAGATTAGGGTTTAGTATAGGGTTGTTTTTATAGAGGTTAGGAACTGATTAGGACCATTGATGTTGCCTGGATTGATCGTAGCCATTCATTCGATAGAGAGACCAATTAAAACTTGCCACCTAGCCCTAGTGACAAAGCAGACCACATAAAGTCGACCAACATAGCATAGGCCAGCCGGGTTAGACTGGGCTCGACCTGGGTCTGGACCAGGTCGACATGCCTGTCGACAGCCCTGTCGACAGCCCTGTCGACCTGGTTAGACCAGGTCGACAGCCCAGTCGACCTGGGTGCATCAGGCGGGCGTTTTTCCGCCCTGGCCCATTGGGCCCCATTTTCGAATTTAAACTTATTTTAATCTGTTTGAATTTTAAACTTAATTCTCAAAGTTCCGAAGGCCATATCTTCTTCATACGGACTCCGTTTTTCGAAAACTCGGACTCTATTTCGCGTATTTTTCCGAGACGAACGCAATGGCGTATCCCGTTTCCCTTAGTTCTTTGATTTGAAATTAATTATACTTTAATTTGTTAATTTCACAGTTATAGAATTTGCGGGGTGTTACATTCTCCCCCACTTAAAAGGATTTCGTCCCCGAAATCTTCAAGTTAGGAGGAATGTATATCCTAACATCCAATCATCCATCTGCTCATCCATCAAACACGAGCATCCATTGTCCTTAAAAGATTTCTAATGCTTCATGATCATATGCGAAGTGTGTGTGTACATGAACTTATCTAATGCAAAATCAGGCGGTCTACTGATTCAGTTGACCTCCTTAATGCGAATTATGTAAGTGCCATGAATCCATTATGTATGCAAATTTTCCTATTCTTGATTCTACATGAGTGCACAATCATTCAATACAAATGCAACATCCACATGACAACACATTAAAGTTCAACCATATACGAGTGCAAACATATATGCATATGCAATATGAAGTGACTGAGCCGATCTAAAACCTAGATTGTGTGTGTATATGCAACCACGAGCAACCACTAGCAATCACTTGCAACCACTTGCAACCATCATCCATAACATGTTTCAACTACATGTTTCCATCCAAAGGGTTTCTACCTAAAAGATATGGTCGAGGAAATATACCTAAAAAGATAGATAAAAGCGCAACTTAAGGAAAAAGAAAGATCAAGGATGTACCCTCGAATAGAAAAGGGTAGGCAGTGCGTATTCTAGCTTCAGTTTCCCAAGTCGCGTCTCCCTCGGCGTCGCTCCACTGAACTTTGACGAGCTCGACTTCACGGTTGCGTAGCTTCTTCACTTCCGTTCCTAAGATGCGGGTTGGAACTTTTCTTATGGTTGCTTCGCGTTCCACTTCGGCCTCTTCGAGGATATTTGGCTCTACCACTTCAGCTGACTCATGTAGACATTTTTGGAGATGTGAAACGTGAAAAACGTTGTGGACTCCAGCCAACTTCTCGGGTAGCTCTAATCTATAGGCCATTTTCCCAATTTTCTCGATAATAGGGAATGGCCCTACGAACCTTGGTGCTAGTTTTCCTGTGGTTCCAAAACGAACAACGTTCCTTAGCGGTGATACCTTGAGAAAAACTCTGTCTCCAACCTCAAATTCAAGGTCGGTTCTCCTTTTGTCGGCGTAGGACTTTTGTCGGTCTTGGGCCGTCTTCATCCTTCTTCGTATTAAGTCTACTTTCTCTGAAGTCTCTCGGATCATATCCGGTCCAAGTATGAGCTTATCGGTGGATTCCCACCAACAAGTGGGCGATCGGCACGGTCTTCCATATAAAGCTTCGAAGGGCGCCATTCCGATGGTTGCTTGATAGCTGTTGTTGTAGGCAAATTCCACCAAAGGAAGGTGGTCTTCCCATGTCCCTCCGAAGTCAAGGACGCATAGCCTTAAAAGGTCTTCCAACACTCTGTTTACTCTCTCTGTTTGGCCGTCGGTTTGGGGATGATAGGCTATGCTCAAGCATAACTGCGTTCCTACTGCTTCTTGCAGACTCCGCCAAAACTCACTGGTGAAGATGGGGTCTCGGTCACTAACAATGCTAGATGGTATCCCATGGAGTCGAACGATTTCCTTGAGATAAAGTGATGCTAGGGATGAGGCAGTTCTTTTACTTTTGACAGGTAAAAAGTGGGTGCTTTTAGTAAGCCTATCCACTATTACCCAAATGCTAGTGTTGCCTCTCCTAGACCTAGGCAGCCCATCGATGAAGTCCATTGATATGCTATCTCGTTTCCACAGCGGGACCTCCAGAGGATGTAGCAGTCCGCCAGGCTTTTTCTGTTCCGCTTTAACCTGTTGGCACACCATACACTTAGAAACGAATTCTGCCACGTCCTTTTTCATGCTGTTCCAGAAGAAAGTCCTTTTTATATCTTTGTACATTTTATCTCCGCCCGGGTGTATCGTCATCTTGGAGTGATGTGCTTCCTCGAGAACCTTCCTTACTAAATATTTTGCCTGTGGGACGCATAGTCTTCCGTCTCGCCTTAGTAAACCCTTATCGTCAATGGAGTATCTGTTGAGGTGACTTGAAGTCTCACCCCTAATTAGCCTATTTATCATTTCCACAAGCTGAGGGTCTTCGCGTTGTGCTACCCCTACTGAATCCACTAAAGTCGGGCGCACTTCGAGAGATGCTAGCAAGCCTGGTATGAAATCGGAGGAAGGCCTAAAGTCGAAGCTGGCTGTAAACTCTAGGCTTTGTCTTTCAACAAACAACGGGCTTAGGGTCAATTTCTTTCGGCTCAACGCGTCTTCCACTACGTTGCCTTTGCCCGGAGTGTAGGAGATTTCGAAATCGTACGAGGCAAGGAACTCCATCCACCTTTGTTGCCTCAAGTTAAGATCTTTCTGCGAGAAAAGATATTTCAACGATTTATGGTCAGTGTAGAGTTCGAACTTCTCACCTAGGAGATAGTGTCGCCAAGACTTGAGTGCAAAGACGATGGCGGCTAACTCAAGATCGTGGGTTGGGTAGTTCTTTTCGTGCGCTTTCAACTGCCTCCCGCCATAAGCTACTACCCTTCCTTCTTGCATTAAGACGGCACCTAGCCCTGTCCCACATGCATCCGTATAAACAGTGAACATCTTGCTCCCATCTGGCAGCGTCAAAACTGAGGCTGTTGTAAGAGCCCTTTTCAGTCGTTGGAAAGCAAACTCGCAATCCAAATCCCAATTGAACACTAGATTCTTCTTAGTCAATTTCGTGAGCGGAGTTGAGATTTTCGCAAAATCCCTTATAAACTTTCGATAGAAACCTGCTAGTCCTAGGAAGCTTCGGACCTCAGTCGCATTCCTTGGTGTCTTCCAATCCTGTACCGCCACTACCTTAGCGGGGTCCACCGCTAACCCTTGTTTGGATACTATGTGCCCAAGGAACCTCACCTCTTCCCTCCAAAAGTGGCATTTGGAGAACTTGGCTTTTAGTTGATGGACTCGCAAAGTTTCCATGATTGCCCTTAAGTGCTGAGCATGTTCCTCTTCACTCTTTGAGAAGATAAGGATATCATCTACGAAGACCACTACGAATTTGTTGAGGAAATCTCTAAATACCCTACTCATCAGGTCCACGAAGTAAGCAGGTGCATTTGTCAAGCCAAAAGGCATGACAAGCCATTCAAAGAAGCCGTCTGGGGTTCTGAACGCCGTTTTATCGATGCTATCTTCAGCCACCCTTAGCTGATGAAAACCGGTTGCTAAATCGAGTTGGGAGAAAACAGACGCTCCTACAAGCTGGTCAAATAAATCGTCAATTCTAGGGAGAGGGTGCCTATTCTTTTTCGTTAGCTTGTTGAGCTCCCTATAGTCAACACATAGACGGAGTGAACCATCCGCCTTTGTAGCGAACACCACTGGAGCGCCCCATTCTGAAATGCTCCTCCTAATGAACCCCTTTTCTAGAAGCTCTTTAATCTGTTTACTGAGCTCTTTCCTTTCTCGTGGAGCCATGTGTCTAACGGGCAACGCAACGGGCTTTGCATTATCTACAAGATATATGCGGAAGTCTATTTCCCGCTTCGGAGGCAAGCCCTTCACCTCTTCAAAGACATCCAGATATTCCCGGACCACTCTAACTGATTGCAAATTTTCAACAGAGGCATCTAGTGATTCAAGATAACTAAGCATAACCGCATACGAGGGATTACAAGAAATTTCCAAAGTATTACCGAGCTGGGTTAGGAGCCTAACAACCCTTTTCTCACAATCAAGGATGGCCCCATTACTGGATAGCCAATCCTTACCCAAAATCAAACCATACCCCGAAAAGCCCAAAACAAAGGCACTACATTGAAATTCTACACTTAGAATAGAAATTTTCAATCCCAAATAGATCATAGACAAATGAGCTGGGCCCCCAATTGGATTTGAAACAATTAAGGGGTCCTCTACCATACTAGTTTTTAGGTGCAGAGATTCTACTAAAGCAGACGAGATAAAGGAGTATGATGCGCCAGAATCAAATAAAGTGCGAACGGGGTGATCATAAAGATAAACTATACTTTCTACAGAAGTATTTATACCTCGCTGTTGCAGAGGTGGCGCTTCTAGCACATGAACCTGTGCCCCTGGAGTGGATCCAGCCCTCTGCCCCTGTCCTCGTTTCTTTGGGCAGTCCTTAGCCCTGTGGCCTGTCTCACCGCAAGAAAAGCACCCACCATTCTCCTTGGCCTTCTTTTTCCGGCAGTCCTTTACTAAGTGCCCCACTTTGCCACAGAAATTACACTTCCTCTTCTCCTTGTTGCCTTTCCCGCCCTTCTTAAAGTCTGTCTTTTTAGGCTGCAAACCCTCTTTCTTCTTGCCCTTATCCTCTTCATTCAGCATTGCCATTTGCACCAATCTTTCATACGTGGCTCCCATGGGTATATGGGTCATGGCCAAACTGTGTAATGGCTCATTTAACCCTTTGACGAAACGGAGAGCCTTCTTGTGCGGGGTGTTGACTAGGTCAAGCCCAAAACTAGCCAGCTCATCAAACTGATTCACATACTCTCTGACTGTCTTGTCCCCTTGCTTAAGAAATAAGAATTTTTCCAACTGCAAACTTCTTTCCGCATCTGAGAGAAATTTGGTCTCAAACCTTGCCCTAAAGTCCTCCCATGTCTCCACTGGTCTTTCAGCATTAGTGACTTCCCACCAGTAGGAAGCCTCGCCCTTCAATAGCCATACCGCCAATTGTACTTTTTGTCTATCTTCTACCTCAAAGATGATGAATAGGTCCTCCGTTTCTTTCAGCCAATTTCTAGCTGCCACGAAGGACTCAGTTCCATGGAAATCCCTTCCTCCCATAGCTTTAAAATCTTTACATATCTTAGCAAAATTGTTTCCCCGAGGAGGAGGTGGAGGAAAAGGTGCTGTTGCAGCTGGATGATTTCCTGCAGCTGGGGGAGGAGGAACGGTAGGACCTGGCTGAGTGGCCCTTGCTTCTAAGAACCGTCTAAACCAACCAGGTATTGGTACCCCTTCTGGTAAGTTAAGATCTTCGGACATGCTGAAACAAAAAGGATAGATTCAAAACGAAGGATAAGAGATAGTACCTATGGCTTTGGGGAGTGGACTTTGCCTTTTAAAATAAAATAATATTTTTCTTTTAAAAATGCTTCTTTAAATTTCCTTTTTGAAAATAATTTTCAAAACTTTTTATCTTATCTGGTAAACCTATGCTCTGATACCAAGTGAAACACCCCACCTCCGTTAGGGTCACTCTCAAAGGGAATGCCCTAATTTCGGTGGAGGTTTATAAGTATAAGTCACAGATATACAAGACAGATATAGGAACACATATTTGTAAACAGCGGAAGAACAACAACTTTTATTTCATAAAGTCAAATACGTGTTACAAAACATCACCATGATTGTCTTACATCCTTTCCAAAAACATAACATAACATTTTCATAATCTGTCTTGAGTACATTATTTAAAGAAGCATAAATAAAACATAGATCAACTGCCAAAGCCCATAGTGGATTGTCCAAAGCCATAGTTCAAAACAGGAAAGTCCAAGCAATACATTTCTCTTCTTCAAGCTGGATGTTAAGGCTGATCAAGCTGCTGTGTTCCCTCCCTGAGGACCTGGGGGGGGGAACGGAAGAAAGAAGACGAAAGAAAAGTAGAGTCAGACATAAAGCCTGAGTAAGTCTAGTACTATTTTGTCTATGAATAAAGAACTGGGTATGATAAGTATAAACAGGAAGTGGGCATGCATTATAACTTGGTTAAGTTGTCTAGGGTCGAATATACTATCGTACCCCATGTTGATCTCTGAACCCATATAAACTAGTTTTCAACTGGCACCCATAATCAGGGTGATGTGATCCATTCTATGATGATCGGCTCCTACTCGCATAGTTTCATGTGTCTTATGGCCCCCGATGTTGTAGTTACCTATGCTGGTCCCACCATGGGGTGTATCAAGTCCCATGGTGGCGGCCCGACACAACCTTAGAATGCACAGGTATGCTACTGGTGTCCAGTGCCTTATTTTTTTGCACCGGAGTGTGTGCACGCCCGCACCCCGTTAGAACCTACACTGCTACACCACCGCCGTCGCTTTGACCTCTTACAATCAGCCCAGTAATCGTGCCCCACCCTGCCTAGTTTCAGGGTATCCTGATACACCTTCTAGGGTTACTGCTGAAAAGGGTCCCTCGTTACTAGGTTTTCTATCTCTAGCCAACATGCTAAGTTGGTTAAGTGTTTTCTAACCTAACTCCCCCACCAGTCCGTTTAGTTTAGCATGTTCCAATTTGATTAAGTCTTTAGTTCACTTAATCCTAACAATCCTGACTCAGCCTTAATTGTCTTATTAAGGCCCTGACCTCTCACATTAGACAGGTATTGTTGTGGCTGCCTGTTGCCGGTTGGTTCCGGGCAGTCTTACGCCACAACTCAGTCTAACCTCGGGTCCTTATTGGGCTCCATGTTTAACCTCCCACATTGGATAGGTATTGTTGTGACTACTGGACAGCCGGGCGGTTCCGGGCAGGTTTACATCACAACTCAATCCAACCTCGGGTTAAACACATCGTATTTTCTACATTTACATATTTTGTCTTTCTTCTTTATTTTCTTATATGTAAATATTTGCGGCCCATTATTAAGTTAATGGTGTAAAGGTTACACCAAACATGGGCCCAACCCATTCTTGAACTTGGGCCCTTCTATTTTATATTTTCATTCATTAGTAATTTTAACCCAAAGTTATTTTCCCCCGTTTTACACGTCCGTTTATATATATTGGGCTTAGCCTTTTCAAGCCCAATTTAGCCATGCGAAAAGGGGAGGCTTAAAGCGTGATTACATACACAAAAAGGGGAAGGTGAGCGTATGAACTTGCAATATGACGTTGGAAATACAAAATAGAAACTGGTGTACTTGCATAGTTGTAACATATACTTTGGTCATAAAGCATATGTGACATGAATCAAAGCATGTAAACTTGTAAGTGAGATTGGGTATCATTATTGACACATGAACCTATATTTTTACTTAGGCATAATGTCAAACATAAGCATGGCATAAATATTTCTAACATAAGCATGGCATAATGTCAAACATAAGCATGGCATAAGTATAGTTAAATTTGTTCACATAACCATGGCATAAATATTTCTAACATGAAATCATGATTCTTACTTTAGTCATGTAAACTTGCAAAAAGGGATTTTTGAACCTAACCTAGCTATGTACCACATATGTCATCATAAAATTCTTGTAAACAAGATAGACTTAATCATGGATTTCAATTATGCCAAATATCATTCATAGCCTAGCCATATTCATAAGTTTGAAAATAGGTTTTCTAGTACAAAAGCATGGCTTAATACATGAAGCCAAATTCTCAACATAATTTCATATGGATTATAATAACCAAACTTGTTCCAATTACTTACAAAATGATTTAGTCTCACAAAAATATACATCATGATGGCATAGTAGCAAAACCCCAAACTTGCATGAATTTAAATTAATCAACTACATACATGTAGCTTCAACATGGATTACATAATTTGCGAATATTCCAAACGTATACTTGCATAGAACTACCGCATGTAGTTCTTTATAATTGAATAACATAATTCAAGAATATCCAAACGTATATAAATTGATAAGAACACACAAATATGAATTACTTTATTGCCACAATTCAAGCATACAAACCAACACAATTATTTGTTCATACCAAAGTAATACTCTACTTACAATGGTGTGGCGAATTCTCTAATTTAGGGATTGAAGACGCGGTTTGATTTGATTGAGTTGCTTTATGCCTTAGAATTTTCCTCCTAATCCTCTCTCCAATTTGGTGGCTACTCCTAGTCGTTCCTCAGCAACATGGCGGCTATGTTCTTATTTTTGAATGAATAGATTAGGGTTTAGTCTAGGGTTGTTTTTATAGAGGTTAGGAACTGATTAGGACCATTGATGTTGCCAGGATTGATCGTAGCCATTCATTCGATAGAGAGACCAATTAAAACTTGCCACCTAGCCCTAGTGACAAAGCAGACCACAGAAAGTCGACCAACATAGCATAGGCCAACCGGGTTAGACTGGGCTCGACCTGGGTCTGGACCAGGTCGACATGCCTGTCGACAGCCCTGTCGACAGCCCTGTCGACCTGGTTAGACCAGGTCGACAGCCCAGTCGACCTGGGTGCGTCAGGCGGGCGTTTTTCCGCCCTGGCCCATTGGGCCCCATTTTCGAATTTAAACTTATTTTAATCTGTTTGAATTTTAAACTTAATTCTCAAACTTCCGAAGGCCATATCTTCTTCATACGAACTCCGTTTTTCGAAAACTCGGACTCTATTTCACGTATTTTTCCGAGACGAACGCAATGGCGTATCCCGTTTCCCTTAGTTCTTTGATTTGAAATTAATTATACTTTAATTTGTTAATTTCACAGTTATAGAATTTGCGGGGTGTTACACGAAGTTTCTCTCAAGGGCGGAAGAAAATCTATATATGGAAAGGTTCTTGACATTGAAGCAAGGAAGCTCATCAGTGAAAGAATATGTTAACAAATTTAATCAGTTAGCAAGGTTTGGCTTGGACTTAGTGAACACGCCAGAGAAGAAGGCGCTGAGGTTCGTGAATGGCTTGAATGAACCATTGCAAGGGTTGGCCATGACCCACATCCCTATGAGGGCCACCTTTGAGAAGTTAGTAGAAATGGTGCTCATGCATGAGGAGAAAAGCGCTAAAGCTGATAAGGCACCCGAGAAGAAGGGGGATCAGAAGAAACCACAACAGCAAAACAAGAAGGGTGGTAAAGACAATAACGGCAAGGGAAAAAAGAAATGTTTTAACTGTGGGACACCAAGCCATCTGAGCAAGGATTGCCGAAAGAAAAAGAAGACTGGCTGTTTCCACTGTGGCGAAGCGGGACATCTAGTGAAGGACTATCCAAAGAAGGGGCAGAGGGCAAAAGCTACCTCGGGAGGACAGGTGCAGGCTCTTATGGCACCAGGGCAGGCAAGGGGACAAGTTCAGGCTCTCGCGGTCCCACCGCTGCAAGAACGAGGTAGAACCATTTCTGTTGAAAGCTTAGTTTTTCTGTTTGATCATCCTGTCCGTACCTTATTCGATTCGGGCGCATCGCATTCGTTTATCTCTACATCATTAGTTGAATCACTGCACTTAAACACCAGTTTAGTAGAGGATCCCTTAGTTGTTTCGAATCCAATTGGGGGCTCAGCTTATTTCTCCATGATGTGTTTGGATTTGAAAATTTCTATACTTAGCATTGAGTTTAGACGTGATGCTTATGTGTTGGGATTCACGGGCTATGGGCTAATTTTAGGAATGGATTGGTTATCCAGAAATGGGGCCGTTCTTGATTGTGAAAGGAGAGTAGTTAGGCTCATGACTCGCCTTGGCAACGCTCTCGAAATCTTTTGTAATCCCATAAATTCTGTTATGCTCAGTTATCTAGAATCGCTTGACGCGTCTAAGGAAAATCTACGATCTGTTAGAGTGGTCCGAGAGTATTCAGATGTGTTTGAGGAGGTGAAGGGCTTGCCTCCGAAGCGGGAGATAGATTTTCTAATATATCTTGTGGATAATGTGAAACCAGTATCTTTGCCAGTACGCCACATGGCTCCACGTGAAAGGAGGGAACTCGATAAGCAAGTGAAGGAGTTGCTTTAGAAGGGGTTCATAAGACGAAGTATATCGGAGTAGGGTGCTCCAGTAGTATTTTCCACGAAGGCAGATGGGTCCCTTAGACTTTGTGTGGACTATAGAGAACTTAATAAGCTTACTAAGAAGAACAGAAACCCACTGCCGAGGATTGACGATCTCTTCGATCAGTTAGTTGGCGCCTCAGTGTTTTTGCATTTGGACTTAGCCACTGGTTTCCATCAATTGAGAGTGGCTGAGGATAGCATAGACAAGACTGCCTTTAGGACTCCGGACAGTTTCTTTGAATGCCTAGTGATGCCCTTCGATTTGACAAACGCCCCAGCATATTTTATTGATTTGATGAGTATGGTGTTTAGGAAGTACCTTAACAAATTCGTGGTAGTCTTTGTAAATGACATCTTGATCTTTTCTAAGGATGAAGAAGAGCATGCCCTACATCTTAGGGAAGTGTTGGAGACTCTTCTAGCGTATAGCCTTAAAGCTAAATTTTCTAAGTGTCACTTCTGGAGGAAGGAAGTACGGTTCTTGGGGCACGTGGTTTCCAAAGAAGGGATAGCTGTAGATCCCGCGAAGGTGGTGGCCATCCAAGATTGGAAGGTCCCTAAAAATGCTACCGAAGTAAGAAGTTTCTTGAAGTTGGCTGGCTACTATAGGAAGTTTATCAAAGACTTCGCAAAGATATCAGCTCCATTGACACGCTTGACGAAGAAGAACCTAGTTTTCACATGGGACGTAGATTGTGATGATGCGTTCCAACGTTTGAAGAGAGCTTTGACTTCAGCCCCAGTCTTAGTATTGCCAGACGGGAGTAAGCCATTTACCGTTTATACTGACGCTTGTGGGACAGGACTAGGCGTAGTCTTAATGCAAGAGGGTAGGGTAATAGCCTATGGTGGAAGGCAGTTGAGAGTGCATGAGAAAAATTACCCCACACATGACCTAGAATTGGCCGCTATTGTTTTTGCGCTTAAGTCTTGCCGTCATTATCTTCCTGGCGAGAAATTCGAATTATTCACTGACCACAAATCTTTAAAATAATTATTCTCTCAAAAGGACTTGAACTTAAGGCAGCAAAGGTGGATGGAGTTCTTAGCGTCCAACGACTTTGAGATAGCATATACCCCTGGCAAGGGTAACGTGTTGGCCGATGCCTTAAGTAGAAAAAGATTATCCTTAAGTCCTTTGTTTGTTGAGCGGCGAAGTTTAGAGTTCATGTCTATGTTTGATTTTAGACCTTCCGTTGACTTCGTACCCGGTTTGCTAGCATCCTTGGAGGTCAGACCTACGCTTTTGGGACGGATTGGCGAGGCACAGCGAGATGACCTGCAGTTGGTTGAGTTAGTAGAAAAGCTCAAAAGAGGGGAGTCATCAAGCCATCTCCGTAGGTATACCCTAGATGATAAGGGTTGGTTACGTAGGGACGGAAGACTTTGTGTACCAAAAGACGATGACCTAAGGAAGACTATTCTTGACGAAGCACATCGTTCGAAGATGACCATTCATCCCGACGGGGACAAGATGTACATGGACATGAGACGAGTTTACTTTTGGGCCGGCATCAAGAAAGATGTGGCTGAGTATGTTGCTTGATGCTTGGTGTGCCAACAAGTAAAAGCGGAGCAAAAGAAATCCGGTGGGTTGCTTCACCCATTGGAGGTTCCACTATGGAAGTGGGAAAGTGTCTCGATGGATTTTGTGGATGGATTACCAAGATCAAGGAAGGGTAATACGGGGATTTGGGTTATAGTAGATAGACTTACTAAGAGCGCCCATTTTATTCCCGTGAAAAGTAAGAGGACTGCTCCATGGTTAGCTTCTGTATACGTTCGAGAGATAGTCCGTTTGCACGGTGTTCCTTCTAGCATATTGAGTGACCGCGATCCTATTTTCACTAGCGAATTTCGGAGAAGCTTACAAGAGGCGGTAGGGACTCAGTTATGTTTGAGCACCACATATCATCCTCAGATGGACGGCCAGACCGAGAGGGTGAATCGTATTCTAGAGGACCTATTAAGGCTATGTATCCTAGACTTTGGGGTACGTGGGAAGAGCATCTTCCATTGGTGGAGTTCGCATATAATAACAGCTTTCAGTCCAGCATTGGCATGGCACCTTTCGAAGCTCTTTATGGACTACCTTGTCGTTCACCTACATGTTGGAAGGAATCTACGGATAAGATCTTACTTTGGCCCGATATGATTAGAGAGACTTCGGAAAAGATCGACTTGATTCGAAGGAGGATGAAAGAAGCACAGATAGGCAGAAATCTTATGCGTAAGAGGAGGACAGATCTCGAGTTTGAGGTTGGGGACATGGTCTTTGTCAAAGTGTCTCCATTACGAAACGTTGTTCGCTTTGGGTCCGTTGGGAAATTAGCACCAAGGTTCGTAGGGTCGTTTCCTATTAAGGAGAAGATTGGACAGATGGCATATAGAGTGGAGTTGCCTGAGAGAATTAGTGATGTACACGACGTATTCCATGTGTCACATTTGAGGAAGTGCTTGCACGAGACAGCGGAAGTGGTAGAGCCGAGCTTGCTTAGAGAGGTGGAGATAGAGCGTGATGCGACGATTCCACGAGCTCCTACGCGCATTCTTGGGTCGGAGATCAAGAAGTTGAGGAATCGAGAGGTCAGACTACTCAAAGTACAACGGGGAGATGACGAGAGCAAAGCTACTTGGGAGACAGAAGAGAAGATGCGTTCACGATACCCTTTTCATTTTGAGGGTATGTCTTTTAATTTCTCCTTTATCACTTAGCTTGTACTTATCTTATCTTTAGTATATCCTCTCGCTAGTATCTTTGACCTTTAGTTAGGATAATCCTATGGTTGAAACATGTGTTTGAGACATGTTATGTATGGTGGATGCAAAGTGGATGCAAGTGTTTGCTAGTGGTTGCTCGTGGACGCATATACACACACTATTAGGCACTAGATCGGCTCAGTCACTTCATACTGAATATTGCATATAAATGGCTGTATTAGTAAAATGGATGTATAATGGTTGTGCTATCATATGGATACCGCATTTTGGTGAATGGTTGTGCACGCATGTAGAAATAATATGTATCGATAGGGTTCTTTTGCATACATAATGGACGCATCGCACTATCATGGTTTGCATTAAGGAGGTCAACTGAATCCGTGGACCGCCTGATTTTGCATTAGACAAAGAACATATACACACACTGTGCATTTAAACATAAAAGCATTAGAAGTCTATAAGGACAATGGATGCCTGTGTTTGATGGTTGAGTAGATGGACGATTGGACGTTAGGATATACATTCTTCTTAACTTGAAGATTTCGGGGACGAAATCCTTTAAGGAGGGGAGAATGTAACACCCCGTAATTCTATTAATATTAATATTCACAAATTAAAGAATAACTAATCTCAGACATGAGAATTGTGGGAAACGGGTTGCGCCATTGTGTTTGTCTCGGAATTCTGGTTGAAATAGAGTCCGAGTTTGCGTGATTTGGACTTCGTATGAAGAAGTTAAGGCCATCGGAAGTTTCTGAAAATTTAAAACAGCTCGCAGGAAATTTAAAATTCAAAATTCAAAGTCAAACAGGCTAGGCGGGAAATTTCCCACCCAGCACCCCAGGTCGACTGGGGAGTCGACTGGGTAGTCGACACCCCCCCCCCCCAGGTCGACTGAGCAGTCGACACCCTAGGGACCAGGTCGACTGCGCAGTCGACCTGGGTCTGGCGGCTAGGGTTTTTGACTGAGCCTGTTTTGACTGAGTAATGACCCATTAGGGTTTTTGACCTAATCTGGTTGGCTGGGATTAGTTCTGTGTTGATCTGATGGTTTAAATAAATCCTAACTCTATAAATACCTAGGTAGTCTCTCATCCTAATTCATAAGAAAAATAGAATAGCTACCGTCATACCGCCGCCATAGAATTCAGTCTAGCCGCCGCCAACTAAGAAGGAGGAAAAGCTAATTCAATTCTAATTCAAATCAACTCTAAAGCGAATCAAGACTCTCTTTTCTTCTTAAATAGTGAGTATGATAGTCTTAACAAGATTATTATCATTTTAATTAGGTTAAGTCATGAATGGATTATGAGTAGATGATGTGGATTGTCATATATGTTGTTGTAAACCTTATACTATCATGTATGTTATAAATCCTATGCTATGTGGTGATGATATCCTATATGTTGTAATTCATGCTATGATGATGTTATGTATGTTGAAAGTTTCTATGCTAAGTTGTGATGAATCATACATGTTAAAAAGCCATGACGTTACTATCTATGATAGTTAGTTCATATTAATTAAATCATCATGTTTGGGCTATGTTGATCTATATGACAAGTCACATATGCAAGTCAGATTGATTAGAAAAGTTATGAACATATGCCATGACATCTATTACGACACCTAGAATTATGCTATGACATATGTGATATCCTATGCTAGTTCACACCATCATTATGTTGCCTGAAAACCCCATATGCAAGTTTATGTACAGATTTGGGCTATGATCATATCATGTAAATTTAGACATTTAACAAGTTGACACCTTTTGATCCTTAACATGTGTAGTTTATGCAAGTTTCACCCCTATTATGATTAGATTTACTTTAATTGTCTATATGTTGTGATAATTTATCTTTGTGCTATGTGTTAGACTATTCAAGTCTAGCCTATATTTTGCGTTGAATAAGCGAACGTATAAACGTGGGGTAGGGGTAATATTAAGGATTTAATACTAAAAAGGTGGGTGCAATTGATATGATTTTGCATGACATAAGTGGATGGCCATAATTGAGTCAATTATGGATATCATTAAAATTGGAAGTAATTAATAATTTGAATAGGGAATTATTAAAACTGGGTTAAAAGATTATAAGTGTTAATCATTGCATAGGACACGAGGTTGGACTCGTTTGTGACGTAAACCTGCCTGGACCCACCCGACAAATCCAGTGGTCCCAAATGTCAGCCCAATGTTAGAGGTTCTAGGCCTAAACTAAAGCATAACAGTTGTAAAGACACGAGGTTAGACTCTTTTATGGTGTAAGACTGCCCGGACCCGCCCGGCAAATCCAGTTGCCATAAATGCCAGTCTAATGTGAGAGGTCTTTATGAGGTTATGGCCTGAATGAATTAAGAAATACTTAACCAGATAAACATGTAAGGTGGGACATGGGGGTTAAGTAGGTGCCTTGGGTGGCATGAGGAGTCTAGTGGGTGCCCTTAGTGGCATGTGAAATTCGAGTAGTAAGACTTAACCAAACACACATGTAAATGAACATGACTAAGAGGGTTAAGTGGGACATACTAGTAGTGACAAGCTTAGGTGGATAGCTTGTGGGGGCCTATTTCAACCAGCATCCCAAACGTATCTTTGTGGGCTCGACCCAAGTCGAGGACGGGACACGCATGCTGGGTTTGACTATAAGAGGCCAAAACGGGGAGCGGTGGCAACGCAAGTCCAACGGGTTTCATATGCGTGTGTGGACCCGGGCTGGTAGGTAAGACATTGTTGCATCGTGTAGGAATAAGTCGTGCATTCTCAAGTTGTATCGGGCTGCCACTTTACGGGAGTGATACACCCCACTGTGGGGCCAGCATGGGTATCTACGAGTAGGGAGCCGATCAAAAGTGGGTAGTGGGGTACGCCTAGTGGAGATAGGGTGAAACACCCCGTAATTTTATAACATTAAAATTCACAAATTAAAGTATACTTAATTTTTAGAAAAGAATTAAGTGAAATGGGTTGCACAGAGAAATATATATATTGATATATATATATATATATATATATATAAATTAAAAATTAAATAAATAAATATGCGAAAAAGTTCAAAACAGCGAATTGGGAGGGGGAATAACCGAACCGGCCCATTTTTGAGGTCGACCCAAGCCCCGCTGGGTCGACTAGGGGTTAATCCAGGGTGTTTGGCTGTCAACCTGTGGGCCGATTCGCTCAAATGCAGATTTTGGATTTGATTGGTTCTCATGGTTCAGGGTTAATCTAATGGTCCTAAATAACTTCCTACACCTATAAATACATCCTAATGCTAACCCTAAACCTAATTAAAATAGAATAGTTACCGTCATACCATCGCCATGGAAATCAATGGAGCCGCCGCCAACTAAGAAAGAAGAAAAGCAAATTCAATTCGAATTCTCTCAACCCTAAAGCAAAGCAAAACTCTCTCTTTTCTTCTGTAAATTGTGAGTATGATGATCTTAACAAGATTATTATCATTTTAATTAGGTTGATTTATGAATGGATTATGAGTAGATGATGAGAATTACCACATATGTTGTTGTAAACCCCTTTTGCTATCATGTATATTGTAAATCCAATGTTATGTGATGATGATATCTTATATGTTGTAAATCATGCTATGATGATGTTATGTATGTTGAAAGTTTCTATGCTAAGTTGGGATGAATCATACATGTTAAAAAGGCCATGATGTTACCATCTATGCTAGTTAGTTCATATTAATTAAATCATCATGTTTGGGTTATGTTGATCTATATGACAAGCCACATATGCAAGTTAGATTGATTAGAAAAGTTATGAACATATGCCAAGACATCTATTATGACATCTAAAATTATGCTATGACATATGTGATATCCTATGCTAGTTCACATCATCATTATGTTGCCTAAAAACGCCATATGCAAGTTTATGTATAGATTTGGGCTATGATCATATCATGTAAATTGAGACATTTAACAAGTTGACACCTTTTGATCCTTAACATGTTTAGTTTATGCAAGTTTCACCCCTATTGTGATTAGATTTATTTTAATTGTCTATATGTTGTGATAATTTATCTTTGTTCTAGGTGTTAGACTATACATGTAATAACCCGGAAAATACGAGCCAATTTAAAATTTTTAAATTGGTTATTTCAAAGGAATTTGAACAATTGAAATAGAATATTTCAATAAAATAGTGAATTAGAAATAGTGAGTTAGTTTGAAAATTTGAATTCAAACTTTGACCGACTATGCAGGATGGAAAATATAACAGATTTTAGCGAAACCAAAAATATTTAAATCTGTTAGTCAATACCTTTCTAACGAATCTGAAAAATCGAAGTTTCATAACGGGAATCAAAAGTTATGGCCGAATGAATTTTCAGAAGGGTCCGTATATGGAATATATAGCCCTGGAAAATTGATATTTTGCAAACGACCTCATAATTCGACGAAACTAGTTTTGTTGGGATCGTAGCGTCAAAACATAGCTAGATTTATTTTTCTGGAATTTTTCGAATTAGTTTGTGGCCCTGGCAAATTGAAATGTACGTTGAAAGTTAAAAATTAAATGTTTTATACTTTAATTTGAAAAATAACAGACTGTAACAGTCGAATTGGCCTACGAAACATATCCCATTGTGTCCGGAATGGGGGTATTTGGCTAGGGGCGACAGTCGTTGGGTTTAAAAAGGAGTTCGTTTGAGAAAACACTATTTAAAAATTTAATATAACCTTCGGCCAATCAGAATTTTCCTTTCATAAATTTTAAAAATAAAAAAAAAGAAACCCCCCCCAGATCAACGGCGAAACCTGTTCACCACCTTCTCTCCTCCGCCGCCGCCGCTACCGCCACCTACAGCCTTCGCCGCCGCCACCATTCGACGCGCCTCAGCCTCCTCTTCAAATCCGACCCCACCGCTGCCACCCTCGTCGCCTCCTCCGCCCGTATCGACGCCAGGAAGTCGAGCACTTCCCGCCGCCGCACCGAACGCCACCGACCACCGAACGCCACCAAACCACCACCGATTTAAAGCCCTCTCTTCCCTCTTCCACGTCCAACTCCCCGATCGTCCCCACGTGCCACTGATTTCGCGAAAACTGTAAACCTAATTTTGAAGCTTCGTGAAAGTGAGTTTTTCTTTGATCTTTACACTTTGAAAAATCATATCTTTTTGGTGTGTTGACGAAATTCGATGAAACAGGAAACATCGAGACCGCAAGGAAGCTCTCTACCCAATGGAAGAAGCCGCGGATTTTTCTGACATCGTATCAATTTTTAGCGCTCAGAAAACCAAGGTGAGAAATCTAAATTAACGTGAAATTGAATGGAAAATGTCGTGTATAATTTATATAAGCGAAATATAAATTACATACGTGTTGTATACCTCATGTACATGCGTAGTGTAAGCTATATAAACGAAGTATGAATTTTTACATGCATAAAATAATTGATATATGTGTTGAAATGCAAGTGATATATTATATATATATATATACACCCCTCGTCCACAAACCATGGACGATATTTATTGTGGTAAATTGGTGTGAAATATTGGATGAAAAATACGAATGGTTGAATAATTGTTTGTGGTTGATATTGTTTGGTTGTGGTTGAAAAATACCCATTGGTGATTGAAATGAATTGAAAATATTTGTGGAAATAAAAATAAACATGCCACCTGCGTGCGAATTAGATGCATGAATCCTCATTGTCAAAAACCGCGAGGTTTTAAGGTAGAGCGAGGAGCCGTACTAGGGACGGTGCCGGTTTTAACTACCCTGCCGTTATGCTGCCGAAATTTTGAATAATCTTTGTGTGTTAGAATTATTTTCTTGTGTTGAAATTAGTTTCATGTGTTGAAATTAAAGCCATATGTTGAAACTATATCCATGTGTGGAAATATTCATGTGTTGAAAAGTGTTGTATGAAAATTAAATTCATTTGTGAATGAATGAAGTGTTTAAACAATAAAAATCACATTTTTATATGTATATGAAGTAAATAAAAATATTCGCCTTGTATAAATAATTTCAACAATAAAAATCCCATCTTTCTAATATAAATAACACAAATAAAATGTCCATGTGTGGAAATACTCATTTGTTGAGAAGTGTGTGTAGTGGAAAGGTTCATGTGTTGAATAAAAAGATCGAACAATAAAAATTACATTTTTATTGAAACTATGAAGTGTTGAAACATGTATTTGTCGAATAAATATTTTAAATGATAAAAATATCATTTTTATCATATGTGTGATATGCTAAAGATATGCGGGCGTTGAAATAAATATTTGTGATAGAAATATTATTTTTAATATGCATAGGAACTAAATAAAATAGTCATGTGTTGAAATCTATTTTAGTTCGCCAAAATTATCATCTTTGAAATGTGAAGTGTTAAAAATAGCCACTTATTCAAATAAATGTGCATGAGTTGAAATATACATTAACTAGCTAATGATATGATTTTAGCCTATGCATGCAACATTAGAATGAATGGTGTTTTTAAACCAAAGCAAATCAAATATGAAATTGAATGGAAAATGATAAATGTTAGAAATTGTATATATGTACATGCATATCTATTGAACAGGTTAAAGCAAAAGGGGCTAGAGAAGAGAAATAGAATTTTGTGCCCGACAAATAGGTACACATTTACCGCTTTGTTTGGGTGATGATTTTATGAGCCTGTTGGCTAGCCGCTTGGCTTTTTCTTTTTCTTTTTGATATGAGACGCCCGTGTGGCTATTTGGGAATTTTCCCAGACCCTCCCGTACAAAGGAGGTTATGGCGAATTTTTCCAAAATTTAAAGGCGTTAGTGAAATAATTGAAGTGGAAACGATGTAGGAATTTTTGAATGAACTATATTTATATAAATATATAAATATAAATAGAATTAAAACGAAACGTGGCCGTGCAGTTCATGTTTTGAAACCGTGATTTCAAACGACTAGTACGGGAAATCCGACCATTGGATTTTCCCGAAACCTCAAGCGTTGGGTTCGCCTTGGAAATATCTTTCCAATGGCACCAACTTTGTGAAGATCCGACGGTTGGATTGTCTAGAATATTTAATTCAAAATTGAAGAAAAACAGCGCCAGAAACGATTATATTTATATATATATATATATATATAAATATAATTAAATTAAATCGAATAACGACGCTGCAGTTCGTAAATTGAAATCGTAACTTCAAATGGTTAGTGTGGAAGATCCGACCGTCGGATTTTCCCAAAACCGAAACCGTTGGATTCGTTTTGAAAAGACCTTCCTAATGATGTAAAGTTTGTGAGGATCCAACAGTTAGATTTTCATATATGTGTAAAACAAAATTAGTGAAAAGCAGCGCCAGTGCATCGACACGACCTGAAACGTCGTTTAATTAAATATAGCCGTTTTAAATTAAATAAAATGACGATATATCGTTATAAAGTACTATAGACGATATAGAGTGAAAATAAACCAATTTTGTTGTGTTTGCTTGATATGTGATGGTTGAATGTATTTGACATGAAAATTATAAATAAATAACTGAAATGTGAATGTTGAATAGTCCAACCATGTGATTAATAGATTTGAAAATCTAAATATACGTGGGTTATTTGAAAAGGCCGAGTTTATCTCATTTCAAATAACTGATCGACGTTGAGAAGTCGAAGAGTCGAAGTCGACTGAAGACCGACGATCTCCACATTGGATGGATGGGCGCTACTGATGCTCGTGATTGGAGTAGCTACCATGAAGGAATTGAAGTAGTAGCCGTCCACACATACTGTTGATTGTACGGATATGCGAGGAATTGGTGCCTCCGGTTTCGTTCAGACCCAGAACGGACTTGTAAATGGACTGTGTGTCTGACATTGGATTTTGTTCTGTGTTGATTGATCTCTGTTAAATATATATCTGTTTGGCGGCAGAGAATTTATTCTCTTGCTTAACGCCCTTCTCTGAGACGTACGAGCTCAGAGGTTATGTATTGACAGGAATCAGTCGCATGGAGTGGATTGCCTGTGTGGCACGCCTGAGTGGCACATGATCAAGGCTTCTGTTGCAAAGCAAAGTCTTGTGGTTGATGACCAAAGCATGGTCTGTGTGACGTAGCTTTGTGTATAACGTGAATTCGCGAGCCTCACACCCCGGTATGAGTCAAAAACGGGAGAAGGACCCAAGGAGTGCATGACGTTCTTTCTAGCTATGGTGCTGTCAGTGACCTCCCAGCCCTGACATTTATATCTACTTTTCACCTGTGTGGTTGTTGGAATGCGAGGCGCCTCGATTATAGGTCTGTAAGGACCGGGAAACGTGTGTTCAGGAATAATTAATCCTCAAAAGTAAGAGAGGACCGACCTTGGATGATCCAGGGGATTGCTGTGTGCGGTCCCGAGGCATTTGCTAGAGTGTCTCGAATGGAGAGGAGCTTGCCCCTTGCCTCGACTCATGAAGGAATCCAATTTCCAATACGAAATATACGGATGTGATTGTATTACTAGTATGGCGACATGATATATGGTACCCATGCCGTCTAGGATTGATATTTATGATTGAATTTGCTTTTGAAACATATATGCACTAGTAATAATATCAAACACTTTTGTTTTATTTGTATGAAGCATTTTTGCCATTATAAGGGAAAACTCTATCCTCCGGCTTGCGTTGCATTGTGTGATGGGACCTGAGTCTTATAATGGCTTCATTTTATAAAAAGCATTGCGTTGATATAATCGGTTATTTTATTTCATGCACTAGCACTCATTGGAGTAAACCCGTTCCGCAAAAGTGGCGTGGTCCTTTGATTTGCCTTACTATTGTTGTTAATAAGTTGAGTAGATTTCTCATACCAGTCCCATGACTGACTCGTAGTTTGTTTCACCTTGCAAACTCGGGTGCCCTCATTTCACACGGGCAGCCTAGTTACAGGTTTCTGACGCATCTTTTGGCTCATGGCGAGGCTTGACTACACTGTGCTGACTTGGATTTTCTCCGCCATTATTGTATCTATATTATGATTCCGCCATTGGCGATGTAGACTGATATTCCTTTTGTGTACTCTTTATGTATGATTCCGCCTCAGTCGATGGTGACTGATTATGTATCATTATGCACTAAGTTGTATCCTGTACTGTGCTTCTCTGATGTGATGATATCTATATGATTCCGCTGTCATATGTGTGTAAACTATTCTATTTTCTGTTTATGCTATTATCTGTGATATGCTAATGATGATTAATGTGTTATATTCCAATGATTATCCTTAACACCGTGTCACGGGGTTTTGGGATCGTCACAGCTGGTATCAGAGCTTTGGTTAACCTTAGTTCTGGAGTCTAACACATTAAACACTTCGTCAAAATAGAATCAGTAGTATTCTAAGGCGAGTCGCTCATTAGAGATAGGACTAGCAAAGTCCTAGAATGAGCTGAGCAGAATAGCAAAAACAATTGATCAGTCCATCGTCATCTTTCCGTAGAAATTTCTGCTTAACTATGCAATAGGCTATCATTTCTGTTAGCTGACTTTTTCGTTGCTTATACAGAATTTGACAAATGGCTACCAGAGCAGCCGCTGCTAGAGGAGGCCGTGCCGGCTGAGGCCGAGGAAGGGGAGAAATCCCAGCTCAAGAAGGACCTTTGATACAACCTCCGGCAGCTCAATACTTCGAGCTTGACCGTGTAGCTAAGAGATATAAGAACTTAGGAGGCAAGACCTTCTCGGGAACTGGCACCGTAATAGAGGCCCTTACATGGCTCAAAACATGCGAGAAAATTCTTGAAGGCCTAAGGCTTGGAGACGAAGACAAAGCTATTATGGGCGCCTGGCATATGCAGGAACAAGCTGAATTATGGTGGGAATCTCTTACCGCCGGGAATAGAGAAGCTGGAAGAACATGGGATGGATTCAAAGAACTCTTCAAGGAGAAATATGTCCCAGAACTAGCTCTAGAAAGAATGCACGATGACTTCGCCAATCTCCAGCAAGGGGATCTTTCCGTGCAAGATTATCTGAACCAATTTACAATGTTGTCGCCCTATGCTCCAGAGCTCGTCGCCACTGCGAAATCCAAAAATAAGAGGTTTATCATTGAACTAAGACTACAATATCATGATAGAGCCATGGCCCATGTCAAGCTGGAATTCAACGAGCCGGTGGAAATGACATGCAACTATGAAGACCTTGATCAAAGGCATCTGGATCAGGATCGCGCTAGAAGCCAAGCCGGAAACAAGCGCAAGCCTGCTGTAAATCAAGGCGAGTCAAGCCAAGCAGCATCTTCAAAGCCTCAGACTGGCAAGCCGCCAAGAGGAAATTGCTTTAACTGCGGTAAGCCGGGGCACTACTCAAACGTCAGCACAGCTCCGAAGAGACAGAAGACAAATTCTTAAGGCTCGAGCCAAGGCCCTCAGAACCCTCGCTCGTGCTTCAACTGTCGCAAGACCGATCATCTGGTCAAAGGCAGTCCTTTGCTGAAGAAAGCTACAGTAGCTCATGTCTATGACGGGTCTAGCCCGCCAGCAGCTTCCGATGGAGCAGGTAAACCCGATGTTTTTGGAGGTGCCCTTACAATTAAAAATATTCATGTTTCTGTATTGTTTGACACAGGTGCATCGCGTAGTTTTATTGCTAGACACACAATGCACAAATTAAAGTTAAAACAGTGAAAGCTTAAAGAATCGGTTGAAGTTCATAACCCGATAGGGGGTCCTGTTACTCTCAGTACATGTTGTAAAGTGCCAATCTCTTATTCTTTCTATAAATTTCCCATTAATTTGATTGTTATGGATTTTCCCGAATTCGACGTTATCCTTGGGTTAGAATGGTTAACGAAATACGAAGCTGAAGTGAAATGTGCGGAAAGAATCGTTAAAATCCGAACGGAACTTGGACATATATATATATACCCTGTCATGGTTCGAATCCGAATAGAGAAGAATTTTGGTCAGCATTGGAACTTATCCCACTTCCATGGAAAAGATTCCGATTGTTAGAAACTTTGCGGATGTGTTTGAAGAAGTTGAAAACTTACCTCCGTAAAGAGAAATAGAATTCCGAATCGATCTAATTCCCAATGCCAGACCAGTGGTGCATCCAATTCGTAGAATGACTCCGAAAGAAAAAGAAGAATTAGGCGATCAAACTCGTCAACTGTTGTGGAAGGGTCTAATCAGGCCTAGTTTTTCTAATTGGGGTGCAGCTGTTGTGTTTGTCCCAAAGTCAGACGGTACTCTTAGATTATGTGTTGATTACCGAGACCTCAACAAACAGACGCTCAAAAATAAATATCCATTAACCCGCATTGATGATTTGCTAGACCAATTTAATGGGGCGAAAGTATTTTCCCGAATGGACCTAGCTACAGGTTTTCATCAATTGAGAATAGCAGAAGAGTGTGTGCCTTTGACAGCTTTCAGAGGTCCAGACATATTTTATGAATGGTTAGTAATGTCGTTTGGCCTATGCAACGCTCCAGCATACTTTGTCGATCTAATGAATAGAGTGTTCAGGGGAGTTCTGAATAAATTTGTCCTTGTCTTCATCGATGATATTTTAATCTACTCCAAATCAAAACCCGAGCATGAAAAACACTTAGAACAAGTATTGGAGATTCTAAGGAAGAACGTCTTCAAAGCCAAATTCTCTAAATGTGTCTTCTGGCAAGAGGAAGTTAAATTTCTTGGCCATGTCGTGTCAGAGAAAGGAATTTCTGTTGACCCAAGCAAAATAACAGCGATTCAAGACTGGAAACAACCCACTACTCCCACAGAAGTTAGAAGTTTTATGGGGTTGGCTAGTTATTATCGAAAGTTCGTTAAGGATTTTTCGAAGATATCCGGTCCGTTAACGAAGCTCACAAAGAAACACGAGAAGTTTAAGTGGACTTCCGACTGTGAAGAAGATTTCCAGGAATTGAAATCGAAGCTGACCACTGCTCCAGTGTTAACTATTATTGATGGCATTCAAGATTTAACGGTTTGGACAGATGCTTTTATTAGAGGTCTTGGTGCAGTGTTAATGCAGAGAGGCCAAGTAGTTGCTTATGCAAGCCGCCAACTGAAACCGCATGAGAAGAATTATGTGACTCATGATCTTGAGTTGCTAGCCATCGTTTTTGCCTTGAAAATCTGGAGGCATTATTTATTGGGCGAGAAATTTATACTGTACACAGATCATCAATCGTTGAAGTATTTATATACCCAGAAAGATCTGAATCTGAGACAGCAGCGTTGGCTATAATTTCTTGCAGCATATGATCTGGATATCCTGTATATGCCGGGGAAAGCTAACGTAGTAGCGGATGCGCTTAGTAGAAAGACCGCAATCGTTGCCCATCTTATAATTACACCTAGCTTGATCGATAAGATATGTGCTCTCCAGAAGAATGATTATTTCATTCAAAAGATCAAGGAAAGAATCCAAAAAGGAGAACCCTCAAGCTTTCAAGTAAATAAAGAAGGAGTTCTGAGGCTGAATGGGAGAATTTGTGTTCCCAACCTTCCTGAGCTCAAAAGAGAAGTGCTGGATGAATGCCATAAATCCAAATTTTGCATCCACCCAGGTTTGAGTAAAATGTACAACGATATCAAACGCACTTTCTGGTGGAAGGCAATGAAAAGAGATATTTCCTTGTATGGTAGCAGATGCCCTACTTGTCAACTGGTCAAGAGTGACCAACAGAAGCTAGCTGGACTGTTGCAACCGTTGGAAGTCCTAGGTTGGAAATGGGAACAGATTTCCATGGATTTCATAGATGGTTTGCCGCGAACCAAGAAAGGTAATGACAGCATTTGGGTAATCGTAGATCGCTTCACGAAGACTGCCCATTTTATACCTGTCAGGTCCAATAGAACTGCTCAAAGTCTAGCACAGATATATTTCAGAGAAATTGTTAAGCTGCATGGAATTCCCATCAGCATAGTCAGTGATAGAGATCCCCTATTTACTAGCAAGTTCTGGGAGGCTTTCCAGACAGAATTGGGAACAAAACTGAATATGAGCACCGCTTATCACCCTCAAACAGATGGCCAAACTGAGCGGGTGAATAGAATTCTAGAGGATTTATTACGGGCTTGTATAATCAATTTTGGTGGGTCGTGGGAAGATCATTTGCATTTGGCAGAATTCTCATATAACAATAGCTATCAAGCAAGTTTGAGAATGTCACCATTTGAAGCATTATATGGCAGACCCTGCAGATCTCCAGCATGTTGGGTAGAACCTGGCAACAGACTTGTACTAGGACCCGATATGATTAGGGAAGCATCTGATAAAGTGGACTTCATCAAGAAGCGATTGAAAACCGCCCAAAGCCGACAGAAAAGTTATGCATACTCTAGAAGGAGAGATTTGACATTTGCTGTTCGTGATTATGTTTATTTAAAGGTTTCTTCGATGAGAGGAGTAATCAGATTTGGCAAGACTGGGAAGTTGGCACCGAGATTTATTGGTCCTTTCCTATACTTGAGCGAATTGGAACTCTTGCTTATAGGGTTCAATTACCAGATTGGTTGCCTGGAGTGCAAAATGTTTTTCACGTATCTCAACTTAGGAGACATGTGCATGATCCGGATCTTGTTGTAGAAGAAGCAGTGCAACGGGATGTGGAGATAACTCTAGAATTAGCACTCAAAAGAGAGCCATTAAAGATTGTTGGCAAAGAAACTAGAGAACTCTGAAGCAAAAAGGTTCATTTAGTTAAAGTGCAGTGGAGCAGTGATCCTAGAGACTGTACTTGGGAAACTGAGGAAAGCATTAAGCATGCTTACCCCAAATGCAGAGTGGATATCTCTGACTAACTCCGGTGCAAGGTACTTTTACAATGCTTTGCATTTACATTTTATTTCCTACTTTACTGTTGTTTCCTTTTCGAGGACGAAAAGTTTTAAGTAGGGGAGATTGTAATAACCCGGAATATACGAGGCAATTTAAAAATTTTAAATTGGTTATTTCAAAGGAATTTGAACAATTGAAATAGAATATTTCAATAAAATAGTGAATTAGAAATAGTGAGTCAGTTTGAAAATTTGAATTCAAACTTTGACCGACTATGCAGGATGGAAAATATAACGGATTTTAGCGAAACCAAAAATATTTAAATCTGTTAGTCAATACCTTTCTAACGAATCTGAAAAATCAAAGTTTCATAACGGGAATCAAAAGTTATGGCCGAATGAATTTTCAGAAGGGTCGGTATATGGAATATATAGCCCTGGAAAATTGATATTTTGCAAACGACCTCAGAATTCGACGAAACTAGTTTTGTTGGGACCGTAGCATCAAAACATAGCTAGATTTATTTTTCTGGAATTTTTCGAATTAGTTTGTGGCCCTGGCAAATTGAAATGTACGTTGAAAGTTAAAAATTAAATGTTTTATACTTTAATTTGAAAAATAACTGACTGTAACAGTCGAATTGGCCTACGAATCATATCCCATTGTGTCCGGAATGGGGGTATTTGGCTAGGGGCGACAGTCGTTGGGTTCAAAAAGGAGTTCGTTTGAGAAAACACTATTTAAAAATTTAATATAACCTTCGGCCAATCAAAATTTTCCTTTCATAAATTTTAAAAATAAATAAAAAAAAGAAAACCCCCTCCCCCGATCAACGGCGAAACCCGTTCACCACCTTCTCTCCTCCGTCGCCGCCGCTACCGCCACCTACAGCCTTCGCCGCCGCCACCATTCGACGCGCCTCAGCCTCCTCTTCAAATCCGACCCCACCGCTGCCACCCTCGTCGCCTCCTCCGCCCGTATCGACGCCAGGAAGTCGAGCACTTCCCGCCGCCGCACCGAACGCCACCGACCACCGAACGCCACCAAACCACCACCGATTTAAAGCCCTCTCTTCCCTCTTCCACGTCCAACTCCCCGATCGTCCCCACGTGCCACTGATTTCGCGAAAACTGTAAACCTAGTTTTGAAGCTTCGTGAAAGTGAGTTTTTCTTTGATCTTTACACTTTGAAAAATCATATCTTTTTGGTGTTTTGACGAAATTCGATGAAACAGGAAACATCGAGACCGCAAGGAAGCTCTCTACCCAATAGAAGAAGCCGCGGATTTTTCTGACATCGTATCGATTTTTAGCGCTCAGAAAACCAAGGTGAGAAATCTAAATTAACGTGAAATTGAATGGAAAATGTCGTGTATAATTTATATAAGCGAAATATAAATTACATACGTGTTGTATACCTCATGTACATGCGTAGTGTAAGCTATATAAGCGAAGTATGAATTTTTACATGCATAGAATAATTGATATATGTGTTGAAATGCAAGTGATATTATATATATATATATATATATATATATATATATACTCCCCTCGTCCACAAACCATGGATGATATTTAGTGTGGCAAATTGGTGTGAAATATTGGATGAAAAATACGAATGGTTGAATAATTGTTTGTGGTTGATATTGTTTGATTGTGGTTGAAAAATACCCATTGGTGATTGAAATGAATTGAAAATATTTGTGGAAATAAAAATAAACATGCCGCCTGCCTGCGAATTAGATGCATGAATCCCCATTGTCAAAAACCGCGAGGTTTTAAGGTAGAGCGAGGAGCCGTACTAGGGACGGTGCCGGTTTTAACTACCCTGCCGTTATGCTGCCGAAATTTTGAATAATCTTTGTGTGTTAGAATTATTTTCTTATGTTGAAATTATTTTCATGTGTTGAAATTATAGCCATATGTTGAAACTATATCCATGTGTGGAAATATTCATGTGTTGAAAAGTGTTGTATGAAAATTAAATTCATTTGTGAATGAATGAAGTGTTTAAACAATAAAAATCACATTTTTATATGTATATGAAGTAAATAAAAATATTCGCCTTGTATAAATAATTTCAACAATAAAAATCCCATCTTTCTAATATAAATAACATAAATAAAATGTCCATGTGTGGAAATACTCATTTGTTGAGAAGTGTGTGTAGTGGAAAGGTTCATGTGTTGAATAAAAAGATCAAACAATAAAAATTACATTTTTATTGAAACTATGAAGTGTTGAAACATCTATTTGTCGAATAAATATTTTAAATGATAAAAATATCATTTTTATCATATGTGTGATATGCTAAAGATATGCGGACGTTGAAATAAATATTTGTGATAGAAATATTATTTTTAATATGCATAGGAACTAAATAAAATAGTCATGTGTTGAAATCTATTTTAGTTCGCCAAAATTATCATCTTTGAAATGTTAAGTGTTAAAAATAGCCACTTGTTCAAATAAACGTGCATGAGTTGAAATATACATTAACTAGCTAATGATATGATTTTAGCCTATGCGTGCAACATTAGAATGAATGGTGTTTTTAAACCAAAGCAAATCAAATATGGAATTGAATGGAAAATGATAAATGTTAGAAATTGTATATATGTACATGCATATCTATTGAACAGGTTAAAGCAAAAGGGGCTAGAGAAGAGAAATAGAATTTTGTGCCCGACAAATAGGTACACATTTACCGCTTTGTTTTGGTGATGATTTTATGAGCCTGTTGGCTAGCCGCTTGGCTTTTTCTTTTTCTTTTTGATATGAGACGCCCGTGTGGCTATTTGGGAATTTTCCCAGACCCTCTCGTACAAAGAAGGTTATGGCGAAATTTTCCAAAATTTAAAGGCGTTAGTGAAATAATTGAAGTGGAAACGATATAGGAATTTTTGAATGAACTATATTTATATAAATATATAAATATAAATAGAATTAAAACGAAACGTGGCCGTGCAGTTCATGTTTTGAAACCGTGATTTCAAACGACTAGTACGAGAAATCCGACCATTGGATTTTCCCGAAACCTCAACCGTTGGGTTCACCTTGGAAATATCTTTCCAACGGCACCAACTTTGTGAAGATCCGACGGTTGGATTATCTAGAATGTTTAATTCAAAACTGAAGAAAAACAGCGCCAGAAACGATTATATATATATATATATATATATATATATATATATAATTAAATTAAATCGAATAACGACGCTGCAGTTCGTAAATTGAAATCGTAACTTCAAATGGTTAGTGTGGAAGATCCGACCGTCGGATTTTCCCAAAACTGAAACCGTTGGATTCGTTTTGAAAAGACCTTGCTAATGATGTAAAGTTTCTGAGGATCCAACGGTTAGATTTTCATATATGTGTAAAACAAAATTAGTGAAAAGCAGCGCCAATGCATCGACACGACCTGAAACGTCGTTTAATTAAATATGGCCGTTTTAAATTAAATAAAAATGACGATATATCGTTATAAAGTACTATAGACGATATAGAGTGAAAATAAACCAATTTTGTTGTGTTTGCTTGATATGTGATGGTTGAATGTATTTGACATGAAAATTATAACTAAATAACTGAAATGTGAATGTTGAATAGTCCAACCATGTGATTAATAGATTTGAAAATCTAAATATACGTGGGTTATTTGAAAAGGCCAAGTTTATCTCATTTCAAATAATCGATCGACGTTGAGAAGTCGAAGAGTCGAAGACGACTGAAGACCGACGATCTCCACATTGGATGGATGGGCGCTACTCATGCTCGTGATTGGAGTAGCTACCATGAAGGAATTGAAGTAGTAGCCGTCCACACATACTGTTGATTGTACGGATATGCGAGGAATTGGTGCCTCCGGTTTCGTTCAGACCCAGAACGGACTTGTAAATGGACTGTGTGTCTGACATTGGATTTTGTTCTGTGTTGATTGATCTCTGTTAAATATATATCTGTTTGGCGGCGGAGAATTTATTCTCTTGCTTAACGCCCTTCTCTGAGACGTACGAGCTCAGAGGTTATGTATTGACAGGAATCAGTCGCATGGAGTGGATTGCCTGTGTGGCACGCCTGAGTGGCATATGATCAAGGCTTCTGTTGCAAAGCAAAGTCTTGTGGTTGATGATCAAAGCATGGTCTGTGTGACGTAGCTTTTTGTAAAACGTGAATTCGCGAGCCTCACACCCTGGTATGAGTCAAAAACGGGAGAAGGACCCAAGGAGTGCATGACGTTTCTTTCTAGCTATGGTGGTGTCAGTGACCTCCCAGCCCTGACATTTATATCTACTTTTCACCTGTGTGGTTGTTGGAATGCGAGGCGCCTCGATTATAGGTCTGTAAGGACCGGGAAACGTGTGTTCAGGAATAATTAATCCTCAAAAGTAAGAGAGGACCGGCCTTGGAGGATCCATAGGATTGCTGTGTGCGGTCCCGAGGCATTTGCTAGAGTGTCTCGAACGGAGAGGAGCTTGCCCCTTGCCTCGACTCATGAAGGAATCCAATTTCCAATACGAAATATACGGATGTGATTGTATTACTAGTATGGCGACATGATATATGGTACCCATGCCGTCTAGGATTGATATTTATGATTGAATTTGCTTTTGAAACATATATGCACTAGTAATAATATCAAGCACTTTTGTTTTATTCGTATGAAGCATTTTTGGCCATTATAAGGGAAAACTCTATCCTCCGGCTTGCGTTGCATTGTGTGATGGGACCTGAGTCTTATAATGGCTTCATTTTATAAAAAGCATTGCGTTGATATAATCGGTTATTTTATTTCATGCACTAGCACTCATTGGAGTAAACCCGTTCCGCAAAAGTGGCGCGGTCCTTTGATTTGCCTTACTATTGTTGTTAATAAGTTGAGTAGATTTCTCATACCAGTCCCATGACTGACTCGTAGTTTGTTTCACCTTGCAAACTCGGGTGCCCTCATTTCACACGGGCAGCCTAGTTACAGGTTTCTGAGGCATCTTTTGGCTCATGGCGAGGCTTGACTACACTGTGCTGACTTGGATTTTCTCCGCCATTATTGTATCTATATTATGATTCCGCCATTGGCGATGTAGACTGATATTCCTTTTGTGTACTCTTTATGTATGATTCCGCCTCAGTCGATGGTGACTGATTATGTATCATTATGCACTAAGTTGTATCCTGTACTGTGCTTCTCTGATGTGATGATATCTATATGATTCCGCTGTCATATGTGTGTAAATTATTCTATTTTCTGTTTATGCTATTATCTGTGATCTGCTAATGATGATTAATGTGTTATATTCCAATGATTATCCTTAACACCGTGTCACGGGGTTTTGGGATCGTCGCAATACAAGTCTAGCCTATATTATGCGTTGAATAAGCGAACGTATATACGTGGGGTAGGGGTAATAAGAAGGATTAAATATTAAAAAGTTGGGGTGCAATTGATATGATTTTGTATGCCATAAGTGGATGGCCATAATTGAGTCAATTATGGACATCATTAAAAGTTGACTTAATTAATAATTTGAATAGGGAATTATTAAAACTGGGGTAAAAGATTTTAAGTGTTAATCAATGCTTAGGACACGAGGTTGGACTCGTTTGTGACGTAAACCTGCCCGGACCCGCCCGACAAATCCAGTGGTCACAAATGTCAGCCCTATGTGAGAGGTCCTAGGCCTAAACTAAAGCATAATGGTTGTAAAGACACGAGGTTAGACTCTTTTATGGTGTAAGACTGCCCGGACCAGCCCGGCAAATCCTGCGGCCATAAATGCCAGTCTAATGTGAGAGGTCTTTATGTGTTTATAGCCTGAATGAATTAATACTTAACCAGATAAACATGTAAGGTGGGACATGGGGGTTAAGTAGGTGCCTTGGGTGGCATGAGGAATCTAGGGGGTGCCCTTAGTGGCATGTGAAATACGATTAGTAAGACTTAACCAAACACACATGTAAATGAACATGACTAAGAGGGTTAAGTGGGATATACTAGTGACAAGCTTAGGTGGGTAGCTTGTAGGGGCCCATTTAGACCAGTATCCCAAACGTATCTTTGTGGGCTCGACCCAAGTCGAGGACGGGACACGCATGCTGGGTTCGACTGTATGAGGCCAAAACGGGGAGCGGTGGAAACGCAAGTCCAACGGGTTTCGTATGCGTGTGTGGACCCAGGCTGGTAGGTAAGACGTTGTTGCATCGTGTAGGTATAAGCCGTGCATTCTCAAGTTGTATCGGGTTGCCACTTTAGGCGAGTGATACACCCCACTGTGGGGCCAGCACGGGTATCCACAAGTAGGGAGCCGATCGAAAGTGGGTAGTGGGGAACACCTAGTGGAGATAGGGGCAGACGACACCTATTTAGTCAGCTAGGGGTACGTAAGGCTATTTATAAAGTTTCTGTGTGAAGCAAGTGGGATCAAACAATAGGGTGACTGGTGTGGTGCAGTGTAGTGATGTGCAGTGCAGTGTAGTAATTATTCGTTAGTAATTAGGTGTGCCTTTACCGTTATCTTAAACGCTATCTTTATCTTCCTAAGAGTTCATAGACATTTACTTGTCTTCCAGCTTATGCCTTAGTCTAGTTATTTTGATAATAGTATTGTTAGAATTATCATATTCGCCAGACTTTATGTCCGACCCCCTCTATTTCTATCCTTTTTCCCCCTCCAGGTCCTCAGGTTGGGCCCAGCTCTAGTGGAGTTTGATTGAATTGCTTCATCTCTCTTTGGAAAGCTTGGACCGTTGAAGTAAAGTCCAGCTTGTTATCTTTTTAATGGCTATTTATGTAATGGGATTATGTATTTTGTTTTTATGAAGATGGATATTGTACTTGGTTATGATCTATGGTTTTATGATGTAACAAACATGTTTAATTTTCGCTGCAATAAAATGAAGTTTTAGATTTCCAAGTACTATTTACTATCTGTCTTGTTGTAATTTTTCTGTTTTATATTCACTTATAACCTCCATGGAAGTTAATGCATTCCCTTCGTGAGTGACATTAATGGACGTGGGGTGTTACACGTGGTATCAGAGCTTAAGGTTACCAGAACAGATAAAAATACTTTAGAAAAATAGTTATTTTTGGAAGAAGTGTTTTCAAAAACATGTTTTAATGAGAAATTTTAAGAGAAAAGTTTTTAAGAAAAACATAATCCCCAATAGCCACATATCTTTATCTTTCGAATTCTCCATTTTGAATCTTTCCTTTTTTGTTTCAGCATGGCTGAAGATCTTAATCTACCCGACGGTGTAATGATACCAGGATGGTATAGGAGGCTATTGGAGGCTAGGGTCGCTGCAGGTCCAGCCAATGTTCTTCCACCACCAGTTGCACCCGTTCCTCCTCCTCCTCCTCACGTAGATACTTTTGCAAAGACGTGCAAGGAATTCAGGGCTATGGGTGGAAAACCATTTCAAGGGCAGAAACGTTTGTGGAAGCTAGAGATTGGCTTAAGGAGGTGGAAGAATTACTAGAAATCTTTGAAGTAGAAGAAGGGAGGAGAGTTCGTTTAGCAGCTTGGTTGATGAAGGGAGAGGCCTCGTTTTGGTGGGAGGTCACTAATGGGGAGCATCCTGTTGACTCTTGGGTGGATTTCAGACGTAGGTTCGAGGCGAAGTTTCTCTCATGGGAGGAAGAAAATCTATATATGGAAAGGTTCTTGACATTGAAGCAAGGAAGCTCATCAGTGAAAGAATATGTCAATAAATTTAATCATTTAGCAAGGTTTGGCTTGGACTTAGTAAACACGCCGGAGAAGAAGGCTCTAAGGTTCGTGAATGGCTTGAATGAACCATTGCAAGGGTTGGCTATGACCCACATCCCGATGGGGGCCACCTTTGAGAAGTTAGTAGAAATGGCGCTCATGCATGAGGAGAAAAGCGCTAAAGCTGATAAGGCACCCAAGAAGAAGGGGGATCAAAAGAAACCACAACAGCAAAACAAGAAGGGTGGAAAAGACAATAATGGCAAGGGAAAGAAGAAGTGCTTTAACTGTGGAACCTCAGGCCATCTCAGCAAGGATTGCCGAAAGAAAAAGAAGACTGGCTGTTTCCATTGTGGCGATGCGGGACATTTAGTGAAGGACTACCCAAAGAAGGGGCAGAGGGCAGGAGCTACCTCAGGAGGACAGGTGCAGGCTCTTATGGCACCAGGGCAGGCTAGGGGACAAGTTCAGGCTCTCGCGGTCCCACCGCTGCAAGAACGAGGTAGAACCATTTCTGTTGAAAGCTTAGTTTTTCTGTTTGATCATCCTGTCCGTACCTTATTCGATTCGGGCGCATCACATTCGTTTATCTCTACATCATTAGTTGAATCACTGCACTTAAACACCAGTTTAGTAGAGGATCCCTTAGTTGTTTCAAATCCAATTCGGGGCTCAGCTTATTTGTCTATGATGTGTTTGGATTTGAAAATTTCCATACTTATCGTTGAATTTAGATGTGATGCTTATGTGTTGGGCTTCACGGGCTATGGGCTAATATTAGGAATGGATTGGTTATCCAGAAATGGGGCCGTTCTTGATTGTGAAAGGAGAGTAGTTTGGCTCTTGACTCGCCTTGGCAACACTCTCGAAATCTTCTGTAATCCCATAAATTCGGTTATGCAAAGTAATCTAGAATCGCTTGACGCATCTGAGGAAAATCTACGATTTGTTAGAATAGTCCAAGAATATTCGGATGTGTATGAGGAGGTGAAGGGATTGCCTCCGAAGCGGGAGATAGATATTCGAATATATCTTGTGGATAATGCGAAACTAGTATATTTCCCAGTATGCCACATGGCTCCACGTGAAAGGAGGGAACTCGATAAGCAAGTGAAGGAGTTGCTTGAGAAGGGGTTCATAAGACGAAGTATATCGGAGTGGGGTACTCCAGTAGTATTTTCCACGAAGGCGGATGGGTCCCTTAGACTTTGTGTTGACTATAGAGAACTTAATAAACTTACTAAGAAGAACAGACACCCATTGCCGAGGATTGATGATCTCTTCGATCAGTTAGTTGGCGCCTCAGTGTTTTCGCAGTTGGACTTGGCCATTGGGTTCCATCAGTTGAGAGTGGCTGAGGATAGCATAGACAAGACTGCCTTTAGGACTCCGGACGGTTTCTATGAATGGCTAGTGATCCCTTCGGTTTGACAAACGCCCCAACATTTTTTGTTGATTTGATGAGTTGGGTGTTTAGGGAGTACCTTAACAAATTCGTGGTAGTCTTTGTAGATGACATCTTGATCTTTTCTAAGGATGAAGAAGAGCATGCCCTACATCTTAGGGAAGTGTTGGAGACCCTACGAGCGCATAGCCTTAAGGCTAAATTTTCTAAGTGTCACTTCTGGAGGAAGGAAGTACGGTTCTTGGGGCACGTGGTTTCCAAAGAAGGGGTAGTCGTGGATCCCGCGAAGGTGGTAGCCATCCAAGATTGGAAGGTCCCTAAAAATGCTACCGAAGTGAGAAGTTTCTTGGGTTTGGTTGGCTACTACAGGAAGTTTATCAAAGACTTCGCAAAGATATCAGCTCCATTGACACGCTTGACGAAGAAGAACCTAGTTTTCACATGGGACGTAGATTGTGATGATGCGTTCCAACGTTTGAAGAGAGCTTTGACTTTAGCCCCAGTCTTAGTATTGCCAGACGGGAGTAAGCCGTTTACCGTTTATACTGATGCTTGTGGGACAGGACTAGGCGCAGTCTTAATGCAAGAGGGTAGGGTAATAGCCTATGGTGGAAGGCAGTTGAGAGCACATGAGAAAAATTATCCTACACATGACCTAGAATTGGCCGCTATTGTTTTCGCGCTTAAGTCTTGGCGTCATTATCTTCTTGGCGAGAAATTCGAATTATTCACTGACCACAAGTCTTTAAAATACCTATTCTCTCAAAAGGACTTGAACTTAAGGCACCAAAGGTGGATGGAGTTCTTAGCGTCCTACGACTTCGAAATAGCCTATACCCCTGGCAAGGGTAACGTGGTGGAAGACGCCTTAAGTAGAAAAAGATTATCCTTAAGTCCTTTGTTTGTTGAGCGGCGAAGTTTAGAATTCATTTCGATGTTTTGACTTTAGACCTTCCGTTGACTTCGTACCCGGTTTGCTAGCATCCATGGAGGTTAGACCTACGCTTTTGGGACGGATTGGCGAGGCACGGCGAGACAACCCGCAGTTGGTTGAGTTAGTAGAAAAACTCAAAGGAGGGGAGTCATCAAGCCATCTCCGTAGGTATACCCTAGATGATAAGGGTTGGTTACGTAGGGACGGTAGACTTTGTGTACCAAAAGACGATGACCTAAGGAAGACTATTCTTGACAAAGCACATCGTTCGAAGATGACCATTCATCCCGACGGGGACAAGATGTACAAAGACATGAAGAGAGTTTACTTTTGGGCCGGCATGAAGAAAGACGTAGCCGAGTATGTCGCTAGATGCTTGGTATGCCAACAAGTAAAAGCAGAGCAAAAGAAATCCGGTGGGTTGCTTCACCCATTAGAGGTTCCACTATGGAAGTGGGAGAGTGTCTCGATGGATTTTGTGGATGGATTACCGCGACCGAGGAGGGGTAATACGGGGATTTGGGTTATAGTAGATAGACTTACTAAGAGCGCCCATTTCATTCCCGTGAAGAGTAAGAGGACTGCTCCATGGTTAGCTTCTGTATATGTCCGAGAAATAGTTCGTTTGCACGGTGTTCCTTCTAGCATAGTGAGCGACCGCGATCCTATTTTCACTAGCGAATTTTGGAGAAGCTTACAAGAGGCGGTAGGGACTCAATTATGTTTGAGCACCGCATATCATCCTCAGACGGACGGCCAGACTGAGAGGGTGAATCGCATTCTAGAGGATCTGCTGAGGCTATGTATCCTAGACTTTGGGGGTACATGGGAAGAGCATCTTCCATTGGTTGAGTTCGCATATAATAATAGCTTTCAGTCCAGCATTGGTATGGCACCATTCGAAGCTCTATATGGACAACCTTCTCGTTTACCTACATGTTGGTGGGAATCTACGGATAAGATCTTACTTGGGCCTGATATGATTAGGGAGACTTCGGGGAAGATCGACTTGATTCGAAGGAGGATGAAAGCGGCGCAAGATAGGCAGAAATCTTATGCGGATAAGAGGAGGACAAATCTCGAGTTTGAAGTTGGGAACATGGTCTTTGTCAAAGTGTCTCCATTACGAAACGTTGTTCGCTTTGGGTCCGTTGGGAAGTTAGCACCAAGGTTTGTAGGGTCGTTTCCTATTAAGGAGAGGATTGGACGGATGGCGTATAGAGTGGAGTTGCCCAAGAGACTTAGTGGTGTACAAGACGTATTCCATGTGTCACATTTGAGGAAGTGCTTGCACGAGAGTGCGGAAGTGGTAGAGCCGAGCTTGCTTAGAGAGGTGGAGATAGAGCGTGATGCGATAATTCGACGAGCTCCTAAGCGCATTCTTGGGTCGGAGATCAAGAGGTTGAGGAATTGAGAGGTCGGACTAGTTAAAGTGCAATGGGGAGATGGTGAGAGCAACGCTACTTGGGAGACAGAAGAGAAGATGCATTCACGATACCCTTTTCTTTTTTAGGGTATGTCCTTTAATTTCTCCTTTATCGCTTAGCTTGTACTTATCTTATCTTTAGTATATCCTCTCGCTAGTATCTTTGACCTTTAGTTAGGATAATCTTATGGTTGAAACATGTGTTTGAGACATGTTATGTATGGTGGATGCAAAGTGGATGCAAGTGTATGCTAGTGGTTGCTCGTGGATGCATATACACACACTATTAGGCACCAGATCGGCTCAGTCACTTCATATTGCATATTGCATATATATGGATGTATTTAGTAAAATGGATGTATGATGGTTGTATTATCATATAGTTGCTGCATTCGGGTGAATGGTTGTGCACGCATATAGAATTAATATGTATCATTAGGAATCTTTTGCATACATATTGGACGCATGGCACTATCATGAATTGCACTAAGGAGGTCGACTGAATCAGTAGACCGCCTAATTTTGCATTAGATATGGACATATACACACACTGTGCATATAAACATTAAAGCATTAGAAGTCTTTTAAGGACAATGGATGGTGGTGTTTGATGGTTGAGTAGATGGACGATTAGATGGTAGGATATACATTCTTCTTGACTTGGAGATTTCGGGGACGAAATCCTTTAAGGAGGGGAGAATGTAGCACCTCGTAATTTTATAACATTAAAATTCACAAATTAAAGTAGACTTAATTTTTAGAAAAGAATTAAGTGAAATGGGTTGCGCAGAGAAATATATATATTGATATATTTATATATATATAAATTAAAAATTAAATAAATAAATATGCGAAAAAGTTCAAAACAGCGAATTGGGAGGGGGAATAACTGAACCGGCCCATTTTTGAGGTCGACCCAAGCCCCGCTGGGTCGACTAGGGGTTAATCCAGGGTGTTTCGCTGTCAACCCGTGGGCTGATTCGCTCCAATGCAGATTTTGCATTTGATTGGTTCTCATGGTTCAGGGTTAATCTAATGGTCCTAAATAACTTCCTACACCTATAAATACATCCTAATGCTAACCCTAAACCTAATTAAAATAGAATAGTTACCGTCATACCATCGCCATGGAAATCAATGGAGCCGCCACCAACTAAGAAAGAAGAAAAGCAAATTCAATTCTAATTCTCTCAAACCTAAAGCAAAGCAAAACTCTCTCTTTTCTTCTCTAAATTGTGAGCATGATGATCTTAACAAGATTATTATCATTTTAATTAGGTTGAGTTATGAATGGATTATGAGTAGATGATGTGAATTATCATATATGTTGTTGTAAACCCCTTTTGCTATCATGTATATTGTAAATCCAATGTTATGTGATGATGATATCTTATATGTTGTAAATCATGTTATGATGATGTTATGTATGTTGAAAGTTTCTATGCTAAGTTGTGATGAATCATACATGTTAAAAAAGGCCATGATGTTACCATCTATGCTAGTTAGTTCATATTAATTAAATCATCATGTTTGGGTTATGTTGATCTATATGACAAGTCACATATGCAAGTTAGATTGATTAGAAAAGTTATGAACATTAGCCAAGACATCTATTATGACATCTAGAATTATGCTATGACATATGTGATATCCTATGCTAGTTCACACCATCATTATGTTGCCTAAAAACCCCATATGCAAGTTTATGTATAGATTTGGGCTATGATCATATCATGTAAATTGAGACATTTAACAAGTTGACACCTTTTGATCCTTAACATGTGTAGTTTATGCAAGTTTCACCCCTATTATGATTAGATTTATTTTAATTGTCTACATGTTGTGATAATTTATCTTTGTGCTAGGTGTTAGACTATACAAGTCTAGCTTATATTATGCGTTGAATAAGCGAACGTATAAACATGGGGTAGGGGTAATATTAAGGATTTAATATTAAAAAGTTGGGGTGCAATTGATATGATTTTGCATGCCATAAGTGGATGGCCATAATTGAGTCAAATATGGACATCATTTAAAGTTGACTTAATTAATAATTTGAATAGGGAATTGTTAAAACTGGGGTAAAAGATTTTAAGTGTTAATCAATGCTTAGGACACGAGGTTGGACTCGTTTGTGACGTAAGCCAGCCCGGACCCGCCCGGAAAATCCAGTGGTCACAAATGTCAGCTCAATGTGAGAGGTCCTAGGCCTAAACTAAAGCATAATGGTTGTAAAGACACGAGGTTAGGCTCTTTTATGGTGTAAGACTGCCCGGACCCGCCCGGCAAATCCAGCTGCCATAAATGTCAGTCTAATATGAGAGGTCTTTATGAGGTTATGGCCTGAATGAATTAAAAAATACTTAACCAGATAAACATGTAAGGTGGGACATGGGGTTTAAGTAGGTGCCTTGGGTGGCATGAGGAATCTAGGGGGTGCCCTTAGTAGCATGTGAAATATGATTAGTAAGACTTAACCAAACACACATGTAAATGAACATGACAAAGAGGGTTAAGTGGGATATACTAGTGACAAGCTTAGGTGGGTAGCTTGTGGGGGCCCATTTCGACCAGTATCCCAAATGTATCTTTGTGGGCATGACCCAAGTCGAGGACGGGACACACATGCTCGGTTCGACTGTAAGAGGCCGAAACGGGGAGCGGTGGCAACGCAAGTCCAACGGGTTTCGTATGCGTGTGTGGACCCGGGCTGGTAAGTAAGACGCTGTTGCATCGTGTAGGTATAAGTCGTGCATTCTCAAGTTGTATCGGGTTGCCACTTTAGCGGAGTGATACACCCCCACTGTGGGGCCAGCACGGGTATCTACGAGTAGGGAGCCGATCGAAAGTGGGTAGTGGGGTACACCTAGTGGAGATAGGGGCAGACGGCACCTATGTAGTCAGCTAGGGGTACGTAAGGCTATTTATAAAGTTTCTGTGTGAAGCAAGTGGGATCAAACAATAGGGTGACTGGTGTGGTGCAGTGTAGTGATGTGCAGTGCAGTGTAGTAATTATTCGTTAGTAATTAGGTGTGCCTTTACCGTTATCTTAAACGCTATCTTTATCTTCCTAAGAGTTCATAGACATTTACTTGTCTTCCAGCTTATGCCTTAGTCTAGTTATTTTGATAATAGTATTGTTAGAATTATCATATTCGCCAGACTTTATGTCTGACCCCCTCTATTTCTATCCTTTTTCCCCTCCAGGTCCTCAGGTTGGGCCCAGCTCTAGTGGAGTTTGATCGAATTTCTTCATCTCTCTTTGGAAAGCTTGGACCGTTGAAATAAAGTCCAGCTTGTTATCTTTTTAATGGCTATTTATGTAATGGGATTATGTATTTTGTATTTATGAAGATGGATATTGTACTTGGTTATGATCTATGGTTTTATGATGTAACAAACATGTTTAATTTCCGCTGCAATAAAATGAAGTTTTAGATTTCCAAGTACTATTTACTATCTGTCTTGTTGTAATTTTTCTGTTCTATATTCACTTATAACCTCCATGGAAGTTAATGCATTCCCTTCGTGAGTGACATTAATGGACGTGGGGTGTTACATAGGGGCATACGGCACCTACGTAGTCAGCTAGGGGTACGCAAGGCTATTTATAAAGTTTCTGTGTGAAGTAAGTGAGATCAACCTTTAGGGTGACTGGTGCGGTGCAGTGTAATAATGTGCGGTGCAGTGTAGTAATTATTCGTTAGTAATTAGGTGTACCTTTAACGTATCTTTCACGTTATCATTATCTGCTCATTCCATACCTAATAGTTCATAGACATTTACTTGTCTTCCAGCTTATGCCTTAGTCTAGTTATTTTGATAATAGTATTGTTAGAGTTATCATACTCCCCAGACTTTATGTCTTACCCCCTCTATTTCTATCCTTTTTCCCCCTCCAGGTCCTCAGGTTGGGCCCAGCTCTAGTGGAGTTTGATTGGATTGCTTATCTCTTTTGGAAAGCTTGGACCGTTGAAAGTAAAGTCCAACTTGTTATCTTCTTTAATGGTTATTTGTTTAATGGGATTATGTATTTTGTTTTACGAAGATGGATATTGTACTTGACTCTGATTTATGGTTTTGTGATATAACAAACATGTTTAAATTCCGCTGCAATAAAATGAAGTTTTAGTTTTCCAAGTACTACTTATTATCTGTCTTGTTGTAATTTTTCTGTTCTATATTCACTTAAAACCTCCATGGAAGTTAATGCATTCCCTTTGTGAGTGACATTAATGGACGTGGGGTGTTACAATTGGACTTCGTATGAAGAAGTTATGGCCATCGGAAGTTTCAGAAAATTAAAAACAGATTTCAAAAAATTCAAATTTCATAGTCAAACAGGCTAGGCGGAAAATTTCCCGCTAGGGCCAGGTCGACCTGGGGGTCGATCTGCCCCCTCCCCCTCCCCCAGGCAGATTTGATGGATGACCTGTTTATGACTATGTGCTGACTCATTAGGGTTTCTGAACTGCTCTGATTGGCTGGGATTAATTCTATGTTGATCGGACGGCCTAAACTAATCCTAAACTATATAAAAACATCAATAGACTCAAACCCTAAAATCAAAATAAAATTAGATTCATGGCATCCATGCCGTCAACTAGCAACTCAGAATAGCCACCACCAATTAGAGAGGAAGAATGTAGTGACCCGAAAATCCGGTAGAATTTGAGCTGACCTATTAACACATGTCCAACCCCAAATTGCACTGGAAATTCAACAAACTAATAGAAAGAAAACAGAGGGTGAGGATAGATAAGATAGAAATTTAGAATAGAAGAATAAAAGAAGAACTTACATCATCAGAGTAACACGAATCTCATAGCGGAACGAATAAAATATAACGTAAATTTGAAATATAATAGTTATGTATACAATAGCACTTATCAGAGTACAACACTTACAACACAGCGGAAATAAACAATAGCTATATGATCTTGAAGCCTCCTTCTCCCAACTCTCCAAGTATATCTGTAAATCCCGACTACTTGACTACCCGTACAAATTTAAGCACCCAAGAGTTTAGGGAAAACAACAAAGTAAACTCTGGGTCAGTCATGTGACTGGTGTGAGTAAAACAGTTTAAAACAGGTTTATGATATCTCATAAGACCACGCCGTGAAAAACGGAACGGGTTTTTCCCTTATGAAAATATGAACAACTTTGACAAGCAATATTATTCTGATATTATAATAATGTCTAAGTACAAATATATTGTGACGAAAAGGAATTTCGCTCGATCCGAATCAGTCGCTAAACCGATCTAGACCGTTCGAAACGCCTGATTGTTTTGAGAACACGACAAAGTAGAATGCAGACGGAAGAACATTTCATTGTATATTACAACAACTCATCAGAATACAAGAATATACAGATTATAAAAAATAATATACAATCGATTAATATCAGAGATTACAATACAATACATAGCAGTGGAAAATAATACAATACACAACTGAAAGAGATATACGGATACAAAGCTTTCCGGATATCGTTCCAGCTGAAAACCAGGATCCTATGAATATAAATCTGCAAAACCAAAACTACTAGCTGCCCATGTCAAAATAAGGGCACCCAGAGTTTAGGTTAAAACAATAAACTCCAGGTCAGTCATGGGACTGGTGTGAGAACTAAAATAGTTATTAATCTTTATTTTAAAGTTAGGTAAATCAAGGGACCACGCCGCTAATGCGGAACGGGTTTCCTCCTAAGAACACCGGTGCATAAAACAACAACGCAATGCTAAATAAAGAAAAATGAAGCTATTATAAGACCCAGTTCCCATCACACAATGCAACGCAAGCCGGAGGATAGGGTTTTTACCTTATAATAGCCAAGAATGCTTGATACGTTTAAAACAAATCATTTGATACTATTATAAGTACATAGTGTATAAAACAACTTCAAATCATAAGTATCAATCATAGGTGGCATAAGCGCCCCATCCCACTATGTCGCCATATATAGGATTACAACTAAAATCGAAACGTCCTGTATTGGAAATTGGATTTCCGTCATGAACCAAGGCAAAAGATAGCCCTTACCGAATTCGAGACTGCCTAGCCCGAGTCTTAGGATCAGAGCTCGAGTGACCCTTGGATCGTCAGGGCCGGTCCACCGATGTGGATTAAAATGCCTGAGCACTACGTTTCGCTGCCCTTTGGGGCGTAAGCGAGCCAACGAATGACTCCATCGGACCCGGATCGTCCGATCTAACCAAGGCGCCTCGCAACAGCAACAAACACATAAGTCAAACTCGTCAGGGCATGTAAAACCACTGACGCCACTTCTAGCTAGGAGGAAACGCAGGCCCACCCTGAGGTCCTTTCTCCCGTTTCTGGTTCATACCGGGGTGTGAGGCTCGTGAATTCACGTTATACACAAAGCTACGCCACACAGGCGGGGCTTTGATCATCACCACAAGACTTTGCTATCCAACAGAAGCCTAGATCACTGCATCTTAGCATGCCACACAGGCAATTCACACCGTGCAACTGATAACTATCAATCACACAAAATAAATTCCAATGTCAGACACACTGTCCATTTGCAAGTCCGTTCTGGGTCTGAACGAAATCGGAGGCACTATATACCTCGCAAACCCATCGATCACCACGTACGTATGGACGTTCACCACTCATCATCCATATTTCGGGATGTCTCCCAATCAGGACCTCGGTTACCATCCAAACGAGGTGAAGATCTCCGGCTTCGACCATCGTCTTCATCTTTGATTTCTTATCGTCGATTCAGTTATTCAAAATGGCCTAAACCCGGTCTTCCTGAATAACTCGCGTATATAATAAACAATTGTTACACAAACACAACATACGCCACATTCCAATTCATCAGTCACTAACCGTAAATTAACAAGAGAATAATTCCCCAAATATTAACCCCGAAGGCCGAAACCAACATCAGATCAATATCTAGAAAACCATTCCGCTTAGCTAACCGACAGTTAGTTTCTAAATTTCACATTCATAGGGAAAGGTTCCCATTAATTTTATCAAAGATAAATTCCTTGAATTTATTCTTTAATCTTCTTTTGAATTTCGATTCAACTAGTCGGGATTAATTAACCTTACCGAAGTAATCATTTGTTTTAATTTCCCAATCCCAACCTATTCATCCCATGAAGTAAAACTGGTAATACTTCATATCTAACACCACGGTGTTATCGGTAAATTCAATTACCATTTCACGTTCAAATCTAATTAAAGATTTGACAATCGCCTGGAGCAAAACTGGTGATACTCCATTCTCGATCTTTTCAATCTAGTTAAAGATTCATTAAAACTCCACTTAATTTTAATCTTTGACTGGGTTAAAGAATCGGTGTCATTTAAAAACACGGTTCACGATAAACCCAAAATCGCATTCCATTTCAATCAGACCCTAACCATAAATTAGCAAGTGAGCCATTCCCTAAGTATTAACCCCGAAGGCCGAAACCATCATCAGATCAATACCTCAGAAACCATTCAACTTAACTAATCTCCGGTTAGTTTCTGATTTTCTTAACTCCTTTGGGTGTAAGAACATTATTATTGAAGATATCGTTCACGAAACCCAAAATCACATTCTATTATTTATCGGGTTATAGAACGAGTGTTAATTAAAACACCATTTACGATAACCCCAAGAACCAATTCGAATTCGATTCCAATTAAATATTGTTTAATTAGTATACTTCATTAAATCTAAATAAATGATTTAATTTTTTTCTCAACTGGGTTCAAGAACAGGGTTAATTAAGACACCATTCACGACAAACCCAAATCACATTTGATATTAAATACAAGGCTCTGAATAGAAAATATATCGGCTTATATTCAATATCAAATTCTACGACCCACAAATATCATATTGGAAATAACGATATAAATATATCTTTCAAATTCCCATAACAATATCTTTATCATCACGAAATCAAACATTGAAATATTCCGAGGACAATTTCGATTCAAATCCATTCCAATATAATTATTGGAAATTCTGGTTATTTTCAAAACCATTTCAAATCCAATTTATTTATTTAGAAATAAATAGATTATAATTCTAGTTCAAAACTAGTTCATTTCGATAAAAATCTATTTTTATCTTTTCAAATATGGAGTTTTTCATCCCAAATCTTCACAAATCATTTCTTATGATTTTACACAAATTATTACTATTTTTAATAATTTTATCAAGGCCCGTACAGTCGATTTCCATCAATGGCCATCGAACTGCACTTACAGCGACCTTTTCCATATTCGATTTGGACATAATTCCAAATCCAACCGTTAGATTTCTAATTTCTAATATTCGTTAGAAATCTCTTTTCGATACGAACCCAATGGTTCTGGTTTCAGGAGAATCCGACGGTCGGAACTCCCGTAATATCCGTTCAAAGTCAATGGTCGAAATTCGCGAAATGCCGCGGCGCGACGCGTTCTATTCAGGCCATTATATAATATATATAATATATATAATATATACTTCGTCGATTTCCTTTTAAAACGTATTTTATAAATCTTTTTAAATTTGTTTTCAAAACAATTTCAACTTCATTTCAAATTCAAATCAAAGTTGAATTTTTCCTTATAAATTCGATTTAAATTCATTTCAAATTGATTTCAATTCAAATTGATTTCTAACTCATTTTCAGTTCGTTTTCAATTCAATTTCAATTCGAATTCATTTCTATTCGATTTCAATTCGAATTCATTTATATTCAATTTCAATTCGAATTCATTTCTATTCAATTTTAATTCGAATTCATTTCTATTCTATTTCGAATTCATTTCCATTCAATTTCAATTCGATTTCAATTCGAATTCATTTCTATTCAATTTCAATTCGAATTCATTTCTATTCAAATTTAACTCGAATTTCAATTCTTTTCAAAATATCAGATTTTGAAATCACTTTCGATATTCATTATAAAATGAATAAAATCGATATAAATATCGTTCACGTCAAAATGGCGTCAATCTAATCAACACGGCTTCATATATTTCTATTTTCAAATATTCTATTTCAAATATTTCTATTTCAAAACTTTCTTTTTCGAAACTGGAATGAGGCCCAATCAATTACCATATAATGTTAATTATATGGATTTTCTACAACACATGTATACAATAACAACGATGAATAATCAACCATCATCCAAAGTGCATTCTACACTGTATAAGCATCGAATATAGATATTTAACGCTTATAACAGTCTGTCAATCAATCGATCGACATACAACTAACTATTGGGATTAGTGTATGTCATATATCACCCCAATACCCGTGTGGGGTTTTCAAACAATCAAACACAGATTTTATTTGTGCAGTTGGGCGATGTGTAAAATTTATCGTCCCAATCAATATCAGTCAAATGTGTGTATATAAACAAATCATCCGATCTGTTTATTTTTATTTTATTTTACATACACGTTAAAAATTCTATTTTTAACTATAAAATATTTTCCACTGTAAAATATTTTATTTCATTTCACATCACATCACACAATCAACTACACATCAAAATCAAACAAACAAGCATACAAGCCGTCCATGGTCTATGAACGAAGGGTGTCGGGTGCTACTAAACACTGTCTACACCCTAGTATATATTATTAACTAGAACAGAAAATTCAAAGTGAGAAATTCTCACAGAGGGTTCCACTCCGCCGTGCTTTTCTTTTGAACTGCTGAACCGTCTGAATTTGACTGAAATTCCAATGCAGTCTTTTCACGCTGTTCAAATAAAAATTATATTTTTACTTCATCTCCATATATATTTTCGACGCTTCATTATATATAAAAATTATATTTCATATTTCTACTTCATCTCCAAAGATCGGATTTTTATTTCATTGCTATAAAAATCACATTTTTATACTTCTACTGTATAAAAGATTATATTTTTATACTTCTACAATATAAAAGATTATATTTTTATACTTCTACGATATAAAAGAATATATTTTTATACTTCTACAATATAAAAGAATATATTTTTATACTTTCTATATTATAAAAATTATATTTTTAACCTATCAGAAATCACTTCTTTTTGTTTTCAAAAATCACTTCTATTCGTTTTCAAAGATCACTTCTTTTCCATCGCTAAATATATATAAAAATCCCATTCTTACTTCGCTATTCAATATATAAAAATCGAATTTTTACTTCGCTATCCAATATATAAAAATCGAATTTTTACTTTGCTATTCAATATATAAAAATCGAATTTTTACTTTGCTGTTCAATATCTGAAAATCGAATTTTTACTTCACTTCATATATATAAAAATCAAATTTTTATCTTCACAAATTATATTTTTATATTGCTCTTCTCCTAATAAAGATTATATTTTTATAACTCTAGCTAGAAAAAAATCTTATCTTTATTGTTTGTACAATATAAAAATCATATTTTACTTCGCTTTCGTGATATAAAAATCATATTTTTACTTTGATATAAGTGTTAAAATCATATTTTACACTAAGTATATATATATATATATATATGACCACTTCTTTTTAAACACAATTGAAAACTGAAAATGAAAATTAAATTCGGATTTATATAAAAGAACTAAATAAAAATAAACACAAAGCTCACCGCTACTTCGATATTCAATGAAGAGGGAGGGGGTCTGCTAGCTCGAACGGGGGGCGCAGCACTGACGGATTGGGGCTCACGGTGACAGATGTGGCGGCGGACGAAGCTGGAGCTCGCGGTGGTGGCAAGGAGGAGGGGGTATGGCGGCATCGGTGGGCGGTCAATCACCGAGCGGCTAGGATTTGCGAATTGGGGATTTAGGGGAGGCAGTTTTTGAATCAATGAAGGAGGAGAGAGAAGAGAGAGGGGGCGCCGGAGTTGGGGTGCGCGGTGGAGGTGACCGCGACGGCGGGGAGCACGGCTGGAGGGGGGGTCGATCGCGGGTTTTGTTGTTTTTTTTCTTTATTTGTATCCTTCTGAATGAACTCGAAACGAGGGGGCTTATAGGAGATATTTATATTATTTTTATATTATTTAATTGCAAAAAGTTGACTTTTTCATTCGACCTCTAAACGAGGCCCACCGCCTGTCGTCCATAGCTAATTACCCCCATTCCGAACACAATGGGATATGTATCGTAAGCTGATTCGACTGTTTCGATCAGTTTTCGTCGAAATCAAAATATAACTCTATATATTGAATTTGAACGTGCATTTCAATTTACTGGGGTCACATACAACCTCTAAAAATTCCCAAAATATTTTCTACCTTCGTATTGACGACACGGTCCTAACAAAACTAGTTTCGTCAAATTCAGAGACCGTTTGAAAAATGGCCATTTTCCAGTCGATTAAAATCAACTGAAACTAGTCAAATACGTTTTCCTTTGCCACGCTCACGTATTGATTCGAAAAATTAGGAAAATTGGAATCTAGCAATAACTTGACATCACGGATCTAACAAAAGTGGTTTCGTCGAAATCCGAGGTCGTTTGCAAAATTTCCATTTTTAAGGGCCCGAATTCCATAGCGACTATTCAGAATTTTCAACTGGACCTATCTTTTGATTCCCGCTATGAAATTTCAATTTTTCGGATTCATTGGAAAGATATCCTCAAATAGATCCTATTGTATTTGGTTTCACTAAAATCTGGTTTATTTTGCACCCAGTACATTCATTTGAATTTTGAAATTGAATTATCGAACTACCACACCATTTTCAATTCCTTTTATAAATATAAATAAATATTTATATTCTATCGTCGATTCAAACGAATATATACGTTCGAATTATATTCAAAATAAATTTCTCGTCAGGTTTATTTAAAATAATTCATTTTAAATAATCAAAATTCATTAAATTCGCCAAAATAAAAATTTTAAACTGGCCCAGAATTTCCGGGTTGTTACATTCTCCCCCACTTAAAACTTTTCGTCCCCGAAAAGGAACGAAGCCGAAAGTTGTTGAACAATCAACTCAACTTTCTCTATTTTCATTACGGCTTAAGTTCTTCAACTTTTCAGTTTCTAAGAACTTTTCAAATTTTTCAAAAATTTGGCTAACACCCTAAATTTTCGAAAAATTTCGCCATAACCTCCCCTGCACCGGGAGCACTGGGAAAATCCCGAAATTGCCATACAGGCCTTCTGATCTAAAAAAGTAAAAGAAAAAGCCAAGCGGCTAGCCAATCGGCTCATAAAATCATCATCACCCAAACAAAATAGTAAATTATGGTAAACATGTACCTATTTGTCGGGCAAACAATTTTATTCTTCTGCTCTAGCCTCTTTGCTATGACCTGTTCAATGTAAGTACATGTATATGCAAGCAAATGCGATAAATTTTTAATACAATTTATTATTTGATACAATTTGGCTATATGGTTCAAAATTTCAATTAACAAACAATAATCAAACAACACAACCATCAATCAATTAGTTGATTAGCTTTTCAAATTCATAACTTTGATACATAGTCAAAAAAATTAGATTTTTGATGTCAAATCACAACAATAAGCCCTATCTAGTTTCGGTTCTCACACCAGTCAATTGGAAATATATAGAAATCTCACTTTCGAAACTCGAAAATAAATACTGGCGATGGTGCCCCATCACCAGAATTATCCCCGGGCACTAGAGTGCGATTCTATAACTATCCAATACACTAAAACTTCGAATACACGTTTGCAAGACATATATGCAAAATCTCTATATATTGGATTGTCCAAATCAATATAAAATAAATAATCAAATACGAATAATTGATTTAAATTTTCAAAACGAAAATTGTTTTCATTTTAAAAATATACTCTTCACACTCGTTCTAGGATACTATTGATCCCATCTCTAACGAGTCATTCCCATTGGATATTACTAATCCAATATCTGATGAATTCTTTCGTATGGTTCTAATGTGTCTTGTTCTCAAGAGTTTTGTAAACCAAAGCTCTGATACCAACTGTGGCGAAAAGGAATTTCGCTCGATCCGAATCAGTCGCTAAACCGATCTAGACCATTCGAAACGCCTGATTGTTTTGAGAACACGACAAAGTAGAACGCAGACGGAAGAACATTTCATTGTATATTACAACAATACATCAGAATACAAGAATATACAGAGTATAAACAAATAATATACAATCGATTAATATCAGAGATTACAATACATTACATAGCAGTGGAAAATAATACAATACACAACTGAAAGAGATATACGGATACAAAGCTTTCCGGATATCGTTCCAGCTGTAAACCAGGATCCTGTGAATATAAATCTGCAAAACCAAAAATACTAGCTGCCCGTGTCAAAATAAGGGCACCAAGAGTTTAGGTTAAAACAATAAACTCCAGGTCAGTCATGGGACTGGTGTGAGAACTAAAACAGTTATTAATCTTTATTTTAAAGTTAGGTAAATCAAGGGACAACGCCGCTAACGCGGAACGGGCTTCCTCCCAAAAACACCAGTGCATAAAACAAAAAGCAATACTAAATAAAGAAAAATGAAGCTATTATAAGACCCAGTTCCCATCACACAATGCAATGCAAGCCGGAGGATAGGGTTTTTACCTTATAATAGCCAAGAATGCTTGATACGTTTAAAACGAATCATTTGATACTATTATAAGTACATAGTGTATAAAACAACTTCAAATCATAAGTATCAATCATAGGCGGCATAAGCGCCCCATCCCACTATGTCGCCATATATAGGATTACAACTAAAATCGAAATGTCCCGTATTGGAAGTTGGATTTCCGTCATGAACCAAGGAAAAAGATAGTCCTTACCGAATTCGAGACTGCCTAGCCCGAGTCTCAGGATCAGAGCTCGAGTGACCCTTGGATCGTATGGGCCGGCAGGCTTCCTCCCAAAAACACCAGTGCATAAAACAAAAACGCAATACTAAATAAAGAAAAATGAAGCTATTATAAGACCCAGTTCCCATCACACAATGCAATGCAAGCCGGAGGATAGGGTTTTTACCTTATAATAGCCAAGAATGCTTGATACGTTTAAAACGAATCATTTGATACTATTATGAGTACATAGTGTATAAAACAACTTCAAATCATAAGTATCAATCATACGCGGCATAAGCGCCCCATCCCACTATGTCGCCATATATAGGATTACAACTAAAATCGAAACGTCCCGTATTGGAAGTTGGATTTCCGTCATGAACCAAGGAAAAAGATAGTCCTTACCGAATTCGAGACAGCCTAGCCCGAGTCTCAGGATCAGAGCTTGAGTGACCCTTGGATCATCTGGGCCGGTCCACCGATGTGGATTAAAATGCCTGAGCACTGCGTTTCGCCGCCCTTTGGGGCGTAAGTGAGCCAACGAATGACTCCATCGGACCTGGATCGTCCGATCTAACCGAGGCGCCTCGCAACAGCAACAACCACATAAGTCAAACTCGTCAGGGCGTGTAAAACTACTGACGCCACTTCTAGCTAGGAGGAAATACAGGCCCTCCCTGAGGTCCTTTCTCCCATTTCCGGTTCATACCGGGGTGTGAGGCTCGCGAATTCACGTTATACACAAAGCTACGCCACACAGGCGGGGCTTTGATCATCACCACAAGACTTTGCTTTTCAACAGAAGCCCTGATCACTGCATCTTAGCATGCCACACAAGCAATTCAGACCGTGCAACTGATAGCTATCAATCACACAGAATAAATTCCAATGTCAGACACACTGTCCATTTGCAAGTCCGTTCTCGGTCTAAACGAAACCGGAGGCACTATATACCTCGCAAACCCATCGATCACCACGTACGTCTGGACGATCACCACTCATCATCCATATTTCGGGATGCCTCCCAATCAGGACCTCGGTTACCATCCAAACGAGGTGAAGATCTCCGGTCTTCAACCACCGTCTTCATCTTCGATTTCTTATTGTCGATTCAGTTATTCAGAATGGGCTAAACCCGGTCTTCCCGAATAACTCGCGTATATAATAAACAAGTGTTACACAAACACAACATACGCCTCATTCCAATTCATCAGTCACTAACCGTAAATTAACAAGAGAATAATTCCCCAAATATTAACCCCGAAGGCCGAAACCAACATCAGATCAATATCCAGAAAACCATTCTACTTAGCTAACCGACAGTTAGTTTCTAAATTTCACATTCATAGGGAAAGGTTCCCATTAATTTTATCAAAGATAAATTCCTTGAATTTATTCTTTAATCTTCTTTTGAATTTCGATTCAACTAGTCGGGATTAACTAACCTTACCGAAGTAATCATTTGTTTTAATTTCCCAATCCCAACCTATTCATCCCATGATGTAAAACTGGTAATACTTCATATCTAACACCACGGTGTTATCGGTAAATTCAATTACCATTTCATGTTCAAATCTAATTAAAGATTTGACCATCGCCTGGAGCAAAACTGGTGATACTCCATTCTTGATCTTTTCAATCTAGTTAAAGATTCATTAAAACTCCACTTAGTTTTAATCTTTGACTGGGTTAAAGAATCGGTGTCATTTAAAAACACGGTTCACGATAAACCCAAAATCACATTCCATTTCAGTCAGACCCTAACCATAAATTAGCAAGTGAACCATTCCCTAAGTATTAACCCCGAAGGTCGAAACCAACATTAGAACAATACCTCAGAAACCATTCAACTTAAATAATCTCCAGTTAGTTTCTGATTTTCTTAACTCCTTTGGGTCTAAGAACAGTATTATTGAAGATACCGTTCACGACAACCCAAAATCACATTCTATTAATTATCGGGTTAAAGAACAAGTGCTATTTAAAACACCATTCACGATAAACCCAAGAATCAATTCGAATTCAATTCCAATTAAATATTATTTAATTAGTATACTTCATTAAATCTAAATAAAAGATTTAATCTTTTTCTCAACTGGGTTCAAGAACAGGGTTAATGAAGACACCATTCACGACAAACCCAATTCACATTTGATATTAAATACAAGGCTCTGAATAGAAAATATATCGGCTTATATTCAATATCAAATTCTATGACCCACAAATATCGTATTGGAAATAACGGTATAAATATATCTTTCAAATTCCAATAACAATATCTGTATCGTCATGAAATCCAACATCGGAATATTCCGAGGAAAATTTCGATTCAAATCCATTCCAATATAATTATTGGAAATTCTGGTTAATTTCAAAACCATTTCAAATCCAATTTATTTATTTAGAAATAAATAGAATTATAATTCTAGTTCAAAACTAGTTCATTACGATAAAAATCTATTTCTATCTTTTCAAAAATGGAGTTTTTCATCCCAAATCTTCACAAATCATTTCTTATGATTTTACACAAATTATTACTATTTTTAATAATTTTATCAATGCCCGTACAGTCGATTTCCATCAATGGCCATCGAACTGCACTAACAACGACCTTTTCCAAATTCGATTTGGACATAATTCAAAATCCAACCGTTAGATTTCTAATTTCTAATATTCGTTAGAAAGCTCTTTTCGATACGAATCCAATGGTTCCAGTTTCAGGAGAAATCCGACGGTCGGATCTCCCGTAATATCTGTTCAAAGTCAATGGTCGAAATTTGCGAACTACCGCGGCGCGGCGCGTTCTATTCAGGCCATTATATTATATATATAATATATACTTCGTCGATTTCCTTTTAAAACGTATTTTATAATTCGTTTTAAATTCGTTTTCAAAACGATTTCAACTTCATTTCAAATTCAAATCAAAGTTGAATTTTTCCTTATTAATTCGATTTAAATTCATTTCAAATTGATTTCAATTCAAATTGATTTCTAATTCAATTTCAGTTCGTTTTCAATTCAATTCAATTTCAATTCGAATTCATTTCTATTCGATTTCAATTCGAATTCATTTATATTCAATTTCAATTCGAATTCATTTCTACTCAATTTCAATTCGAATTCATTTCTATTCAATTTCGAATTCATTTCTATTCAATTCGATTTAATTCGAATTCATTTCTATTCAATTTCAATTCGAATTCATTTCTATTCAAATTTAATTCGAATTTCAATTCTTTTCAAAATATCAGATTTTGAAATCACTTTCGATATTCATTATAAAATGAATAAAATCGATATAAATATCGTTCACGTCAAAATGGCGTCAATCTAATCAACACGGCTTCATATATTTCTATTTTCAAATATTCTATTTCAAATATTTCTATTTCAAATATTTCTTTTTCAAATATTTCTATTTCAAAACTTTCTTTTTCAAAACTGGAATGAGACCCAATCAATATTATTATATAATGTTAATTATATGGATTTTCTACAACACATGTATACAATAACAACGATGAATAATTAACCATCATCCAAAGTGCATTCTACACTGTATAAGCATCGAATATAGATATTTAACGCTTATAACAGTCTGTCAATCAATCGATTGAAATACAACTAACTATTGGGATTATTGTATGTCATATATCACCCCAATACCCGTGTGGGGTTTTCAAACAATCAAACACAGATTTTATTTGTGCAGTTGGGCGATGTGTAAAATTTATCTTCCCAATCAATATCAGTCAAATGTGTGTATATAAACAAATCATCCGATCTGTTTATTTTTATTTTATTTTACATACACGTTAAAAATTCTATTTTTAACTATAAAATATTTTCCACTATAAAATATTTTATTTCATTTCACATCACATCACACAATCAACTAGACATCAAAATCAAACAAACAAGCATACAAGTCGTCTATGGTCTGTGGACGACGGGTGTCGGGTGCTACTAAACACTGTCTGCATCTTAGTATATATTATTAACTAGAAATGAAAATTCAAAGTGAGAAGTTCTCACAGAGGGTTCCACTCCGCCGTGCTTTGCTTTTGAACTGCTGAACCGTCTGGATTTGACTGAAATTCCAATGCAGTCTTTTCACGCTGTTCAAATAAAAATTATATTTTTACTTCATCTCCATATATATTTTCGAGGCTTCATTATATATAAAAACTATATTTCATATTTCTACTTCATCTCCAAAGATCGGATTTTTATTTCATTGCTATAAAAATCACATTTTTATACTTCTACTATATAAAAGATTATATTTTTATACTTCTACAATATAAAAGAATATATTTTTATACTTCTACAATATAAAAGAACATATTTTTATACTTTCTATATTATAAAAATTATATTTTTAACCTATCAGAAATCACTTCCTTTTGTTTTCAAAAATCACTTCTATTCGTTTTCAAAGATCACTTCTTTTCCATCGCTAAATATATATAAAAATCCCATTCTTACTTCGCTATTCAATATATAAAAATCGAATTTTTACTTCGCTATCCAATATATAAAAATCGAATTTTTACTTTGCTATTCAATATATAAAAATCGAATTTTTACTTTGCTATTCAATATATGAAAATCGAATTTTTACTTCACTTCATATATATAAAAATCAAATTTTTATCTTCATAAATTATATTTTTATATTGCTCTTCTCCTAATAAAGATTATATTTTTATAACTCTAGCTAAACAAAAATCTTATCTTTATTGTTTGTACAATATAAAAATCATATTTTACTTCGCTTTCAAGATATAAAAATCATATTTTTACTTTGATATAAGTGTTAAAATCATATTTTACACTAAGTATATATATATACATATAAATATGATCACTTCTTTTTAAACACAATTGAAAACTGAAAATGAAAATTAAATTCGGATTTATATAAAAGAACTAAATAAAAATAAACTAAAAGCTCACCGCTACTTCGATATTCAATGAAGAGGGAGGGGGTTTGCTAGCTCGAACGGGGGCGCGGCACTGACGGATTGGAGCTCATGGTAACAGATGCGGCGGCGGACGAAGCTGGAGTTCGCGGTGGTGGTAAGGAAGAGGGGGTCTGGCGGCATCAGTGGGCGGTCAATCTCCGAGCGGCTAGGGTTTGCGAATTGGGGATTTAGGGGAGGCAGTTTTTGAATCAATGAAGGAGGAGAGAGAAGAGAGAGGGGGCGCCGGAGTTGGGGTGCGCGGTGGAGGTGACCGCGATGGCGGGGAGCACAGCTGGAGGGGGCGTCGATCGCGGGTTTTGTTGGTTTTTTTTCTTTATTTTTTCCTTCTGAATGAACTCGAAACGAGGGGGGGCTTATAGGAGATATTTATATTATTTTTATATTATTTAATTTCAAAAAGTTGACTTTTTCGTTCGACCTCTAAACGAGGCCCACCACCTGTCATCCATAGCTAATTACCCCCATTCCGAACACAATGGGATATGTATCGTAAGCTGATTCGACTGTTTCGATCAGTTTTCGTCGAAATCAAAATATAACTCTATATATTGAATTTGAACGCGCATTTCAATTTACTGGGGTCATATATAGCCTCTAAAAATTCCCAAAAAATATTTTCTAGCTTCGTATTGACGACACGGTCCTAACAAAATTAGTTTCGTCGAATTCTGAGACCGTTTGAAAAATGGCCATTTTCTAGTCGATTAAAATCAACTAAAACTGGTCAAACACGTTTTCCTTTGCCACGCTCACATATTGATTCGAAAAATAATGAAAATTGGAAACTGGCAATAACTTGACATAACGGATCAAACAAAAGTGGTTTCGTCGAAATCCGAGGTCGTTTGCAAAATTTCCATTTTTAAGGGTCCGAATTCCATAGCGACTATTCAGAATTTTCAACTGGACGTATCTTTTGATTCCCGCTATGAAATTTCAATTTTTCGGATTCGTTGGAAAGATATCCTCAAATAGATCCTATTATTTTTGGTTTCACTAAAATCCGGTTTATTTTGCACCCGATACATTCATTTGAATTTTGAAATCGAATTATCGAACTACCGCGCCATTTTCAATTCCTTTCGATTCAAACGAATATATACGTTCGAATTATATTTAAAATAAATTTCTCGTTGGGTTTATTTAAAATAATTCATTTTAAATAATCAAAATTCATTAAATTCACCAAAATAAAAATTTTAAACTGGCCCAGAATTTCCGGGTTGTTACATATATATCAATCTAGCAGAATGCTTTCATCTCACGTTTCACATACATAGTATACAATCAAAACCGCAAGCACGTATTGGATAATGGATTTCCAACTATGACAAGGTATGGAACCACCTTCTGCTTGTGTACCTCTAGAGAGCAGTACACTGGGTTTAACAAGAACATCTTGTAACCCCGCCACACACGACCGACCACTCATTTCGCTGAGTGTATCGAATGTATATCACCAACGATTGGGATTAGAAACCGTTTCCCGATATGGGACAGCATCAACAATAGATTATAGAAATAAATGAAACTCTAGATCAGGTGATTATACACCCTAATAGGTGCGACCTACATAGCCATGCTACCTGCCCGATTTTTGTCATTTACCGGTTGATGAGGCTTGAGGTTACGCTTTATCATCACATCAGATTCACTTCGACTGCCACATTGTCAGATCCATCGAAAATCACTAATTGACGAATACAACATTACATTACGTGTTAGCTAAAGAAGTTTCCTTCTTCGCTTCCACTCTTGGTACGGTTGAAGAAATCAATGTACGTGACCTTTTTGGAAATACTCCGTCAGACATTCATCCATACAAGGCATCCAGGTTTACATGCCACATCTTCATTCACTTAGAATGTCACATCGTCATACCCGCCAAATCACAAATTGACTTATCCAAAAATAACACGGGTATACAGCTAAGAGAAACGAATTCCTCCGCCACCAAACGTGAATATGTTTGAACAAATCAACTTACGTGATCTATTAAATATACTCTGTCAGACATTCCTCCATATGGGTCGTCCTGGGACTGGACAAACCGAAGGCACTGCTCCGTACATCCATCTTAGTCACTGTTATCTAAGACTTATACAACAGCCCTTGCACTTTTTACTCCGTCTTCAATTATCTTTGGCATATATGATTCGCAACGCTTATGCCAATACAGAGCGGTTCTTTGGATAATAATCCAACTGGTCTCTCCATATTAACAACGTTAAAATGGTCAAAACTTCGACGGTCTGTGAGTTAACTATCAAAGAAAAACAAGTGAGCAAACAATGAGATTATTTCCAGATGGAAATTATATCGATCAATCATCATACAACTTTTATCCTTTTAATTAATTTATTATTTATTTATCTTAATTGTCATTTCCTGTTTCCCTATATTCAACATTTTCTTATTTTCTAAATTTAGAAAATATATGTTATTAACACTGGAAAACATTTCGATCCCCTGTTTTCTATGTCTGATTCTTGTTTGGAAAACATTTCCAAAACTCTTACGTCCGGATTAAGTAGATGTTTAGATAAAACATCGCTATGCCAACTCAAACCATTTCCTTTAATTACTAAATTCACTTAACCATCCTTTACTACCAAACCTTAACCATTCCTTAGTTAAAAACGAAGCCAGTCAAGTTGGGGTAGAACTACCTCTCAGACCTTAACTGAACAACATTTCTAACCTTGAAATAAGCGAAGTTCACTTTAAATTTCTTTAACTAAATTCCTTACTTTACCTTTCTTTCGAATAACTATATCCGATTAACTCTTTTCACTTAAATCTATTCGATATACTCCTTTGGATTAAATCTATTTGATCTACTCTATTCACTTAACTTCTTTCGAATAAACTATATTCGATAACTCCTCTAACTCTATTCGAATAAACTGTATTCGATTAACTCCTCTAACTCTATTCGAATAAACTAAATTCGATTAACTCCTCTAACTCTATTCGAATAAACTATATTCGATTAACTCCTTTGGATTAACTAAATTCGACTACCTCCTTTGGATTAACTCATTTCGACTAACTCCTTTGGATTAACTCACTTCGACTAAATCCTTTGGATTAACTCACTTCGACTAACTCCTTTGGATTAACTAACTTCGACTAACTCTTTTGGATTAACTCACTTCGACTAACTCCTTTGGATTAACTCACTTCGACTAACTCCTTTGGATTAACTAACTTCGACTAACTCCTTTGGATTAACTAACTTCGACTAACTCCTTTGGATTAACTAACTTCGAATAACCAATATTCGATAACTCCTCTTCGAATAAATAATATTCGATAACTCTTCTCAAATGAACAATATTCGATTTCTCCACTCGAATAAACTATATTCGATTACTCTTCTCTCGAATAAACTATATTCGACTATTCTTCTCTCGAATACACTATATTCGATAATTCTACTTCGAATAAGTGATATTCGATAACTCTACTTAATTCTATTTGAATAACTCTAACTGGTTAACTCTAACTGATTAACTCTAACTGGTTAACTCTAACTCTAACTGGTTACTCTAACTCATTAACTCTAACTGGTTAACTCTTACTGGTCACCCCTAACTGATTAACTCTCACTGGTTAACTCTAACTCTAATTGATTTATTTAATCGATTATTTCTAACTCTAATCGACTTCTCCTATTTGAATAACTCCTATTTTATAACGTTTATTCATTTATAAAGATTTACTTTTAGTAACGGTTCTTCACTTTATAAATGTTCTCTTTAATAATGTTACTTCACTTATCAAGTGTTGTGTACATATTCTATTTAAACCTATCAGTGTTGAAACCAATATCTCTTCTCTATATAAGTTCAGACTTATATATTCCATTTATCGAATGATAAATATTTAATTTAATTTATAAACTGTTATTTATAAATTAATCCGTTCTATTTATCTGTTAAAATTAGATTTCCATTTTCTATTTATTTAACAAATAAATATTCCTTTTTATCCTTCCTATTTATTTAACAAATAAATATCTCCTTTTAATTCTATTTATTTATTCCCTAAATAAATAAATCTCCTTTACTTTTATTTATTCCCTAAATAATTAAATCTCTCTTACTTTTATTTATTCCCTAAATAAATAAATCTCTTTTACTTTTATTTATTCCCTCAATAAATAAATCTCTTTTTAATCTATTTTTAAATGGTTTACAAATATTTCTCCTTCTATTTGTTTGACAAATATTTTCCTTTATATTTTTTTTACAAATATTTTCCTTTATATTTGTTTTACAAATATATTTCTCCTATATTTGATTTACAAATATATCTCTTCTATATTTGATTTACAAATATATCTCTTCTATATTTGATTTACCAAATATATTTCTTCTATATTTGATTTACGAAATATATTTCTTCTATATTTGATTTACCAAATATATTTCTTTTATATTCAAAACCCTTTTTCTTTTATATTTATAAAATCTATTGATTTTATATAAATAAATTATTTTCAAAATATATTTTGAAAATCCCCTTTTTTTCCATTCTGGTATTTCTTATGGTATTTAACATACCATATAACAACGATAAATATCGTCCACACACACATAATCAACAACAAATTATATCACATCTTAAACCACAGTATATAAATAACAGTAAAATAAATGTTGAGGAATCTAGTTGGATTCCTCCAACCTGTTTCCCTGCATCACAGATGTTAAACAATATAATTAACATCGATTTCACTTCACTGTGAAATATTCTAATAAACATAATCGACATATAAATATTTAACGGTTTTATATATATATATATATATATATATATATAATTTCTACTAACTTACTAGTAGTTCAATCAAATAGTCAACACACAGTCAAACAGACAATATATAACAGTTCTAAGAATACGTTGTAAAAATAGAACTGCTCAGAGTTGGTGGGTTTTACTCACATTGGCGCGTTAATCGTTAAATAACGGTTTGTGTTTATTTGACTGCGACGGACAATTTATTTCGCCATAAATTGTAACTAGCTCGGATTCACTCTAGTCAGCTCCATGGTGTAGTGTCCGTCCATACGATCCAGATGGATTCTGTTTTGCTGAATTTTGTTTTCGTATGACAGAGTTATGACCTATATAAGTTAATACAATTTTATTTAAATAAAACATGAATCTTTATTTCAGTGGGCCTTAAATTCTTTACCTCGGCCCAGCCCATTCTTCTTTGAAGTCCACTATCGCACCCTTACAGCTCAAACCCACATCATAAAGCCCGTCCACTAATTCCACTTCCCCAATCCCTTTTTAAAAATCCGTCCTCTCCAGTATTTACAGTATCCAAACCCGCTCCTCCCAATCCCCATTGACCCCCCGTTTGACCGACTCCCTATCCCACCTCGTCCATTGATGGTCGCCGCAACCCCTACCGAAAGAGTTTGTGCCTCATCCTCTACCCTTTCCTATTCTTGAATGCAACTTTGGTCACCATACTAAAATCGCAACCTGCTGCTAGCCATCATCGCTATGGGTGACGCGGTTCACCTTGGACCACCGAACGTTGCTTCGCCACCACCAAATTTCTCCTTCGTCCACCACGAGTTCATCCATACCGCCCACCATGCCTCTGGCATTGCCAAATCGAAGTGCCGGTCAACCCTAGCTTGTACTGTATTTTACAGTACCCAAAATCGTGATCGAACTCAACAAAGAGTATACAGGAACGAAGAGAAAGCCTCGAGGAATACGATGATCTGAGTTTTAGGATTTTAGGTAATTCTTGTGGTTTTTTATTTAATTTTGTTTTGAGGATTTTTTCTTCTTTTTCTGCGTTTTGGTTTGTGGTTGAACGAGAATGATTCTCGTGTTTTATCATTTGGGTCTGTGGCTGTGAATGAGGTGAACGTGGCCTCTTTTATGCCTTGGGATGAGTTAGCAACCTTTTAGATATTTATAGATTTTTTTATAGATATTTATTATCCATTTATATCCGTCTTCGTCTTCTAAAAATCCGTGTGATCACACAAAATACCCAAAAATCACCAAACTGGACATGTAGCTAGAGTTTGACATTACGGTCATAACGAAACTGGTTTCGTAGAATTGCGACTTCGTATGCTCACACAGCGTATTTTTAACTATAAAAATACTGACTGTTTTTCACTCTAAAAATCCGTACGACCACATACTGACTCTAAAAATTACCAAACTTGGAATCTAACAATAATTTGACATTGCGGATCCAACAAAATTAGTTTCGTCGAATTCTGACTTCGTTTGCAAAAGTGGCTATTTTTAAACCCCTAAATAGCCTATTTAAATATATAAATATAATTGAATTTAATATTTAAAAATTAAATATTATCGTCTATATTCACAGTGGAATACCATACAGCTTCTGAATATTCCTATATGTATTTACAACTCGATATTACATCGTCAGAGTTATATCGATGTTCGATTTCTATTTAAATCCTTATATAAAATATAATTAAATCGTTATGGTCAGGGCGCTGCATTTCTGAGAATTTGATTTGGACATAACTCAAAATCTACACGACAAAATCCCGATTTTTCTCTTCCACTAGATAGATATACTCCACCAGCTCCACACGTTTCTTGTTTCACAGAAATCCGATTTAAAACGAACCCTATATATTCAGTTGAAGTTCAAATCGCCAAATAGCGAACTATTTCGCCATTTCCAGCTCTATTTTAATTATATTAAAATTCTACATTTCAAACTGACGTCGATTGAATATATTCGTCAATATAATTCAACTATAAGATGAATTAAATCTTGGGGATGACCCAGTTCACATTATATTGTCAATTCACCATTTCTGGTTATTTCAGAATTAAATATATTATTTAATTATTTAATTAAATTAATTATTCCATAATATTTAATTAAACCTCTATTTAATTCACTATATCACTATTTATATAATTAAATAAATTAATTATAATACCTCTGAAAATATGGGTCATTACATTCTTCCCCACTTAAAATAATTTCGTCCTCGAAATTGCTAAGGTAGAGGATGACCCTATCTATTGGAGTTCCTAAGATTTGTTTACCCCTTATTTCTGATTTCAACTGAACCAATTATTATTGACTAAAATATTTATTCATTCCGACTGACTAAAATTTTCAAAATTTCTGAAAATTTTCTAACACTTTAAATTTTCGGAAATTTTCGCCATAACCTCCTTTGTATATCCTTATCGGTAAAACCACAACTCGCCTCTCTAGTCCTTCTCCAACCCAAAAGAAAATCAAACAGCCAAGCGGCTTGCCAATTCGGCTCGTAAATCTGATGCTTGTATCAAATATAAACTTGTACCTTTTTGTCAGGCATATCAACTCTATCACTTCACCTGTCATCAATTCAACATATACCAATGCAATTCTAACTTGATCCCAAATCAATTTATCTTTAATACAACCATTCACTTATACCTAAGTCGAATTTCATTTCAAACTCAAGCAGTATTCTTGATTTCAAATCCATAACTCACCAGTCCAATATAATTCCATATTATCGCTAATCAAGTCTAATTCTACTTGACACTAATCTATTTCAAATGATTTTCAATTACCGGCTTTTAATTCAATATCAATTCTGTTGGATTTTACAAATTTGGCTTTAATTTGTTTAAATTCAAACAACCTTTTCTTCCTGGAAGTTTTTAAACAGTTTACCTCTTTCAAAAAATCAAATTTACCTTTTTGAAATTCAACACAACTTTGTTTCCCAAAACAAATTCAAAACAGAATCCTTGGTCGTAATCCGTCACTTACACACTCGAAAATGAACACCGATGATGTCCTGATCAACATCGGAATCTAATTTCCAGCTATCGAAGTGAGTTCAATAAAATCTAACTTTCAAACCCATTTCTGAATATTTCCAATTTGAAATCAATTCCAAATATCCTTTTACAATGTTGTAAACAAATTTAAAATCTCCCAAGATCTTAAAATTCTCATATACTAAATCCAAATCTGTTAACAAACCCTTATTCAAATTTCCAGTGTTCTTATTTCAATTCTGATTTAAATTCAGATTTAATTCATCTGATTCCACTTATATGAATTCTGGTTGGTTATATATAACCTTTTCACTTTATAATCTTACTCGATTATAATTACAACCAATATATCTAATATATATTTCCTCTGTATCAGGATATAATTTGGGTAAATTTATTCTATTTACCCTCTTTTCAAAACATACCGTGTTGGCCCATCGTAGTCGAGTGTTTAGAAACTCCTACTGGTACAGTGTATTAAACTGATCGACCAGAACCCATAAGCAACTCAACCAATGAATCTACACAATATAAATCATTTTATATCAAATTCAAATACGCGCTCACACACTCCAACTCAATCTAGGGTGTTACTAACCCTATCTCTACCGAGTCACGCCACAGAGCTAAGGTAATACTTAACTAAAGCTCGGATACCAACTGTAGTGACCCGAAAATCAGGTAGAATTTGAGCTGACCTATTAACACAAGTCCAACCCCAAATTGCACTGGAAATTCAACAAACTAGTAGAAAGAAGACAAAGGGTGAGGATAGATAAGATAGAAACTTAGAATAGAAGAAGAAAAGAAGAACTTACATCATCAGAGTAACATGAATCTCACAGCGGAACGAATAAAATATAACATAACTTTGAAATATAACAGTTATGTATACAATAGTGCTTATCAGAGTACAACACTTACAACACAGCAAAAATAAACAATAGCTATATGATCTTGAAGCCTCCTGCTCCCAGCTCTCCAAGTATATCTGTGAATCCCGACTACTTGACTGCCCGTACAAATTTAGGCACCTAAGAGTTTAGGGAAAACAACAATGTAAACTCCGGGTCAGTCAGGTGAGTGGTGTGAGTAAAACAGTTTAAAACAGCTTTATGATATCTCATAAGACCATGCCGTGAAAACGGAACGGGTTTTTCGCGTATGAAAATTTGAACAACTTTGACAAGCAATATCATTCTTATATTATAATAATGTCTAAGTACAAATATATATCAATCTAGCAGAATGCTTTCATCTCACGTTCCACATACATAGTATACAATCAAAACCGCAAGCACGTATTGGATAATGGATTTCCAACTATGACAAGGTATGGAACCACCTTCTGCTTGTGTACCTCTAGAGAGGAATACACTGGGTTCAACAAGAACATCTTGCAACCCGGCCACACACGACCGACCACTCATTTCGCTGAGTGTATCGAATGAATATCACCAACGGTTGGGATTAGAAACCGTTTCCCGATATGGGACAGCATCAACTATAGATTATAGAAATAAATGAAACTCTAGATCAGGTGATTATACACCCTAATAGGTGCGACCTACATAGCCATGCTACCTGCCCGATTTCTGTCATTTACCGGGTGATGAGGCTTAAGGTTACGCTTTATCATCACATCAGATTCACTTCGAATGCCACATTGTCAGATCCATCGAAAATCACTAATTGACGTCTACAACAATACATTACGTGTTAGCTAAAGAAGTTTCCTTCTCCGCTTCCACTCTTGGTACGGTTGAAGAAATCAATGTACGTGACCTTTATGGAAATACTCCGTCAGACATTCATCCATACAAGGCATCCAGGTTTACATGCCACATCTTCATTCACTTAGAATGTCACATCGTCATACCCGCCAAATCACAAATTGACTTATCCAAAAATAACACGGGTATACAGCTAAGAGAAACGAATTCCCCCGCCACCAAACATGAATACGTTTGAATAGATCAACTTACATGATCTATTAAATAAACTCTGTTAGACATTCCTCCATATGGGTCGTCCTGGGACTAGACAAATCGAAGGCACTGTTCCGTACATCCATCTTAATCACTGTTGTCTAAGACTTATACAACAGCCCTTGCACTTTTTACTCCGTCTTCAATTATCTTTGGCATATATGATTCGCAACGCTTATGCCAGTACAGAGTGGTTCTTTGGATAATAATCCAACCGGTCTCTCCATATTAACAACGTTAAAATGGTCAAAACTTCGATGGTCTGTGAGTTAACTATCAAAGAAAAACAAGTGTGCAAACAACGAGATTATTTCCAGATGGAAATTATATCGATCAATCATCAAACAACTTTTATCCTTTTAATTAATTTATCATTTATTTATCTTTTTTGTCATTTCCTGTTTCCCTATATTCAACATTTTCTTATTTTCTAAATTTAGAAAATATATGTTATTAACACCGGAAAACATTTCCATCCCCTGTTTTCTATGTTAGAGAACAATTCTGATTCTTGTTTGGAAAATATTTCCAAAACTCTTACGTTTGGATTAAGTAGATGTTTAGATAAAACATCGCTATGACAACTCAAACCATTTCCTTCAATTACTAAATTCACTTAACCATCCTTTACTGCCAAACCTTAACCATTCCTTAGTTAAAAATGAAGCCAATCATTGGGGTAGAATTACCTCTCAGACCTTAACTGAACAACATTTCTAACCTTGAAATAAGCATAGTTCACTTTAAATTTCTTTAACTAACTTCCTTACTTAACCTTTTTTTCGAAAAACTATACTCGATTAACTCTTTTCACTTAACTCTATTCGATTAACTCCTTTGGATTAACTCTATTTGCTTAACTCTATTTGATTTACTCTATTTGATTTACTCTATTCACTTAACTTCTGTCGAATAAACTATATTCGATAACTCCTCTAACTCTATTCGAATAAACTGTATTCGATTAACTCCTCTAACTCTATTCGAATAAAATATATTCGATTAACTCCTCTAACTCTATTCGAATAAACTATATTCGATTAACTCCTTTGGATTAACTAACTTTGACTAGCTCCTTTGGATTAACTCATTTCGACTAACTCTTTTGGATTAACTCACTTCGACTAACTCCTTTGTATTAACTCACTTCGACTAACTCCTTTGGATTAACTAACTTCGACTAACTCCTTTAGATTAACTCACTTCGACTAACTCCTTTGGATTAACTCACTTCGACTAACTCCTTTGGATTAACTAACTTCGACTAACTCCTTTGGATTAACTAACTTCGACTAACTCCTTTGGATTAACTAACTTTGAATAACCAATATTCGATAACTCCTCTTCGAATAAATAATATTCGATAACTCTTCTCAAATGAACAACATTCGATTTCTCCACTCGAATAAACTATATTCAATTACTCTTCTCTCGAATAAACTATATTCGACTACTCTTCTCTCGAATACACTATATTCGATAATTCTACTTTGAATAAGTGATATTTGATAACTCGACTCGATTAATTCCATTTGAATAACTCTAACTAGTTAACTCTAACTGGTTAACTCTAACTGATTAACTCTAACGGGTTAACTCTAACTCTAACTGGTTACTCTAACTCATTAACTCTAACTGGTTAACTCTAACTGGTCAACCCTAACTGATTAATTCTCACTGGTTAACACTAACTCTAATCGATTTATTTAATCGATTATTTCTAACTCTAATCGACTTCTCCTATTCGAATAACTCCTATTTTATAACGTTTATTCATTTATAAAGATTTACTTTTAGTAACGGTTCTTCACTTTATAAATGTTCTCTTTAATAATGTTACTTCCCTTATACAAGTGTTGTGTACATATTCTATTTAAAACTAACAGAGTTGAAACCAATATCTCTTCTCTATATAAGTTCAGACTTATATATTCCATTTATCGAATGATAAATATTTAATTTAATTTATAAACTGTTATTTATAAATTAATCCTTTCTATTTATCTGTTAAAATTAGATTTCCATTTTCTATTTATTTAACAAATAAATATTCCTTTTTATCCTTCCTATTTATTTAACAAATAAATATCTCCTTTTAATTCTATTTATTTATTCCCTAAATAAATAAATCTCCTTTACTTTTATTTATTCCCTAAATAAATAAATCTCTTTTACTTTTATTTATTCCCTAAATAAATAAATCTCTTTTACTTTTATTTATTCCCCCAATAAACAAATCTCTTTTTAATCTATTTGTAAATGGTTTACAAATATTTCTCCTTCTATTTGTTTGACAAATATTTTCCTTTATATTTTTTTACAAATATTTTCCTTTATATTTGTTTTACAAATATATTTCTCCTCTATTTGATTTACAAAAATGCCTCTTCTATATTTGATTTACAAATATATCTCTTCTATATCTGATTTACCAAATATATTTCTTCTATATTTGATTTACGAAATATATTTCTTCTATATTTGATTTACCAAATATATTTCTTTTATATTCAAAACCCTTTTTCTTTTATATATATAAAATCTATTGATTTTATATAAATAAATTATTTTCAAAATATACTTTGAAAATCCCCTTTTTTTACATTCTGTTATATCTTATGGTATTTAACATACCATATAACAACGATAAATATCGTCCACACACACATAATCAACAACAGATTATATCACATCGTAAACCACAGTATATAAATAACAGTAAAATAAATGTTGAGGAATCCAGTTGGATTCCTCCAACCTGTTTCCCTGCATCACAGATGTTAGACATTATAATTAACATCGATTTCTCTTCACTGTGAAATATTCTAATAAACAGAATCGACATATAAATATTTAACGGTTTATATATATATATAATATCTACTAACTTACTAGCAGTTCAATTAAATAGTCAACACACAGTCAAATAGAAAATATTTAACAGTTCTAAGAATACGTTGTAAAAATAGAACTGCTCAGAGTTGATGGGTTTTACTCACATTGGCGCGTTAATTGTTAAATAACGGTTTGCATTTATTTGACTGCGACGGACAGTTTATTTCGCCATAAATTGTAACTAGCTCGGATTCACTCTCAGTCGGCTCCATGGTGTAGTGTTCGTCCATACGATCCTGACGGATTCTGTTTAGCTGAATTTTGTTTTCGTATGACAGAGTTATGACCTATATAAGTTAATACAATTTTATTTAAATAAAACATGAATCTTTATTTCAGTGGGCCTTAACTTCTTTACCTCGGCCCAGCCCATTCTTCTTTGAAGTCCACTATCGCACCCTTACAGGTCAAACCCACATCATAAAGCTCGTCCACTAAGTCCTCTTCCCCAATCCCTTTTTAAAAATACGTCCTCTCCGGTATTTACAGTATCCAAACCCGCTCCTCCCAATCCCCGTTGACCCCCTGTTTGACCGACTCCCTATCCCACCGCGGCCACTGATGGCTGCCGCAACCCCCACCGAAAGAGGCTGTGCCTTATCCTCTACCCCTTCCTACTCTCGAATGCAACTTCGGTCACCGTACTAAAATCGCAACCTGCTGCTAGCCATCGTCACTATGGGTGACGCGGTTCACCTCGGGCCACCGAATGTTGCTTCGCCACCACAAATTACTCCTCTGTCCACCACGAGTTCATCCATACCGCCTACCTACCACTGGCGTTGCCAAATCGAAGTGGCGGTCAACCCTAGCTTGTACTGTATACTTTACAGTACACAAAATCATGATCGAACTCAACAAAGAGTATACCTGAATGAAGAGAAAGCCTCGAGGAATACGACGATTTGAGTTTTAGCATTTTAGGCAATTTCTTTGGTTTTTTATTTGATTTTGTTTTGAGGATTTTTCTTCTTCTTTTTTTGCGTTTTGGTTTGTGGTTGAACAAGAATGATTCTCGTGTTTCATCATTTGGGTCTGTGGCTGTGAATGAGGTGAACGTGGCCTCTTTTATGCCTTGGGATGAGTTAGCAACCCTTTTAGATATTTATATATTTTTTTATAGATATTTATTATCCTTTTATATCCGTCTTCGTCTTCTAAAAATCCGTGTGATCACACACGATACCTAAAAATCACCAAACTGGACTTGTAGCTAGAGTTTGACATTACGGTCCCAATGAAACTGGTTTCGTCGAATTCCGACTTCGTATGCTCACACAGCGTATTTTTAACTGTCAAAATACTGATTGTTTTTCACTTTAAAAATCCATACGACCACATACTGACTCTAAAAATCACCAAACTTGGAATCTAACAATAATTTGACATTGCAGAACCAACAAAATTAGTTTCGTCGAATTCCGACTTCGTTTGCAAAAGTGGCTATTTTTAAACCCCTAAATAGCCTATTTAAATGTATAAATATATTTAAACATAATTGAATTTAATATTTAAAAATTAAATATTATCGTCTATATTCACAGTGGAATACCATACAACATAAAAATATTCCTATATGTATTTACAACTTGATATTACATCGTCAGAGTTATATCGATGTTCGATTTCTATTTAAATCCTTATATAAAATATAATTAAATCGTTATGTTCTAGGCGATGCATTTCTGAGAATTTAATTTGGACATAACTCAAAATCTAAACGATGAAATACCTATTTTTTTTCTTCCACTAGAAAGATATACTCCACCAGCTCCACACGTTTCTTGTTTCACAGAAATCCGATTTAAAACGTACCCAATATATACAGTTGAAGTTCAAATCGCCAAATAGCGAACTGACGCGCCATTTTGAGCTCTATTTTAATTATATTAAAATTCTATGTTTCAAACTGACGTCGATTGAATATATTCGTCAATATAATTCAACTCTAAGCTGAATTAAATCTTGGGGATGACCCAGTTCACATTATATTGTCAATTCACCATTTCTGGTTATTTCTGAATAAAATATATTATTTAATTATTTAATTAAATTAATTATTCCATATTATTTAATTAAACCTCTATTTAATTCACTATATCACTATTTATATAATTAAATAAATTAATTATAATACCTCTGAAAATGCGAGTCATTTAAAAGAAAGCAAATCAAATTCAATTCTTTTCAACTCTAACAACGAATCTTCTTCAAAGGAAAGCTAATACAACTTCAGAACTCAGAATTTAGAACTCAAGACCTTCTTTAAGTTGTGAGTTCGATTTCTTTAATAAAATAATTAACAATTTAATTAGATTGAGTTATGATGTGGATTATATGGTTATGTTGTGAATTATTGACTGCATGTTATCATCTATGTTGTAAAATTGTGATGTTATCATTTATGTTGTAAATTCTATGATGTTATCATTTATGTTGTAAAGTTGTGATGTTATCATTCATGTTGTAATTCTATGATTATGTATTCATAGTGATGTTTCATATGCTAGTTTGGTTATGTTGATTCATATGATAATCACATGTATGTATGCAAGTTAGGATGTTAATTGAGACATAGATCATATGCAAGTTAGTGAGATTTTATATATAACCTTACATGTTTCATGACATCTATTTTAGATCTAAAGTTAGGCTATGACATGTGTGAGTTATATGCTAAATTTTACATGCTAGTTTATATGTTTAGATGTAAGTTACACCATCGTTATGTTGCATAAATCACATATGCAAGTTTATATAAATATATGTGTTTGGAGTATGAATCATGTTATGTAAGTTTGTGGTTATTGCCTATGCAAGTTTACACCTTTAGATGTAGATCTATGACATACATGATTTATGCAAGTTTATGACTATTGCCTAAATAAGTTCACACCTTTAGATTTGGATCTATGACATACGTAGTTTTATGCAAGTTGTAATTTTGGCCTATGCAAGTTTTAGAAGTAAAACATCATTCACAAATGCAAGTTCACCCCTTATGTTTAGATCTAGTTTTATCAATATGCATGTTGTGATGATTTCTCTTTATTCCATGAGTTAGACTATTCGAGTCTAACGTATATTTTACGTTAAACGAGCGAACGTACAACGTGGGGCAATGGGATAATATTAAAAGATTTAATATTGAGAATTTGGCATAAATGCCTTAAATGGCATAAAATATGTGGTGATAATTGGTATAATTTGGCATACCATAAATGGATGGACATAATTGAGTCAATTATGGCCATAGTTAAATTTGGAATTGATTGATAATTTGAATAGGGAAATTAATTCAAATTGGCGGATGATTAATTATGTGTAATTAATCGTCTAAGACACGAGGTTAGGCTCTTTTGTGGTGTAAGACTGCCCGGGCCCGCCCGGCAAATCCAGCTACCACAAATGCCAGTCTAATGTGGGAGGTCTCAGGATAAATTAAATGCGTAATAGTTGTAAAGACACGAGGTTAGGCTCGTTTGTGGTGTAAGACTGGCCGGACCTGCCCGGCAAATCCAACTGCCACAAATGCCAGTCTAATGTGGGAGGTCTTTATAAGGTTACGGTCTTAATGAATTATGAAACACTTAACTAGATAAACATGTAGTGGGACATGAGTGGGTTAAGTGGGTGCCTTGGGTGGCATATTGTAACGACCCAGAAAATCTGAACCAATTTATAATTTTTAAATTGGCTAAAATAATGGATTTTAAATATTTAAAATAAATATTTTAAATAATAGCAATGAAAAGTGAGTTTGAATCAACGTTTGAAAATGAATATAATTAATTCTAATTATAAACAAGGCCTGAAATGGCGCTGCAGTTTCAAATTTTGAATTCAAACTTTGTCGGACTGTACCGGGTGCAAAACAAAACGGATTTGAGTGAAACCAAAAATATTTAAATCTATTAGTGAATACCTTTCTAACGAATCTAAAAAATCGAATTTTCATAGCGGAAAGCAAAAGTTATGGCCAAATGAATTTTCAGAAAGGTCGCTATGGAATTTATATAGTCCGTGGAATTGGCAATTTTGCATACGACCTCGGAATTCGACGAGACCACTTTTGTTGGATCCGGGATGTGAAGTTATTGCTAGGTTTCAAATTTCATAATCTTTGAAGCTAGTATGTGAGCGTGGCAAAGGAAAACGTGTTTTGGTCAATTACAGTTAAATTGGATCGACCAGAAATGGGCCTTTTTGCAAACGGTCTCGGAATTCGACGAAACTAGTTTTTTTGGGACCGTATCGTCAAAACATAGCCAGGTTTATTTTTCTGGAATTTTTCGAATCAGTTTGTGGCACTGGCAAATTGAAATGTACGTTCAAATCAAATATTGAATGTTTTATATTTCAATTTGAAGGAAAAACTGACTGAAACAGTCGAATGGGCCTACGAAACATATCCCATTATGTTCGGAATGGGGGTTAAACGCTAGGGATGACAGTCGTTGGGTTTAGATTGGTGGTCTTGTCAGAAAACCCCTTTAAAACTCCCCCGGCCAATCATATTTTTTTTATATAAAAAAAAGAAAACATAATTTTCTCTCTCCCCGATTGAAGGCGGAAGAGGCTCCAAAGCTTCCCAGGCCGATCGCCGCCGCCACATGCGTTTTCTCCACCCCCTCCAATTGAACTTTTTGAAGGTCTCGATCCCCTCTCCACATCCATACCTGATTCGACCCCTGTAGCTGCGCCATCGTCAAGATCCAACGCCTCAAAGTCAACGACTTCCAACCGCCGCCGCACCCTCCTGCCAGCGTCGAACAGGACCCCACCACCAGCGCCGAGAAGCTCTCTCCTCCCCCTTCGACACTGCATAGCCTGATCGAGCTATCGATTCACAGATTTCACGAAATCGCGTGACCTAGTTTTGAACGTTTCAGAAAGGTATGCGGCTATTTTAATATAAACTATATTATAGCAGTTCTAAGCGCTACGGTTTTTGATTTCACTGTAAAAATCATATCTTTTTCGTTTCTTGACGAAATTCAGTGAAACAAGAGACAATGGACTCGTGTGGACGTCTTCTACATTCTAGAAGAGACCGCATATTTTTTGAGCCTTCTGCTATTTTTCGTGGAGTGGAACCCAAAGTGAGATTTCTAATTTATAAACGATATGGAAAACGATGATGTATAAATTATATAGTCGATGTATGACTTATTAAGCGTTGTACACCTCATGTATAAGCGTTGTATAAGTTGTACGTTCGATGTATAAGTTATATATGCGTTGTAAAAATTATATATGTGTTGAAATAGAAGTGAATCGCTATATATATATATATATATATATATATATATATATATATACGCTCCTCGTCCACAAACCATGGACGATATTTATTGGTTGTGATTGGTGTGAAAATTGATTGATAGCGAATGGTTGATTGGAATTGTTTGTGGTTGATATTGATTGATTGTGGTTGAAAAATACCCGTTTGTGGTTGAGAAATATTTGGTTGAAACCACATAGGATTAGTTTGTGGAAATGAAATAAATATATATGCCGCCTGCGTGCGAACTAGATGCATGATTCCCCATTGTCAAAAACTGTGAGGTTTTAAGGTAGAGCGAGGAGCCGTACTAGGGACGGTCCCGGTTTTAACTACCCTGCCGTTATGCTGCCGAAATTTTGAATAATATTCATGTGTTTGAATTATTTTCATTTGTTGAAACTATATTTATTCGTTGAATAGAAAAACTTCATGTGTTGAGTCGATATTCATTCGTTGGATAGAAATTCATGTGTTGAATGGTATTCATGTTTTAAATATAAAAATCACATTTTTATCTATATAGAGAAACTATAGAAAACCTTCATGTGTTGAGTCGACATTCATTCGTTGGATAGAAATTCATGTGTTGAATGGTATTCGTGTTTTAAATATAAAAATCACATTTTTATCTATATATAGAAACTATAGAAAACCTTCATGTGTTGCGTCGATATTCATTCGTTGGATAGAAATTCATATGTTGAATGGTATTCATATTTTGAAATAAATTGTTTTATAATAAAAATCCTATTTTTATCACCTATATTAACTATATAAAATAATAGTGTTTTGAAATGAATTGTTTTACAATAAAAAAATCACATTTTTTATTATATGCACGAATCGTTAAAAAATAATGAAGTGTTGAAATAGAAGACAGTTAGATAAAAATATAATTTTTATCAAATGTATGAAAAGAATATAGTTTTGAAATCGAAGAATTGATATATATATTTAAATAGAATTGAAATATATCGAATAACGACGCTGTAGTTCGTATTTTGAAATCGTGATTTCAAACGATTAGTACGGGAGATCCGACCATTGGATTTTCCTGAAATCGCAACCGTTGGGTTCGCTTTGGAAATATCTTTCCAACGGCACCAACTTTGTAAAAATCCAACGGTTGGACTGTCTGGAATGTTTAATTCAAATCAGAAGAAAAACAGCGCCAGAATCGATTATATATATATATATATATATATATAATTATATTTAATCGAGTAACGACGCTGCAGTTCGTATTTTGAAATCGAAACTTCAAACGATTATACCGGGAGATCCGACCATCGGAATTTCCCGAAACTGGAACCATTGGATTCGTTTTGAAAAGATCTTTCTAATGATGTAAATTTTGTGAAGATCCAACGGTTAGATTTACAGATATGTGTAAATCAAATCTAAAGAAAAACAGCGCCACGGCCGCGCTATGGCTCGAAGCGTCATTTTGAATAAATTGGCTATTTTAAAATAAATAAAAATAGCGATAAATCGTTATAAAATATTATAAACGATATGGATGTGATTTAGAAATTAACTGAAGGTTGGCTAAGTCGAATGGTTTCCTGGGTGTTGATCTGATGTTGGTTTCGGCGTTTGGGGTTAATATTTGGGAAATCGTTCTCTTACTGTTTGACGGTTAGTGACTAATGAATTGAAATGATGCATGTGTATGATAGTGTTGCACTTTTTTATTATATACGTGAGTTATTCAGAAAGACCGGGTTTATCCTATTCTGAATAACTAAATCGACGATAAGAAATCGAAGATGAGGACGGTGGTAGAAGACCGGAGATCTTCACCTCGTTTGGATGGTAACCGAGGTCCTGATTGGGAGGCATCCCGAAATATGGATAATGAGTGGTTATCGTCCAGACGTACGTGGTGGTCGATGGGTTTGCGAGGTATATAGTGCCTCCGGTTTCGTTTAGACCCAGAACGGACTTGTAAATGGACTGTGTGTCTGACATTGGATTTTTATTCTATGTTGATTGATCTCTATTAAATATACATCTGTTTGGCGGCGGAGAATTTATTCTTTTGCTTAACGACCTTCTCTGAAACGCACGAGCTCAGAGGTTATATATCGATAGACATCAGTCGCATGGCATAAATTGCTAGTGTGGCATGCCTAAGTGGCAAATGAACAGGGCTTCTGTTGAAAAGCAAAGTCTGGTGGTTATGATCAAAGCACCGCCTGTGTGGCGTAGCTTTGTGTATAACGTGAATTCGCGAGCCTCACACCCCGGTATGAGCCAGAAACGGGAGAAGGACCTCAGGGAGGGCATGCGTTTCTTTCTAGCTAGGAGTTGTGTCGGTGTTTTTACATGGCCTGACATTTTACTTATGTGGTTGTTACTGTTGCGAGGCGCCTCGGTTAGATCGGACGATCCGGGTCCGATGGTGTCATTCGTTGGCTCATTTGTGCCCCATAGGGCGGGGAGATGTATTGTTCAGGCATAATAATCCACATCGGTGGACCGGCCCTGACGATCCAAGGGGCAGTTGCGGCTGTTCCTGATACATGATAGGCTAGATTGTCTCGAAGTCGGTAAGGACTATCTTTTGCCTTGGTTCATGATGGAAATCCAATTTCCAAATATGTGACTGTGCGGTTTCGATTGTATATATATTTGGCGAAATAGTGGCATGGGACGCTCATGTCGTCTATGATTGATAGTTATGATTTGAAATTGTTTTTGAAACATATAAACACTAGTAATAATATCAAATGCTTTTGTTTTATTCGTATCAATCATATTTTGGCCATTATAAGGTAAAACTCTATCCTCTAGTTTGCGTTGCATTGTGTGATGGGAACTGAGTCTTATAATGGCTTCATTTTATAAAAAGCATTGCGATGTTTTAAAAGAAAGATTTGTTTTTAAAGCACTGGCAATCCAATGGAGTAAACCCGTTCCACGAAAGTGGAGTGGTCCTGTGATTAGCCATATTATAAATGTGTTGAGTAGATTTCTCATACCAGTCCCATGACTGACACGTAGTTTGTTTCACTTTCAAACTCTAGTGCCCCTTTTTCTACACGGGCAGCCTTGAATTCAGGTTTAGCTGGCTCTTTCTAGATAGCTGGGCTGAAGATGGATTCTGTTATTTATCTCTTTTTATGCTATTCAGCTCCTATTGTACATATTCTGTTTGTTTCCGCTGTAGAAATTTATGTACAGATGAACTGTATTTGTACTAAGTATGATCCTGTATAATGTGTAACTCCGATGATTACATTTATCCAGTATTCTATTGTTCATTATCTGGTGTATTTATATAATTCTGCTTCAGCTATATTCTGTTTATGTGTTATATTCCACGGATTACCCTTGCTGCCGTCAGTACGGGGTTTGGGGTCGTCTCACATATGGAATTTAGTGGGTGCCTTGGGTGGCATTTGAAATACGATTAGAAACACTTAACCAAAAATTGAAACATGTAAGTGAACATGGCTAAGAAGAGGGTTAAGTGGGATGTACTAGAGGGGACCAAGCTTAGGTGGATAGCTTGTGTCAAGTAATGTGGGCCCGTTTCAACCAGTAACCCATACGTCTCTTTGTGGGCTCGACCCAAGTCGAGGACGGTACACGCATACTGGGCTTGAATGTAAGAGGTCAAAACGGGTTAGCGGTGGCAACGCAAGTCCAATGGGTTCATATGCATGTGTGGGCCCGGGCTGGTAGGTAAGACGTTGTTGCATCGTGTAGGTATAAGCCGTGCATTATTGGTGGTATTGGGTTGCCACTTTGGTGAGTGATTCACCCCACTATGTGGCCAGCACGGGTATCGACGAGTTAGTGAGCCGATCGCTTGGGGGTAGTGGGTACACCTAGTGGAGATAGGGGCAGGCGGTACCTATGAAGGCAACTAAAGGTGCACAAAACTAACATTATCATTATTAAAGTCTTGTAGGCGGGATTAACCTTAGGGTAACTAGTGGTGGTGCAGTATAGTAATTATCTTATAATGGTTTAGGTGCGCCTTTAACGTTATCTTTGTTCATCTTATTTCCTTGTTTACTCTGCCATACTCAGTTGTTCACAGTCATTTCCTTATTTTCCAACTTATGCCTTAGCCTAGTTATTTTGGTAATTATATTGTTAAAGTTATCGCACTCGCCACACTTTATGTCTGACCCCCTTTGTTTCCACCTCTTTTCTTCCTTCCCTCGCCCACCAAGGTGCTCAGGGTGGAACTAGCACCAGTGGAGCTTGATTATGGACAGCTGTATCTCTGTTTTTAGAAGTTGCTTGGATCGCTGAAGTAAAAGTTCAGCCTATCTTATTTATGGCCATTTTGTATTGGGGTAATGTCTTTCAATTTACGTACTTTGATTTAGTCAAGATGGATATTATGTACTTTGACTCTGGTTTTTGATGATGTAATCAAACTTATGTGTTTACTGCTACAATGAATAAAATTTTAAAGTTTTAAGTACTGTTTATATCTGTCTTGTTGTTAAGTTTTTGTTGTATACACACTTAAAATGCTCCGTGGAAGTTAATGCATTCCCTTTATGAGTGACATTAATGGACGTGGGGTGTTACACGTGGTATCAGAGCTGAAGGTTACCAGAACATATATGAATTTTGAAAAGTGTTTTTGAAAAACAACTTTTATAAAGAAGTACCTTCAAAAGTATGTTTTAAGGATAGCATTTTCAAGAGAAAAGCTTATTTTAGAAAGCATAATCCCAAGAGCCATATATCTTTCCTTCGGTTCTTTTGTATTGAATCTTTCCTTTTTCGTTTCAGCATGTCTGGAATTCCCGAGATACCCAAAGGGATACTGATACCAGGATGGTTTAGGAGGTATTTGGAGACTAGGGCCACCACTCCAAGTCCAGCAAATGCTCCTCCTCTTCCTCGTGTCGATACTTTTGCTAAGATATGTAAAGACTTTCGATCAATGGGTGGAAAACCTTTTCACGGGACAGAGACATTTGTTGAAGCACAACATTGGCTAAAGGAGGTGGAAGAATTGTTTGGGATCTTTGAAGTGGAAGATGGAAGAAAGGTCCAGTTAGCTACATGGCTAATGAAGGATGAGGCCTCGTTTTGGTGGGAGGTCACTAATGGAGAACGTCCAGTCGATACATGACCATATTTTAGGTGGAGGTTTGAGGCGAAGTTTCTCTCACGGGCTGGAGAGAATCTATACATGGAAATGTTTCTAGCATTGAAGTAGGGGAATCTATCGGTGAAATAATACGTCAACAAATTCAATCAGTTGGCGAGATTTGGCTTGGACTTAGTGAATACACCAGAGAAGAAGGCCCTGAGATTTGTTAAGGGTTTGAACGAGCCGCTTCACAGGTTAGCTATGACCCACATCCCTATGGGAGCTACCTTTGAGAGACTAGTTGACATGGCGCTTATGTAGGAAGAGGAGAAGGACGCCAATGCTAATAAGGCACCTGAGAAGAAAGGGGATCAAAAGAAACCGCAACAGCAATAACAGAACAAGAAAGGTGGTAAAGGCAACAATGGTAAGGGAAAGAAGAGATGCTTTAACTGTGGGACACCAGGCCATCTAAGCAAAGATTGTAGGAAGAAAAAGAAGACTGGCTGTTTCCACTGTGGTGAACCAGGACATCTGATTAAGTACTGCCCAAAGAAATGGCAGAGGGCAGCGTCTACCTTGGGAGGACAGGTGCAGGCTCTTGTGGCACCAGGGCAGGTAAGGGGGCAAGTTCAGGCTCTCGTGGTACCACTGCTGCAAGAACGAGGTAGAGCAATTTTCGTTGAAAGTTTAGTTTTTCTGGTCAATCATCCTGTTTGTACTTTATTCAATTCTGGCTCATCACATTCATTTCTTTCTACATCATTAGTTGAAACACTGCACCTAGATACTAGTCTAGTTAAAGATTCCTTAGTAGTCTCAAATCCTATTGGTGGTTCGGCTCATCTTTCTATGATTTGTCAGGATTTGAGAGTGTTTATCTTGGGCGTTGAGTTTGAATGCAACGCCTCTGTTCTTGGTTTCATGGGCTACGGCTTGATTCTAGGTATGGATTGGCTAACTAGATACGGGGCCATCCTAGATTGTGAAAGAAGGGTAGTTAGATTGTTGACTCGTTGTGGAAAAACACTTGATATTTCTTATGAACCTAGAGGTCCAGTAATGCTTAGCTACCTAGAATCCCTTGACGCATCCGATGATGATTTACATTTTGTTCGTATAGTCCGTGAATATGTTGATGTCTTCGATGAGGTAAGGGGTTTACCCCCAAAATGTGAGATAGACTTTCGAATATATCTAGTAGATAATGCAAAGCCAGTTGCATTGCTAGTGTGCCACATGGCTTCAAGAGAGAGAAGAGAACTCAGTAAGCAAGTGAAGGAGTTGCTTGAGAAGGGGTTCATCAGACGTAGTATATCGGAGTGGGGTGCTCCAGTAGTATTTGCCACGAAGGCAGATGGGTCCCTTAGACTTTGTGTGGACTATAGAGAACTTAATTAACTTACTAAGAAGAATAGGCACCCACTGCCGAGGATTGACGATCTCTTTGATCAGTTATTTGGCGCCTCGGTGTTTTCGCAGTTGGACTTAGCCACGGGTTTCCATCAGTTGAGAGTGGCTGAGGATAGCATAGACAATACTGCCTTTAGGACTCCAGAAGGTTTCTTCGAGTGGCTTGTGATGCCCTTCGGTTTGACAAACGCCCCCGCATACGTTGTTGACTTGATGAGTAGGGTGTTTAGGGAGTACCTTAATAAAGTTGTGGTAGTCTTTGTGGACGACATCTTGATCTTTTCTAAAAGCGAGGAAGAGCATGCCCTACATCTTAGGGAAGTATTGGAGACTCTTCGAGCGCATAGCCTTAAAGCTAAATTTTCTAAATGCCACTTTTGGAGGAAGGAAGTGCGATTCTTAGGGCACGTGGTTTCCAAAGAGGGCATAGCTGTGGATCCCGCAAAGGCAGTGGCCATCCAAGATTGGAAGGTCCCTAAAAATGCTGCCGAGGTGAGGAGTTTCTTAGGGTTGGTTGGCTACTATAGGAAGTTTATCAAAGACTTCACAAAAATATCAGCTCCCTTAACACGCTTGACGAAGAAGAACCAAGTTTTCACATGAGACGTAGATTGTGACGGTGTGTTCCAACGTTTAAAGAGAGCTTTGACCACAGCCCCAGTCTTAGTGTTGCCAGATGGGAGTAAGCCATTTACCGTTTATACCGATGCTTGTGGGATAGGAGTTGGCACAGTCTTAATGCAAGAGGGAAGGGTAATAGCCTATGGTGGAAGGAAGTTGAGAGTGCATGAGAGAAATTACCCTACGCATGACCTAGAGTTAGCCGCTATTGTTTTCGCGCTTAAGTCTTCGCGCCATTATCTTCTTGGCGAAAAATTCAAATTGTTCACTAACCACAAATCGCTAAAATACTTGTTCTCTCATAAGGACTTGAACTTAAGGCAGCAAAGGTGGATGGAATTCTTAGCGTCCTACGATTTCGAGATAGCATATACCCTGGAAAGGGTAACGTGGTGGCAGACGCCTTAAGTAGGAAAAGGTTGCCCTTGAGTCCGTTGTTTGTTGAGCGGCGAAGCTTAGAGTTCATCTCTACGTTTGACTTTAGAGCTTCCATTGACTTTGTACCCGGTTTACTAGCATCCTTAGAGGTCAGACCTACGCTTTTGGGATGAATTGGAGAGGCACAGCGAGATGACCCATAGTTGGTTGAGTTAGTAGAGAAGCTCAAAAGAAGGGGAGTCATCGAGCCATCTGAGTAGGTATACCCTAGATGATAAGGGTTGGTTACATAGGGACGGTAGACTTTGTGTACCACGGGATGAGAATTTGAGGAAGACCATTCTTGATGATGCACATCGTTCGAAGATGACCATCCATCCCGGCGGGGATAAGATGTACATGGACATGAGACGAGTTTACTTTTGGGCTGGTATGAAGAGGGATGTGACCGAGTTTGTCGCTAGATGCTTTGTGTGTCAACAAGTAAAAGCAGAGCAAAAGAATCCCGGTGGGTTGCTTCACCCATTGGAGGTCCCACAATGGAAGTGGGAAAGTGTCTCGATGGACTTTATTGATGGGTTACCGAGATCGAGGAAGGGTAATACGGGGATTTGGGTCATGGTAGACCGACTTACTAAGAGCGCCCATTTCATTCCCGTGAAGAGTAAGAGGACTGCTCCATGGTTAGCCTCCGTATACATTCGAGAGATGGTTCATTTGCACGGTGTTCCTTCTAGCATAGTGAGCGACCGCGATCCTATCTTCACTAGCAAATTTTGGAAAAGCTTGCAAGAGGCAGTAGGGACTCAGTTATGTTTGAGCACCGCATATCATCCTCAGACGGACGGCTAGACCGAGAGGGTGAATTGTATTCTAGAGGACCTATTGAGGTTGTGTTTCTTAGACTTCAGAGGTACATGGGAGGAACATCTTCCGTTGGTAGAGTTCGCATATAATAATAGTTTTCAGTTTAGCATTGGCATGGCAACTTTCTAGGCTCTTTATGGACGGTCGTGTCATTCGCCTACATGTTGGTGGGAGTCTACATATAAGATCTTTCTTGGGCCCGATATGATTAGAGAGACTTCGGAAAAGATCGATCTGATTCGAAGAAGGATGAAGACGGCGCAAGATAGGCAGAAATCTTATGTTGATAAGAGGAGGACAGATCTTGAGTTTGATATTGGGGACATGGTCTTTGTCAAGGTGCCTCCATTACGGAATGTGGTTCGCTTTGGGTCCATTGGGAAGTTAGCACCAAGGTTCATAGGGCCGTTTCCTATTAAGGAGAGGATTGGGCAGATGGCGTATAGAGTAGAGTTACCCGAGAGACTTAGTGGTGTGCACGACGTGTTCCATGTATCACATTTGATGAAGTGCTTGCACGAGACCGCGGAAGTGGTGGATCCGAGCTTCCTTAGAGAGGTGGAGATCGAGCGTGATGCGACGATTCGACGAGCTCCTACGTGCATTCTTGGGTCGAAGATTAAGAAGTTGAGGAATCGAGAGGTCAAGCTAGTCAAAGTGCAATGGGGAGATGACGAGAGCAATGCTACTTGGGAGATGGAAGAGAAGATGCGTTCATTGTACCCTTTTCTTTTCGACGGTTTTTCTTTTAATTTCTCCTTTATCACTTAGCTTGTACTTATCTTTAGTATGTCCTCTCGCTAGTATCTTTGACCTTTAGATAGGGTATTCCTATGGTTGAAACATGTGTTTGAGACATGTTATGTATGATGGATGCATGTGGATGCAAGTGTTCGCTAGTTGTTGCTCGTGGATGCATATACACACACTTTAGGCACTAGATCGGCTCAGTCACTTCATATTGCGTATTGCATATAAATGTGCGTACATATTTAAGTTAATGAATGTATAATGGTTATGCTATCATATGGAAGTTTCATATTGGTGAATGGTTGTGCACACATATAGGAATGATATGTATCGATAGGATCCTTTTGCATACATAATGGACGCATGGCACTATCATGGTTTGCATTAAGGAGGTCAAGTGAATCAGTAGATCACCTGATTTTGCATTAGATAAGGAACATATACACACACTTCTTGCATATGTTCATACAACATTAGGAATTTTATAAGGACAATGGATGCCTGTGTTTGATGGTTGAATAGATGGTTGTTTGGATGTTAGGATATGCATTCTCCTTAACTTGGAGATTTCGGGGGTGAAATCCTTTAAGGCGAGGAGAATGTAACACCCCGTAATTCTTTTAACACTAAAGTTCACAAATTAAAGAATAACTAAACTCAGATGTGAGAATTAAGGGAAATGGTTGCACCATTATGTTCATCTCGGAATTCTGGTTGAGATAAAGTCTGAGTTTGTGTGAATTGGACTTCGTATGAAGAAGTTATGGCATCATAAGTTTCAGAAAATTCAATATATATTTCAGAAAATTCAAATTTCAGAGTCAAACAGGCTATGCGGGAAATTTCCCGCCAGGGCCAGGTCGACCATTGGATCGACCTGGGGGTCGACCATAGGGTCGACCTGAGGGTCGACCTACTCTGACCAGGTTGACCATAGGGTCGACCTACTCTGACCAGGTCGACCATAGGGTCGACCTGGGGGTCGACCTGCACCCCCCCTCCCGGGCAGATTTGATTGATGACCTGTTTATGACTATGTGCCGACTCATTAGGGTTTCTGAACTGCTCTGATTGGCTGGGATTAATTCTGGGTTGATTGGACGGCCTAAACTAATCCTAAACTCTATAAAAACACCTATAGACTCAAACCCTAAAATCAAAATAAAATTAGATTCATGGCCTCCATACAGTCACCTGCAACTCACCATAGACGCCACCAGTTAGAGAGGAAAAAAGCAAATCAAATTCAATTCTTTTCAACTCTAACAACAAATCTTCTTCAAAGGAAAGCTAATACAACTTCAGAACTCAAAACTCAGAATTCAGAACTCAAGACCTTCTTTGAGTTGTGAGTTCGATTTCTTTAATAAAATAATTAACAATTTAATTGGATTGAGTTATGATGCGGATTATATGGTAATGTTGTGAATTATTAACCGCATGTTATCATCTATGTTGTAAAATTATGATGTTATAATTTATGTTGTAAATTCTATGATGTTATCATCTATGTTGTAAAGTTGTGATGTTATCATCCATGTTGTAATTCTATGATTATGTATTCATAGTGATGTTTCATATGCTAGTTTGGTTATGTTGATTCATATGATAAATCACATGTATGTATGCAAGTTAGGATGTTAATTGAGACATAGATCATGTGCAAGTTAGTGAGATTTTATATATAACCTTACATGTTTCATGACATCTATTTTAGATCTAAAGTTAGGCTATGACGTGTGTGAGTTATATGCTAAATTTTACATGCTAGTTTATATGTTTAGATGTATGTTTACACCATCGTTATGTTGCGTAAATCACATATGCAAGTTTATATAAATATATGTGTTTGGAGTATGAATCATGTTATGTTAGTTTGCGGTTATTGCCTATGCAAGTTTACACCTTTAGATGTAGATCTATGACATACATGATTTATGCAAGTTTATGACTATTGCCTAAACAAGTTCACACCTTTAGATTTGGATCTATGACATATGTAGTTTTAGGCAAGTTGTAATTTTGGCCTATGCAAGCTTTAGATGTAGAACATCATTCACACATGCAAGTTCACCCCTTATGTTTAGATCTAGTTTTATCTATACGCATGTTGTGATGTTTTGTCTTTATTCCATGAGTTAGACTATTCGAGTCTAACGTATATTTTACGTTAAACGAACGAACGTACAACGTGGGGCAATGGGATAATATTAAAATATTTAATATTGAGAATTTGGCATAAATGCCTTAAATGGCATAAAATAAATTTGTGGTGATAATTGGTATAATTTGGCATACCATAAATGGATGGACATAATTGAGTCAATTATGGAGATAGTTAAATTTGGAATTGATTGATAATTTGAATAGGGGAATTAATTCAAATTGGGGGATGATTAATTAGGTGTAATTAAGCGTCTAAGACACGATGTTAGGCTCTTTTGTGGTGTAAGACTGCCCGGGCCCACCCGGCAAATCCAGTTGCCACAAATGCCAGTCTAATGTGGGAGGTCTTAGGCATAAATTAAATGCGTAACAGTTGTAAAGACACGAGGTTAGGCTCGCTTGTGGTGTAAGACTGCCCGCACCCGCCCGGCAAATCCAGCTGCCACAAATGCCAGTCTAATGTGGGAGGTCTTTATAAGGTTACGGTCTTAATGAATTTAGAAACACTTAACCAGATAAACATGTAGTGGGACATGAAGGGGTTAAGTGGGTGCCTTGGGTGGCATGTGGAATTTAGTGGGTGCATTGGGTGGCATTTGAAATACGATTAAAAACACTTAACCAAAAATTGAAACATGTAAGTGAACAAGACAAAGAAGAGGGTTAAGTGGGATGTACTAGAGGGGACCAAGCTTAGGTGGATAGCTTGTGTCAAGTAATGGGGGCCCATTTCAACCAGTAACCCATACGTATCTTTGTGGGCTCGGCCCAAATCGAGGACGGGACGCGCATACTAGGCTTGACTATAAGAGGCCAAAACAGGTTAGCGGTGGCAACGCATGTTCAAAGGGTTCATATGCGTGTGTGGGCCTGGGCTGGTAGGTAAGACGTTGTTGCATCATGTAGGTATAAGCCGTGCATTATTGGTGGTATCGGGTTGCCACTTTGGGGAGTGATACACCCTACTATGGGGCCAGCGCGGGTATTTACGAGTTAGGGAGCCAATCGCTTGGGGGTAGTGTGTACATCTAGTGGACATAGGGGCAGACGACACCTATGAAGGCAACTAGGGGTGCACAAAACTAACATTATCATTATTAAAGTCTTGTAGGCGAGATCAACCTTAGGGTAACTAGTGGTGGTGCAGTATAGTAATTATCTTATAGTGGTTTAGGTGCGCCTTTAACGTTATCTTTGTTCATCTTATTTCCTTGTTTACTTTGCCATACTCAATTGTTCACAGTCATTTCCTTATTTTCCAACTTATGCCTTAGCCTAGTTATTTTGGTAATTATATTGTTAAAGTTATCGCACTCGCCACACTTTATGTCTGACCCCCTTTGTTTCCACCTCTTTTCTTCCTTCCATCCCCCCCCCCCCAAGGTGCTCAGGGTGGAACTAGCACCAGTGGAGCTTGATTATGGACAGTTGTATCTCTGTTTTTAGAAGTTGCTTGGATCGCTGAAATAAAAGTTCATCCTATCTTATTTTTGGCCATTTTGTATTGGGGTTATGTCTTTCAATTTATGTACTTTGATTTAGTCAAGACGGATATTATGTACTTTGACTCTGGTTTTTGATGATGTAATCAAACTTATGTGTTTACTGCTACAATGAATAAAATTTTAAAGTTTTAAGTACTGTTTATATCTGTCTTTTTGTTAAGGTTATGTTCTATACACACCTAAAATTCTCCATGGAAGTTAATGCATTCCCTTTGTGAGTGACATTAATGGACGTGGGGTGTTACAACCAGGTCGACTTGGGGGCCGACACTATGGTCGACCTCCCAAGGACCAGGTCGACCCTATGGTCGACCAGGAGCTGAAACTCAGTTTTGACCCTGGGTTCATTCTGATGTTTCTAGTCTCGTTTTCAGTCTAGATTCGTCCGGCTAATCCTATATAAACAGCCCCCTAGCCACATTCTCTTTACACCATTTTATTCTCTCTTTATGCTGCCTTTGGAATAATTGAAATAAACAAATAGAAATAAAACACAAAGACTATTCTTGAAGACTACGGCTAGGAATTGCATATTGAGATTCAAATAAAGCTTTAAGGAAAGAAGCAAGGGCTAATTCAACGGCTTCGGGCAATGTCACGCAAATCATAGCAAATCATCTCAATGCTATCTAATTATCTTTTTCTAAAACCGATCAATGTAAGTCAGCTACTTTTTAGATTTGAACATCTAGATCTATTTGTGGCATGTAATTAAATGGATATAAGAATATGCCTGATCCTCTCATTCGAATCTGTGCTTGTATATGCCTTTGGATCTAATTAAGAACTATTGTGATTAATCATCGATAAGACTGTGCCAATGCCTATGACGTTGGAAACTATTGTTAATGGCCTAAGACTATGACTGTGAACATAAGACTATGCCTATGCCTATGACTGTGAACATAAGACTATGCCTATGCCTATGACTGTGAACATAAGGCTATTGCTTATGACTATGACAAGGACCATTGTGGCTAATCACTTAATTCATGACTATGAGATTATCGCCTAGGATTATGACTATGAAATTGGATCTAAGATTGATTTTCTATTCAGACCTATTCTTAATTATTCTCGGATCTTGATTTTGGAAATTTTTCTATTAAGATAGGTTTATCCATGTTCTTGAACCTAGATTATTATTCAAACCTTTTCATGTTCATAATGTTGTCAGATCTATATGCCTACGATGTTTTAGTCAATTTATTCAGTATATTTATTAGATCTGTGATTCGTGAATTTGGGGTTATCATCTTATGCCTATCTTTTCATGGTATTCTTGTTTATTCCCTTTTATCTACGAATCTAGATTGACCTATAATCTAGATTGAATCGCGATTACACAAACGATAGGAATACGATCTGGGCAGAACATGAAATTAACATAAATGTGATTGAAAACATGGAATTTTGGTATAATATGAAATCTGTATTATTGGCATAATTTAGATCATGTATTATAACATGACTATTAGATGCAAAATTGGGGTAATTTGACGTGAATTACAGAAGACGTAATCTAGTATTGGCTAGTAACCTAAGCTTTAGGCATAAATTGTAAACTAGAGTATCAAATCTAGTTTTGACATGAACTGTAAATGAAAATATCAGTCTATTGTGAGTGGTTGGTGCTTTTAAATGAATAATTTAAACTAAGACACAGTTAAGCTAGAATGGGAGGGTTAAGTCCATAGGAACACTTAACCAACTTAACATGTTAACAAGACAAGACTTGTAGGGGTTAAATAACCGTTATAACATGTTGACTAGACAAGTGGGTGAGGATAAGAAAAGGTTTAACCATTATAACATGTTAACTAGACTAGAAGATGGGGTTAAGTAAAATACAGTTAGCCAATTTAACATGTTAACTAGAATAGAAGGTGGGGTTAAGTAAACTTAGAACACTTAGCCATCATAGTGTGACAAATGAACAAGGTTAAGTTAAAACATGAAGGGACAATACTTAACCATTAGAACATGTGAATTAAACAGATGTTAGGGTTAAGTTAACTACGGGAACACTTAACCAATACAAGATGAATGGGTGGGGTTAAGTAATAAGAAATACTTAACCAATATAACTTGATTTGTGGTAAGGTTAAGTCAACATGAACTACTGATAATACTTAACCGGTTTAACATGACAAATGAATGGGTTAAGTTAACTTGAATTGACTAATGACACTTAACCAATCCAACTTGATGAGAAAGAGAACTAAGTAGTAAACCTTAGTTAAGAGGTCTAAGTTGTAAACATTAGTTAAGAAAACGATGGTTCAGGAAACTAAGTAGTAAACCTTAGTTAAGGGAACCAAGTAGTAAACCTTAATAGAACACGAGAAGGAGAGAACGCCAATCTGATCTTAAAGAAGGCTCCAACAAACTGGGTTACGAAGCACGCGGCTTCGAGGGGACGTGAGGGTACTCTTGGTATCCCTCTGTGAGGCTGCAGAAGATCCGCCTGGGCTCACAGAGGTTAAGGTCTGCGTTAGAAGAACCAAGGGTATTCCTTGGTTGCAATATAAGGCAACCTAAAGACTAGGATGGACCAGCGTGATTTGGAGAGACCAGTAGCCCTGTGATAGCAACTCGTCGTCTTCCTACCATCTTGAGTCAATCGAGATACGTGAAGCGGAAAGGCGGAGAACTCCAAAAGACCATATACTTGCTATCTAGTTATGGTTGCGAATGGCCATAGGTTAGTGGGGGCATAAGGGGGCCTGTGTATAGTTCTCATTTTTCAAGGTGTGCCTTTGATTAGTTGAGGGATGGGTCAGGTGGGACCATAGCCATTGGAAAAACAGACCTTAGCATCTGCATCGGCAGATATCTGAAAGCTTCCGACTGAGTTCCGTGTTTCTTGATTTGCCCTGCCATGAGACTCGGGTCGCACATACGGAGGACATGTGCATCTAGACAGCGATAACGATTCGCGACATATACGTAGGAAAAGTCTAGGAACATATACCGCTCTAGGTAGTGTGTCCTAGGCTAGGGGCATCGTTCGGTAGGTAGCATAATCCCTAGTTGGACCTAGGTTGCATAAATCCTAAAATCCAAGAAACATTCAATAGGTAGCATAAACCCCAGTAGTCCTGGGTAGCGAAAACCCAGGTTGGTTCTAGAATGCGCTCGATAGAAAACCCTAGGTTAGACCTTGGTAATAAATAATAGATGTACCCCTGAAACAAACCACAATTTCATGGATTGGGATCACGTATCTGTTCTTATCAGTTTATACAGATTACTAGTTAGGTGGTGCTGGGATATACAAATTAGAATAACAAGGTAGTGTCAAAGCAGAGAAAGTATAGAAGTGCATCCAGTTTAGCTTAGCTTATCATATCTTGTGCTAACCTCATGATTCCCATCATCATGGTGTAGTCTTGTATTCATTTAATTCATGCCATGTTGCTTTTTACCTGTTCACATACTGAAAGTTACTGAACTTACCAGACTTTATGTCTGACTCTATTTTCTTTTGCTTTCTTGTCTTCCGTCCCCTCCCCCCCTCCCCCCAGGTTCGCATGGAGGGAATATTACTACTTAGCCCAGTTTTCTTTCCAAGCTGAAGATTAGTCGAAGTTTTGCTTGGATTCTCTTTTCCATTGCTATGGCTGGCTCACGCTACATTAGGGAATATAAATGTTATTTTATGCTTCTTTATTTTGTAAGACAGATATTCTAGTATTAGAAAATAACTATTGTACAAACTATTTGATTAATAAAGTAAAGTTCTATTTTCCGCTGTTTTAGTTTTGTATGTCTTGTAATTTATCTGTATCTTTTACCTATAATTCTCCACCGAAGTTAAGGCATTCCCTTTGTGAGTGATCTTAACGGATGTGGGGTGTTACATCCTCCAAATGGATAAGGACTGTTTCATGTAGCAGTTTTCTCTGATAAATCAACTGTTGCCATTTACGTTTAAGTGAAAGTAGGAAAGTCTTAAAAAAAATTGACTACTATACCAAAATAGAGATTTAAACAATTATAAACACCTTTCTCAAGTTTATAGATCAAATTTCCAACACATAAAAATATTATATCAATAACTTTTCAACGATAACTGTTGTCGTAACGAATGTACAACTAATGATAATGATGATGATGATGACAACAAAGTGTTATGTTAAACTACAACGATAAATACAATTTTAACTATTAAGTAGGAATGATGCTCCTTCAAATAGGAAAGATGGCAGCAATATACGTGAATAAATGTACAAAGAACAGAATCTAACCGGGATATAGAAGGAAAGTCTATCTAAGGCCTGTCATGACAATTTCCTTAAGAATTTTCCTAATGTGTCCAAAAATACAATAGACATGATCTGGTCCAGATTGTCATGTGTATGATCTTCCGTGTAATATGCAGGACCATTTGGATTTTGCAAAAAAAAAAGAGAAAGAAGAGGTAATTTGAAATTTCTGGAATGTGGAAAGTGATCAGGTTTTCTTCTCTATTTATAGTCAGATTCACAGTGGCTATTTCCATTAGGAAAAGCCATATCTCTTCAACTCACATTTGCAACATTTATTTCTATTGGAAAAAGATTGTATCTCTTTAACAATTGCTATGCTTAGTATCGACCAAATCTCTTCAGTAATTGCTACAATAATTCGCAACGGCCAATTCTATTGTGAACACCCACGTCATTTCATCTGTTCGATTTTGCAACGGTCATTTTGTTGGGCAAAACGTCGTGTCTCTTCATAATTAAACATCACTTCTCATCGAATTTAAGCAAAAAAGCATCCATTTTTATGCATCAAAATTATAACATAATCCACTCTTAATGGACCCATACCCAATTCGATTCGATTCGATATGAGGCATGCGGCAGCACACACACGTGTTAGTTCATTGTCATAAAGGTCCTCCTCTCGAACAAAATTATCTGACCCTAAGAGCCAATATAGGAATTTAGAAACTACCATATAACCATGAAAAATATACATATTTTTCGTTGATGCGGGACTTATATCTCATTCACTATTTCAAGGTTTCTAACATAGGTCATATGATGAAAATCCTGGTCTAATTCTAGAAGAATACCAACATTAGTACTATAGCATTCAAATGTTCGAGAATAAAGATCATGAACTAATACAAAGAATCGTTGGAAATTCTATGGCAAACATACAAGATGACATACGAAATGAAATGGTTGCTATCTGACTACGTTAGTGATTTGTATTTTGTAGCTACGATTGTATCGTTACTACGTAAATTGAAATTATTGTAACGTTATAACTGATTTTTGTTGTATTGTTATTCATATTACAATGCATCTACCTAAAAACACTGAATAAGAGTTAATAGTATAATAGTAACAAAAAAATTACGAATACTGCTTTGAGAACTCTCATTTCATACATAAGAAGGAATACTTGTTTAGCAAGCCATTCGACTTTCATGTCTCTTTCGAATTTCTTTCTTATGCAATTCAAATGGTCCCTTTGCTTGCCTTTCCCTGCTTACTTTTTCATTTTTCTAGACTTTTATTTCCTTTCAATGTCATCTCTAATTCACCCCCTTCGAACCGAACTAGGGTTTTGATTTCCTCCTTCCTTTTCGTTATTCTTTTGCAAACCTTTGAGTATTTCTTTGATTAGATTAATGGATTGACTCTCGGGAGCTAGATTGTCCTGAGTTAGACCGCAATTTGGCTTCAATTTGTCTTGATGTTGACGTTCTTTCTCAAGGTTCAACATTAAGTCACTTTTTGCTTTGCTGAGAGACTTTACCTTCAGATCTTTTTGAAATCTACAAAAATTTCTTGTGAAATGGGCTTTGGTGAATACATCACTTCTCTGATATACGACATGTATATGATTGATAAATAATTTTCTGTTGTTCACTTGCTCGTGAAAAAAGTACATGTCTAATTCCATGTGCTTTATTCATGTATGAAGGATTGGATTAGCTGTCAAATTCACTACGCTTAAGTTATCAACCAAATTGTATGTCTCTTATATGATATGATTTGTAGTTCACTAAGGAGTGATTCAATCCACATCACTTCGACAGTTGTACTAGTGAGGCTGTGATATTCTAATTCAGTACTTGATCCGAATACTATTGACTGCTTTTTAGAACACCATGGCACTGTATTTTTACCCAAGTAAATGCAGTATCCAATTGTGGATTTTCTATCATCAGGATCTGAATCCCGGTCAGCATCTCAAAATCCCGATATAGGTAAATTTCTACCAGCTTTTAATATTAGGCCATACTCTTCAATTTCATTTAAATATTTTAACATTCGTTTAATAACCTTCCAGTGTTGGTCTAATAGCTGATGCCTAAATTTATACGCCTTGTTCATGCTATATGCATTCTTAGGTCTTGTTATAGTAGCATATTGTAGTCTTTCAACTATGCTTATGTACTCCTTGTCATTAGTAATGTGTTCTCCTTGATGTCTGGATAATTGTAAATTGCTTACCATCAGAGTAGGCAATGGCTTTGCATTCTTGCTCTAATATGAAGCTCTTTGATATACTTTTTTTAGCTTAGTGAATTGTTGAGTCTATAATTCTGTTTACATCAATTCCCAACAAGTATTTTAGCTCTCCTAGGTCTTTAATTAAAAATTCTTTATCCAAACATTGGATCACTCTGCAAATTTTATCTTCATACTCACTAGTAATTATGATGTCATTTACATAAGTCAGTATATAAGTTGTCACCTTGTCTTGTAGCCTTGTGAATAAGGAACTGTCAGACTTGGTTGGTTGATGCCCTATGTTGATCACAGTTGCTTTAAACTTGTCAACCATACTCTGGGTGACTATTTTAGACCATAGATTTCTTTTTGAAGTTTGAACACTATATTTTCCTTTCCCATCTGTTTCAACCCTAGTGGTTGTTGCATGTAAACATCTTCATGTACCTCACCAATCTGATAATGTTGTTTACATATAAATGTCTGATTGTTGATGTGGGAAATTGGTTATTTACGCATGCCAACCCCCAAGTGCATGTTTAATAGTAAACTTGCAATCCTAATATCCAAATTACGAGAAACGCAAAGGGAAGCACAACTTTTGTAGTGGTTCAGAACTAACACCTACGTTCACTTTATAGTAATCTTTCATCATAATATTGTTGATTACAATGTTTGTACAAGTTCGAAAAGTTTGAGTATACAAAGTTCTACAATAAATAACAAATAGCTTATTAATTAGAAACTTCGGTCAAAATGCTCTTCTTCTTCTTCTTCATCGAGTCAAAATATGTTGGTATGAGCAACAATGTCCAAGAAATAGCTTCAATGTCCAAGAGTATGCATGAGTGTCCAAAAGATGTCCAGTAGTCCAAGTGAATGCCAAAAAGATGTAGAAAAACTTCTTGTGAAATTCACAAGTCCAAGAGATGTCCAAAAGCCATGGAGATGATGGCAACCATTACTGGTGTCTTGGAGCTCCAATCCTGTATGTCAAAGTGTGACAAAGGTCCAAAAATGCCAATCAAGAACCAATCCTTTTGAATGCCAAGCATGGGGGTAATTATAGGTGAATTTTGGGGGCATCATCCCGAATTACGTATCCCGAGGGGATATGAAATTCGCATCCCAAAAAGATAGCTAGAATACTGAGTCTTACACAAAAAATCACATCCCAAAACCAAGTAATTTCGATTCCTAGAAAATGCTTGCACGAGCCATGTGGATCAGTCCAAAACCCTTGATTCTCACATAAAAAACCAAGTGCCAAAATGCATTGGCAAAATCCACTTTTCGCATCCCAGGTCAGGAGTTGAAATTCGTATCACGGTTCTTCGCCTCGCACTCTTGAAAATTCGATTCCCAATTCGCTCACCTCTTTTCGAGTTACCATAAATCAATTCCTTCTCTATGCTAAGCCAAAACCATATTTCGCATCCCAAATGTTAACTCTTGGGATTTCGCATCCCCATCGACGCGATCAGTGGAAATTCGCATAGCCTCCCTGGGATGCGAATTTTGCCAAACCAAGCACGAGTTTCCTGATCCGAAATCTGCCCTGGATCCAACCAATGTGCACACACAAAAATGACTGATTTCTCCGAGTCGATCACCCATTTCCAACGTGCCGGATCATCCAATTTTTCCAAATGCCAAATTTGTCCAAACTGGGTCTCGCAAGTGATTTTATATTATCATGCCATGCCGATCAGCTATTTTGAGTGTGCGAAACCAGAATTTTCCAGAATCCATTTATTTTTCAATGACGAGTTTTTCCATGCCTGTCTTTCCAAATTTCTTAATGATGATTTCACGAATCGATGCTATTTCCAACTTTTTCTGAATGCGTCGCGACTTCGACCAATTTACTGTGTTTTCTAACGACGTCATCGAGACATGAGCACGTCGCTAGCCATAATTTTGATGTGCGACTGCTTTGCCAAATAGCTAGTCAGTAGATATTCCAATTCTTATGTAAGGCTATGGATAGAATCATTCTTATAGGTGTTGGTTTAATGACAAGTGAGAAGCTTCCATTAAAATCAAATTCATGTTGCTCTGTGTACCCTTTTGCTATGAGTCTTGCTTTAAATCTTTGTACACTTCCATGTGGATTCTCTTTTCTCTTGTATGTCCATTTGAAACATATAATATTCTTGTTTTGAGGTGCTAGAGTGAGTGTCTATGTTTTATTCTTTAGTAAGTCATTATATTCTTCATTCATTGCTCGCACCCATCTTTCATCCTTTATTGCTTGTTCATATGTTTCTGGTTCTTTTGAATTCATATTTACAGAGTATAAATTGGGTAAAAATATGCCACTTTTAGCCCTAGTTGTCATGTGATGACCTCTAGTTGGCCTATGTAGTTGTAGCATTCAAGTTGACTCAGGTTGTTAGTCATCATTTTCAATACGGATGTGTTGTTCTTGAGTGCTAGTAATGGGTATTGATGTAGTAAGGTGTTAAGACTGGTCATTGATGGCTTGACCTTGTCTAACATTAGATGATGATTTGGTGTTAGACAATGCATTATGAGCATCTTGCCTGTCTTAATCAACTTCATCCTTAACTTCACTTATTGAGTTAGAGTAAACTGGTATGGCAGGAATTGAATCTGATGGGTTATACACCTTTTGAGTGGACTTTATTTTAGATGTTTGGAAAGGAAAGACTTGCTCATTAAATATCACATGCCTTGAAATGAACAATTTTCCATTACTATCAAAACATTTGTAGTCTGGTCTTACTTCAACTATTACTCTCATTGGAGTTTTGTACTGTATTGCTTTTGTCGGTAGCTTGTTTATTAGATACACATTAGATGAAAAAGCTTCAGGTTATTCTCTCTGCTAATCCATTTTTTTGTAGATGTATGTAGGCAAGTTATTAAATGAACTATACCCTTTTCTTAAAGGAAATTTCTAAGAAGTATAAATTCGGTACCTCTATCTATTTGCAGTATTTTAACTCGAACACTGGTTTGTCTTTCAACCTATCTTATAAAATAAGTGACTACATTGTATGCACGAGATTTTAATTTCAACAGATAGATCCATATGTGTTGTATATAAAAGTATGATTTTTATTTGATGATAACAAAGATTTATTATAATATAAATGTGTTTGAAATCGTACTATTCTACTACATCACATACAGAAATAAATATTTAATTTTGAATAAAATACTATTGCACAAGAATCAAAATATCCAAACAGTGTTTTATTCAAAATTAAATATTTATTTCAACATTTGAATAGTACAAATTCTAACTCTGTTATTGTACATTCCACTGATATAATACAATCAATTTCATTTATTATATTCAGTCCTCACTACGACACTCAGTATTCACTTAATTACATTTTCAGTGTCATATAAACTTCTTATACATAGCTCCCCACTACATTTCACTCAGTTCGCTCATATACATTCATTCACTAACTGACACTCACTTTGTCTTCGGTCAGCTTCATAGTCAGTCCATTCACTTGCATACCTATCACAGAAACACACATAGTAAACAAGAAAAAAAAATTGATTTACATTCTAGTAGATATAAATTTATTAATAAATTTTATTTTCCTTGGAATTTTGGTGTGTTTTTCATCATATTTCTTGACTTAGTCTGGTATGTATATACATCCATCTGTGTCTAGTCTGTTTGTGATATTCACAGCGATTCACTGTAAATACCATAAGGTAGACAATATGTCTTGTGCTCATAGATCAGTCCCAACACATCTATACTGGTTTGCCATTTAGAACCAACTTTTAAATTTGTTGATTTTGAATAGCCACAACTCAGATATAGTGGTCTGCTGATGTACATAGAAAATATAATTGCATAATACATGTATACACATACATATGTATGTATATACACATACATTTTATAATGTGCAGGGGAAATATGGTCAAACATTAGTGAGTTCACATGAACCAAAAAATTCAATGCAAGTGATGAAGCACATGTGAAGCAACACGTATATACAGACATATGTGTATATATAAATGTATGCATACATGGAGTACAAGGCAGCGTGCATGATACAGACGCAAGTGACATACTCGAACAATGGCTGAAATGTAAACATCATTATATAAGCTTATGTGATTGGCAGTGTACACAAGAGTGGTAGGGACGACATGAACATGTACATGGCAGGCTAAAGCATTCAAAGTCACATGCAAGTCAAAATTACGAGCATGATGGATGGGTATCAAGAGTGAAGCATTTGGAGCATGACAGAACATAATGACATATACAAGTGTGTACATGAGTGTGTTTATATATATATACACACACACACACACTTGTGCATAAGGACCAATTCAGTGCTTGCATGCATACAGAGCAAGTCAGTGTCACACAATGGGAAAGTAACATGTATGTGATCTTTTCTGAAACACATTTATATAAACATATATATATATATACACACATAATTGTGTATATATATACACATATGCATATGGAAGTTAACATCCCATAGGTCGACACATTGTACATGTGCAATACATACATACATGTAACTCAGTGTACAAAGAGGACATAGACACGCAAAAAATAGTCAAGTCGCAAAAACATGGAAAGCCAGGCAAGCACCAAGAAAGTCATGCACAACAACATGTCAAATTATTTGAAACACCCCACCTCCGCTAAGGTCACTCACAAAAGGGAATGCCTCAACTTCAGTGGAGCATTATAGGTAAAGATGTAGATAAATTACAAGACAGACAAATAAAGTCATTTTATAAATAACTTAATTCAGTCAAGCTTTTACAACAATTGGCTTAATCAGACTTAAAAGTATTACATAAAACTTCTATCTTGATCAAAAACTTCCAAGTATAAAAGAAGCATTAAAAAAAACAATGGTATTCCCCAATAAAGCATGAACCATCCATAGCAGTGGAAGAGAGAGTCCAAAGCAATACATCGCCTATCCTCGAGCTTGAAAAGAAAACTGAGCTAAGTGGTAACATTTCCTCTCTGTGAACCTTGGGGGGGGGGGAGGGGACGGAAGAAAAGAGGCGAAACAAAACTAGGTCAGACATAAGTCTGGTAAGTCCAGTGACTTTCAGCATATAAATAGGCAAAAGCATCATGACATGAATAAAATGAATATAAGAACAATACCGTGATAACAGGGATAACATGATAACATAAGCATAAGGTATGATAAGGCAAGATAAACTGAATGCGCTTCTACTCTTTCTCTGCTTCGCTACTACCCTGTTATTCTGATTTTTATATCTCTGCACCACCTAACTGGTGTCCCAACTAGTAGTCTGTATAAAATGATAATATGATAACGTGATCCCAATCCCCGAAATTGTGGTAGCCTTCAGGCGTACATCTATTATAAGGATTCCACCTCAATCTGCCTAGTTGCCATGAATGTGTTAGATGTACCCTTACTACCCTTTCGATCGGCTCCCTACTGTATTAACTTTTCTTGTGTCTGTGTCAGTCAGCCCTCTCTTGCATGTAGATACCCTGTGTTGGGCCCACCATATGGTGTATCAATTATTATGATAGCAACCCGACATGATTCAAGATGCACAATGTATAACTACTGGTACCCAGTGCCTGCTTTTTCCCACTTCGGAGTACGTGCATGCCCATAAATCGTTGGAACGTACATTAACGTACCCCCGCCGCTGTATTGACCGCTTATAATCATCCCAGTAATCGTGCCCCACCCTACCTAGTTTCAGGGTACCATGATACATCTATGTGGATTACTACTGAAATGGTCCCCGGTTACTAGGGTTTCTTATTATTTAAGTTTTGTGGGCCTATATATACAAATATTACCCAACTACGTGAGATGCACTTAACCCTCCCACCAATTCTAGCATGTTTACTTACCAGTTAAGTTTGTTGGCCTATACATACTAATATTACCCACCTACACAAATTGTACTTAACCCTCCCATCGATTCAAGCATGTTTATTTAACGGTTAAGTTTGTGAGCCTATATTTACTAATATTACCCACCAGCCCGATGTGTACTTAACCCTCCCGCACATTATGTCGTATTGGTTAAGTGTTGTCCATTCATGTTAACTTAACCTACCCATTCATCATGTCATGTTGGTTAAGTGTTCTTATTAACTTAACCCTCCATATTATCAGATTGGTTAAGTGTTTCATATTAACTTAACCCCGTTCGTTCATCAAGTTATATTGGTCAAGTGTTTCTTGTTAACTTAACCCCACGTGTTCAACATGTTGTATTGGTTAAGTATCATCAATCAATTCGAGTTAACTTAACCCACCTACTTGTCATGTTACTTTGGTTAAGTGTTGCCTTCTAGTGTCAACTTAACCCTACCACAAATCAAGTTATATTGGTTAAGTGTTTCCCTCTTGCTTTAACTTAACCTTACCACAAATCAAGTTATATTGGTTAAGTGTTCCTATAAACTTAACTCTAGTCATTCACCTTGTTATATTAGCATTAATTGATTTATTAATGCACCAACCTCTCACATTAGATATGTGTTGTTGCGGTTACTGGATGTGCCGGGGGGTTCCGGGCAGTTTTACACCACAACTCAATCTAACCTCGGGTTTTTCTTAAGCATGATGCACTAACCTCTCACATTAGATAGGTGTTGTTGTGGTTACTGGATGTGCCGGCGGTTCCGGGCAGTTTTACACCACAACACAATCCAACATCGGGTAAGCATATTCATCTTTTCACTAATTTACATATTACAGATATATGTAAATTATTCACAATTGTTGTCAATTTGAGATTATGCCATAAATGTCCAAGTCTTGATTTTAAATGCTAATTATCCCAACCAGTCATGTTCTAATTCTCAAGTTATGCCCAACAAAGACAATTGCAAGTTATGGCCCCCAAATTCAATTTCAAGTTATTAGTCAAAATAGGCTACAACTAATCTTCCCAAGTTTGCAATAATAGTCATGCCCCAGTATCCCAATATACATTATGCTTGGCGTCTTAGCCAATGGTTATGCCCAATCTAGATTAGTATTCCAATTTACAGTTTGCGCCAAATCTAGATTTAATATTTCAATTTACCACAAGTTTGCAACAAAGACAATTATGCCCTAATTCATAAGTTACCAAATTTATGTTCCGCCATTACCAAATAGACTATCCCCCAATACCCCCGCATTCCAATCGCACGTATAAAAAGTTTCAACCTAGATTCGAGGTTAATCTAGGTTTATAAAATAAAGGGGACGAAAGAGGAACACAAACGAGAGTAGGCATAAAACAGGCATTAAAATGATAAATCTGTAAAATATTTTGGACCTAAGAGGATTACAGATCTATTAGAGTTGGGGTATAACAAAGATAGATCTGAAACAAACTGACAGAAATAACCTCGTAGACCTGTAGATCTAATATAAATAATATCATGAACCTAAAAGGATTATATATCAAATGTCCAACAAAGCTAGGCATGATTGAATAATAACTTCCTAGGCATGTAAATCATTGATTCAATAGAAAGATAGGAATTAATCTGAAAGATTTATCTTATGGACTTAGATCCATTTCAGTACATGCCAAAATCACTATTAGGTGTTTAAATCTGAAAATAACTTGAACTTACATGTTTACAGTTCAATTTACGCCCCAAATCCCAAGTTATATGTCCAATATACTTTATGCCCTAAATCTCAAGTCATATGTCCAATACTTTATGCCTCAAATCTCAAGTCATATGTCCAATACTTTATGCCTCAAATCTCAAGTCATATGTCCAATACTTTATGTTTCAAATCAGTTACAACTCAATTATGCCCAATTATATACAATTTAATACTTTTCCCAAATTTTAGCGCTGGTCATGTCCAAATCTTATTTTATGCCCAATTTTATTTCCAACGTACGTTCATCTCTTATGAGATCTGGCTCAGGCTCGCAGTAGGCTGGCTATAAAATAAAAAAGGGAAGAAGGAAAGAAGCGACAAAGAATGGACATAATATTATCAATGAGATAGATCTAGAAAGACAGATAGAAATAGGCATTATCTCAGATCCAGATTTATTACAATGTCAGAATCACAATTAACTTTTATTTCTGAAAGTAACGCGAGCTACAAATTACAAAACGGTCTTGAATTCTGGGATCTGTATTCTAAAACTAAATAGATCTCCCTTGAAGTAGACTATTTGTTCTTCTAATTTAGATTTGATTTGATTCTTAGAAATAGTTGTTGAAGCCGTTGAATTAGCCTTTTGAATCTCTACTTGAATTTCTAACCTGATTCTACGAAGAACTTAAGCGGCATAACCCCGTTTTTGATTTATTTTGATATGAATTAGGGTAGAGTATAGGCGTAATGAAGTTGTGTAGATAAAACTGTAGCCTTAGGGGTGTTTATATAGCATAGGTATCAACGAATCTGGTCAGAACGGGCGTCCAAATGCAGAAAAATGAATCTGTCCTCAGATCTGGAAATAGGGGGGAGGTCGACCCCAGGTTGACCCCATGGTCGACCTATGTGACAAGGTCGACCCCCTGGTCGACCTGGGTCCTGGGCGGGAAATTCCCCGCCCAGCCCGGGTGTGTGATTTGAATTTCGAATTTGAACTGTTTTAATTTATTTTAAATTCCTGAAACTTCTTAGGGTCATATCTTCTTCATACGGAGTCCGATTTATGCAAACTCGGACTCTATCTCAAGCAGAATTCCGAGACGAACGCAATGACGTAATACGTTTCCCTCGATTCTTCTACCAAAAATTAATTATTCTTTAATTTGTTAATTTGACGTTCACAGAAAAATACGAGGTGTTACATTCTCCCCTCCTTAAAGGATTTCGTCCCCGAAATCTTCAAGTCAAGAAGAATGTGTACCTACCATCCAATCGTCCATCTACTCAACCATCAAACACAAGTATCCATTGTCCTGAAAAGGTTTCTAATTCCGTATGAACATATGCAGAGTGTGTGTATATGTCCTTATCTAATGCAAAATCAGGCGGTCTACTGATTCAGTTGACCTCCTTAATGCAAATTATGTCAGTGCCATGAGTCCATCATGTATGCAATTATTCCTGATCGTACTTTATAATTTCAACATGAGTGCTTAATCATTCATATAAATGCAACATCCATATGATAACACATCAAGCTTCAATCCATATATATAAAAATTCACTCATGCATATGCAATATGAAAGTGACTGAGTCGATCTAGTGCCTAATGTGTGTATATGCATCCAGGAGCAACCACTAGCAAACACTTGCAACCACTTGCATCCACCAAATATAACATGTCTCAAACACATGTTTACATCCATTGGCTTCTACCTAAGGATCGAGGATAGGACCGAGAGGATATACTTAAAAGATAAAGACTAGCATGCAAATAAACTTTACAGAAAAAGAGGAATCAAGGATATACCCTTAAAAGGGTATGATGCGCGTATCTAGTCTTCAGTCTTCTAAGTCGCATCTTCTTGAGCTTTGCTTCATTGTGCTCTGACTGTATTGACTTCACGATTGAGAAGCTTCTTGACCTCCATTTCCAAAACCCACTAGTAAAGATAGGACCTCGATCACTTACTATGCTAGAGGGTATCCAATGTAGTCGAACTATCTTCCAAGATAAATAGATGTTAACCATGATACCAATTGTATATACTAAGATGATTAGAGGTCTCTCCTATTGTAACACCCCGTATTTTCTGAGAATATTAAAAATACAAATTAAAGAATAATTAATTTGAAAAAGAGGAATTAGAAAAGAATAATAGCATTGTTCTAAGTTTTGTAAGCAAAAGATTTAGTAGCTCATTTGGTTAGAACATGTGACTTGCATACAAGAGGTACAGAGTTCGATCCCCGCCAGCGCCATATTTTTGTTTTAGGGGAATGGCTAAAAAGTGGCGTAGTGTGAACGCAGTTCAAAGAGTGTTTAGTGTGAAAATGGTTAATTATGAAGAAGTTATTAAGCCTTGAAGTTTGTATGCATATGAGAGAAATATATATAGATATATATAAAAATTAAATAAATAAATATGCAAAAAAGTTCAAAACAACGAAATGGGAGGGGGGAAGAACCGAATCGGACCATTTTTGAGGTCGACCCAAGCCCTGCTAGGTCGACTAGGGGTTAATCCAGGGTGTTTGGCTATCATCCCGTGGGCCGATTCGCTCAAATGCAGATTTTGCATTTGAATGGTTCTCATGATTCAGGGATAATCTAATGGTCCTAAATAACTTCCTACACCTATATATACATCCCTAACCTAAACCTAAATCTCATATACAATTCTCTAGCCTCCATTGCACTCTTTCTCTCTAAAAAAATAAATCAATGGCGTCTCTACTCTGCTGAAACCTAAGCTAGGACTTGTGCTTCTTCTTCCTCCAATTCTGATTAGGATTAAAAGAGAACAGCTAGAACACCTTTTTCTTTTAGAATCCAACCAAGGCAAGTGCAGTTATTTTCCGATATAAACTTTAATTATAATTGTGACATGATTGTAAATCTGAATTTGAGATTGCGTATGTTCTGTTCTGATATATTTTATTCTATATCTCTTTCTTCTTTCTGTTCTATAGCCAGGCTACCCCGAGCCTGCGCCAAATCTCATAAGAGATTAACGCACGAACATTAAACTTTGGGATAAATAATGAATGATGGCATAATTGGACATGGCTAATCTATGACTAAAAGGACATAGGTTGTAAACTAGATTTAGATCTGTGCATATTCTGTGAATTGGAAGAAGAGGAACCATTGTATATTAACATGTGACTTGAGACATTGGACATAACGCATGTTTTTGAATTAAAGATCTGTTATAATTTAAAGTTCTAGATTGTTGGGCATATTGTTTATATAGAAATTCATGATTTGGGATAAAAAGAGAATATGACTTAGGTGTAAAGATCTATATTAAGATTAGATAATTGTTAAATGTGAATAACACCTAAGTGGGAGATCTTTGAATATATGACATGCATGGCTATACTTGGTATATAATCATAATTATGAATCATGACAATTATTTAGGCATGCAAACTTAGGCCAAATTTATAATTAGGCAGGATATGTTTATGAAACTTTAAGGAATGATTAAATCTGTTATATGGCCTAATCTGCTAGTTCTGTTATATTGCCTAATTTGCTAGTTCTGTTATATTGCCTAATCTGCTAGTTCTGCTATAATCTTCTATATCTGTTCATATACCAAATCTGTCATCTGCTAAGTCTGCTGAAGATGCCTAAAGTGTTATATGCTAAATCTGCTAAACTGCTTAATCTGCTGAATCCGTTAAGTCGCCTAATCTGCTAAATCTGTTATCTTCCATATCTGTTGAGTTGATATAATTAGTCTGCTATTGACATAATCTGAATTGGCTATAGTTATGAATAATTGACATGTATATTAGGCGTGGGTATAAATGGTGAATCATTAATTAATTGGCCGCAAAGATAAACATGGCTAACTAGAGGTTAGAATGAGTTTGCGGCGTAACTCTGCCCGGAATCGCCTGGCATATTCCAGTGGTCGCAAACAATAGGTTCTAATGTGAGAAGTTAGTCATAACGTGCTTGAAACCCGAGGTTAGACTCAGTTTGCGGCAGAAACCTGCCCGGAACCAACCGGCCTAACCAGCGGCCGCAAACTGTCAGTCTAATGTGAGAGGTCTGAGCATTAATGAAAATCTGAGATAAATATGATGTCTAAAACGTGTTGGGTGGATAGGGTTATACCAACTGGACTGATAAATCTAACAAACCCGTTTCGTGAATCTGTAGGCCCAATTACAAAATTAGACAATCTGTAAGTCTGTTAAAACAGTACATCTGATCCGTTAGTCCGAAAACTTGTTAACTTTAATGTCTGATCTGTGTACTAGTAAATCTAAACTCTGTATGTCTGAAACCTGTAACAAGTTAATCTGAAATCCGTTAATTTGGGGACACAAGGTTAGGAGGGGAAATACTTGTATCATCTGTTGTTTGGGACCCATATTAGTTAGTAACCCTTTCTGGTATCAAAACTTTGACCCAACAGTAGGTAGGGTCCGGGCACGCTTACTGAACTAATTATAAGCGGTTCATTCTGATAATGGCGAGGGGTGTTGATGGTGCATTCCAACCGGGTCATGTGCGTGCATGGATCCCGGTCTGCCTCTGAGGATGTAAGACGCTGTGACATCTGTAAATAGGTCTGTGTCATTCAAAGGTTGCCACTTTAGGGAATGACACACCCTTCGGTGGGCTGGCACAGGGTATTTATGTATTATGGAGCCGATCGCTTGGGGTAGGGTTTTAGTGTACACTTAGTTCTGTCTGTTTCTGTTGGTACCGTCTGTTTCTGTTGGGTGGTAACACCTGTCTGTTTCTGCGTGGTACCGTCTGTTCGGGTGGTAAAGGCCCATTTACTAGTGTACACCTAATTCTACATTCTGTTTCCGTAGGGATTAATCTGACTGTTTCTGTTCGGGTGGTAAAGGCCCATTATTAATATTATGTTTCTGTCTGTTTCTGTTCGGGTGGTAAAGGCCCATTATCAGCATTCTGCTTCTATCTGTTTCTGTTGGGGGTGGTAAAGGCCCATTACTAGCATTCTCTTATGTGGAAATTATTCTGTACCCGTTTCTGTTTCAGTTTAGACATTAGGGTGACACCTAATCCTGTTATACTAGTATTAGTGCAGAAAAGTGTAAAGCAATAGCTTATATCATTCTGTTCTTCTTTTATATCTGTTACATCTGTTACATCTGTTATGGTTATCTCTCATCCAATTTTATTTCATGTCATGTTATTATTATCTGTTCATAACTGAAAATCACTGGACTTGCCAGACTTTTTGTCTGACCCTTGTTGTTTCGCCCCTTTTTCTTCCATTTCCCACCCAGGTTATCCAAGGAGGGAATACTTTAGCTTGATCCGGATTCCTTCTGCTTGAAGTGCTTAAAGTATGGCTTGGCTCTGTATAGCTTCCGTTCTATGGGGATTATGATTTTAAGGTTTTGTACTCTGATGGCTATTGAACAAGGCAGATATATATTTACTTGAGTTTTTGGTAAAGTTGTAACCAAACTGATTTCTGTCCGCTGCAATAAAGTTATAAAGTTTTTCAAGTACTATTTTTATATCTGCCTTGTAACATTCTGTTCTGTTTACTAAAATGCTCCATCAAAGTTAAGGCATTCCATTTGTGAGTGACCTTAACGGAGGTGGGGTGTTACTCCTATACTGAAATTTGTCCATCATGTCACAAATCTGAGGGTCTAAAGCTAAAGGTTGCTATGTACTTTTTACCCCTCTTAGGGCCAGTCTTACTTAGGGAGCCTGCCACAACCATTTATTTCTCACGCAAACCATCCTAGTCGAACTCGACATCCCTCAAGTACAAACCCCAAAGGCCTAAACCAATATCAGACAAGCACCGAAGGAATACCTCCTCCGAATTTGGATGATTTATGTGAGATGATACTAGCAAAACAACCAAACAATTGAGCACTTAAACGACTCTGGCTATCCTCGCCAATCTTCGCTCAAAAACTATCGCTGATTGCATAACTGGCTTTGCATTGTCAACAAGATATATGCGGAAGTCTATCTCGAGTTTTAGGGGGAAAATCCCTAACCTAATCAAAAACATCTACGTACTCATAGACTATTCTAATGGATTGCAAATCATCGATAGATGCATCAAGTGATTCTAGGTAGCTAAGCCTAACTGATCCCTTAGGATTGCATGAAATCTCGAGGGTATTCCCAAGGCAAGTAAAAGTCTAACTACCCTCCTTTCGCAATTACTTCATAACCATCCCATGCCTAGAATCAACCCATAGCCCATGAAACCCGAAAACATAAGCATTACGCTTAAACTCAGTACTTAATATAACTATTCTCAAATCCTTACAAATCAAAGATAAATGAGCTGAACCACCAATTGGATTTGAAAAAATAATGGGATCCTCTACTATACAAGCTCTAGGGTGCAGAGACTCAACTATGGAAGCAGATATGAATGAATATGAGGTGCTAAAATCAAAAAAGTACTAACAGGATGATCAAAAAGGAAAAACTAAACTCTTTCAACAGAAACCTTACTACCTCTCTCTCTCAGGTACGCTGACGGTGAGAGCATGCACTTGTCCTCCTGAAAATCCTGTCATTTGTTCTTGCCCTTGTCCTTACTTATATGACCCGTTGTACCATAATAAAGACACTTCCTCTTGTTTTAGGTTTTACTATTCTTCCCTTTTTACCTTTTTTGTGAACCAAGTCTATATCCATGAGTTCCTCATCCTTGGTTGTGCTCCTTAGCCAAACTCCCTCATTCTCATCTTTGCCATCCTTGTGTAACTTGTTGACAAGTCTCTTGAAAGCTGCCTCCATCGCATGGAAAATCCTACAAAGCTCGAAAGAAAATTAGCCGTAGGTGAAACTACTGCGGCTACGGATGGAAGTTGGGCGCTTATTTGCCCTTTGACAAGTGTTGTAGTCTCATCAAGCCTACGGAACCATGATGCGATGAGGTTACCTCCCAAAAAGCCAGGAGCCCCAGAGACTCAGGAAAGAAGGAAACAAGGATTCAAATAGAGGATCATAGGATAGTGCATATGGCTTTGGGGAATATGCCTTTAAAACAAAACTTTTCTTTAGAAAATGCTTCTTTTAAAACCGTTTTGAAAATGATTTTTCAAATCTTTTATCTGATCCGGTAACCTTCAGCTCTGATACCGAGTGAAACACCCTACCCCCGTTAAGGTCACTCACAAAAGCGAATGCCTTAACTTCGGTGGAGCATTATAGGTAAAAGATGCAGATAAATTACATGACAGACAAATAAAGCAGTGGGAAATAAAGTCATTTTATAAAAAACTTAATTCAGTCAAGCTTTTACAACAATTGACTCAATCATACTTAAAAGTATTACATAAAACTTTTGTCTTGTTTCAAAAACTTCCAAGTATAAAAGAAGCATAAAAATAACAATGGTATTCCTCAATAAAGCATGAACAAACATAGCAGTGGAAGAGAGAGTCCAATGCAATACATCGACTATCCTCGAGCTTGAAAAGAAAACTGAGTTAAGTGGTAACATTTCCTCCCCGGGAACCTGGGGAGGAGGGGGGAGGGATGGAAGAAAAGAGGCGAAACAAAACTAGGTCAGACATAAGTCTGGTAAGTCCAGTGACTTTCAGCATATAAACAGGCAAAAGCATCATGATATGAATAAACTGAATATAAGAACTATACCGTGATAACAGGGATAACATGATAACATAAAATAAGCACAAGGTATGATAAGGAAAGATAAACCGAATGCGCTTCTACTCTTTCTCTGCTTCGCTACTACCCTGTTATTCTGATTTCTATATCTCTACACCACCTAACTAGTGTCCCAACTAGTATTCTATATAAAATGATAATATGATAACGTGACCCCAATCCCCGAAATTGTGGTAGCCTTTAGGTGTACATCTATTATGAGGATTCCACCTCAATCTGCCTAATTGCCATGAATGTGTTAGATGTACCCTTACTACCCTTTCGATCGGCTCCCTATTGTATTAACTTTTCTTGTGTCCGTGTCAATCGGCCCTCTCTTGTGTGCAGATACCATGTGCTGGTCCCACCATAAGGTATATCAATCATTATGATAACAACCCAACACGATTCAAGATGCACAGTGTATAACTACTGGTACCCAATGCATGCTTTTCCCACTCCAGAGTACGTGCACGCCCATGAACTGTCGCAACCTACACTGACGTACCCCCTGCCGCTGTTTTGACCGCTTATAATCAGCCCAGTAATCGTGCCCCACCCTGCCTAGTTTCAGGGTACTGCGATACATCTATGTGGGTTACTGCTGAATTGGTCCCCGTTACTAGGGTTTCTCATTGATTAAGTTTGTGGGCCTATATATACAAATATTACCCACCTACATGAGATGCACTTACCCTCCCACCGATTCTAGCATGTTTACTTAACGATTAAGTTTGTGGGCCTATATGTACTAATATTACCCACCTACATAAGATGTACCAAACCCTCCAATCAATTCAAGCATGTTTATTTAACGGTTAAGTTTGTGGGCCTATATTTACTACTGTTACCCACCAGCCCGATATGTACTTAACCCTCTTGCACATTATGTCATATTGGTTAAGTGTTGTCAATTCATGTTAACTTAACCCACCCATTCATCAGGTCATGTTGGTTAAGTGTTCCTATTAACTTAACCCTCCTTACTTATCAGATTGGTTAAGTGTTTCCTATTAACTTAACCCCGTTCGTTCATCAAGTTATATTGATCAAGTGTTTCTTATTAACTTAACCCCACGTGTTCATCATGTTGTATTGGTTAAGTATCATCAATCAATTCAAGTTAACTTAACCCACCTACTTGTCATGTTACTTTGGTTAAGTGTTGCATTCTACTGTCAACATAACCCTAGCACAAATCAAGTTATACTGGTTAAGTGTTTCCCTCTTGTTTTAACTTAACCTTACCACAAATCAAATTATATCGGTTAAGTGTTCCTATGAACTTAACCCTAGTCATTCATCTTGTTATATTAGCATTAACTGATTTATTAATGCACCAACCTCTCACATTAGATATGTGTTTTTGTGGTTACTGGATGTGCCTGGCAGTTTTACACCACAACTCAATCTAACCTCGGGTTTTTCTTAGGCATGATGCACTAACCTCTCACATTAGATAAGTGTTGTTGTGGTTACTGGATGTGCCGGGCGGTTCCAGGCAGTTTTGCACCATAACTCAATCTAACCTCGGGTTAGGCATATTAATCTTTTCACTTATTTACATGTTTACAGATTATATGTAAATTATTTACAATTGTTGTCAATTTGAGATTATGCCATAAATGTCCAAGTGTAGATTTTATATGCTAATTATCCCAACCAGTCATGTTCCAATTCTCAAGTTATGCCCAACAAAGCCAATTGCAAGTTATGGCCCCCAAATTCAATTTCAAGTTATAACTCAAAATAGGCTACACCTAATCTTCACAAGTTTGCAATAATAGTCATTCCCCAATAACCCAATGTGCATTATGCTTGGCGTCATAACCAATGCTTATGCCTAATCTAGATTAATATTCCAATTTATAGTTTGCGCTAAATCTGAATTTAATATTTCAATTTAACCCAAGTTCGCAACAAAGACAATTATGCCCCAATTCATAAATTACCAAATTTATGTTCCACCATTACCAAATAGACTATCCCCCAATACCCCCGCATTCCAATCGCATGTATAATGAGTTTCAGCCTAGATTTGAGGTTAATCTAGGTTCATTAAATAAAGGGGACGAAAGAGGAACATAAAAGAGAGTAGGCATAAAACAGGCATTAAAATGATAGATCTGTCAAATATTTGGACCTAAGAGGATTACAGATCTATTAGAGTTGGGGTATAACAAACATAGATCTGAAACAAACTGACAGAAATAACCTCATAGACATAGAGATCTGATGTAAATAATATCATGAACCTAAAAGGATTATATATCAGATGTCCAATAAAGCTAGGCATGATTGAATAATAACTTCCTAGGCATGTAAATCATTGATTCAACAGAAAGATAGGAATTAATCTGAAAGATTTTTCTTATGGACTTAGATCCATTTCAGTACATGCTAAAATCACTACTAGGTGTTTAAATCTGAAAATAACTTAAACTTACATGTTTATAGTTCAGTTTACGCCCCAAACCCAAGTTATATGTCCAATATACTTTATGCCTCAAATCTCAAGTCATATGTCCAATACTTTATGCCTCAAATCTCAAGTCATATATCCAATACTTTATGCCTCAAATCTCAAGTCATTTGTCCAATACTTTATGCCTCAAATCTCAAGTCATATGTCCAATACTTTATGTTTCAAATTAGTTACAACTCAATTATGCCCAATTATATACAATTTAATACTTTTCACAAATTTTAGCGCTGGTCATGTCCAAATCATATTTTATGCCCAATTTTATTTCCTACGTACATTCATCTCTTATGAGATCTGGCTCAGGCTCGCAGTAGCCTGGCTATAAAACAAAAAAGGGAAGAAGGAAAGAAGAGACAAAGAATGGACATAATATTATCAATGAGATAGATCTAGAAAGACAGAGAGAAATAGGCATAGTCTCAGATCCAGATTTTTTACAATGTTAGAATCACAATTAACTTTTATTTCTAAAAGTAACATGAACTTACAAATTACAGAATGGTCTTGAATTCTGGGATTTGTATTCTGAAACTGAATAGCTCTTCCTTAAAGTAGTCTATTTGTTCTTCTAATTTATATTTGATTTGATTCTTAGAAATAGTTGTTGAAGACGTTGAATTAGCCTTTTGAATCTCTACTTGAATTTCTACTTGAATTTCTAACTTGATCCTACGAAGAACTTAAGCGGCATAACCCCATATTTGATTTATTTTTATATGAATTAGGGTAGAGTATTGGCGTAACGAAGTTGTGTAGAGAAAACTGTAGCCTTAGGGGTGTTTAAATAGCATAGGGATCAACGAATCTGGTCAAAACGGGCGTCCAAATGCAGAAAAATGAATCTGTCCTCGGATCTGGAAATAGGGGGGAGGTCGACCCTATGGTCGACCTATGTGACTAGGTCGACCCCCAGGTCGACCCGTTAGTCGACCTGGGTCCTGGGTGGGAAATTTGCCGCCCAGCCCGGGTGTGTGATTTGAATTTTGAATTTGAAATGTTTTAATTTATTTTAAATTCCTGAAACTTCTGAGGGTCATAACTTCTTCATACGGAGTCCGATTTACGCAAACTCAGACCCTATCTCAAGAAGAATTCCAAGACGAACGCAATGGCGTAACCCTTTTCCCTTATTTATTCTTCTAAAAATTAAGTATTCTTTATTTCGTTACTTTGACGTTCACAGAAAAATACGGGATGTTTCATTATTGTATATCAAATGCACAAGCAAGTTCATAAGAGCACATACACATACACATATATATATATATATGTGTGTGTGTGTGTGTGTGTGTGTATGTGTGTATGCTGATACAAAATGGTATGACAACAGAATTGTGGCAACCGATAAACTCAAGAAACATGGCTATCCAGAAATGCATTTTTAGATTCGAGATGATCAAGCAACATGTCATGTAAAAATGGAAAGTTTGAAATGCCAAAGACATGCAGTTTAGTGATACATGTACATAGTTTACTTCAGGATCATGGTGGAGAAATGAAAGCAGCATGATCAAGAGAATAAGTGTATGGCACGCAGACACAAGTGCGTAAGACAAGCCCAGTGAAGTAAAATGGCAAAAGTTCAAGTCCAAACACAATGGAACAGGCATGTGTACACTGGTTAAGAAATGTGCACCATGAACAAATATAACATGATTTAGCATGTGTATCAAGCAAAGAATATTACATAGCAAGTGTTGACATGAGCTCACAAATCTATACAGATCTGGGCACATCAAAGTACAAGGGGAATTCAGTCAACATTTACAAATCTGATCATTTACTATTTATACTCGCTTAGAGATGTCAGAAAACATGGTTATGCGAAGAAACACGATGTCGCGAAGCGGCGTGACCCTTTGAATTGATGCAACCATTGATGCTTATCATTTCCAAAACTGATAGTTTGGCAGTTTCAGAGCATGTTCCATCCCCAATAAAGCATACTTCGAGGGGGCAAAATGTTGGCTAGCTTTTGGACCAAGCTACCAAGGATTTAATCACTTATGTTTAACCAGGGAACGGCTAGTGCTCATGTGAGATCAAGACAAATATGTTGGCGCATCACTACGAATCGTCACCCAGATCATTAACTGGCTCGTGGTCCTCAATCCCATCTCCATCGGCTCGTGGTCCCTTACCATGACCCGGCTTGACCCCCTACATCACGAGCCAACTCTATCTCCAAAGATGACCATGACTTGGTCAACGTCCACCAGCCCACGAACTGCATTTCGAGGACCCAGTGACACATGTGGATAACGGCTGCTCTGACCACTTCTCCATCGACTAACAAACGGGTCTGAGATTCTTGGGATTGGTGCCACGTGTCTTCACGAACCGCCTGTCGAAATCACCTATAAATAGCCCAACACTTTGCATTTTCAGGATATTTTTGGCAATTCAGAACTCTGATTCCGCTATTACCAAATATCTACTATTTCTAATCAGAAGTATTTTCAATTTATAGAGTGAATAATCGTTGTAAAAGTGAAATTGAGAGAATATCTTGATTGTACTCGCATTTAAACATGTAATCAAAGCCATATAAAGTGGACGTAGTCTCTTTAACGCCGAGCCACTATAAATTTGGTGCGTATGCTGCATTTTCTTTCAGTTCTAGTTTTAATTCTCTGTGAATTGATATAATTTGGGTGTTAGAGCCGCTTTTTGGTCTAACAAAAAGTATAACAATAAAACCAAATGGGGTATGCACTATGACAAAGCAAATGAGTACAATGGTCAACCAGCTAATGGTCAACAATAAATGGAATGCTCGGGAAACAGGAGAAGAAGAAACAAGCTTGTTCAAAGCAAAACATTGGGTGCAGCAAAGAGATGTAAATGCACATGGATAAGGTGATTGACATTAACAAAATAGTGAGTGGCATAGCACAAATATTCACAGTAAATTTTTTTTTTAAATTGGCATGCACGAAAATGGGAAAGATTTTAATTTGCATTCTTAGTAAATGTTTTTTTGGTAAGAATATTTCAAATATCCTAAAAACACAAGGGGTACAATCAACATGAATAATTCTTAGGGAATTCACATGAGTTAAATATGGTAATACGTTTCTCTTAAATATTCATTTCAGCATATATGGCAAGAATTCAATTTTGGAAAATAAAGCAAGAATTGATCTCCGTGATTCAAGGAAAATCGCAAACAATTTTGGGCATAAAATCAATTCGATTATTTCTAGAAATCATTAAAAAGATTCATGGCATATTAATCACGCAAGAATCAACACAAATCAAGGCCAAGTCAATCACGTGAAATCTAAGAATCAATAGGGTCTGTAATCCCTATATATACAACATCATCACAGGTAATTAATTCATCGAAACGACAAGCAAATAAGAGAGAAACCAATTTCAAAATACTCACAATTCGTCAGAGTTTCAGTCGCAAGCACAATCCCAAATCGTTCGATAGAAAGCAACATTTCGAAGCCATAAAAGAATTCATCAACAACTAGAAGTCACGAATTAATTAGGGGAAACATAACCCTAATTGGGTCGACCATCAAAGAAGAAAAGGAGGAAGCCGATTTATTCAAGTGTCAAATAAATAAAAGAGGGTCGGCCATTTATTTTTACATAGGGGGTTTTGTTTTAGTTTTGAATTTTGGTTGTTTCTGAAGGATCAATAATAACCCTAGAGGGGGGTGAATAGAGTTTTTAACAAAAAATTAAAACAAACACAGAGATATAAAATATGTAGTAAAGGAAAATCACACGCAGAGATACCCAGCTTCGGCAAACTGTGCCTACTGCTGCCTTTCTAAGATTTCTACTAGGAGTTACAAACAGATCCCACTTACAATCCAAAGTAAATTTGCATGTCCTACTCCTGTCTAACCCTAAGCTCAAAATCCTAGACTGGCCTGTGTACCCTTGACCAGATTTTCCCAGACTACAGACCGGTAATATGTATACTCTAGTTTTACAAAGAAACTAGAAAAGAAATATTGCTAAATCAAATTACAATAAACAAAGTACAAAGAAAAATAAAAATACTAAAGCAAAAAAAACCTTTAACAATCTTGGCTTAACCAAGCAAACATAGGGTCGACCCACTCTCTTTTCTCTTATCCATTGCTTTCCTCTTTTTCTCTGTGAAATGGAAATGGTGGTCGCGTACTAAGTTAGGGTTTCTGGAAAAAAAAATGAGAAGTCTTGCTCCGAATTACTTCTGCAGATCCGATTTGATTGGATTTATCTTCTAGCTTCACTCTGCAGTGTTCTCTCTCTCGATCAAACAAGTAATCACTCTGATTTGCGATTAGGGTTTTGATTTTTCTGTTGAAAACATTTGATGCTTAGTCGATGATGAAGTAGTGTGTTTATATAGGGGTTTTGAAACCCTTGCTCTCTAATTCCTCTTTAAAGACTTGCCCGATTTGATTTTGGAATATTCGGATCGAATTTTTGAAAATGAGTTTTCCATAATTTTGATTTATCCAAAAGGAGAAATAACTTGAAGGATTTTTGTTGATTTTCAGGACTCATATCTCAGTCAATTCGAAATTTAAAGCGTTAGCAATGAATCTGGATTTAATCTTTGCTTCCTTCATGAATGCAGTCATTTTCAATTTCCATTTTTGATAATCAAAATTGCTTCCTAAGTTTAATCAAGCTTAGTCACCCTGTTTAGAAAGATTTGCACAAAACTTTCCTTTTCCACATATGATTCGATTGAAATTGTTTTCCAAAAAAATACTTGCTGGAATCAATTCTGCCTAATCACCATCCATATATGAAAGAATCCAATCTTTGATTGATTTATTCTTCTGTCTTGATTGAGTAAAAAAAGGAAAGGAGAAATTTCGATTTAAATAAAAATTTAACCTCCTTCCTGATGTTGATCCGTTGTATTCCTTTTTTTTTCCACAGTGTGAAACCCAATTACACACATCTTTTCCTTGTGTGATTCCTGCTCTGCATTGAATGATTTGAAGCTCTTGCAAAAATTAGTTCTTTATTTTTCTGCCTGGAAGGATGTCTAGAATTTTGACTTAATTTGCATTAATAAGAAATTTCAATTCTGGCATGTACAGATAAATTCACTGATTTGCTCACACATACATTACATTCATCATGCACACATACACTTATGTAGCACACTGTATTGAGCACTTGCACTTGAATACTTGTATGCACTCTTTGTGTACACCATTGTATCTTCTCTTGAGTTGATTTTCATGTAGATTTCACCATTCATGTATGCTGTTGAGTAGCTCCACCATTCTGCACACCACTTATGCATGCTGATTTGTTACGTTGCACTTGTGAGAAAACTGAAACACTCTTGAGCATGTTTTAGCACACTTGCTTCCGAACTGTTTTTTTCCATGCTTTGAATTTATGATGGTTGATCACCCTTGTATTTGTTGCATGTATATGTGAGACCTGACCCTGCTGCTTTCTTGCTCTTCTTAGATGGCTCCATGCTTTCACTTCAGCCCTATGTATACATGAACAACTGACTTTTGTTGTGTTGACTTGTTGACCCATGCATGCTTCAAAATCTGTTCTTGTCTCACCATTGTTGCATTGATGAATTTTCATGTAGAACGCCTGTATGTCATTGTTTTACAGATTTGCTATGTTTATCAAGTTTTCACCATTTTTGAACTGATTTGCCTTGAGTGATCTGCCATGTTTCTTTTTGTTGATCTGCCACCTTTGTTTCTCTCTTTTGAGATGAAGTATTTGCACTGCTGTTTCTCCTTTTGGTTTTTGTCCTATTTTATACATGTGATAAAAAAAACAGCAGTAAAACTGTACTGTGTTGAGGCTGGTCAGAATCAGCTGGAATGATGTTGGTTCTGATCAGCAAACCAGTATGGTTATGGCGAGGCTGATCAAGTCTGAAAGATGATGAGAAAAACACACAGAGAATCTGAGACACATAAAAAAAATTATTTGTTCAGAGTTTATTTTTAGTTCCAGTCTACTGTGTGTTTTCATTTTCTATGACAGGTTTCAGAATGATGCAATAGGTGCAAAGCAGGGTGCTGGGACAGTAAGAGTGTGTAGACAAATGTATTTGAGTGTGAGAGAGATGTTCATGTATAAGAGATATATGTAGAGAAAAAACAATTAAATTGAATTGTATAGTTGAGAGTTCAGAGATAAGTTTGTACTGTATTGATTTGTGAAATAAAATATATTATTGAATAATAGACGCTTGTGTAAATTTTTCAGTTTCTGAGTAAGAGCACCATAAAATATACATATATACATACATATATATATATATATATTTCAGTTTCAAACACATACATTTGTAATCATCAAACAAAAAATCATAGATTCAACAATCTCCCCCTTTTGATGATGACAAACATATCTAAGATTTTGAAATTAACAGAATGTGTTTGAAAGAACTCCCCCTATATTTGTGCTCCCCCTATAAGACAGCTCCCCCTTTCAGTTGTAAACGGACACAAATAAAAATTTGAAGAAAATAGAAAATAATTAAACAATTAGCATTAATGGAAAAATAAATTCTATATATGTTTGTAAACAAAGAAAAATGTTAACTCCTTCTCCCCCTTTGTAATCATCAAAAGTTGAACAGTTCTGAACATTTGCAAAGGATATGGACCATAGTTGGAAATCAAGTCATTTGACAGAATCAGAGCCATACACCCCAAACAATCAAACAAAAAATCATAATAATTCGTAAAATAGGAACACATTTCACAATTCAGAGACTGGAATGAAGAATTATTTAATATATATCAGGGAGAATTTATTATACTAATGTACATCCCTCTTTTTTTTTATTATTATATTTCAAGTGCAAACTAACCACACATGACCAGAGCTTGGATTTTAAATGGGATAAGCCGCAACGTGAAAAAAATATTTTTATTTCAATACCACACTAACCATACATCCAGAGCTTGGATTTTTAAATGGGGTTAGTGGTAGTATGAAAAAATAAGTACTCTCATAACCATGCATGACCGGAGCTTGGATTTTTAAATGAGACCAGAGAAATACTTATTACTATTTTTTTTAAAAAAATAAATAATTAAATGCCCTTGATATATATAAAATAATAATGGTCGATAGAAGGGTGACAGAGATAGAGATGGACGTAAAAAAAATTCCTAAATTACTCATATTTATAAAATATATTTGATCACATCAGAGTTGTAGACAAACTTTCAACCGTCTCATATTCTGAAAACTTACACAGTCACAATTTTATCATAAATGTCCAAAAGTAAAAACTATTCTTTTCTTGATGAATTGAAGGTTGGAAAAATTCGTCAGAAAATGAAATTGATAACAGAACATCTTAAGAGAAAATTTACCCCAAAATGCAGAGAGATTAATTTATTTCTATAATTCCGAAATCAAATCGTAATATGCAAAATCTGTCTTCGGGAAGGGGTTTTGTAAAAATATCAGCAAGTTGTGATTCCGTTGGAATAAATTCAATACAAATGTCCCCGCTAGTAATATGATCTCTAAGAAAATGGTGTTTCACATCAATGTGTTTTGCGCGTGAATGATGTACAGGATTATTTGATAAATCTATTGCACTCTTACTATCACATTTCAAGGGAACTTGTTTGTAAAATAGGCCAAAGTCAGATAGAGTTTTCATCATCCATAAAATCTGTGCACAACAACTTTCTAATGCAATATACTCAGCTTCAGTTGGATAATGCAACACAATTTTGTTTACGACTTGACCAAGAAACAAGAGAATGTCCTAGCATGAAATAGGTTCCACTAGTGCTCTTTCTATCAGTGAGTGAACCAGCATAATCAGCATCAGTGAAACCAACTAAATCAAAATTATCCCAAGATGGATACCACAAGCCAAGTTTTGGTGTGTGCAACAAGTACCTCTGAATTCATTTTGTGGCTTTTAAATGAGATTCTTTTGGATTAAATTGAAAACGAGCACATAAGCAGATAAAAAATATAATATCAGGTCTAGAAGTAGAGAGATAGAGAAGTGAACCAATTATAGTGCGAAATTTTTTCTGATCAACAACGACACCTTTTTTATCTTTGTCAAGCTTAATTGTTGGGCTCATTGGTGTTTTCATTGGTTTTGCATCTTCAACTCCAAATTTCTTCAACAGCTCCATTACATACTTGGTCTGAGAGATGAAGATTCCTTTGTTGCTCTGTTTGATTTGAAATCCAAGAAAGTAATTTAGCTCTCTAACCAAGCTCATCTCAAATTTGTCCTACATGACTTTTTCAAATTTCTCACACAAAATATCATTAGTAGCACCATAAATGATATCATCAACATAAATTTGAACGATTAAGAAATCATTACCATCATGTAATAGAAACAGTGTAGTGTCAACACACCCCTTTTTAAAACCATTTTCCAAAAGATATGAACAAAGACAATCATACCAAGCTCGAGGAGCCTGTTTAAGACCATATAATGCTTTTTCTAGTTTGTACACATGATTTGCAAATTCATGACTCTCAAAACTAGGGGGCTGTTCAACAAAAACTTCTTCTTTCAGCTCACCATTCAAAAAGGCACTCTTAACGTCCATCTGCTTAAGTTTGAAGCCTTTAAAACAAGCAAAACTCAGCAAAATTCTGATTGATTCTAACCTGGCGACTGGAGGGAAGTCTTATCAAAGTCAATGCCTTCAATTTGATTGTATCGCTTCGCAACCAACCTAGCTTTGTTTCTAATTACATTTCCAGATTCGTCAAGTTTGTATTTAAACACCCATTCTGTTCCAACAACTGGATAGTCTTTTGGCCTTGGTACTAAGTTCCAGACTTTGTTTCTCTCAAACTGATTAAGTTCTTCTTGCATAGCTAGAAACCAAGACTCATCATTAAGTGCAATATCATAAGAACCTGGTTTTATTTCAGATATAAAAGAATGGTGTATACAAAAAGTACAAACATCCTTATTAAGAGAAGAGCGAGTACGAACTTCAGCTTTTGGGCTTCCGATTACCAAATCTGGAGGAAGACTGGGCTTGAATTTCAGCCTTTCAGCATTTGTTGCTGCTCCAGTGGCTTCTTCATTGTTTGTTTCAGCATCATTACTTTCTTTTTCACCTTCTTGTGCCTCACCGTCATCTTTATCATCTTTAGAGGCCATATCTGCATCTGATTCATTGAAATTTACATTGATAGTTTCCACATTGTCCTTGATTGCTTATTGATGGTTCTATAAGCTTTGCTCCTTGAAGAATAACCCATGAAGATTCCATCGACTGTTTTTGGCTCAAACTTTCCAAGCTGATCTCCTGTGGTTAGAATATAATAGGGACGTCCAAAAACTCTAAAATATGAGATGTTAGGCTTTTTGTCAGACCACAGTTCATATGATGTTTTATTAAGTATTGGTCTAATCATGACTCTATTCATTACATAGCTGAAGTATTAACTGTCTCAACCCAAAAGGTTTGAGATAATTTATATTCACATAACATAGATCTAGCCATCTCTTGCAATGTACGATTTTTCCTTTCGACCACCCCATTTTGTTGAGGTGTTCGAGGAGCGGAAAATTCATGTTTAAAACCGTTTTCTTCACAGAATTTTTCAAAATCTAAATTTTCAAATTCACCTCCATGATCACTCCTCAAGGTTTTAATTGAAACACCTTTTTCGTTTTGAATAAGTTTTGAAAACTTTGAAAAATAATCAAATGTTTCAAACTTTTTGGCTAGAAAATAAACCCATGTAAATCTAGAGTAATCATCAACCAATACATAACAATAACATTTACCATTTAAACTAGCGGTATCAGTTGGTCCAAATAAATCCATTTGAATCAATTCAAGAACACATGAAGTACTAACAACATTCTTTGAATGAAATGACGAATGGCTAAGTTTAGCCATGGAGCAAGCCTTACACACTTTGTTATTTTTAAATTTCTGATGAGGTAAACCTCTGACAAGCTCATTCATTTCTAGTTTTTCAAGGAGATGCATACTAGCATGTGCTAGTCTTCTATGCCATAAAACTGCCTCTTCTTCAGTGGCAATCAAACATCTAGAAACAGTTACATCATCAAAAGAGAGCGTGTATATATTTCCTTTTCTTTTGCCAGTAAAAACAACTTTTCCAGTGGATGTGTCGATTATCTTGCAAATTTCACTGTCAAAAACTACATTCATTCCTTTGTCACATAGTTGGCTTATGGAAATAATATTGTGATACAAATTGTCAACATATAAGACATCAGCTAAGGCAAAAATGCTATTACCTACTTTTCCGTTACCAATAATCTTACATTTACTATTGTCACCTAGTGTCACACTCCCACCTTTATACCTTTCTAGGCTAAGGAACAGTCTTTTATCTCCCGTCATATGTCTGGAGCAACCTGAATCCAAATACCATTTTTGTTGCTCCTTAGCCTGCCAACTTACCTACATAAGAAGAGAAGGGAATGACCTAGAGAGACTCCTAGGTCCAAGAGTATTAGTGGCAGAAGAATGATGAAAACAAGAGTCTTTTGGAATCCATATTTGTTTTGTCCTCTTTTTTGTGTTCCAGAAATTATTGTAGTTATGTGCCAAATTCTTGGGAACCCAAACTCTAGCGAATTTGTTGTTTTTATTCCTATCGTTACAATTTTCAAGGTTATGCCCAATTTCCTTACATTTTAAACATTTAGAAAAAAGGCTTCTACCTTTAGCACTGTTATTCATAGTTACATTATTTTGTATCTTGCCAAAACCTAGTCCTTTTCTGTTGTTAGCAAACAATTGATTTCCTAGCAACATTTTGAAAGATGTTTGTCCGATTGAAAATTTATTCAAGGTGATTTCAAGATCCTGGACTTTGGTTTTTAGTTCTATATTTTCATCCACAAGTGAAGTGCATCTTTTAATGAAATTTTCTCTCTTAATCTTATCAGTTTCTTTCAATGTCAAATTTTCTTTTTCAAGATTTTCAGTGGTGGATTTGAGAGTTGATAGTTCTAAAAATTTTCTTTTGAGTCTTTATACTTTTACTTCTAGTGTATCAATGATTTCAGAAAGATGTTTACACATTAAAATCAAGTCATCATAACTGTATACCTTTTTCGATTCCTCTTTATCATCTTCTGAATCAGATTTTGCCATGAAGCATAGGTTACTTTCTTCCTCGCTGTTATCTGAGTCTTCTTCTCTTTCCTCGTCATCCCAAGTTACAGAGAATGCTTTCCTTTTCTTCTTGTTTCTTTTGTGCTGAAGAAGAGGACAGTTTGGTTTCAGATGTCCAAGCTTCTGGCAATTATAGCAAAGTGGTTCCTCATTTGAATTGTCAGAGTTTTTCAGCTTGCTGGATTTTGATTTGTTTCTTCGAGATTTGAATTTGCTCCATTTTGCGATTTATCTGACGGCCATTGCAAGCTGTTCAATGGAGTCTTCGCCATCGTTGTTGAGAGTATTGGACAAAGCAATCGATTTCTTCTTCAGATCAGAGTTGTTGCGATCTTCTCATGATTTTAGCTCCATTTCATTCGTTATCAAACTTCCAACAAGCTCCTCCATGCTCAGCTTACTCAAATCCTTTGATTCTTGAATAGCTGTGACTTTTTCCTTGAAATTCATCGGTAGAACATGCAAAATCTTCATTACAAGTTCAACTTCAATAAAAACTTTTCCAAGGGATCTAGCATTGCACACTAGCACGGAGAAACGTCCATATATGTCCTTGATACTCTCATCCTTCTGCATCGTGAAGTTTTCATACTCACTGCTGAATAGTGCAAGACGAGATTCTTTCACTTGCGATGTTCCTTCGTGAGTGCCCTCCAGAGTATGCCAGATTTTCTTAGCTGTGTTACAATGAGAAATTTTGTTATATTCAGTTTAATCTAAAGCACAGATCAAAGTTATCATGGCTTTAGAATCAATAAAGTACAGTTTCTTATCATTTGCATCCCACCTTTCTTTTGGTTTAAGCACTTCAACGTCATTAACAACTACAGTGGGTGGTTTATAACCAATCTCAATGATATCCCAGACATCATAGTCGATAGACACAAGATAAATTTTCATTCTAACTTTCCAATATGCGTAATCACTACCATTAAACTTGGGTGGTCTAGCAGTAGACTGTCCTTCAGAAAAAGCATTATTCATTGATGTCATGACTCTAGAGTTAAATATAAACTGGCTTCGATACCAATTGTACGATCAATAATTACCCTAGAGGGGGGTGAATAGGGTTTTTAACAAAAAATTAAAAAAAACACAGAGATATAAAATATGCAGTAAAGGAAAATCACACGTAGAGAAACCCAACTTCGGCAAACTGTGCCTACTGCTGCCTTTCTAAGATTTCTACTAGGAGTTACAAACAGATCCCGCTTACAATCCTATGTAAACTTGCATGTCCTGCTCCTGTCTAACCCTAAGCTCAAAATCCTAAACTGGCCTGTGTACCCTAGATCAGATTTTCCCAGACTACAGACCGGTAATCTGTATACTCTAGTTTTACAAAGAAACTAGAAAAGAAATGTTGCTAAATCAAATTACAATAAACAAAGTACAAAGAAAAATAAAAATACTAAAGCAAAAAAAACCATTTAACAATCTTGGCTTAACCAAGCAAACATAGGGTCGGCCCACTCTATTTTCTCTTATCCATTGCTTTCCTCTTTTGCTCTGTGAAATGGAAATGGTGGCCGCGTACTAAGTTAGGGTTTCTGGAAAAAAAATTGAGATGTCTTGCTCCGAATTACTTCCGCAGATCCGATTTGATTGGATTTATCTTCTAGCTTCACTCTGCAGTGTTCTCTCTCTCTCGATCAAACAAGTAAGCACTCTGATTTGTGATTAGGGTTTTGATTTTTCTATTGAAAATGTTTGATGCTTAGTTGATGATGAAGTAGTGTGTTTATATAGGGGTTTTGAAAACCTTGCTCTCTGATTTCTCTTTAAAGACTTGCCCGATTTGATTTTGGAATATTCAGATCGAATTTTTGAAAATGAATTTTCCCTAATTTTGATTTATCCAAAAGGAGAAATAACTTGAAGGATTTTTGTTGATTTTCAGGACTCATATCTCAGTCAATTCGAAATTTAAAGCGTTCGCAATGAATTTGGATTTAATCTTTGCTTCCTTCATGAATGCAGTCGGTTTCAATTTCCATTTTTGATAATCAAAATTGCTTCCTGAGTTTAATCCTGGTTAGTCACCCTGTCTAGAAAGATTTGCACAAAACTTTCCTTTTCCGTATATGATTCGATTGAAATTGTTTTCCAAAAAATTACTTGCTGGAATCAATTCTGCCTAATCACCATCCATATATGAAAGAATCCAATTTTTGATTGATTTATTCTTCTGTCTTGATTAAGTAAAAAAAAGGAAAGGAGAAATTTTGATTTAAATAAAAATTTAACCTCCTTCCTGATGTTGATCTGTTGTATTCCTTTTTTTTCCACGGTGTGAAACCCAATTACACACATCTTTTCTTTGTGTGATTCCTACTCTACATTGAATGATTTGAAGCTCTTGCCCAAATTAGTTCTTTATATTTCTGCCTGGAAGGATGTCTAGAAATTTGACTTAATTAGCATTAATAAGAAACTTCAATTCTAGCATGTACCGATCAATTCACTGGTATGCTCACACATACACACATACATTACATTCATCATGCACACACACACACTTATGTAGCACACTGTGTTAAGCACTTGCACTTGAATACTTGTATGCACTCTTTGTGTACATCATTGTATCTTCTCCTGAGTTAATTTGCATGTAGATTTCACCATTCATGTATGCTGTTGAGTAGCTTCACCATTCTGCACACCACTTATGCATGCTGATTTGTTATGTTGCACTTGTGAGAAAACTGAAACACTCTTGAGCATGTTTTAGCACACTTGCTTCCAAACTGTTTTGCTCCATGCTTTGAATTTATGATGGTTGATCACCCTTGTATTTGTTGCACGTATATGTGAGACCTGACCCTGCTGCTTTCTTGCTCTTTTGAGATGGCTCCATGCTTTCACTTGAGCCCTATGTATACATGAACACCCGACTTTTGCTGTCTTGACTTGTTGACCCATGCATGCTTCAGAATCTGTTCTTGTCTCACCACTGTTGCATTGATGAATTTTCATGTAGAACCCCTGTATGTCATTGTTTTACTGATTAGCCATGTTTATCAAGTTCTCACCATTTTTGAACTGATTTGCCTTGAGTGATCTGCCATGTTTCTTTTTGTTGATCTGCCACCTTTGTTTCTCTCTTTTGAGCTGAAGTATTTGCACTGCCATTTCTCTTTTTGGTTTTTGTCCTATCTTATACATGTGATAAAAAAACAGCAGCCAAACTGTACTGTGTTGAGGCTGGTCAGACTCAGCTGGGATGATGCTAGGTCTGATCAGTAAACCAGTATGGTTATGGCGAGGCTGATCAAGTCTAAAAGATGATGAGAAAAACACACAGAGAATCTGAGACACATAAAAAAATTATTTGTTCAAAGTTTATTTTTAGTTCCAATCTACTGTGTTTTCATTTTCTATGACAGGTTTCAGAATGATGCAATAGGAGCAAAGCAGGGTGCTGGGACAGTAAGAGTGTGTAGACAAATGTATTTGAGTGTGAGAGAGATGTTCATGTATAAGAGATATATGTAGAGAAAAAACAATTGAATTGAATTGTATAGTTGAGAGTTCAGAGATAAGTTTGTACTTTATTGTTTTGTGAAATAAAATAAATTATTGAATAATAGATGCTTGTGTAAATTTTGCAGTTTCTGAGTAAGACCACGATAATATATATATATATATATATATATATATATATATATTTATATATCAGTTTCAAACACATACATTTGTAATCATCAAACAAAAAATCAAAGATTCAACAGTTTCATTTTTGTATTTGACCATAGTTTTCTAGTTTTCTCTAAACTAGGGTGTACAAGCTATGGATTCGTAATTCGGGGAAAATCTGATCTTGGGATAAAGATCATGTAGGGTTTTGAGTGTAAGATTAGAACAGTTGGTAGTGGGAATCGTGAGTTTATATAGTTTTTGTAAGCACAGATATTGTTTTAATTGTAGTAAAAACCTTGGGAATGCAACAATATGCAGGTGTCGGTCGAAGCTGGGTAAAATCTGTGTAGTTTATTTTCTACATTCATTTTCTCTATGCTGTGATATTTTTAATATCTTGTAAAACTCCAATAAACCCTATTCACCCCTCCTTTAGGGTTAATCTTGATCCTAAAATGTGTGCCTAGAATAAGCATGAACAAAGGATGTATAGTACTTATATCCATAGTTTGAGTTTATGGGTGAAGCACCTCACAAATCAGATGCAATAAGTTGTAGTGGCTTGTCATATTCAGTTTATGTTGAGGAAAAGGCAACTTATTACTCTTCTCTAATTGACAGTCAGTACAAATATAAGAATCAGGTATGTTACTAAATTTGAAATTATTATTACTCGAAATTTTCTTTGCAATTTTCGAACAAGGATGTCCCAACTTACAATGTCGCACATCAAACATATTTTTTTTTTATTTCAAAAAGATTAAATTCAGTGACATTGCAAAATTTTCTTGATTGATCAGCTATCTTTACAATATGATTATGTATAGTCCATTGTGTGTGAAACCCTGCATTAAAGAATGTTTTATCTGAATATTTTTAACTAGGCAAAATGTGGGTAAAATTCATACTATACATTATTGTCTTGGGAAAATTATGACACAACAGTTAATTTTTTTCTAATCTTTGGCCCTTTGAGTAAGTTAATTAAGTAAAGTACTCTTGTGCTAGGATTTGTGCTTGACCGATGTGTGTTATGTCTATATTTGTGTTATTACCAATACTAATAGTTTGATTAACTTTATACTCCTTGTTGTCTGATTCGTATTTACCAAGTTGTTTGTGATATGATGTGTTTCTCCAGAATCTGGTTACCAACATTCATTTTGGATGCTTTCACTTCTTATAGTGTCATAGGAATTCATGTCATATGCTTTTTTGTTCCTCTGCATTCTTTGAGTCTTTCTGTATTGCTTAATTTGCATTCACTCCTAAGTTTCTTTGATTGTTCTCTAGGACACTGTAGTTTGAGTTAAACCTGAAATAGCATCTATTTGTTGTATTACCTGTCTTCTCACAAATTTGGTATGTAAGTCTTGTTGAGTTATTACATCTTCCCCCTTTGCTTGTAGTCCTTCCATTTTGATTTCTGATGTTACTTCGATCATTTCTTGAGTTGTTTCCTCATTCTTGGTTTTTATTCCTAGAACTGGTTGTAAAATTAACCGAGACTCTAGTTCCATTTCATATTTTCGTTTAATTCTACCTTAAGCCAGTGTAGAGTATGCATATTGAAGTGTAGGAGTTTCCTCTTTTGTAATGATTATTGTTGTAATTGTCTCATAGTCACTATTAAGATCGGTCATAATAAATAAAATGTGTTCACTTGTTGATAATTGTTGGTTTGTTGCCTCAAGAAGACTACATAGATTTTTAATTTTGCCTAAGTACTCTCTCATTGAGATTTTATCTTTCTTGAGATTTTGTAACTGCCTTTTGTGGTGCAATGTTTTGGATGATGATTGAGAACTGAAAATTTGTTCCACTACTATCCATATTTTATTTGAAGTCTTACAAACTATAAGTTGCGGTAGAAGATCATTTGTAACAGATGAGAGTAACCAAGAAACTACCAAATGATCTTGCCGGTGGTAGTTAACAAACACCTTATTACTTATTATTTTGTCATCTCGATCCGTAGTGAATTTTTGGGGTATGCATGTTGTGCCTAGAACATAACAATCTAGTCTATAACCTTAATGGCATTTTCGACTTGGAATTTCCAGAGTAAATAGTTTCTTTCATCCAGTCTTGTGATTATCAGTTGAGTTTGGGGAATAACTATTATTTTGATCAAATTTTCTATAGATTCGTGTTGCCTTGGTGATGTTTCCAAAGCAGCTTCACTAGCCGTTGTAGAATTGCTATTTCAAGAATTGCTCAAAACTGAGTGGTTCTTGGAGAGAGTGGAGGTTGATGTAGACACAAAATCTTGATGAATTTGATGGCAAGGCACAACTTTTGAAAGTCAGGATGTAACAGATACAGATGATATACACTGATCTTGGTTGAACTTAGATGATGAATTCCAAATTTTGATGTGTTATTGTCCTAAAACTGATATTAGCTAAAGTCTCTTGATCTTGACTTAGGCCTTCTCAAATGATGAAGAAAATGCTAATGAGAAGAAGAGAAAATGTGCAGCTAACATAGTTAAGGTGATGATGCTTTTTCTAATGAACTTGGAGGCATGACACTTGCCGTAAGGTTGCGATTGCTTTGATACCAAATTGAGAAAATTGGAAAGATGATTTTATTGCTTTTAGTATAGAATTGTACAATGTATTCGAATTAATGAAATATTGATACAGTGTAACATTATATATACAAAACTGGCAATGACCAATATACCCTTATAACCCTAAATATATATTATGAGTTTGGTTCAATATTTTAGTGTTATCTCTAATTACAACTTTACATTTTATAGTTAAACAATCCAGATTCTATAAAATTTTCATTTATACCTATCCAGGCCTGGCCCTAATGGTAGATGAGCAAGGCGGCTGCCTAAAGCAACCAGTCCATCAAGGGCAACATCTGACGGTAGTGATGCTGATAGTTGAATGTTTTTTAAGTTAAATAAATATTATCTAATGATATTGTCAAAGGAATATATGGCTATGTGGTTGTGTGCTGCAATCCCACCATGGCAATCACAGTTCAAGTCCCAAGATAGTATGCTTATAGTTCAAATCCCAGCATAAAGCGTACTTTACAATAGTTTAAAGTTGCACGTGTAACGACCCGTATTTTCAGCGATATAAAAATTTATTTATTTAATTATTTAAATAGTGAAATAGAAATTTAAATGGTTACTAAATTAAATTATATTGAATATTTAATTAATATAATAATTAAATAATATATTAAAATTCCAGAATTGTCGAAAATAGTGAATTGACACTATTGTGTGAATTGGATCATTTATAATATATAATTCAGTTTAGAGTTGAATTATATTAACGAATATATTAAATAAACGACAGTTGAACTTATAAATTATAATATAATCATAATCGAGCCCGTAATAGCGCGGTAGTTCGTAATTTGGCGATTCGAACTTTAAATGAATATACAGAATCCGTTTTAAGTCAGGTTTCTGTGAAACAAGAAACGTTCGGAGCTGGTGAAGTATATTTTTCTAATGGAAAAGAAAAATCGAGATTTCATCGGGTAGATTTTTATTTATGTCCAAATCAAATTTTTGAAAATTCGCTATGGAATTTCTTTATAATTTATAACGATTTATTTATATTATAAATGGATTTTCAATATAAATTGAATGTCGATTTAATCTAGGATTTTTAAATGTCGAGTTATAAATCCCGATATGTTTATTTTAGAGCTGTATAATATTATATGTGAATATATATGATAATATTTATTTATAAATTTTAAATTTGATTATTTTTAAATATATTTATATTTAAATGGGTTTATTTAGGGATTTAAAAATAGCCAGTTTTGCAAACGACCTCCGTTTTCGATGAAACAAATTTTGTTGGATCGGGAATATTAAATAATTGCTAGATATCAATTTTTGTGATTTTTGGAGTCAGTGTGTGGTCGTATGGATTTTTAATATGAAAAATAGTCAATAATTTGACTTTAAAAATATGTTGTGCGAGCAAAAGAAGTTGGAATTCGACGAAATCAGTTTCGTTGGGTCCGTAATGTCAGATTGTATTTGCACTCCTATTTTCCTGAATTTTGGGTATTGTATGTAATCACAGGGAATTTTCAAACACGAATGTAAACAATGATAGAATAAATATTAATTTAAACTCGAATAAAAAAAATATAACTACTCTATAAATACCCTAGCATACCCTATACCCAAGACATTTTCCATTCCACAGTCAGTGATATTTCCTCCTCTGAGATTTCTTAAAAACGTAAGATCCTCCATCTTCAAAAATCATAAGTAATTCATACAAAAACCTATAAATCCTAAAACATACATTGTTGAGTTGCCATTGAGATTCCCATTAGTTCTATGTAAACGTTAGTCGGTTTGACGAAAGTTTTAGACGCTGTTATTCCTACAGCGTGTGACTGGGTTTCAACTTTGGGTGAAATTGAAGCATTTTTGGAAGGGTTGGAGTTTACAGGGGAGTTCGGGGTAGGATTTAGCTTGTGTTGTGATGATTTCGAGGGGATCGGTGTTGAAAAGGTTCAATACCTGCTGTGAATGGTGAGAGGGGGCGGTTCGATGCAAATCCTTAGTGTAGTTCGAATTCAATGGAGATGGTATGGAATTTAAGAGGATTGAAGAAGAAGCTTATTCGTATGGTTAGTCTGATTTTAGGGTCAAAGAACAAGGAGATTTGGGGGATTGAAGGATCAGTAATGGAGTGAGTGGAACGGCGTATTCCTGAGCAGATGGAAGATGAATACCATAGCGGGTGGGAATTTTAGAGATGGGTTGGATTTAAAATAGTGAGGCCCGCTTATAATACTTAAGTTTATTTTAATTTATAATAGTAGATAAAAAATTTCGTATCATAACTTGCTTATATTTTATCGAAATTCAACAAAACAAGATCAGTTGGGATCGTACGGACAAGGGCTACACAATGGAACTGACTGGGAGTGGATTGGAGCTCGTGACAATTTATTGCAAAATAAAACGTCTGTCTGAATCAAAGATCGTTAATCACTATTTAACGTTAACTGTCCAATGTGAGTAAATCTCACTAACTCTGATCAGTTTATATTTCTATAACATATTTTAGAATTGATAAGTGTTGGTTGACTGTTGGGTTGAACTGCAAAGTAATTAGTTGAAATTATAGATCTGGTTATATATATATAGTGTTAATTAAATATTGATTCTGTTTAGCAAAATATTTCATATTGAAATGAAATCGATTTTAATTATATCATTTAACATATGTGATGCAGGGAAACAGGTTGGAGGGATCCAACTAGATTCTCAATATTTAAAATACTGTTTTGTTTCATATACTGTGATATATGATGTGATACATAATTGTTGTTGATTATATGTGTTTGGATGATATTGATCATGGTTATTTGGCATTATAAATACCATAAGAAATATTGGAATGCATAAAGAGAATTTTCAAAGTGTATATTGGATTTATAAAATCAAAGGATTTTATAAAAGAAATTATTTATAAAATCAAAGGATTTTATAAAAAGGAAATATTTATTTATGAAATAAATAGATTATAAAAGGAAATATTTATTTATGGAATAAATTGGTTATAAAAGGAAATATTTATTTATGAAACAAATAGAGTTATAAAAGGAAATATTTATTTATGGAATAAATAGATTATAAAAGGAAATATTTATTTATGAAATAAATAGAGTTATAAAAGGAAATATTTATTTATGGATTATATAGAATTATATAAAAGGAATATTTATTTGGAAAATAAATAGAATTATATAAAGGGAATATTTGGAAAACAAATAGAATAAAAAGGAAAATTGGCAGGATATAAAAGAAATGGAAAAGATTTATTTAAAGTGGAATTAAATAGAAATTTATTTTAACATATAAACTGGGAAGATTAATTTATAAATATGTTTTATAAATTAAGCAAATTATTTTATCATTGGATAAATTGGATATACAAGTCTGAACTTATATAGAGAAGTAGAAATCGGTTTTCACACCGATATTTTAAATAGAATTGGACTCGGCATTTATAATGGGAATTATATATGAGACTACAAGTGTTAGAAGTAAAAAGGAGATTTCGTATGAATAAATTCTATAACTAGAAGTATAAATAGAATTTGAAAATGGGATATCATTCTAAAATACGAAATCAAACTTAATAAATTATATAAAAGAAATATCTTTTACATTCGATGTGAATAATAGATTAAAATAAATATTTTATAAATTAAAACTTTTATAAGGAAAATTGGGCTTTGAAATAGGAATTCAAATGGGAATTTTAATATTCATTAACCAAATATTAGTTAATTGATTAGAGTTAATCGAATAGAGTTAATCCAATAGAGTTAATCGATAGAATTAATCGAATAGAGTTAATCCAATAGAGTTGATCCAATAGAGTTAATCGAATAGAGTTAATTGAATAGAGTTAATCGAATATAGTTATTCGAAAGAGAGATTATCGAATATAGTTTATTCGAGGGAAAGAGTTATCGAATAGAGATTATTCGAAAGAGAGTTACTTAAGGAAGTTTGTTAAAGATTTAAAAGGTGAACTTTGTCTATTTCGAGGTTAGAAATGTTGTTCAGTTAAGGTCTGAGAGGTAGTTATACCCCAACTTGATTGACTTCATTTTTAACTAAGGAATGGTTAAGGTTCGATAGTGAAGGTTGGTTAAGTAAATTTAGTTAATGAAGATAATGGTTTGAGTTGACATAGCGATGTTTTATTAAACATCTGTTTAAACCCAAATAAAGGAGCTTTAGAAATGGTTTCCAAATAAGAATCAGAAATGTTTTCTAATATAAAAAGATAGAAATTAGAGTAAATATGGAAATGTTTTCCAAGGATTAATAACGTATATTTTCTAAATTTATAAAATAAGAATTTACGAATATATGGAAATAGGAAAAGGGAAATGGATAATTGAATGACGAATTAAAATAAAGGGGATCAGTGTTGATTGATGATTTGTTGGGTAAGATTTCCATTTGGAAATATGACTGTTGTTTGTACACATGTTTTCTCTGATATTTAAATAACTGACTGTCAAAGTTTTTGACCATTTCCGTTGTTAATACGGAGGGACTGAGATTAGATATATTATCTGAAAACGACTCTGTATGACATTAGCGTTACGAATCAAATATGATGAAGATAATTGATGACGAAGTTATGCAAGGGTTGTTCAGTAAATCCTAGGTAGAAATTTCCTAAGATGGATATACAGAATAGTATCTTCGAATTGTCCAGTCCCAGGATAACCTGTATGGAAGAATGTCTGAAAGAATATATTTAATATGTCGCTTAAGTTGATCTCTTCAAACGTATTTACGTTAGGTAGCAGAGGAATTTGTTTCTCTTAGTTGTTTACCCTTGGTATTTTTGGGGAAATCAATTTGTGATTTGGCAGGTATGATGATGTGACATTCAAAGTGAAAAAAGGTGTGATCTTTACATTATGGCCTCTAGCCTCACAACAGAGAAATGCTATAAAATCGGGTAGGTCGCATGACTAAGTGGTTAGCTGCCAATTAGGGTGTATTGTCACCTGATCTATTGAAATTCCATTTACTTCTATAATCTATTTCGATGTTGTCCCTTTTGGGAAACGGTTGTTGATCCCACACATTGGTGATAATACATTCGGTACACTCAAGAGAAATGAGTGATCGATCATGTTTAGCCTGGGTTACAAGATGTTCTTATTGAACCCAATGTATTTCCCTTTAGAGATACACTGTCGGAAGGTGGTCCCATACCTTGCCAGTTGGCCATTACCTAATAAGCGCCCATGGTTTTTGATTATATATTATATATGTGGAACGTGAGATGAAAGCGTTCTGCTAGATGATTATTAGTTGTGATTAAAAGACAGTACTATAATATCAAAGAGTTTTGATATAAAGATTATCGTTTCTTTCAAAAGGATTCTGAAACTCAAACCAAGTGTTTTGGATTCTCATAAGGGAAAAAACGCGTTCCGTTTTACGGCGTGGTCTTATGAGATATCATTTATTTTCTCAAATTGTTTTAAATTGTTTACTCATACCAGTCCCATGACTGACCCGGAGTTTATTTTGTTTTGTTTTACCTTAAACTCTTGGGTGCCCAAATTTGTACGGGCAGTCAAGTAGTTAGGTTTTACAGATATACTTGGAGAGCTTGGAGTAGGAGGCTTCAGGATTATATAGGTATTGATATTTCTGCTGTGTTATAAGTGTTATACTCTGATAACGTTATTGTATACATATACTGATTTTATTTCAAAGATAAGTATCTATTATATATTGTCTGTTCCGCTGTGAGATTCGTGTTTACTCTGATGTTGTATGTTCTTCTTCTTCTATTCTATGTTTTTATCTTATTTATTCTCATCCTCTATTTTCTTTCATTAACTATCATGTATTTCCGATGCTTGATAGTCGACATTGGGTTATATGCCAATTACTCAGGATTGCGAAAACCCGGGTCATTACAGTGGTATCAGAGCTGAAGATTTAGTAATTACCTTGTCTCTGTAGCGTAACTCGGTAGACATGGGATTAGTAATACTCCAGATTGTGTTGATTGTATATATATGAGTGAACGTTTTGTAGATTTTAACAAAATTGTTTTATATTGTATCGGTAGGAGTTTCTGAACACTCGAATACAATGAACCGACACTGTATGTTTTGGAAAGAGGGTAAATGAAATAATTTTACCCAAATTATATTTTGATATAAACAAAGTATAGATATTTGAAGTATTATAGTATATTGGATGTGCTGGTTGTGATCATAATCAGATAAGATTTGTAACACCCCACACTCGCTAAGGTCACTCGCTAAGGGAATGCCTTAACTTAGGTGGAGTATTTTAAGTGAATATAGAACAGAAAAATTACAACAAGACAGATATAAATAATACTTGTTAACTAAAACATCATTTCATTGCAGTAGAAGGTAAACATGTTTGGTTACAATAACAAAACCATAAAACAAGAGTCAAGTACTAAATATCCATCCTGATAAAATCATAGGTACATAATCCCACTACATAACTAATAGCCATAATAGAAAAGATAAGCTGAGCTTTACATCAACGGTCCAAGCTCCAAAAGATAGATAAAGCAATCTGATCAAAGCGCACTAGTGCTAGGCCCACTCTGAGAACCTGAGGGTTGGGAAAAAGATAAAAACAACGGGGTCAGACATAAGTCTGAGCGAGTCCTATAACTTTAACAATAAAATCATTAAAGTAATTAGGGTATGATATAAACTTGGTAAGGTAACGACTGGGGATAAATGACTACACTAAGCAGCCAACTAGACATAGGAAGAACGAAGATAACGGTAAAGATGCATCTACCCACCCAAGGATAATTACTACACTGCACCACACCAGTCATTCCTAACTTAAAGGTTGATCCCACCCAAGGACTTAGAAAATATAACTAGTAGTTTCGTGTACCCCTAGCTGACCACATTGGTGCCGTCTGCCCCTATCTCCACTAGTTGTACCCACTACTCCCCAAGCAATCGGCTCCCTAACATAGATATCCGTGCTGGTCCCACAGTGGGGTGTATCATTCCCCAAAGTGGCAAACCGATACCAACAATGCTGCACGGCTTATACCTACACGATGCAACAACGTCTTACCTACCAGCCCGGGTCCACACACGCATATGAAACCCGTTGGACTTGCGTTGCCACCGCTAACCCGTTTTGGCTTCTTATAGTCAAGCCTAGTACGCGTGTCCCGTCCTCGACATGGGTCGAGCCCACAAAGATACATATGGGTTACTGGTTGAAATGGGCCCCCACAAGCTACCCACCTAAGCTTGTCCCTTTTCTAGTGCATCCCACTTAACCCTTTAATCATGTTTAATTACATGTTTCCACTTGGTTAAGTATTCTAATCGTATTTTCTATTGCCACCCAAGGCAACCACTAGATTTCCACATGCCACCCAAAGCACCCACTTAACCCCTCATGCCCCACTACATGCTTATCTGGTTAAGTGTTTCTTAATTGATTAAGACCGTAACCTTTGTAAAGACCTCTCACATTAGACTGTCTTTTATGGCAGCTGGATTTGCCGGTCGGGTCCGGGCAGCCTTAGGCCATAACAGAGTCTAACCTCGTGTCTTTACACTTGTCACTTATTTAGTTTATGCCTAAGATCTCTCACATTGGGCCAATCATTTGTAGCCGCTGGATTTGCTGGTCGGGTCCGGGCAGTCTTATGCTACAAAAGGGTCCAACCTCGTGTCTTAGTCGATTAATTACACCTAATTAATCACCCCCATATTTTGAATTAATTTTCCCTAATTAATTCCAATTTAATGGTGTACATAATTGACTCAATTATGTCCATCCACTTATGGTATGCAACGTCATACCAGTTTCACCACAATTTTGTTAACATGAATATTAACCCCATCGTTCCCCACGTAATACGCCAACATGACATACTTAAAAGGGAAGATTCATCACAAATACAATGGGTTCAACTTAGCATAACATTAGCATCAACATGGGTTTTAAAGGTGTCAACTTGCATATATGACCATAGCATCAAACCCAACTAGCATAAATAATCAACCCAAACTTGCATGAATCACATATGTCATAAAGAGGGTAACTTGCATAGATGTTCATGTCATAGACCTATCATAAAGGGATAAACTTGCATACATGTCATAGGTCTAAAAAGGGATGAACTTGCATATGTTACTCATATCATAAAAATGGGTAAACATGCATATATATGCATGACATACAAAGGGGTAAACTTGCATATGTATGCATATCATACAAAGGTGTAGACTTGCACATGTTTCTTGCATATAATCAAACACCAAACTTGCATAACATGTCATATATGAACTTGCATATAATCAAACACCAAACTTGCATAACATGGTGTCATAATGGATCAATGTTTATCATAGTGATTTGCATAACTAGCATCATGAACATATAGCATAAAACTTGCATAACTAGCAACATGGAAATATAGCATAAAACTTGCATAACTAGCATCATGAACATATAGCATATGATAACATAACTTGCATTGATCCACATTCATAACCATAACCTCATCACATCCTATCATAATTAGTTTAGCAATTGCTTTCTAAAGTCATAGAAACTCACAACTTGTTGATTAGTACTCCTATGAAGAAGATTAAGTTGCTAGAGTTGATTAGAAGTTGATTTGAGAAGCTATCTTCCTCTTTAATTTGTGGAGGCTCCTTCTAAGTTGCATTTTGACGGCATGATGACGTTGTATCTATTTTTAGTATGGATTAGGGTAGTTTTAGGGTGTATTTATAGATATGGGATGTAGTTTAGGCCCTTAGATTAACCCTAGATTAGTTTAGAGCCATCAGATTTCGTCACCAGCCACCAAACACAGCCCAAAACCTGACCAATTCACTCAAATGGTGCACCAGGCAAAACTGCCCGGCCACCTGTGTCGACTCCCAAGTCGACAAGGCAGTCGACTTGGGTCCATTCGTGTCGACTCCCAAGTCGACTCCCCAGTCGACTTGGGGTGGCTGGCGGGAATTTTCCCGCTTAGCCCCATTTCTGTATTTGAAATCTGTTTTTCGAAATTTGAATTTTCTGAAAACTTCTTCGGGCCTTATCTGGGTTATACGGACTCCGATTTTCGAAAACTCAGACTCTATTTCGCGTATTTTTCCGAGACGAACGCAATGGCATTACCCGTTTCCCTTGATTCAGATCTTAAAATTTAATTCTGCCCTGATTTATATTATAACAAGTTATTCAACATACGGGTTGTTACATTCTCCCCTACTTAAAGGATTTTGTCCCCGAAATCTCTAAGTCAAGAAGAACGTATCCTACCAACCAACCAACCATCTACCAAACCATCAAACACTGGCATCCATTGTCCTTAAAATTTCTAATGTTGTATGAACATATGCAAAAAGTGTGTGTATATGTTCCCTGTCTAATGCAAAATCAGGCGGTCTACTGATTCATTTGACCTCCTTAATGCAAACCATGATAGTGCCATGCATCCAATATGTATGCGAAAGAACCCTATCGACACATACTATTTCTACATGTGTGCACAACCATGCACCAAAATGCATCATCCATATGATAACACAACCATTATGCATCCATTAATATAGCTACCTACACACAATTATATGCAATATGCAATATGAATTGACTGAGCCGATCTAGTGTCTAAAGTGTGTGTATATGCATCCACGAGCAACCACTAGCAAACACTTGCATCCACACGCATCCATCAATCATAACATGTCTCAAACACATGTTTCAACCATAGGTTTACCCTATCTAAAGGTCAAAGGTACTAATGAGAGGACATACTAAAGATAAGATAAGCACTAGACAAACGATAAAGGAGAAGTTAAAAGACATACCCTCAAAAAGAAATGGGTATAGTGAACGCATCTTCACTTCTATCTCCCAAGTAGCGTTGCTCTCATCATCTCCCCATTGCACTTTGACTAGTTGAACCTCTCTGTTTCTCAACTTCCTAATCTCTGACCCAAGGATGCGAGTAGGAGCTCGTCAAATCGTCGCATCACGCTCTACCTCCACTTCTCTAAGCAAGCTCGGCTCTACCACCTCTGCGGTCTCATGTAGGCACTTCCTCAAATGCGACACATGTAATACGTCATGTACACCACTAAGTCTCTCGGGCAAATCCACTCTAAATGCCATCTGTCCAATCCTTTCCTTAATAGGAAACGGTCCAACAAACCTTGGTGCTAACTTTCCAAAGGACCCAAAGCGAACAACATTCTGTAATGGAGATACTTTGACAAATACCATGTCCCCAACATCAAACTCAAGATCTGTCCTCCTCTTATCCGCGTAGGATTTCTGTCTGTCTTGCGCCGCTTTCATTCTTCTTCGAATCAAACCAATCTTTTCTGAAGTCTCTCTAACCATATCGGGCCCAAGCAAGATCTTATCCGTGGATTCCCACCAAAATGTAGGTGACCGACAAGGCCTTCCATAAAGAGCTTCGAATGGAGCCATACCAATACTAGATTGAAAGCTGTTATTATACGCGAACTCCACCAATGGAAGATGCTCTTCCCATGTACCTACAAAATCTAAGATACATAGCCTCAAAAGGTCTTCTAGAATACGATTCACCCTCTCGGTCTGTCCGTCCGTCTGAGGATGATATGCGGTGCTCAAACACAACTGAGTCCCTACCGCCTCTTGCAAACTCTTCCAAAACTCGCTAGTGAAGATAGGATCTCGATCACTCACTATGCTGGAAGGTACACCATGCAATCGAACTATCTCTCGAAGGTAAACTGAAGCTAGCCATGGAGCAGTCCTCTTACTCTTCACGGGTATGAAATGGGCGCTCTTAGTAAGTCTGTCTACCACAACCCAAATTCCCGTATTACCGTTCCTCGATCTCGGTAACACATCGATAAAATCCATCGAGACGCTATCCCACTTCCATTGCGGAACCTCCAATGGGTGAAGCAACCCACCGGGTTTCTTTCGCTCCGCTTTCACTTATTGTCACACCAAACATCTAGCGACATACTCGGCCACATCCTTCTTCATACCGGCCCAAAAGAAAACTCGCTTCATGTCTTGGTACATCTTGTCCCCACAGGGATGAATGGTCATCTTCGAACGATGTGCATCATCAAGAACAGCCTTCTTCAAACCCTCTTCTTGCGGTACACAAAGTCTACCGTCTCTACGCAACCACCCCTTACCATCTAGGGTGTACCTACTCAAATGGCTGGACGACTCCCCCCTTATGAGCCTCTCTACCAACTCAACCAACTGTGGGTCGTCCCGCTGTGCCTCGCCAATCCGTCCCAAAAGAGTAGGTCTGACCTCTAAGGATGCTAGCAAACCGGGTACAAAGTCAACGGAAGGTCTGAAGTCAAACATCGAATAAATTCCAAGCTTCGTCGTTCCACGAACAATGGACTCAAAGACAACCTTTTTCTGCTTAAGGCGTCTGCCACCACATTACCCTTGCCAGGGGTATATGCTATCTCAAAATCATAGGATGCTAAGAAATCCATCCATCTTTGTTGCCTTAAGTTCAAATCCTTTTGAGAAAACAAGTACTTCAATGATTTGTGGTCCGTGAACAATTCGAACCTCTTCCCAAGAAGATAATGGTGCCAAGTCTTAAGCGCAAAAACAATAGCGGCCAACTCTAGATCATGCGTAGGGTAATTTTTCTCATGCACTCTCAACTACCTTCCCCCATAGGCTATTACCCTTCCCTCTTGCATTAAGACTGCGCCTAGTCCTTTCCCACAAGCATCGGTATAAACAACAAATGGCTTACTCCCATCTGGAAACACTAAGACTGGAGCTGTGGTTAAAGCTCTCTTTAACCGTTGGAATGCATCATCACAATCTACGTTCAATGTGAAAACTAGATTCTTCTTCGTCAAGCAAGTTAATGGGGCTGATATCTTTGCAAAGTCCTAGATAAACTTCCTATAGTATCCAACCAACCCCAAAAAACTCCTCACTTCAGTAGCATTCTTCGGAACCTTCCAATCTTGGATGGACACTACCTTCGCGGGATCCACGGCTATCCCTTCCTTAGAGACCACGTGTGAAACACCCCACCTCCGTTAGGGTCACTCTCAAAGGGAATGCCCTAATTTTGGTGGAGGTTTATAAGTACAAGTCACAGATATACAAGACAGATATAGGAACACATATTTGTAAATAGCGGAAGAACAACAAACTTTTATTTCATAAAGTCAAATACGTGTTACAACAACATTCTTTCCCAAAAACATAACATAACACTTTCATAATCTGTCTTGAGTACATTATTTAAAGAAGCATAAATAAAACATAGATAAACTGCAAAAGCCCCATAGTGGATTGTCCAAAGCCATAGTTCAAAACAGGAAAGTCCAAGCAATACATTTCTCTTCTTCAAGCTGGATGTTAAGGTTGGTCAAGCTGCTGTGTTCCCTCCCTGTGGACCTGGGGAGGGGGGGGGGGAACGGAAGAAAAGAAGACGAAAGAAAAGTAGAGTCAGACATAAAGCCTGAGTAAGTCTAGTACTATTTTGTCTATGAATAAAGAACTGGGTATGATAAGTATAAACAAGAAGTGGGCAAGCACCATAAACTTGGTTAAGTTGTCTAGGGTCGAATATACTATCGTACCCCATGTTAATCTCTGAACCCATATAAACTAGTTCCCAACTGGCACCCCATAATCAGGGTGATGTGATCCATTCTATGATGATCGGCTCCTACTCGCATAGTTACATGTGTCTTACGGCCCCTGATGTTGTAGTTACCTATGCTGGTCCCACCATGGGGTGTATCAAGTCCCATAGTGGCAACCCGACACAACCTTAGAGTGCACAGGTATGCTACTGGTGTCCAGTGCCTTATTTTTCTGTGCCGGAGTGTGTGCACGCCCGCACCCCGTTAGAACCTACACTGCTACACCACCACCGTCGATTTGACCTCTTACAATCAGCCCAGTAATCATGCCCCACCCTGCCTAGTTTCAGGGTATCCTGATACACCTTCTAGGGTTACTGCTGAAAAGGGTCCCCCGTTACTAGGTTTTCTATCTCTAGCCAACATGCTAAGTTGGTTAAGTGTTTCCTAACCTAACCCCCACCAGTCCGTTTAGTTTAGCATGTTCCATTTTGATTAAGTCTTTAGTTCACTTAATCCTAACAATCCTGACTCAGCCTTAATTGTCTTATTAAGGCCCTGACCTCTCACATTAGACAGGTATTGTTGTGGCTGCCTGTTGCCGGTTGGTTCCGGGCAGTCTTACGCCACAACTCAGTCTAACCTCGGGTCCTTATTGGGCTCCATGTTTAACCTCCCACATTGGATAGGTATTGTTTTGACTACTGGACAGCCGGGCGGTTCCGGGCAGGTTTACATCACAACTCAATCCAACCTCGGGTTAAACACATCGTATTTTCTACATTTACATATTTTGTCATTTTTCTTTATTTCTTATATGTAAATATTTGCGGCCCATTATTAAGTTAATGGTGTAAAGGTTACACCAATCACGGGCCCAACCCATACTTGAATTTGGGCCCTTCTATTTTATATTTTCATTCATTAATTAATTTTAACCCAACGTTATTTTCCCTCGTTTTACACGTCCGTTTAAATATTTTGGGCTTAGCCTTTTAAAGCCCAAATTAGCCATGCGAAAAGGGGAGGCTTAAAGCGTGATACACAAAGAGGGGAATGTGAGCGCATGAACTTGCAATATGACGTTGGAAATACAAAATAGAAACTGGTGTACTTGCATAGTGATAACATATACTTTGGTCATAAAGCATAGGTGACATGAATCAAAACATGTGAACTTGTAGTCGAGGTAAGAATCTAAATTGGGTATCATTATTGACACATAGTCATAACTACAACATGAACCTATACTTTTATTTAGGCATAATGTCGAACATAAGCATGGCATAAATATTTCTAACATAAGCATGGCATAATGTCAAACATAAGCATGGCATAATGTCAAACATAAGCATGGCATAATATTTCTAACATAAGCATGGCATAATGTCAAACATAAGCATGGCATAAATATTTCTAACATGAAATCATGATTCTTACTTTAGTCATGTAAACTTGCAAAAAGGGATTTTTAATCTAATCCTAACTATGTACCACATATGTCATCATATAATTCTTGTAAACAAGATAAACTTAATCACGGATTTCAATTATGCCAAATATCATTCATAGCCTAATCATATTTATAAGTTTGCAAATAGGTTTTCTAGTACAAAAGCATGGCTTAATACATGATGCCAAATTCTCAACATAATTTCATATGGATAATAACCAAACTTGTTCCAACTACTTACAAAATGATGTTTATATAAAAATAGCCATTATGATGGCATAGTAGCAAAGCCCCAAACTTGCATGAATTTAAAACAACTACATACATGTAGCTTCAACGTGGATTACATAATTTGCGAAATATTCCAAACGCATACTTGCATAGAACTACCGCATGTAGTTCTTTATAATTGAATAACATAATTCAAGAATATCCAAACGCATATAATATTTCAAATTGATAAGAACGCACAAATACGAATTACTTTATTGCCACAATTCAAGCATACAAATCAACACAGTTATTTGTTCATACCAAAGTAATACTCTACTTACAATGGTGTGGCGAATTCTCTAATTTAGGGATTGAAGACGCGGTTTGATTCGATTGAGTTGCTTTAAGCTTTAGAATTTTCCTCCTAATCCTCTCTCCAATTTGGTGGCTACTCCTAGTCATTCCTCAGCAACATGGCGGCTATGTTCTTATTTTTGAATGAATAGATTAGGGTTTGGTCTAGGGTTTTTTTTATAGAGGTTAGGAACTGATTAGGACCATTGATGTTGCCTGGATTGATCGTAGCCATTCATTCGATAGAGAGACCAATTAAAACTTGCCACCTAGCCCTAGTGACAAAGCAGACCATAGAAAATCGACCACATAGAGAATAGGCCAGCCGGGTTAGACTGGGCTCGACCTGGGTCTGGACCAGGTCGACATGCCTGTCGACAGCCCTGTCGACAGGCCTGTCGACCCGGTTAGACCAGATCGATAGCCCAGTCGACCTGGGTGCGTCAGGCGGCGTTTTTCCGCCCTGGCCCATTGGGCCCCATTTTCGAATTTAAACTTATTTTAATCTGTTTGAATTTCAAACTTAATTCTCAAACTTTCGAAGGCCATATCTTCTTCATACGGACTCCGTTTTTCGAAAACTCAGACTCTATTTCGCGTATTTTTTCCGAGACGAACGCAATGGCGTATCCCGTTTCCCTTAGTTCTTTGATTTGAAATTAATTATACTTTAATTTGTTAATTTCACAGTTATAGAATTTTCGGGGTGTTACATTCTCCCCCACTTAAAAGGATTTCGTCCCCGAAATCTTCAAGTTAGGAGGAATGTATATCCTAACATCCAATCATCCATCTACTCATCCATCAAACACGAGCATCCATTGTCCTTAAAAGACTTCTAATGCTTCATGATCATATGCGAAGTGTGTGTGTATATGAACTTATCTAATGCAAAATCAGGCGGTCTACTGATTCAGTTGACCTCCTTAATGCGAATTATGTAAGTGCCATGAATCCATTATGTATGCAAATTTTCCTATTCATGATTCTACATGAGTGCACAATCATTCAATACAAATGCAACATCCACATGACCACACATTAATGTTCAACCATATACGAATGCAAACATATATGCATATGCAATATGAAGTGACTGAGCCGATCTAAAACCTAGATTGTGTGTGTATATGCAACCACGAGCAACCACGAGCAATCACTTGCAACCACTTGCAACCATCATCCATAACATGTTTCAACTACATGTTTCCTTCCAAAGGGTTTCTACCTAAAAGATACGGTCGAGGAAATATACCTAAAAAGATAGATAAAAGCGCAACTTAATGAAAAAGAAAGATCAAGGATGTACCCTCAAACAGAAAAGGGTAGGCAGTGTGTATTCTAGCTTCAGTTTCCCAAGTCGCGTCTCCCTCGGCGTCGCTCCACTGAACTTTAACGAGCTTGACTTCGCGGTTGCGTAACTTCTTCACTTCCGTTCCTAGTATGCGGGTTGGAACTTTCCTTATGGTTGCTTCGCGTTCCACTTCGGCCTCTTCGAGGAAATTTGGCTCTACCACTTCAGCTGACTCATGTAGACATTTTCGGAGATGTGAAACGTGAAAAACGTTGTGGACTCCGGCCAACTTCTCGGGTAGCTCTAATCTATAGGCCATTTTCCCAATTTTCTCGATAATCGGGAATGGCCCTACGAACCTTGGTGCCAGCTTTCCTGTGGTTCCAAAATGAACAACGTTCCTTAGCGGTGACACCTTGAGAAAAACTCTGTCTCCAACTTCAAATTCAAGGTCGGTTCTCCTTTTGTCGGCGTAGGACTTTTGTCTGTCTTGGGCCGTCTTCATCCTTCTTCGTATTAAGTCTACTTTCTCTGAGGTCTCTCGGATCATATCTGGTCCAAGTATGAGCTTATCCGTGGACTCCCACCAACAAGTGGGCGATCGGCACGGTCTTCCATATAAAGCTTCGAAGGGCGCCATTCCGATGGTTGCTTGATAGCTGTTGTTGTAGGCAAATTCCACCAAAGGAAGGTGGTTTCCCATGTCCCTCCGAAGTCAAGGACGGATAGTCTTAAGAGGTCTTCCAAAACTCTGTTCACTCTCTCTGTTTGGCCGTCGGTTTGGGGATGATAGGCTGTGCTCAAGCATAATTGCGTTCCTACTGCTTCTTGCAGACTCCGCCAAAACTCACTGGTGAAGATGGGGCCTCGGTCACTAACAATGCTAGATGGTATTCCATGGAGTCGAACGATTTCTTTGAGGTAAAGTGATGCTAGGGATGAGGCAGTTCTTTTACTTTTGACAGGTAAAAAGTGGGCGCTTTTAGTAAGCCTATCCACTATTACCCAAATGCTAGTGTTGCCTCTCCTAGACCTAGGTAGTCCATCGATGAAGTCCATTGAGATGCTATCCCACTTCCACTGCGGGACCTCCAGAGGATGTAGTAGTCCGCCAGGCTTTTTCTGTTCCGCCTTAACCTGTTGGCACACCTTACACTTAGAAACGAACTCTGCCACGTCCTTTTTCATGCCGCTCCAGAAGAAAGTCCTTTTTATATCTTTGTACATTTTATCTCTGCTTGGATGTATCGTCATCTTGGAGTGATGTGCTTCCTCGAGAACCTTCTTTACTAAATCTTTTGTCTGTGGGACGCATAGTCTTCCGTCTCGTCTTAGTAAACCCTTATCGTCAATGGAGTATCTGTTGAGGTGACTTGAAGTCTCACCCCTAATTAGCCTATCAATTATTTCCATAAGCTGAGGGTCTTCGCGTTGTGCTGCCCCTACTGAATCTACTAAAGTTGGGCGCACTTCGAGAGATGCTAGCAAGCCCGGTACGAAATCGGAGGAAGGCCTAAAGTCGAAGCTGGCTATAAACTCTAGGCTTTGTCTTTCAACAAACAATGGGCTTAGGGTCAATTTCTTTCGGCTCAACGCGTCTGCTACTACGTTGCCTTTGCCCGGAGTGTAGGAGATTTCGAAATCGTACGAGGCAAGAAACTCCATCCATCTTTGTTGCCTCAAGTTAAGATCCTTTTGCGAGAAAAGATATTTCAACGATTTATGGTCAGTGTAAAGTTCGAACTTCTCACCTAGGAGATAGTGTCGCCAAGACTTGAGTGCAAAGACGATGGCGGCTAACTCAAGATCGTGGGTTGGGTAGTTCTTTTCGTGCACCTTCAACTGCCTCCCGCCATAAGCTACTACCCTTCCTTCTTGCATTAAGACGGCGCCTAGCCCTGTCCCACATGCATCCGTATAAACAGTGAACATCTTGCTCCCATCTGGCAGCGTTAAAACTGGGGCTGTTGTGAGAGCCCTTTTCAGTCGTTGGAAAGCAAACTCGCAATCCAAATCCCAATTGAACACTAGATTCTTCTTAGTCAATTTCGTGAGCGGAGCTGATATTTTCGCAAAATCCCTTATGAACTTTCGATAGAAACCTGCTAGTCCTAGAAAGCTTCGGACCTCAGTCGCATTCCTTGGTGTCTTCCAATCTTGTACCGCCACTACCTTAGCAGGGTCCACCGCTAACCCTTGTTTGGATACTATGTGCCCAAGGAACCTCACCTCTTCCCTCCAAAAGTGGCATTTGGAGAATTTGGCTTTTAGTTGATGGACTTGCAAAGTTTCCATGATTGCCCTTAAGTGTTGAGCATGTTCCTCTTCACTCTTTGAGAAGATAAGGATATCATCTACGAAGACCACTACGAATTTGTTGAGGAAATCTCTAAATACCCTACTCATCAGGTCCACGAAGTAAGCAGGTGCATTTGTCAAGCCAAAAGGCATGACAAGCCATTCAAAGAAGCCGTCTGGGGTTCTGAACGCTGTTTTATCGATGCTATCTTCAGCCACCCTTAGCTGATGAAAACCGGTTGCTAAATCGAGTTGGGAGAAAACAGACGCTCCTACAAGCTGGTCAAATAAATCGTCAATTCTAGGGAGAGGGTGCCTATTCTTTTTCGTTAGCTTGTTGAGCTCCCTATAGTCAACACATAGACGGAGTGAACCATCCGCCTTTGTAGCGAACACCACTGGAGCGCCCCATTCTGAAATGCTCCTCCTAATGAACCCCTTTTCTAGAAGCTCTTTAATCTGTTTACTGAGCTCTTTCCTTTCTCGTGGAGCCATATGTCTAACGGGCAACGCAACGGGCTTTGCATTATCTACAAGATATATGCGGAAGTCTATTTCCCGCTTCGGAGGCAAGCCCTTCACCTCTTCAAAGACATCCGGGTATTCCCGGACCACTCTAACTGATTGCAAATTTTCAACAGAGGCATCTAGTGATTCAAGATAACTAAGCATAACCGCATACGAGGGATTACAAGAAATTTCCAAAGTATTACCGAGCTGGGTTAGGAGCCTAACAACCCTTTTCTCACAATCAAGGATGGCCCCATTTCTGGATAGCCAATCCATACCCAAAATCAAACCATAACCCGAAAAGCCCAAAACAAAGGCACTACATTGAAATTCTACACTTAGGATAGAAATTTTCAATTCCAAACAGATCATAGACAGATGAGCTGGGCCCCCAATTGGGTTTGAAACAATTAAGGGGTCCTCTACCATACTAGTTTTTAGGTGCAGAGATTCTACTAAAGCAGACGAGATAAAGGAGTGTGATGCGCCAGAATCAAATAAAGTGCGAACGGGGTGATCATAAAGATAAACTACACTTTCTACAGAAGTATTTATACCTCGCTGTTGCAGAGGTGGCGCTTCTAGCACATGAACCTGTGCCCCTGGGGTGGATCCAGCCCTCTGCCCCTGCCCTCGTTTCTTTGGGCAGTCCTTAGCCCTATGGCCCGTCTCACCGCAAGAAAAGCACCCACCATTCTCCTTGGCCTTCTTTTTCCGGCAGTCCTTTACTAAGTGCCCCACTTTGCCACAGAAATTACACTTCCTCTTCTCCTTGTTGCCTTTCCCGCCCTTCTTAAAGTCAGTCTTCTTAGGCTGCAAATCCTCTTTCTTCTTGCCCTTATCCTCTTCATTCAGCAATGCTATTTGCACCAATCTTTCATACGTGGCTCCCATGGGTATATGGGTCATGGCCAAACTGTGTAATGGCTCATTCAACCCTTTGACGAAACGAAGAGCCTTCTTGTGCGGGGTGTTGACTAGGTCAAGCCCAAACCTAGCCAGCTCATCGAACTGATTCACATACTCTCTGACTGTCTTGTCCCCTTGCTTAAGAAATAAGAATTTTTCCAACTGTAAACTTCTTTCCGCATCTGAGAGAAATTAATCTCAAACCTTGCCCTAAAGTCCTCCCATGTCTCCACTGGTCTTTCAGCATTAGTGACTTCCCACCAGTAGGAAGCCTCGCCCTTCAATAGCCATACTGCCAATTGTACTTCTTGTCTACCTTCTACCTCAAAGATGATGAATAGGTCCTCCGTTTCTTTCAGCCAATTCCTAGCTGCCACGAAGGACTCAGTTCCATGGAAATCCCTTCCTCCCATAGCTTAAAATCTTTACATATCTTAGCGAAAGTGTTTCCCCGAGGAGGAGGTGGAGGAAAAGGTGCCGCTGCAGCTGGATGATTCCCTGCAGCTGGGGGAGGAGGAACGGTAGGACCTGGCTGAGTGTCCCTTGTTTCTAAGAACCGTCCAAACCAACCAGGTATTGGCACCCCTTCTGGCAAGTTAAGATCTTCGGACATGCTGAAACAAAAAGGATAGATTCAAAACGAAGGATAAGAGATAGTACCTATGGCTTTGGGGAGTGGACTTTGCCTTTTCAAAATAAAATAATATTTTATCTTCTAAAAATGCTTCTTTAAATTTCCTTTTTGAAAATAATTTTTCAAAACTTTTTATCTTATCTGGTAAACCTATGCTCTGATACCAAGTGAAACACCCCACCTCCGTTAGGGTCACTCTCAAAGGGAATGCCCTAATTTTGGTGGAGGTTTATAAGTACAAGTCACAGATATACAAGACAGATATAGGAACACATATTTGTAAACAGCAGAAGAACAACAAACTTTTATTTCATAAAGTCAAATACGTGTTACAACAACATCCTTTCCCAAAAACATAACATAACACTTTCATAATCTGTCTTGAGTACATTATTTAAAGAAGCATAAATAAAACATAGATAAACTGCAAAAGCCCCATAGTGGATTGTCCAAAGCCATAGTTCAAAACAGGAAAGTCCAAGCAATACATTTCTCTTCTTCAAGTTGGATGTTAAGGTTGGTCAAGCTGTTGTGTTCCCTCCCTGTGGACCTGGGGGGGGGGGAAACGGAAGAAAAGAAGACGAAAGAAAAGTAGAGTCAGACATAAAGCCTGAGTAAGTCTAGTACTATTTTGTCTATGAATAAAGAACTGGGTATGATAAGTATAAACAAGAAGTGGGCAAGCACCATAAACTTGGTTAAGTTGTCTAGGGTCGAATATACTATCGTACCCCATGTTAATCTCTGAACCCATATAAACTAGTTCCCAACTGGCACCCCATAATCAGGGTGATGTGATCCATTCTATGATGATCGGCTCCTACTCGCATAGTTACATGTGTCTTACGGCCCTTGATGTTGTAGTTACCTATGTTGGTCCCACCATGGGGTGTATCAAGTCCCATAGTGGCAACCCGACACAACCTTAGAGTGCACAGGTATGCTACTGGTGTCCAGTGCCTTATTTTTCTGCGCCGGAGTGTGTGCACGCCCGCACCCCGTTAGAACCTACACTGCTACACCACCGCCGTCGATTTGACCTCTTACAATCAGCCCGGTAATCGTGCCCCACCCTGCCTAGTTTCAGGGTATCCTGATACACCTTCTAGGGTTACTGCTGAAAAGGGTCCCCCGTTACTAGGTTTTCTATCTCTAGCCAACATGCTAAGTTGGTTAAGTGTTTCCTAACCTAACCCCCACCAGTCCGTTTAGTTTAGCATGTTCCATTTTGATTAAGTCTTTAGTTCACTTAATCCTAACAATCCTGACTCAGCCTTAATTGTCTTATTAAGGCCCTGACCTCTCACATTAGACAGGTATTGTTGTGGCTGCCTGTTGCCGGTTGGTTCCGGGCAGTCTTACGCCACAACTCAGTCTAACCTCGGGTCCTTATTGGGCTCCATGTTTAACCTCCCACATTGGATAGGTATTGTTGTGACTACTGGACAGCCGGGCGGTTCCGGGCAGGTTTACATCACAACTCAATCCAACCTCGGGTTAAACACATCGTATTTTCTACATTTACATATTTTGTCATTCTTCTTTATTTCTTATATGTAAATATTTGCGGCCCATTATTAAGTTAATGGTGTAAAGGTTACACCAATCACGGGCCCAACCCATACTTGAATTTGGGCCCTTCTATTTTATATTTTCATTCATTAATTAATTTTAACCCAACGTTATTTTCCCCCGTTTTACACGTCCGTTTATATATTTTGGGCTTAGCCTTTTAAAGCCCAAATTAGCCATGCGAAAAGGGGAGGCTTAAAGCATGATACACAAAGAGGGGAATTTGAGCGCATGAACTTGCAATATGACGTTGGAAATACAAAATAGAAACTGGTGTACTTGCATAGTGATAACATATACTTTGGTCATAAAGCATAGGTGACATGAATCAAAACATGTGAACTTGTAGTCGAGGTAAGAATCTAAATTGAGTATCATTATTGACACATAGTCATAACTACAACATGAACCTATACTTTTATTTAGGTATAATGTCGAACATAAGCATGGCATAAATATTTCTAACATAAGCATGGCATAATGTCAAACATAAGCATGGCATAATGTCAAACATAAGCATGGCATAATGTCAAACATAAGCATGGCATAATATTTCTAACATAAGCATGGCATAATGTCAAACATAAGCATGGCATAAATATTTCTAACATGAAATCATGATTCTTACTTTAGTCATGTAAACTTGCAAAAAGGGATTTTTAATCTAATCCTAACTATGTACCACATATGTCATCATATAATTCTTGTAAACAAGATAAACTTAATCACGGATTTCAATTTTGCCAAATATCATTCATAGCCTAATCATGTTTATAAGTTTGCAAATAGGTTTTCTAGTACAAAAGCATGGCTTAAGACATGATGCCAAATTCTCAACATAATTTCATATGGATAATAACCAAACTTGTTCCAACTACTTACAAAATGATGTTTATATAAAAATAGCCATTATGATGGCATAGTAGCAAAGCCCCAAACTTGCATGAATTTAAAACAACTACATACATGTAGCTTCAACGTGGATTACATAATTTGCGAAATATTCCAAACGCATACTTGCATAGAACTACCGCATGTAGTTCTTTATAATTGAATAACATAATTCAAGAATATCCAAACGCATATAATATTTCAAATTGATAAGAACGCACAAATACGAATTACTTTATTGCCACAATTCAAGCATACAAATCAACACAGTTATTTGTTCATACCAAAGTAATACTCTACTTACAATGGTGTGGCAAATTCTCTAATTTAGGGATTGAAGACGCGGTTTGATTTGATTGAGTTGCTTTAAGCTTTAGAATTTTCCTCCTAATCCTCTCTCCAATTTGGTGGCTACTCCTAGTCGTTCCTCGGCAACATGGCGGCTATGTTCTTATTTTTGAATGAATAGATTAGGGTTTGGTCTAGGGTTGTTTTTATAGAGGTTAGGAACTGATTAGGACCATTGATGTTGCCTGGATTGATCGTAGCCATTCATTCGATAGAGAGACCAATTAAAACTTGCCACCTAGCCCTAGTGACAAAGCAGACCACAGAAAATCGACCACATAGAGAATAGGCCAGCCGGGTTAGACTGGGCTCGACCTGGGTCTGGACCAGGTCGACATGCCTGTCGACAGCCCTGTCGACCTGGTTAGACCAGGTCGACAGCCCAGTCGACCTGGGTGCGTCAGGCGGCGTTTTTCCGCCCTGGCCCATTGGGCCCCATTTTCGAATTTAAACTTATTTTAATCTGTTTGAATTTCAAACTTAATTCTCAAACTTCCGAAGGCCATATCTTCTTTATACGGACTCCGTTTTTCGAAAACTCGGACTCTATTTCGTGTATTTTTTCCGAGACGAACGCAATGGCGTATCCCGTTTCCCTTAGTTCTTTGATTTGAAATTAATTATACTTTAATTTGTTAATTTCACAGTTATAGAATTTTCGGGGTGTTACAACGTGCCCTAAGAACCGCACTTCCTTCATCCAAAAGTGACATTTAGAGAATTTAGCCTTAAGGCTATGCGCTCGAAGAGTCTCCAACACTTCCCTAAGATGTAGGGCATGCTCTTCTTCACTCTTAGAAAAGACTAAGATGTCATCCACAAAGACCACCACGAACTTATTAAGGTACTCCCTGAACACCCTACTCATCAAATCAACAAAGTATGCAGGGGCGTTCGTCAAACCAAAGGGCATCACCAGCCACTCATAGAAACCATCCGGAGTCCTAAAGGCAGTCTTCTCTATACTATCCTCAGCCACTCTCAACTGATGAAACCCCGTGGCTAAGTCCAACTGCGAAAACACTGAGGCGCCAACCAACTGATCAAAGAGATCATCAATCCTCGGCAATGGGTGTCTATTCTTCTTTGTAAGTTTGTTGAGTTCTCTATAGTCTACACAAAGTCTGAGGGACCCATCTGCCTTCGTGGCAAAAACCACTGGAGCACCCCACTCTGATATACTTCGTCTTATGAACCCCTTCTCAAGCAACTCCCCTACTTGCTTATGGAGTTCCCTCCTCTCACGAGGAGCCATGTGGCGCACTAGCAAAGATACTGGCTTAGCATTGTCCACCAGATATATTCGGAATTCTACCTCCCGCTTCGGAGGTAAGCCCTTCACCTCCTCAAACACATCCGAGTATTCCCGGACCACTCTAACAGATCGCAAACTCTCGACCGAAGTGTCAAGCGATTCATGATAACTTAGCATAACAGAATTCATGGGATTACAAGAGATCTCGAGAGTGTTACCCAAGCGGGTCATGAGCCTAACAACTCTCCTTTCGCAATCAAGAACGGCACCATTACTGGATAACCAGTCCATGCCCAAAATCAACCCATAGCCCGTGAAGCCTAAAACAAAAGCATCACACCTAAACTCAACGCTAAGTATGGAAATCTTCAAACCCAAACATATCATGGACAAATAAGTGGAGCCCCCCAATTGGGTTTGAAACAACCAAGGGATCATCTACTAGACTGGTGTCTAAGTGCAGTGACTCAACTAATGATGATGAGATAAACGAATGCGATGCGCTAGAGTCGAATAAAGTACGGACAGGATGATCAAACAGAAAAACCAGACTTTCAACAGAAATAGTTCTACCTCTTTCCTGAATTGGTGGAACCGCGAGAGCCTGAACTTTCCCCCTTGCCTGAGCTGGTGCCATAAGGGCTTGCACCTGTCCCCCTGAGGTAGATCCCGTCCTCTGCCCCTTCTTAGGGCAGTCCTTCACTAGATGCCCCGCTTCGCCACAGTGGAAGCAGCCAGTCTTCTTCTTCTTCCGACAATCCTTGCTGAGGTGGCCTGGTGTCCCGCAATTGAAGCACTTCTTCTTTCCCTTGCCACCGTTGCCTTTCCCACCCTTGTTTTGCTGTTGCTGTTGAGGTCTCTTCTGATCTCCTTTCTTCTCGGGTGCCTTATTAGCATTGGGACCCTTCTCTTCCTCATGCATAAGTGTCATGTCTACTAGCTTCTCAAAGGTGGCCCCCATAGGGATGTGAGTCATAGCCAATCCATGCATCGGTTCATTCAAGCCTTTAACGAACCTCAAAGCCTTCTTCTCCGGTGTATTCACCATGTCTATGCCAAACCTTGCCAACTGATTAAACTTGTTGACATATTCCTTCACTGATAGGTTTCCTTGCTTTAGAGTCAAGAACCTTTCCATATACAGATTTTCTTCCGCCCTTGAGAGAAACTTTGCCACAAATCTTTCTCTGAAATCCGCCCTAGAGTCAACAGGGCGCTCTCCATTAGTGACCACCCACCAGAATGAGGCCTCTCCCTTCATTAACCAAGCAGCTAACTTGACTTTCTTTCCTTCTTCCATCTCAAAGATGTCTATCAACTCTTCCGTTTCCTTAAGCCAATCCCTAGCTTCCACAAAAGTTTCTGATCCTTGAAAAGGTTTCCCTCCCATAGCCTTAAATTCCTTGCAAGTCTTAGCAAAAGTATCCGCGCGAGGAGGAGGAGGGGGAGGAAGATCGGGTGCAACCGGCGGTGGAGGAACATTTGCTGGACCCGCAGCGGTGGCCCTAGCCTCCATCAACCTCCTATGCCATACTGGTATCGCTACACCCTCCGGAAAGTTAAGATCTTCAGCCATGCTAAAACGAAAAAGGAAAGATTCAAAACGGAGAATTCGAAAGATAAAGATATGGATATTGGGGATTATGCATTTCTTTCAAAAACTTTTCTCTTAAAAGACATGTTTTTGAAAATACTCCTTCCAAAATGTTTTTAGAAAAATAGTTTTTCTAAAAGTTTTATCCGTTCTGGTAACCTTCAGCTCTGATACCACGTGTAACACCCCACACCCGCTAAGGTCACTAGCTAAGGGAATGCCTTAACTTCGGTGGAGTATTTTAAGTGAATATAGAACAGAAAAATTACAACAAGACAGATATAAATAATACTTGTTAACTAAAACATCATTTCATTGCAGCAGAAGGTAAACATGTTTGGTTACAATAACAAAACCATAAAACAAGAGTCAAGTACTAAATATCCATCCTGATAAAATCATAAGTACATAATCCCACTACATAACTAATAGCCATAATAGAAAAGCTAAGCTGAGCTTTACATCGACGGTCCAAGCTCCAAAAGATAGATAAAGCAATCTGATCAAAGCCCACTAGTGCTAGGCCCACTCTGAGAACCTAAGGGTTGGGAAAAAGATAAAAACAATGGGGTCAGACATAAGTCTGAGCGAGTCCTATAACTTTAACAATAAAATCATTAAAGTAATTAGGGTATGATATAAACTTGGTACGGTAACGACTGGGGATAAATGACTACACTAAGCAGCCAACTAGACATAGGAAGAACGAAGATAACGGTAAAGACGCATCTACCCACCCAAGGATAATTACTACACTACACCACACCAGTCATTCCTAACTTAAAGGTTGATCCCACCCAAGGACTTAGAAAATATAACTAGTAGTTTCGTGTACCCCTAGCTGACCACATAGGTGCCGTCTTCCCCTATCTCCACTAAGTGTACCCACTACTCCCCAAGCGATCGGCTCCATAACGTAGATATCCGTGCTAGTCCCACAGTGGGGTGTATCATTCCCCAAAGTGGCAACCTGATACCAACACTGCTGCCCGGCTTATACCTACACGATGCAACAACGTCTTACCTACCAGCCCGGGTCCACACACGCATATGAAACCCGTTGGACTTGCGTTGCCATCGCTAACCCGTTTTGGCCTCTTATAGTCAAGCCCAGTACGCGTGTCCCGTCCTCGACATGGGTCGAGCCCACAAAGATACATATGGGTTACTGGTTGAAATGGGCCCCCACAAGCTACCCACCTAAGCTTGTCCCTTTTCTAATGCATCCCACTTAACCCTTTAATCATGTTTAATTACATGTTTCCACTTGGTTAAGTATTCTAATCGTATTTTCTATTGCCAGCCAAGGCAACCACTAGATTTCCACATGCCACCCAAGGCACCCACTTAACCCCTCATGCCCCACTACATGCTTATCTGGTTAAGTGTTTATTAATTGATTAAGACCGTAACATTTGTAAAGACCTCTCACATTATACTGTCTTTTATGGCAGCTGGATTTGCCGGTCGGGTCTGGGCAGCCTTACGCCATAACAGAGTCTAACCTCGTGTCTTTACACTTGTCACGTATTTAGTTTATGCCTAAGACCTCTCACATTGGGCCAATCGTTTGTAGCCGCTGGATTTGCCGGTCGGGTCAGGGCAGTCTTATGCTACAAAAGGGTCCAACCTCGTGTCTTAGTCGATTAATTACACCTAGTTAATCACCCCCATATTTTGAATTAATTTTCCCTAATTAATTCCAATTTAATGATGTACATAATTGACTCAATTATGTCCATCCAATTATGGTATGCAACATCATACCAATTTCACCACAATTTTGTTAACATGAATATTAACCCCATCTTTCCCCACGTAATACGCTAACATGACATACTTAAAAGGGAAGATTCATCACAAATACAATGGGTTCAACTTAGCATAACATTAGCATCAACATGGGTTTTAAAGGTGTCAACTTGCATATATGACCATAGCATCAAACCCAACTAGCATAAATAATCAACCCAAACTTGCATGAATCACATATGTCATAAAGAGGGTAACTTGCATAGATGTTCATGTCATAGACCTATCATAAAGGGATAAACTTGCATACATGTCATAGGTCTAAAAAGGGATGAACTTGCATATGTTACTCATATCATAAAAAGGGGTAAACATGCATATATATGCATGACATACAAAGGGGTAAACTTGCATATGTATGCATATCATACAAAGGTGTAAACTTGCACATGTTTCTTGCATATAATAAAACACCAAACTTGCATAACATGTCATATATGAACTTGCATATAATCAAACACCAAACTTGCATAACATGGTGTCATAATGGATCAATGTTTATCATACTGATTTGCATAACTAGCATCATGAACATATAGCATAAAACTTGCATAACTAGCATCATGGACATATAGCATAAAACTTGCATAACTAGCATCATGAACATATAGCATATGATAACATAACTTGCATTGATCCACATTCATAACCATAACCTCATTACATCCTATCATAATTAGTTTAGCAATTGCTTGCTAAAGGCATAGAAACTCACAACTTGTTGATTAGTATTCCTATGAAGAAGATTAATTTGCTAGAGTTGATTAGAAGTTGATTTGAGAAGCTATCTTCATCTTTAATTTATGGAGGCTCCTTCTAAGTTGCATTTTGACGGCATGATGACGGTGTATCTATTTTTAGTATGGATTAGGGTAGTCTTAGGGTGTATTTATAGATTTAGGATGTAGTTTATGCCCTTAGATTAACACTAGATTAGTTTAGAGCCATCAGATTTCGTCACCAGCCACCAAACACAGCCCAAAACCTGACCAATTCACTCAAATGGTGCACCAGGCAAAACTGCCCGGCCACCTGTGTCGACTCCCAAGTCGACAGGGCAGTCAACTTCGGTCCAGTCGTGTCGACTCCCAAGTTGACTCCCCAGTCGACTTGGGGTGGCTGGCGGGAATTTTCCCGCTTAGCCCTATTTCTGTATTTGAAATCTGTTTTTCGAAATTTGAATTTTCTGAAAACTTCTTCGGGCCTTAACTGCGTCATACGGACTCCGATTTTCGAAAACTCGGACTCTATTTCGCGTATTTTTCCGAGACGAACGCAATGGCATAGCCCGTTTCCCCTGATTCAGATCTTAAAATTTATTTCTGCCCTGATTTATATTATAACAAGTTATTCAACATATGGGGTGTTACAAGATTATAATTGAAATGGTAATGTAAATAACCAATCAAAATTCATATAAGTATTACGAAGTGAATTAAATCTGAATTTAAATAAGAATTGAAATTTAAAACTCTGGGAATTTGAATAAGTGTTTGTATATGGATTTGGATTAAAAATATGAGAATTTTAAAATCCTGGGAGATTTTAAATTGCTTTACAAACATTGAGAATGGTATTTTGAAATGAATTTCAAAATGGAAGTGTTTAGATATGGTTTTGAAAGTGATATATTAATGAACTCATTTCGATAGCTGGAAATTAGATTCCGATTTTGATCATGACATCATCGGTGTTCATTTTCGAGTTGTAAGTGAAGGATTATTACCAAAAATTTTGTTTTTGAATTGTTTTGAGAAAAAAAGTTATTTTGATATTCCAAAATGAATATTTTGATTTTTGGAAAAGGCTAAGATGTTTAAAAACTCCAAGAAACAGATTATTTGAATTAAAACAAATTAAAGTAGAATTTGTAAAAGTCAGTAGAAATTGAAATTTTAATTAAAGCCAGTTAAATGGAAAATTGAATTGTATTAGAATGATATTGGAAAATATTAGATATGTGATGTAGGAAATTGAAATGTTATTGGATGGATGAGTTAAGAATTTGGAATCGAGGATGAAACTTGAGTTGGATTGGAATTTGATTTGGGTATAAAACAAATAATTGGGGTGTAACAACTCGTAAAATCTGAACCAGTTTAATTTTTTTTAAATTGGCTAAAATAGTGGATTTTAAATATTTTAAATAATAATGATGAAAAGTTAGTTTGAATCGATGTTTGAAATGGAATATAATCACTTTGAATTATAAACATGGCCCGAAATGGCGCGGTAGTTTCAAATTTTCATTTCAAACTTTGACTGACTGTACCAGGTGCCAAACAAAATGGATTTGAGCGAAATCAAAAATATTTAAATCTGTTAGTGAATACCTTTCTAACGAATTGGAAGAATCGAAGTTTCATAGCGGGAATCAAAAGTTATGGCCAAATGAATTTTCAGAGAGGTCGCTATAGAAATTATATCGCCCTTGAAAATATACATTTTGCATACGACCTCAGAATTCGACGAAACCACTTTTGTTGGATCCGGGATGTCAAATTATTGCTAGGTTTCAAATTTCATATTTTTTGAAGCTAGTATGTGAGCGTGGCGAAGTAAAATGTATTTTGGTCAGTTATAGTTAAATTGGATCGACCAAAAATGGGCCATTTTGCAAACGGTATCAGAATTCGACGAAACTAGTTTTGTTGGGACCATATCGTCAAAACATAGCCATATTTATTTTTCTGGGATTTCTCGAATTAGTATGTGGCCCCGGCAAATTGAAATGTACGTTCAAATTAAATATTGAATGTTTTATATTTTATTTTGAAAGAAAACTGACTGAAACAGTCAAATGGGCCTACGAAACCTATCCCATTGTGTTCGGAATGGGGGTAAAACACTAGGGACGACTGTCCTTGGGCTTGAATTGGGGTTCGTGCGTGAAAGAGGGTATTTTCGAAATTTAAAAATATATAAATTAATAAAAAAATATCATTGGTCAAAGGCCTTTCTCTCTCCCCGATTCCCTTCAGCGACGAACGATGGCTGAGCCGCCCACCATCTCTCCTTCGTTTCTCCAATTCCGATCAACAAAAACGCATGCTCCTTTGGAAGTTTTTGAAGATCGAAGCTTCCTCTTCACATCCATATAAGGAGCATCAATTATCTTCGTGTATATAGGGAGAATCACCTCCGTGAACGTCCGACCTTTAGAGCTCCGCCACCGTCGCTACAGTGCACCGAAGTGAGCCCCACCACGTCGCACACGTGCGCCCTTCCTCCTTACTCGACGCTGCACCACCCGATCGGCCTAACGCTACACGGTTTGCTCGGAAATCAAAGACCTAGTTTTGAACCACTGCTGAGAGGTATGGGTTTGGTGATTTTGAACTGATTTTAACACTTTAAAGTCTTGCAAACTTTGAAAAGTAATATCTTTTTAGTGTATTGACGAAATTCGATGAAACGGGAAACATCGTGACCGTGAGGACGTCTTCTACATTCTAGAAGAGACCGGATATTTTTTGAGCCTTCTACTATTTTTGGTGGAGTGGAACCCAATGTGAGATTTCTAAATTATAAACAATATGGAAAAACAACGATGTATAAATTATATAGTCGATGTATGAGTTATATAAGCGTTGTACACCTCATGTATAAGCGTTGTATAAGTTGTATGTTCAATGTATAAGTTATATATGCGTTGTAAAAATTATATGTGCATTGAAATGAATTGAAATAAATTGAAATATATTTATATACGAATATATATATATATATATATATATATACTACCCTCGTCCGCAGACCATGGACGATATTTATTGGTTGTGATATTGTTTGGGATTATTTGGTTGATGTGAAATTGGTTGATAAAATTGTTTGTGGTTGAGAATGAATGATTGATTGTGGTTGAAAAATACCTTTGTAGTTGAAAAATACCCTCTTGTGGTTGAAACAAATTAGAATAGGATTGTGGAAATGAAAATAAAACATGTCTCCTGCGTGCGAACTAGATGCATGATTCCCCATTGTCAAAAACCGCGAGGATTTAAGGTAGAGCGAGGAGTCGTAATAGGGACGGTCCCGGTTTTAACTACCCTGCCGTTATGTTGCCGAAATTTCCTGAAATCTTTCTGTGTTTGATTTACTTTCATTGGTTGAGATTATATTCATTTGTTGAATAGAAATCCATGTATTGAAAAATAATCGTGTTTTGAAATAAATTGTTTTATAATAAAAATCACATTTTCATCACCTGTTTGAACTATATAAAATAATCGTATTTGAAATAAGTTGTTTTACAATAAAAATCACATTTTTATTATATATACAAACTATAGAGAACATTCATGTGTTGAATAGAAATTCATTCGTTGAATAGAAATTCATGTGTTGAATGGTACTCGTATTTTAAACAAATCGTTTTACAATAAAAATCACATTTTTATTATATATACAAACTATAGAGAACATTCATGTGTTGAATAGAAATTCATTCGTTGAATAGAAATTCATGTGTTGAATGGTGCTCGTATTTTAAATAAATCAATTTACAATAAAAATCACATTTTTATTATATATATGAACTGTTAAAAATAGTGAAGTGTTGAAATAAATGTCTGTTGGATAAAAATATCATTTTTATCAACTGCATAGAAAGAAAATCGTTTTGAAATCGGAGAACCGATTATATTTATATATATATATATATAACTAAATTAAATCAAATAACGACGCTGCAGTTCGTGTTTTGAAACCGTGATTTCAAACGATTAATGCGGGAGATCCGACCATCGGATTTTCCCGAAACCACCACCGTTGGGTTCGCCTTGGAAACATATTTCCAACGGCACCAACTTTTTAAAGATCCAACGGTTGGATTGTCTGGAATGTTTAATTCAAATCTGAAGAAAAACAGTGCCAGAATCGATTATATATATATATATAATTAAATTAAATCGAATAACGACGCTGTAGTTCGTGTTTTGAAATCATAACTTCAAACGATTAGGGCGGGAGATCCGACCGTCGGATTTTCCCAAAACTGAAACCGTTGGATTCGTTTTCAAAAGATATTTCTATTGGTATAAAATTTGTGAAGATCCAACGGTTAAATTTTCAGATATGTGTAAATCAAATCTGGAGAAAAACAACGCCACGACCGCGTTATGGCCTGAAGCGTTGTTTTGAATATATTGGCTATTTTTAAATAAATAAAAATAGTGATAAATCGTGATAAAATATTATGAACGATATGGAATGGAAATAAACTGAATTTTCTCGGTTTACGTGATATTTGATGGTTTAATGTGTTTGGCGTGAAAATTACACTAAAGAACAAGATTAGTGATATCGAATAATTTAACCATTGAAATGAATTGATTTGAAATTCCAAATATACGTGAATTATTTGAAAAGGCCGAGTTAATTCTCATTTCAAATAATTGATCGACGTTCGAAAGTCGAAGATATGAAGACGATGCAAGACCGATGATCTTCACGTCGAATGGAGGGGTGCTACTGATGTTCATGATAGGAGTAGCTACCTAGAAGGGGTTGAAGTAGTAGCCGTCCGGTCGTACATGTTGTATGGATATGCGAGGAATAAAGTTCCTCCGGTTTCGTTCAGACCCAGAACGGACTTGTAAATGGACTGTGTGTCTGACATTGGATTTCATTCCGTGTGATTGATAAATGTCAGTTACATGGCGTGAATTGCCTGTGTGGCATGCTAAGATGCAATGATCAAAGCTTTTGTTGAAAAGCAGATCTTTGTGGTGGATGATCAAAGCGACGCCTGTGTGGCATAGCTTTGTGTATAACGTGAATTCGCGAGCCTCACACCCCGGTATGAACCAGAAACGGGAGAGGACTGCAGGGAGAACATGTGTTTCCTTCTAGCTAGGAGTCGTGTCAGTGTTTTTACACAGCCTGACATTTTACTTATGTGGATGATGGATAGTGAGGCGCCTTGGATATATCGGTCGTTATCGAACCGATGAAGCCATTCGTTGGCTCATTTATGCCCCATAGGGCGGGGAGACGTAGTGTTCAGGATTTCATCTAATCCACATCGGTGGACCGGCCCTGAAGATCCAAGGGTCGAAGCGTTCTGATCCTGAGGGGCGGGCTAGAGCGTCTCAAATTCGGTAAGGACTATCCTTTGCCTTGGTTCATGGCGGAAATCCAATTTCCAAATACGACATCATGCGGTTTTGATTGTATATATATGACGACATGATATATGGTAACAATGCCGTCTATGATTGATAATTATGATTGTATCTAAAATTAGAAACTAACTGGTAACGAGCTAGGACGGATGGTTTCCTGGGTATCGGTCTGATGTTGGTTTCGGCCTTCGGGGTTAATACCTAGGGAATCGTTCTCCTACTAGTTTACGGCTGGAGTCTGATTAAGAATTAAACGACAAAATTTGCATTTCAAATGATTTGTTTTCCTCGTATCAAACATATTTGGCCATTATAAGGTAAAACTCTATCCTCCGGTTTGTGTTGCATTGTGTGATGGGAACTGAGTCTTAAAATGGCTTCATTTTTATAAAAAGCATTGGAGGTTTAAAAGATTTATTTAATTTAAAGCACTGGCGATCCAATGGAGTAAACTCGTTCCGCGAAAGTGGCGTGGTCCTGTGATTAGCCATATTTGAAAATTTGTTAAGTAGATTTCTCATACCAGTCCCATGACTGACTCGTAGTTTGTTTCACTTGCAAACTCGGGTGCCCCTCTTTCTACACGGGCAGCCTTGTATTCAGGCTTTAGCAGGCTCTTTCTGGACAGTTGGAGCTGAAGATGGATATTATCATTTATCTTTTTTTATGTTGTTCAGCTCCTGTTGTACATATTATGTCTTCTTTTCCGCAGTAGACATTTATATATAGCTGAACTTTATTCTGTACTACGTATGATCCTATATACTATGTAACTCTGATGATTATATTTTTCCAGTGTATTCTATTGTGCATCATCTGGTGTATTTATTTGTTTCTGTTCTGTTGTTATCTGTTTATGTGTTATATTCCAAAGATTACCCTTGCCACCGTCTTATCAGGTATGGGGTCGTCACAAACGTGGTATCAGAGCTTTGGTTAAGCCTGGAATATAACATATAAACGAGCTCGTCAGAAATAGAACCAGTAGTGTTCTAGGACGAGTAACTCATTACAGATAGGATTAGTAATATCCGAGTATGAGTATATCAGAATGAAATACATCACGATAGACACATTTACATTCAAGTATATGTCTCTATGTTTTATAATATTTTTTCTGTTGGCCTAACACTTTGTCTGCTATTTGCAGACATTGAAAAATGAGTGCCAGAATTAGAAGGAATGCAGACCCAGATATAGAAGCCCTACTTAAGAAATATGGGTGGAGCACTATTCTTAGGCGAAGAATCTATTGCTAAAACTCAAGCTTGGATTCGTTCCGCTGAGAAAATCTTTGAAGGTTTAAAGCTACGGGATGACCAGAAAAGATTACTGGCATCTTGGGCACTCAAAGACGAAGCTTTTTTCTGGTGGGATTCAATTGTTAAAGATAATCCAGGAGGTGATATCACCTGGGATAAATTCAAAGAGCTTTTCAGTGCAAAATTTACTCCTCCCGAAGCAACTGAGAGGTTATATGATGAATTCTACTATTTGATACAAGGTGATATGGATATCCCAGAATATCAAAGGAGATTCAAAGTGCTTTCTCATTTTTCTCCTCATCTAATTCAAGATCCAAAGAAGAAGAATCTGAGATTTGATAATGGTCTTCAAAGAAAATACCAGAATAAAGTAATGGGGCATGTGAAGCTTCCTTTTTCTGAAATGATATACATGGCCTACCAGTATGAGGATCTCGATAGGAAAGGTATGTTGCGAGACGAAGATGAAGTTAGTTCTAGCAGCAAAAGAAAATTTGAAACTGATAGCCCGGAGACAAGTACACAGGTTGATCCAAGTACGACATCTGGGGCCAGAAAGAAGCCTAAATTCAATAGGGGAAATGTTAAGTCTGAGAAAGGACCAGTAACGACAACCACATGCTCGAGCTGCAATAGGTGAGGACATTTGGCGATAAACTGTAAATCCTGGAACGAACGGAAGAAGAATAAATCTAGACCCGAGAACGAGTTTCAAGAGAATAGAAAATGCAGTCAATGCCAAAGGACTGGCCATCTTGAAAAAGATTGTCGGTTCTTAAAGAAATCTGAAAAATGTCAAGTAAATGAAGTGGTAGAAGCTTCAACACCCTCAGCTAGTCAGGAAAGGCCTGATGTTTTGGAAGGCACGCTTAATGTCAAGAATATTCCAGTTAAAGTATTATTTGATACAAGCGCTTCACGAAGTTTTATTTCGACTAAAGTGTTAAAGAAATTGGGTTTGAAATTGAAAAAGATTAAAGAACCAATGACCGTTCAGAATCCAGTTGGGTGTTCCCGTGATCTTAGTTGGGTTTGTGGGGTGCCGGCTTCCTTTTCCTGTTATCGATTCCCTACTATCTCTATAGTCATGAACTTCGCAGGGTTTTATCTTATTTTGGGATTGGATTGGTTAACTAAATATGAAGCGGAGCTTAACTGTGCAGAAAGAATTGTTAGAGTTAGAACAAAGCCTGGCTATATAACCATTCCTTGTGAAGGCCCGAATTCTGATAGAAAGGACTTCTGGGCAACATTAGATATTTCTCCTGCTCACATAGAACCTGTTCCTGTCGTTACGGAGGATATTCCGGTCGACATTGAAAATATCCCTGTTGTCAAGAACTATGCAGATGTGTTCGAAGAAGTTGTTAGCTTACCTCCGTAAAGAGGAATTGATTTTAAAATCTCCTTAGTTCTGAATGCAAGGCTAGTGGTTCACGCTATTCGAAGAATGACCTTGAATGAGAAAGACGAGTTAGATAATCAAACTCGATAGCTAGTATGGAAGGGTTTGATCCGACCTAGTTTCTCTGATTGGGGAGCAGCAGTGGTATTTGTCCCGAAGTCAGACGGTACTCTCAGATTATGTGTAGACTATCGGGACTTGAATAAGCAGATGCTGAAAAACAAATATCCATTGACGCGGATTGATGATTTGTAAGATCGATTGAATGGCGCACTAGTATTTTCACGAATGGACCTAGCTACAAGTTTCCATCAGCTTCGTATCGCCGAGGAGTGTGTTCCTTTGACAACATTCAAAGGTCCAGACTTATTCTACGAGTGGTTAGTAATGTCGTTCGGCTTAAGTTACGCTCCAGCCTATTTTATCGATCTAATGAACAGAGTATTCAGAGGAGTATTGAATAAATTTGTTCTGGTTTTCATTGATGATATCCTTATCTTCTCTAAGTCATAAAGCGAGCACGAAAAACATTTGTAACAAGTGTTAGAAATTCTCAGAAGGAATGTGTTGAAAGCAAAGTTTTCCAAATGTATATTCTGGCAAGAAGAAGTCAAATTTCTTGGCCACGTTGTGTCAAAGCAAGGAATTTCAGTGGATCCCAGTAAAATCACTGCTACTCAGAATTCGAAACAGCCTCGTACGCCAACAGAAGTTAGAAGTTTTCTCGGGTTAGCCAGTTATTATCGGAAATTCATTAAGGATTTCGCGAAGACATCTAGTTCTTTAACGAAACTGACGAAGAAACATTCGAGATTCAATTGGACTCCAGTATGTGAGGAAGCTTTCCAAGAGCTGAAGCTGAAAATGACAACTGCCCCAGTGTTAACAATAATAGATGGCAATGAGGACTTGAAAGTTTGGACTGACGCTTCTAGAGAGGGCCTTGGTGCAGTGTGAATGCAAAGAGGTCAAGTGATTGCATATGCTAGCCATCAGCTGAAACCACATGAGAAGAATTATGTGACTCGTGATCTTGAGTTGTTATCCATCGTATTCGCCTTGAAAATCTGGAGGCACTACCTTTTGGGTGAGAAATTCGAACTGTATATAGACCATCAGTCATTGAAGTATCTGTTCACCAAGAAGGACTTGAATCTGAGGCAGCAGCGTTGGCTAGAATTTCTTGCGGCGTACGATTTTGAGATTTTGTACACTCCAGGGAAAGCCAATGTTGTGGCAGATGCGCTGAGTAGAAAGAATGTAATAATCGCAAGTTTTATCATTACAACGTCATTGATTGATAAAATATCCGCTCTTCAGAAGGATGATCACTTCATTCAAAGAATCAAAGAAACAATACAGAAAGACGAGACCTTGAGTTTTCAGATAGACGACGAGGGAATCCTAAGGTTGAAAGGCCGAATATGTGTGTCGAATATTGCTGAACTTCGAAGAGAAGTATTGGATGAATGTCAGAAAGCTAAGCTTAGTATCCAGCCAGGAGTGAGCAAGATGTATAATGATATCAAACACACTTTTTGGTGGAGATCTATGAAACGAGACATCTCCTTATATGTAAGCCGGCGTTCTACTTGTCAACAATCAAAAGCTATCAGCAGAAGCTTGCTGGACTATTGCAACCTTTGGAAATTCCCGGTGGAAAGTGGGAACAAATTTCTATGAATTTCATAGATGGTTTGCCCAGAACCAGGAAGGGAAATGACAATATTTGGGTGATCGTGGATCGATTTACGAAGACCGCTCACTTCATACCTGTCAAATCAAATAGAACTGCTCAAAGTCTGGCGCAGATTTATTTTAAAGAAATTGTTAGACTGCACGGAGTTCCCATGAGCATCATAAGTGATCGTGACTCGATTTTTGCTTGTAAATTCTGGGAAGCATTCCAAGCACAATTGGGAACGAAACTGAACTTGAGCACCGCATATCATCCTCAGACAGACGGTCAGACTGAAAGGGTGAATCAGATTCTGGAAGATCTATTGCGAGCTTGTATTCTTGATTTTGGCGGATCGTGGGAAGACCTTTTGCATTTGGCTGAATTCTCATATAATAACAGCTACCAAGCGAGCCTGACAATGTCACCATTTGAAGCATTCTATGGTAGACCGTACCGATCCCCTGCTTGTTGGGTAGAGCCAGGCAATAGACTTGTATTGGGCCCAGATATGATTCGCGAGGCTGCGGATAAAGTCGACTTCATTAAGAAACGATCACTAGCCGCCCAAAGACGACAAAAGAGCTATGTAGATAAAAGGAGAAGGGATATATCATTTTCTGTTGGCGACTATGTATATTTGAAAGTATCTCCAATGAGAGGAGTCATCCGATTCGGTAAAACAGGAAAATTGGCACCCAAATTCATTGGTCCGTTTCCTATTCTAGAACGGATTGGAACTATCGCATATAGGGTTAAATTTCCTGATTGGTTTCCTGGAGTGCATGACGTATTTCACGTATCTCAACTTCGAAAGCACGTTCATGATCCAGACATGATCGTGGAAGAAGCAGCGCAACAGGATATAGAAATCACTCCAGAATTGGCAGTTAGGAGAGAGCCGCTAAAGATAATTGGCAAAGAAACCAAAGAGCTGAGGAACAAAATGGTTCACTTAGTCAAAGTGCAATGGAGTGGATATCCGCGAGATTGTACTTGGGAAACAGAGGAAAGCATTAAGAAAGCCTATCCTAAGTGCAGGGTGGATATCTCTGATTAACTCTGGTGCAAGGTACATTTACCATATTTTGCCATTTCCATTGTATTCTCTATTTTGTTGTTGTTTTCTTTTCATGAATGTAGAATTTTAATTATATAATCTGAATGATTTTAAAAGAATATATGAATTAACTGATATGTTTGTGAAGAGTTAAAAACGTATTGATGGATGTTAGTGTTGTGTGATTGTCGATTGGATTAATTAAATTTTTAGAAGGATAATTAATTCAATCAATAAGGGGGTGAATGGTAGGATTTATTCGAATAAATCACACATTGAACTAATTAGAGAATTAACAAAAAAATATACATGTCCATTATATATGTTTGAACAGGTAAATGGATTAGCTGTTGAGTAAAGATTTTATTTGCGTGCCCGACAAATAGGTAAACCTTAATGAGTTGGATGCGCACTTTTATTATTATATCAACTCCTGTGAATGCCATTGGATGCGGAGTGCTGGTTATTCTGTGTGTAATTAACAAATGTCGCCATAGGATAGTAACAATTAATTTTGACTTACACTACATGGCATACTTCTCGAAGTTAGGCATACTTCATCATATACCACATAAGCATTTGGAGCTTGTGTGACGAGGTGGAAGATTTACCGTACGAACGAGAGGCTCGTATGGCGAAGACTATATTTTACAGGTTGAACTGATGACTGATATGGACCATATAAAATATAATGATAAATGGCCAGATTAATAAAAACCCCACACCGGTCTGGAGTTGACAATAATCACGTCTCTCTAGTCATTAGATACGGCATATGGATTATTTATTTCCCACACGGGACGAGGTGACGAGGATTTATCCTCTGGAGCAATTAAAAATACACACTCCCTCAGGCTTTGACAGGGTGACGAGAATTTATTCTCTGGAGTTATTATCCATACACGCTCCCCTGTAAACACCAGAATATATCACTATAAATATTTGCATGCTTTATAGGATTTATTGGGTACCTAATACGGCCCAATAAATTTCCAAACCTCTCCCCGTACAAAGGAGGTTATGGCGAAATTTTTTGAAAATTCCGGGTGTTAACCAAATTTTTGAAGAATTTGAAAATTCTCAGAAACTGAAAATTTGGAGAATGGAAGCCAGATGGAAAGTAGAGTTGGTTCATCAAACCACTTTCGACTTTGTTCCTTTTCGGGGACGAAAAGTTTTAAGTGAGGGAGATTGTAACAACCCGTAAAATCTGAACCAGTTTAATTTTTTTTTAAATTGGCTAAAATAGTGGATTTTAAATATTTAAAATAAATATTTTTAATAATAACGATGAAAAGTTAGTTTGAATCGATGTTTGAAATGGAATATAATCACTTTGAATTATAAACATGGCCCGAAATGGCGCGGCAGTTTCAAATTTTCATTTCAAACTTTGACTGACTGTACCGGGTGCAAAACAAAACGGATTTGAGTGAAATCAAAAATATTTAAATCTGTTAGCGAATACCTTTCTAACGAATCTGAAGAATCGAAGTTTCATAGCGGGATTCAGAAGTTATGGCCAAATGAATTTTCAGAAAGGTCGCTATAGAAATTATATCGCCCTTGAAAATAGACATTTTGCATACGACCTCAGAATTCGACGAAACCACTTTTGTTGGATCCGGGATGTCAAATTATTGCTAGGTTTCAAATTTCATAATTTTTGAAGCTAGTATGTGAGTGTGGCAAAGGAAAATGTATTTTGGTCAGATATAGTTAAATTTGATCGACAAAAAATGGGCCATTTTGCAAACTATCTCAGAATTCGACGAAACTAGATTGGTTGGGACTGTGTCATCAAAACATAGCCAGATTTATTTTTCTGGGATTTCTCGAATCAGTATGTGGCCCCAGAAAATTGAAATGTACATTCAAATTAAATATTAAATGTTTTATATTTTAATTTGAAAGAAAACTAACTGAAACAATCGAATGGGCCTACGAAACCTATCCCATTGTGTTCGGAATGGGGGTAAAATGCTAGGGACGACAGTTGTTGGGCTTGAATTCGGGTTCGTGGGTGAAAGAGGGTATTTTCAAAATTTAAAAATATATAAATTAATAAAAAAATATCATTGGTCAAAGGCCTTTCTCTCTCCCCGATTCCCTTCAGCGACGAACGACGGTTGAGCCTCGCACCTTCTCTCCTTCGTTTCTCCAATTCCGCTCAACAAAAATGCATGCTCCTTTGGAAGTTTTTGGAGATCGAAGCTTCCTCTTCACATCCATATAAGGAGGATCAATTATCGTCGTGTATATAGGGAGAATCACCTCCGTGAACGTCCGACCTTTAGAGCTCCACCGTCGTCGCTACAGTGCACCGAAGTGGGCCCCACCATGTCGCGCACATGCGCCCTTCCTCCCCCCTCGACGTAGCACCACTCGATCGGCCTAACGCTACACGGTTTGCTCGGAAATTAAAGACTTAGTTTTGAACCACTGTTGAGAGGTACGGGTTTGGTTATTTTGAACTGATTTTAACACTTTAAAGTGTTGCAAACTTTGAAAAATCATATTTTTTTAGTGTATTGACGAAATTCGATGAAACAGGAAACATCGTGACCGTGAGGACGTCTTCTACATTCTAGAAGAGACCGGATATTTTTCTGAGCCTTCTACTATTTTTAGTGGAGTGGAACCCAATGTGAGATTTCTAAATTATAAACAATATGGAAAAACAACGATGTATAAATTATATAGTCGACGTATGAGTTATATAAGCGTTGTACACCTCATGTATAAGTGTTGTATAAGTTGTATGTTCAATGTATAAGTTATATATGCGTTGTAAAAATTATATGTGCGTTGAAATGAATTGAAATAAATTGAAATATATTTATATACGAATATATATATATACACACACTCCCCTCGTCCACAGACCATGGACGATATTTATTGGTTGTGATATTGTTTGGGATTATTTGGTTGATGTGAAATTGGTTGATAAAATTGTTTGTGGTTGAAAAATACCATTGTGGTTGAAAAATACCCTCTTGTGGTTGAAACAAATTAGAATAGGATTGTGGAAATGAAAATAAAACATGCCGCCTGCGTGCGAACTAGATGCATGATTCCCCATTGTCAAAAACCGCGAGGTTTTAAGGTAGAGCGAGGAGCCATACTAGGGACAGTCCCGTTTTTACTACCCTGCCGTTATGCTACCGAAATTTCCTAAAATCTTTCTGTGTTTGATTAATTTTCATTGGTTGAGACTATATTCATTTGTTGAATAGAAATCCATGTATTGAAAAATAATCGTGTTTTGAAATAAATTGTTTTATAATAAAAATCACATTTTCATCACCTGTTTGAACTATATAAAATAATCGTATTTGAAATAAATTGTTTGTAATAACCCGGAAAATCTGAGCCAGTTTAAAAATTTTATTTTGGCAATTTTAGCGAATTTTGAATATTTAAAATATATTATTTTAAAAAAATATCGACAAGATATTTATTTTGAATGTAATTCGAACGTATATATTATATACTTCGTCGTTAGAAAATAAATATTTATATATAATTATAAATAGAATTGAAAATGGCGTGGTAATTCGATAATTCGATTTCAAACTTCAATTGAATGTACCAGGTGCAAAATAATCCGGATTTTAGTGAAACCAAAAACATTAGGATCTAATTGATAATATCTTTCCAACGAATCTGACAAATCAAAATTTCATAGCGGGAATCAAAAGATATGTCCAGTTGAAAATTCTGAATAGTCGCTATGGAATTCAGGCCCTTAAAAATGGAAATTTTGCAAATGACCTCGGATTTCGACGAAACCACTTTTGTTTGATCCGCAGTGTCAAATTATAGCTAGATTCCAAATTTCATAATTTTTCTAGTCAATATGTGAGCGTGGCAAAGGAAAACGCGTTTGACCAGTTTTAGTTGATTTTAATCGACTGGAAATTGGCCTTTTTCCAACGGTCTCAGAATTCGACGGAACTAGTTTTGTTAGGACCGTATCGTAAATACGAAGCTAGAAAATATTTTTCGAGAATTTTTAAAGTTAGTATGTGACCCCGATAAAATGAAATGCGTGTTCAAATTCAATATATAGAGTTATATGTTGATTTTGACGGAAACTTATTGTAACGATCGAATAAGCCTACGATACATATACCATTGTGTTCGGAATGGGGGTAAAACGCTATGGACGACAGGCAGTGGGCCTCGTTTTGAGGTCGTATGTAAAAGTCAAATTTTGAATTAAATAATTAAAAAAAATAATCTCTTCCCCTTAATCCCTTTCAGCCCCCCCCACCGTAGGATATTCATTCAGAGAGAAATCAAAAAGAAAAAAAAAACCCAAACTATCGATTCGCCCCCGTCGATATCGAAGCCGCCCACCACCACGTGCCGCCCCTCCCATCGCCTCGCCCTCCGCCAGAACGTCGATCGCGCTGCGCCTCCTTCCCCTACCCCCCCTTCGCAGTTGCTCCGCCACCCTGGCGATCCTCCGTCGCCGTCCGTCCTTGCCGCCCCAGCAATCGAAGACCACCGAACCCCATCGAAGAACTGACGCAACCACCAAACCCCCCCTCGTTAGTTCGAACCCCCCCCCCCCCCCCCCCGCTCCGCCCCACGTTAGCCTCGCGGTGGCCACCACCACCTGACCCCGACTCCAGCAAGCCAAGCCCCCTCCTCCACAGTAAACCGAATTGAAAAGTAAGTTCTTACTTTTAATTATTTTTGTTTTGTTTATTTTTAGTTGTGTATTTTATTTACAGGTGATTTTCAGATTTTTTTTTTAAATCAGTTTATAAATACAAAGTAAAGATTAGATTTTTATCGTTTTGAAAACAAAGTAAAGATTGTTTTTTTAACACGAAAGATTTGATCTTTACCCTTGTAAAGATTTGATTTTTCGAATAGAAAAGATTTGATTTTTCGAATAGTAAAGATTAGATTTTTAAAATAGAAAAGATTAGATTTTTTAAAATAGAAAAGATGAAATCTTTATATTTGAAAAGGCGAAATCTTTATATGAAGAATAGCGGGATAAAAATAGAATTTTTATCTATATAGCACCATTGTAAAGATAGAATTTTTATCTATATAGTGGCGGTGTGAAAATAGGAATTTTATCCATATAGCGTAGTAAAAATTCGATTTTTATATATTGAATAGCGAAGTAAAAATTAAATTTTTACATATGTAGAGAATACGGGAAACGAAGGTGACAAAAAGGCGAGAACGATGAACATTTCTATAAATGAAGTGTCGTGAAGTTGGGATAGCTATCGGTGTGAATTTCTCACTCTTCAATTTCTTTTCTAGTTATATATCTATTTTAGGATGCAGACGGTGCTTAGTAGCACCAGACACCCGTCATCCACAGACCATGGATGACTTGTTTGTTGAATTTTTTGGTGAAATGGAATGGATTTGATTGATGTGTGAACGGCGTGGGCCTTCACTAGACCAGAGATAAGGCTAGGCCTTGTCCCGTTTCTAGTATCGTGCCGTTATGCCGTCGAAATTTTCTATAATAAGTTAGAAAAATAAAAATATCATTTTTATTTTGTAAATGAACTGAATAAAAATTCATGTGTTAAAATAAAATGTTTTATCGTTAAAAATATAATTTTTAACGTGATGTGAATAAAATAAAATATTCATTTACAAACCGGACGGTTTGTTTATGTACACCTATTTGAATGACATTGATTGGGACGATAAATTTTACACATCGCCCAACTGCACAAATAAAAATCTGTGTTTGATTGTTTAAAACCACACACGGGTGTTGGGATGAAATTTGAAGTTCACTCATCCTGATTGATTATATATGTCGATCGATTGATTGACAGGCTGTTATAAGCGTTAGATACCTATATTTGATTCTTATACAGTGTAGTGCACTATGGTCGATGTTTGATTATTTTTCAATGCTATTATATACATGTGTTGTATGAAAATCCATATAATTAATTTTATATGGTGATTGATTGGGCCTCATTCCAATTTAGAAGATAAAGATTATTATAAAATAAAGGTTCATGTGTTGACTGTACTCATTCGTGAGATTAGTCATGTGTTGAACGAAATATTTTAATAATAAAATTTACATCTTTATCAATGTAAAATAAAGGTTCATGTGTTGGCTGTACTCATCTGTTGAGATTAGTCATGTGTTGAACGAAATATTTTAATAATAAAATTTACATCTTTATCAATATAATATAAAGGTTCACGTGTTGACAGTACTCATCCGTTGAGATTAGTCATGTGTTGAACGAAATATTTTGATAATAATAAATATTTTGATAATAGGAAATATGTGAAATAGAATATTTGAAAATAGAAGTATATGAAGCCGTGTTGATTAGATTGACGCCATTTTGACGTGAACGATATTTATATCGATTTTATTCATTTTGAAATGAATAGAATATAAAGTGATTTCGAAATGAATTGAATATAAAGTGATTTCGAAATGAATTGAATAGAAAACCAATTTGAATTGAATATATAACGAATTTGAATTCGAATTGAATGGAAAACGAATTTGATTTCAATTGAATAGCAAACGAAGCGAATTCGAATTGAATTCGAATTGAATTGAATAGATAACGAATTTAATTGAATTGAATATAAAAGCAATTCGAATTGAATTGAAAACGAATTCAAATTGAATTGAAAGCGAATTGAAATGAATTCAAATTGAATTAAAATTTGAATTGAATAGAAATGAATTTTAAAACGAATTTAGAAGGAAAAATTCAATTTTGATTTGAATTGAAATGGAAGTTGAAATTGTTTTTGAAACGAATTTAAAACTATTTATAAAATTCGTTTTAAATAGAAATCGACGATATATATATTATATATATATAATATAATGGCCTGAATAGAACGCGCCATGCCACGGCAGTTCGTGAATTTCGACCATTTATTTCAAACGGACATTACGGGAGATCCGACTGTCGGATTCTCCTAAAACTGGAACCGTTGGGTTCGTATCGAGAAGAGCTTTCTAAAGAATATTAGAAATTCAAAATCTAACGGTTGGATTTGGAGATACATCCAAATCAAATTCGAAAAAGGTCGTTGTAAGTGCAGTTCGATGGCCGTTGATGGAAATCGACTGTACGGGCCTTGATAAAATTATCAAAAATAGTAATAATTTGTGTGAAATCATAAGAAGTGATTTGGGAAAAATTGGGATGAAAAACTCCACATTCGAAAAGATAAAAATGGATTTTTATCGAAATGAACTAGTTTTGAACTAAATTTAAAACCTAATTATTTTTAAATAAATAAATTAGATTTAAAAAGGGGTTTTAAATGAATCAGAATTTCTAATATATTTGATTGGATTTAAAATGGGTTTATCGTGAACGGTGTTTTAAATAACACTAATTCTTTAACCCGATAACAAATTGAATGTGATTTGGGTTTGTCGTGAACTGTGTTTTAAATAACACCTATTTCTTTAACCCAGTAAAAGGAGTTTTTAACGAATTTGCAATTAGGTTGAAATGTGAATCTATAATCTAAATTATCAAAATAAAAAATGAGCGAGAATGGAGTATCGCCAGCTTTGCTCCAAAGCGATAGTTAAATCTTTAATTAGATTTGAACGTGAAATGGTAATTAATTTTACCGATAACACCATAGTATTAGATATGGAGTATTACCAGTTTTGCTTCATGGGATGAATAGGTTGGGATTGGGAAATAAAATAAATAATTACTTCGTTACGGTTCGCTAATCTCGACTAGTTTGGAAAACCATAATTTGGTTTGAAATGACATCCAAAGGAAGATTAAAGGATAAATTTTAAAGTATTTATCTTGGATAAAATTAATGGGAACTTTTCCCTGAGAATATGAATTGGAATGAGGCGTATGTTGTGTTTGTGTAACATTCGTTTTAATATACGCGGGTTGTTCGGAAAGGTCGGGTTTATACCCATTCTGAATAACCGATTCGACGATAAGTCGAAGATGAAGACGGTGGTTAAAGACCGGAAGTCTTCACCTTGTTCGGATAATTACTGACGATCCTGATTGGGCTGTACACCCAAGAGGATGGAAATAGTTGGTGGTCGTCCAGATGTACTTGGAGATGGATGGATATGCGAGGAAAGTGCCTCCGGTTTCGTTCAGACCCAGAACGGACTAGTAAATGGATTTTGTGTCTGACATTGGATTTTATTCTATGTTGATTGATTTCTATTAAATATACATCTGTTTGGCGGCGGAGAATTTATTCTTTTGCTTAACGCCCTTCTCTGAGACGTACGAGCTCAGAGGTTGTATATCGATGGACATCAATCGCATGGCATGAATTGCCTGTGTGGCACGCTAAGATGCAATGATCAAGGCTTCTGTTGAAAAGAAAAGTCTTGTGGTTGATGATCAAAGCACGGCCTACGTGGCAGCTTTGTGTATAACGTGAATTCGCGAGCCTCACACCTCGGTATGAGTTAAAAACGGGATACGGACCGTTAGGAGAACACAACGTTTCTTTCTAGCTTTGGTGGTGTCAGTGACTTACCAGCCCTGACATTTATATACTTTTCACCTTTGTTGTTGTTGGAATGAGGCGCCTCGATTATAGGTCTGTAAGGAACGGGAAATGTGTGTTTAGGAATAAATAATCCTCTAACGTAAGTGAGGATCGGCCCAACCGATCCAAGTGGCTGCCCAGAGTGCGTAGTCCTGAGCATTTGCTAAAGTGTCTCGAACGCGGAGAGGATATTGCCCCTTGCCTCGACTCAAGACGGAAATCCAATTTCCAATACGTGTATTGCGGTTTTAATTGTAGAACTAGTATGGCGACATAGTAGATGGTAGCTATGCCGCCTATGATTGATATTTGTGATTGAAATGTTTTGACACTATACACTTATTATAGTATTAAATGATTTGTTTTAAACGTACCAAGCATGTTTGGCTATTATAAGGGAAAACCCTATCCTCCGGCTTGCGTTGCATTGTGTGATTGGACCTGGGTCTTATAATAGCTTCATTTTCGAAAAAGCATTGCGTTGTTTATTGATATCCACTGGTATTCTTGGGAGGAAACCCGTTCCGTGTTATATGGCGTGGTCCCTTGAATTACTCTCTTTTAAAGTAAAGCTTTAAATAACTGTTTTAGTTCTCACACCAGTCACATGACTGACCTGGAGTTTATTGTTTTAACCTAAACTCTGGGTGCCCTTATTTTCGACACGGGCAGCTAGTAGTTTTGGTTTTGCAGATTTATATTCACAGGATCCTGGTTTACAGCTGGAATGATACCCGGAAAGCTCTGTATCCGTATATCACCGTCAGTTGTGCTTTGTATTATTTTCCGGTGCTATGTAATTTATTGTAATCTCTGATATTTATCGAATGTAATTTATTTATTTATACTCTGTATATTCTTGTATCTGATGGAATTGTTGTAATATACAATGAAATGTTCTTCCGTCTGCGTTCTGATTTGTCCTGTTCTCAAACGATCAGGGGTTTCGAACGGTCTAGATCGGTTTAACGACTGATTCGGATCGAGCGAAATTCCCGGCCGTCACATTTGGTATCAGATCTTTGGTTTACAGAGCTCGAAAACGAGGCACATTAGAACCATACGAAAGAATTCATCAGATATTGGATTAGTAATATCCAATTAGAATGACTCGTTAGAGATTGGATCAGTAGTATCCTAGAACGAGTGTGAAGAGTATATTTTTCAAATGAAAACAACTTTGTTTTGAAATTTAAATCGTTTTACACGTATTTGAATATTTATTTATTTTGAATTTGGACAATCGAGTATATAAAGGTTTCGCGTATACGCGTCATGAACGTATATTCGAAGTTTTAATATACTGGATAGATATAGAACCACACTCTAGTAGCCCGGAGATGTTCTGATGGTGGTTCGAAACATCATCAGCATTTATTTTCGAGTGACGAAGGTGTGATATCTATATATTTCCATTAGACTGGTGTGAGAACCAAAACTTATATAGCTAGAACACATTGTTGTGAATTGGCATCAAAAACATGATTTTTTTATTTATATCAAATTTATGAATCTGAAACCCTAATTCATTGATTGATTGATGTTTGTGTTGTGTGTCTATTTGGTTGATAATTTTGAACCATTATGCCTAATTGAACTAAATATTGAACTGTATTGAAAATTGGTCGCATTTGCTTGCATATACATATACTTACATTGAACAGGTCACAGCAAGGAGGCTAGAGCAGAGAATAAAATTTGTTTGCCCGACAAATAGGTACATGTTTACTACATAATTTACTGTTTTGTTTGGTTGATGATGATTTTATGAGCCTATTGGCTAGCCGCTTGGCTTTTTCTTTTTCTTTTTGAGATCAGAAGGCCTATATGGCAATTTCGGGATTTTCCCGTGGCTCCCGGTGCAGGGGAGGTTATGGCGAAATTTTTCGAAAATTTAGGGTGTTAGCCAAATTTTTTGAAAATATGAAATTTCTCAAAAACTGAAAAGTTGGAGAATGGAAGCCAGATCGAACGTAGAGTTGATTAATCAAACCACTTTCGACTTTGTTCCTTTTCGGGGACGAAAAGTTTTAAGTGGGGGAGATTGTAATAACCCGGAAAATCTGAGCCAGTTTAAAATTTTTATTTTGGCAATTTTAGCGAATTTTGAATATTTAAAATAGATTATTTTAAATAAATATCGACGAGAAATTTATTTTTAATGTAATTCGAACGTATATATTATATACGTCGTCGTTAGAATATAAATATTTATATATAATTATAAATAGAATTGAAAATGGCGCGGTAGTTCGATAATTCGATTTCAAATTTCAATTGAATGTATCGGGTGCAAAACAATCCGGATTTTAGTGAAACCAAAAACATTAGGATCTAATTGATAATATCTTTCCAACGAATTTGACAAATCGAAATTTCATAGCGGGAATCAAAAGATATGTCCAGTTGAAAATTCTGAATAGTCGCTATGGAATTCAGGCCCTTAAAAATGGAAATTTTGCAAACGACCTCGAATTTCGACGAAACCACTTTTGTTGGATCCGCAGTGTCAAATTATAGCTAGATTCCAAATTTCATAATTTTTTGAGTCAGTATGTGAGCGTGGCAAAGGAAAACGCGTTTGACCAGTTTTAGTTGATTTTAATCGACAGGAAATTGGCCATTTTTCCAACGGTCTCAGAATTCGACGAAACTAGTTTTGTTAGGACCGTATCGTCAATACGAAGCTAGAAAATAATTTTCGAGAATTTTTAAAGTTAGTATGTGACCCCGGTAAAATGAAATGCGCATTCAAATTCAATATATAGAGTTATATGTTGATTTTGACGGAAACTGATTGTAACGATCGAATCAGCCTACAATACATATCCCATTGTGTTCGGAATGGGGGTAAAACGCTATGGACGACAGGCGGTGGGCCTCGTTTTGAGGTCTTATGTAAAAGTCAACTTTTTGAATTAAATAATTAAAAAAATCTCTTCCCCTTAATCCCTTTCAGCCCCCCCCCCCTCGTAGGATATTCATTCAGAGAGAAATCAAAAAGAAAAAAAAGAAAAAAAAACCTAAACTATCGATTCGCCCCCGTCGATCTCGAAGCCACCCACCACCACGTGCCGCCCCTCCCATCGCCTCGCCCTCCGCTAGAACGCCGATCGCGCTGCGCCTCCTTCCCCTACCCCCCCCCCCCTTCGCAGTTGCTCCGCCACCCTGGCGATCCTCCGTCGCCGTCCGTCCTTGCCCCCCCCCCCTCCAGCAATCGAAGACCACCGAACCCCATCGAAGAACCGATGCAACCCCCAAACCCCCCTCGTCAGTTCGAACCCCCCTGCTCCGCCCCACGTCAGCCTCGTGGTGGCCACCACCACTTGACCCCGACTCCAGCAAGCCAAGCCCCCTCCTCCATTGTAAACCGAATTGAAAAGTAAGTTTTACTTTTAATTATTTTTGTTTTATTTATTTTTAGTTGTGTATTTTATTTACAGGTGATTTTCAGATTTTTTTTTAAAAAAAAATCAGTTTATAAATACAAAGTAAAGATTAGATTTTTATCGTTTTCAAAACAAAGTAAAGATTGTTTTTTTAACATGAAAGATTTGATCTTTACCCTTGTAAAGATTTGATTTTTCGAATAGAAAAGATTTGATTTTTCGAATAGTAAAGATTAGATTTTTAAAATAGAAAAGATTAGATTTTTTAAAATAGAAAAGATGAAATCTTTATATTTGAAATGGCGAAATCTTTATATGAAGAATAGCGGGATAAAAATAGAATTTTTATCTATATAGCACCGTTGTAAAGATAGAATTTTTATCTATATAGTGGCGGTGTGAAAATAGGAATTTTATCCATATAGCGTAGTAAAAATTCGATTTTTATATATTGAATAGCGAAGTAAAAATTCGATTTTTACATATGTAATACGGGCAACGAAGGTGACAAAAAGGCGAGAACGATGAACATTTCTATAAATGAAGTGTCGTGAAGTTGGGATAGCTATCGGTGAGAATTTCTCACTCTTCAATTTCTTTTCTAGTTATATATCTATATTAGGATGCAGACGGTGCTTAGTAGCACCCGACACCCGTCATCCACAGACCATGGATGAATTGTTTGTTGAATTGTTTAGTGAAATGGAATGGATTTGATTGATGTGTGAACGGCGTGGGCCTTCACTAGACCGGGGATAAGGCTAGGCCTTGTCCCGTTTCCAGTATCATGCCGTTATGCCGTCGAAATTTTCTAAAATAAGTTAGAAAAATAAAAATATCATTCTTATTTTGTAAATGAACTGAATAAAAATTCATGTGTTAAAATAAAATGTTTTATCGTTAAAAATATAATTTTTAACGTGATGTGAATAAAATAAAATATTCATTTACAAACCGGACGGTTTGTTTATGTACACCTATTTAAATGACATTGATTGGGACGATAAATTTTACACATCGCCCAACTGCACAAATAAAAATCTGTGTTTGATTGTTTGAAACCACACACGGGTGTTGGGATGAAATTTGAAGTTCACTCATCCTGATTGATTAAATATGTCGATCGATTGATTGACAGGCTATTATAAGCATTAGATACCTCTATTTGATGCTTATACAGTGTAGTGCACTTTGGTCGATGGTTGATTATTTTTCAATGCTATTATATACATGTGTTGTATGAAAATCCATATATTTAATTTTATATGGTGATTGATTGGGCCTCATTCCAATTTAGAAGATAAAGATTATTATAAAATAAAGGTTCATGTGTTGACTGTACTCATTCGTGAGATTAGTCATGTGTTGAACGAAATATTTTAATAATAAAATTTACATTTTTATCAATATAAAATAAAGGTTCATGTGTTGGCTGTACTCATCCGTTGAGATTAGTCATGTGTTGAACGAAATATTTTAATAATAAAATTTACATCTTTATCAATATAATATAAAGGTTCATGTGTTGACAGTACTCATCCGTTGAGATTAGTCATGTGTTGAACGAAATATTTTGATAATAACAAATATTTTGATAATAGGAAATATTTGAAATAGAATATTTGAAAATAGAAGTATATGAAGCCGTATTGATTAGATTGACGCCATTTTGACGTGAACGATATTTATATCGATTTTATTCATTTTGAAATGAATAGAATATAAAGTGATTTCGAAATGAATTGAATATAAAGTGATTTTGAAATGAATTGAATAGAAAACCAATTTGAATTGAATATATAATGAATTTGAATTTGAATTGAATGGAAAACGAATTTGATTTCAATTGAATAGCAAACGAAACGAATTCGAATTGAATTGAATAGATAACGAATTTGAATTGAATTGAATATAAAACCAATTCGAATTGAATTGAAAACGAATTCAAATTGAATTGAAAGCGAATTGAAATGAATTCAAATTGAATTAAAATTTGAATTGAATAGAAATGAATTTTAAAGCGAATTTAGAAGGAAAAATTCAATTTTGATTTGAATTGAAATAGAAGTTGAAATTGTTTTTGAAACGAATTTAAAACTATTTATAAAATTCGTTTTAAATAGAAATCGACGATATATATATTATATATATAATATAATGGCCCGAATAGAACGCGCCACGCCGCGGCAGTTCATGAATTTCGACCATTTATTTCAAACGGACATTACGGGAGATCCGACCGTCGGATTCTCCTAAAACCGGAACCGTTGGGTTCGTATCGAAAAGAGCTTTCTAACGAATATTAGAAATTCAAAATGTAACGGTTGGATTTGGAGATACGTCCAAATCAAATTCGAAAAAGGTCGCTGTAAGTGCAGTTCGATGGCCGTTGATGGAAATCGACTGTACGGGCCTTGATAAAATTATCAAAAATAGTAATAATTTGTGTAAAATCATAAGAAGTGATTTGGGAAAAATTGGGATGGATAAAAATGGATTTTTATCGGAATGAACTAGTTTTGAACTAAATTTAAAACCCAATTATTTTTAAATAAATAAATTAGATTTAAAAAGGGGTTTTAAATGAATCGGAATTGGTAATATATTTGATTGGATTTGAAATGGGTTTATCGTGAACGGTGTTTTAAATAACACTAGTTCTTTAACCCGATAACAAATAGAATGTGATTTGGGTTTGTCGTGAACTGTGTTTTAAATAACACCTAGTTCTTTAACCCAGTAAAAGGAGTTTTTAACGAATCTGCGATTTGGTTGAAATGTGAATCTATAATCTAAATTATCAAAATTAGAAATGAGCGAGAATGGAGTATCGCCAGCTTTGCTCCAAAGCGATAGTTAAATCTTTAATTAGATTTGAACGTGAAATGGTAATTAATTTTTCCGATAACACCATAGTATTAGATATGGAGTATTACCAGTTTTGCTTCATGGGATGAATAGGTTGGGATTGGGAAATAAAATAAATAATTACTTCGTTACGGTTCGCTAATCTCGACTAGTTTGGAAAACCATAATTTGGTTTGAAATGACATCCAAAGGAAGATTAAAGGATAAATTTTAAAGAATTTATCTAGGATAAAATTAATGGGAACTTTTCCCTGAGAATATGAATTGGATTGAGGCATATGTTGTGTTTGTGTAACATTCGTTTTAATATACGCGGGTTGTTCGGAAAGGCCGGGTTTATACCCATTCTGAATAACCGATTCGATGATAAGTCGAAGATGAAGACGGTGGTTGAAGACCGGAAGTCTTCACATCGTTTGGATAATTACTGACGATCCTGATTGGGCTGTACACCCAAGAGGATGGAAATAGTTGGTGGTCGTCCAGACGTACTTGGAGATTGATGGATATGCGAGGAAAGTGCCTCCGGTTTCGTTCAGACCCAGAACGGACTAGTAAATGGATTGTGTGTCTGACATTGGATTTTATTCTGTGTTGATTGATTTCTATTAAATATACATCTGTTTGGCAGCGGAGAATTTATTATTTTGCTTAACGCCCTTCTCTGAGACGTACGAGCTCAGAGGTTGTATATCGATGGACATCAATCGCATGGCATGAATTGCCTGTGTGGCACGCTAAGATGCAATGATCAAGGCTTTTGTTGGAAAGCAAAGTCTTGTGGTTGATGATCAAAGCACGGCCTACGTGACAGCTTTGTGTATAACGTGAATTCGCGAGCCTCACACCTCGGTATGAGTTAAAAACGGGATACGGACCGTTGGGAGAACACGACGTCTCTTTCTAGCTTTGGTGGTGTCAGTGACTTACCAGCCCTGACATTTATATACTTTTCACCTTTGTGGTTGTTGGAATGAGGCGCCTCGATTATAGGTCTGTAAGGACCGAGAAACGTGTGTTTAGGAATAAATAATCCTCTAACGTAAGTGAGGACCGGCCCGACCGATCCAAGTGGCTGCCCAGAGTACGTAGTCCTGAGCATTTGCTAGAGTGTCTCGAACGCGGAGAGGATCTTTCCCCTTGCCTCGACTCATGACGGAAATCCAATTTCCAATACGTGTATTGCGGTTTTAATTGTAGAACTGGTATGGCGACAGAGTAGATGGTAGATATGCCGCCTATGATTGATATTTATGATTGAAATGTTTTGACACTATACACTTATTATAGTATCAAATGATTTGTTTTAAACGTACCAAGCATGTTTGGCTATTATAAGGGAAAACCCTATCCTCCGGCTTGCGTTGCATTGTGTGATGGGACCTGGGTCTTATAATAGCTTCATTTTCGAAAAAGCATTGCGTTGTTTATTGATATGCACTGGTATTCTTGGGAGGAAACCAATTCTGTGTTATACGGCGTGGTCCCTTGAATTACTCTCTTTTAAAGTAAAGCTTTAAATAACTGTTTTAGTTCTCACACCAGTCACATGACTGACCTGGAGTTTATTGTTTTAACCTAAACTCTGGGTGCCCTTATTTTCGACACGGGCAGCTAGTAGTTTTGGTTTTGCAGATTTATATTCACAGGATCCTGGTTTACAGCTGGAATGATACCCGGAAAGCTCTGTATCCGTATATCACCTTCAGTTGTGCTTTGTATTATTTTTCGCTGCTATGTAATTTATTGTAATCTCTGATATTTATCGAATGTAATTTATTCATTTATACTCTGTATATTCTTGTATCTGATGGAATTGTTGTAATATACAATGAAATGTTCTTCCATCTACGCTCTGATTTGTCCTATTCTCAAACGATCAGGGGTTTCGAACGGTCTAGATCGGTTTAACGACTGACTCGGATCGAGCGAAATTCCCGGCCGTCACATTGTTTTACAACAAAAATCAAATTTTTATTATATATACAAACTATAGAGAACATTCATGTGTTGAATAGAAATTCATGTGTTGAATGGCACTCGTATTTTAAATAAATCGTTTTACAATAAAAATCACATTTTTATTATATATACAAACTATAGAGAACATTCATGTGTTGAATAGAAATTCATTCGTTGAATAGAAATTCATTTGTTGAATAGAAATTCATGTGTATAATGGTACTCGTATTTTAAATAAATCATTTTACAATAAAAAACACATTTTTATTATATATATGAACTATTAAAAATAGTGAAGTGTTGAAATAAATGTCTGTTGGATAAAAATATCATTTTTATCAACTGCATAGAAAGAAAATCGTTTTGAAATCGAAGAATCGATTATATTTATATATATATATATAACTAAATTAAATCGAATAACGATGCTGCAGTTCGTGTTTTGAAACTGTGATTTCAAACGATTAGTGCGGGAGATCCGACCATCGGATTTTCCCATAACCACCACCGTAGGGTTCGCCTTGGAAATATCTTTCCAATGGTACCAACTTGGTAAAAATCCTACGGTTGGATTGTTTGGAATGTTTAATTCAAATCTGAAGAAAAACAGTGCCAAAATCGATTATATTTATATATATAAATATAATTAAATTAAATCGAATAACGACGCTGCAGTTCGTATTTTGAAATCATAACTTCAAACGATTAGGGCGGGAGATCCGACCGTCGGATTTTCCCAAAACTGAAACCGTTGGATTCGTTTTCAAAAGATCTTTCTAACGTATAAAATTTGTGAAGATCCAACGGTTAAATTTCAGATATGTGTAAATCAAATATGGAGAAAAACAGCACCACGACCGCGTTATGGCCTGAAGCGTTGTCTTGAATATATTGGCTATTTTTAAATAAATAAAAATAGCGATAAATCGTGATAAAATATTATGAACGATATGGAATGGAAATAAACTGAATTTGCTCGGTTTACGTGATATTTGATGGTTGAATGTGTTTGGCATGAAAATTACACTAAAGAACAAGATTAGTGATATCGAATAATTTAACCATTGAAATGAATTGATTTGAAATTCCAAATATACGTGAATTATTTGAAAAGGCCGAGTTAATTCTCATTTCAAATAATTGATCGACATTCAAAAGTCGAAGATATGAAGACGATGCAAGACCGATGATCTTCACGTCGAATGGAGGGGTGCTACTGATGCTCATGATAGGAGTAGCTACCTAGAAGGGGTTGAAGTAGTAGCCGTCCGGACGTACATGTTGATTGTATGGATATGCGAGGAATAAAGATCCTCTGGTTTCGTTCAGACCCAGAACGGACTTGCAAATGGACTGTGTGTCTGACATTGGATTTCATTCCGTGTGATTGATAAACGTTAGTTATATGGCGTGAATTGCCTGTGTGGCATGCTAAGATGCAATTATCAAAGCTTTTGTTGAAAAGCAGAGCTTTGTGGTGGATGATCAAAGCGACGCCTGTGTGGCATAGCTTTGTGTATAACGTGAATTCGCGAGCTTCACACCCCGGTATAAACCAGAAACGGGAGAGGAATGCAGGGAGAACACGTGTTTCCTTCTAGCTAGGAGTTGTGTCAGTGTTTTTACACGACTTGACATTTTACTTATGTGGATGATGGATAGTGAGGCGCCTCGGATATATCGGTCGTTCTCGAACCGATGGAGCCATTCGTTGTCTCATTTACGCCCCAGAGGCCGGGGAGACGTAGTGTTCAGGATTTCGTATAATCCACATCGGTGGACCGGCCCTAAAGATCCAAGGGTCGATACGTTCTGATCCTGAGGGGCGGGCTAGGGCATCTCAAATTCGGTAAGGACTATCCTTTGCCTTGGTTCAAGGCGGAAATCCAATTTCCAAATACGACATCATGCGGTTTTGATTGTATATATATATATGGCGACATGATATATGGTACCCATGCCGTCTATGATTGATATTTATGATTGTATCTAAAATTAGAAACTAACTGGAAACGAGCTAGGACGGATGGTTTCCTGGGTATCGTTCTGATGTTGGTTTCGACCTTCGGGGTTAATACCTAGGGAATCGTTCTCCTACTAGTTTACGGCTGGAGTCTGATTAAGAATTAAACGATAAAATTTGCATTTCAAATGATTTGTTTTCCTCGTATCAAACATATTTGGCCATTATAAGGTAAAACTCTATCCTCCGGTTTGTGTTGCATTGTGTGATGGGAACTGAGTCTTATAATGGCTTCATTTTTATAAAAAACATTGCGAGGTCTAGAAGATTTATTTGTTTTAAAGCACTGGCAATCCAATGGAGTAAACCCGTTTCGCGAAAGTGGCGTGGTCCTATGATTAGCCATATTTGAAAATATGTTAAGTAGATTTCTCATACCGGTCCCATGACTGACTCGTAGTTTGTTTCACTTGCAAACTCGGGTGCCCCTCTTTCTACACGGGCTGCCTTGTATTCAGGTTTTAGCAGGCTCTTTCTGGATAGCTGGAGCTGAAGAAGAATATTATCATTTATCTCTTTTTATGCTGTTCAGCTCCTGTTGTACATATTATGTTTTCTTTTCCGTAGTAGACATTTATGTATAGCTGAATTGTATTCTGTACTACGTATGTTCCTATATACTGTGTAACTCTGATGACTATATTTTTCCAGTGTATTCTATTGTGCATCATCTGCTGTATTTATTTGTTTCTGTTCTGTTGTTATCTGTTTATGTGTTATATTCCAAAGATTACCCTTGCCACTGTCTTATCAGGTATGGGGTCGTCACAAACGGGTAAGGATGGATTAATTGGAGTTTTGATCGGGATTGTATTGGCATATGTTGAATTAACAACAGATGGAAGTGATAGAGTTGATATGCCCGACAAAAAGGTACAAGTTTATTTTCATATGAGTTTGGTGATTTTATGATCCTATTGGCAAGCCGCTTGGCTGTTTGCTTTTCTTTTGGGTTGGAGAAGGCCTAGAGAGGCGAGTTGTAGTTGTACCAATTGACCCGTATAAATGAGGTGCTAGCAAAAAATTTCGAAAATTTCGGGTGTTAGAAAATTTTCAAGCTTTTTGAAAATTTTCATTGATAGAATTAATTAATATTTTAATTGAAGTTTATTTGTTCGGTTGAAATTGAAATTAAATAAATAAACAAATAATTTTTAACCAGTTAGTAGTGTTTGTTTTCTACATTAGCAATTTCGAGGACGAAATTATTTTAAGGGGGAAAGAATGTAACGACCCATATTTTTAGCGATATAAAAATTAATTTATTTAATTATTTAAATAATGAATTAGAAATTTAAATGGTTATTGAATTAAATTATATTGAATATTTAATTAATATAATAACTAAATAATATATTTAAATTCCAGAATTGTCGGAAGTAGTGAATTGACAATATTGTGTGAATTGGATCGTTTATAATATATAATTCAATTTAGAGTTGAATTATATTAACTAATATATTAAATAAACGAAAGTTGAACATATAAATTATAATATAATTATAATCGAGCCCGTAATGGCGCGACAGTTTGTAATTTGGCGATTCGAACTTTAAATGAATATACATAATCCGTTTTAAGTCGGGTTTCTGTGAAACTAGAAACGTTCGGAGCTGGTGAAGTATATTTTTCAAATGGAAGAGAAAATTCGAGATTTCGTCGAGTAGATTTTGATTTATGTCCAAATAAAAATTTTGAAAAGTCGTTATGGAATTCCTTTATAATTTATAACGATTTATTTGTATTATAAATGGATTTTCAATATAAATTGAATATAGATTTAATCTGGGATTTTCAAATGTTGAGTTATAAATCCCGATATGTTTATTTTGGAGCCGTATGATATTATATGTGAATATATACGATAATATTTCTTTATATATATTAAATTTAATTATTTTTAAATATATCAATATTTAAATGGGTTTATTTAGGGATTTAAAAATAGTTAATTTTGCAAACGACCTCCGTTTTCGATGAAGCCAATTTTGTTGGATCCGGAATATTAAATTATTATTAGATTTCGATTTTCATGATTTTTGGAGTCAGTGCGTAGCCATACGGATTTTTAATGTGAAAAATAGTCAATAATTTGACTTTAAAAATACGTTGTGTGAGCAAACGAAGTCGGGATTCGACGAAACCAGATTCATTGGGTCCGTAATGTCAGACTGTAGCTGCACGCCCATTTTCGTGATTTTTGGGTATTCTATGTAATCACAGGGATTTTTAAACACGAATGTAAACAATGATAGCATAAATATTAATTTAAAACTCGAATAAAAAAAATATAACTACTCTATAAATACCCTAACATACCCTAAACCCTAGACATTTTCCATTCCTTAGTCAATGATATTACCGCCATTGAGATTTCTTAAAAACGTAAGATCCTCCATCTTCAAAAATCATAAGTAATTTATACAAAAACCTATAAATCCTAAAACATACATTGTTGAGTTGCCATTAAGATTCTCTTCAGTTCTATGTAAACATTAGTTGGTTCGATGAAAGTTTTAGACGTTGTTATTCCTAAAGCGTGTGACTAGGGTTGAACTTTGGGTGAAATTGAAGGATTTTTGGAAGGGTTGGAGTTTACAGGGGAGTTCGGGGTAGGATTTTGCTTATGATGTACTGGGAATGGTGAAAGGGAGCGGTTCGACGCGAATCCCTAGTGTAGTTCGAATTCAATGGAGATGGTATGGAATTGAAGAGGATTGAAGGAGAAGCTTATTCGTATGGTTAGTTTGATTTTAGGGTCAAAGAACTAGAAGATTTGGGGATTGAAGGATCAGTAATGGAGTGAGTGGAACGGCGTATTCCTGAGCAGATGGAAGATGAATACCATAGCGGGTGGGAATTTTGGAGATGGGCCGGATTTAAAATAGTGAGGCCCGCTTACATAATACATTAAGTTTATTTTAAATTATAATAGTATATAAACTTTTTCGTATCATAACTTGCTCATATTTTATCGAAATTCAACAAAACAAGTTTCGTTGGGATCGTACGGACAAGGGATACACAATGGAACTGACTGGGGGTGAATTGGAACTCGTGACAATTTATTGCAAAATAAAACTTCCGTCTGAATCAAAGATAGTTAATCGTTATTTAACGATAACTGTCCAATGTAAGTAAATCTCACTAACTCTGATTAGTGTATATTTCTATAACGTATATTAGAATTGATAAGTGTTGGTTGATTGCTATGTGTTGACTGTTGGGTTGAACTGCAAAGTAATTAGTTGAAATTATAGATCTGGTTATATATATATATAACGTTAATTAAATATTGATTCCGTTTAGCAGAATATTTCATATTGAAATGAAATCAATGTTAATTATATCGTTTAACGTCTGTGATGCAGGGAAACAGGTTGGAGGGATTGAACTGGATTCCTCAATATTTAAAATACTATTTTGTTTCTTATATTGTGATATATGATGTGATAGATAATTTGTTGTTGATTATGTGTGTTTGGATGATATTGATCATGGTTATTTGGTATTTTAAATACCATAAGAAATATTGGAATGTAAAAAGGGGATTTTCAAAGTGTATATTGGAAATATTATATTCATAAAATCAAAGGATTTTATAAAAGGAATTATTTACAAAATCAAAGGATTTTATAAAAAGGAAATATTTATTTATGGAATAAATAAATTATAAAAGGAAACATTTATTTATGGAATAAATAGATTATAAAAGGAAATATTTATTTATGAAACAAACAGAGTTATAAAAGGAAATATTTATTTGTGGAATAAATAGATTATAAAAGGAAATATTTATTTATGAAATAAATAGAGTTATAAAAGTAAATATTTATTTATGGAATAAATAGAATTATATAAAAGGAATATTTATTTGAAAAATAAATAGAATTATATAAAGGGAATATTTGGAAAACAAATATAATAAAAAGGAAAATTGGCAGGATATGAAAGAAATGGAAAAGGTTTATTTAAAGTGGAATTAAATAGAAATCTATTTTAACAGATAAATTGGGTAGATTAATTTATAAATATGTTTTATAAATTAAGAAAATTATTTAATCATTGGATAAATTGGATATATAAGTCTGAACTTATATAGAGAAGTAGAAATCGGTTTTGACACCGATATTTTAAATAGAATTGGACTCAGCGTTTATAAAGGGAATTATGTATGAGACTACAAGTGTTAGAAGTAAAAAGGAGATTTCGTATGAATAAATTCTATAACTAGAAGTATAAATAGAATTTGAAAATGGGATATTATTCTAAAATACGAAATCAAACTTAAAAAATTATATAAAAGAAATATCTTTCACATTTGATGTGAATAATAGATTAAAATAAATATTTTATAAATTAAAAAATTTCTAAGGAAAATTGGGCTTTGAAATAGGAATTCAAATGGGAATTTGAATACTAGTTAACCAAATATTAGTTAATTGATTAGAGTTAATCGAATAGAGTTAATCCAATAGAGTTAATCGATAGAATTAATCGAATAGAGTTAATCCAATAAAGTTAATCCAATAGAGTTAATCGATTAGAGTTAATCGATTAGAGTTAATTGAATAGAGTTAATCGAATATAGTTATTCGAAAGAGAGATTATCAAATATAGTTTATTCGATGGAAAGAGTTATCGAATAGAGATTATTCGAAAGAGAGTTACTTAATGAAGTTTGTTAAAGATTTAAAAGGTGAACTTTGTCTATTTCGAGGTTAGAAATGTTGTTCAGTTAAGTTCTGAGAGGTAGTTTTACCCCAACTTGATTAACTTCATTTTTAACTAAGGAATGGTTAAGGTTCGATAGTGAAGGTTGGTTAAGTAAATTTAGTTAATGAAGGTAATGGTTTGAGTTGGCATAGCGATGTTTTATTTAAACATATGTTTAAACGCAAATGAAGGAGCTTTGGAAATGTTTTCCAAATAATAATTAGAAATGTTTTCTAATATAAAAAGATAGAAAGGAGAGTAAATAAGGAAATGTTTTCCAAGGATTAATAACGTATATTTTCTAAATTTAGAAAATAAGAATTTACGAATTTATGGAAACAGGAATAGGGAAATGGATAATTGAATGACAAATTATAATAAAGGGGATCAGTGTTGATTGATGATTTATTCGGTAAGATTTCCATTTGGAAATACGACCGTTGTTTGTACACAGGATTTCCTCTGATAGTTAAATAACCGACTATCAAAGTTTTTGACCATTTCCATTGTCAATACGGAGGGACCGGGATCAGATATATTATCTGAAACGACTCTGTATGGCATTAAAAATGCAAATAAAATATGATGAAGATAATTGAAGACGGAGTTATGCAAGGGCTGTTCAGTAAATCCTAGATAGAAATTTCCTAAGATGGATTTACAGAATAGTACCTTCGGTTTGTCCAGTTCTAGGACAACCTGTATGGAAGAACGAATGACAGAGTATATTTAATATATCGCGTAAGTTGATCTCTTCAAACGTATTTACGTTTGGTAGCGGAGGAATTCGTTTCCCTTTGCTGTATACCCGTGGTATTTTTGGGGAAATTAATTTGTGATTTAACGAGTATGATGATGTGACATTCAAAGTAAATAAAGGTGTGATCTATATGTTATGGCCTCTAGCCTCACAACAGAGAAATGGTATAAAATCGGGTAGGTCGCATGGCTAAGTGGTTACTGCCAATTAGGGTGTATTGTCAACTGATCTAGAGAAATTCCATTTACTTCTATAATCTATTTCGATGTTTTCCCTTTCGGGAAACAGTTGCTGATCCCAACCGTTGGTGATAATACATTCGGTAGACTTAAGCGAAATGAGTGACCGGTCAAGTTTAGCCTGGGTTACAAGATGTTCTTGTTGAACTCGGTGTATTTACCTCTAGAGATACACTGTTAGAAGGTGGTCCCATACCTTGCCAGTTGGAATCCATTACCGAATAAGCGCCCATGGTTTTTGATTATATATTATATATGTGGAATGTGAGATGAAAGCATTATGCTAGATGATTATTAGTAGTGATTGATAGACACTAGTATAATATCAAAGAGTTTTGATATAAAGATTATCATTTCTTTCAAAAGGATTTTGAAAGTCAAATCAAGTGTTTTGGATTCTCATAAGGGAAAAAACACGTTCTATTATACGGCATTGTCTTATGAGATATCATTTATTTTCTCAAACTGTTTTAAATTGTTTACTCATACCAGTCCCATGACTGACACAGAGTTTATTTTGTTTTACCTTAATCTCTTGGGTGCCCAAATTTGTATGGGCAGTCAAGTAGTCAGATTTTACAGATATACTTGAAGATCTTGGAGCATGAGGCTTCAGGTTTATATAGCTATTGTTATTTCCGCTATGTTGTAAGTGTTATACTCTGATAATGTTACCGTATACATATAATGATTTTATTTCAAAGATATGTATAAATTTTACATTGTTCGTTCCACTGTGAGATTCGTGTTTACTCTGACGTTGTATGTTCTTCTTCTTCTTCTATTCTAAGTTTCTATCTTATCTGTTCTCGCCCTCTATTTTCTTTTATTAACTATCTGGTATTTCCGATGCTTGATAGTCGACATTGGGTTATATGTCGATTATTCAGGATCGCGAAAACCCTGGTCGATACAACATGTATGCTAATGGATACAAAATGTCAGGTTGCATTAACAAGCTTCAAAAAGACAAAAATCCATCATAAATGACATCACATTTGGTTCCAACAACACATCAGTATGAACACAACCTTCATAAGCTATACACTTGATAAGAAGATATTATAAGCACTCATAAGATAAGCTAGTAGAAGTATACAAGTTGTTGTTCCTATGACTTGCTTGAAAAGGAAAATAATATTAGTCTAGTGGGACCAAAAATAGTGGCATGTGCACATAGACTAGTGCTTAGACTTTGGCAAGTTAAACAGGTACCTTGATCTCCCTCAACTCGTACCATTCATCTCGTCCTACTTCCTAGTTCCCAGTAAACTTGTCCACCAAATTTCTTATCCTAGCTAAAATATGGATATGGCATTAAAACACAAAATGTTATCATGTGTTTTAAGATGTCTACTAAAGACACAGGTTACAATTGCCAAAGTTAAGTATACGAGCGTAACGACACACGCTTCCCGCATGTATTGTTATTTCTCAGATATTGTGTATTTTACATATGCAAGGAAAAATAATTTATAATAATATTGTGCATGATCAATAAATTATCACTCCAGTATTTTTATTTCTCTATGTCTTTGACGATTTCTCTCTTTTGGTAATGATGATACTCCTCGTTTATATGACCATTTGTGGTACTTGAGTTATTTGTCTCTATAACCATCATTTCTTTATCATCAGATTGATGTGAATTTGTTATTTGGCTCTTTGTTTGTGACGTTGATTGATGTCCATCATTCAAATTTTCATTGATTATTTTATTTGAATTTTCACTTGAAGACGTATTTTGAAGCCTTTCTCGACATAATCTATAAGCATGACGACGTCGAGCTAGATATGCTTGTCTTTCCTTCGATGTCTTACTTTTTCGTCATTCTTTAACTCTTAACCTATTAAGTTCTCTTTGTTCATCGGTTAAAGCATTTTCTCTTCTTTTTGCCTTCTTTGACCATTCATTTTTGGTTTACAACTGTGTTATATATATAAATATGATTAATGTGACCCTAAATTTATCATTGTGCATAAATTTATCAATTATAAATCAAGGGCAAAAAAATTTGAAGATCATATCAGTCTTTAATTGATGAAAATGTAAATAAAAAAGTCTAACTATAAAGAATAATTATGATAATGCTAAAAATATACAATTGGCATACTAAAAAATGATAAAATTTATTTATTAACAAAATATTTCATGTTGATTGTCTTCTTCACCATCCATTTTTCCTCCATATGCTTTATCTGCAAGAAAAAAAGATTAGATAATACAATTAAATAATGAATATGTAACACCCCATAATTTTAAAATATTAAAATTAATAAATTTAAGGACACTTAATTTTTAGAAGAAGAATTAAGTGAAGCGGGTTATGCCATTGCATTCGTCTCAGAATTCCGCTTGAGATAGAGTCCGAGTTTGCATAAATAGGGCTCCATATAAAGAAGTTATGGACGTATCAAGCAGAAATATGTGACTTAGGCATAGTAACCTATACAAAAACAGGATAACTATTAGTGTGAATGCGCCTAAATAAGGGTTTTTGGACATTTGGCATCATAGGCTATAATTTGGCATAATTCATATTGTTTATCTTGATTTATGGAGACTATTCTGTACTGCGTAATGTTTAACTAAAAATGAAGAGCAAGATGTGGTATTATGAATTATGACCATGATTTGGAAAGTGAGTTTAGGCAAAATTTATGATTAGGCAAAAGATGATATATATATATGATCTGCTAAATTTGTTATCTGCTAAATCTGTTATATTGCCTAATCCGCTAGTTCTGTTATATTGCCTAAATTGCTAATTAGATTGAATTGCCTAATCTACTGATTATGTTAAATTGCCTTATCTACTAAATCTACTAAATAGCCTAATCTGCAAGATCTGTTATCTGTTTAATTTGTTGAATGACGTAATCTGTTGGAACCGAAATGCTGAAATTTGAAGTATGTGAATCTGTAGGCTCGATTTAAAATTGAGAAAAACTAGTTAATGGAACCTCGAATAACCTGCTGTAACTTGAACAGAAGTTTAATCTGTTAAATAAACAGAATTAGTCGGATATCTGAAAAATCTGTATTAGAATGAATTACCTATGACACGAGGTTAGACTCTGTTTGCGGTAGAAGCCTGCCCGGAACCAACCCACTTAACCAGCGACCGCAAAACTGTCAGTCTAATGTGAGAGGCCATAGGCATAACTAAAATATGCTTAGACACGAAGTTAGGTCTGGCTTGTGGCAGAAGTCTGCCCGGAACCGCCCGGCATATCCAGCGGCCACAAGCTACCGACTTAATGTGAGAGGTTTGTCCATTAATATTTAATTAATGCAAATCTGGGAATAAAATTGATGTCTAAAACGTGTTGGGTGGATAGGGTTGAACCAATTGGACTAATGAATTTAACAAACCCGTTAAGTGAATCTGTAGGCCCAATTACAAAGTTAGACAAATCAATAAATCTGTTAAATCCGTATATCTGATCCGTTATTCTGAAAACTTTTCTGATCTTTGAAGTAGTTGATCTGAACTCTGTATGTCTGAACTTGTAAACAAATTAATCTGGAGTCTATTAGTCTGGGGACACAAGGTTAGGAGGGGAATTACTTGTGTCATCTGTTGTTTGGGACCCATATTAGTCAGTAACCCTTTCTGGTATCAAAACTTTGACCAACAGTAGGTAGGGTCTGTGCACGCTTACTGAACTAATTATAAGTGGTTCATTCTGATAATGGCGAGGGGTGTTGATGGTGCGTTCCAACTGGGTCATGTGCATGCATGGATGCCGGTCTGCCTCTGAGGATGTAAGACGCCGTGACATCTGTAAATAGGCCTGTGCCAATTGGTTGTCACTTTAGGGAGTGATACACCCTATTGTGGAGCCAACACAGGGTATTTATGTTTAGGAGCCGATCGCTTGGGGTAGGGTTTTAGGGTACACTTAGTTCTGTCTGTTTCTGTTGGTACCGTCTGTTTCTATTGGGTGGTAACACCTGTCTGTTTCTGCGTGGTACCGTCTGTTGGGGTGGTAAAGGCCCATTTACTAGTGTACACCTAATTCTAACATTCTGTTTCCGTAGGGATTATTCTGTTTCCGTTTCTGTCCCTATTCGGGTGGTAAAGGCCCATTACTAGCATTCTTTTTCTGTACTTTCTGTTCGGGTGGTAAAGGCCCATTATTAGCATTCTGTTTCTGTCTGTTTCTATTCGGATGGTAAAGGCCCATTATTAGCATTCTGTTTCTGTTTGTTTTTGTTCGGGTGGTAAAGGCCCATTATTAGCATTCTGTTTCTGTCTGTTTCTGTTGGGGTGGAAAAGGCCCATTACTTGCATTCTCTTCTGTGGATATTATCCTGTTCCCGTTTCTGTTTCAGTTTAGACATTAGGGTAACACCTAATCCTCTTATATTAGTATTAGTGCAGAGAAGTGAAAAGTAATATCATCATGTTTCTTCTGTTTAACCTAAGTATATCTGTTATTCCTGTTTCCTGTTATCTCTCATCCAGTTTTATTTGCATGCCATGACATTATTATCTGTTCATAACTGAAAGTCACTGGAATTGCCAGACTTTATGTCTGACCCTTGTTGTTTCGCCTCTTTTCTTCCGGTCCCCCCCCCCCCCAGGTTTTCAAGGAGGGAATACTCTAGCTTGACATGGATCTTTCTTCCTGCTTGAAGTGCTTAAAGTATGGTTTGTCTTTTTCTGGCATCTTTGGTGGGGATTATGATTTTAAATTTTTGTACTCTGATGGCTTTTGAACAAGGCTGATATATATGTACTTGAGTTTTTGGTAAAGTTGTAACCAAACTGATTTCTGCCCGCTGCAATAAAGTTATAAAGTTTTCCAAGTATTATTTTTATATCTGTCTTGTAATATTCTGTTCTGTTTACTAAAATGCTCCATCAAAGTTAAGGCATTCCCTTTGTGAGTGACCTTAACGAACGTGGGATGTTACATTTTGCCTATTTCACTTCTTTGTTTGAACGTAACATGTTCAAACAAAATATTTAATTTGCTCATAACCAAATTGAATTTCAATTTCATTTCAAGTTTTCTTTCGATTTCGAATATAAATTTTTAAATCAAATTCACCTATTCAAAAGCCCAATATCAATTCAAAATCTCATTAACTAATTACTATTCAAATTAGTTAATTCTATTCAATAATCAAAAATCTGATTTCTGTTTCAAAAATCAATTCATTACTCTGCTTGAGTTCCGATATATTTTATAACTTAAATCTGGATTTTTTCTAAATAGAAATTTGGATTTTATTTGCTTAAAATCCTTTAATTTATTTAAATAAACCGTTATGGTTTTATAATGGTTCTGGCGCTGCTTTTCTGAAAATTTTATTTTGACATAACTCAAAATTTATTCGAAGAAATCCAGATTTTTCTCCTACATTGGAAAACTATTATCAAATCGGTCCTGACGTTTCTTGTTTCAAAGAATTCCGACTTCAATTGAGTTTCTGTATACTCAATTGAAGTTCGAAACGCCAATTTATGAACTGCCGCGCTGCGGCGAGATCGTTTTAATTATATTTATATATCTATAAACGTTTAAACTTCATTTAAAATCAATTCAACTCATTCTAATATATTTCTTAGTATATATTCAATCTAATTTCAAATCTAACTTAACATTTCTGATTTTCTCTAATTGTTGATTTTTCCTTACTTGAAATAAATTAATTTATACTTCGATCTTCTATATTCAAATTCTATTTCAATTTCTCTTATATTCAAATTCTATTTGAATTTCTCATTTTAAATTAATTCTATTTGAATTTCTCTTATTCAAATTTCAAATTCTATTTTAGAAAAAAATAGAATTTACTTTTTAAATTTGCAAAATTCCTTTTCATGATATTTTTAAATATCAACAATTGGCCAAGTGGTAATTTAAACACACAAAACACCCAATTCAAAAATCACAGGTTTTGTAACACAGCATATATGGTAATATACATGAAAAAAAACAATAAATAAATTTGAGGAATCTAGTTGGATCCCTCCAACCTGTTTTCCTGTATCCACAGACGTTAGCACATAAATAATACCCATTCTGCTTCGTGGCAGAATATCGCGGTATAGAAGGCCATCCACTATCACAGCTTGGGGCGTATAGGGTCATCCACTAATGATACTGCGGGCATCCGCTAATGAGACTGCGGGAACAATCCAATCATCAACCCAATATATATATATATATATATATATATATATATATATATATATATAATAGTCAACCCTAAATAACTAATATATTTAAATCAACCAGACAGCATTCAAAAAAAGTAACAACAATTATTTTTAGCGACATAAAAATAATTATAATTAAGGTGAGTGGGATTTACTCACCATAATTTCAAATTGATGAATCTCCTGTAAATTCCATATCGTTGGCTACGCATAGTCTTAAATGAAATTTTCCTAGCACATACGATTATTTGATTTAATTTATTGATCAAACTATTATAGAATCAAATTAACTAACTAAAACAAATAAAAATATATTCTATTAGAATTAAAAAAAACTATACCTTAATTCTCTTTTTCAACACTCATATCCATTGCCTGACTTCCTCCATCCAGTCTTGATCCCATCGTCATAGCAATGCCACAAATGTACTCAGCCTCATACTGTCGAAACCTCCCAGTAAGGAGCAATAATCACTAGGCAAAAATCGAACTTCATTTCCATTCTTAGCACACAAAACCTTCTTCTTCCCTTGTACACGACCACTTCCTTTCCCATCCATCATTACACCTTTATACTCCTCAAAGTCCTTACTGCTGCTATGCATCTGAAATCACCATCGACCTACCATTTTGCCTCTTCCAGTATCGGCCTTAACTGACCTCGCGGTGACCTAATTCTTCAAATCGCACCCTAAAATCCATGGAACCCCACTAACGTATCATCCAGAAGTCATCGTCGCTCTTTCCTATTCAACCATCCCTCTTCCGGTTTTACACCTGCTAAATCCCTATAGCCTCCGTTGAATTTAACCCGAGCCCTATTAGAATTTATTCAAACCACTCGCGAGATTCAGGGATTCGTGGTCCTTAAATCGCGATTTGAATTCCATCATTTATTATTTTATTTTTATGTGTAATGGTGGATCTATTTCAGAAGAAAAGGGGAAAGGAAGAATGAGTTGAATCAGTTTTGAGAATGGAAAATAAAATCAAAGGCGCTGGCCGTTTTATTTGTTTCAGAAGCTTTTGGTTTTGATTTCAACAGAGAAAGGAACCGCGTTTTAGAAAGGAGAAGGGAACAGAACATACACAACAAATCTTTGTATTTATTTTAAAAAGATTTTCTAATTAATTTGATTTGATTTCGATTCGATATAAAGAGATCTTTTATTCTTTTTAAACAGATATCGATTTGATTTTGATCCTATCCACTGATCAAATAAATCGGGGTTCACAATTAAAAATCGTGAACCGCCGTTTTAACGTACTGACCAACATTTAAATGTAATAGCGCTATTCTGAATTGAACAGTATATATTCTAAAATTTAATTTAATCGTATATTTAAAATAACCATATTAAATCAATATAATTAAATTTAAATTCAAAACAAATAAATTCTTCAATAATATACTATTATCATCGTTTATATTCAAATAGAATATATATTGATCATCTGAACCATTTCGATTCAGTTTTATCTTCGAATTGAATTATTTTAGATTACCGTATTACAATAGTTAAATATATCAAAAATTAAATCCTATATCGATTATTGATTGATAACTCAATAAAAATTCTTTTATATTATCAATTCAATATTTAAAACCATATTAAATATTTAAAATAAACTGTTCGAAAAATCCGGGTTGTTACATTCTTCCCCCCTTAAAATAATTTCGTCCCCAAAATTGCTAAGGTAGGAAAAATACTATAAACCCATTAGCTTATCAAAACTCCTTTATGTTGAAACTCACCTCTTCATAATTCAACAAATTAGCTCTAACCAAAACTATTGGTTTCCATTCATATGCATTCTAATTCATTCAACTCGATTTTGATTCATTTAAATTTCCACATTCACATTCCTAGGATTTTGTTTTAAATCCTTTCGAAATCACATAAATATATACATATATTTATTTCCATCTCATATTCAAAACATTTGAATTTTCAAACCAATTTGTTTTCTTTCAAACAAATTTCCTTAAAAAACTTTTCTAAGGTAGCAATCCATCACTTAGAAACTCGAAAAGGACACTGACGAAGCTGAAGTCGTCATCAGAATTATTTTCAAGCCACTGAAGTGAGTTCAGTGCTTAAACAATTTCAAAACCCATTCAAAATGATTTTTTATTCAAAAATCCCTTTCAAAACAAAGCTATATTATTTTAATATACTTCAAAAAAATATTTTTCAACTTCCCAGGATTTAAATTCTGAATTCTGTTTTGAATTCGATTTTAGTTCATCTCATTTGTATATTTCATTCATATACAAATTCTATTTGGTTCTATATAACCATTTCATTTCTTATAATTTCATTTGATTTTAATAATAACAACCAACACATCCATATATTATAGTAGTTCTAGAAAATTATTTCTTTTCTATAAAAATACAATATTGGGGAAATTATTTCATTTACCCACTTTAAACAATATCGTGTTCAATCTTCTGTTCAAGTATTTACAAACTCTTATCGATGTCGTGTTCAATTTTCTATAAAACCACTCAACAGACTAGCCAACACAATATAAAATAATTTTTATATCAAACAACAAATAAGCTCTCTCATATATATAGACTCAACTCATTTTAGGGTACTACTGACCCTATCTCTAATGAGCACATCCCCACAAAGCCTAGGTATTCGCTCAACCTAAGCTCGGATACCAACTGTAATGACCCGCAAATCCGTACTATTTGAGTCGACTTATAATACCACACGTCCAACCCAAATTGCACAAAAATACGAAACATTATTAGAAAGAAGTTAGGGGATGAGAAATAGAAAGAAATATTGGAATAGAAGAAAACAAGAAGACAAATCTCACAGCGGAACGAACAAAATATATTATATAACATAACTTTTTTTAATGCAAATCAGTAACTGTATATACGTACCATTATCAGAGCACAACAGTTATTCCTGGAACAGTTATACATACCTATTTCCAGATACAACACAATACACAGTGGAAATATGATAGTCTATAACTAACTGGTGAAGCCTCCTACTTCCAGCTCTTCCAAGTGAATCTGAAAAAACCTGACTACTTGACTGCCCGTACAAATTTGGGAAACAAAGAGTTTAGGGAAAAACAAACAAATAAAACTCTGGGTCAGTTATGGGACTGGTGTGAGTAAACTCCAACCATTTGATTAACTTTCAAAATCCTTTCGAAAGGAAAGATAATACTAAGACCAGCCCACACATAAACATGGACGGTTTTTATCTTACTATAACCCAAAACACTTTGGTATGAAAATTCAGTGATATTATAATAATGTCTAATCAAATAAATAACCAAATAGCAGAACGCTTGCATCTCGCGCTCCACATACATAGTATAAAATCAAAAACCGCATGGCACTTATTGGAGATTGGATTTCCAACATGACAAGGTATGGAACCACCTTCCGATAGTGTATCTCTAGAGAGGAATACACTAGGTTCAACAAGAACATCTTGCAACCCGACCCACACATGACCGACCACTCATTTCGCCTGAGTGTATCGAATGTATATCACCAACGGTTGTGATCAGCAACTGTTTCCCAAATGGGATAGCATCGAATATAATAAGGAATTATATGAATCTCTAGATAGGTGATTATACACCCTAATGGGAGCGACCCACATAGCCATGCTGCCTGCCCGATTTTTGTCATTTCCCGGTTGTTGAAGCTTGAGGCTACGATTACTTTCTATTCATTGATAGCACAATCACTTTAAATGCCACATTGTCAGATCCGTTAATCACTAATTGATTTGCACAAATATTCTAGATGTTATGCTAAGGGAATAAATCCGTTGCCACCGTATATATTTGTACAGATCAACCTATTCGATTATTGGAAATACTTTGTCAGACATTCGTCCATATATGTTCATTCTGGGACTGAACGAAACCGAAGGCACCATTTCCATTAATGGAAAAGTCATCGCACTTTACTCCGTCTTTGATTATCTTCATATAATCTGATTCGCAACGTTACTGCCAATACAGAGTGGTTCTCGGATAATAATCCAACCGATCTCTCCATATTGACAACAATATTGGCAAATACTTCGATAGTCGGTTATTTAACTATCGAAGAAAAACAAACAAACATTCATCCATAACATCCATCAATCACTGGGCCATTTAATTTATATTTCATTAATTAAAACACTTCTCCACTTCCTTTATCAATATTTGTAACCAAATATTTTTAATAATCATCTTGACCCTTTTCGCTATTTGGAAAACATTTCCATATATCACCTTCTTTTATTTTCTATACTTAGAAAATATATTCTATTTGTAATTGAAAACAATTTCAATCACTTATCTCTTTTCTGTCTACTTTAATTATACTCAGGAAATAATTACTTTTATTTTTCCAAAATTCCACCACTTGGGTTAAAACGAATGCTGTGTAAAACATCGTTATAACAACCCAAAATATTTTATTCAACTAACTCTTTTTCAAACACTCCTCTTCGAGACTGGATCCTGCTATTTATCAATTGAAAATGAGATCAATCAAGTTGGGGTAAAATTACCTCTCAGACCTTGACTGAAAACATCATTAACTTCAAAACAGACAAAACCACTTACCCCGATTAATCAACATTATAAAAACCAATTATTCGTTTTTAAACGTATATACGTTTCTCTTTCAATTAACAGCCTATCGATTTCCTTTTTGTTTATAATATTCTATTTTTAAATTCATTTACTTATCAAATTCTATATATATCGATATATTTATTTCTAACTATCAAAATTTCTTAAAAATATCCTAACTCCTTAAATTTCCGGAAAATTTCGCCATAACCTCCCTTGTACTGGGAGCATCGGGATATTTCAAATAGCCTCCCATGGCCCTGACCAATCCAAAAGAAAAAGCCAAGCGGCTTGCTGATACGGCGCATAAAATCTCGTATATGAATTTAAACATGTACCTTTTTGTTGGGAACATAAATTAAAATCTTCATATACTCCATCCCATACCTGTCTAACACATGCTCACCTGTTTCCAATTCAATTCAACTCAATCCAATCGTTTTAATTCAGTTTCGCTCATTTATTCTTTAATTAGCTATTTCGCCTATTTCACTTCTTTGTTTGAACATAACATGTTCAAACAAAATATTTAACTTGCTCATAACCAAATTGAATTTCAATTTCAATTCTAGTTTTCTTTCAATTTCGAATATAAATTTTCAAATCAAATTCACCTATTCAAAGCCCAATATCAATTCAAAATCTCATTAACTAATTTCTATTCAAATTAGTTAATTCTATTCAATAATCCAAAATCTGATTTCTGTTCCAAAAATCAATTCATTACTCTGCTTGAGTTCCGATATATTTTATAACTCAAATTTGGATTTTTCTAAATAGAAATTTGGATTTTATTTTCTTAAAATCCTTTAATTTATTTAAATAAACCGTTATGGTTTATAATGGTTCTGGCGCTGCTTTTTTAAAAATTTGATTTTGACATAACTCAAAATCTATTTGACGAAATCCAGATTTTTCTCCTCCGTTAGAAAACTATTATCACATCGGTCCTGACGTTTCTTGTTTCAAAGAATTCCGACTTCAATTGAGTTCTATATACTCAATTGAAGTTCGGAACGCAAATTTACGAACTACCGCGTTGTGTCGAGTTCGTTTTAATTATATTTATATATCTATAAACGTTTAAACTTCATTTAAAATCAATTCAACTCATTCTAATATATTTCTTAGTATATATTCAATCTAATTTAAAATCTAACTTAACATTTTTGATTTACTATAATTGTCGATTTTTCCTTACTTGGAAATAAATTTATTTGTACTTCGATCTTCTATATTCAAATTCTATTTCAATTTCTCTTATGTTCAAATTCTATTTGAATTTCACATATTCAATTTCTATTTGAATTTCTCTTATTCAAATTTCAAATTCTATTTTAAAAAAAATAGGAATTCCTTTTCAAATCTACATAATTCCTTTTCATGATATTTTTAAATATCAACATTTGGCCCTGTGGTAATTTAAACACACAAAAAACCCAATTCAAAAATAATAGGTTTTCTAACACAGCATATATGGTAATATACATGAAAACAAACAATAAATAAATTTGAGGAATCCATTTGGATCCCTCCAACCTGTTTTCCTACATCCACAGACGTTATCACATGAATAATACACATTCTGCTTCGTGGCAGAATATAGCGGTATAGCAGGTTATCCACTATCATGGCGTGGGGAGTATATGGTCATCCGCTAATGATACTGCGGGCATCCGCTAATGAGACTGCGGGAACAATCCAATCATTAACCCAATATATATATATAATAGTCAACCTTAAACAACTAATATATTTAAATCAACCGGACATCATTCAAAACAAGTAACAACAATTATTTTTAATGACATAAAAATAATTCTAATTAAGGTGAGTGAGATTTACTCACCATGATTTCAAATTGTTGAATCTCCTGTAAATTCCATATCGTTCGCTACGCATCGTCTCAAATGAAATTTTCCTGGCACCGATGATTATTTGATTTAATTTATTGATCAAACTATTATAGAATCAAATTAACTAACTAAAATGAATAAAAATTTATTCTATTAGAATTTAAAAAAAAAACTTTACCTTAATTCTCTTTTTCAACACTCATATCCATTGCCTAACTTCCTCCATCCAGTCTTGATCCCATCGTCATAGCAATGCCACAAATATACTCAGCCTCATACTGTCCAAACCTCCCTCCTTGGACCATTCGCTACCTCCACTTTTGTCGCAAGTAAGGAGCAATAATTACTAAGTGTGACGGCCGGGAATTTCGCTCGACCCGAATCAGTCGTTAAACCGATCTAGACCATTCGAAACCCCTGATCGTTTGAGAATAGGACAAAACAGAACTCAGACGGAAGAACATTTCATTGTTATTACAACAATTCCATTAGAATACAAGAATATACAGAGTATAAATGAATAAATATACATTCGATAAATATCAGAGATTACAATAAATTACATAGCAGCGGAAAAATAATAAAAAGCACAACTGAAGGTGATATACGGATACAGAGCTTTCCGGATATCATTCCAGCTGTAAATCAGGATCCTGTGAATATAAATCTGCAAAACCAAAACTACTGGCTGCCCGTGCCGAAAATAAGGGCACCCAGAGTTTAGGTTAAAACAATAAACTCCAGGTCAGTCATGTGACTGGTGTGAGAACTAAAACAATTATTAATATTGGTTTTAAAGTTAGGTAAATCAAGGGACCACGCCGTATAACACGGAACGGGTTTCCTCCCAAGGATACCAGTGCATAGAATAAACAGCGCAATGCAAAATAAAGAAAAATGAAGCTGTTATAAGACCCAGGTCCCGTCACACAATGCAACGCAAGTCGGAGGATAGGGTTTTCCCTTATAATAGCCAAACATGCTTGGTACGTTTAAAACAAATCATTTGATAATATAATAAGTGTATAGTGTCAAAACAATTTCAATCATAAATATCAATCATAGACGGCATGGGTACCATATATCATGTCGCCATACTAGTTTTACAATTAAAACCGCGATACACGTATTGGAAATTGGATTTCCGTTATGAGTCGAGGCAAGGGGCAAGCTCCTCTCCGCGTTCGAGACACTCTAGCAAATGTCTCAGGACTACACACTCTGGGCAATCCCGGATCCTCCAAGGCCGGTCCTCACTTACGTTAGAGGATTACATATGCCTGAACACACGTTTCCCGGTCCTTACAGATCTATAATCCAGGCGCCTCGCATTCCAACAACCACAAAGGTGAAAAATATATAAATGTCAGGGCTGGTAAGTCACTGACACCACCATAGCTAGAAAGAAACGTCATGCACTCCTTGGGTCCTTATCCCGTTTTTGACTCATACCGAGGTGTGAGGCTCGCGAATCCACGCTATACACAAAGCTATGCCACGTAGGCCGTGCTTTGATCATCAACCACAAGACTTTGCTTTTCAACAGAAGCCTTGATCCATGCAACTCAGCGTTCCACACAGGCAATTCATGCCATGCGATTGATATCTATCGATATATAACCTCTAAGCTCATACGTCTCAGAGAAGGGCGTTAAGCAAGAGAATAAATTCTCCGCCGCCAAACAGATATATATTTAACAGAAATCAATCAACACAGAATAAAATCCAATGTCAGACACACAATCCATTTACAAGTTCGTTCTGGGTCTGAACGAAACCGGAGGCACTTTCCTCGCATATCCATTCGTCTCCAAGTACGTCTGGACGACCACCAACTGATTCCCTCATCTTGGGTGTACAGCCCAATCAAGATCATCAGTAATCACCCAAACGATGTGAAGACTTCCGGTCTTCAACCACCGTCTTCATCTTCGACATATCGTCGAATCGGTTATTCAGAATGGGTATAAACCCGGCCTTTCCGAACAACCCGCGTATATTAAAGACAAATGTTACACAAACACAACATACGCCTCATTCCAATTCAGAATATTCTTTTATTCATAAAATCACATTTTTAGGGAAAGGTTCCCATTAATTTTATCCAAGATAAAATCTTTAAAATTTATCCTTTAATCTTCCTTTGGATGACATTTCAAACCAAATTATGGTTTTCCCAAACTAGTCGAGATTAGCGAACCACACCGAAGTAATTATTTATTTTATTTCCCAATCCCAACCTATTAATCCCATGAAGAAAAACTGGTAATACTCCATATCTAACACCACGGTGTTCTCGGTAAAATTAATTACCATTTCACGTTCAAATCTAATTAAAGATTTATCTATCGCTTTGGAGCAAAACTGGTGATACTCCATTCTCGCTAATTTCCTAATTTGATAATTTAAATTATCAATTCACATTTCAATCTAATTGCAGATTCATTAAAACTCCTTTTACTGGGTTAAAGAACTAATGTCATTTAAAACAAATTTCGCGATAAACCCAAATCACATTCTAACACTGTTCACGATAAACCCACTAATCAATTCTATTTAAAAACCATTTAAAATCCAATTTATTTATTTAAAAATAATTGGGTTTTAAATTCCAGTTCAAAACTAGTTCATTTCGATAAAAATCTATTTTTATCTTTTCAAATATGGAGTTTTTCATCCCAATTTTTCCCAAATCATTTCTTATGATCCTACACAAATTATTACTATTTTTAATAATTTTATCAAGGCCTGTACAGTCGATTTCCATCAACGGCCATCGAACTGCACTTAAAACGACCTTTTCCAGATTTGATTTGGACGTATCTCCAAATCCAACCGTTAGATTTCAAATTTTTAATATTCGTTAGAAAGCTCTTTTCGATACGAACCCAACGGTTTCAGTTTAAGGAGAATCCGACGGTCGGATATCCCGTAATGTCCGTTTGAAATAAAAGGTTGAAATTCACGAACTGCCGCGGCGCGGCGCGTTCTATTCAGGCCATTATATTATATATATATAATATATATAATATTTATTTCGTCAATTACTACTTAAAAACGAATTTTATAAATAGTTTTGAATTCGTTTCAAAAACAATTTCAACCTTTATTTCAAATTCAAATCAAAATTGAATTTCCTATTATAAATCCTTTTTACTTTCATTTCTATTTGATTTCAATTCAAATCGATTTTTAATTCGATTTGAATTCATTTCGTTTTCTATTCAATTTAAATTCAATTCGTTTTCTATTCAATTTAAATTCAATTTGTTTTCTATTCAATTTAAATTCAATTCGTTTTATATTCAATTCATTTCGAAATCGTTTTATATTCAATTCATTTCGAAATCGTTTTATATTCAATTCATTTCGAAATCGTTTTGTATTCAATTCATTTCGAAATCGTTTTATATTCAATTCATTTCGAAATCATTTTATATTTAATTCATTTCGAAATCGTTTTATATTCAATTCAATTCAAATTCATTTTAAATTCAATTCAATTCGAATTCATTTTCTATTCAATTCAATTCGAATTCGAATATAATCGATATAAATATCGTTCGCGTCAAAATAGCGCATCCCTAATCAACACGGCTTTATATATTTCAATAACTTCGTTATTCTATTCAACAAAAGAATCTATATTTTTGTCAACACATGACTAATCTCAACGAATGAGTACAGTCCACGTGTGACTATTTTTGTTATTCAATATATTTTATAAAAATTAAGGTATCTATCGTTTGATATTAAATCAGACTCCAACCGTAAATTAGTAAGAGAACGATTCCCTGAATATTAACCCCGAAGGCCGAAACCAACATCAGATTAATATCCAGGAGACCACTCTTCTTATCTATTTTCCAGTTAGTTTCTAATTTCATATATGATAAAGATGTAAATTTTATTATTAAAATATTTCGTTCAACACATGACTAATCTCAACGGATGAGTACAGTCAACACATGAACCTTTATTTTATAATATTCTTTATTTTCTAAATTGGAATGAGGCCCAATCAATCACCATATAATGTTAATTATATGAATTCCCATACATCACACGTATATAATAGCATTGAAAAATAATCAACCACCAACCAAAGTGCACAACACTGTATAAGCATCAAATATAGACATCTAACGCTTATAACAGCCTGTCAATCAATCGATCGACATATTTAATCAATCAGGATGCGTGAACTTCAAATTTCATCCCAACACCCGTGTGGGGTTTCAAACAATCAAACACAGATTTTAGTTGTGCAGTTGGGCGATGTGTAAAATTTATCGACCCAATCAATGTCCTTCAAATAGGTGTACATAAACAAACCGTCCGGTTTGTAAACGAATATTTAATTTTATTCACTTCCATGTTAAAAATTATATTTTTAACGATAAAATAATTTATTTCAACACATGAATTTCTATTCAGTTCATTTACACAATAAAAATGATATTTTTATTTTTCTAACATATTTTAGGAAATTTCGGCGGCATAACGGCACGATAGTAGAAACGGGACAAGGCCTAGCCTTATCCCCGGTCTAGTGAAGGCCCACACCATCCACACATCAATCAATCCATTCCATTTCACCAAACAACTCAAATTTCAATCAAATAATCTAACTAATTTTTGCAATCAAACAAACAAGTCCATGGTCTGTGGATGATTGTGTCAAGTGCTACTAAACACCGTCTGCATCCTAGTATATATATATATAACTAGAAAAAGAATTTTAGAGTGAGAAATTCTCACCGATAGCTATTCCAACTTCACGACACTTCATTGATAGAAATCTTCGTCGTGATCGCCTTTTTGTCATCTTCGTTGCCCGTATTCACTACATATGTAAAAATTGAATTTTTACTTTGCTATTCCATATATAAAAATCGAATTTTTTTCTTTGTTATTCATTATATAAAAATCAAATTTTTTCTTTGTTATTCAATATATAAAAATCCCGCCTTTTCAACTATAAAGATTTTACCTTTTCAATTATAAAGATTTCGCCTTTTCACTTTCATCATTATAAAAATCACCTCCTTATTTCAATGTATATATAAAAAAATCAGATTTTTATTTCGCTACATATACAAAGATGATATTTTTATATCCAATATCTTAGAAAAATCATATTTTTACTCTTTTTATAATATAAAAATTTCGCCTTTCTCTATATAAAAATGATCAAACTTTTCACTCCATAAAAATATGATTTTTCAAATATAAAAATATTAACTTTCTTATAATAAAAATATCTATTTTCTTATACCAAAAATCTATTCTTTTTACTCTCAAAAATCATAACTTTTTATCATTAAAAATCTAGTTTTTATATGCTAAAGAAATCAGTTTTTATATGCTAAAGAAATCAGTTTTTGTATTAAAAATTATTACACAAAAAAAAACTGAAATAAAATAACTAAAATAAAATAAATACTCACAGTTATTTGAAGAGGAGAGGCGCAGGGGGTCAGGGACGACGCTGGTGGTCGCCGGCGGCTGTCTGGAGGAGGGGGGCTGTCTGAGGCGCGGAGGGGTATCGCGAGGCTAGGGGGTATCGCGTCGCCTCTGGCGCCTTGGGGGGGGGGGTTTCGAGGTGGCGCCCCACCTCTGAGGAGGCGGCGGCGATCGATCGGGGGGTGGGGCGCTCCTCCGATCCTCGTTTTTTTCCTCTGTCATGAAATGAATCGAAGAATAAGGGGGGGGGCAGAATATAAGGAAAGGAGAGAAAGGGGGATTTTTCTTTTTATATTTAATTACTTTATTTACCAAAATGTTGATTTTACATACGACCTCGAAACGAGGCCCACCGCCTGTCGTCCATAGCGTTTTACCCCCATTCCGAACACAATGAGATATGTATCGTAGGCTGATTCGGTCGTTTCGATCGATTTCCGTTAAAATCAACATATAACTCTATATATTGAATTTGAACGCGTATTTCAATTTACCGGGGTCACATACTAACTAGAAAAATTCCAGAAAAATATTTTCTATCTTCGTATTGACGATACGGTCCTAACAAAACTAGTTTCGTCGAATTCTGAGACCGTTTGAAAAATGGCCATTTTCCAGTCGATTAAAATCAACTAAAACTGGTCAAACGCGTTTTCCTTTGCCACGCTCACATATTGATTCGAAAAATTATGAAATTTGTAATCTAGCAATAATTTTACATCACGGACCCAACAAAAGTGGTTTCGTCGAAATCCGAGGTCGTTTGTAAAATTCCCATTTTTAAGGGCCTGAATTCCATAGCGACTATTCAGAATTTTCAACTGGACATATCTTTTGATCCCCGCTATGAAATTTCGATTCTTCAGATTCTTTGGAAAGATATTATCAAATAGATCCTATGATTTTTGGTTTCACTAAAATCCGGATTGTTTTGCACCCGGTACATTCAATTGAAGTTTGAAATCGAATTATCGAACTACCGCGCCATTTTCAATTCTATTTATAATTAAATATAATTATTTATATTCTAACGACGATGTATATAATATATACGTTCTAATTATATTCAAAATAAATTTTCTCGTCGATATTATTTAAAATAATCTATTTTAAATGTTCAAAATTCGTTAAAATTGCCAAAATAAAAATTTTAAACTGGCCCAGATTTTCGGGTTGTTACAATCTCCCCCACTTAAAACTTTTCGTCCCCGAAAAGGAACAAAGTCGAAAGTGGTTTGATTAATTAACTCTACGTTCGATCTGGCTTCAATTCTCCAAATTTTAGTTTCTGAGAATTTTCAAATTTTCAAAAATTTGGCTAACACCCTAAATTTTCGAAAAATTTCGCCATAACCTCCCCTGCACCGGGTGCCACGGGAAAATCCCGAAATTGCCATACAGGCCTTCTGATCTCAAAAAGAAAAAGAAAAAGCCAAGCGGCTAGCAAATAGGCTCATAAAATCATCATCACCCAAACGAAAACAGTAAATTATATAGTAAACATGTACCTATTTGTCGGGCAAACAAATTTTATTTTTCGGCTCTAGCCTCCTTGCTATGACTTGTTCAATAGATATACATGTATATGCATGCAAATGCAACCAATTTTCAATAATATTCAATATTTGATTCTATTAGGCATAATGGTTCAAAATTAGCAAACAAATAAACAAACAACACAAACATCAATCAATTAGTGGATTAACGTTTCAAATTCATAATTTTGATATATATACCGAAAATCATGTTTTTGATGCCAAATCACAACAAATAAATCTATCTATATAAGTTTTGGTTCTCACACCAGTCTAATGGAAATATATAGAAAATCACACCTTCGTCACACGAAAATAAATGTTGATGGTGTTTCGAACCACCATCAGAAATTACAATAAATTACATAGCAGCGGAAAAATAATACAAAGCACAACTGAAGGTGATATACGGATACAGAGCTTTCCGGATATCATTCCAGCTGTAAATCAGGATCTTGTGAATATAAATCTGCAAAACCAAAACTACTAACTGCTCGTGCCGAAAATAAGGGCACCCAGAGTTTAGGCTAAAACAATAAACTCCAGGTCAGTCATGTGACTGGTGTGAGAACTAATACAGTTATTAATATTGGTTTTAAAGTTAGGTAAATCAAGGGACCACGCCGTATAACACGGAACGGGTTTCCTCCCAAGAATACCAGTGCATAGAATAAACAGCGCAATGCTAAATAAAGAAAAATGAAGCTGTTATAAGACCCAGGTCCCATCACACAATGCAACGCAAGCCGGAGGATATGGTTTTCGCTTATAATAGCCAAACATGCTTGGTACGTTTAAAACAAATCATTTGATACTATAATAAGTGTATAGTGTCAAAACAATTTCAATCATAAATATCAATCATAGACGGCATGGGTACCATATATCATGTCGCCATACTAGTTTTACAATTAAAACCGCGATACACGTATTGGAAATTGGATTTCCGTCATGAGTCGAGGGAAGGGGCAAGCTCCTCTCCACGTTCGAGACACTCTAGCAAATGTCTCAGGACTACACATTCTGGGCAATCCTGGATCCTCCAAGGCCGGTCATCACTTACGTTAGAGGATTAATTATGCCTGAACACACGCTTCCCGGTCCTTACAGAACTATAATCGAGGCGCCTCGCATTCCAACAACCACATAGGTGAAAAATATATAAATGTCAGGGCTGGTAAGTCACTGACACCACCATAGCTAGAAAGAAACGTCATGCACTCCTTGGGACCTTATCCCGTTTTTGACTCATACCGAGGTGTGAGGCTCGCGAATCCACGCTATACACAAATCTACGCCACATAGGCCGTGCTTTGATCATCAACCACAAGACTTTGCTTTTCAACAGAAGCCTTGATCCACGCAACTCAGCGTGCCACACAGGCAATTCATGCCATGCGATTGATATCTATCGATATATAACCTCTAAGCTCATACGTCTCAAAGAAGGGCGTTAAGCAAGAGAATAAATTATCCGCCGCCAAACAGATATATATTTAACAGAAATCAATCAACACAGAATAAAATCCAATGCCAGACACACAATCCACTTACAAGTTCGTTCTGGGTCTGAACGAAACCGGAGGCACTTTCCTCGCATATCCATCCGTCTCCAAGTACGTCTGGACGACCACCAACTGATTCCCTCATCTTGGGTGTACAGCCCAATCAAGATCATCAGTAATCACCCAAACGATGTGAAGACTTCTGGTCTTCAACCACCGTCTTCATCTTTGACATATCGTCGAATTGGTTATTTAGAATGGGTATAAACCCGGCCTTTCCGAACAACCCGCGTATATTAAAGACAAATGTTACACAAACACAACATACGCCTCATTCCAATTCAAAATATTCTTTTATTCATAAAATCACATTTTTAGGGAAAGGTTCCCATTAATTTTATCCAAGATAAATTCTTTAAAATTTATCCTTTAATCTTCATTTGGATGACATTTCAAACCAAATTATGGTTTTCCCAAACTAGTCGAGATTAGCGAACCACACCGAAGTAATTATTTATTTTATTTCCCAATCCTAACCTATTAATCCCATGAAGAAAAACTGGTAATACTCCATATCTAACACCACAGTGTTATCGGTAAAATTAATTACCATTTCACGTTCAAATCTAATTAAAGATTTATCTATCGCTTTGGAGCAAAACTGATGATACTCCATTCTCGCTCATTTTCCTAATTTGAAAATTTAAATTATCAATTCACATTTCAATCTAATTGCAGATTCATTAAAACTCCTTTTACTGGGTTAAAGAACTAATGTCGTTTAAAACAAAGTTCACGATAAACCCAAATCACATTCTATTTATTATCGGGTTAAAGAACAAGTGTTATTTAAAACACTGTTCACGATAACCCCACTAATCAATTCTATTTAAAACCCATTTAAAATCCAGCTAATTTATATAAAAATAATTGGGTTTTAAATTCCAGTTCAAAACTAGTTCATTTCGATAAAAATCTATTTTTATCTTTTCAAATATGGAGTTTTTCATCCCAATTTTTCCCAAATCATTTCTTTTGATTTTACACAAATTACTACTATTTTTAATAATTTTATCAAGGCCTGTACAGTCGATTTCCATCAATTCGAATTCATTTTCTATTCAATTCGATTCGAATTCATTTTCCATTCAATTCAATTCAAATTCGAATATAATCGATATAAATATCGTTCGCGTCAAAATAGCGCATCACTAATCAACACGGCTTTATATATTTCAATAACTTCGTTATTCTATTCAACAAATGAATCTATATTTTTGCCAACACATGACTAATCTCAACGAATGAGTACTGTCCACGTGTGACTATTTTTTTTATTCAATATATTTTATAAAAATTAAGGTATCTATCGTTTGATATTAAATCAGACTCCAACCGTAAATTAGTAAGAAAACGATTCCCTGAATATTAACCCCGAAGGCCGAAATCAACATCCGATTAATATCCAGGAGACCACTCTTCTTATCTATTTTCCAGTTAGTTTCTAATTTCATATATGATAAAGATGTAAATTTTATTATTAAAATATTTCGTTCAACACATGACTAATCTCAACGGATTAGTACAGTCAACACATGAACCTTTATTTTATAATATTCCTTATTTTCTAAATTGGAATGAGGCCCAATCAATCACCATATAATGTTAATTATATGTATTTTCATACATCACACGTATATAATAGCATTGAAAAATAATCAACCACCAACCAAAGTGCACAACACTGTATAAGCATCAAATATAGACATCTAATGCTTACAACAGCCTGTCAATCAATCGATCGACATATTTAATCAATTAGGATGCGTGAACTTCAAATTTCATCCCAACACCCGTGTGGGGTTTCAAACAATCAAACACAGATTTTAGTTGTGCAGTTGGGCGATGTGTAAAATTTATCGACCCAATCAATGTCCTTCAAATAGGTGTACATAAACAAACCGTCCGGTTTGTAAATGAATATTTTATTTTATTCATTTCCACGTTAAAAATTATATTTTTAACGATAAAATAATTTATTTCAACACATGAATTTCTATTCAGTTCATTTACACAATAAAAATGATATTTTTATTTTTCTAACATATTTTAGGAAACTTCGTCGGCATAACAGCACGATACTAGAAACGGGATAAGGCCTAGCCTTATCCCCGGTCTAGTGAAGGCCCACACCATCCACACATCAATCAATCCATTCCATTTCACCAAACAACTCAAATTTCAATCAAATAATCTAACTAATTTTTGCAATCAAACAAACAAGTCCATGGTCTGTGGACGATTGTGTCGAGTGCTACTAAACACCGTTTGCATCCTAGTGTATATATATATATAACTAGAAAAAGAATTTTAGAGTGAGAAATTCTCACCGATAGCTATTCCAACTTCACGACACTTCATTGATAGAAATCTTCGTCGTGATCGCCTTTTTGTCATCTTCGTTGCCCGTATTCACTACATATGTAAAAATTGAATTTTTACTTTGCTATTCCATATATAAAAATCGAATTTTTTTCTTTGTTATTCAATATATAAAAATAGAATTTTTTCTTTGTTATTCAATATATAAAAATCCCGCCTTTTCAACTATAAAGATTTTACCTTTTCAATTATAAAGATTTCGCCTTTTCACTTTCATCATTATAAAAATCACCTCCTTATTTCAATGTATATATAAAAAAAATCAGATTTTTATTTCGCTACATATACAAAGATGATATTTTTATATCCTATATCTTTGAAAAATCCTATTTTTACTCTTTTTATAATATAAAAATTTCGCCTTTCTCTATATAAAAATGATCAAACTTTTCACTCCATAAAAATATGATTTTTCAAATATAAAAATATTAACTTTCTTATAATAAAAATCTCTATTTTCTTATACCAAAAATCTATTCTTTTTACTCTCAAAAATCATAACTTTTTATCATTAAAAATATAGTTTTTATATGCTAAAGAAATCAGTTTTTATATGCTAAAGAAATCAGTTTTTATATTAAAAATTATTACACAAAAAAAAACTGAAATAAAATAACTAAAATAAAATAAATACTCATAGTTATTTGAAGAGGAGAGGCGCAGGGGGTCGGGGACGACGCTGGTGGTCGGCGGCGGCTGTCAGGAGGAGGGGGGCTGTCTGAGGCGTGGAGGGGTATCGCGAGGCTAGGGGGGTAACGCGTCGCCTCTAGCGCCTAGGGGGGGTTCGAGGTGGCGCCCCACCTCTGAGGAGGCGGCGGCGATCGATCGGGGGGGGGGGGGGGGGAGCTCCTCCGATCCTCGTTCTTTTTTTTTTCTCTGTCATGAAATGAATCGAAGAATAAGGGGGGGCCAGAATATAAGGAAAGGAGAGAAAGGGGGATTTTTCTTTTTATATTTAATTATTTTATTTACCAAAAAGTTGACTTTTACATACGACTTCGAAACGAGGCCCGCCGCCTGTCGTCCATAGCGTTTTACCCCCATTCCGAACACAATGGGATATGTATCGCAGGCTGATTCGGTTGTTTCGATCGGTTTCTGTTAAAATCAACATATAACTCTATATATTGAATTTGAACGCGTATTTCAATTTACCGGGGTCACATACTAACTAGAAAAATTCCAGAAAAATATTTTCTAGCTTCGTATTAACGATACGGTCCTAACAAAACTAGTTTCGTCGAATTCCGAGACCGTTTGAAAAATGGCCATTTTCCAGTCGATTAAAATCAACTGAAACTGGTCAAACGCGTTTTCCTTTGCCACGCTCACATATTGATTCGAAAAATTATGAAATTTGAAATCTAGCAATAATTTTACATCACGGACCCAACAAAAGTGGTTTCGTCGAAATCCGAGGTCGTTTGTAAAATTCCCATTTTTAAGGGCCTAAATTCCATAACGACTATTCAGAATTTTCAACTGGACATATCTTTTGATCCCCGATATGAAATTTCGATTCTTCGGATTCGTTGGAAAGATATTATCAAATAGATCCTATGATTTTTGGTTTCACTAAAATCCGGATTGTTTTGCACCCGGTACATTCAATTGAAGTTTGAAACCGAATTATCGAACTACCGCGCCATTTTCAATTCTATTTATAATTAAATATATTTATTTATATTCTAACGACGACGTATATAATATATACGTTCTAATTATATTCAAAATAAATTTTCTCTTCGATATTATTTAAAATAATCTATTTTAAATGTTCAAAATTCGCTAAAATTGCCAAAATAAAAATTTTAAACTGGCCCAGATTTTCGGGTTGTTACACTAAGCAAAAATCGAACTTCATTTCCATTCTCAGCACACAAAACCTTCTTCTTCCCTTGTACACGACCACTGCCTTTCCCATCCATCATTACACCTTTTAACTTCTCAAAGTCCTTACTGCTGCTATGCATCTGAAATCACCATCGACCTCCCATTTGCCCCTTCCAGAATCGACCTTAACTGACCTCGCGGTGACCTACTTCTTCAAATTGCACCCTAAAATCCACGGAACCCCACTAACGTATCATCCAGAAGTCATCGTCGCACTTTTCTATTCAACCATCCCTCGTCCGATTTTACACCTGCTAAAGCCCTATAGCCTCCATTGATTTTAACCCGAGCCCTACTAGAATTTGTTCAAACCACTCGCGAGCTTCAGGGGTTCACGGTCATTAAATCGAGATTTGAATTCCATCATTCATTATTTTATTTTTATGTGTAATGGTTGATCGATTTCAAAAGAAAAGGGGAAAGGAAGAATGAGCTGAATCGGTTTTGAGAATGGAAAATAAAATCAAAGGCGCTGGCCATTTTATTTGTTTCAGAAGCTTTTGGTTTTGATTTCAACTGAGAAAGGAACCGCAATTTATAGAGGAGAAGGGAACAGAACGTACACAACAAATCTTTGTATTTATTTTAAAAAGATTTCTAACTAATTTGATTTGATTTCGATTCGATATAAAGAGATCTTTTATTCTTTTTAAACAGATATCGATTTGATTTTGATCCTATCCACTAATCAAATAAATCGGGGTTCACAATTAAAAATCGTGAACCGCCGTTTTAACGTACTGACCGATATTTAAATGTAATAGCGCTATTCTGAATTGAACAGTATATACTCTGAAATTTAATTTAAACGTATATTTAAAATAACCATATTAAATCAATATAATTAAATTTAAATTCAAAATAAATAAATTCTTCAACAATAAATTACTATTATCATCGTTTATATTCAAATAGAATATATATTGATCATCTAAACCATTTCGATTCAATTTTATCTTCGAATTGAATTATTTCAGATTACCGTATTACAATGATTATATATATATCAAAAATCAAATCCTATATTGATTATTGATTGATAACTCAATAAAAATTCTTTTATATTATCAATTCAATATTTAAAACCATATTAAATATTTAAAATAAACTGTTCGAAAAATCCGGGTCATTACAGCAAGTTTGAGATTGAAAATTTGGCTGAAAGAGAGATGTTGTTTTGTGCGGTTGAGAAACAAAAGAAGAAGATCTGTACACTCACAAAAAAGAATGAAAACCTAAAAATCCAACCAAATAGCATTAAGCTTATAAATGAAAATGTAAGAAACAAAAGCAACTGTGAGTAGGAATGTTTAAGTTGAGAAGAAGATAACTGCGATGTGAAAAAGAGAAATAGAGCATCCTATTTATAGATGATAGAGGAGTAGATTTCTGATATCATATGACTGGGTATGTGAATATGAAGGACTGATTTGGTATTTAAGATATAAAAATATATCTATTTCCTTTCCTGGATGCATATATTTTTTTGTCATCTAATCAGATCCTATTTTTTGGTCATCTAATCAAATCCTAATTTGCAAAATACATCTATTTCCTTTCCTGGATGCATATATTTTTTGGTCATCTAATCAGATCCTATTTTTTGGTCATCTAATCAGATCAAAATTTGGAAAATATATCTATTCCTTTTCTGGACGCGTATAATTTTTTGTCATCAAATCAGATCCAGATTTGCAAAATATATCTATTTCCTTTCATAGACACATATATTTTTTTGTCATCTAATTAAATCCTATTTTTTGGTCATTTAGTCAGATCCTAATTTGTGAAAAATATCTATTTCCTTTCCTGGATGCAAATATTTTTGGTCATCTAATCAGATTCTATTTTTGGTTATCTAATCAGTGTTCGGAAATGCGGAATGGATTGTTAAGGAAAAACTAACACCAAAGTGGGGGTGAATAGTGTTTTCAAGGAATTTAATAAAATATAAAACTAATATTATCTACTATATGAATCACATACCACAGAGATAATCACAAACATAGAATCAAACACAAACACATAAATAAACAAAAATAAAATGCAGAAAAGGAAAGAACATGTTGGATTTTATACTGGTTCGGATTACTTCTACGTCCAGTCCCACAAACGCTGGATTATGCAGAGTTTTATTACTATATCAATATCCAAGTACAACACCCTTGATTTCACGACTACAAGGTTACCACTGTTTTCGAACTCCCTTGATCAAGTACAATTCCCTTGATTTCACAGCTACAAGGTTAGCACTGCTCCCTTTCCTTGATTTCAAGGCTACAAGAAACACACCTTTTCCAAAACACTTCCCAAACGATTACAACAGTCCTATAACTCTTCAATAGCACTTCGATTCAGAGAGTAATGTGTAGAGAGTGAGATGAGAAGAAGATTTATATAAACTAAATTGGAAATTTGAAATAATAATGGAGTAATGAAAAGGGATAAAGATGGAGAAGAAGAATGATGAAAAAATTCGAAATCACCCATTATTTATAAGATTTGAATGGTTGCAACGCTTCTGGAACGTTAAAAATGGTGAAAAGACACTTCCTTTCAAAATCGAAAATGTGACGGGTATATGTTGACATCATCACATATGTATGTCGACATATGTCTTTGTAAATTTGAAATTTGAATATCTTTAAAGTGTTTTAATATATATATAATTCTAGAAATTCTTGAATTAAAACATAGTGATATAAATAAGTATTATAAAGTAGGAAATCATATGAAATCATATGTATAAATTATATAATCATATTTATAAAATTATAAAGTTTAAAACTATATAAATATAAAAATATAAAGTTATATAAATATATATACCTATAATCTTTAAAATCTCAAGTTTAAAATCAAAGGTAAGATAGAAAAACTTAATTAGAATAGAATTTGAATTTGAAAATTAGAATTTGAATTTGAACCTGGTGTGTTATTCAGAGACTTACATAAGCTAGACTCAATTACTATATTAATCTTGAACCCTGGAACTCTTGATTTCTTGATTACTCATGAGTCTTGAATCTTCTTTGAATTTTGAATCTCTTGAATCTCTAAAACTGTACAGTCTTCAGTATTAATTCCTGTATACAACTCCTGCATATATGTGTGTGTGTCTATATATTCTAGATAGAGATGTTAGTATATTTTATAATCAAATAATATTGAAGTAAGGTTGTTGTCATTAAAACTCTATTCTCTAACAATCAACCCCTTTTTGATGATGACAGCCTTAGTTTATAAAATATTCATACCTGTTTGTATCTGTTGATGTTGATCCTTCTAATACTCCCCCTGTCACTATGAATCATATATACTCTACTTAAACTAAGTCTATTTTTACAATTTCTCACTCTTTGGCATTATCAATGTAATAACCCAAAAATCTGGGCCAGTTTAAAATTTTTATTTTGGCAATTTTAATGAATTTTGAATATTTAAAATGAATTATTTTAAATAATAACGACAAAATATTTATTTTGAATAGAATCCGAACTTATTTATTTATATAGATCGTCGTTAGGATATAAATATTTATTTTAAATTATAAAGGGAATTGAAAATGGCGCGGTAGTTCGATAATTTGATTTCAAAATTCAATTGAATGTACCGGGTGCAAAATAAACCGGATTTTAGTGAAACCAAAAATAATGGAATCTAATTGTGACAATCTTTCCAATGAACCCGAAAAATTGAAATTTCATAGCGGGAATCAAAAGATATGTCCAGTTGAAAATTCAAAATAGTCGCTATGGAATTCAGGCCCTTAAAAATGGAAATTTTGCAAACGATCTCGGATTTCGACGAAACCACTTCTGTTGGATCCGGGATGTCAAATTATTTCTAGGTTTCAAATTTCATAATTTTTCGAATCAATATGTGAGTGTGGCGAAGGAAAACGCGTTTGACCAGTTTCAGTTGATTTTAATCGACTGGAAAATGGCCATTTTTCAAACGGTCTCATAACTCGATGAAACTAGTTTTGTTTGGACCATATCATCAATACGAAGCTAGAAACTATTTTTTGGGAATTTTTCGAGTTAGTATGTGGCCCCGATAAATTGAAATGCGCGTTCAAATTCAATATATAGAGTTATATATGGATTTTGATGAAAACTGATCGAAACGATCGAATTAGCCTTCGTGGCATATCCCATTGTGTTCGGAATGGGGGTAATACACTAGGGACGATAGTCGGTGGGTTCGATTTCGAGTTGAAAATAAAAAGTTACTTTTTAGAGGAAGAATTAAATTAAATAATTAATTTTATATTCTCCATCGCAGCTCCCCCACGGCAACCGCCCAGGCACCGGACCACCCCCCCCCCTCCACCACGCGCGCGAACGCCCAGCTCCCAACTCGTTTAACCCCACTAAACCGCACCCTTATCCCGCCTCCACATCCCTTCAACTCCGAGCCAAGCCCCTCTTCAAGATCGAAACCCTTTAAAACCGCGAGCTCCCTCACCAGTAAAGCCACCTACCTCCTGCGAGCTCCGTCCACCAACGGTGGAGTCCATTTGCAAAGCACTCCAGGTGCCCGAGAGAAGGCCGCAGAGACGCTGTGAGTTTTCAAATTTTATCCTATGAAATTATAGATTTTCCATGAAAGAAAGTTTATATTTTCAGAGAAGAAAGATTATATTTTTCATAATAGAAAGGAGTGATTTTTATATAGGAAAATTATACGATTTTCAAACTAGAAAGGTACGAGTTTTAAACTAGTAAATATAATATTTTTAAACAAATAAAAGATGTGATTTCTTTAGAAAGGAAGAGAATAGATTTTTACAAGCGAAAAGATATGATTTTTATCTAAATAGTTGCGGTAGTAAAAATGTGATTTTTATCTGCTTAGCGTAGAAATAAAAATATAATCTTTATCATATGAAAAGCATTGTAAAGGTGTGATCTTTTATATATATAACTTCGTGATAAAAATATGAATTTTATATAATGTAGATATTAAAGATTCGATTTTTATATAATGTAGATATTAAAGATTCGATTTTTATATAATGTAGATATTAAAAATATGACCTTTATATAATAGAAGATATAAAAATACTATTTTTGTATAAGTAGTGTATTGAAAATAAAATTTCTATATAATAGAGAATATAAAAATATTATCTTCATATATGTAGTGAAATAAAAATCTGATTTTTATTATTTATATGTTGAAATAAAAACGTGATTTTTATAGTGATGAAATGAAAAGGAGAAATCTTTATATAGAGAATAGAGTGAAAAAAATATAATCTTTATTATATGAACATCGTTATAAAAATATAATTTTATCCATATAGCAACAATATAAAAATATGATTTTTACATATGGAGTGGCTACGGAAAACGAAAGTGACAAAGGGCGAGAACAGCGAAGACTTCTACATAAGAAGAGTCGAGGCGTTTGGATTAGCTAGTCGGTGAGAACTTCTCACCTTAAATTTACCTTTCTAGTTAAAAATATATACTAGGATGCAGACGGTGTTTAGTAGTACCCGACACCATCGTCCACAGACCATGGACTTGTTTGTTTGGTTGTGTAGTTGGTTAGATTATTTGATTTGAATTTGATTGTTTGGTGAAATGGAATGGATTTGATTGATATGTGAAACACCCCACCTCCGTTAGGGTCACTCTCAAAGGGAATGCCCTAATTTTGGTGGAGGTTTATAAGTACAAGTCACAGATATACAAGACAGATATAAGAACACATATTTGTAAACAGCGGAAGAACAACAAACTTTTATTTCATAAAGTCAAATACGTGTTACAACAACATTCTTTCCAAAAACATAACATAACACTTTCATAATCTGTCTTGAGTACATTATTTAAAGAAGCATAAATAAAACATAGATAAACTGCCAAAGTCCCCATAGTGGATTGTCCAAAGCCATAGTTCAAAACAGGAAAGTCCAAGCAATACGTTTCTCTTCTTCAAGCTGGATGTCAAGGCTGGTCAAGCTGTTGTGTTCCCTCCCTGAGGACCTGGGGGGGGGGGGGGGGAAACGGAAGAAAGAAGACGAAAGAAAAGTAGAGTCAGACATAAAGCCTGAGTAAGTCTAGTACTATTTTGTCTATGAATAAAGAACTGGGTATGATAAATATAAACAAGAAGTGGGCATGCATTATAACTTGGTTAAGTTGTCTAGGGTCGAATATACTATCGTACCCCATGTTAATCTCTGAACCCATATAAACTAGTTTCCAACTGGCACCCCATAATCAGGGTGATGTGATCCATTCTATGATGATCGACTCCTACTCGCATAGTTACATGTGTCTTACGGCCCCCGATGTCGTAGTTACCTATGCTGGTCCCACCATGGGGTGTATCAAGTCCCATAGTGGCAACCCGACACAACCGTAGAGTGCACAGGTATGCTACTGGTGTTAAGTGCCTTATTTTTCTGCACCGGAGTGTGTGAACGCCCGCACTCCGTTAGAACCTACACTGCTACACCACCGCCGTCGATTTGACCTCTTACAATCAGCCCAGTAATCGTGCCCCACCCTGCCTAGTTTCAGGGTATCCTGATACACCTTTTAGGGTTACTGCTGAAAAGGGTCCCCCGTTACTAGGTTTTCTATCTCTAGCCAACATGCTAAGTTGGTTAAGTGTTTCCTAACCTAACCCCCACCAGTCCGTTTAGTTTAGCATGTTCCATTTTGATTAAGTCTTTGGTTCACTTAATCCTAACAATCCTGACTCAGCCTTAATTGTCTTATTAAGGCCCTGACCTCTCACATTAGACAGGTATTGTTGTGGCTGCCTGTTGCCGGTTGGTTCCGGGCAGTCTTACGCCACAACTCAGTCTAACCTCGGGTCCTTATTGGGCTCCATGTTTAACCTCCCACATTGGATAGGTATTGTTGTGACTACTGGACAGCCGGGCGGTTCCGGGCAGGTTTACATCACAACTCAATCCAACCTCGGGTTAAACACATCGTATTTTCTATATTTACATATTTTGTCATTCTTCTTTATTTCTTATATGTAAATATTTGCGGCCCATTATTAAGTTAATGGTGTAAAGGTTACACCAATCATGGGCCCAACCCATACTTGAATTTGGGCCCTTCTATTTTATATTTTCATTCATTAATTAATTTTAACCCAACGTTATTTTCCCCCGTTTTACACATCCGTTTATATATATTGGGCTTAGCCTTTTAAAGCCCAATTTAGCCATGCGAAAAGGGGAGGCTTAAAGCGTGATTACATACACAAAGAGGGGAAGGTGAGCGTATGAACTTGCAATATGACGTTGGGAATACAAAATAGAAACTGGTGTACTTGCATAGTAGTGACATATACTTTTTGGTCATAAAACATAGGTGACATGAATCAAAGCATGTAAAATCACATAGTCATAACTACAACATGAACCTATATTTTTATTTAGGCATAATGTCAAGCATAAGCATGGCATAAATATTTCTAGCATAAGCATGGCATAATGTCAAACATAAGCATGGCATAAATATTTCTAGCATAAGCATGGTCAATTTCCTTCAACAAACAACGGGCTTAGGGTCAATTTCTTTCGGCTCAACGCGTCTGCCACTACGTTGCCTTTGCCCGGAGTATAGGAGATTTCGAAATCGTACGAGGCAAGAAACTCCATCCACCTTTGTTGCCTCAAGTTAAGATCTTTCTGCGAGAAAAGATATTCCAACGATTTATGGTCAGTGTAAAGTTCGAACTTCTCACCTAGGAGATAGTGTCGCCAAGACTTGAGTGCAAAGACGATGGCGGCTAACTCAAGGTCGTGGGTTGGGTAGTTCTTTTCGTGTACTTTCAACTGCCTCCCGCCATAAGCTACTACCCTTCCTTCTTGCATTAAGACGGCGCCTAGCCCTGTCCCACATGCATCCGTATAAACAGTGAACATCTTGCTCCCATCTGGCAGCGTCAAAACTGGGGCTGTTGTGAGAGCCCTTTTTAGTCGTTGGAAAGCAAACTCGCAATCCAAGTCCCAATTGAACACTAGATTTTTCTTAGTCAATTTCATGAACGGAGCTGAGATTTTCGCAAAATCCCTTATAAACTTTCGATAGAAACCTGCTAGTCCTAGAAAGCTTCGGACCTCAGTCGCATTCCTTGGTGTCTTCCAATCTTGTACCGCCACTACCTTAGCAGGGTCCACTGCTAACCCTTGTTTGGATACTATGTGCCCAAGGAACCTCACCTCTTCTCTCCAAAAGTGGCATTTGGAGAACTTGGCTTTTAGTTGATGGACTCGCAAAGTTTCCATGATTGCCCTTAAGTGCTGAGCATGTTCCTCTTCACTCTTTGAGAAGATAAGGATATCATCTACGAAGACCACTACGAATTTGTTGAGGAAATCTCTAAATACCCTACTCATCAGGTCCACGAAGTAAGCAGGTGCATTTGTCAAGCCGAAAGGCATGACAAGCCATTCAAAGAAACCGTCTGGGGTTCTGAACGCCGTTTTATCGATGCTATCTTCAGCCACCCTTAGCTGATGAAAACCGGTCGCTAAATCGAGTTGGGAGAAAACAGACGCTCCTACAAGCTGGTCAAATAAATCGTCAATTCTAGGGAGAGGGTGCCTATTCTTTTTCGTTAGCTTGTTGAGCTCCCTATAGTCAACACATAGACGGAGTGAACCATCCGCCTTTGTAGCGAACACCACTGGATCGCCCCATTCTGAAATGCTCCTCCTAATGAACCCCTTTTCTAGAAGCTCTTTAATCTGTTTACTGAGCTCTTTCCTTTCTCGTGGAGCCATATGTCTAACGGGCAACGCAACGGGCTTTGCATTATCTACAAGATATATGCGGAAGTCTATTTCCCGCTTCGGAGGCAAGCCCTTCACCTCTTCGAAGACATCCGGATATTCCCGGACCACTCTAACTGAATGCAAATTTTCAACAGAGGCATCTAGCGATTCAAGATAACTAAGCATAACCGCATGCGAGGGATTACAAGAAATTTCCAAAGTATTACCGAGCTGGGTTAGGAGCCTAACAACCCTTTTCTCACAATCAAGGATGGCCCCATTACTGGATAGCCAATCCATGCCCAAAATCAAACCATACCCCGAAAAGCCCAAAACAAAGGCACTACATTGAAATTCTACACTTAGAATGGAAATTTTCAATCCCAAACAGATCATAGACAAATGAGCTGGGCCCCCAATTGGGTTTGAAACAATTAAGGGGTCCTCTACCATACTAGTTTTTAGGTGCAGAGATTCTACTAAAGCAGACGAGATAAAGGAGTGTGATGCGCCAGAATCAAATAAAGTGCGAACGGGGTGATCATAAAGATAAACTACAATTTCTACAGAAGTATTTATACCTCGCTGCTGCAGAGGTGGCGCTTCTAGCACATGAACCTGTGCCCCTGGGGTGGATCCAGCCCTCTGCCCCTGTCCTCGTTTCTTTGGGCAGTCCTTAGCCCTATGGCCTGTCTCACCGCAAGAAAAGCACCCACCATTCTCCTTGGCCTTCTTTTTCCGGCAGTCCTTTACTAAGTGCCCCACTTTGCCACAGAAATTGCACTTCCTCTTCTCTTTGTTGCCTTTCCCGCCCTTCTTAAAGTCTGTCTTCTTGGGCTGCAAACCCTCTTTCTTCCCTTGAGAGCTTTCTGCCTTTGTCTCCTTCTTGCCCTTATCCTCTTCATTCAGCAATGCCATTTGCACCAATCTTTCATACGTGGCTCCCATGGGTATATGGGTCATGGCCAAACTATGTAATGGCTCATTCAACCCTTTGACGAAATGGAGAGCCTTCTTGTGCGGGGTGTTGACTAGGTCAAGCCCAAACCTAGCCAGCTCATCGAACTGATTCACATACTCTCTGACTGTCTTGTCCCCTTGCTTAAGAAATAAGAATTTTTCCAACTGCAAACTCCTTTCCGCATCCGAGAGAAATTTAGTCTCAAACCTTGCCCTAAAGTCCTCCCATGTCTCCACTGGTCTTTCAGCATTAGTGACTTCCCACCAGTAGGAAGCCTCGCCCTTCAATAGCCATACCACCAGTTGTACTTTCTGTCTATCCTCTACTTCAAAGATGATGAATAAGTCCTCCGTTTCTTTCAGCCAATTTCTAGCTGCCACGAAGGACTTAGTTCCATGGAAATCCCTTCCTCCCATAGCTTTAAAATCTTTACATATCTTAGCGAAAGTGTTTCCCCGAGGAGGAGGTGGAGGAAAAGGTACCGCTGCAGCTGGATGATTTCCTACAGCTGGGGGAGGAGGAACGGTAGGACCTGGCTGAGGGGCCCTTACTTCTAAGAACCGTCTAAACCAACCAGGTATTGGTACCCCTTCTGGCAAGTTAAGTTCTTGGGACATGCTGAAACAAAAAGGATAGATTCAAAACGAAGGATAAGAGATAGTACCTATGGCTTTGGGGAGTGGACTTTGCCTTTTTAAAAAATAACATTTTCTTTTAAAATGCTTCTTTAAATTTCCTTTTTGAAAATAAATTTTTCAAAACTTTTTATCTTATCTGGTAAACCTATGCTCTGATATCAAGTGAAACACCCCACCTCCGTTAGGGTCACTCTCAAAGGGAATGCCCTAATTTTGGTGGAGGTTTAAAAGTACAAGTCACAGATATACAAGACAGATATAAGAACACATATTTGTAAACAGCGGAAGAACAACAAACTTTTATTTCATAAAGTCAAATACGTGTTACAACAACATTCTTTCCAAAAACATAACATAACACTTTCATAATCTGTCTTGAGTACATTATTTAAAGAAGCATAAATAAAACATAGATAAACTGCCAAAGTCCCCATAGTGGATTGTCCAAAGCCATAGTTCAAAACAGGAAAGTCCAAGCAATACGTTTCTCTTCTTTAAGCTGGATGACAAGGCTGGTCAAGCTGTTGTGTTCCCTCCCTGAGGACCTGGGGGGGGGGGAAACAGAAGAAAGAAGACGAAAGAAAAGTAGAGTCAGACATAAAGCCTGAGTAAGTCTAGTACTATTTTGTCTATGAATAAAGAACTGGGTATGATAAATATAAACAAGAAGTGGGCATGCATTATAACTTGGTTAAGTTGTCTAGGGTCGAATATACTATCGTACCCCATGTTAATCTCTGAACCCATATAAACTAGTTTCCAACTGGCACCCCATAATCAGGGTGATGTGATCCATTCTATGATGATCGGCTCCTACTCGCATAGTTACATGTGTCTTACGGCCCCCGATGTCGTAGTTACCTATGCTGGTCCCACCATGGGGTGTATCAAGTCCCATAGTGGCAACCCGACACAACCTTAGAGTGCACAGGTATGCTACTGGTGTCCAGTGCCTTATTTTTCTATACCGGAGTGTGTGCACGCCCGCACTCCATTAGAACCTACACTGCTACACCACCGCCGTCGATTTGACCTCTTACAATCAGCCCAGTAATCGTGCCCCACCCTGCCTAGTTTCAGGGTATCCTGATACACCTTTTAGGGTTACTGCTGAAAAGGGTCCCCCGTTACTAGGTTTTCTATCTCTAGCCAACATGCTAAGTTGGTTAAGTGTTTCCTAACCTAACCCCCACCAGTCCGTTTAGTTTAGCATGTTCCATTTTGATTAAGTCTTTAGTTCACTTAATCCTAACAATCCTGACTCAGCCTTAATTGTCTTATTAAGGCCCTGACCTCTCACATTAGACAGGTATTGTTGTGGCTGCCTGTTGCCGGTTGGTTCCGGGCAGTCTTACGCCACAACTCAGTCTAACCTCGGGTCCTTATTGGGCTCCATGTTTAACCTCCCACATTGGATAGGTATTGTTGTGACTACTGGACAGCCGGGCGGTTCCGGGCAGGTTTACATCACAACTCAATCCAACCTCGGGTTAAACACATCGTATTTTCTATATTTACTTATTTTGTCATTCTTCTTTATTTCTTATATGTAAATATTTGCGGCCCATTATTAAGTTAATGGTGTAAAGGTTACACCAATCATGGGCCCAACCCATACTTGAATTTGGGCCCTTCTATTTTATATTTTCATTCATTAATTAATTTTAACCCAACGTTATTTTCCCCCGTTTTACACATCCGTTTGTATATATTGGGCTTAGCCTTTTAAAGCCCAATTTAGCCATGCGAAAAGGGGAGGCTTAAAGCGTGATTACATACACAAAGAGGGGAAGGTGAGCGTATGAACTTGCAATATGACGTTGGGAATACAAAATAGAAACTGGTGTACTTGCATAGTAGTGACATATACTTTTTGGTCATAAAACATAGGTGACATGAATCAAAGCATGTAAAATCACATAGTCATAACTACAACATGAACCTATATTTTTATTTAGGCATAATGTCAAGCATAAGCATGGCATAAATATTTCTAGCATAAGCATGGCATAATGTCAAACATAAGCATGGCATAAATATTTCTAGCATAAGCATGGCATAATGTCAAACATAAGCATGGCATAAATGTTCTAACATGAAATCATGATTCTTACTTTAGTCATGTAAACTTGCAAAAAGGGATTTTTGAATCTAATCCTAGCTATGTACCACATATGTCATCATATAATAATATAGACTTAACATGGATTTCAATTATGCCAAATATAAGTCATAGCCTAGCCATAAGTTCGCAAATAGGTTTTCTAGTACAAAAGCATGGCTTAATACATGATGCCTAATTCTCAACATAACCAAACTTGTTCCAATTACTTACAAAATGATTTATGCACAAAAATATACATCATGGTGGCATAGAAGCAAAAGCCCAAACTTGCATAAATTTCAACCAACTATATACATGTAGCTTCAACATAGATTACATAATTTGCGAATATTCCAAACGTATACTTGCATAGAACTACCACATGTAGTTCTTTATAATGAATAACATAATTTTGCACAAATATGAATTACTTTATTATCCCAATTCAAGCATACAAATCAACACAGTTATTTATTCATACCAAAGTAATACTCTACTTACAATGGTTGCGGCGAATTCTCTAATTTAGGGATTGAAGACGCAAATTCCTTTGTTGAATTGATTTGCTTAGGTTGCTTGAATTGCTTTAGGCTTTAGAACTTTCTTCCTAATTCTCTCTCTAGTTGGCGGCTACTCTTAGTCGTTCCTCAGCAACATGGCGGCTATGTTCTTAATTTTGAATGAATAGATTAGGGTTTAGTCTAGGGTTGTTTATATAGAGGTTAGGAACTGATTAGGACCCTTGATGTTGCTTGGATTGATCATAGCCATTCATTAGGAAGAGAGACCAATTAGAACCCGCCACCTAGCCCTAATGACAAAGCAGACCACAGAGAATCGGCCAAACACAGACCTGGCCAGCCAGGTTGACTGGGCTCGACCAGGTCGACACCCCTGTTGACAGGGCTGTCGACAGCCCTGTCGACATGGGTAGTCCAGGTCGACAGCCCAGTCGACCTGGGTGGCCTAGGCGGGTGATTATCCGCCCTGGCCCATTGGGCCCGATTTTTAATTATTTTATTCTGTTTGAATTTTAAATTTAATTCAAAACTTCCGAAGGCCATATCTTCTTCATACGGACTCCGTTTTTCGAAAACTCGGATTCTATTTCGCGTATTTTTCCGAGACGAACGCAATGGCGTATCCCGTTTCCCTTAGTTCTTTGATTTCAAATTAATTATACTTTAATTTGTTAATTTCACAGTTATAGAATTTTCGGGGTGTTACAATATGTGTATGGCGTGGGACATTATTAGATCGGGGATAAGGCTAGGCCTTGTCCCGTTTCTAGTATCGTGCCGTTATGCCGCCGAAATTTTCTAAAATAAGTAAGAAAAAAAAAGATATCATTTTATTTAATAAATGAACCGAATAGAATATTTGTTACACCCCACCTCCGCTAGGGTCACTCACAAAGGGAATGCACTAGGTTTGGTGAAGCATTATCGAGGTAAACATGTACAGAAATATTACAAGACAGAACATATAGAACAGCGGAAGTAAAACAAATTTCATTACCTTATAAAATAAGGTCTAAAGCCTTTTACATCAGAATACATCAAAACCTGTCTTGCAATAGCAAAGAAGCATAAAACCTTTTCATAAATTATTCCCCAAAATAAAGCGGTGAAGCAGCCATAGCCAAGGGAAGACCAAGCTATACATAATGACCTTCAAGCATATGAGGTCCGAACTAAACAACATCATTTCCTCCCTGAAAACCTGGGGGGGGGAGACGGAAGACAAAGAGGCGAAAGAAAACGGGGTCAGTCATAAAGACTGGTAAGTCCTATCTACTTCCAGCATAAAAACAGGTAAAGGTAACATGACATGCATAAATTGAAAGTAAACATAAGGATGGCAACAAGATAGATAAGCTAAACCAAGGTAACTGGATGAACTACTGTAGCAAGGTAAACTAAAGTATCATGATAAACTACGGTGTCAAGAATCAAGGTATCACATCGTCAGGTTTCTATCAAGTATACTATCACAAGGTATCTGTCATGTATAACATCCCAAGGTATTTGTCACGTATATTCGCTCTGCACCTCTCATATTAGTATCCCAACCCGCGTCATGTGTTAACTATGAATGTCCCTTGCCCAATGTCATGTAATGGTCCATGTCAACCTAATATATAGCAAATGTAGGTTTTCCCGACTCGTATGTTTCTTTCTATGTATTAGTTCAGTCCTTTGCCGTTGGCCATACGGGCTTTCCCATGTAAATCTATTCCACCTCAATGTTGTACCATTTTATCATTGAAGTTGTTTTGGACTGCCACCCTTCATCTAGTTATATTTTCTTACCATGAACTATCACGTGTTCACTTAGGATTTATGCCACCTAGGACCACTAGGGATTATGCTACCTAATGAACGTTTCCGTGTCTCGGTTTGGGTTCAAGCCACCTAGGGCCACTAGGGATTATGCCGCCCGTCAACCGCGCCCTTTATCCCGCGTACGTATCGTGAATCGTTTTCCATGTCTAGATGCACATGTTCCTCAATGTGCCATCCGAGTTCCGTGCCAGGGAAAATCAAGAAATACGGAACTCGGTCGGGAGCTTTAAGTCGTCTGCTGATGCAGATATTAAGGTCTGTTTTTGTACCCGTGGCTATAGTCCCACGTGACCCCTCCCTCAACTACTGAAAGGCAATCCAAGAAAAATCATGTATGAGAACCACATCTCGGCCCCACTATAGCCCCACTTTCCTATGGGCCAACCTCACCCATGACTCGATAGTAAGCACATGGTGTGTGGGGGGTTCCCTGCCTTTCCGTTCGTACACGATTGACTAAAGATGGTAGGTAGTCGGCGACGTGCTATCCAGGGCAAAATCAAGTATCGTCGACTCCACGCTAATCCATCCTAGTCTTTAGGTCGCTCGCATAGCAACCAAGGCATACTTTTGGATCTTCTACCGCAGACCTTAACCTCCGTGAGGCCGGGTTTCATGGACCATCTGCCACCTCACAGAGGGATACCAAGAGTACCCTCACGTCCCCCGAAGCTACCGCTTCGTTACCCAGTTCGTTGGAGCTTTTTATCCAAGTCAGATAAGTTGCTCCTCCTCGTATACTAAGCGATGTCCTACCGTATCAGGTTACTCATCTAATTATGAACTAGTCCCATGTCCTTGGCTAAGGATTATTACTTAGTTATCCTTAAATAAGGTTTACCACTTAGCTTATTTTCCCGTTATCCTTGTTAATCCCGGCTTTCCACCTAGTCCCCTGAACTAGGGTTTTGTCTAATGGGTTAAGTATTTCCATTTACGTTTGTGACTTAACCTGCCTACGAATCATGTCAAGATTTGGCTAAGTATTCAAGTTCAAGACCTAGCCCTACAAGTTGGTTAGTTATACCAAGAAGCTCATGACTTAACCCTATTCAATCATCAAATCAAATTGGTTAAGTATTTGTTTATCCTAACCCTATCAGCTTATCGTGTTAGATTGGTTAAGCATAAATTATCTTAACCTCATCGGATTATCGAGTCGGATTGGTTAAGTATGGGTTAACTTAGCCCCATCCACTAATCGTATTATAATGGTTAAGTATATTTAAAAGGTCTTATGACTTAACCCTATCAGGTCCGCATATTAGATTGGTTAAGTATAGGTTACTTAACCTCATCAAATTATCATGTATAATTGGTTAAGTATAAGTTACATAACCCCATTAAATTATCTTGTTAAGTTGGTTAAGTATTGGCTACTTAACTCCTTTAATTACCAAGTTTAGATTGGTTAAGTGTTTAGGTTAACCCCATCGAAGTACTGTGTTTAGATTAGTTAAGTGTAGGTTACTTAACCCCATCTAATTACCGTGTTTAGATTAGTTAAGTCTAAATTACTTAACCCCATCTAATTACCAAGCCGGATTAGTTAAGCGTGAATAACTTAACCCCATCCCCTAATTGTCTTGTATGGTTAAGTGTCATTAAGAAATCAAGCCGGGTCCCACTTAACCTACCCATTCGTGTCATATCGGTTAAGTGTCATTAGTCAAATTTACTTAACCTTATCATGTGGCATTAATTTAATTAATGCACTCTCAACCTCTCACATTAGACCTTGTTGTGGTTACTAGTTAAGCCGGGCGAGTCCGGGTAGTTTTACACCACAACCTAGTCTAACCTCGGGTCTTAAGTGCGACATGACCAACTTCTCACATTGGATCCTATTGTTTGTAGCCACTAGTTAAGCCGGGCGGGTCCGGGTAGATTTATGCTACAAACTCAACCCAACCTCGAGTTGGCCACTTTCATGTTTGGTCTAGCGTTACATTACACTTACAACCCCCGTGTCTAGTTTCAAGTCCCATGTTTACCCCACATGTCATGTCCCCATTTAGGCGTATCATGAGTGTCATATTTTCATGAAATCCCATATCAAATTTTCATTTCATAATCACGCTCGTCTATCCTACCCCAAATTGTGTTTTACAACCCAAGTAAAAGCGAGTCAACATAGTAAGGATACTATGCCACATAATGGCCTCAAAACATGCACGATGTCAAGAAGGGATTGGCCACAAACATGCATGGTATCATAAGGGGTTTGGCCTCAAAATATGCATAGCATCATAAGAGAATTTGGAAACTAGCATGCATAGTATCATAAGGGAATTTGGCCATAAACATGCATAGTATCATAAGGGAATTTGGCCATAAACATGCATAGTAACATAAGAGGTTTGGGTTCATTTACATGCATAAGCCCCAAAGTCAAGTCTTTGCCAATGTTTCACAAGTCAAGTGGTTCCCAAAGGTTCATGCTAACATTCCATAGGTAAAGATTCAAACTTGCAAGGTATACTAGATTAAACATAACATGAATGGCATGATTAAGTCGCTACAACTTAGCCCAAAGTCATAGGTTTAAGCAAGAGAGACATGACAAGGTTCATATAGGCTAGCATACTTATATTTCATCTCATTTTATCCCATGTCACATTAGAACCATTGTTAGAATCTACAAGTAGCTAGAACTTACATAGCGAGGCTTAGGGAAGGATCATGCATCGTCTTGACGAAGAAAGGTGGCTCCTTTGAAGAAGAACTATCATGAAACCGTCGTAGCAACGTTGATTTGGCCTTGATTTGGTGTAGCAAGCTTGCACCTTTTGATTTGAATCCGATTTGAATGCATAGTCTCTAGGAATTGGAGATGGAGGCCATGATCACTCGGCATTTGGGCAGCACCTCGTGGCATGAGTGAATTGTGAGGGTTTAGGTTAGGCTTAGGGGTCTTTTTATAGAGATTAGGAGTAGTTTAGGCCGTAGGATAAACCCTAGGATAGATCTGAACCCTCAAAAATCGTCACAAGCCTCCAAAACCGAGCCAACATGACAAGCAGGTGCACCAGGTCGGGGTTCTACAGGGGGGGGGGGGGGGGCGACCCAGGGGTCGACCCCTATGTCGACCCACTGAAGAGGGGTCGACCCTGGGGTCGACACCCATGTCGACCCCCTGGAGGGGGGTCGACCTAGGGGTCGACACCCTGTGTGTCTGGAGGGAATTTTCCTGCCTTCTCTTTTTTGGCTGAATCCAAATCTGTTTTCGGATTTGAATTTTCGTGAAACTTCGCGAGGTCATATCTCGGTCATACGGACTCCTTTTTTCGAAAACTCAGACTCTATTTCGCTTATTTTTCCGAGACGAACGCAATGGCATAGCACGTTTATCCTAATTCAGAATTTATAATTTAATTCTGCCTTGATTCTTGTCTTAACACGTTGTTTAAAATTCGGGTTGTTACAATATTCATAGGTTGAATAAAATAATTTGTTCGTTAAAAATATAATTTTTAACGTGAATATGAATAAATAAATATTCATTCACAAACCGGACGGTTTGTTTATGTACACCTATTTGAAGTACATTATTTGGGACGATAAATTTTACACATCGCCCAACTGCACAAATAAAATTTGTGTTTGATTGTTTGAAACCCCACACGGGTATTGGGTTAAAATACGGCATACACCAATCCCAGTAATTAGTTGTATGTCGATCGATTGATTGACAGGATGTTATAAGCATTAGATATCTATATTTGATGCTTATACAGAGTAGTGCACTTTGGATGATGATTGATTATTTATCGTTGCTATTTTATACATGTGTTGTATGGAATCCATATAATTAACTTTATATGGTGATTGATTGGGCCTCATTCCAATTGGGAAAGTAAAGAATATTATAAAATAAAGGTTCATGTGTTGACAGTACTCATCCGTTGAGATTAGTCATATGTTGAACGAAATATTTTAACAATAAAATTTACATCTTTATCATATATAAAATTAGAAACTAACTTCTTTATAAAATAAAGGTTCATGTGTTGACAGTACTCATCCGTTGAGATTAGTCATGTGTTGAATGAAATATTTTAACAATAAAATTTACATCTTTATCATATATAAAATTAGAAACTAACTGGAAAATAGATAAGATGAGTGGTCTCCTGGATATTGATCTGATGTTGGTTTGGCCTTCGGGTTTAATATCTAGGGAATCGTTCTCTTACTAATTTACGGTTGGAGTCTGATTTGAAATCAAATGATAGATACCATAATTTTTATAAAATATATTAAATAACAAAAATAGTCGCGTGTTGACGGTACTCACCCGTTGAGATTAGTCAAGTATTGAAAGAAATATAAATTCATTTGTTGAATAGAGTAACGAAGTTATTGAAAAATATAAAGCCGTGTTGATTAGAGATGCGTATTTTGACGCGAACGATATTTATATCGATTATATTCATTTTTATAATGAATATTGAAAAGAGATAAAAATCGAATATTTATAACACGAATTTGAATTGAATTGAATAGAAAAAAATTCGAATTGAATTGAATAGAAAACGAATTCGAATTGAATTGAATAGAAAATGAATTCAAATTGAATTGAACAGAAAACGAATTCGAATTGAATTGAATAGAAAACGAATTCGAATTGAATTGAATAGAAAATGAATTTGAATTGAATTGAATTCAATTGAAAACGAATTGAAATCGATTTGAATTAAAATCAAATAGAAATGAATGTAAAACGAATTTATAAGGGAAAATTCAATTTTGATTTGAATTGAAATGAAGGTTGAAATTATTTTTGAAACAAATTTGAAACGATTTATAAAATTCATTTTTAAAAAGGAAATCGACAAAATATATAATATATATATTATATATATGATGGCCTGAATAGAACGCGCCGCGCCGCGGCAGTTCGTAAATTTCGACCATTGACTTCGAACGGACATTACGGGAGATCCGACCGTCGGATTCTCCTAAAACTAGAACCGTTAGGTTCATATCGAAAAGTTCTTTCTAACGAATATTATAAATTTGAAATCTAATGGTTGGATATGGAGATACGTCCAAATCAAATTTGGAGAAGGTCGCTGTAAGTGCAGTTCGATGGCCGCTGTTGGAAATCGACTGTACGAGCCTTGATAAAATTATTAAAAATATCAATAATTTGTGCAAAATCATAAGAAATGATTTGTGAAAAATTGGGATGAAAAACTCCATATTTGAAAAGATAAAAATAGATTTTTATCGAAATGAACTAGTTTCGAACTAAATTTAAAATCCCATTATTTTTAAATAAATAAATTGGAATTAAAAGGGGTTTTAAATAATCGGAATTTCTAATACATTTGATTGGAATTGAATTAGAATTGATTGGTGGGTTTATCGGGAACGGTGTTTTAAATAACACTTGTTCTTTAACCCAATAATAAATAGAATGTGATTTGGGTTTATCGTGAACTGTGTTTTCAATGACATTAGTTCTTTAACCCAGTAAAGGGAGTTTTAATGAATCTGCAATTAGATTGAAATGTGAATTCATAATGTAAATTATCAAATTTGGAAAATGAGCGAGAATGGAGTATCACCAGTTTTGCTCCAAGCGATAGTTAAATCTTTAATTAGATTTGAACATGAAATGGTAATTAAATTTACCGATAACACCATGGTGTTAAATATGGAGTATTAGCAGTTTTGCTTCATGGGATGAATAGGTTGGGATTGGGAAATAAAATAAATAATTACTTCAGTGCGGTTCGCTAATCTCGACTAGTTTGCAAAACCATAATTTGGTTTGAAATGATATCCAAAGGAAGATTAAAGAATAAATTTAAAGAATTTTTCTTTGATAAAATTAATGGGAACCTTTCCCTTAGATTATGAAATTTAGAAACTAGCCGTAGGTTAGCTAAGAAGAATGGTTTCCTAGGTATTGATCTGATGTTGGTTTCGGCCTTCGGGGTTAATATTTGGGAAATTGTTCTCTTACTGACTTACGGTTAGTGGCTGCTGAATTGGAATGAGGCGTATGTTGTGTTTGTGTAACATTTGTTTACTATATACGCGGGTTGTTCGGAAAGGCCGGGTTTATACCCATTCTGAATAACCGATTCGACGATAAGTCGAAGATGATGACTGTGGTCGAAGACCGGAAGTCTTCACATCGTTTGGGTGATTACTGATGATCTTCATTGGGCTGTACACCCAAGATGAGGGAATCAGTTGGTAGTCGTCCAGACGTACTTGGAGATCGATGGATATGCGAGGAAAGTGCCTCCGGTTTCGTTTAGACCCAGAACGAATTTATAAATGGCTTGTGTGTCTGACATTGGATTTTATTCTGTGTTGAATGTTTTCTGTTAAATATATATCTGTTTGGCGGCGGAGAATTTATTCTCTTGCTTAACGCCCTTCTCTGAGACGTACGAGCTTAGAGGTTATATATCGATAGATATCAATCGCATGGCATGAATTGCCTGTGTGGCATGTTGAGTTGCATGGATCAAGGCTTCTGTTGAAAAGCAAAGTCTTGTGGTTGATGATCAAAGCACGGCCTATGTGGCAGCTTTGTGTATAGCGTGGATTCGCGAGCCTCACACCTCGGTATGAGTCAAAAACGGGATGAGGACCCAAGGAGTGCACGACGTTTCTTTCTAGCTATGGGTGGTGTCAATGACCTACCAGCCCTGACATTTATATACTTTTCACCTTTGTGGTTTGGATGCGAGGCACCTCGATTATAGGTCCTATAGGGCTGGGAAACGTGTGTTCAGGAATAACTAATCCTCAAACATAAGGGAGGACCAATCTTAGAGCATCCCAGGGGTTACCCAGAGTGTGTAGTCCCGAGGTATTTGCTAGAGTGTCTCGAAGCGGAGAGGAGCTTGCCCCTTGCCTCGACTCATGACCGAAATCCAATTTCCAATACGTGATGTTTCGGTTTTATTCGTAGAGCCTAGTATGGCGACAAAGTAGCATGGGATACTATGTTGTCTATGATTGATATTTATGATTGAAGTTGTTTTGACACTATACACTTATAATAGTATCAAAATGATTTGTTTTAAACGTACCAAGCATTATTTGGCTATTATAAGGTAAAACCCTATCCTCCTGCTTGTGTTGCATTGTGTGATGGGACCTGGGTCTTATAATAGCTTCATTTTTCGAAAAAGCATTGCGCTGTTTATTTATATGCACTGGTATTCTTGGGAGGAAACCCGTTCCGTGTTATACGGCGTGGTCCCTTGAATTACTCTCTTTTAAAGTAAAGTTTTAAATAACTGTTTTAGTTCTCACACCAGTCACATGACTGACCTGGAGTTTATTGTTTTAACCTAAACTCTGGGTGCCCATATTTTTGACATGGGCAGCTAGTAGTTTTGGTTTTGCAGATTTATGTTCACTGGATCCTGATTTACAGCTGGAACGATGCTCGGAAAGCTCTATACCCGTGTATTACTTTCAGTTGTGGTTTTGTATTATTTTCTGTTGCTATGTAATTTACTGTAATCTCTGATATTTATCCAATGTATGATATTCATTTATACTCTGTATATTCTTGTATTCTGATGGAATTATTGTAATATACAATGAAATGTTCTTCTGTTTGCGTTCTATTTTGTCGTGTTCTCAAGGTAATCCGGGCTTTCCTTACCGGGGAAGTTACGGGCTATCACCGTTGGTATCATAGCTTTGATTTACAGAGCTCGAGAACAAGACACATTAGTACCATATGAAAGAATTCATCAGATATTGGATTAGTAATATCCAATTAGAATGACTCGTTAGAGATGGGATCAGTTGTATCCTAGAACGAGTGTGAAGAGTATATTTTTCAAATAAAAACAAATTTTGTTTTTAAAATTTAAATTGTTTTATATATATTTGAATATTTATTTATTTTGAATTTGGACAATCCAATATATAAAGATTTCGCGTATACGCGTCATGAACGTATATTCGAAGTTTTAATATACTGGATAGATATAGGATCATATTCTAGACACCCGGGGGTGATTCTGATGATGGTGCATCATCATCAATATTCATATTCGAGTGACGAAGGTGTGATGTCTATATATTTCCATTAGAATGGTGCGAGAACCAAAACTTATATAGATAGATTTATTTGTTGTGATTTGGCATCAAAAACAAGATTTTCAGTATATATATCAAAATTATGAATTTGAAACGTTAATTCACTAATTGATTGATGGTTGTGTTGTTTGTTTATTTGTTTAATAATTTTGAACCATTACGCCTAATTGAATCAAATATTGAATTGTATTGAAAATTGGTCGCATTTGCTTGCGTATACATGTACTTACATTGAACAGGTCATAGCAAGGAGGGTAGAGCCGAAAAATAAAATTTGTTTGCCCGACAAATAGGTACATGTTTACCATAATTTACTGCTTTATTTGGGTGATGATGATTTTATGAGCCGATTGGCTAGCTGCTTGGCGTTTTCTTTTTCTTTTTGAGATCAGAAGGCCTATATGGCAATTTCGGGATTTTCCCGGTGCTCCCGGTGCAGGGGAGGTTATGGCGAAATTTTTCGAAAATTTCGGGTGTTAGCCAAATTTTTGAAGAATTTGAAAATTCTCATAAACTGAAAAGTTGGAGAATGGAAGCCAGAATGAAAGTTGAGTTGGTTTTTAAAACAACTTTCGTCTTCGTTCCTTTTCGGGGATGAAAAGTTTTAAGTGGGGGAGATTGTAATAACCCGAAAATCTAGGCTAGTTTAAATTTTTTATTTTGGCAATTTTAATGAATTTTGAATATTTAAAATGAATTATTTTAAATAATAACGACAAAAAATTTATTTTGAATAGAATCCGAACATATATATTTATATAGATCGTCGTTAGGATATAAATATTTATTTTAAATTATAAAGGGAATTGAAAATGGCGCGGTAGTTCGATAATTCGATTTCAAATTTGAATTAAATGTACCGGGTGCAAAATAAACCGGATTTTAGTGAAACCAAAAATAATGGAATCTAATTGTGACTATCTTTCCAACGAACCCAAAAAATTGAAATTTCACAGCGGGAAACAAAAGATATGTCCAGTTGAAAATTCTGAATAGTCGCTATGGAATACAGGCCCTTCAAAATGGAAATTTTGCAAACGACCTCGGATCTCGATGAAACCACTTCTCTTGGATGCGGGATGTCAAATTATTGCTAGATTTTAAATTTCATAATTTTTCAAATTAATATGTGAGTGTGGCGAAGGAAAACGCGTTTGACCAGTTTCAGTTGATTTTAATCGACTGGAAAATGGCCATTTTTCAAACGGTCTCATAATTCGCTGAAACTAGTTTTGTTAGGACCATATCGTCAATACGAAGCAGAAAATATTTTTTGGGAATTTTTCGAGTTAGTATGTGGCCCCGGTAAATTGAAATGCGCGTTCAAATTCAATATATAGAGTTATATTTGGATTTTGATGAAAACTGATCGAAACGATCGAATCGGCCTACGTGGCATATCCCATTGTGTTCGGAATGGGGGTAATACGCTAGGGACAACAGTCGGTGGGTTCGATTTCGAGTTGAAAATAAAAAGTTACTTTTTAGAGGAAGAATTAAATTAAATAATTAATTTTATATTCTCCATTTCCTTGGTCAACCCCCCCCCCCCACCTTAACCTTCTCCTTCCCTGTCAGTTCAGAATTGGATTTCAAAATAAAAAAACAAAAGAAAAGGGGAAAGGCGCCGCCACCTCCAGGAGGGTCCGTCGCAGCTCTCCCACGGCAGCCGCCCAGGCGTCGGACTACCCCCCCCCCCTCCACCCCGCGCGCGAACGCCCAGCTCCCAACCCGTTCAGCCCCACTAAATCGCACCCTTATCCCGCCTCCACAGCCCTTCAACTCCGAGCTAAGCCCCTCTTCGAGATCGAAACCCTTTAAAACCGCGAGCTCCCTCACCAGTAAAGCCACCTACCTCCTACGAGCTCCGTCCACCACTGGTGGAGTCCATTTGCAAAGCACTCCAGGTGCCCGAGAGAAGGCCGCAGAGACACTGTGAGTTTTCAAATTTTATCCCATGAAATTATAGATTTTCCATGAATGAAATTTTATATTTTCAGAGAAGAAAGATTATATTTTTCATAATAGAAAGGAGTGATTTTTATTAAGGAAAATTATACGATTTTCAAACTAGAAAGGTACGAGTTTTAAACTAGTAAATATAAGATTTTTAAACAAATAAAAGGTGTGATTTCTTTAGAAAGGAAGAGAATAGATTTTTACAAGCGAAAAGATATGATTTTTGTCTAAATAGTTGCGGTAGTAAAAATGTAATTTTTATCTGCATAGCGTAGAAATAAAAATATAATCTTTATCATATGAAAAGCATTGTAAAGGTGTGATCTTTTATATATAACTTCGTGATAAAAATATGATTTTTATATAATGTAGATATTAAAGATTCGATTTTTATAGATATTAAAGATTCGATTTTTATATAATGTAGATATTAAAGATTCGATTTTTATATAATGTAGATATTAAAGATTCAATTTTTATATAATGTAGATATTAAAAATATGACCTTTATATAATAGAAGATATAAAAATACTATTTTTATATAAGTAGTGTATTGAAAATAAAATTTCTATATAATAGAGAATATAAAAATATTATCTTTATATATGTAGCGAAATAAAAATCTGATTTTTATTATATATATGTTGAAATAAAAATGTGATTTTTATAGTGATGAAATGAAAAGGCGAAATCTTTATATATAGAGTAGAGTGAAAAAAAATATAATCTTTATTATATGAACATCGTTATAAAAATAGAATTTTTATCCATATAGCAACAATATAAAAATGTGATTTTTTATATATGTAGTGGCTACGGGCAACGAAAGTGACAAAGGGTGAGAACAGCGAAGACTTCTACATAAGAAGAGTCGAGGCGTTTGGATTAGCTATTCGATGAGAACTTCTCACCTTAAATTTACCTTTCTAGTTAAAAATATATACTAGGATGCAGACGGTGTTTAGTAGCACCCGACACCATCGTCCACAGACCATGGACTTGTTTGTTTGGTTGTGTAGTTGGTTAGATTATTTGATTTGAATTTGATTGTTTGGTGAAATGGAATGGATTTGATTGATATGTGTATGGCGTGGGCCATTATTAGATCGGGGTTAAGGCTAGGCCTTGTCCCGTTTCTAGTATCGTGCCGTTATGCCGCCGAAATTTTCTAAAATAAGTTAGAAAAAAAAGATATCATTTTATTTAATAAATGAACCGAATAGAATATTCATAGGTTGAATAAAATAATTTGGTCGTTAAAAATATAATTTTTAACGTGAATATGAATAAATAAATATTCATTTACAAACCGGACGGTTTGTTTATGTACACGTATTTGAAGGACATTGATTGGGACGATAAATTTTACACATCGCCCAACTGCACAAATAAAATATGTGTTTGATTGTTTGAAACCCCACATGGGTATTGGGATAAAATACGGCATACACCAATCCCAGTAATTAGTTGTATGTCGATCGATTGATTGACAGGCTGTTATAAGCGTTAGATATTTATATTTGATGCTTATACAGAGTAGTGCACTTTGGATGATGATTGATTATTTATCGTTGCTATTATATACATGTGTTGTATGGAATCCATATAATTAACCTTATATGGTGATTGATTGGGCCTCATTCCAATTTGGAAAATAAAGAATATTATAAAATAAAGGTTCATGTGTTGACAGTACTCATCCGTTGAGATTAGTCATGTGTTGAACGAAATATTTTAACAATAAAATTTACATCTTTATCATATATAAAATTAGAAACTAACTTCTTTATAAAATAAAGGTTCATGTGTTGACAGTACTCATCCGTTGATATTAGTCATGTGTTGAACGAAATATTTTAACAATAAAATTTACATCTTTATCATATATAAAATTATAAACTAACTGGAAAATAGATAAGATGAGTGGTCTCCTGGATATTGATCTGATGTTGGTTTCGGCCTTCGGGGTTAATATCTAGGGAATCGTTCTCTTACTAATTTACGGTTGGAGTCTGATTTGAAATCAAACGATAGATACCATAATTTTTATAAAATATATTAAATAATAAAAATAGTCGCATGTTGATAGTACTCATCCCTTGAGATTAGTCAAGTATTGAAAGAAATATAAATTCATTTGTTGAATAGAATAACGAAGTTATTGAAAAATATAAAGCCGTGTTGATTAGAGATGCGCTATTTTGACGCGAACGATATTTATATCGATTATATTCATTTTTATAATGAATATTGAAAAGAGATAAAAATCGAATATTTATAACACGAATTCGAATTGAATTGAATAGAAAACAAATTCGAATTGAATTGAATAGAAAACGAATTCGAATTGAATTGAATAGAAAACGAATTCAAATTGAATTGAATAGAAAACAAATTCGAATTGAATTGAATAGAAAATGAATTTGAATTGAATTGAATTCAATTGAAAACGAATTGAAATAGAATTGAAATCGATTTGAATTGAAATCAAATAGAAATGAATGTAAAAAGAATTTATAAGGGAAAATTCAATTTTGATTTGAATTTGAAATGAAGGTTGAAATTGAGATGACCCCAAACCCCGTACTGACGGTGGCAAGGGTAATCCTTTGAATATAACACAGAAACAGATAATAGCAGAACAGAATTAAATAAATACACCAGATAATGCACAATAGAATATACTGGATAAACGTAATCATCAGAGTTACACAGTATACAGGATCATACTTAGTACAAATACAGTTCAGCTATACATAAATGTCTACAACGGAAAACAAACATAATGTAGAATAGGAGCTGAACAGCATAAAAAGAGATAAATAATAGAATCTAACTTCATCTCCAGCTATCCAGAAAGAACTAGCTAAACCTGAATACAAGGTTGCCCGTGTAGAAAAAGGGGCACCCGAGTTTGAAAGTGAAACAAACTACGAGTCAGTCATGGGACTGGTATGAGAAATCTACTCAACACATTTATAATATGGCTAATCACAGGGCATCGCCACTTTCGTGGAACGGGTTTACTCCATTGGATTGCCAGTGCTTTAAAACAAATAATTCTTTTAAACATCGCAATGCTTTTTATAAAAATGAAGCCAATATAAGACTCAGTTCCCATCACACAATGCAACGCAAACCGGAGGATAGAGTTTTACCTTATAATGGCCAAAATATGGTTGATCCGAATAAAACAAAAGCAATTGATATTATTACTAGTGTTTACATGTTTCAAAAACAACTTTGAATCATAACTATCAATCATAGACGGCATGGGTACCATATATCATGTCGCCATATATATATACAATCAAAACCGCACGATGTCATATTTGGAAATTGGATTTCCGTCATGAACCAAGGCAAAAGATAGTCCTTTCCGAATTCAAGACAATCTAGCCCATGTCTCAGGCACAACCGCAACCGTACCTTGGATCGTCAGGGCCGGTCCACACGAAGTGGATTATAATGCCTGAACAATGTGTCCCTCCGCCCTTTGGGGCGTAAATAAGCCAACGAATGACTCCATCGGACCTGGATCGTCCGATCTAACCGAGGCACCTCGCAACAGTAACAACCACATAAGTCAAACTCGTCGGGGCATGTAAAACCACTGACGCCACTTCTAGCTCGAACGAAAACGCACGTCCCCCCTGAGGTACTCTCCCGTTTCTGGTTCATACCGGGGTGTGAGGCTCGCGATTTCACGTTATACACAAAGCCACGCCACACAGGCGGTGCTTGGATCATCACCACAAGACTTTTCTTTTCAACAGAAGTCCTGATTATTGCATCTTAGCATGCCATACAGGCAATTCACACCGTGCAACTGATGGCTATCAATAACACAGAATGAATTCCAATGTCAGACACACATTCCATTTGCAAATCCGTTCTGGGTCTGAACGAAACCGGAGGCACTATATACCTCGCAAACCCATCGATCACCACGTACGTCTGGACGATCACCACTCATTATCCATATTTCGGGATGCCTCCCAATCAGGACTTCGATTACCATCCAAACGAGGTGAAGATCTCCGGTCTTCGACAACCGTCTTCATCTTCGATTTCTTATCGTCGATTCAGTTATTCAGAATGGGATAAACCCGGTCTTTCTGAGCAACTCGCGTATACAATAAACAAGTGCTACACAAACACTACTACGCATCATTTCAATTCATTAGTCACTAACTGTCAATCAGTAAGGGAACGATTTCCCAAATATTAACCCCGAAGGCTTAAACCAACATCAGATCAATACCCAAGAAACCATTCGACTTAGCCAAACTTCAGTTAATTTCTAAATTTCACATCCATATTGTTTATAATATTTTATAACGATTTATCGCTATTTTTATTTAGTTTAAAATAGCCAATTTATTCAAAACGACGCTTCGGGCCATAACACGACCATGGCGCTGTTTTTCTTCAGATTTGATTTACACATATTTGAAAATCTAACCATTGGACCTTCAAAATTTACATCATTAGAAAGATCTTTTCAAAACGAATCCAACGGTTCCAGTTTCGGGAAAATCCGACGGTCGGATCTCCCGGTATAATCGTTTGAAGTTTCGATTTCAAAATACAAACTGCGGCGTCGTTATTCGATTAAATATAATTATATATATATATAATCGATTCCGGCGCTGTTTTTCTTCAGATTTGAATTAAACATTCCAGACAATCCAACCGTTAGATTTTTACAAAGTTTGTGCCATTGGAAAGATATTTCCAAAGCGAACCCAACGGTTGCGATTTTGGGAAAATCCGATGGTCGGATCTCCCGCACTAATCGTTTGAAATCACGGTTTCAAAATACGAACTGCAGCTTCGTTATTCGATATATTTCGATTCTATTTTTGTATATAAATCGATTCTTCGATTTCAAAACTATATTCTTTTCATACATTTGATAAAAATGATATTTTTATCTAACTGTCATCTATTTCAACAATTCACTATTTTTAACAATTCATTTATATAATAAAAATGTGATTTTTATTGTAAAACAATTCATTTCAAAACACCATTATTTTATATAGTTCATATAGGTAATAAAAGTATGATTTTTATTATAAAACAATTTATTTCAAAACGAGATTATTTTATATAGTTCATATCGATGATAAAAATTGGATTTTCATTATAAAACACTTTCTTTCAAAATATGAATACCATTCAACACATGAATTTCAATTCAACGAATGAATTTCGATTCAATACATGAAGGTTTTCTATAGTTTATATATATCGATAAAAAGGTGATTTTTATATTTAAAACACGAATACCATTCAACACATGAATTTCAATTCAATGAATGAATATCGATTCAACACATGAAGGTTTTCTATAGTTTCTATATATAGATAAAAAGGTGATTTTTATATTTAAAACACGAATACCATTCAACACATGAATTTCGATTCAACACATGAAGTTTTTCTATAGTTTGTATATATATATATATATATATATATATATATATATAAAGGTGATTTTTATATTTAAAAACACGAATACCATTCAACACATGAATTCTATTCAACGAATGAATTTCAATTCAACACATGAAGGTTTTCTATTCAATGAATAAATATAGTTTCAACAAATGGAAATAATTCTAACACATAAATATTATTCAAAATTTCGGCAGCATAACGACAGGGTAGTTAAAACCGGGACCATCCCTAGTACGGCTCCTCGCTCTACCTTAAAACCTCGCGGTTTTTGACAATGGGGAATCATGCATCTAGTTCGCACGCAGGCGGCATGTATATATTTTTCATTTCCACAAACTAATCCTATGTGGTTTCAACCAAATATTTATCAACCACAAATGGGTATTTTTCAACCACAATCAATAAATTCCAACCACAAACAATTTCAATCAACCATTCACTATCAATCAATTTTCACACCAATCACAACCAATAAATATCGTCCATGGTTTGTGGACGAGGGGCGTATATATATATATTTATATATAGCATTTCACTTATATTTCAACACATATATAATTTTTACAACGCATATATAACTTATACATCGAACGTACAACTTATACAACGCTTATACAAGAGGTGTACAACGCTTATATAACTCATACATCGACTATATAATTTATACATCGTCGTTTTCCATATCGTTTATAAATTAGAAATCTCACATTGGGTTCCACTACACCAAAAATAGCAGAAGGCTCAGAAAAATATGCGGTCTCTTCTAAAATGTAGAAGACGTCCACACGAGTCCACTGTCTCTTGTTTCACTGAATTTCATCGAGAAATGAAAAAGATATGATTTTTAGAAGTTTGCAATGCTTAAAAGTATTATTTTCAATTCAGAATAATCAAAGCCGTACCTCAGTAGTTTGGTTCGAAACTAGGTTTTAGAATTTCTTTTAATCCGTTGAACATTGCAACGATCGGCCAGCACCACCTTCAAGGCCTTGGAGAGGCGCAGCGATCGACGTCAGGTAGGCCCGCTGCGACGGCGGATCGGAGGAGCAAAGCGGCGGTGAACGGGACAACTTTGGGCGCGCGATTCGAGGCGCACACGCGATGATAGGATCCCCAACCCGTATGGATCTGAAGTACTCGAGCTTCACTACAAAAGCTTCCACAAGGGCGATGTGTTTTATTGCTTGGATTGAGGGGAATCAAAGCAGGAAGGGAGGAAGGCCTCTTCGTCGTCGATCACAGGTGTTACGGGGGTTTTCCGAGGAAATGAAAATTATAAAGTTATAAAAGGAATTATTTTATTGGTCGGAATCTATATTAAGTCAAAAAATAGTGTTTCTCTATACGAACACCAATTCAGACCCAAAGACTGTCTCCCCTAGCTAAATACCCCCATTCCGAACACAATGGGATATGTTTCGTAGGCCCATTCGACTGTTTCAATCAGTTTTCCTTCAAATTAAAATATATAACATTCAATATTCGATTTGAACGTACATTTCAATTTGCCGGGGCCACATACTGATTCGAAAAATTCCAAAAAAATAAATCTAGCTATGTTTTGACGATACGGTCCCAACAAAACTAGTTTCGTCGAATTCTGAGACCGTTTGCAAAAAGGCCCATTTCTAGTCGATCCAATTTAACTGTAATTGACCAAAACACGTTTTCCTTTGCCACGCTCACATACTAGCTTCAAAAATTATGAAATTTGAAACCTAGCAATAACTTCACATCCCGGATCCAACAAAAGTGGTTTCGTCGAATTCCGAGGTCGTATGCAAAATGGCCATTTTCACGGGCTATATAATTTCTACACCGACATTTCTGAAAATTCATTTGGCCATAACTTTTGCTTCCTACTATGAAACTTCGATTTTTCAGATTCGTTGGAAAGGTATTCACTAACAGATTTAGATATTTTTGGTTTCACTCAAATCCGTTTTGTTTTGCACCCGGTACAGTCAGTCAAAGTTTGAAATGAAAATTTGAATCTGCTGCGCCATTTTAGTCCTTGTTTATAATTAGAATTAATTATATTCGTTTTCAAATGTCGATTCAAACTTACCTTTCATCGTTATTATTTAAAATATTTATTTTAAATATTAAAAATCCACTATTTTAGCCAATTTAAAAATTTTAATTTGGTTCAGATTTTCCGGGTCGTCACAATCTCCCCCACTTAAAACTTCTTGTCCTCGAAAAGGAACAAAGTCGAAAGTGGTTTGATTAATCAACTCTACGTTCGATCTGGCTTCCATTCTCCAACTTTTCAGTTTCTGAGAGTTTTCAAATTCTTCAAAAATTTGGCTAACACCCGAAATTTTCGAAAAATTTCGCCATAACCTCCTTTGTACGGGGAGAGGTTTGGAAATTTATTGGGCCGTATTAGGTACCCAACAAATCCTATTAAGCATACACATATTTATAGTGATATAGTCTGGTGTTTACAGGGGAGCGTGTATTGATAATAACTCCAGAGAATAAATTCTCCTTACCCTGTCAAAGCCTGAGGGGGTGTGTATTTTAAATGCTCCAGAGGATAAATCCTCGTCACCTCGTCCCGTGTGGGAAATAAATAGTCCATGTACCGTATCTAATAACTAGAGAGATGTGATTATTGTCAACTCCAGACCCATGTGGGGTTTTTATTAATCTGGCAATTTTATCGTTACAATTTAAATAGTCCATATCAGTCATCAATTCAACCTATAAAATATAGTCATCGCCATACAAGCCTCTCGCTCGTATGGTAATCTTCCACCTCGTCACACAAGCTCCAAATGCTTATGTGGTATATGATGAAGTATGCCTATCTTCAGAAGTATGCCATGTAATGTAGTTCAAAATTAATTGTCACTATCCTATGGCGACGTTTATTATTACACACAAAATAACCAGCACTCTGCATCCAATGGCATTCACAGGAGTTGATATAATAATATTTCGCATACAACTCATTAAGGTTTACCTATTTGTCGGGCACACAAATAAATTCTTTACTCAACAGCTATCCATTTACTTGTTCAAACATATATAATGCACATGTATATATTTCTATCTATTTTCTAATCAGTTAAATGTGTGATATAATCAAATAAATTCTACCATTCATTCTATTATTGATTAAATTAACCATCGTTTTAATGATTTTAATTAATCAAATCTATTATCACACAACACAAACAACAATCAAATTGTTTTTAACTTTTCAAAAACATACTAATCAATTTCTATACTCTTTTAAAATCATTCAGACTATAGAATTAAAAGTGCACATCCGTGGAAAGAAAATAACAACAGAGTAGAGAACTAATTGGTAATGCAAAGTATGGTAAATGTACCTTGCACCGGAGTCAATCAGATATATCCACTCGGCATCTAGGATTGGCTTTCTGAATGCTCTCCTCAGTTTCCCAAGTACAATCTCGCGGATCTCCACTCCATTGCACTTTGACTAAGTGAACCTTCTTGTTCCTCAGTTCTTTGGTCTCTTTGCCGATGATCTTTAGCGGCTCTCTTCTCACAGCCAATTCTGAAGTAATTTCAATATCTTGTTGAGCTGCTTCTTCCACGATCAAGTCTGGATCATGAACGTGCTTTCGAAGTTAAGATATGTGAAATACATCATGCACTCCAGGCAACCAATCAGGAAATTTAACCCTATAAGCAAGCGTTCTGATCCGTTCAAGAATAGGAAACGGACCAATGAATTTGGGCGCCAATTTCCCTGTTTTACCGAACCGGATAACTCTTCTCATCGGCGATACTTTCAGATATACATAGTCGCCAACATCAAACGATATATCTCTTCTTCTCCTATCGGCATAACTCTTTTATCGGCTTTGAGCGGCCAGTAATCGTTTCTTGATAAAATCGACTTTGTCGGCAGCTTCTCGGATCATATCTGGCCCCAACACAAGTCTACTACCGGGTTCGACCCAACAAGCAGGAGATCGGCACGGTCTACCATACAACGCTTTGGATGGTGACATTGCCAGACTCGCCTGGTAGCTGTTGTTATATGAGAACTCATCCAAATGCAGATGGTCTTCCCATGATCCACTGAAATCTAGAACACAAGCCTGCAATAGATCTTCTAGTATACGGTTCACCCTCTCAGTTTGACCATCTGTCTGAGGATGATAAGCGGTGCTTAGATTCAGCTTTTTTCCCAGTTCTACTTGAAACGCCTCCCAGAATTTGCTAGTAAATATTGTATCCCTGTCACTGACTATACTGAGCGGCACTCCATGTAGTCTAACAATTTCCTTGAAATATATTTGCGCCAGACTCTGAGCAGTTCTGTTTGATCTGACAGGTATGAAATGGGCGGTCATCGTGAAGCGATCTACGATCACCCAAATACTGTCATTTCCTTTTCTGGTTCTGGGCAAACCATCAATGAAGTCCATGGAAATATGTTCCCACTTCCAACCAGGAACGTCTAGCGGTTGTAACAATCCAGCCAGTTTCTGTTGGTCACTTTTGACTAGCTGGCAAGTAGGGCATCAGCTAACATATATTGAAACGTCTCTTTTCATAGCCTTCCACCAGAATGTTCGCTTGAGATCGTTGTACATTTTTTCCACACCAGGATGGATACTCAGCTTGGATTTGTGACACTCGTCTAACACTTCCCTTTTTAACTCTGGGATGTCAAGAACACAAATCCTTCCTTTCAATCTCAGGGTCTCGTCGTTATCTATTTGAAAACATGAGGGTTCGCCTTTCTGAATCCTTTTGATTATATCCTTAATAAAGTTATCCTCCTTCTGAAGAATAGATATTTTGTCAATCAAGGAAGTCGTAATAATAAAGCTGACGATCATTACATTCTTTCGACTCAGCGCATCGGCCATGACATTGGCTTTCCCTGGAGTGTATATAATCTTAAAGTCGTATGCTGCAAGGAATTCTAGCCAACGTTGCTGCCTCAGATTCAAGTCGTTCTAAGTGAACAAATACTTCAATGACTGATGGTCTGTATACAGTTCAAATCTCTCACCCAGAAGATAACGTCTCTAGATTTTCAAAGCGAATACTATAGCCAACAACTCAAGATCATGAGTGACGTAGTTTTTCTCGTGCGGCTTCAGCTGACGGCTAGCATAAGCGATCACTTGACCTCTTTGCATTAACACTGCACCAAGGCCTTCTCTAAAAGCATCCGTCCAGACTTTCAAATCCTGATTGCCATCGATGATGGTTAACACTGGAGCTGTCGTTAATCTTAACTTTAGCTCTTCAAAAGCCTCTTCACTTTCTGGAGTCCATTTGAATTTAGAGTGCTTCTTTGTAAGCTTCGTTAAGTGACCAGATATCTTCGAAAAGTTTTTAATTAACTTTCGGTAATAACTAGCCAATCCGAGAAAACTGCGGACTTCTGTAGGGGTACTGGGCTGTTTCCAATTCTGAATAGCTGTGATTTTACTTGGATCCACAGCAATTCCTTCTTTCGATACAACGTGGCCCAGAAATTTGACTTCTTCTAGCCAGAATATACATTTGAAAAACATTGCTTTCAACACATTCTTTCTGAGAATTTCTAACACTTGTTCCAAATGTTTTTCATGCTCGCTTTCTGACTTAGAGAAGATAAGGATATCATCAATGAAAACCAGAACAAATTTATTCAATACTCCTCTGAATACTCTGTTCTTTAGATCGACGAAATAGGCTGGAGCGTTACATAAGCCGAAGGGCATCACTAACCACTCGTAGAATAAGTCTGGACCTCTGAATGCTGTCAAAGGAACACACTCCTCGGCGATACGAAGCTGATGGAAACCTGTAGCTAGGTCCATTCGTGAAAATACTTGTGCGCCATTTAATCGATCCAACAAATCATCAATCCGCGGCAATGGATATTTATTCTTTATTGTCTGTTTGTTCAAATCATGATAATCCACACATAGACGTAGAGTACCGTCAGATTTTGGGACAAACACCACTGCTGCACCCCAATCAGAGAAACTAGGCCTGATCAGACCCTTTCATACTAGCTGTCGTGTTTGATTATCAAGTTCTTCTTTCTCCTTCAAGGACATTCTTCGAATAGCGTGAACTATCGGCCTTGCATTCGGAATTAAAGCAATTTTGAAATCAATTTCTCTTTACGGGGGTAAGCGAATAACTTCTTCGAACACATCCGCATAGTTCTTGACGACAGGAATGTCCTTGATGAGGTCAGGAATATTCTCTGCGACTTCAGGGATATTTTCTATTTGAACAGGAGAAACATTCAAAGCTGCCCAGAAGTCTTTTCTATTAGCATTCTAACCTTCACAAGGAATGGTTATAAAATCACCTATTTTAATCTTTGCCGTAACGACTCTGTCGGCGCATTTAACCTCAGCTTCATACTTGGTCAGCCAGTCTAATCCCAAGATAAGATCAAACTCTATAAAATTCATGACGACCGCGATGGTAGGAAACCGATAACGAGAAAAAGAAACTGGCACTCCACAAACCCAACTAAGATCAATGGAACCCCCAACCGGATTCTGGACAGTCATTGGTTCCTTGAGCTTCTTCAAATTCAAATCTAGCTTCTTAGCTGCATTCTTGGCAATGAAGCTTCGTGACGTGCCTGTGTCAAACAGTACTTTAACTGGAATGTCTTTGACAGTAAGCGTGCCTTCTAAAACATCAGCCATTTCTTGACTAGCTGAGGGCTCGGAAGTTTCTGCTACTTCATTCACTTGAACTATTTCAGGTTTTCTGAATATCGGGCAGGCCTTTGAAAGATGACCGGTCTGATGGCACTGACTGCACTTTCTATTCTCTTGAAACTTCTTATCGGGTTTAAACCCCTTCTTTCGTTTCTTCGAGGTTTTACAATTCCTAGTCAAATGCCCTGGTTTCCTGCAGTTAGAGCAGGTGGCCGTCGTTGTTGGTTCCTTTTTAGATCTGGCCCTTTTTCGATTTAATTTGGGCTTCTTACTGACCTCAGACATCGTACTGGCCTCAGGACGATCAGTTTATGACTCAACTTTCTTACTAGAGCTGACCTCTTCTTCGTAAGGCAACATACCTTTCTTGTCGAGATCTTCCTACTAGTAAGCCATGTATATCATTTCAGAAAAGGGGAGCTCCACATTCCTCATTATACTATTCTGATATTTCCTTTGCAGGCCATGAATAAATCTCAGATTCTTCCTCTTTGGATCTTGAATCAGATGAGAAGCAAAGTGAGAAAGTTCCTTGAATTTCTTATGATATTCTGGGATGGTCATATCACCTTGTATCAGATAAGAAAATTCATCACATAATTGCTCGGTTGCTTCGGGAGGAGTAAATCTTTCTAACAAAATCACTTTGAATTTATCCCAGGTGATATCACCTTCTGGACTATCTTTAATAACTTAATCCCACCAAAACAAAGCTTCTTCTTTGAGTGCCCAAGACGCCAGTAATCTTTTCTGATCGTCTCTCAGCTTTAAACCATCAAAGATTTTCTCTGCAGAACGGATCCAAGCTTGTGTTTCCATAATGGACACTTTGCCTAAGAATGGTGATCCACCCAGATTTCGAAATCTCTTGAATAGAACTTCTATATCTGATTCTGGCTGTGGGAGCACAACTGGCTCATTAGCTAGTCGAGCCATACGATTATTTCTTCTGTTCCTGTCACTCATTTTCTAGTACGTCTGCAATTAGCAGAAAAAGTGTCAGGTCAACAGAAAAGATATTTCAAAACATAGAGACAAATACTTGAATGTAAATGTGTCTACTGGGGTGTATTTCATTCTGCTTTACTTATACTAGGATATTACTGATCCTACCTGTATAAAGTTACTCGTCCTAGAACACTACTGGTTCTATTTCTAACGAGTTCGTTAATATGTTATATTCCAGAACTAAGCTTAACCAAAGCTCTGATGCCAAATGAGACGATCCCAAACCCTGTACTGACGGTGCAAGGGTAATCCTTGGAATATAACATAAAAATAGATAATAGCAGAACATAATTAAATAAATACACCAGATAATGCACAATAGAATATACTGGATAAACATAATCATCAGAGTTACACAGTATACAGGATCATACTTAGTACAAATACAGTTTAGCTATACATAAATGTCTACAGCGGAAAACAAACATAATGTACAATAGGAGCTGAACAACATAAAAAGAGATAAATAATAAAATCCATCTTTAGCTCCAGCTATCCAGAAAGAACCAGCTAAACCTGAATACAAGGCTGCCCGTGCAGAAAAAAGGGCACCCGAGTTTGAAAGTGAAACAAACTACGAGTCAGTCATGGGACTGGTATGAGAAATCTACTCAACACATTTATAATATGGCTAATCACAGGGCATCGCCACTTTCGTGGAACGGGTTTACTCCATTGGATTGCCAGTGCTTTAAAACAAATAATTCTTTTAAACATCGCAATGCTTTTTATAAAAATGAAGCCAATATAAGACTCAGTTCCCATCACACAATGCAACGCAAACCGGAGGATAGAGTTTTACCTTATAATGGCCAAAATATGGTTGATCCGAATAAAACAAAAGCAATTGATATTATTACTAGTGTTTACATGTTTCAAAAACAACTTTGAATCATAACTATCAATCATAGACGGCATGGGTACCATATATCATGTCGCCATATATATATACAATCAAAACCGCACGATGTCATATTTGGAAATTGGATTTCCGTCATGAACCAAGGCAAAAGATAGTCCTTTCCGAATTCAAGACAATCTAGCCCATGTCTCAGGCACAACCGCAACCGTACCTTGGATCGTCAGGGCCGGTCCACACGAAGTGGATTATAATGCCTGAACAATGTGTCCCTCCGCCCTTTGGGGCGTAAATAAGCCAACGAATGACTCCATCGGACCTGGATCGTCCGATCTAACCGAGGCACCTCGCAACAGTAACAACCACATAAGTCAAACTCGTCGGGGCGTGTAAAACCACTGACACCACTTCTAGCTCGAACGAAAACGCACGTCCCCCCTGAGGTCCTCTCCCGTTTCTGGTTCATACCGGGGTGTGAGGCTCGCGATTTCACGTTATACACAAAGCCACGCCACACAGGCGGTGCTTGGATCATCACCACAAGACTTTTCTTTTCAACAGAAGTCCTGATTATTGCATCTTAGCATGCCATACAGGCAATTCACACCGTGCAACTGATGGCTATCAATAACACAGAATGAATTCCAATGTCAGACACACATTCCATTTGCAAATCCGTTCTAGGTCTGAACGAAACCGGAGGCACTATATACCTCGCAAACCCATCGATCACCACGTACGTCTGGACGATCACCACTCATTATCCATATTTCGGGATGCCTCCCAATCAGGACCTCGGTTACCATCCAAATGTGGTGAAGATCTCCGGTCTTCGACCACCGTCTTCGTCTTCGATTTCTTATCGTCGATTCAGTTATTCAGAATGGGATAAACCCGGTCTTTCCGAGCAACTCGCGTATGTAATGAACAAGTGCTACACAAACACTACTCCGCATCACTTCAATTCATTAGTCACTAACCGTCAATCAGTAAGAGAAAGATTTCCCAAATATTAACCACGAAGGCCGAAACCAACATCAGGTCAATACCCAAGAAACCATTCGACTTAGCCAAACTTCAGTTAGTTTCTAAATTTCACATTCATATTGTTTATAATATTTTATAACAATTTATCGCTATTTTTATTTATTTTAAAATAGCCAATTTATTCAAAACGACGCTTCGGGCCATAACGCGACCGTGGCGCTGTTTTTCTTCAGATATGATTTACACATATCTGAAAATCTAACCGTTGGATCTTCACAAAATTTACATCATTAGAAAGATCTTTTCAAAACGAATCCAACGGTTCCAGTTCCGGGAAAATCCAACGGTCGGATCTCCAGATATAATCGTTTGAAGTTTCGATTTGAAAATACGAACTGCAACGTCGTTATTCGATTTAATATAATTACATTTATATATAAATATAAATATAATCGATTCTGGCGCTATTTTTCTTCAGATTTGAATTAAACATTCCAGACAATCCAACCATTGGATTTTTACAAAGTTGGTGCCGCTGGAAAGATATTTCCAAAGCGAACCCAACGGTTGCGATTTCCAGAAAATCCGATGGTCGGATCTCCCGCACTAATCATTTGAAATCACGGTTTCAAAATACGAACTGCATCTTGGTTATTCGATATATTTCGATTCTATTTATATATATATATATATATATATATATATATATATATATATCGATTCTTCGATTTCAAAACTATATTCGTTTCATACATTTGATAAAAATGATATTTTTATCTAACTGTCTTCTATTTCAGCACTTCACTATTTTTAACAATTCATTTCTATAATAAAAATGTGATTTTTATTGTAAAACAATTCATTTCAAAACACTATTATTTTATATAGTTCATATAGGTAATAAAAGTATGATTTTTATTATAAAACAATTTATTTCAAAACGAGATTATTTTATATAGTTCATATCGATGATAAAAATTGGATTTTCATTATAAAACACTTTCTTTCAAAATATGAATACCATTCAACACATGAATTTCAATTCAACGAATGAATTTCGATTCAACACATGAAGGTTTTCTATATTTATATATATCGATAAAAAGGTGATTTTTATATTTAAAACACGAATACCATTCAACACATGAAGTTCAATTTAACGAATGAATATCGATTCAACACATGAAGATTTTCTATAGTTTCTATATATAGATAAAAAGGTGATTTTTATATTTAAAACACGAACACCATTCAACACATGAATTTCAATTCAACGAATGATTATCGATTCAACACATGAAGGTTTTCTATAGTTTGTGTATATATATATATATATATATATATATATATATATATAAAGGTGATTTTTATATTTAAAAACACGAATACCATTCAACACATGAATTCTATTAAACAAATGAATTTCAATTCAACACATGAAGGTTTTCTATTCAACGAATAAATATAGTTTCAACAAATGGAAATAATTCTAATACATGAATATTATTCAAAATTTCGGCAGCATAACGGCAGGCTAGTTAAAACCGGGACCGTCCCTAGTACGGCTCCTCGCTCTACCTTAAAACCTCGCGGTTTTTGACAATGGGGAATCATGCATCTAGTTTGCACGCAGGCGGCATGTATATATTTTTCATTTCCACAAACTAATCTTATGTGGTTTCAACCAAATATTTGTCAACCACAAATGGGTATTTTTCAACCACAATCAATCAATTCCAACCGAAAACAATTTCAATCAACCATTCGCTCTCAACCAATTTTCACACCAATCACAACCAATACATATCGTCCATGGTTTGTGGACGAGGGGCGTATATATATATATATAAATATATATATATATATAGCATTTCACTTCTATTTCAACACATATATAATTTTTACAACACATATATAACTTATACATGGAACGTACAACTTATACAACGCTTATACAAGAGGTGTACAACGCTTATATAACTCATACATCGACTATATAATTTATACATCGTCGTTTTCCATATTTTTTATAAATTAGAAATCTCAAATTGGGTTCCACTCCACCAAAAATAGCAGAAGGCTCAGAAAAATATGCGGTCTCTTCTAAAATGTAGAAGACGTCCACACGAGTCCACTGTCTCTTGTTTCACTGAATTTCGTCGAGAAACGAAAAAGATATGATTTTTAGAAGTTTGCAACACTTAAAAGTGTTATTTTCAATTCAGAATAATCAAAGCCGTACCTCAGCAGTTTGGTTCGAAACTAGGTTTTAGGATTTCTTTCAATCCGTTGAACGTTGCAACGATCGGCCATCACCACCTTCAAAGCCTTGGAGAGGCGCAGCGATCGACGTCAGGTGGGCCCCCTGCGACGGCGGATCGGAGGAGCAAGGCTGCGGTAAACGGGACAATTTCGGGCGTGCGATTCGAGGCACACACGCTATGATAGGATCTCCAACCCGTATGGATCTGAAGTACTCGAGCTTCACTACAAAATCTTCCATAGGGGCGATGGGTTTTATTGCTTGGATTGAGGGGAATCAAAGCAGGAAGGGAGGAAGGCCTCTTCGTCGTCGATCGCAGGTGTTACGGGGGTTTTCCGAGGAAAAGAAAATTATAAGATAATAAAAGGAATTATTTTATTGGTCGGAATCTATATTAAGTCGAAAAATAGTGTTTCTCTATACAAAAACCAACTCAAACCCAACGACTGTCGCCCCTAGCTAAATACCTCCATTCCGAACACAATGGGATATGTTTCGTAGGCCCATTCGAATGTTTCAGTCAGTTTTCCTTCAAATTAAAATATAAAACATTCAATATTTGATTTGAACGTACATTTCAATTTGCCGGGGCCACGTACTAGTTCGAAAAATTCCAGAAAAATAAATCTAGCTTTGTTTTGACGATACGGTCCCAACAAAACTAGTTTCGTCGAATTCTGAGACCGTTTGCAAAAAGGCCCATTTCTGGTCGATCCAATTTAACTGTAATTGACCAAAACACATTTTCCTTTTCCACGCTCACGTACTAGCTTCAAAAATTATGAAATTTGAAACCTAGCAATAACTTCACATCCCGGATCCAACAAAAGTGGTTTCGTCGAATTCTGAGGTCGTATGCAAAATGGCCATTTTCACGGGCTATATTATTTCTACAACGACCTTTCTGAAAATTCATTTGGCCATAACTTTTGCTTCCTACTATGAAACTTCGATTTTTCAGATTCGTTGGAAAGGTATTCACTAACAGATTTAGATATTTTTGGTTTCACTCAAATCCGTTTTGTTTTACACCCGGTACAGTCAGTGAAAGTTTGAAATGAAAATTTGAAACTACCGCGCCATTTCAGGCCTTGTTTATAATTAGATTTAATTATATTCATTTTCAAATTTCGAATCAAACTTACCTTTCATCGTTATTATTTAAAATATTTATTTTAAATATTTAAAATCCACTATTTTAGCCAATTTAAAAATTTTAAATTGGTTCTGATTTTCCGGGTCGTTACAGAAATTGTTTTTGAAACAAATTTGAAACGATTTATAAAATTCATTTTTAAAAAGGAAATCGACAAAATAATTAATATATATATATTATATATATAATGGCCTGAATAGAACGCGCCGCGCCGCGGTAGTTCGTAAATTTCGACCATTGACTTCGAACGGACATTACGGGAGATCCGACCGTCGGATTCTCCTAAAACTGTAACCTTTGGGTTCGTATCGAAAAGAGCTTTCTAACGAATATTATAAATTTGAAATCTAACGGTTGGATTTGGACATACGTCCAAATCAAATTTGGAAAAGGTCGTTGTAAGTGCAGTTCGATGACCGTTGTTGGAAATCGACTGTACGGGCCTTGATAAAATTATTAAAAATATCAATAATTTGTGTAAAATCATAAGAAATGATTTGGGAAAAATTAGGATGAAAAACTCCATATTCGAAAAGATAAAAATAGATTTTTATCGAAATGAACTAGTTTTGAACTAAATTAAAAATCCAATTATTTTTAAATAAATAAATTGGATTTAAAAGGGGTTTTAAATAATCGGAATTTCTAATACATTTGATTGGAATTGAATTAGAATTGATTGGTGGGTTTATCGGGAACGGTGTTTTAAATAACACTTGTTCTTTAACCCGATAATAAATAGAATGTGATTTGGGTTTATCGTGAACTGTGTTTTAAATGACATTAGTTCATTAACCCAGTAAAGGGAGTTTTAATGAATCTGCAATTAGATTGAAATGTGAATTGATAATGTAAATTATCAAATTTGGAAAATGAGCGAGAATGGAGTATCACCAGTTTTGCTCCAAGCGATAGTTAAATCTTTAATTAGATTTGAACGTGAAATGGTAATTAAATTTACCGATAGCTCCATGGTGTTAGATATGGAGTATTACCAGTTTTGCTTAATGGGATGAATAGGTTGGGATTGGGAAATAAAATAAATAATTACTTCAGTGCGGTTCGCTAATCTCGACTAGTTTGGAAAACCATAATTTGGTTTGAAATGATATCCAAAGGAAGATTAAAGAATAAATTTAAAGAATTTATCTTTGATAAAATTAATGGGAACCTTTCCCTTATATTATGAAATTTAGAAACTAGCCGTAGGTTAGCTAAGAAGAATGGTTTCCTGGGTATTGATCTGATGTTGGTTTCAGCCTTCGGGGTTAATATTTGGGAAATTGTTCTCTTACTGATTTACGATTACTGGCTGCTGAATTGGAATGAGGCATATGTTGTGTTTGTGTAACATTTGTTTACTATATACGCGGGTTGTTCAAAAAGGCCGGGTTTATACCCATTCTGAATAACCGATTCGACGATAAGTCGAAGATGATGACGGTGGTCGAAGACCGGAAGTCTTCACATCGTTTGGGTGATTACTGATGATCTTGATTGGGTTGTACACCCAAGATGAGGGAATCAGTTGGTAGTCGTCCAGACGTACTTGGAGATCGATGGATATACGAGGAAAGTGCCTCCGGTTTCGTTCAGACCCAGAACGAATTTATAAATGGATTGTGTGAGACATTGGATTTTATTCTGTTTTGATTGATTTCTGTTAAATATATATCTGTTTGGCGGCGGAGAATTTATTCTCTTGCTTAACTCCCTTCTCTGAGACGTACGAGCTTAGAGGTTATATATCGATAGATATCAATCGCATGGCATGAATTGCCTGTGTGGCATGCTGAGTTGCATGGATCAAGGCTTCTATTGAAAAGCAAAGTCTTGTGGTTGATGATCAAAGCACGGCCTACGTAGCAGCTTTGTGTATAGCGTGGATTCGCGAGCCTCACACCTCGGTATGAGTAAAAAACGGGATGAGGACCCAAGGAGTGCACGACGTTTCTTTCTAGCTATGGGTGGTGTCAGTGACCTACCAGCCTTGACATTTATATACTTTTCACCTTTGTGGTTTGGATGCGAGGCGCCTCGATTATAGGTCCTATAGGGCCGGGAAACATGTGTTCAGGAAAAACTAATCCTCAAACGTAAGGGAGGACTGGTCTTGGAGGATCCCAGGGGTTACCCAGAGTGTGTAGTCCTGAGGCATTTGCTAGAGTGTCTCGAAGCAGAGAGGAGCTTGCCCCTTGCCTCGACTCATGGCGGAAATCCAATTTTCAATACGTGATGTTTCGGTTTTATTCGTAAAGCCTAGTTTGGCGACATAGTAGCATGGGATACTATGCCGTCTATGATTGATATTTATGATTGAAGTTGTTTTGACACTATACACTTATAATAGTATCAAAATGATTTGTTTTAAACGTACCAAGCATTATTTGGCTATTATAAGGTAAAACCCTATCCTCCGTCTTGCGTTGCATTGTGTGATGGGACCTGGGTCTTATAATAGCTTCATTTTTCGAAAAAGCATTGCGCTGTTTATTTATATGCACTGGTATTCTTGGGAGGAAACCCGTTCCGTGTTATACGGCATGGTCCCTTGAATTACTCTCTTTTAAAGTAAATTTTTAAATAACTGTTTTAGTTCTCACACCAGTCACATGACTGACCTGGAGTTTATTGTTTTAACCTAAACTTTGGGTGCCCCTATTTTCGACACGGGCAGCTAGCAGTTTTGGTTTTGCAGATTTATATTCACTGGCTCCTGGTTTACAGCTTGAACGATGCTCGGAAAGCTCTGTATCCGTGTATTACTTTCAGTTGTGGTTTTGTATTATTTTCCGCTGCTATGTAATTTACTGTAATCTCTGATATTTATCGAATGTATTATATTCATTTATACTCTGTATATTCTTGTATTCTGATGGAATTGTTGTAATATTTAATGAAATGTTCTTCTGTTTGCGTTTTATTTTGTCGTGTTCTCAAGGTAATCCGGTCTATCCTTACCGGGGAAGTTACGGGCTATCACAATCAAAATGAAATTCTAACAAAACTCCCACTTAATCCTATATCTATTATTCTATACTCAAATACTAAGATATATGTGTAACTTATGATCAAAATACTTAATGTATATGACTCCCCTTAAATTTGTGCCTATATAACAAATTGAAAAACTTATGAAAGATAAAGCAAACATCATAGTAAACATTGTTTTCCAATACAAGCAATTTACACAAAAGCGAATTACATGTAGTACATCAAATAAACGTAAAGAAACAAAAAGAAACCTAAATTCTAATTGTTCTTAACAATAGGAGACTTATTGGTAGGAAAATTTAGATAATGGAGGCGAAAATCCCCATTTCTTTCAACCATATTTCCATTTTGATCAAACAAGATTTCACCCACGCATACAACTTGATCTTCCGCGTCCGTGACTTCTTGTTGTATCTCCTCTGGTTCCTCTTCTCCCATCATTTCTTCTCCTTCTCCTCCTCTGTTTCCTCTTGCTCTTCCATTACTTGATTATCACCTTCGATGATGATTGGATTTGGTTGATTATCCATTATAAATTTATGAACGTTCCTCATCTTCTTTCCTTGTCTATTTTGCTCTTGACTTATCCAAATTTGGAGCACTTGAATCTCAGCAAGCATTTGAAGAGTATATTCCATTTTCTATTCAAGTTTGATCACACGAGAAAGGGTAAAACATCGGAAAGGAACTTTATAACGACTCAGGGTTTTCAGCCCCGAAAATCGACATAAATACATTTCCCGTAACTCGTGCCGACCTTCCAAATACCGAAAAACACCACTAGAGGGTGAGATAAGAAAGAAAGAAATATTATAATAGAATAAGAAGAAGAAATAACACAACACAGAGTCTCATATCGCTGTGGAACAAAATATAATAAAGAAATAAACTTTATTGAGAGCTTTAAAAATACTTACAATATCAAAGTACATCACACAACGGGACAGTTATAATAACCTGTTCCCATATACAACACACAGCGGAGTAGTAGCTGTTTAATATCATACGTTTGAACATCTCCAGCTCGTCTCTGGACCTCACAGCATTCGATAATCTGAACCTGTACATTGCGGGCTAACCCGAGCATTTACAAAACACCGACCAATCTGGTGAACCAGAGTAAGATAAACACACTAAGTTTGAGGGTATCACACAACCTGATTTTTAAAGTCAAAATCTTTCAAAAAAAAGGATAATCATAAGATCAATCCACACATAAATACAGACGGTTTTTACCTTATGATAACCCAAAACATTTTTGAAACCAATATCTTTTCTGATATTATAATAATGTCTAAATACAAGTAAATAGTATCTAGTAGAACGCTTGCATCTCACGCTCCACATATATAGTATACAAACAAAACCGCGGGCGCTTATTGGAGATTGGATTCCGACCTTGACAAGGTATGAGACCACCTGCCGATAGTGTATCTCTAGAGGCAAATACACTGGGTTCAACAAGAACGTCTTGCAATCCGACCCTCACATGACCGACCACTCATTTCACTTGAGTGTATCGAATGTATATCAGTAACGGTTGGGCTCAAACCACCGTTTCCCGAAAAAGGACAGCATCAAAATAGATTAAAGAAGCAAAAGGAATTTCTCTAGATAGGTGGGTATACACCCTAATGGGAGCGACCCACAAAGCCATGTTGCCTGCCCGATTTCTGTCATTTCCTGGTTGTGAGACTTGAGGTTTAATTTATCCTTTGGAACACCTGACCACCATTCACTTTGAATGCCACATCATTAGATCCGCCAGATATCACCAATTGACGTCCACAAACATACTCTATTTGGGAGCTACCCGGGTACGTTTGAAGAAATCAACGTACGTGATTCTTTTGTAAATACTCTGTCAGATATTCGTCCATACAAGTCATCCAGGAACAGGATGAACCGAAGGTACTCAGCTACTGCATCTCATATAGGAATCACCCCATGGGTCAGTAGCGAAAAGTCCTTGCAACCCGTAGATCCAACCACGGCAGAATCACAGTGTATCTCGGACTGGTAAGCCAGAGATTATAAGTAATCCTTCCGCTTATGAAGATACACGATCTTCAATGCTCCATCTCGATCATCTTCTAATATCTCCACATATTTGTTGGTCAGAATGGTTTTCGAATATAAATTCAATCCCGGTCTTTCCGTGCCAACAATCGCATTGGACAGATCTGATAGTCGGTGATTTAACTATCAAAATAAACAATGTTTCAATCATGATAACCTATTGAGTTCATTGGTTCAGCATTCAGCAACACTTGGCCTTTTAATTAAAAAAATGTAAATTCAAACTCTTAAATATTTCGATATTATAAATATAGTTTCACTTCTTCTTTACATAAGATTTATTCTTAAACAAATTCAGTCTTATACTTAGGAAAATCCTATATCATATTTAGTTATCTATTTTCACTTACAAAACATTTACTACGTTATTATCCAATATTGGGAAATCATTCAACTTGTTACTCGTAAAATAACGTTACGAGATATCTTTTATTTATTACTTAAAAACCATAATCCATGTTTATTCTTATTGAATAAAACTCAACTTCTGTATTTCATTTCTAAGTCGAAAATATCATTATAAGTCATGCAATCCAATCTCCTTTTACTTCCGTTTTTACTTTGAAATCTCATTATATACGTACTTGCTAAATTTTCACAAATGGGTTGCGTTAATATTTCTCTAATGAAATAATAAATTCTTACTAACCTCTTTTACCATTACAACTAATACCATCCTCAGATAATCCTGAAGTCTTTCAAGTTGGGGTATTTTAGTTACCTCTCAGACCTTCATCAACAACGTTCATATCTAAGGATAGATACAAGTTATAATCAAAAACCAAAAATCTCATTCTAATCTCAACACAAATCCCATTTAACTATTTTATTTAAAAATACGGTTTCATAAACCTTCTTCTTCTTTTGAAAATCCCAATCTCGGGTATAACCATTTATTTCTTAATTTAATAATTAAGTAATATCTGATAAAACCTCTCTTTATAAATTCCATTTTATAATTCAAATTCTTAAATAAATAAAATATTTATTTACTTCCCTTTAATAACCTTTATTCAAAATAATACATTTCAAAATCTATCTCCAGTTATAAAATAAATTTTATAACTTCAGTTCTATCTGTTCACCTAATGGTAAATCAATATAAACAAAACAAATTTTTTTTTAGGCCATTCACTATCGATTACTCAACCAATATAGCCCATTGGTTAAAACACAACACAGGTTGACTTTTCAGTCAATGGTCACTACTAAAAACAATTACCCATTCATGACAGTTCATATATGATAATATGAAAATAAATAATATATTTGAGGAATCTGGTTGGATCCCTCCAACCTGTTCTTCCCTATATACAAATGGTTATCTCCAAACAGATTGTTCAATAAATAACGACCATTTAATTCCAACCACAAGCAATTCAAACAATTCAACCAAATAAACACGTTTATTTTATAAACGTGACCAACAAGGTTAAGTTACCTTTATTGGAACCAATCGTTAGAATAACAATTTGGTATTTCACTAAAATTAAACGACATTTTAATTTCATTAGTTTAATAGCAAATAAATATATAACTAGCAAACAGTCAACCATCAGCAAGCAGAGCACACAAAATAAAAACCGAATTTATATAAAATATAAATGGGGAAAACTGAGTGAGTTTAACTCACCTGGATTTGAAATTCGTCGATAAACAGTCTGTTTTAGCCAAATTAAACTGACGTTTAATTTGACTAAAATTTCCAATTGCTCCCGATCCTGACTAACCCTGCTCCATCTCGATACTCCCGTTTCTACGGTTCCAACGTGACTGACCGTGTTTAAATCTTATAGTGCATGCGCAATATATAAATTTATAAAGTAATTTAAGTATTTAGACATGGATTTATATTCAAACTTAAATTTTATTAATTTAAATGGGCATTTACCTGTTCGACCCGCGTAAACCCAAACCCACTTCCAATAACAAAACCATTCCCATTGGTTTTTTTCCTCAAATCACAATTCGTCGCCGCCTCTACCAATTTTCTTCCAGGACCGGAACCCTATCGCTTCCCCTAGTTCTCCCGCAAAAACCGAAACCAGTTCAACCTCTTCTCCTACCTTCAACGATCCGCAAAACCCCACTCAATCCTTTCAACAGCCCATCATTCCCACAATCCCGTCGATCAACCCCTGAGCCTTCCAAATCCCTCTTCAGTTCATCAAAGATTATTCCACCTGAAGATTCTCCAATCCCTAAGTCTGCGGTCTCGAACAAACCATCGGAAAATCATCCGAAGCATCTCGATTGAAGGCCGTGTATCCCCAAACACAGATAAGTATTTTAATTGATTTTTGAATTGCTTTACTTTTTTTTGTTTGGTGATTTATACTTGAGTATTGGATTTTATTTCATTTCATGAAGATTGAACATCATTTTGGTTCATTGATTTACTCCTGGTTGTTGTTTGCATACATATTTATAGATGTGAAACATTTCAGCTAGAATCAACGTCTATCAGTGGCACATCCTGTGTAGGTTTATCTCCTATTTGCTTAGGCTAGTGATTTTATCCCTTTACAACTATTTTTGGGTACTAGATTTAACAGTATTGTACTGATGCTAGAAATTGGGTGGCTGCGTGTAGATATGCAGAAATTTTGAAGATTTGGTATTGGATTCCATGTGCTATTGTCGGCTATGACTAGAGTTGTTCATTAAATTCAGAAATTTGAATCTGCATTTAGATTTATAGGTTCTGTTTTGGGTATGTGTATTTTATACACTAGGTTTGTGACCCTTGTAGAATAGCATGTGCAACGTACTTGAGAAAATGTAGATGTTCCTGCGTTGTCATATACTTTTGTTTATTCAAATCAGAGGGATTTGAATCTGTATGCTGTAGATTTTCTATCCCATTTTGAAGTACATAGCAACAGTTCTTATATGTATTGTATGGATTTTGTTCAGATTTTAAATATATGGTAGTAGTGAATTTTTTTCTCGACTGTATATATGAATATATATATATATATATATATATATATATCACCTGTTCATTGTACTGTACAGATTTGATACATATACATATCTGTTTTCATTCAGCTATGCATTGTACCCTTTTAACTGTTCATTAGCTATTATATGCATATCTTAGTTATCCATATAAATGTATATTTGTTTATTTCATTTTGGCTGCCCCTGATCTTTTCTGTTTTTCTTTTCTGTTTCATATCTTATAGGGACAATTCGATTTATTGTTTCTTGCATTGAAACAGGGCATGCAGCATTGATATAGATGGATAGCGCAACAGCTTTTTGCATAAATTTGTTTATGAAGTCTATTGTTTCTTGAAAGGAACTAGACATATTGCAATTGAATTTTATAATGAATTCTCTTGGGTTCTTTTAGACTATCATGTGTATAGATAATTTTTCAAATATATTGTTGTAACACCCCAACTCCGCTAGGGTCACTCATAAAGGGAATGCACTAGTTTTGGTGGAGTATTATCTAGGTAAACATACACAAAGATATCACAAGGCAGAACATAAATAAAGTAGCGGTAAAAATTAAAAACCAAATTTTTATTACTTTCAAGAAAAGAGTCAAAACCCCATATATCCAAGGTACAAATTATTCCATTACATCAAGTTCCAAATAAAGAAGCATAAACTTAAGATAACAAAAGTAAATTATTCCCCATAAATAGCAGAAGCAGCCATAACATAGCTCAAGACCAAACCGTACATGAGCTGTCAGAAAGCAAGCTAGATCCAAGCTAAGAGCTAGTGTTTCCTCCGTAAGAACCTGGGGGGAAAAACGAAAGAAAATGAGGCGAAAGGAAAAGGGTCAGTCATAAGACTGGTAAGCCCTAGTGACTTTCAGTATAAAAACTAGTAAAGGTAGTATGACATGTGAAAACTGGAATTAAACATAAGGATGATAACAGGACTAGTATGACAATTAAGATAACAAGATAAGTCAAGTCTAGCATTGCATATTCGAGATTCGCTGCACCATCTGTACAAGTGTTCTAACCCATGTCAAGTATTAATCATGAAATGATCCCTTGGCCCAGTATCATGAAGTGACCCATTACGGGGTCCTATGGTACGATCTACTAATCGATCGGCTCCCTACAAGTTCTAGCTCGTCATGTGTCTGTGTCATACGGCCCTATCCCGAAATGTAGTTACCTGTGCTGGGTCCACCATAGGGTGTATCAAGCCCTATGGTGCCAACCACCGACACGAATCAAGCACACACAGTGTAAACCTACGGGTGCCCAATGCCTGCTTTTTCAACTCCGAACTACGTGCACGACCATAGTCCGCCTGAACCTACAATGGCGCACCTACTCAGCCGTCATTCTGGTCGCTTACAATCAGCCCAGTAATCGTGCCCCACCCTGCCTAGTCCCAGGGTAACGTGATACATCTAAGTGGGTTACTATTGAAAAGGACTGCGTAACTAGGGTTTCTAATGGGTTAAGTTTTGTCATTCAAATTCGTGACTTAACCCTATCCAAATCATGTCTCAAGTTGGTTAAGTGTGTTCAAGCGGTTCATGACTTAACCCTATCAAATCATCGTGTCAATTTGGTTAAGTATATTCAACTGGTTCATGACTTAACCCTATCATGTGGCATTAATTCATAGATGCACCCCAACCTCTCACATTAGACTAATTATTGTGGTTACTGGATTTGTCGGGCAGTTCCGGGCAGATTTACACCACAACATAGTCGGACCTCGGGTTTTACGTGCGATATGACCAACTACCCACATTGGATCCTATTGTTTGCAGTCACTGGATTTACCAGGTGGTTCCGGGCAGATTTACACTGCAAACTCAACCCAACCTCGAGTTGGACATTTTCAAGTTTATCTAAGTGGCATACCCAGATTCAAGTTTCGAGTCTAAATTCATATCAAGTTTTCAGGTCATGTTTCACATCTAATCGTGTCAAGTTCATGTCCATATCTAGGTTCAAGTTGTAACAACGTTCATTTTCAAGTTCAAAGCCAATTCATGTTTTACCTAGTCTGTAACAACCCGTATTTTTAATAACCTGTTATAACATAATCGAGGCAGAATTTAATTCTAAAATCTGAAACAAGGGAAACGGGATGTGCCATTGCGTTCGTCTCGGAAAAATACGCGAAATAGAGTCCGAGTTTTCGAAAATCGGAGTCCGTATGACCCGATTTAGGCCCAATGAAGTTTTCAGAAAATTTCAAGTTCAAAACAGATTTCGAATTTCGGGTTCAAAATTCGAAAAAGGGTCAGATTGGGCCAGGCGGGAAAATTCCCGCCAGAGCACCCAAGTCGACAGCCCTGTCGACTTGGGAGTCGACTTGGTTGGACCCAAGTCGACAGCCCTATCGACTTGGCTGTCGACTTGGTTCAGCCGGGCAGTTTTGCCTGGTGCACCATTTTGGAGTTGTGTTGAGTTTGGGGGCCAGATTCGGTTTTGAGGGCTGAGATTGGAACTAGGGTTTAATCCTAAGGCTAAAACTAATCCTAATCTCTATAAATAAGACCCTAACCTAACCCTAAATCATCATTATTCATTCATACAACTAAAGTATGGCAAAATCATTCCTCTCATGGCCTCCACTCTCTTCATAAAATTCTAAGTTATTTCTATGAGAGATTTTCCATGCATACAAGTGTTTTCAAGCTTGTACGAGTGTCATTAGCTTGCATTCAAGTCAAGTTTCCATATTTACATCATAAAGCAAGGGTTTTGATCATTTTGGCTCAAGGGTTTTTCTATTGGAGCTTGCATTTTGGGTTTATTTGATTGTATAAGGGCTTTGTCGCAATCTATATATATTTTTGTGTCTCCATAAGCATTGTAAGCCCTTTTCTACTTTCATATTTAAACTCTAAAGTTAAATGAATGATGCAAGTTTGGTTGATCATTATGATATGCAAGTTTGCCATGATATGCAAGTTTACTATGTCATGTTATGCAAGTTTGATATGTTATGATATGCAAGTTTGCCATGTTATATTATGCAAGTTTGCCATGTTATGATATGCAAGTTGTCATGTTATGTATGCAAGTTTGGGTGGATCATTTTACTCATGTTATCATGTTATGCAAGCTTACCACGAGTATATGAACGTAAAGCTTCAAGCTTTATGTTAAAGGTTGCATTTTGGCAACATGTAAGTTATCATATCTCTTATGATAACTTGCATGTGAGGCTAAATGCGAACTTATGGCCATTTCTACATGTCATTTATCACCATGTATCACCAATATGCTAAGTTTGGTTTTATGCATGCTTTTGAGGCCTAAAAATGTAATATGCAAGTATATGAACATATGTACATTTCATATGCCACCATGTTAAACTTGTGGCTTCAACACCTTTATGTCATGATTATGCCAAGTTCCCTCTTTCTATCCTTTATGCGCTATTGTGATATGTAAGCGATGGGATTGCGTTTGGGGTTGGGTAAACTTAAAAGACATGAAAACATGAGATTGGGAATTTACCTATTAAGTTAGGTCTACCCATTGGGAATTTACCTATTAAGTTAGGTCTACCCAAATGCTTGAAAACTTGTAATATGTTTGGTAAACATAATGGACATGACACTTAGAAAATATAAGTGTGACCAACTCGAGGTTGGGTTGAGTTTGTAGCGTAAAACTACCCGGAACCGACCGGCTTAACTAGTTGCTACAAACAATAGGACCCAATGTGAGAAGTTGGTCTGTTGTACCCTGAACCCGAGGTTAGACCAAGTTGTGGTGTAAAGCTACCCGGAACCGACCGGCTTAACTAGTAACCGCAACAAAGTCTAATGTGAGAGGTTAAGGCACATTAATTAATTAATGCCTCATGATTAGGGTTAAGTCATGATCCACTTAATACTTAACCAATTTGGACTTGGTGGATTAATCGGGGTTAAGTCGTGAACCCATCGTTACACTTAACCAAGTTAATCCATGATTAGTAAAAGGGTTAAGTTGAACTATACTTAGCCAATCCAACTCAGTAATTTGATAAGGCTGAGAACCGATTTGATACCTGGTCTGGATAAACTAACCTGATTGATAAATTAAACGAACCTGTTTTGCGGATCTGTAGGACCCACACCAAGTTAGGCAAGTTTGTAAATCTGTTATTTGATCCGTTAGTCTGAAAACTGATCGTCTGAACTTTGTATGTCTGAACTCTGTTAATAGGTTAATCTGAATCTGATAGTCTGGGGACACAAGGGGGAATACTTGTGTCATTTGTTGTTTGGGACCCATATTAGTCAGTAACCCTTTCTGATATCAAAACTTTGACCCAACTGTAGGTAGGGTCCGGGCACGCTTACTGAACTAATTATAAGTGGTTTATTCTGATAATGGCGATGGGTGTTGATGGTGCGTTCCAACCGGGTCATGTGCGTGCATGGATCCCGGTCTGCCTCTGAGGATGTAAGACGCCGTGACATCTGTAAATATGCATGTGCCAATTGGTTGCCACTTTAGGGAGTGATACACCCTATCGTGGGACCGACATAGGGTATTTATGTATTAGGGAGCCGATCGCTTGGGTAGGATTTAGGGCACACTTAGCTCTGTCTGATTCTGTTGGTACCGTCTGTTTTGTTGGGTGGTAACACCCGTCTGTTTCTGCGTGGTACCGTTCTATTAGGGTGGTAAAAGCCCATTTTTCCCAAACTCTATCTCTGTATGGACCATTCTGTTCCGTTCTGTTTCGATGTAAACATTGGGGTAACACCTAATCCTGTTATACTAGAATTGGTACCAAGAAGTTGGATCTTGATTTAAGTCAAACACCTGATACTGGGCCAAGTTTAGGCCAAGGGATAAATTCTTGTTTATACATGACATGTTAGAATGCTGGTACACCTGTGGTGAAAAACTTCACCTTGATTATGCGATGACTCCTTTGAACTATCTATTAGATATTCACCATGCTAGTATGTAATTATCCTTATGTTCATCTCAGTTCCTCATGCCAGTTAACTTTATCAGTTTACATTGATTGTAGTAGGGCTTACTCAGTCTTTTTGACTGACCTGTTTTTCTTTCGCCTCTTTTCTTCGTTCCCCCCCACCCCCCAGGTTCTCAGGGAGGGAATATTGGAGCTTAGCTTGGATTTCTGATCGCTTGCTTGTGGGATTTTAGCTCATGTACGGTCTTGACATGAAGCTAGCTATGGTTATCACTTATTTTGGGGATAGCACTTATGTATTTCAGTTTTTCAGTGATGTTGTTTTTATCTAGACTTGTGTATTTGGAAAGTTGACATTATGTTGTACCAGACTTGTTTTGAAATAGTTTGAAATCTTCCGCTGTTTTACTTATCTTATTTACTCTGTTTACATATATACATATGTTCTTGTTCTGCCTTGATATATCATTATGCATGTTTACCCGGTACAAACGCCCCTCCAAAGTCAGAGTGCTTGCAAGAGCCACCCTGGCGGAGGTGGGGTATTACATAGTCTACCTAAATCGTATTCCCATCGCACGTAAGCTCGAATCGATACAAATAAATCTAATTAGGGAATAACATAAAAAGGGACGGGTATAAGGTGGCAAAAGTGATTACTAGCATAGCATGGTATGACTTGAGATAAATGATTATAACATTACTGGCATATGGAATATTGGCCTCAAACATAAAGATTCCAAATCTAGCAAAATAAGGTACTAGTCAAGATAATAGTTGCCATAAGGTGATAGTATAGTCATGGTAACGATTGACATAAGGTGATAGTATATTCATGGTAACGATTGATATAAGGTGATAGTCATAAACTTGTGACTAATAGAAGATTCAACATGATAATATGAGGGGTTTTTCTCTTTGATTTACAACATGAATAGGCCCCAAATCATTGTCGTAGTAATATACCCAAAAGTCAAGATCCAAGATGAACAAGAACTGGTCCTGGGCGGGAAATTTCCCGCCCAGTCCATTCTGAGGTTTGAATTTCAAAATTTGAATTCGAATTCTGAGCTGTTTTGAACTTGAAATTTTCTGAAAACTTCGAAGGGCCATAAATTGGTCATACGGACTCTGATTTTCGAAAACTCGGACTTGTTTCCAAGCAGAATTTCGAGACGAACGCAATGCCATAACCCGTTACCCTCGATTCTTATTTTAAAAAATAATTCTGCCTTGATTTATAGTTATAATGCATTATAAAAATACGGGTTGTTACATTCTCCCCCCTTAAAGGATTTCATCCCCGAAATCTCTAAGTTAGGGAGGAGGTGTCCTACCATCCATCATCCATCTACTCAAAGCATCATCCACAAGCAACCATTGTCCTTAAAAAGGTTTCTAGTGCTGTATGAACATATGCAGAAAGTGTGTGTATGTGTACTTATCTAATGCAGAAGATCGGGTGGTTACTGATTCAGTAAACCTCCTTAATGCAAAATATGTTAGTGTAATGAATCCAGCATGTATGCACATTCCTAACAAAATTTATAATCTCTACATGAGTGCCCACACATTCATTCATATGCAACATCCAAGTGATAGCATAACAAGTTCCATCAATGTACAAGTATAAGCACTCATGCATATGCAACATGAAAATGTGACTGTGCCGATCTAGTGCCTAATGTGTGTCATGCATCCACTAGCAATCACTTGCAACCATTTGCAAACATCAACCATAACATGTTTCAATCACATGTTTACATCCATATGGTCCTACCTAAGGTTCTCAAGATAAGATCGAGGAGATAACAAGACAAACGTAGGTAGTAGAAGTATGATACGAAAAGGTTTTCAAGTTTATAGGAAAAAGAGATCGGGAATGTACCCTAAAAAAGAAATGGGTAAAGCGCGCGTATCTTCTCTTTGGTTTCCCAAGTTGCGTCTTCTTGGGCTTCACTCCACTGCACTTTAACTAGCTTGACTTCTCGATTCCTTAGCTTCTTAATCTCCATTCCGAAGTTATGAATCGGAAGTCACCTCAATGTTGCTTCTTTTTCCACTTCTATGTCTTCAAGGATGCTTGGCTCAACCACTTCGGCCGACTCATGCAAGCACTTTCGGAGATGCGAGACGTGAAAGACATTGTGTACTCCAGTCAGTTTTTTTGGGTAAGTCTATCCTATAGGCCATCCATCCAATCCTCTCAGTGATGGGGAACGCTCCTAGGAACCTTGGTGCTAGCTTTCCAACTGCTCCAAAACGAACTACATTGCATAACGGAGAAACTTTTATAAGGACCATATCTCCGACTTCGATCTCTAGGTCTGTCCTTCTCTTGTACGCATAAGATTTCTGTCTATCTTGGGCCGTTTTCATCCGTCTTCGTATCAACTCAATCTTCTCAGAATTGTCCCTTATCATGTTAGGCCCAAGTATAAGTCTGTCTATCATCTCCCACCAACAAGTTGGCGATTTGAACGGTCTTCCATACAGGGCTTCGAACGGTTCCATTCCGATGCTAGCTTGGTAACTATTGTTATATGCAAACTCCACGACTGGAAGATGGTCTTCCCAAGTACCACCAAAGTCAAGGATGCATAGTCTTAAAAGATCATCTAGTACCCTATTTACCCTTTCGGTTTGTCCATCCGTCTGCGGGTGATAGGCCGTGCTCAAACTTAGTCGTGTACCCATGGCTTCCTGCAGACTATTCAAAAACTGGCTAGTGAAAATCGGGTCACGATCACTAACTATACTAGAAGGAACCCTGTAACACCCCGTATATTCTATAACCGTGAAAGTCATAAATTAAAGTATAATTAATTTCAAATCAAGGAACTAAGGGAAATGGTATACACCATTTCGTTCGTCTCGGAAAAATACGCGAAATAGAGTCCGAGTTTTCGAAAAACGGAGTCCGTATGAAGAAGATATAGCCTCTGGAAGTTTCTGAATTAAGTTTAAAATTCGAACAGCTCAGGATAAAACAGTTTAAAATTAAAACCGGGCCCAATTGGCCAGGGCGGGAAAAATCCCGCCAGATGCACCCAGGTCGACTGGGCTGTCGACCTGGTCTAACCAGGTCGACAGGGCTATCGACAGGGCTGTCGACCTGGTCCAGAGACAGGTCGAACCCAGTCCAACCCGGCTGGCCTATTCTCTGTTAGTCGATTTTCTGTGGTCTGCTTTGTCATTAGGGCTAGGTGGCAGGCTCTAATTGGTCTCTCTTTCGAATGAATGGCTACGATCAATCCAAGCAACATCAATGGTCCTAATCAGTTCCTAACCTCTATAAAAAGGACCCTAGACTCTACCTAGGTTTCTTGCACAATTCTCTAGCCTCCATTGCTCTCTTCTTCTAATAAAAAAATAAAAATGGCGTCTCTGCTCTGCTGGAATTAAAACTTGAAGATAATCAACATCAGCCTAAGCAACTCAATTCAAACTAGAGGTTAAAGTTCTGCAAAGATTCTACAACAAGTTAAAGTTCTTTCTTTAATCCAATCAAGGCAAGTACAGTTATTCTCCGCTATAAACGTTAATTATAATTTTGATATGCATTTAAATCTGAGTTTGAGGTTGTATTCTCTTCTGTTAGATCTGTTTTCTGTGACTGTTCTATATTCCTTTCTTCTTTTCTGTTTCTATAGCCAGGCTACCACGAGCCTGTGCCTAATCTCATAAGAGATGAACGTATGAACGCAAGTTTTGGGATGAATGTTGAGAAATTTGACAAAACCAAATTGAATGCATGACTTTAGGTCTGAGGCATAAAATATACTGGACATATGACTTGGGATTGGATGCATAAATTTGACTATGAACATATAATTTATGCATGTTGTATGCATAGTTATGTTGTAATTTAGACCTGTAATTAATTAGAAAAAAAATAGCATATGTTATAAACTAGTTTTAGACCTATGCATATTTTGTGATAAAAGAAGAAGAGGAACCACTGTAAAGATTGCATATGATTTGAGACTTTGGACAAAATGCATATAAAAAGGCAAGATCTGATTTTTAGAAGATATGGTTTAAAGATTTATATTATTGGGGATAGTTTGCATAATAATTCATGACATGAAAAGAAAGAAGATATGGAAACTTAAGATTTACATTAATTAGGATATCTATTATTGTAATTACACCTAAATAGGGATTTTTTGATATATGACATGCATTGAAATTAATGGTTATATTTGGTATAATCTATATTGGAACATATGTTATATGGCAAATTATGTCCATATTCTGCGCTTAAGCAAACATGGAATATATGTTGTGAATCATTAAAAATTATATAGGCATATGAATTTAGGCCTAATTTATGACTAGGCAAGGCATGTAAATAGAACCTTTAGAATTATTAGGTTTGCTAAATCTGCTAATTTGCTAAGTTGCCTAAACGGCTAGTTTTGTTATATTGCCTAGACTGCTAATTAGATTGAAATGCCAAATCTGTTAAATTTGTCTATTGAGATGCCTAATCTGTTATATGCCAAAATCTGCTAAGTGCTAAATCGGTTAAATTTGTTAAGTCACCCAATCTGCTAAAATCTGTTATTTGCTATATCAGTTGAGTTGATGTGATCATTCTGTTATTGATATAATCTGAATTGGCATATATATTGGGTGTGCGCAAAAACGGTAAATAATTAATTAATTGGCCGCAAAGATGAATATGGCTAACTCGAGGTTAGAATGAGTTTGCGACGTAAATCTGCCCGGAACCGCCCGGCACATCCAGTGGCCGCAAACAATAGGTTCTAATGTGAGAAGTTAGTCATAACATGCGTAAGACACGAGGTTAGGTCTGGCTTGTGGCAGAAGTCTGCCCGGAACTGCCCGGCATATCCAGCGGCCACAAGCTACCGACCTAATGTGAGAGGTCTGTGCATTAATAATTAATTAATGCAAATCTAAGATAAGAACGACGTCTAAAACGTATTGGGGAAAAATAGGGTTAAACCAAAGGGGATTAATAGATGTAGTAAAACCCGTCCATGAATCTGTAGGCCCAATACAAAGTTAGACAAATCTGAAAAATCTGTACATCTGATCCGTTAGTCTGAAAACTTGTTAACTCAATTTGTGAACTAGTAAATCTGAATTCTGTATGTCTGAACTTGTAAACAAATAAATCTGAAATCTGTTAGATTGGGGACACAAGGTTAGGAGGGGAATTACTTGTGTCATCTGTTGTTTGGGACCCATATTAGTCAGTAACCCTTTCTGGTATCAAAACTTTGACCCAACAGTAGGTAGGGTCCGGGCATGCTTACTGAACTAATTATAAGTGGTTCATTCTGATAATGGCGAGGGGTGTTGATGGTGCGTTCCAACCGGGTCATGTGCGTGCATGGATCCCGGTCTGCCTCTGAGGATGTAAGACGCCGTGACATCTGTAAATAGGTCTGTGCCAATTGGTTGTCACTTTAGGGAGTGATACACCCTACTGTGGGGCCGACACAGGATATTTATGTATTAGGGAGCCGATCGCTTGAGGTAGGGTTTTAGGGTACGCTTAGTTCTGTCTGTTTCTGTTGGTACCGTCTGTTTCTGTTGGGTGGTAACACCTGTCTGTTTCTGTGTGGTACCGTCTGTTCGGGTGGTAAAGGCCCATTACTAGTGTACACCTAATTCCACGTTCTGTTTCCATAGGGATAAATCTGTTTCTTCTTCTGTCTGTTTCTGATCGGGTAGTAAAGGCCCATTATTAGCATTCTGTTTCTGTTAAAGTATTCTGTACCCGTTCCTGCTTCAGTTTAGACATTAGGGTGACCCCTAATTCTGTTATACTAGTAATAGTGCAGAGAACTGTAAAACAATAGTTTATATCATTCTGTTTTTCTGTTATATCTGCTACACCTGTTATAGTTATCTCACACCCAGTTTTACGTTCATATCATATTATTATTATCTGTTCATATGCTGAAAGTCACTGGACTTGCCAGACTTTTTGTCTGACCCTTGTTGTTTTCGCCTCCTTTCTTCCGTTTCCCCCCCAGGTTATCCAAGGAGGGAAATACTTTAGCTTGATCCGGATTTCTCTTTGCTTGAAGTGCTTAAAGTATGGCTTGGCTCTGTATAGCTTCCGTTCCATGGGGATTATGATTTTAAACTATGCATTTTGAAGGCTTTTGTACAAGACTGATATTTTGTACTTGAATTCTGAAATTGAAAGGATGTAACCATATAAATTTCTGTTTCCGTTGTAATAAAGTTAAAAATTTTCAAGTACTGTTTTATCTGTCTTGTAAGTTTCTGTTCTGTTTACTAAAATGCTCCACCAAAGTTAAGGCATTCCTTTTGTGAGTGACCTTAACAGAGGTGGGGTGTTACACTTGGTATCAGAGCTGAATGTTACCAGATTGGGTAAAGTTTTTTGAAAACTATTTTCAAAAAGGTTTTGGAAAGGAAGTATTTTCAAAAATAAAGCTTATTTTGAAAAAACATAATCCCCAAGAGCCATATATCTTTCTTTCAGTCCTTTTTTGTATTGAACCTTTCCTTTTTCGTTCCAGCATGTCTGAAGCATCTGAGATACCAGAGGGTGTTCATGTACCCGGTTGGTTTCGTCAATATCTTGAGGCTAGGACCGCCGCTGCAGGTCCAGCAAATGATCCCCCTCCTCCACCCCCTCCTCGTGCTATTGCTTTCTCAAAAATCTGTAGAGATTTTAGGGCCATGGGTGGGAAGGATTTCAAAGGAACTGAATCATTCGTAGAAGCAAGGAATTGGCTCAAAGAAACTGAGGATCTGTTCGTTATCTTCGAGGTGGACGATAGGCAGAAGGTACAATTGGCAGTATGGCTGCTCAAAGCCGAAGCTTCCTACTGGTGGGAAGTCACTAACGCCGAGAGGCCGGTTGAGACATGGATGGATTTCAGAACAAGGTTTGAGACAAAATTCCTCTCGCAAGCTGAACGAAGTTTACAATTGGAAAAGTTCTTGTCTCTTAAGCAAGGAAGTATGACGGTCAAGGAATACGTCAACCAGTTCAACCAACTAGCAAGATTCGGATTGGATTTAGTCAACACTCAGCATAAAAAGGCTCTCCGCTTTGTTAAAGGATTGAATGAGCCACTGCACAGCCTAGCCATGACCCATGTACCCATGGGAGCAACTTACGAGAAATTGGTGGATATGGCACTACTGCACGAGGAAGACAAGGGCCCGAAAGAGACAAAGAAGGAAGAACCACAGAATAAGAAAGCGGGGCCCAAAAAGGAAACACAAAAGAAGGATGAGAAGTCTGAAGATAAGAAGGGGAAAAAGTGCTTTACTTGTGGGAGCTCAACTCATCTGAACAAGGATTGCAGAAAAAGGAAGGGCGCTTGCTTCAACTGTGGGGAGATGGGACACTTCACCAGGGACTGCCCAAAGAGACGAGGACAAGGAGGGCAGGCGAACACTCTTGAGGCTAGTGGCTAGGATAGAAATAGGAAATTTTCTATAGTAGGTTTAATTTATTTATCTGATTATGAAGTCAAGACTTTTTCTGATTCTGGTATTTTGATTTTGTAATCGATACTCTGCACTTTAATACTAGTATTATTTCTGAATTCCGCTGTAGACTCAGACCCATAAGGGTTATGGATCATCTGTTTGGGACTGGGGTTTTAGGGATATCTGTGTTAGGCGTCAAGTATGACGCATACATTCTGAATTTTCGTGGGGTATCAATTTGATGTTGGTTTCGGTCTTTGGGGCCGATACTTAGGACCCATGTCTAATGGGAACCAAATTTTTGTTCTATCTGTACTCGCTTCCATCATTCGACTGTATCCTATCGATCGAATCTTCGAACTTTAGGTAGAAACTAATGGGTGTAAACATGTGTTTGAGACATGTTATGTTTGATGGTTTCAAGTGGATGCAAGTGGTTGCTAGTGGTTGCTCGTGGATGCATATACACACACTAGGCACTAGATCGGCTCGAAAGCACTTTCATACTGCATATGGATGTGTGAGCATTTTTAAATTTTTATGGATGCAAAATGGTTGAATCAGCATATGGATGTTGCTTATGAATGAGCAGTTGTGCACTCATATAGAAATGATATGTCTCAAGTAGGAAAATTTGCATACATATTGGACTCAGGGCACTAACATGATTTGCATTAAGGAGGTCGACTAAATCAGTGGGCCGCCTGATTTTGCATTAGATACGGACATGAACACACACTGTGCATTTAAACATGAAAGCATTAGAAGTCTATAAGGACAATGGATGCCTGTGGTTGATGATTGAGTAGATGGATGATTGGATGGTAGGACACATTCTTCTTAACTTGAAGATTTCGGGGACGAAATCCTTTTAAGTGGGGGAGAATGTAACACCCCGTATATCCTATAACCGTGAAAGTCATAAATTAATGTATAATTAATTTGAAATCAAGGAACTAAGGGAAACGGGATATACCATTTTGTTCGTCTTGGAAAAATACGCGAAATAGAGTCCGAGTTTTCGAAAAACGGAGTCCGTATGAAGAAGATATAGCCTCTGGAAGTTTCTGAATTAAGTTTAAAATTCGAACAGCTCAGGATAAAACAGTTTAAAATTAAAATCGGGCCCAATTGGCCAGGGCGGGAAAAATCCCGCCAGATGCACCCAGGTCGACTGGGCTGTCGACCTGGTCTAACCAGGTCGACAGGGCTGTCGACAGGGCTGTCGACCTGGTCCAGAGACAGGTCGAACCCAGTCCAACCCGGCTGGCCTATTCTCTGTTAGTCGATTTTCTGTGGTCTGCTTTGTCATTAGGGCTAGGTGGCAGGCTCTAATTGGTCTCTCTTTCGAATGAATGGCTACGATCAATCCAAGCAACATCAATGGTCCTAATCAGTTCCTAACCTCTATAAAAAGGACCCTAGACTCTACCTAGGTTTCTTGCACAATTATCTAGCCTCCATTGCTCTCTTCTTCTAATAAAAAAATAAAAATGGCGTCTCTGCTCTGCTGGAATTAAAACTAGAAGATAATCAACATCAGCCTAAGCAACTCAATTCAAACTAGAGGTTAAAGTTCTGCAAAGATTCTACAACAAGTTAAAGTTCTTTCTTTAATCCAATCAAGGCAAGTACAGTTATTCTCCGCTATAAACGTTAATTATAATTTTGATATGCATTTAAATCTGAGTTTGAGGTTGTATTCTCTTCTGTTAGATCTGTTTTCTGTGACTGTTCTATATTCCTTTCTTCTTTTCTGTTTCTATAGCCAGGCTACCACGAGCCTGTGCCTAATCTCATAAGAGATGAACGTATGAACGCAAGTTTTGGGATGAATGATGAGAAATTTGACAAAACCAAATTGAATGCATGACTTTAGGTCTGAGGCATAAAATATACTGGACATATGACTTGGGATTGGATGCATAAATTTGACTATGAACATATAATTTATGCATGTTGTATGCATAGTTATGTTGTAATTTAGACCTGTAATTAATTAGAAAAAAATAGCATATGTTATAAACTAGTTTTAGACCTATGCATATTTTGTGATAAAAGAAGAAGAGGAACCACTGTAAAGATTGCATATGATTTGAGACTTTGGACAAAATGCATATAAAAAGGCAAGATCTGATTTTTAGAAGATATGGTTTAAAGATTTATATTATTGGGGATAGTTTGCATAATAATTCATGACATGAAAAGAAAGAAGATATGGAAACTTAAGATTTACATTAATTAGGATATCTATTATTGTAATTACACCTAAATAGGGATTTTTGGATATATGACATGCATTGAAATTAATGGTTATATTTGGTATAATCTATATTGGAACATATGTTATATGGCAAATTATGTCCATATTCTGCGCTTAAGCAAACATGGAATATATGTTGTGAATCATGAAAAATTATATAGGCATATGAATTTAGGCCTAATTTATGACTAGGCAAGGCATGTAAATAGAACCTTTAGAATTATTAGGTTTGCTAAATCTGCTAATTTGCTAAGTTGCCTAAACGGCTAGTTTTGTTATATTGCCTAGACTGCTAATTAGATTGAAATGCCAAATCTGTTAAATTTGTCTGTTGAGATGCCTAATCTGTTATATGCCAAAATCTGCTAAGTGCTAAATCGGTTAAATTTGTTAAGTCACCCAATCTGCTAAAATCTGTTATTTGCTATATCAGTTGAGTTAATGTGATCATTCTGTTATTGATATAATCTGAATTGGCATATATATTGGGTGTGCGCAAAAACGGTAAATAATTAATTAATTGGCCGCAAAGATGAATATGGCTAACTCGAGGTTAGAATGAGTTTGCGACGTAAATCTGCCTGGAACCGCCCGGCACATCCAGTGGCCGCAAACAATAGGTTCTAATGTGAGAAGTTAGTCATAACATGCGTAAGACACGAGGTTAGGTCTGGCTTGTGGCAGAAGTCTGCCCGGAACCGCCCGGCATATCCAGCGGCCACAAGCTACCGACCTAATGTGAGAGGTCTGTGCATTAATAATTAATTAATGCAAATCTAAGATAAGAACGACATCTAAAACGTATTGGGGAAAAATAGGGTTAAACCAAAGGGGATTAATAGATGTAGTAAAACCCGTCCATGAATCTGTAGGCCCAATACAAAGTTAGACAAATCTGAAAAATCTGTACTTCTGATCCGTTAGTCTGAAAACTTGTTAACTCAATTTGTGAACTAGTAAATCTGAATTCTGTATGTCTGAACTTGTAAACAAATAAATCTGAAATCTGTTAGATTGGGGACACAAGGTTAGGAGGGGAATTACTTGTGTCATCTGTTGTTTGGGACCCATATTAGTCAGTAACCCTTTCTGGTATCAAAACTTTGACCCAGCAGTAGGTAGGGTCCGGGCACGCTTACTGAACTAATTATAAGTGGTTCATTCTGATAATGGCGAGGGGTGTTGATGGTGCGTTCCAACCAGGTCATGTGCGTGCATGGATCCCGGTCTACCTATGAGGATGTAAGACGCCGTGACATCTGTAAATAGGTCTGTGCCAATTGGTTGTCACTTTAGGGAGTGATACACCCTACTGTGGGGCCGACACAGGATATTTATGTATTAGGGAGCCGATCGCTTGGGGTAGGGTTTTAGGGTACGCTTAGTTCTGTCTGTTTCTGTTGGTACCGTCTGTTTCTGTTGGGTGGTAACACCTGTCTGTTTCTGTGTGGTACCGTCTGTTCGGGTGGTAAAGGCCCATTACTAGTGTACACCTAATTCCACATTCTGTTTCCATAGGGATAAATCTGTTTCTTCTTCTGTCTGTTTCTGATCGGGTAGTAAAGGCCCATTATTAGCATTCTGTTTCTGTTAAAGTATTCTGTACCTGTTCCTGCTTCAGTTTAGACATTAGGGTGACCCCTAATTCTGTTATACTAGTATTAGTGCAGAGAACTGTAAAACAATAATTTATATCATTCTATTTTTCTGTTATATCTGCTACACCTGTTATAGTTATCTCACACCCAGTTTTACGTTCATATCATATTATTATTATCTGTTCATATGCTGAAAGTCACTGGACTTGCCAGACTTTTTGTCTGACCCTTGTTGTTTTCGCCTCCTTTCTTCCGTTTCCCCCCCAGGTTATCCAAGGAGGGAAATACTTTAGCTTGATCCGGATTTCTCTTTGCTTGAAGTGCTTAAAGTATGGCTTGGCTCTGTATAGCTTCCGTTCCATGGGGATTATGATTTTAAACTATGCATTTTGAAGGCTTTTGTACAAGACTGATATTTTGTACTTGAATTCTGAAATTGAAAGGATGTAACCATATAAATTTCTGTTTCCGTTGTAATAAAGTTAAAAATTTTCAAGTACTGTTTTATCTGTCTTGTAAGTTTCTGTTCTGTTTACTAAAATGCTCCACCAAAGTTAAGGCATTCCTTTTGTGAGTGACCTTAACAGAGGTGGGGTGTTACACTTGGTATCAGAGCTGAAGGTTACCAGATTGGGTAAAGTTTTTTGAAAACTATTTTCAAAAAGGTTTTGGAAAGGAAGTATTTTCAAAAATAAAGCTTATTTTGAAAAAACATGATCCCCAAGAGCCATATATCTTTCTTTCAGTCCTTTTTTGTATTGAACCTTTCCTTTTTCGTTCTAGCATGTCTGAAGCATCTGAGATACCAGAGGGTGTTCATGTACCCAGTTGGTTTCGTCAATATCTTGAGGCTAGGACCGCCGCTGCAGGTCCATCAAATGATCCCCCTCCTCCACCCCCTCCTCGTGCTATTGCTTTCTCAAAAATCTGTAGAGATTTTAGGGCCATGGGTGGGAAGGATTTCAAAGGAACTGAATCATTCGTAGAAGCAAGGAATTGGCTCAAAGAAACTGAGGATCTGTTCGTTATCTTCGAGGTGGACGATAGGCAGAAGGTACAATTGGCAGTATGGCTGCTCAAAGACGAAGCTTCCTACTGGTGGGAAGTCACTAACGCCGAGAGGCCGGTTGAGACATGGATGGATTTCAGAACAAGGTTTGAGACAAAATTCCTCTCGCAAGCTGAACGAAGTTTACAATTGGAAAAGTTCTTGTCTCTTAAGCAAGGAAGTATGACGGTCAAGGAATACGTCAACCAGTTCAACCAACTAGCAAGATTCGGATTGGATTTAGTCAACACTCAGCATAAAAAGGCTCTCCGCTTTGTTAAAGGATTGAATGAGCCACTGCACAGCCTAGCCATGACCCATGTACCCATGGGAGCAACTTACGAGAAATTGGTGGATATGGCACTACTGCACGAGGAAGACAAGGGCCCGAAAGAGACAAAGAAGGAAGAACCACAGAATAAGAAAGCGGGGCCCAAAAAGGAAACACAAAAGAAGGATGAGAAGTCTGAAGATAAGAAGGGGAAAAAGTGCTTTACTTGTGGGAGCTCAACTCATCTGAACAAGGATTGCAGAAAAAGGAAGGGCGCTTGCTTCAACTGTGGGGAGATGGGACACTTCACCAGGGACTGCCCAAAGAGACGAGGACAAGGAGGGCAGGCGAACACTCTTGAGGCTAGTGGCTAGGATAGAAATAGGAAATTTTCTATAGTAGGTTTAATTTATTTATCTGATTATGAAGTCAAGACTTTTTCTGATTCTGGTATTTTGATTTTGTAATCGATACTCTGCACTTTAATACTAGTATTATTTCTGAATTCCGCTGTAGACTCAGACCCATAAGGGTTATGGATCATCTGTTTGGGACTGGGGTTTTAGGGATATCTGTGTTAGGCATCAAGTATGACGCATACATTCTGAATTTTCGTGGGGTATCAATTTGATGTTGGTTTCGGTCTTTGGGGCCGATACTTAGGACCCATGTCTAATGGGAACCAAATTTTCGTTCTATCTGTACTCGCTTCCATCATTCGACTGTATCCTATCGATCGAATCTTCGAACTTTAGGTAGAAACTAATGGGTGTAAACATGTGTTTGAGACATGTTATGTTTGATGGTTTCAAGTGGATGCAAGTGGTTGCTAGTGGTTGCTCGTGGATGCATATACACACACTAGGCACTAGATCGGATCGAAAGCACTTTCATACTGCATATGGATGTGTGAGCATTTTTAAATTTTTATGGATGCAAAATGGTTGAATCAGCATATGGATGTTGCATATGAATGAGCAGTTGTGCACTCATATAGAAATGATATGTCTCTAGTAGGAAAATTTGCATACATATTGGACTCAGGGCACTAACATGATTTGCATTAAGGAGGTCGACTAAATCAGTGGGCCGCCTGATTTTGCATTAGATACGGACATGAACACACACTGTGCATTTAAACATGAAAGCATTAGAAGTCTATAAGGACAATGGATGCCTGTGGTTGATGATTGAGTAGATGGATGATTGGATGGTAGGACACATTCTTCTTAACTTGAAGATTTCGGGGACGAAATCCTTTTAAGTGGGGGAGAATGTAACACCCCGTATATTCTATAACCGTGAAAGTCATAAATTAAAGTATAATTAATTTGAAATCAAGGAACTAAGGGAAACGGGATACACCATTTCGTTCGTCTCGGAAAAATACGCGAAATAGAGTCCGAGTTTTCGAAAAACGGAGTCCGTATGAAGAAGATATAGCCTCTGGAAGTTTCTGAATTAAGTTTAAAATTCGAACAGCTCAGGATAAAACAGTTTAAAATTAAAACCGGGCCCAATTGGCCAGGGCGGGAAAAATCCCGCCAGATGCACCCAGGTCGACTGGGCTGTCGACCTGGTCTAACCAGGTCGACAGGGCTCTCGACAGGGCTGTCGACAGGGCTGTCAACCTGGTCCAGAGACAGGTCGAACCCAGTCCAACCCGGCGGGCCTATTCTCTGTTAGTCGATTTTCTGTGGTCTGCTTTGTCATTAGGGCTAGGTGGCAGGCTCTAATTGGTCTCTCTTTCGAATGAATGGCTACGATCAATCCAAGCAACATCAATGGTCCTAATCAGTTCCTAACCTCTATAAAAAGGACCCTAGACTCTACCTAGGTTTCTTGCACAATTCTCTAGCCTCCATTGCTCTCTTCTTCTAATAAAAAAATAAAAATGGCGTCTCTGCTCTGCTGGAATTAAAACTAGAAGATAATCAACATCAGCCTAAGCAACTCAATTCAAACTAGAGGTTAAAGTTCTGCAAAGATTCTACAACAAGTTAAAGTTCTTTCTTTAATCCAATCAAGGCAAGTACAGTTATTCTCCGCTATAAACGTTAATTATAATTTTGATATGCATTTAAATCTGAGTTTGAGGTTGTATTCTCTTCTGTTAGATCTGTTTTCTGTGACTGTTCTATATTCCTTTCTTCTTTTCTGTTTCTATAGCCAGGCTACCACGAGCCTGTGCCTAATCTCATAAGAGATGAACGTATGAACGCAAGTTTTGGGATGAATGATGAGAAATTTGACAAAACCAAATTGAATGCATGACTTTAGGTCTGAGGCATAAAATATACTGGACATATGACTTGGGATTGGATGCATAAATTTGACTATGAACATATAATTTATGCATGTTGTATGCATAGTTATGTTGTAATTTAGACCTGTAATTAATTAGAAAAAAAATAGCATATGTTATAAACTAGTTTTAGACCTAGGCATATTTTGTGATAAAAGAAGAAGAGGAACCACTGTAAAGATTGCATATGATTTGAGACTTTGGACAAAATGCATATAAAAAGGCAAGATCTGATTTTTAGAAGATATGGTTTAAAGATTTATATTATTGGGGATAGTTTGCATAATAATTCATGACATGAAAAGAAGGAAGATATGGAAACTTAAGATTTACATTAATTAGGATATCTATTATTGTAATTACACCTAAATAGGGATTTTTGGATATATGACATGCATTGAAATTAATGGTTATATTTGGTATAATCTATATTGGAACATATGTTATATGGCAAATTATGTCCATATTCTGCGCTTAAGCAAACATGGAATATATGTTGTGAATCATGAAAAATTATATAGGCATATGAATTTAGGCCTAATTTATGACTAGGCAAGGCATGTAAATAGAACCTTTAGAATTATTAGGTTTGCTAAATCTGCTAATTTGCTAAGTTGCCTAAACGGCTAGTTTTGTTATATTGCCTAGACTGCTAATTAGATTGAAATGCCAAATCTGTTAAATTTGTCTGTTGAGATGCCTAATCTGTTATATGCCAAAATCTGCTAAGTGCTAAATCGGTTAAATTTGTTAAGTCACCCAATCTGCTAAAATCTGTTATTTGCTATATCAGTTGAGTTGATGTGATCATTCTGTTATTGATATAATCTGAATTGCAATATATATTGGGTGTGCGCAAAAACGGTAAATAATTAATTAATTGGCCGCAAAGATGAATATGGCAAACTCGAGGTTAGAATGAGTTTGCGACGTAAATCTGCCCGGAACCGCCCGGCACATCCAGTGGCCGCAAACAATAGGTTCTAATGTGAGAAGTTAGTCATAACATGCGTAAGACACGAGGTTAGGTCTGTCTTGTGGCAGAAGTCTGCCCGGAACCGCCCGGCATATCCAGCGGCCACAAGCTACCGACCTAATGTGAGAGGTCTGTGCATTAATAATTAATTAATGCAAATATAAGATAAGAACGACGTCTAAAACGTATTGGGGAAAAATAGGGTTAAACCAAAGGGGATTAATAGATGTAGTAAAACCCGTCCATGAATCTGTAGGCCCAATACAAAGTTAGACAAATCTGAAAAATCTGTACATCTGATCCGTTAGTCTGAAAACTTGTTAACTCAATTTGTGAACTAGTAAATCTGAATTCTGTATGTCTGAACTTGTAAACAAATAAATCTGAAATCTGTTAGATTGGGGACACAAGGTTAGGAGGGGAATTACTTGTGTCATCTGTTGTTTGGGACCCATATTAGTCAGTAACCCTTTCTGGTATCAAAACTTTGACCCAACAGTAGGTAGGGTCCGGGCACGCTTACTGAACTAATTATAAGTGGTTCATTCTGATAATGGCGAGGGGTGTTGATGGTGCGTTCCAACCGGGTCATGTGCGTGCATGGATCCCGGTCTGCCTCTGAGGATGTAAGACGCCGTGACATCTGTAAATAGGTCTGTGCCAATTGGTTGTCACTTTACGGAGTGATACACCCTACTATGGGGCCGACACAGGATATTTATGTATTAGGGAGCCGATCGCTTGGGGTAGGGTTTTAGGGTACGCTTAGTTCTGTCTGTTTCTGTTGGTACCGTCTGTTTCTGTTGGGTGGTAACACCTGTCTGTTTCTGTGTGGTATCGTCTGTTCGGGTGGTAAAGGCCCATTACTAGTGTACACCTAATTCCACATTCTGTTTCCATAGGGTTAAATCTGTTTCTTCTTCTGTCTGTTTCTGATCGGGTAGTAAAGGCCCATTATTAGCATTCTGTTTCTGTTAAAGTATTCTGTACCCGTTCCTGCTTCAGTTTAGACATTAGGGTGACCCCTAATTCTGTTATACTAGTATTAGTGCAGAGAACTGTAAAACAATAGTTTATATCATTCTGTTTTTCTGTTATATCTGCTACACCTGTTATAGTTATCTCACACCCAGTTTTACGTTCATATCATATTATTATTATCTGTTCATATGCTGAAAGTCACTGGACTTGCCAGACTTTTTGTCTGACCCTTGTTGTTTTCGCCTCCTTTCTTCCGTTTCCCCCCTAGTTATCCAAGGAGGGAAATACTTTAGCTTGATCCGGATTTCTCTTTGCTTGAAGTGCTTAAAGTATGGCTTGGCTCTGTATAGCTTCCGTTCCATGGGGATTATGATTTTAAACTATGCATTTTGAAGGCTTTTGTACAAGACTGATATTTTGTACTTGAATTCTGAAATTGAAAGGATGTAACCATATAAATTTCCGTTTCCGTTGTAATAAAGTTAAAAAAATTTCAAGTACTGTTTTATCTGTCTTGTAAGTTTCTGTTCTGTTTACTAAAATGCTCCACCAAAGTTAAGGCATTCCTTTTGTGAGTGACCTTAACAGAGGTGGGGTGTTACAAACCCCGTGCAACCGTACTACCTCTCGAAGGTAAATAAACGCTAGCCATGATGCGGTCCTCTTGCTTTTCACCAGAATGAAGTGAGCACTTTTTGTGAGTCTATCAACTATGACCCATATGCTAGTATTTCCCTTCCTTGACCTAGGCAGTCCATCGAGATACTCTCTCATTTCCATTGTGGAACCTCCAAAGGATGTAATAGCCCACCGGGCTTCTTCGACTCGGCCTTTACTTGTTGGCACACCATGCACTTCGAAACAAACTCTGCCACGTCCTTTTTCATTCCAGCCCAAAGGAAAATGTGTTTCATATCTCTATACATCTTATCCCCTCCAGGATGTATGGTCATCTTTGAGTGATGCGCCTCTTCAAGAACTTTCCTTACTAGGCCTCCCACTTGTGGGACACATAGCCTTCCATCGCGCCTTAGCCATCCCTTGTCATCTATGGCATACCTACTGAGGTGACTTGACGTCTCACCACTAATCAGCTTGTCCATGATTTCGACTATCTTTGGGTCTTCCTTTTGTGAAGTCCCAACTTGATCTAGAAGTGTAGGTCTTAACTCAAGAGATGCTAACGTAGCAGTCAATGACTCAACAGCAAGTGTAAAATCAAAGGTTGCTATAAACTCAAGGCTTTTCCTTTCAATAAACAAGGGGCTCAAAGTCAACCTTTTTCCACTTAGCACGTCTGCCACCACATTACCCTTGCTAGGGGTATAAGCTATATCGAAGTCATATGATGCCAAGAATTCCATCCACCGCTGTTGTCTCAGATTCAAATCTTTCTGTGAGAAGAGGTACTTGAGAGATTTGTGGTCGGTATACAGCTCGAACCTCTCCCCTAGAAGATAATGGCGCCAAGATTTAAGTGCAAAAACAATCGGGGCCAACTCCAAGTCATGCGTGGGATAGTTTTTCTCATGAACTTTAAGCTGTCTGCCCGTACAGTCGGTTTCCAATAACAGCCACCAAACTGCATCCATAACGACCTTTTCTGAAATTGATTTGGACATATCTCTAAATCCAACTGTTAGATTTCAAATCTCTTATATTCATTGGAAAGCTCTTTTCGATACGAACCCAACGGTTCCGATTTTAGGAGAATCCGACGGTCGGATCCCCTGTAACATCAATTTGAAGTTAATGGTCGAAATTCGCAAACGGTCGCTGCGCAACGCTAACTATTCAGCCCATTAATATATATATATAATATATATCATCGATTTCCATTTAAAATGAATTTTATAAATAGTTTTAAAATCGTTTTAAAAACGATTTCCACTTCCATTTCAATTTCAGATCAAAATTGAATATTCCATTATAAATTCATTTTAAATTCATTTCAAAACAATTTCAATTCAATTCCAATTTGTTTTAAATTCATTTCAAATCGATTTAAATTCATTTTCAAATTTAAATCAAAATTGAATATTCTTTATATAAATTCGTTTTAAATTCATTTTAAAACGATTTCAATTCGATTTTCAAATTTAAATCAAAATTTAAATTTCCATATCATTTCAATATTAAAATGATAATATTTTCAAAATATCGGATTTTGAAATCACTTTTCCATATTCATTATAAAATGAATAAAATCGACAAAAAATTCCGTTCGTGTTAAAATGGCGTTTAACTACTTAACACGGCTTCACATTTCAATAATTACTGAATATTATTTTAAAATATTTGTTAATTCTGAGCTGGAATCAGACTCAATCCATTACCATATAATTTTAGTTATATTGATTTCAACATCACATATATACAACAATAACGATAAACAATCATTAAAAATTCATACAACATCCAGAGTGCATTCTACAACTGTATAAGCATTAAAATAAATAAATAACGCTTATATAGGCTGTCAACCCATCGTTTGACATACCACTAATTTATTGGGATCAGTGTATGTCAAATATTATCTCAATACCCATGTGGGGTTTTCAAACAACAAATATTGTTTATTATTTGTGTAGTTGGGCGATGTGTAAAATTTACCGTCCCAATCCATATCAGATAAATAAGTGTACATAAACAAACCGTCCGGTTTGTAAATAAATGTTTATTTTATCCATTTACATGTTAAAAATTATATTTTTAATGATAAAATATTTTATTCAACACATGAATATTTTATACAGTCCATTTCTACAATAAAAATGATATTTTTATTATTCAAATATTTTATACAGTCCATTTCACATCACAATCAATTTTCATAACACATTCAAACAAACAAGTCGTCCATGGTATGTCGACGACGGGGCGTACTTCATATATGCAGTTATAAAATAAATAATTGTACAGAAATAATTTTAGTGTGAAGTTCTCACATTGGTTTCCACTCTGCCATGCTTTAATTCTGATATATCAGTTCTGTTCGGATTTGAATTTTCCTAAAATTCTGATTTCCCCTAAATTTGACTTGGTTAGTTTTGTCGCGAAGCTCTCGGCTCTATGATCGCAACGCAAGTCGTTTTGTTCCATTCTGATTTAAAATGAACGAGTTATGGTCATTTATACGTTAAACAATTTAGATTACTATTTAATAAATTAATTAATTTAAAATTAACTTAACCCCTTCTTCACTAATCCCGTTTCCTCCTTCCCGATTTTTTCTGCATCACACTAACCCATTCTTCAAACTGTAAATCACCATTGTGCCATCGCCAGAAAGCGGCGGACCAACATCTGACACAACCCCATCGACCGCCAACATGAGAGACCCCAGCGCCGAGAATAAGGAGAAGATCGGCGGCCTCCTGCACTTAGAAAACAAATACGACGGATGGAGGTTTGGGTGCAAAATTCGAGGAGAATCCGCGCCAGAATCTGATCCTAACCGTTGATTGTAAAGAGCTCAGAGTCCTCTTAGATTTCCTTTTGGGAATTTTGAATTTCATTGAATAATGAAGGAGATCGGAGGATGTGAAAATGGTATGATATCGTCCGCTGAAAGGAAGAGTACAGCGGTTGTCGTATAAAGCTAGGGTTATAGAGATTTTGGAAGTATTTATATATTTATTGTATTAATATTTTATTCTAATTAATTCTTGTAAACAAATTTTCACATACGAACTCCAAATTTGTAACGGCCCGCAAATCCGTACTATATGAGTTGACATACGAATTTTCACGTACGAATCATTATTAGAAAGAAGTTAGAGGATGAGAAATAGAAAGAAATATTAGAATAGAAGAAAACGAAGATCACAAACTCATAGCGGAACCAACAAAATATGGTAGGTAACATAAACATTGAAATACAATTTGGTAACTTTATATACTTACCATCATCAGAGCACAACAGCTATTTCTTGTAATAACCCGCAAATTCTGGGCCAGTTTAAAATTTTTATTTTGGCAATTATAGCGAATTTTGATCATTTAAAATAGATTATTTTAAATAGAATCGTCGAGAAATTTATTTTAAATGTAATTCGAACGTATATATTTTACGCGTCGTCGTTAGAATATAAATATTTATAAATAATTATAAATAGAATTGAAAATGGCGCGGTAGTTCGATAATTCGATTTCAAACTTCAATTGAATGTACCGGGTGCAAAACAATCCGGATTTTAGTGAAACCAAAAATAATGGAATCTAATAGTGAATATCTTTCCAACGAATCCGAATAATCAAATTTTCATAGCGGGAATCAAAAGATATGTCCAGTTGAAATTTCTGAATAGTCGCTATGGAATTCAGGCCCTTAAAAATGGACATTTTGCAAACGACCTCGGATTTCGACGAAACTAGTTTTGTTGGGTCCGGGATGTAAAGTTATTGCTAGATTCCAAATTTCATAATTTTTCGAATCAATATGTGAGCGTGGCAAAGGAAAACGCGTTTGACCAGTTTCCGTTGATTTTAATCGACTGGAAATTGGCCATTTTTCAAACGGTCTCAGAATTCGACGAAACTAGTTTTGTTAGGACCGTATCGTCAATACTAAGCTAGAAAATATTTTTCTGGGATTTTTCGAGTTCGTATGTGGCCCCACTAAATTGAAATGTACGTTTAAAATTCAATATAGTGATTTAAATGTAAATTTAATGAAAACTGGTTGTAACAGCCAAATCAGCTTACGATACATATCTCATTGTGTTCGGAATGGGGGTAATTAGCTATGGACGGCAGTCGTTGGGCCTCGTTTCGAGTTCGAATTTAAAAGATACTTTTTGAATGGAAAAATAGTAAAATAAATAAATATATATATATATCTCTTTAACTAACCCCCCCCCCCCCTTTTCTACCGTTGACTTCTGAAAAAAAAAAAAACCTAAACCTAAAAAGAAATGCGACACCATGCCTCGTCCCCCGGCGCCACCGCCGTATCCCCCTCCGCTGGCTGACGATCGCACCCCCCCCCCCCCCATCGTTCTTCTTCCCCCCCCCCCTCCTCCTCGATCCCCTCGCGACCACCACGCCTCGTCCCCCAAACCGCGCCGCCGTTCAGACAGCACCCCCATCGCCTACCCCTCCGCCTCCCTGCCCAACCCCGCAACCCCCTAGTCTTCACCGACGAACGCTGAAGGTACCCCTCCTCTTTTCTAAAACCAGTAAGTACTTTACTTTATTTTTAATTTTTTTTATTTTTTTTAATTCTTTAAAACTGAATTTTAATTAGGTTTAATACTGAATTTAAATTAGATTTAAAACTGAAATTTTAATAAAGATTTAAAACTGTTTTTTTTTATAAAGGCTTTAGACTGATTTTAATTTTTAATTAAAAGAAAAAGATTCAAACTTTAAAAAGAAAAAGATTCAAACTTTAAAAAGAAAAAGATTCAAACTTTAAAAAGAAAAAGATTCAAACTTTAAATAGAAATTCGATTTTTATATATTGAACTTTGAAATAGAAATTCGATTTTTATATATTGAACTTTGAAATAGAAATTCGATTTTTATATATTGAACTTTGAAATAGAAATTCGATTTTTATATATTGAACTTTGAAGTAAAAATTCGATTTTTATATATTGAACTTTGAAATAGAAATTCGATTTTTATATATTGAACTTTGAAATAGAAATTCGATTTTTATATATTGAACTTTGAAATAGAAATTCGATTTTTATATATTGAACTTTGAAATAGAAATTCGATTTTTATATATTGAACTTTGAAATAGAAATTCGATTTTTATATATTGAACTTTGAAATAGAAATTCGATTTTTATATATTGAACTTTGAAATAGAAATTCGATTTTTATATATTGAACTTTGAAATAGAAATTCGATTTTTATATATTGAACTTTGAAGTAAAAATTCGATTTTTATATATGGAATAGCGAAGTAAAAATTCGATTTTTACATATGTAGTGAAAGCGGACAACGAAGGTGACAAAAAGGCGGGAACGACGAAGATCTCTACAATAGAAGTACCGTGGAGCTAGGATAGCTATAAGTGAGAATTTCTCACCTTTCAATTTAATTTTTCTAGTTATATATATATATATATATATATACTAGGATGCAGACGGTGCTTATTAGAAGCACCCGACACCCGTCCACAGACCATGGACTTGTTTGTTTAGTTGAATGTTGGGTGATTGATTTATTCGTATGGTTGAATTGGAAATTGATTGAAATTGATTTGTGAATGGCGTGGGCCTTCACTAGACTGGTGATAAGGCTAGGCCTTGTCCCGTTTCTAGTATAGTGCCGTTATGCCGCCGAAATTTTCTAAAATATGTTAGAAAAATAAAAATATCATTTTATTTAAAGAATGAACTGAATAGAAATTCATATGTTGGAATAAAATGTTTTTATCGTTAAAAATATAATTTTTAACGTGAATGTGAATAAATAAATATTCATTTACAAACCAGACGGTTTGTTTATGTACACCTATTTGAAGGACATTGATTGGGTCGATAAATTTTACACATCGCCCAACTGCACAAATAAAATCTGTGTTTGATTGTTTGAAACCCCACACGGGTGTTGGGATGAAATTTGAAGTTCACTCATCCTGATTGATTAAATATGTCGATCGATTGATTGACATGCTGTTGTAAGCGTTAGATATCTATATTTGATGCTTATACAGTGTAGTGCACTTTGGTTGATGGTTGATTATTTTTCAATGCTATTATATACATGTGTTGTATGAAAATCCATATAATTAACTTTATATGGTAATTGATTGGGCCTCATTCCAATTTGAAAAATAAAGAATATTATAAAATAAAAGTTCATGTGTTGACAGTACTCATCCATTGAGATTGGTCATGTGTTGAACGAAATATTTTAGTAATAAAATTTACATCTTTATCAATATAAAATAAAAGTTCATGTGTTGACAGTACTCATCCATTGAGATTGGTCATGTGTTGAACGAAATATTTTGATAATAACAACTATTTTGAAAAAGAAATATTTGAAATAGAATATTTGAAAATAGAAATTTGTGAAGCCGTGTTGATTAATTTGACGCCATTTTGACGTGATCGATATTTATATCGATTTTATTCATTTCGAAATGAATTGAATTGAAAACGATTTCGAAATGAATTGAATTGAAAACGATTTCGAAATGAATTGAATTGAAAACGATTTCGAAATGAATTGAATTGAAAACGATTTCGAAATGAATTGAATTGAAAACGATTTCGAAATGAATTGAATTGAAAACGATTTCGAAATGAATTGAATTGAAAACGATTTCGAAATGAATTGAATTGAAAACGATTTCGAAATGAATTGAATTGAAAACGATTTCGAAATGAATTGAATTGAAAACGATTTCGAAATGAATTGAGTTTGAAAACGATTTCGAAATGAATTGAGTTGAAAAACGATTTCGAAATGAATTGAAAGCGAAGTGAAATGAATTCAAATTGAATTGAAATTTGAATTGAATAGAAATGGATTTTAAAACGAATTTATAAGGAAGAATTCAATTTTGATTTGAATTGAAATGGAAGTTGAAAATGTTTTTGAAACGAATTCAAAACTATTTATATAATTCGTTTTAAATAGTAATCGACGATATATATATTATATATATTATATATATAATATAATGGCCTGAATAGAACGCGCCGCGCCGCGGCAGTTCGCGAATTTCGACCATTTATTTCAAACGGGCATTACAGGAGATCCGACCGTCGGATTCTCCTAAAACCGGAACCGTTGGGTTCGTATCGAAAAGAGCTTTCTAACGGATATTAGAAATTAGAAATCTAACGGTTGGATTTGGAATTACGTCCAAATCAAATTCGAAAAAGGTCGCTGTAAGTGCAGTTCGATGGCCGTTGATGGAAATCGACTGTACGGGCCTTGATAAAATTATTAAAAATAGTAATAATTTGTGTAAAATCATAAGAAATGATTTGTGAAGAATTGGGATGAAAAACTCCATATTTGAAAAGATAAAAATAGATTTTTATCGAAATGAACTAGTTTTGAACTAGAATTATAATTCTATTTATTTTTAAATAAATAAATTGAATTCGAAAAGGGTTTTAAAAATAACCAAAATTTCCAATGATTGCATTGGAGTGGATTTGAATCGAAATTGTCTTCGGAATATTTCGATGTTGGAATTCAGGATTATACAGATGTTGTTATGGAAATTTGAAAGATATATATTTATATCGTTATTTCCAATACGACATTTGTTAATCGTAGAATTTGATATTGAATATAAGCCGGGATATTTTCTATTCAGAGCCTTATATTGAATATCAAATGTGATTTGGGTTTGTCGTGAATGGTGTCTTCACTAACACTGTTCTTGAACCCAGTTGAGAAAAGATTAAATCTTTTTATTTAGATTTAATGAAGTGTACCAATTAAAAATGATATTTAATTGGAATTGAATTGGGAATGATTTTTGGGTTTATCGTGAACAATGTTTTAAATAACACTTGTTCTTTAACCCGATAATTAATGGAATTGATTTTTGGGTTTATCGTGAACAGTGTTTTAAATAACACTTGTTCTTTAACCCGATAATTAATGGAATTGATTTTTGGGTTTATCGTGGACAGTGTTTTTAAATAACACTCGTTCTTTAACCCGATAATTAATGAAGGTGATTTTGGGTTTATTGTGAACTGTGTTTTTAAATGACACGGATTCTTTAACCCAGTCACAGATTAAAACTAAGTGGAGTTTTAATGAATCTTTAATTAGATTGAAATAATCGAAGTGGAGTATCACCAGTTTTGCTCCAGGCGATAGTTAAATCTTTAATTAGATTTGAACGTGAAATGGTAATTGAATTTACCGATAACACCGTGGTGTTAGATATGAAGTACTACCAGTTTTACTTCATGGGATGAATAGGTTGGGATTGGGAAATTAAAACAAATGATTACTTCGGTAAGGTTCGCTAATCCCGACTAGTTTTGAATTGATATTCAAAATAGAATAAAGAATAAATTCAAGACATTTATCTTGGATAAAATTAATGGGAACCTTTCCCTATGAATGTGAAATCAGAAACTAACTGTCGGTTAGCTGAGCAGAATGGTTTTCTGGATATTGATCTGATGTTGGTTTCGGCCTTCGGGGTTAATGTTTGGGGAATTATTCTCTTGATTAATTTACGGTTAGTGACTAATGAATTGGAATGAGGCGTATGTTGTGTTTTTGTAACACTTATGTAAAATATACGCGAGTTATTCGGAAAGACCGGGTTTATCCCATTCTGAATAACTGATACGACGATAAGTCGAAGATGAAGACGATGGTCGAAGACCGGAGGTTCTCACGTCGTTTGGGTGATAACTGATGATCTTGATTGGGCTGTACACCCAAGAAGATGGAAACAGTTGGTGATCGTCCAGACGTACTTGGAGATCGATGGATATGCGGGGTACTAGGTGCCTCCGGTTTCGTTCAGACCCAGGACGGACTTGTAAATAGACTGTGTGTTTGACATCGGATTTCATTCTGTGTGACTGATATCGGTTGCATAGGATGGTTTGCCTGTGTGGCATGCTAAGATGCAAATGATCAAGGCTTCTGTTGAAAAGCAAAGTCTTGTGGTGATGATCAAAGCACGGCCTTTGTGGCGTAGCTTTGTGTAACGTTTACCTCGCGTGTTTCACACCAGGTATGAACCAAAAACGGGAGACGGACCTCAGGGAGGGCATGCGTTTCCTTCTAGCTAAAAAGTGGCGTCAGTGGTTTTACACGCCCTGACGAGTTTGACTTATGTGGTTGTTGCTGTTGCGAGGCGCCTCGGATTGATCGGTCGTTCTCGAACCGATGGAGTCATTTATTGGCTCATTGACACCCCAAAGGGTGGGGAAACGCAGTGTTCAGGCATTTTAATCCACATCGGTGAACCGGCCCTGTCGCTCCAAGGGTCACTCGAGCTCTGATCCTGAGACACGGGCTAGAGCGTCTCGAATCGGTTGAGGACTATCTTTTGCCTCGGTTCATAGTTGGAAATCCAATTTCCAAATACGTGACTTTGCGATTTTGATTGTATAACCTATATATGGCGACAAAGTGGTATGGGGCATTCATGCCGCCTATGATTGATACTTATGATTTGAAGTTGTTTTATACACTATGCACTTATATAGTATCAAAGGATTTGTTTTAAACGTATCAAGCATTCTTGGCTATTATAAGGTAAAAACCCTATCCTCCGGCTTGCGTTGCATTGTGTGATGGGACCTGGGTCTTATAATTGCTTCATTTTTCTTTATTTAGCATTGCGCTGTTTGTTTTATGCACTGGTATTCTTGGGAGGAAACCCGTTCCGTGTTATACGGCGTGGTCCCTTGATTTACCTAATTTTAAAAATAAAGATTAATAACTGTTTTAGTTCTCACACCAGTCCCATGACTGACCTGGAGTTTATTGTTTTAACCTAAACTCCGGGTGCCCCTATTTTGACACGGGCACCTAGTAGTTTTGGTTTTGCAGATTTATATTCACAGGATCCTGGTTTACAGCTGGAACGATATCCGGAAAGCTTTGTATCCGTATATCTCTTCTAGTTGTGTATTGTATTATTTTCCGCTGCTATATATTTAAATGTAATTTAAATCTCTGATATTTCTGTGTAATATTCATTTATACTCTGTATATTCTTGTAATCTGATGCATTGTTGTAATATACGATGAAATGTTCTTCTGTATGCGTTCTGCTGTGGCTTGTTCTCGAACTATCCGACGCTTTCCTTTACGGGGAAGTTGCGGGTCTTTACACGTGGTATCAGAGCTTTGGTTTACAAAGCTCAGAGAACAAGGCACATTAGAACCTTACGAAAGAATTCATCAGATATTGGATTAGTAATATCCAATTAGAATGACTCGTTAGAGATAGGATCAGTAGTATCCTAGAACGGGTGTGAAGAGTATATTTTTCAAATAAAAACAAAGTTTTGTTTTGAAAATTTAAATCAACTATTCGTATTTGATTATTTGTTTATATTGATTTTGGACAATTCAGTATATAAAGAATTTGCATATACGCCTTGCAAACGTATATTCAAAGTTTTAATATATTGGATAGATATAGCATCGCACTCTAGTCGCCCGGAGATGATATTGATGATAGCGATCGCATCATCAACATTTATGTTCGAGTTTCGAAGGTGTGATTTTCTATATATTTCCATTAGACTGGTGTGAGAATCAAAACTAATATAGCTAGAATACATTGTTGTGATTTGGCATCAAAAACATGATTTTCTTTATATGTAGTAAAATTATCAATTTGAAACGTTAAAGTCACTAATTGATTGATGTTTGTGTTGTTTGTTTATTTGTTTGCTAATTTTGAACCATTATGCCTAATTGAATCAAATATTGAATGATATTGAAAATTGGTTGCATTTGCTTGCATATACATATATATCATTGAACAGGTCATAGCAAGGAGGCTAGAGCAGAGAATAAAATTTGTTTGCCCGACAAATAGGTACATGTTTACTACATAATTTACTGTTTGTTTGGGTGATGATGATTTTATGAGCCTATTGGCTAGCCGCTTGGCCTTTTCTTTTTCTTTTTGAGATCTGAAGGACCGGGGAAGCTATTTGAAATTCCCCGATGCTCCCGGTGCAGGGGAGGTTATGGCGAAATTTTTCGAAAATTTAGGGTGTTAGCCAAATTTTTGAAAATTTGAAAATTCTCAGAAACTAAAGAGTTGGAGAATGGAAGCCAGATCGAGCGTAGAGTTGAATAATCAAACCACTTTCGACTTTGTTCCTTTTCGGGGACGAAAAGTTTTAAGTGGGGGAGATTGTAATAACCCGCAAATTCTGGGCCAGTTTAAAATTTTTATTTTGGCAATTATAGCGAATTTTGATCATTTAAAATAGATTATTTTAAATAGAATCGACGAGAAATTTATTTTAAATGTAATTCGAACGTATATATTTTACGCGTCGTCGTTAGAATATAAATATTTATAAATAATTATAAATAGAATTGAAAATGGCGCGGTAGTTCGATAATTCGATTTCAAACTTCAATTGAATGTACCGGGTGCAAAACAATCCGGATTTTAGTGAAACCAAAAATAATGGAATCTAATAGTGAATATCTTTCCAACGAATCCGAATAATCAAATTTTCATAGCGGGAATCAAAAGATATGTCCAGTTGAAATTTCTGAATAGTCGCTATGGAATTCAGGCCCTTAAAAATGGACATTTTGCAAACGACCTCGGATTTCGACGAAACCAGTTTTGTTGGGTCCGGGATGTAAAGTTATTGCTAGATTCCAAATTTCATAATTTTTCGAATCAATATGTGAGCGTGGCAAAGGAAAACGCGTTTGACCAGTTTCCGTTGATTTTAATCGACTGGAAATTGGCCATTTTTCAAACGGTCTCAGAATTCGACGAAACTAGTTTTGTTAGGACCGTATCGTCAATACGAAGCTAGAAAATATTTTTCTGGGATTTTTCGAGTTCGTATGTGGCCCCACTAAATTGAAATGTACGTTTAAAATTCAATATAGTGATTTAAATGTAAATTTAACGAAAACTGGTTGTAACAGCCAAATCAGCTTACGATACATATCTCATTGTGTTCGGAATGGGGGTAATTAGCTATGGACGGCAGTCGTTGGGCCTCGTTTCGAGTTCGAATTTAAAAGATACTTTTTGAATGGAAAAATAGTAAAATAAATAAATAAATATATATATCTCTTTAACTAACCCCCCCTCTTTTTCTACCGTTGACTTCTGAAAAAAAAAAAAAAACCTAAACCTAAAAAGAAATGCGACACCACGCCTCGTCCCCCGGCGCCACCGCCGTATCCCCCTCCGCTGGCTGACGATCGCACGCCCCCCCCCCCCCCATCGTTCTTCTTCCCCCCCCCTCCTCGATCCCCTCACGACCACCACGCCTCGTCCCCCAAACCGCGCCGCCGTTCAGACAGCACCCCCATCGCCTACCCCTCCGCCTCCCTGCCCAACCCCGCAACCCCCTAGTCTTCACCGACGAACGCTGAAGGTACCCCTCCTCTTTTCTAAAACCAGTAAGTACTTTACTTTATTTTTATTTTTTTTATTTTTTTTAATTCTTTAAAACTGAATTATAATTAGGTTTAATACTGAATTTAAATTAGGTTTAAAACTGAAATTTTAATAAAGATTTAAAACTGTTTTTTTTTATAAAGGCTTTAGACTGATTTTAATTTTTAATTAAAAGAAAAAGATTCAAACTTTAAAAAGAAAAAGATTCAAACTTTAAAAAGAAAAAGATTCAAACTTTAAAAAGAAAAAGATTCAAACTCTAAATAGAAATTCGATTTTTATATATTGAACTTTGAAATAGAAATCCGATTTTTATATATTGAACTTTGAAGTAAAAATTCGATTTTTATATATTGAACTTTGAAATAGAAATTCGATTTTTATATATTGAACTTTGAAGTAAAAATTCGATTTTTATATATTGAACTTTGAAATAGAAATTCGATTTTTATATATTGAACTTTGAAATAGAAATTCGATTTTTATATATTGAACTTTGAAATAGAAATTCGATTTTTATATATTGAACTTTGAAATAGAAATTCGATTTTTATATATTGAACTTTGAAATAGAAATTCGATTTTTATATATTGAACTTTGAAGTAAAAATTCGATTTTTATATATGGAATAGCGAAGTAAAAATTCGATTTTTACATATGTAGTGAAAGCGGACAACGAAGGTGACAAAAAGGCGGGAACGACGAAGATCTCTACAATAGAAGTGCCGTGGAGCTAGGATAGCTATAAGTGGGAATTTCTCACCTTTCAATTTAATTTTTCTAGTTATATATATATATATATATATATATATATACTAGGATGCAGACGGTGCTTATTAGAAGCACCCGACACCCATCCACAGACCATGGACTTGTTTGTTTAGTTGAATGTTGGGTGATTGATTTATTCGTATGGTTGAATTGGAAATTGATTGAAATTGATTTGTGAATGGCGTGGGCCTTCACTAGACTGGGGATAAGGCTAGGCCTTGTCCCGTTTCTAGTATAGTGCCGTTATGCCGCCGAAATTTTCTAAAATATGTTAGAAAAATAAAAATATCATTTTATTTAAAGAATGAACTGAATAGAAATTCATATGTTGGAATAAAATGTTTTTATCGTTAAAAATATAATTTTTAACGTGAATGTGAATAAATAAATATTCATTTACAAACCAGACGGTTTGTTTATGTACACCTATTTGAAGGACATTGATTGGGTCGATAAATTTTACACATCGTCCAACTGCACAAATAAAATCTGTGTTTGATTGTTTGAAACCCCACACGGGTGTTGGGATGAAATTTGAAGTTCACTCATCCTGATTGATTAAATATGTCGATCGATTGATTGACATGCTGTTGTAAGCGTTAGATATCTATATTTGATGCTTATACAGTGTAGTGCACTTTGGTTGATGGTTGATTATTTTTCAATGCTATTATATACATGTGTTGTATGAAAATCCATATAATTAACTTTATATGGTAATTGATTGGGCCTCATTCCAATTTGAAAAATAAAGAATATTATAAAATAAAAGTTCATGTGTTGACAGTACTCATCCATTGAGATTGGTCATGTGTTGAACGAAATATTTTAGTAATAAAATTTACATCTTTATCAATATAAAATAAAAGTTCATGTGTTGACAGTACTCATCCATTGAGATTGGTCATGTGTTGAACGAAATATTTTGATAATAACAACTATTTTGAAAAAGAAATATTTGAAATAGAATATTTGAAAATAGAAATTTGTGAAGCCGTGTTGATTAGTTTGACGCCATTTTGACGTGATCGATATTTATATCGATTTTATTCATTTCGAAATGAATTGAATTGAAAACGATTTCGAAATGAATTGAATTGAAAACGATTTCGAAATGAATTGAATTGAAAACGATTTCGAAATGAATTGAATTGAAAACGATTTCGAAATGAATTGAATTGAAAACGATTTCGAAATGAATTGAGTTTGAAAACGATTTCGAAATGAATTGAGTTGAAAAACGATTCCGAAATGAATTGAAAGCGAAGTGAAATGAATTCAAATTGAATTGAAATTTGAATTGAATAGAAATGGATTTTAAAACGAATTTATAAGGAAGAATTCAATTTTGATTTGAATTGAAATGGAAGTTGAAAATATTTTTGAAACGAATTCAAAACTATTTATATAATTCGTTTTAAATAGTAATCGACGATATATATATTATATATATTATATATATAATATAATGGCCTGAATAGAACGCGTCGCGCCGCGGCAGTTCGCGAATTTCGACCATTTATTTCAAACGGGCATTACGGGAGATCCGACCGTCGGATTCTCCTAAAACCGGAACCGTTGGGTTCGTATCGAAAAGAGCTTTCTAACGGATATTAGAAATTAGAAATCTAACGGTTGGATTTGGAATTACGTCCAAATCAAATTTGAAAAAGGTCGCTGTAAGTGCAGTTCGATGGCCGTTGATGGAAATCGACTGTACGGGCCTTGATAAAATTATTAAAAATAGTAATAATTTGTGTAAAATCATAAGAAATGATTTGTGAAGAATTGGGATGAAAAACTCCATATTTGAAAAGATAAAAATAGATTTTTATCGAAATGAACTAGTTTTGAACTAGAATTATAATTCTATTTATTTTTAAATAAATAAATTGAATTCGAAAAGGGTTTTAAAAATAACCAAAATTTCCAATGATTGCATTGGAGTGGATTTGAATCGAAATTGTCTTCGGAATATTTCGATGTTGGAATTCAGGATTATACAGATGTTGTTATGGAAATTTGAAAGATATATATTTATATCGTTATTTCCAATACGACATTTGTTAATCGTAGAATTTGATATTGAATATAAGCCGGGATATTTTCTATTCAGAGCCTTATATTGAATATCAAATGTGATTTGGGTTTGTCGTGAATGGTGTCTTCACTAACACTGTTCTTGAACCCAGTTGAGAAAAGATTAAATCTTTTTATTTAGATTTAATGAAGTGTACCAATTAAAAATGATATTTAATTGGAATTGAATTGGGAATGATTTTTGGGTTTATCGTGAACAGTGTTTTAAATAACACTTGTTCTTTAACCCGATAATTAATGGAATTGATTTTTGGGTTTATCGTGAACAGTGTTTTAAATAACACTTGTTCTTTAACCCGATAATTAATGGAATTGATTTTTGGGTTTATCGTGGACATTGTTTTTAAATAACACTCGTTCTTTAACCCGATAATTAATGAAGGTGATTTTGGGTTTATTGTGAACTGTGTTTTTAAATGACACGGATTCTTTAACCCAGTCACAGATTAAAACTAAGTGGAGTTTTAATCAATCTTTAATTAGATTGAAATAATCGAAGTGGAGTATCACCAGTTTTGCTCCAGGCGATAGTTAAATCTTTAATTAGATTTGAACGTGAAATGGTAATTGAATTTACCGATAACACCGTGGTGTTAGATATGAAGTACTACCAGTTTTACTTCATGGGATGAATAGGTTGGAATTGGGAAATTAAAACAAATGATTACTTCGGTAAGGTTCGCTAATCCCGACTAGTTTTGAATTGATATTCAAAATAGAATAAAGAATAAATTCAAGACATTTATCTTGGATAAAATTAATGGGAACCTTTCCCTATGAATGTGAAATCAGAAACTAACTGTCGGTTAGCTGAGCAGAATGGTTTTCTGGATATTGATCTGATGTTGGTTTCGGCCTTCGGGGTTAATGTTTGGGGAATTATTCTCTTGATTAATTTACGGTTAGTGACTAATGAATTGGAATGAGGCGTATGTTGTGTTTGTGTAACATTTATGTAAAATATACGCGAGTTATTCGGAAAGACCGGGTTTATCCCATTCTGAATAACTGATACGACGATAAGTCGAAGATGAAGACGATGGTCGAAGACCGGAGGTTTTCACATCGTTTGGGTGATAACTGATGATCTTGATTGGGCTGTACACCCAAGAAGATGGAAACAGTTGGTGATCGTCCAGACGTACTTGGAGATCGATGGATATGCGGGGTACTAGGTGCCTCCGGTTTCGTTCAGACCCAGGACGGACTTGTAAATGGACTGTGTGTCTGACATCGGATTTCATTCTGTGTGACTGATATCGGTTGCATAGGATGGTTTGCCTGTGTGGCATGCTAAGATGCAAATGATCAAGGCTTCTGTTGAAAAGCAAAGTCTTGTGGTGATGATCAAAGCACGGTCTTTGTGGCGTAGCTTTGTGTAACGTTTACCTCGCGTGTTTCACACCAGGTATGAACCAAAAACGGGAGACAGACCTCAGGGAGGGCATGCGTTTCCTTCTAGCTAAAAAGTGGCGTCAGTGGTTTTACACGCCCTGACGAGTTTGACTTATGTGGTTGTTGCTGTTGCGAGGCGCCTCGGATTGATCGGTCGTTCTCGAACCGATGGAGTCATTTATTGGCTCATTGACACCCCAAAGGGTGGGGAAACGCAGTGTTCAGGCATTTTAATCCACATCGGTGGACCGGCCCTGTCGCTCCAAGGGTCACTCGAGCTCTGATCCTGAGACACGAGCTAGAGCGTCTCGAATCGGTTGAGGACTATCTTTTGCCTCGGTTCATAGTTGGAAATCCAATTTCCAAATACGTGACTTTGCGATTTTGATTGTATAACCTATATATGGCGACATAGTGGTATGGGGCATTCATGCCGCCTATGATTGATACTTATGATTTGAAGTTGTTTTATACACTATGCACTTATATAGTATCAAAGGATTTGTTTTAAACGTATCGAGCATTCTTGGCTATTATAAGGTAAAAACCCTATCCTCCGGCTTGCGTTGCATTGTGTGATGGAACCTGGGTCTTATAATAGCTTCATTTTTCTTTATTTAGCATTGCGCTGTTTGTTTTATGCACTGGTATTCTTGGGAGGAAACCCGTTCCGTGTTATACGGCGTGGTCCCTTGATTTACCTAATTTTAAAAATAAAGATTAATAACTGTTTTAGTTCTCACACCAGTCCCATGACTGACCTGGAGTTTATTGTTTTAACCTAAACTCCGGGTGCCCCTATTTTGACACGGGCAGCTAGTAGTTTTGGTTTTGCAGATTTATATTCACAGGATCCTGGTTTACAGCTGGAACGATATCCGGAAAGCTTTGTATCCGTATATCTCTTCTAGTTGTGTATTGTATTATCTTCCGCTGCTATATATTTAAATGTAATTTAAATCTCTGATATTTCTGTGTAATATTCATTTATACTCTGTATATTCTTATAATCTGATGCATTGTTGTAATATACGATGAAATGTTCTTCTGTATGCGTTCTGCTGTGGCTTGTTCTCGAACTATCCGACGCTTTCCTTTATGGGGAAGTTGCGGGTCTTTACATTTCTGGAACAGTTATAAACACCTGTTTCCAGATACAAACATGGTACACAACGGAATATATGATAGTCTATAGCTAACTGGTGAAGCCTCCTGCTTCAAACTCCTCCAAGTGAATCTATAAAATCCCGACTACTTGACTGACCGTAATAATTTGGGCACCCAAGAGCTTAGGGAAAAAAAACAAAATGAACTCTGGGTCAGTCATGGGACTGGTGTGAGTAAACTCCAATCATTTGTTTAACTTTCAAAATCCTTTCGAAAGAAATGGTAATCGTAAGACCGATCCACACATAAACACGGATGGTTTTTACCTTACGATAACCAAAAATATTTTTGATATCAAATCCAGTGATATTATAATAATGTCTACATCAAATAAATAACAATCTAGTGGAATGCTTGCATCTCACGCTCCATATATAATATTAAATCAAAAACCGCAGGGTGCTTATTGGAGATTGGATTTCCAACACGACAGGGTATGGAACCACCTTCCGATAGTGTATCTCTAGAGAGGAATACACTGGGTTCAACAAGAACATCTTGTAACCTGGCCCACACATGACCGACCACTCATTTCGCTTTAGTGTATCGAATGTATATCACCAATGGTTGGGATCAACAACTATTTCCCGAATGGGATAACATCGAATAGAATAAGGAATTAAATGAATTTCTCAAGATAGGTGATAATACACCCTGATGGGAGCGACGCACATAGCTATGCTGCCTGCCCGATTTTTGTCATTTCCCGGTTGTTGAGGGCTGAGGCTACGATTTCTTATCATTCACTGATATCACAATCACTTTGAATGCCACATTATTAGATCCGTTAATCACTAATTGATTTGCACAAATATATTCTGGATATTATGCAAAGAGAATAAATACTCCGCCACCATACATATCTATACACACCAACATATGCGATCATTGGAAATACTATGTCAGACATTCGTCCATTTACGTTCGTTCTGGGATTGAACGAAACCGAAGGCACCATTTATATTAATATAAAAAGCCCTTGCACTTTACTCCATCTTCGATTATCTTTATATAATCTGATTCACATCGCTACTGCCAATACGGAGTGGTTTACAGATAATAATCCAACCGGACTCTCCATATTGACAACGATATAGGCAAATACTTCGATACTCGGTAAAACTATCGAAAATAACAAACATTCATTCAAAGCATCAAACAAATCACTGGGCCTTTTAATTAATATTTCATTAATTAAAACACTTCTCCATTTCTTATCAATATCTGTTAACCCGATATTTTCAATAATCATCTTCTTGGCCTCTTACGCTATTTGGAAAAAATTTCAATATATCGCCTCCTTTTATTTTCAATATGTAGAAAATATATTCTATTTATAATTGGAAAATATTCCAATTACTTATCTCTTTCACGGCCATTCATTTATTTCTATACTTAGGAAATATATATTATTATATTTCCAAATTTCCACTTACTTGGGTGAAAATGAATGTTGTGTAAAACACCGTTACAACAACCCAAAATACTGCATTTAACTAACTCTTATTCAAACATTTCTCTTCGAGACTGGATCCTGCTATTTATTGGTTAAAATGAAATCAAACAAGTTGGGGTATAACTACCTCTCAGACCTTGACTGAAAACATCCTTAACTTCAAAACGGACAAGACCACGTACCTCGAATAATCAACATCATAAAACCAATTATTCATTTTTAAACCCGCATATGTTTCTCTTTCTAATTTTATCAGATTTAATTGTAGATTTTCTTCTTGTTTATAATATTCTATTTTCAAGTTCGTTTCCTTATCGAATTCTATATACATCGATATATCGATTCATAATTATCATACCTTCTTAAAATATTCTAACTCCTTAAATTTTCGGAAAATTTTGCCATAATATCCTTTGTACAGGTCGATAGTTCAAACCTCAACTCGCCTTTCTAGGCCCTTTCCATTCAAAAAGAAAATAAAAAAAAAGCCAAGTGGCTTGCCGATTCGGCGCATAAAACCTTATATGGAATTTAAACGTGTACCTTTTTGTCGAAACACACATTATAATCTTCATATACTTCATTCCAATACTGCTTAACATATATCTAACCATTCGGTTTCAACTCAGTCCCCTCGACTTAACCCAATTCACTAATTTATTTTCTAATTAGTTATTTGGTCTATTTCACCTTTATATTTGAACATAACATTTTCAAAAATATTTCAGTTCGCTTATAAGCTAATTGAAATCCCATTTTTGATCTACGTTTCATATTCGATTGCGAATATAATTTCATAAATTCCATTTTCCTATGTAAGGTTAAACTCATTCTAAAATTCAATTGACTAATCCTTCTTTAACTTAGTTAATTCTATTAAAAAATTAAAAATATGATTTTTGTATCAAAAATCATTTCACATACTTCACTTGAATTCATATTTATTTTATAACTCAAGTATAGATTTTTCTAATGGAAATTCGGATTTGATTTGCTTGAAATCCTTTTATTAATTTAAATAAAACCGTTATGGGTTAATAATGGTTATAGCGCTGTTTTTATGAAAATTTGATTTTGAAATAACTCAAAATATATACGACGAAATTCAGAATTTTCTCTTCCATTAGAAAACTATTATCTAATTGGTCCTGACGGTTCTTGTTTCAAAGAATTCTGACTTAATTTGAGTTCTATATACTCAATTGAAGTTCAGATCACCAATTTACGAACTGCCGCGCTGTGACGAGCTCGTTTTAATTATATTTAATATATAAACATTTTAAACTTTGTTTATATATAAATTCTAACTCCATTCTGATATACTTTAATATATTTTAAACCAATTTTTCAAATTCAATTTAATATTTCCGATTATCTAAAATTGTCGATTTTCCCTTACTCAGTAATAAATTTATTTATCCTTCAATCTTCTATATTTAATTCCAATTCCTTTTATAAATAAATTATTTATAAAATTCGATATAATCGAAATTCAAATATAAACCCGTTGAATTTTTCTTAATTCAGCTTATATTTTGAATTTCGAAATATAATTGATCGTTTTGTTTCAAAACACTTCCCAACTTACTTTTAAATTCCTATTTGAATTTAAGTGGTTCAAATTATCCAAATGATAATTTATTTTACCAAATTTATAACACTATTTATAAATTTAAATATTTAATTTTAATATTAGTCTCTAATTAATTCAATTCTAATATTCCTTTTTGATATAATTTATTTTATAAATTCAGTATAATCTAACTTAATTATCCAATTAAATTTCCATTCCGAGCATTGGAATAGATTTCATCGTTTTCTACTTTAAACGATTTCCAATTCATATCTTTAAATTCACATTAGAATTTAAAATATTCATATCATCCAATGATAATTTATTTCCCTTCATTTATAAACATCATTTTTAAATTCAATTCAGTTCCCTGATTATCCACTCAAAATCACTCCATTTTATTTATAAACATTGTTTATAAATTTACTTCAATTCCCTGGTTATTTAATTTATAAACATCGTTTATAAATGCAATACTTGTTTTTTTATTTTCGAAACAAGTAAATATCTTTAGCCCATTCTAAATTCAAATTCTATTTTAGGAAAATAGAATTTTCCTTTTCAATTTTCAAAACCCTATTTACGATATTTCTATAAATTACCGTTTAGGCCCAGTGATAATTCAAACATCCAAAATACCAAATTATCAAATCGCGGGTTTTTCTAACACATCATATAAGATAACATATATTAAACCAAACAAATGATAATATTTTTGAGGAATCCAGTTGGATTCCTCCAACCTATTTTCCTGCATCCACAGACGTTAGTCATATAAATAATACCCATCCTGCTTCGAGGCAGGATATCGCGGTATAGAAGGTTATCCACTATCATAGCATGGGGAGTATGGGGTCATCCGCTAATGATACTGCGGGCATCCGCTAATAGTACTGCGGGAAATCCAACCACGAATATATATATAATAGCAACCACCAAGCCTAAATAACTAATATTTTTTTACAGCAACAATAATATTTAAACGCATCCAAGCAGCAAACAATTTATTTTAACAATAAAAATAAATTTAAGTAAATTTTGAAGTGATAATTACTCACCGTGATTTTAATTCATTATATTTGATTCATTATGATTCCAGTCGATTCCAAAGATTTCCAACGAGTTCCATTTCCCGTTACAAGTCCAACTCGCCTCGCGTTATTATTTTGGACCTCGTATAAATTTAATATAGCGTAATATAAGGTTTTAGATTATAAAAAAAGAAATCAAATGAATTACTAAATTATTTATTTAGTTTATACCTTACTGCATACAAAATCTTCCATCACTTTGCCTATTTCTGATCATTGACTCCACTGCTCACTTTCACACTGCCTCAACCCAAAACTATATCAAATCCCACCAAAGTCTCTATTGATTGTCACTACCATTGACTGGAGATCGCCTACAGGCCACTTTGATTTGCCATTCCAATATTGCAACTCTGTTTATCTCCCTGCACCATTGGATCATCCATTAACTTCACCACAATCATGTCCATCCACATGAACTACAACTCAATGTCTTCTCTGTCGAAGCTACCGACTATGGGTACGAACCCATTGAATATCGATGTCCACCCTAGTTTACTCACGTTCAACTCCAATCGCACTCATAAAATGATTTCACGCATCAGCCCCCCTTTGACCCACACACGAAATCCCTTTCTGAAATCTTAATACATTTAGTTTGAATACCACCAGATCCAAAAATCACAAATTTTAAACCCCCTTCGCTCAACTCACGATGTTGACAATTCCATCGAACCATATAGTACCCTCTCAAACACCACCAACTCTTCTGAAATCGCGAGCATCCCCTGTGTTCGGTTGAGCTTCAAGGATTTGTTGCGGTTTCAAATCGCGATGCTCAACCCAAATCCCTCGTCGCACACCTCCTCATATTCGAATCCCCTACTCTACTCAGCAAACTAACTCGCGTTTCTCCCTGCAATCGCAATGCCTTCAGGTCGACGCCGAGCTTCAGAAACTTATCGCGGTTGATTTTTGTTGAGGAGCTATCGAGGATTTGGGGATTTAAGTTTCGGTGGCTTCAGTTTGTTTAGTTTTGATTTGTGGAGCAGCCCTTTTTACTGAAGCTTTCAATTGAATTTTTTCTAGAAGAATGAAGGGCCTCAGTTGTTTAAATAGACAATTTATACTTAGAAATGAAGGAATTTAAGGTAGGTGTTTTACCAGGTAGGATTTATCAGAAGTAGGTCTTAATAGGTACGGTGTTTATTCGATTTTATTTCAGCTACCGTTATATACCACTGAACGCACCACACCACCATGAACTCCAATCGAAACACAACAATGGACGTTTTTGGGGTTTAACCACTATCCTGGACACACTGGAATAAGCTACAAAGTCTGATTTGATCACATGAAGAAGATATAAATTTAAATTGATATAAATTAAATTCAAAACAAATAAATTTCTTGATAATAAATTAATATTATTATTGATTATATTCACATAGAATTTATATTTATTATCTGAATTGTTTTGACTCAGTTTAAATCTCGAACTGAATTATTTTTCGTTTTACGATAATTATATATATTCGAAATAGATCGTATATCGAATATTAAATTGATAAACTAAATATAAAAATTCATTTATATAATTAACACAATATTTAAAACCATACTAAATATTTAAAGCTAATCGACCAAAAATCCAGGTCATTACAAAATTAAATCCAACGACTATCGCCCCTAGCTAATTACCCCCATTCTGAACGCAATGGGATGTCCCGTAAGACAAATCGATCGTTTCGATCAGTTTTCCTTTAAATTAAAATATAGATCAATTTACATTACATTTAAACGTACATTTTAATTTACATGGGCCGCATACTAACTCCAAAAATTCCAGAAAAATAAATCTAGCTATGTTTTGACGATACGGTCCCAACGAAACTAATTTCATCGAATTTGGAGACCGTTTGAAAAATGGCCATTTTCTGGTCGATCCAAATTGACTTAAACTGTTAAAACATGTTTTCGTTTGCCCCACTCACATACTGATCCCAAAAATTATGAAAATTGGAATCTAGCAATAATTTGACATTTCGGATCCAACAGAAGTGGTTTCATCGAAAACGGAGGTCGTTTACAAAATTGCTATATTTAAGGGCTATATTTCCATGGCGATTATTCTGAAATTTCAATTGGGAATAACTTTTTATTCCTGCTATGAAATCTAGTTTTTTCACATCCACTCGAAACATATTTTCGAACAGATTCAAATATTTTTTGTTTCACCAAAATCCGGTTTATTTTGAATCCTGTACATTCTATTGTAATTTGAATTCGAATTTTCAAACTACCGCGCCATTTCCAATTCCTTTTATAATTAAAATAAATATTCATATTCTAACTTCGATTTAAGTAAACTTATACGTTCTAATTCTATTCAAAATAAATTTCTAGTCGCTATTATTTAAAATAGTTCATTTTAAATATTCAAAATTCATTAAAATTGCCAAAATAAAAATCTTAAATTGGTTCTGATTTTCCGGGTTGTTACAATATCCCACACTTAAAATCTTTTCGTCCTCGAAAAGAAATGGAGATGTAAGTTGTTTAATTAACCAACTCAACTTTCATTATTTTAACTATGGCTTAAGTTCTTCAACTATTCAGTTTCTAAAAACTTTTCAAATTCTTCAAAAATTTGGCTAATACCCTAAATTTTCGATTTTTTTTGCCATAACCTCTTTTGTACGAAGAGGGGTTTGGAAATTTATTGGGCTGTATTAGGCACCCAATAAATCCTAAAAAGCATATATATATTTTTTAGTGATATAACTTTGTGTCCACAGAGGAGCGTGTATAGATCATGACTCCAGAGAATAAATTCTTGTCACCCTATAAACAATTTTTGTGCCTTAATGACCAGAGAGACGTGATTATTGTCAACTCCAGACCCGTGTGAGTTTTTTTTTATTAATATGGAAATTTACCGTTAAATTTTATATAGTCCATATCAGTCTTCGGTTCAACCTGAAATATAGTCATCGCCATACAAGCCTCTCGCTTGTATGGTAAATCTTCAACCTCGTCACACAAGCTCCAAGGGCTTATGTGGTATATGATAGAGTATGCTATCTTCACGTGGTATGCCATGTAGTGTAGTTCAAAATTAATTGTTACTATCCTATGGCGATGTTTATAATCTCACATAGAACAACCAGCACTCCGCATCCAATGGCGTTCACAAGAGTTGATATATAAATAAAATTGCGCATCCAACTGATTAAGGTTTACCGATTTGTCGGGCATGCAAATAAATTCTTTACTCAACAACAAATCCATTTACCTGTTCAATATATATGCATGTATACATATGTAATTTCAATCAAATTTCAATTCGGTTCAATATTTGACACAATTTGGCTAAATTTGCCTTTCATTCGCATGTTGGTTTAATGAATAATCAAACAACACAATCAACAATTAGCAATCAATTAGTTGATTAAATTTTCAGATTCATAACTTTGATACATAGTTAAAAATCATATTTTTTATGCCAATTTACAAACAATAAACCCTATCTAGTTTTTGTTCTCACACCAGTCAATTGGAAATATATAGAAATCCCACTTTTGAAACTCAAACACAAATATTGATGATGTCCGGAGATCACCAGAATTATCCCCGAGTGACTACAGTGTGATTTTATACCTACCCAGTATATTAAAACTTTGAATATACGTTTGCAAGGCGTATATGAAAAATCTTTATATATTCGATTGTCCAAATTCAGTACAAAATAAATATTCAAATACGTTGAATAAGGTTTAAATTTTCAAAACAATATTTGTTTTCATTTTAATTTTAAAAATAACACTGTTCACACTCGTTCTAGGATACTACTGATCCTATCTCTAACGAGTCATTCTTATTGGATATTACTAATCCAATCTCTGATGAATTCTTTCGTATGGTTCCAATGTGTTTTGTTCTCGAGCTCTGTAAACCAAAGCTCTGATACCAACTGAAACAACCTAAACTTCCCCGTAAAGGAAATTTCGGATTGCTTTGCGGACAAGATGAATCAAAACACAAACAAAAGAACATTTCATTGCTTATTACAACAATTTACATCAGAGTACAAGAATATACAGAGTATGAACAAATAAAATACATTTGATAAATATCAGAGATTTACAAATTTACAATACATAGCAGCGGAAAATAATACAAAACACAACCAAAAGAGATAAACGAATACAGAGCTTTCCGAATATCATTCCAGCTATAAACCAGGATCCTGTGAATATAATTCTGCAAAACCAAAATTACTAGCTGCCCGTGTGGAAAATAGGGGCACCCTGAGTTTAGGTTAAAACAATAAACTCCAGGTCAATCATGTGACTGGTGTGAGAACTAAAACAATTATTAATTTTTATTTTAAAATTAGGTAATTCGAGGGACCACGCCGTATAACACGGAACGGGTTTCCTCCCAAGAATACCTATGCATAAAACAAACAGCGCAATGCTAATTAATGAACAATGAAGCTATTATAAGACCCAGGTCCCATCACATAATAAAACGCAAGCCGGAGGATAGGGTTTTACCTTATAATAGCCAAATAATGCTTGATACGCAAAATTTAATCTTTTATTATTACTATAAGTAAAGAAATTAACTTCAAATGTAAATGTATCAAACATAGATGGCATGGGTACCATATATCATGTCGCCAATACTAGGCTCTATAATCAAAACCGAAAAATATCGTATTTGGAAGTTGGATTTCCATCCTGGTGGTTACTGCTAGACAGATCGAATGCGTAGTGCAATTCACCACGGTTTACGTCATATGCATGAGAAAACACCGTAATGCACATCCGTACTATCCAGGAAACAAGTTACCGCGGCTTACGTCGCAGGCATGCGAAAACACCGCTAACTCTATCCATCAGGGAATCGGGGGATGTGCCCTATCCCTCACCTCGGTCGATCGAATCCATGACACCACTAAGGTGTCTATACTCATCTCAAAAGCATATTGATCTAACCATCAGTTTACCACTATATCGGTGTGTAAGGCTCACGAATTAACGCTACACAAAGCCATGCTATATTAAAGTTGTAACACCCCACCTCCGCTAGGGTCACTCACAAAGGGAATGCACTAGGTTTGGTGAAGCATTATCGAGGTAAACATGCACAGAAATATTACAAGACAGAACATATATAAAACAGCGGAAGTAGAACCAACTTTCATATCATTAATAAATAAGGTCTAAAGCCTTTTACATTAGAATACATCAAAACCTGTCTTGCAATAGTAAAGAAGCATAAATCCTTTTCATAAATTATTCCCCAAAATAAAGCAGTGGAGCAGCCATAGCCAAGAGAAGACCAAGCTATGCATGATGACCTTCAAGCGTAAGAGGTCCGAACTAAACAACATTATTTCCTCCCTGAAAACCTGGGGGGGGGGGGGGGGGGAGGGGGGAAACGGAAGAAAAAGATGCGAAAGAAAACAGGGTCAGTCATAAAGACTGGTAAGTCCTGTCTACTTCCTGTATAAAAACAGGTAAAGGTAACATGACATGCATAAACTGAAAGTAAACATAAGGATGACTACAAGATAGATAAACTAAACCAGGGTAACAGGCTGAACTACTGTAAACTAAGATATCATGATAAACTATGGTGTCAAGAATCAAGGTATCACATCGTCAGGTTTCTATCAATTATACTATCACAACGCATCTATCATGTATAACACCCCACGGTATCTATCATGTATATTTGCTCTGCACCTCTCGTACTAGTATCCCAACCCGCGTCATGTGTTAACTATGAATGTCCCTTGCCCAATGTCATGTAATGGTCCATGTCAACCTAATATATAGCATATGTAGGTTTTCCCAACTCATATACTTCTTTCCATGTATAAGTTCAGTACTTTGTCGTAAGCCATACGGGCTTTCCATGTGAATGTTTTATCCTTGAGGTTATTTTGGACCCCTACCCTTGATCTTGTTATGTTTCCTTACCATGAACTATCGCGCGTTCCCTTAGGATTTTTGCCACAAACTTGCATATTATCATAGGAAATTTGGCCACAAACTTGCATATTACCATAACGGGATTTGACCTTACATAAACATGATATCATAAGTTGGTTTCATTTACATGCATAAGCCCCAAAGTCCAATTTATGCAACTATTTCACAAGTCTAAGTGGCTCTAAGTGTTCATGCTATCATACTACAAGTAAAGTTCCAATCTTGCATGGAAAACTAAGTCCAATGCAACATGAATAGCATGGTTTAGTCGCTAAAACATAACCCAAAGTCATATGTTCATGTTAAAGGAGCAAACTAAGCTCACATAGGTTATAGCCTTCATGTTTAACCACATTTTATTCCATGCCATGATTAAACTACCGTTAACATCTCGAAGTAGCTAGAACTTACATAGCGTGGCTTAGAGATTTAGGAGCATGAATCGTCTTGTCGAAGAATCCATGTTGAGATGATGATCAAAACCCTTGATTTGGTGTAGAAAGCTTGCACCTTCGTCTTGGCTCTAGTTTGCAAGCATAAGCTCTTGAATTTGGGGATGGAGGCCATGATCAATGTAGATTTGGGCAGCACTTCGTTGCAAGAGTGATTTATGAGGGGTTTAGGGTAGGCTTAGGGTCATTTTATAGAGATTAGGAGTAGTTTAGGTCGTTAGATTAACCCTAGGATAGATCCAAGCCCTCAAAAATCGTCACAAGCCTCCAAAACCGAGCCAAACAGCAAAACAGGTGCACCAGGTTGCCTGGGTCCGACCAGGCAGGTCGACCCCCAGGTCGACCCTGGGGTCGACTCCCCAGTCGACCTGGTCCCCACCAGGTCGACCCCCAGGTCGACCTGGTTCTGGCGGGATTTTTCCCGCCTAGCCTGATTTCTGAAAATTTTGAATCTGTTTTGAATTCTGATTTTTCGTGAAACTTCCGAAGGCCATATCTCGGCCATACGGACTCCGATTTACGAAATTTCGGACTCTTTTTCGCGTATTTTTCCGAGACGAACGCAATGGCACAGACCGTTTCTCCTGATTTAGATTTTATAATATAATTCTGCCTTGATTCTTGTCTTAACACGTTGTTTAAAATTCGGGTTGTTACATTCTCCCCTCCTTTAAGGATTTCGTCCCCGAAATCTCCAAGTTAGGAAGAACGCATCCTACCATCCATTAACCATCTACTCAAAACATCATCCACAGGCAACCATTGTCCTTAGATGATTTCTAATGCCATATGAACATATGCAATATGTGTGTGTATATGCTCCTTAGCTAATGCTAATGATCAGGCCTGAATGATCTTTCTAATGCAAATTATGTTTAGTGCCATGAGTCCAACATGTATGCAAATAGTCCTAGTCATATAAGTACTATATGAGTGCGCAAACATTCATTCATATGCAACATCCGCATGATAACACATTCAATTTCATCCATAAACAAGTATAATTACTCGTGCATATGCAACATGAAACGTGACTGCGTCAATCTAGTATCTAATGTGTGTTCGCGCATCCACGAGCAACCACTTACAACCATTTGCAACTATATCAATCATAACATGTTTCAAATACATGTCTACATCCATAGAGTTCTATCTAAGGTTCCCAAGATAAGATCGAGGAGATAAACAAGACAAACTCCTTACGGGGTTTGTAACAGAAACAGGACCGAGAGGATATCCACCAAGCAATAGCATGTAAGTAAGCTCTACAGGAGAAACAGGGATCAACAATATACTCTTACAAAGAGACACGATGCGCGCATCTAAGCCGCATTTCCTTGAGCTTAATTCCAGTGTGCCTTGACTGCCTTTGACTTCATGATTTCGTAGTACCTTGATTCCTATTTCCAAGGTATGAGTCGGAACTCTTTTCACTGTCGCCTCTCGTTCCACTTTCATTTATTCTTTCCCTAGTATACTTGGCTCAACCATATCTACGTACTCATGCAAGCTCTCCAAAATTCACTAGTGAATTATGAATCTCGTTTCCGATGCCAATCCATGTTACCACGTGCACTTACTAGGGTGATTCCTATAACCCATGCTCAAGCGGAATGAACCATCCGTCTTATTGGCGGACGTTGCTCGATTGGATCAGAGATTTCCGATAAATGCATCAAGAGATTCTAGGTAACTAACCATGACAGAACCCAAAAGGTTACACGAGACTTCGAGGGTATTACCAAGGCAAGCTAAGAGTTTAACTACCCTCCTTTCAAAACCGAGAATCCCTTACTGGATAACCACTTTATCCCTAGAATCCATCCATAGCTCAACAATAGAAGCATCGTTTCTAATCTCAACACTTGGCATAGACGTTCTCAAATCCAACAAGTCATGAATAAATGGACCGATTCCCTAACCAGATTTTGGGACTAAAGTGGGATCTTCTACCATGCTAGTACTAAGGTGCAGAGACTTAACTATCGAGGCAGACTTAAATGATGCGATGATCAATACAAAATCTGGACGGGATGATAGAAAAGAACGACTAAACCTTTACCAGAAACGGTACCATTTCTTTTAGGTACCCTGGAAATGGGGGCGTACAATTGCCCTCTCCGATGATCTTGTCCTTGTCCTCCTTGATGGACTAAGCCATAGCAACAGTTGCTTATCCTTAAGCTCGCGTCCTTTATCCTTACTCTTATTATCCTTCCTTGTACCACTGCAACGGGTCTCTCGAGAACCACCTCCATCGTACGGGAAACACCTACGTGGCTAGACAAAGATTAGTCACAGTTAGAACTAATGTGACCACAGATGGAGGAAAGAAAGGAAAGGAGATTCAATCAAGGAATCAAAGGATAATGCTAATGGCCTTTGGGGAATAACCTTTTAAAACAAACTTTTCTTGAAAAATGCTTCTTTGTAAAACGGTTTCTCAAATAGTTTTCAGAAGGTTTTAAAAACTTTTGCCCAGTCTGGTAACATTCTGCTCTGATACCAAATGTAACACCCCACCTCCGCTAGGGTCACTCACAAAGGGAATGCACTAGGTTTGGTGAAGCATTATCGAGGTAAACATGCACAGAAATATTACAAGACAGAACATATATAAAACAGCGGAAGTAGAACCAAATTTCATATCATTAATAAATAAGGTCTAAAGCCTTTTACATCAGAATACATCAAAACCTGTCTTGCAATAGTAAAGAAGCATAAAACCTTTTCATAAATTATTCCCCAAAATAAAGCGGTGGAGCAGCCATAGCCAAGAGAAGACCAAGCTATGCATGATGACCTTCAAGCATAAGAGGTCCGAACTAAACAACATTATTTCCTCCCTGAAAACCTGGAGGGGGGAAACGGAAGACAAAGAGGCGAAAGAAAACGGGGTCGGTCATAAAGACTGGTAAGTCCTATCTACTTCCAGTATAAAAACAGGTAAAAGTAACATGACATGCATAAACTGAAAGTAAACATAAGGATTACTACAAGATAGATAAACTAAACCAGGGTAACAGGCTGAACTACTGTAAACTAAGATATCATGATAAACTACGGTGCCAAGAATCAAGGTATCACATCGTCAGGTTTCTATCAAGTATACTATCACAAGGCATCTATCATGTATAACACCCCACGGTATCTATCATGTATATTTGCTCTGCACCTCTCGTACTAGTATCCCAACCCGCGTCATGTGTTAACTATGAATGTCCCTTGCCCAATGTCATGTAATGGTCCATGTCAACCTAATATATAGCATATGTAGGTTTTCCCAACTCGTATGCTTCTTTCCATGTATAAGTTCAGTCCTTTGCCGTAGGCCATACGGGCTTTCCCATGTGAATGTTTTATCCTTGAGGTTATTTTGGACTGCTACCCTTGATCTTGTTATGTTTCCTTACCATGAACTATCGCGCGTTCCCTTAGGATTTATGCCACAAACTTGCATATTATCATAGGAAATTTGGCCACAAACTTGCATATTACCATAACGGGATTTGACCTTACATAAACATGATATCATAAGTTGGTTTCATTTACATGCATAAGCCCCAAAGTCCAATTTATGCAACTATTTCACAAGTCAAAGTGGCTCTAAGTGTTCATGCTATCATACTACAAGTAAAGGTCCAATCTTGCATGGCAAACTACGCTAAAACATAACCCAAAGTCATATGTTCATGTTAAAGGAGCAAACTAAGCTCACATAGGTTATAGCCTTCATGTTTAACCACATTTTATTCCATGCCATGATTAAACTACCGTTAACATCTCGAAGTAGCTAGAACTTACATAGCGTGGCTTAGAGATTTAGGAGCATGAATCGTCTTGTCGAAGAATCCATGTTGAGATGATGATCAAACCGTTGATTTGGTGTAGAAAGCTTGCACCTTCGTCTTGGCTCTAGTTTACAAGCATAAGCTATTGAATTTGGGGATGGAGGCCATGATCAATGTAGATTTGGGCAGCACTTCGTTGCAAGATTGATTTATGAGGGGTTTAGGGTAGGCTTAGGGTCTTTTTATAGAGATTAGGAGTAGTTCAGGCCGTTAGATTAACCCTAGGATAGATCCAAGCCCTCAAAAATCGTCACAAGCCTCCAAAACCGAGCCAAACAGCAAAACAGGTGCACCAGGTTGCCTGGGTCCGACCAGGCAGGTCGACCCCCAGGTCGACCCTGGGGTCGACTCCCCAGTCGACCTGGTCCCCACCAGGTTGACCTGGTTCTGGCGGGATTTTTCCCGCCTAGCCTGATTTCTGAAAATTTTGAATCTGTTTTGAATTATGATTTTTCGTGAAACTTCCGAAGGCCATATCTCGGCCATACGGACTCCGATTTACGAAATTTCGGACCCTATTTCGCGTATTTTTCCGAGACGAACGCAATGGAAAACCATGTTTCTCCTAATTCAGATTTTATAATATAATTCTGCCTTGATTCTTGTCTTAACACGTTGTTTAAAATTTGGGTTGTTACAAAAGTTGTGCTATGATCATCAACCACAAGACTCTACTTTTCAACAGAAGCCTTGTTCATTTTCCACTTAGGCATGCCTCACAGGCAATTTACGCGATGCGACTGATGTCTATCGATATACAATCTATGATCCAGTATGTCTCAGAGAAGGGTGAAGTAAGGGAATAAATTCCCCTTCACCCGGCAGATGTATACTTAATAGAGATCAATTAGCACAGAATAAAATCCAATGTCATGCACACAATCATTTACAAGTCCGTTCTGGTTTGAACGAAACCGGAGGCACCTTATTCCTCGTCCCATATGTCCAATACAGGATAGAGGCCCCCGCATATCCGTACAATTAACAAGTACGTCCGGACGGCTACCACTGCAGCCCCTCCAAGGTAGCTACTCCAATCAAGAGCGACGTAGCAACCCATCCATTCGATGTGAAGATCGTCGATCTTGCATCATCTTCAATCTCTTCGACTTTTCGTCATATTAGTTATTCAGAATGGGTTAAACCCGGTCTTTCCGAATAACTCGCATATCTTATAATCAAGTGCTATAACAACACATCATACACGTCATTCCAATCCAAAATATTCTTTTATTCAAATATTCTCATCATTAGGGAATAGGTTCCTATTAATTTTATCAAAGATAAATTCTTTTAAATTTATTCTTTAATCTTCCTTTGGATATCAAACCATGTTAAGGTTTTCCAAACTAGTCGGGATTAGCGAACTACACCGAAGTAATCATTTATTTTATTTCCCAATCCCGACCTATTCATCCCATAGAGCAAAATTGGTAATACTCCATATCTAACACCACGGTGTTATCGGTAAATATTAATTACCATTTCACGTTCAAATCTAATTAAAGATTTAGCTATCGCCTGGAGTAAAACTGGTAGTACTCCATTTTCTAGAATTGATAATTTTAATTATCACATTTACTTTTCAATCTAATCAAAGATTCATTAAAACTCCACTTAGTTCAAGTCTTCCCAAAAATCAATATTAATGATTATTCAAAGCTAAGAAAATAATCTTATTTTTAACCGGGTTAAAGAACCGATGCCATTTAAAACACGGTTCACGATAAACCCAAAATCACATTCCATGCATCTCTAAGCGTAAATTAGAAAGAGAACAATTCCCTAAGTATTAATCATGAAGGCCGAAACCAACATTAGAACAATTCCCAGGAAACCATTCAACTTAGCTAATCTCCAGTTAGTTTCTAATTTTCTTAACTCCATTGTTAATTGGGTTAAATAACAAGTGTTATTTAAAACACCTTTCATGATAAACCCAAAATCACATTCCATTCCATCAGTCTCCAACCGTAAATTAGTAAGAGAACAATTCCCTAAGTATTAATCCCGAAGGCCGAAACCAACATCAGATCAATACCCAGGTAACCATTCAACTTAGCTAATCTCCATTTAGTTTCTAATTTTCTTAACTCCATTGTTAATCGGGTTAAAGAACAAGTGTTATTTAAAACACCGTTCACAACAAACCCAAAAATCCAATTCGTTTATTCAATTCCAATTAAATATTAATTAATTGGAAAACATTACTGAATCTTAATTTAAAGGTTTATTCTTTCCTCTACTGGGTTTAAGAACAGTGTTAATGAAGACACCGTCCACGAAAAACCCAAAATCCAATTTGATATCAAATACAAGGTTCTGAATAGAAAATATATCGGCTTATATTCATATCAAATTCTGAAACCAATGAATATTGTATTGGAATAACGATATATATGTCTTCCAAATTCCTTAACAATATCCGTATAATCACGGAACCTAATATCGAAATATTCCGAAGATTATTTCCATTCCGAATCCTTTTCCAATTTATTCTTTGGAAAATTTTGGTTAATTTAAAACCCTTTTCAAATCCAATTTATTTATTTTAAAAATAAATAAATTAATATTCTAGTTAATAACTAGTTCATTTCGATAAAAATATTTTTTTATCTTTACAAATGTGGAATTCATCCCAATTCTTTCCAGATCATTTATTACGATTTTACATATTTATAATAATTTTATTATCGCCCGTACAGTCGGTTTCCAATAACAGTCATCGAACTGCTTCCATAGCGACCTTTTCTGAAATTGATTTGGACATATCTCCAAATCCAACCATTAGATTTCAAATCTCTTGTGGAAAGCTCTTTTTGATACAAACCCAACGGTTCTGATTTTAGGAGAATCCGACGGTCGGATCTCACGTAACATCAATTTGAAGTTAATGGTCGAAATTCGCGAACGTTCGCTGCGCGGCGCGTTCTATTCAGGCCATTGATATATATATATATATATATATATATATATATAATATTATACATATATCATTGATTTCCATTTAAAACGAATTTTATAAATCGTTTTAAATTCATTTTAAAAATGATTTCCACTTCCATTTCAATTTCGAATCAAAATTGAATATTCCATTATAAATTCGTTTTAAATTCATTTCAAATCGATTTCAATTCAATTTCAATTCATTTTAATTTCATTTCAAATCGATTTAAATTCATTTTCAAATTCAAATCAAAATTGAATATTCTTTATATAAATTTGTTTTAAATTTATTTTAAAATGATTTAAATTTAATTTTCAAATTTAAATCAAAATTTAAATTTCCATATCATTTCAATATTAAAATGATAATATTTTCAAAATATCAGATTTTGAAATCACTTTTCCATATTCATTATAAAATGAATAAAATCGACAGAAAATCCCGTTCATGTTAAAATGGCGTTTAACTACTTAACACAGCTTCACATTTCAATAATTACTGAATATTATATTAAAATACTCGTTAATTCTGAACTGGAATCAAACTCAATCCTTTACCATATAATTTTAGTAATATGGATTTCAACATCACATATATACAACAATAATGATAAACAATCATTAAAAATTCATACAACATCTAGAGTGCATTCTACAACTATATGAGCACTAAAACAAATAAATAACACTTATAAAGGCTGTTAACCCATCGTTTGACATACCACTAATTTATTAGGATCAGTGTATGTCAAATATTATCCCAATACCCGTGTGGGATTTTCAAACAACAAATACAGTTTATTATTTGTGCAGTGAGTGTTTATTTTATCCATATACATGTTAAAAATTATTTTTTTAGCAATAAAATATTTTATTCAACACATGAATATTTTATACAGTCCATTTCTACAATAAAAATGATATTTTTATTATTCATATATTTTATACAGTCCATTTCACATCACAATCAATTTTCACAAAACAATCAAACAAACAAGTTGACCATGGTCTGTGGACGACAGGGAGCAGTTCATATATGCAATTATAAAATAAATAACTGTAAATAAATAATTTTAGTGAGAAGTTCTCACATTGGTTTCCACTCCGCCATGCTTTAATTCTGATTTTTCAGTTCTATTTGGATTTGAATTTTCCTGAAATTCTGATTTGCTTCAAATTTGACCCAGTTAGTTTTGTTACGAAGCTCTCGGCTCCACGATCGCAACGCAAGTCATTTCGTTCCATTCTGATTTAAAACGAATGAGTTATGGTCATTTATACATTAAACAATTTAGCTTGTTATTAAATAAATAAATTAATTTAAAATTAACTTAACCCCTTCTTCACTAATCCCGTTTCCTCCTTCTCGATTCCTTCTGCATCGCACTAACCCATTCTTCAAACTGTAAATCACCGTCGCGCCATCCCCAGAAAGCGGTGGACCCACATCTGACACTCCCCCATCGACCGCCAACATGAGAGACCCCAACGCTGAGAATAAGGAGAAGATCGGCGGCCTCCTGCGCTCAGAAAACACCTGCGACGGATGGAGGTTTGGGTGCAAAATTCGATGAGAATCTGCATCAGAATCCGACCCTAACCGTTGATTGTAAAGAGCTCAGAGGCCTCTTCGATTTCCCTTTGGGAATTTTGAATTTCATTAAATGATGGAAGAGATCGGAGGAGGCAAAAATGGGACGATATCGTCCGCTGAAAGGAAGAGAACGACGGCTGTCGTATAAAGCTAGGGTTAGAGAGTTTTTGGAAGTATTTACATATTTATTTTATTAATATTTTATTCTAATTAATTCTTGAAAAAAAATTTCACATACGAACTCCAAATTAAATCCAATGACTGTCGCCCTAGCTAATTACCCTCATTCCGATTGCAATGCGATATGTCCCGTAAGCCAGTTCGATCATTTCGATCGGTTTTCCTTTAAATTAAAATATAGATCAATATATATTACATTTAAACGTACATTTTAATTTACCTGGGCCACATGCTGTAACACCCCGCCTCCGCTAGGGTCACTCGCAAGGAATGCACTAGCTTTAGAGGGGCATTATTGGTAAACATGCACAGAAATATCACAAGACAGAACATATATAAATAGCGGAAGTAAAATCAAACTTTCATAACATGAATAAATAAGGTCTAAAGCCTTTTACATCAGAGTACATCAAAACCTGTCTTGCAATAATAAAGAAGCATAAAAACCTTTTCATAAATTATTCCCCAAGTAAAAACAGTAAATTAGCCATAGCCAAGAGAAGTCCAAGCCATCCATGATGACCTTCAGGCAGAAGAAGTCCGAATTAAACAGCATTGTTTCCTCCCTGTAACCTGGGGGGGAAACGGAAGAAAAGAGGCGAAACAAAACGGGTCAGTCAAAAAGACTGAGTAAGTCCTATCAACTTCCAGTATAAAAACAGGTAAAGGTAACATGACATGCATAAACTGAAAGTAAACATAAGGATAACTACAAGATAGATAAACCAGGATAGCCGGTTGAACTACTGCGGCAAGGTAAACCAAGGTATCATGATAAACTGCGGTGTTATGATAAGTCAAGGTATCACATCGTCAGATTTCTATCGAGTACATTATCCCAAGGTATCTACCACATTTAACATCCCACGGTACCTATTAGGTATATTCTTCTTAGTTTTAACATGTATATTTGCTCTGCACCTCTCGTACTAGTATCCCTACCCGCGTCATGTGTTAACCATGAATGTCCCTTGCTCAAAGTCGTGTAATGGTCCATGTCAACCTAATATATCGCATATATAGGTTACTCAAATCATATGTTTCTTTCCATGTATATTAGTTCAGTCCTTTGCCGTACCTCGTACGGGCTTCCTCATATCGTATTATCCTTGAAATCGTTTGGACTATCACCCTTGTTCTTAGCTAGGCTCTTCCATATGAATCATCGTTTGAACTACTAAGACTTAAGCCACCTAGCACCACTAGGGATTACGCTTACCTATTGCACGCTTCCGTATTTCGGTTTGGGTTAAACCACCTAGGCCACTAGGGATTACGCTAACCCTCAACCGCGCCCTTTTTCCCACGCATTCATCGTGAATCGTTTTTCTATAACTGTATGCACATGTATCACATCGTGCCATCCGAGTCCTGTCACAGGGCAAACCAAGAAATACAGGACTCGGTCGGGAGCTTTAGATTTATCTGCCGATGCAGATACTAAGGTCTGCTTTTCTACACGTGGCTATGGTCCCACGAGACCCCTCCCTCAACTAGTGAAAGGCAACACAAGAGAAAATCTTGCATGAGAACTACACTCCGGCCAGCCCACATCCTACGGCCTACCTCACCCATAATTAGATAGCAAATCATGGTCTGTTGGGTGTTCCCTGCCTTTCCGTACGTACACGCTTGACTCAAGATGGTAGATGATCGGCGAACTTGCTATCTCGGGCACCTTATGTATCCGTCGACTCACTGCTATCCACCCCAGTCTTTAGGTCGCTCGCATAGCAACCAAGGCATATTCTTGGTTCTTCTACCGCAGACCTCAACCTCTTGTGAGCCCAGGATGATCATCTGCGACCTCACAGAGGGATACCAAGAATATCCTCACGTTCCCTGAAGCCGCTGCTTCGTTACCCAGTTCGCTGGAGCCTTTATCTAAATCAGATAGCCTGCTCCTACGCGTATACTTAAACGATGACCTACCGTATCGGGTTACTCATCTATCTAAGAAGTGGTCCAGATTTCCTTGACTAAGAATTATTACTTAGTTTCCCTTAACTAAGGTTTACCACTTAGCCTTATTTCCATTACCCTTGTTAACTATGGTTATTTACCTAATCCTCCGAATTAGGGTTTATCTAATGGGTTAAGTGTCACTTAAGTTCATAACTTAGCCCATCTACAAACCATGTCAAAATTGGCTAAGTATCCAAGTCCAAGGCTTAACCCTACAAACCATGTGTCAAGTTGGCTAAGTATATCAAGCAATCCATAACTTAACCTCGTCTAATTATCATTTTAGATTGGTTAATTATATAAATTAACTTGACCTTGTCAAATTACCGAGTCAAATCGGTCAAGCGTATTCAAGTGATTCGTGACTTAGCCTTATCATGTTTTCACGTTAGATTGGTTAAGTATAGATTAACTTAACCTCATCAAATTAACGAGTTAGATTGGTTAAGTATAGGTCACTTAACCTCATCAAATCATCGTGTTAAATTAGTTAAGCGTTTAACTTAACCCCATTAAATTACCAAGTGGGATTAATTAAGTCTAGGCTAACTTAACCCCATCCGATTCCCATGCTTAGATTAGTTAAACCTCGTCTTAACCCCATCCATTAACTGTATTATACGGTTAAGTGTCATTAAGAAAATTTACTTAACCTTATCACGTTATCGTGTTGGATTGATTAAGTGTTGGATAACTTAATCCCGTCCACTAGTCGTATAAAAATGGTCAAGTGTCATTAGGCAAATCGAGTTACTTAACCTACCCAAGCTTATCATGTTTTGTTAAGTATCATTAGCCTAATCAAATTACTTAACCCATTTGTCCATATCATATTTGGTTAATCCTCATTAATCAAATTAACTTAACCCTATTATGTGGCATTAATTTAATTAATGCACCCTCAACCTCTCACATTAGACCTTGTTGTGGTTACTAGTTAAGCCGGGCGGGTCCGGGTAGATTTACACCACAACCTAGTCTAACCTCGGGTCTTAAGCGCGACATGACCAACTTCTCACATTGGGTCCTATTGTTTGCAACTACTAGTTAGGCCGGTCGGTTCCGGGTAGTTTGACGTTGCAAACTCAACCCAACCTCGAGTTGGCCATACTTATATTATCTAAGTTCATCATGTTTCCAAAACATGTTACAAGTTTTTCAAGCATTTGGGTAGACCTAACTTAATAGGTAAATTCCCAAAGGGTAGACCTAACTTAATAGGTAAATTCCCAAGCTCATGTTTTAATGCATACTTACATGTCATCTTCCATGTTATCTTTCAAGTCATATTTTCAAGTATAAACGCATGTCATATTCAAGTTAAGATTTTGCGACATGTTCATGTTTATCTAACTACCCAAAATCGTGTTTTTTCCCAACGCAAGCAAAGCGAGTCAACATAGTAAGGATACTATGTCTCATATTGGTCTCAAAACATGCATGATGCCAAAAAGGGCTTGGCTTCCACATGCATAACATCATAAAGGGATTGGCCATAAACATGCATAGTGTCATAAGGTAATTTGGCCACAAACATGCATATTATCAAGAGGGATTTGGCCATAAACATGCTCAACTTAAAAGAGGGGATTGGCCACGAGCATGCATAATCTCATAAAGGATTTGGCCACAAACTTGCATGTTAGCATAAGGGGTTTGGGTTCATAAGCATGCATAAGCCCCAAAATCTTGTCTTAGCCAATGTTTCACAAGTAAAGTGGTTCCTAAAGGTTCATGCTAGCATTTCATGCATAAAGATCCAAACTTGCAAGTTAAACTAGATTATGCATTGCATGAGAGGCATGATTAAGTCACTCACATGGACTAAAATCATAAACATGAACACAAGAGGCAAGGTAAGGTTCATATATGTTCGCATAATCATGTTTAGCCTCATTTTATCCCATGTCAACATTAAAAATACCGTTTTGATCCAAAAGTAGCTAGAACTTACATAGTTAGGCCTAGGGAAAGAAACATGGATCATCTTGGCTAAGAAAGGTGCCTCCTTTGTAGAAGAATCGTCATGGAACTCGCATAGCAATGTTGATTTGGCCTTGATTTGGTGTAGCAAGCTTGCACCTTTTGATTTGAACTTGATTTGAGTGCATAGGCTCTAGGGATTGGAGATGGAGGCCATGATCAAGATTGATTTTGGCAGCACTTAGTTGCTAGGTTTGATTTTTAGGGATTTAGGTTAGGTTTAGGGTCTTTTTATAGAGATTAGGATAGTTTTAGGCCCTTAGATTAACCCTAGGATAGATTAGGACCATCAGATCTCGGAAGCTTCCAGACCCAGCCCAAGAACAAGACCAGGTGAGACAAACAGGTGCGCCAGGCTATTTGCCCCGGCCACCCCCTGTCGACAGGCAAGTCGACAGGGCTGTCGACTTGGTCTGGGCCCAAGTCGACAGGCCTGTCGACAGCCCTGTCGACATGGCCTAGGCGGGAAACTACCCGCCTAGCCCCAGACCTGATTTCCAAAACTGTTTCCGAAATTCAAATTTTCCAGAAATCTTCTTTGGGCCTTTAACGGGTCATACGGACTCCGATTTTCGAAAACTCGGACTCTATTTCGCGTATTTTTCCGAGACGAACGCAATGGCATAGCCCGTTTTACTTGATTCAGAATTTAAAATTAAATTCTGCCCTGATTCTCGTTTTAACATGTTATTGAAATACGGGTTGTTACATTCTCCCCACCTTTTAGGATTTCGTCCCCGAAATCTCCAAGTTAGGAAGAACATATCCTACCATCCATCATCCATCTACTCAAAACATCATCCACAAGCAACCATTGTCCTTAGATGATTTCTAATGCTGTATGAATATATGCAAAACGTGTGTGTACATGTTCCTTAGCTAATGCTAATGATCAGGCCTGAATAATCATTCTAATGCAAAATATGTATAGTGCCATGAATCCAACATGTATGCAAATAGTCTTAGTCATATAGATACTATATGCGTGCACAATCATTCATTCATATGCAACATCCGCATGATTACACCTTCAATTTCATCCATAAACAAGTATAAATACTCGTGCATATGCAATATGAAATGTGACCGAGTCGAGCTAATATCTAATGTAAATTCGCGCATCCACGAGCAACCACTTGCAACCATTTGCAACCATATCAACCATAACATGTTTCAAATACATGTTTACATCCATAGGGTTCTACCTAAGATTCCCTGAAACAGGGTCGAGAAGATAAACAAAACAAACTCCTTACGTGGTTTGTAACAGAAATAGGACCGAGGGGATATCCATAAAAGATAGCCTACAAGCAAGCTCAACAGAAAAACAGGGATCGAGGATATATTCCCAAAAGAGATATCATGCACGTATTTAGTCTTCAGTCTCCTGAGTGGCATTACCTTGAGCTTAGTTCCATCAGGCCTTGACTACCTTTGACTTCATGATTTCGTAGCTCCTTGATTCCTATTTCCAAGGTATGAGTGAAACTCATTTCACTGTCGCCTCTCATTTCACTTTCACTTATTCTTTCCCTAGTATACTTAGCTCAACCATATCTACGTACTCCAGCCAGCTCTCCAAAATTCACTAGTGAATTCTGGATCTCGTTTTCCGATGCCAATCCAAATTGCCAAGAGTCCTTACTAGGGTGATTCCCATAACTCATGCATAATCGAAACGAACCATCCGCCTTAGCGGCGAATTCTATTCAAACGGACTACCAACAACTGCATCCTGGGATTCTAGGTAACTAGCCATGACAGAACCCAAAAGGTTACACGAGACTTCGAGGGTATCACCAAGACGAGTCGAGAATCTAACTACCCTCTTTCCAAAACCGAGAATGGCACCCCTTACTGGATAACCACTTCATCCCTAGAATCCCTCCATAGCTTATAAACATAAGCATTATTTCCAAGCTCAATACTCGGCATAGACATTCTCAAATCCAAGCAAGTCATGAATAAATGGACCGATCTTCCAATAGGACTTGAGACAAAAACGGGATCCTCTATTATACTAGTACTAAGGTGCAGAGACTCAACTATCGAAGCGGACTTAAAAAGATGCGGTGATCAAAACAAAGTCCCGACGGGGTGATAGAGAAGAAAAACTAAACCTTTAACAAGATCGTTACCCTCCTTCTGAGGTACCCTAGAAATGAGAGCATACTACTGCCCTCCCGATGATCTTGTCCTTGTCCATAATACTTAACTATCCGCCCCGTTTTACCATGCAAAAGGTACTCTCTCGTCATGGGTTTCATTGTTCATCTCTCTCCCTCCTTTGAGGACTAAGCCATACCAACAAGTTGCTCATCCTTAAGCTCGTATCCTTTATCCTTCTTTCTCACGATCCTTTCTTATAACGCGGTCACTGGTCTCTCGAGAACCACCTCCATCGTATGGAAAGCACTTTCGTAGGTAGAAAAGACTAGTCGCAGTTAAAACTACTGTGACTACAGATGGAGGAAAGAAGGGAAAGGAGACTCAATTAAGGAAACAAGGATAGTGCTAATGGCCTTTGGGGAATAGCCTTTTTCTTTTAAAAGAAAATTTTCTTGAAAAATGCTTCTTTGTAAACGATTTTCAAATAGTTTTCAGAAGGTCTTTAAAAACTTTTGCCCAGTCTGGTAACCTTCTGCTCTGATACCAAATGTAACACCCCGCCTCCGCTAGGGTCACTCGCAAGGAATGCACTAGCTTTAGAGGGGCATTATTGGTAAACATGCACAGAAATATCACAAGACAGAACATATATAAATAGCGGAAGTAAAATCAAACTTTCATAACATGAATAAATAAGGTCTAAATCCTTTTACATCAGAGTACATCAAAACCTGTCTTGCAATAATAAAGAAGCATAAAAACCTTTTCATAAATTATTCCCCAAGTAAAAACAGTAAAGTAGCCATAGCCAAGAGAAGTCCAAGCCATCCATGATGACCTTCAAGCAGAAGAAGTCCGAACTAAACAGCATTGTTTCCTCCCTGTAACCTGGGGGGGAAACGGAAGAAAAGAGGCGAAACAAAACGGGTCAGTCAAAAAGACTGAGTAAGTCCTATCTACTTCCAGTATAAAAACAGGTAAAGGTAACATGACATGCACAAACTGAAAGTAAACATAAGGATAACTACAAGATAGATAAACCAGGATAGCCGGTTGAACTACTGCGGCAAGGTAAACCAAGGTATCATGATAAACTGCGGTGTTATGATAAGTCAAGGTATCACATCGTCAGATTTCTATCGAGTACATTATCCCAAGGTATCTACCCCATTTAACATCCCACGGTATCTATTAGGTATATTCTTCCTAGTTTTAACATGTATATTTGCTCTGCACCTCTCGTACTAGTATCCCTACCCGCGTCATGTGTTAACCATGAATGTCCCTTGCTCAAAGTCGTGTAATGGTCCATGTCAACCTAATATATCGCATATATAGGTTACTCAAATCATATGTTTCTTTCCATGTATATTAGTTCAGTCCTTTGCCGTACCTCGTACGGGCTTCCTCATATCGTATTATCCTTGAAATCGTTTGGACTATCACCCTTGTTCTTAGCTACGCTCTTCCATATGAATCATCGTTTGAACTACTAAAACTTACGCCACCTAGCACCACTAGGGATTACGCTTACCTATTGCACGCTTCCGTATTTCGGTTTGGGTTAAACCACCTAGGCCACTAGGGATTAGCTAACCCTCAACCGCGCCCTTTTTCCCACGCATTCATCGTGAATCGTTTTTCTATAACTGTATGCACATGTATCACATCGTGCCATCCGAGTCCTGTCACAGGGCAAACCAAGAAATACAGGACTCGGTCGGGAGCTTTAGATTTATCTGCCGATGCAGATACTAAGGTCTGCTTTTCTACACGTGGCTATGGTCCCACGAGACCCCTCCCTCAACTAGTGAAAGGCAACACAAGAGAAAATCTTGCATGAGAACTACACTCCGGCCAGCCCACATCCTACGGCCTACCTCACCCATAATTAGATAGCAAATCATGGTCTGTTGGGTGTTCCCTGCCTTTCCGTACGTACACGCTTGACTCAAGATGGTAGATGATCGGCGAACTTGCTATCTCGGGCACCTTATGTATCCGTCGACTCACTGCTATCCACCCCAGTCTTTAGGTCGCTCGCATAGCAACCAAGGCATATTCTTGGTTCTTCTACCGCAGACCTCAACCTCTTGTGAGCCCAGGATGATCATCTGCGACCTCACAGAGGGATACCAAGAATATCCTCACGTTCCCTGAAGCCGCTGCTTCGTTACCCAGTTCGCTGGAGCCTTTATCTAAATCAGATATCCTGCTCCTACGCGTATACTTAAACGATGACCTACCGTATCGGGTTACTCATCTATCTAAGAAGTGGTCCAGATTTCCTTGACTAAGAATTATTACTTAGTTTCCCTTAACTAAGGTTTACCACTTAGCCTTATTTCCATTACCCTTGTTAACTATGGTTATTTACCTAATTCTCCGAATTAGGGTTTATCTAATGGGTTAAGTGTCACTTAAGTTCATAACTTAGCCCGTCTACAAACCATGTCAAAATTGGCTAAGTATCCAAGTCCAAGGCTTAACCCTACAAACCATGTGTCAAGTTGGCTAAGTATATCAAGCAATCCATAACTTAACCTCGTCTAATTATCATTTTAGATTGGTTAATTATATAAATTAACTTGACCTTGTCAAATTACCGAGTCAAATCGGTCAAGCGTATTCAAGTGATTCGTGACTTAGCCTTATCATGTTTTCACGTTAGATTGGTTAAGTATAGATTAACTTAACCTCATCAAATTAACGAGTTAGATTGGTTAAGTATAGGTCACTTAACCTCATCAAATCATCGTGTTAAATTAGTTAAGCGTTTAACTTAACCCCATTAAATTACCAAGTGGGATTAATTAAGTCTAGGCTAACTTAACCCCATCCGATTCCCATGCTTAGATTAGTTAAGCCTAGTCTTAACCCCATCCATTAACTGTATTATACGGTTAAGTGTCATTAAGAAAATTTACTTAACCTTATCACGTTATCGCGTTGGATTGATTAAGTGTTGGTTAACTTAATCCCGTCCACTAGTCGTATAAAAATGGTCAAGTGTCATTAGGCAAATCGAGTTACTTAACCTACCCAAGCTTATCATGTTTTGTTAAGTATCATTAGCCTAATCAAATTACTTAACCCATTTGTCCATATCATATTTGGTTAAGCCTCATTAATCAAATTAACTTAACCCTATTATGTGGCATTAATTTAATTAATGCACCCTCAACCTCTCACATTAGACCTTGTTGTGGTTACTAGTTAAGCCGGGCGGGTCCGGGTAGATTTACACCACAACCTAGTCTAACCTCGGGTCTTAAGCGCGACATGACCAACTTCTCACATTGGGTCCTATTGTTTGCACCTACTAGTTAGGCCGGTCGGTTCCGGGTAGTTTTACGTTACAAACTCAACCCAACCTCGAGTTGGCCATACTTATATTATCTAAGTTCATCATGTTTCCAAAACATGTTACAAGTTTTTCAAGCATTTGGGTAGACCTAACTTAATAGGTAAATTCCCAAAGGGTAGACCTAACTTAATAGGTAAATTCCCAAGCTCATGTTTTAATGCATACTTACATGTCATCTTCCATGTTATCTTTCAAGTCATATTTTCAAGTATAAACGCATGTCATATTCAAGTTAAGATTTTGCGACATGTTCATGTTTATCTAACTACCCAAAATCGTGTTTTTTCCCAACGCAAGCAAAGCGAGTCAACATAGTAAGGATACTATGTCACATACTGGTCTCAAAACATGCATGATGCCAAAAAGGGCTTGGCTTCCACATGCATAACATCATAAAGGGATTGGCCATAAACATGCATAGTGTCATAAGGTAATTTGGCCACAAACATGCATATTATCAAGAGGGATTTGGCCATAAACATGCACAACTTAAAAGAGGGGATTGGCCACGAGCATGCATAATCTCATAAAGGATTTGGCCACAAACTTGCATGTTAGCATAAGGGGTTTGGGTTCATAAGCATGCATAAGCCCCAAAATCTTGTCTTAGCCAATGTTTCACAAGTAAAGTGGTTCCTAAAGGTTCATGCTAGCATTTCATGCATAAAGATCAAAACTTGCAAGTTAAACTAGATTATGCATAGCATGAGAGGCATGATTAAGTCACTCACATGGACTAAAATCATAAACATGAACACAAGAGGCAAGGTAAGGTTCATATATGTTCGCATAATCATGTTTAGCCTCATTTTATCCCATGTCAACATTAAAATACCGTTTTGATCCAAAAGTAGCTAGAACTTACATAGTTAGGCCTAGGGAAAGAAGCATGGATCATCTTGGCTAAGAAAGGTGCCTCCTTTGTAGAAGAATCGTCATGGAACTTGCATAGCAATGTTGATTTGGCCTTGATTTGGTGTAGCAAGCTTGCACCTTTTGATTTGAACTTGATTTGAGTGCATAGGCTCTAGGGATTGGAGATGGAGGCCATGATCAAGATTGATTTTGGCAGCACTTAGTTGCTAGGTTTGATTTTTAGGGATTTAGGTTAGGTTTAGGGTCTTTTTATAGAGATTAGGATAGTTATAGGCCCTTAGATTAACCCTAGGATAGATTAGGACCATCAGATCTCGGAAGCTTCCAGACCCAGCCCAAGAACAAGACCAGGTGAGACAAACAGGTGCGCCAGGCTATTTGCCCCGGCCACCCCCTGTCGACAGGCAAGTCGACAGGGCTGTCGACTTGGTCTGGGCCCAAGTCGACAGGCCTGTCGACAGCCCTGTCGACATGGCCTAGGCGGGAAACTACCCGCCTAGCCCCAGACCTGATTTCCAAAACTCTTTCCGAAATTCAAATTTTCCAGAGATCTTCTTTGGGCCTTTAACGGGTCATACGGACTCCGATTTTCGAAAACTCGGACTCTATTTCGCGTATTTTTCCGAGACGAATGCAATGGCATAGCCCGTTTTACTTGATTCAGAATTTAAAATTAAATTCTGCCTTGATTCTCGTTTTAACATGTTATTGAAATACGGGTTGTTACACATGCTGACTCCAAAAATTCCAGAAAAATAAATCTAGCTATGTTTTAGTGATACGGTCCTAACAAAACTTGGAGACCGTTTGAAAAATGGCCATTTACTGGTCGATCCAAATTGACTAAAACTGTTAAAACACGTTTTCTTTTGCCCTGCTCACATATTGATCCCAAAAATTATGAAAATTGGAATCTAGCAATAATTTGACATTCCGGATCCAACAAAAGTGGTTTCATCGAAAACGGAGGTCGTTTGAAAAATTGCTATTTTTAAGGGCTATATTTCCATGGCGACTATTCTGAATTTTCAACTGGGCATAACTTTTTATTCCCGCTATGAAATCTGGATTTTTCACATCCTTGGAAAGATATTTTCGAACAGATTCAAATATTTTTGGTTTGACTAAAATCCGGTTTATTTTGAATCCTGTACATTCAATTGAAATTTGAAATCGAATTTTCAAACTACCACGCCATTTCCAATTCCTTTTATAATTAAAATAAATATTCATATTCTAACTTCGATTTAAATAAACTTATACATTCTAATTCTATTCAAAATAAATTTCTAGTCATTATTATTTAAAATAATTCATTTTAAATATTAAAAATTCATTAAAATTACCAAAATAAAAATTTTAAATTGGTTCTGATTTTCGGGTTTTACATATTCCTAGTGAACTGGTTTAGTTCTTCTTGCATGGCAAGGATCCATAAATTATCGGAAGATGCTTCCTTTGGATTTTTAGGTTCAATTGTTGAAATAAATGCAGAATTACTCATATTATTTAATTGATTACGAGTCCTAACTATGAATTCAATATCTCCTAAGATAATTTCTACAGGGTGGTCCCTTATTAATCTTTATTTGGTTGACTATCTTCTTGATTTATTTCATTAACTTCATTTTCACATTCATCTTCATTGTGTTGTGTTCTACTTTTATAATTTTCGTCAAAGGATATGTCTAAGGTTTCTTCTATAGTATCGGTTCTTGAATTAGAAATTCTATATGCCTTACTTCTCTCTGAATATCCAATAAATATTCCTTTATCTAATTTCGGGTTGAGTTTATTAAATATTCATTAGTATTAAGTATGCAACATTTACTTCCAAATATTTTAAAATATGATACTTTTGGTTTCTTATTGTACAAAAGTTCATATGGTGTTTTATGAGTTAAGGGTTTGATTGAAATTCTATTTAAAATATAACAAGTTGTTGCAACTGCCTCAACCCAAAAATTTCTTGGTAAATTACTATCAGATAACAGAGTTCTCGCACACTCTTGTATCATCCTATTTTAACGTTCAAATACTCCGTTTTGTTGTGGGGTTATAGGGAAAGAAAAATTATGGTTATTCCCTTTTTGTTACAAAATTTTTCAAAATTTTCATTTTCAAATTATCCACCGTGGTCACTATTTATTGTTTTGATTTTTAATAATAATAAGTTTTGAATTATTTTAGAAAAAGTTTTAAATTGATCAAAAGCATCACTTTTATTTTAAAGAAACAAAGTCCAAGTAAATCTAGAAAAATCGTCGAATATTATGTAAAAAAATCTATTATGATTTATTGATTGAGTTTGGGATGGTCCAAATAAATCCATATCAATTAACTCTAATTTTTTTTTGGGGTAGTAATTTCCTCTTTTGATTTGAATGAACTTCTTTTTAATTTTCCGAACTGACAAGCGTTGCATAGATTATTAACTTTAAGTTTCATTTTGGCTAATCTCCTAATTGAATCTAATTTAGAAATCCTAGAGATGTGTTTGAAATTTACATGATCGAATCTCTAATGCCCGATCCAAGTGTCACTTGTATTGTCCATAAGACATAGATTACTGTTGGAGGTTTTCATACTCAATATATGGGTATTTTTCTTTCTATCTTCTTCGTATATTACTTTCGAAATCCTATCTTCTATAAAACATTTATCCTTTTCAAAGTTTATTTTATAACCCTTATCGTAAAGTTGACTTATACTTAGTAGGTTGTGTTTTAGATTCCTAACTAATAAAACATATAAATAGTAGGAGTTTTAGAATTACCAACATTGCCGATCCCAATAATGTATCCTTTAGAATTATCTCCGAAGTTCACCATTCCACCATCTTCATAGACTAGATTATTTAGTATTTCTGGATTTCCCGTCATATGTCTCGAACAGCCACTATCCATTTGTCCTTATTGATTTCCACCATTTATTTGCTAGAATTTAAAATCTCAATAGCCATGTAACACACCATTTCGAAATTTGAATTTTCAACAGATACTATTTCGGAATTTGAATTTTCAACAGCCACTTCATCCATTTTTTAACTTTTGAATTTTCAAAAGTCATATAACACATTTTCTCCTATATCGAACAACATTTCAGTAGATCATTTGAATTTTCAACAGGATTATATGTAGACTCCTACAACATTGACACAATGCATGAATTGACACTAGTATTAACAATTATTTCAAATTTTGCCATTTAATGCGTTCAAAAATCAGATTATGAACTTTTTGAAAAAAAAACACTTGCTCTGATACCTATTGTTAGGGAATGCGGAATGGATCGTCAATGCAAAACTAATACTAGAGTGGGTGAATAGTGTTTTCAAGGAATTTAATAAAATCTAAAACTAATATGATCTACTATATGAATCACACACCGCAGAGATAATCACAAACACAAAATCAAACAAAATACAGAAATAAAAAAATGCGAAAAAGGAAAGAACACACTGGATTTTATAATGGTTCGGATTACTCCTACGTCAAGTTCCATGCAACATTGGATTGCGCAGAGTTTTATTACTATATCAATATCCAAGTACAACACCCTTGATTTCACGGCCACAAGGTTACCACCGTTTCCAAACTCCCTTGATCAGGTACAATTCTGTTGATTTCACGGCTACAAAGTTAACACCACTCCCTTTCCTTGATTTCAAGGCTACAAGGAACATACCTTTTGCCAAACACTTCCCAAATGATTATAACAGCCCTATAACTCTTCAATAGCACTTCGATTCTAAGAGTAATGATTAGAGAGTGAGAATAGAAGAAGTTTTATATAAATGGAATTGAAATCGGCAGAGTATAAGTGTAGAAATCAAGAAAATATGAAATAGTAATGGAGTAATGAGAAGGGAAGAAGATGGAGAATTGAAATTAACCCCTATTTATAAGATTTGAAAGGTTGCAACGCTTCTGGAACATTACAAATAGTGAAAAGACACTCCCTTTCAGAATTGAAAATGTGACAGTTATATGTCGACATCATCACATACGTATGTCGACATATGTCTTTGTAAATTTGAATTTTGAATATTTTTAAAGTGTTTTACTATAATATAATTCTGGAAATTCTTGAATTAAAACATAGTGATATAAATAAGTATTATAATGTAGGAAATCATATGAAATCATAAATATAAATTATGTAATCATATTTATAAAATTATAAAGTTTAGAACTATATAAATATAAAAGTATAAAGCTATGTAAATATATATACTTATCATCTTTAAAATCTCAAGTTTAAAATCAAAGGTAAGATAGAAAAACTTAATTAAAATAGAATTTGAATTTGAATTTGAACCTAGAGTGCTATTTAGAGTCTTACATAAACTAGACTCTATTACTATATTTATCTTGAACTCTTGAAATCTTGAATTCTTGATTACTTATGAGTCTTGAATCTTCTCTAAATTCTGAATCTCTAGAACTCTAAAACTGTATAGTGTTCAATATTAATTCTTGTATACAACTACTGCATATATGTGTGTATGTATGTATATGTATATGTATATATATATATATTCTAGATAGAGATGTAAGTATATTTTAAACTCAATTAATATTGAAATAAGGTTGTTGTCATCAAAACTCCATTCTCCAACAATCAGATCCTAATTTTTTGGCTACCTAGTTGTGTGGATATTATTTTAATTTTAACGAAGTGCAATTTCTGCAACTCATTTTTACACCAAAAAAGTGTTACACCAAACCTATTCCAATTATTAGTAAATATAATCCCTAAACTCCACCAAGATTCATAGTATCTATATATAATAGGAATATTTGAATTTGAAGCTTTTGAAAAGTCCAAAATGCCTTCCAAAATTTATACTGTATGATTGGGGTAGTTTTGTAATTTTTCAACCCAGACGTTCCACCATATTTCCACTCATTTACACGATAACCACCACTGCACTTTCATTTCCATTTGTTTCCTCCACTTTCCTCTCTTCAATCAGCTCACTGAAAAAATTAATGGCATCTCTTCTCATCAATTTTGATGTGTTCCATCTTCTCGCCCTCATTTCTCCATTTCCCCAATTGTATAAAAATCTAATCTTAAGATTTCTCAACAGTCAGATCATGAACCTACTCTAACCTTTGTGTTTTAGGGTTTTCTTCTCAATGTCTTCCGCTGGAATCCTACAGTAAGCTAATCTTTCTCGAAGCTTATACAGAAACTACCAAGGAGCCGGAAAATGAAAGGATTTAACTCCTTTTCTATAAATGCGTCAGGGTAAACCTACTCTAACCTTTCACTGATTTTTTTTACGGCTTTCTTATTACTCTCTTCGGCTGGAATTCAATAGTTAGGTAATCATTGAGTAAGCTGATATGGAAACTATCAAGGGTTTGCAAAAGGATGCAACTCATTTCGTGGAAATGCATTAGGGTACTGTATTCTTTCCATCTTATCATTAGTTACTTTCATACGCACTGGATATTTTACCTATACTCACCGTTAACGCTTAGTCGACGAGTATTAGTTGTATTAATAACAAGATGTTAAGCTACCATCCGGTATTATTAGGTATCTAGGGTGTTCTAGCAACATACATCACATTGCTATGCCCCTAAACATTTATTTATATTAAAATTAAAAATTTTAAAGTTGGCATTGCCAACCTATGTGTTCAGAATTTTTTTACTAGCTTGACAGGAACAATTCTTAGTGCATGGGAAACATGGATAAGTAGATTCAGAATATCTTGGTTTGTTTATTTATCTGTTTCCACTTTCATAGGCACGCTGTCACAATGTGCAAATCATGTAGCGTTTAATATGCAGTTCATGGTACAGCTACTTATGTCGATATTCATAATCATCATGCATTGCATATTATCCGAAATTGTATATCATGCTTGTTTGCGAACAAATTAAACAATTGTAAAATCCGTTTAGCTTTCCTAAACAACAAGGATTGTTGTAGAGGGTGTCGAACTAAAATATTTTAATTAATAAATCCAATCAAGTTATTCCAGGATTTTGATTGATTGAAAACACAGAAAATAGCAGCAATTAAATAAAAAGAGAGATTTATATAATAAGAGAAAGCAATTAGAGGATAATGACATAGATTGGATTCACACTCATCAATAGCCAACAAATGAATATAGATCTAATTCATGTTTCTGTCAGACACATGAATCAACGATAATTAGGCTCTTAGAAACAAATAAGTAAATAACGAGAAGCATAGCCTATGCAGGAGCTGAGCTCTTAAACAACCATATACTATCAGGACAGATTCACTAATTAATTTCTAAAACCCTAAAATTAGGTCTAAATCTGATAATTGTTAGATCAAACACGAATATACCCTGTGAAGGAGCATAGCTCTTAAAAGACACAGAATATGAAGGTTCAGATCTAACCCTTGATTCAGATCCAGATCTATATGTATAAAGTCCTCATCTATTGGCTATGTGATTCATGTTGAATCATATCTATTAGCGTCATCACCCCCTAATCAAAGGGGATTAGCTAGACATAGCTAAAGAAGAAGAGAAAAAGAAACTAAATAACATGAACATAAATAAAATAAAATAACAACTGAGAGAAAGGGGAAGAAGAGTTTTATTCCAAGAAGAGTATTACAGAATAAAACTAAGTGTAATTACAAATGAAGGAGATACAGTGTATTTATAGTTGCACTGGCCAAGACTAAGAGGCTAATTACACAATGTGGGACAAAATCCCTTTTCTAAAATAACACATAAACCAGTGTGAACGCAACATGAACGAGAGGCCTTGCAATTGAGCTAATGTGAACGCAATGTGAATGGATTTGCAATTGGCATAGCTTGCGGGCATCAAATGACATCAAATACAATTGTCTTGAGCATGAATAGGAACTCCATAACATCTACGACAAGTTATCTTTATGAAAAGGCATTGAATCAATAAAATATGTGGCAGAAGGTGGTTGAACAGCAACATTTCTTCAAGCTTATATCTAGCTCTCAAAATCAACACTCTTCATACACCAATTCTTCAAGCTTTTCAACAATTAAGTGCATTAATCCATTCACCATAAATAATCTGAAAACTCAACTATAAATACATAGTGTCAATTATTTTAAATATAGAATGAGATAAATAAGCAGATAAAATATGCACATTTACATATATCAAATACCCCCACACTTATCTTTTTATTCGTCCTCGTATAAACTAAACTAGGATATGTCACACTTTCGTAGGAAACACGATTGAATTTAGCGTATGCAACAAGCCGTTAAACCCCTAAGTGTCCCTAGTAGGACAAGTGTTGTCTCGTGAGGGTTTTCAGCGGATACTACACACAAAATCCAAAGCGTCTTATATACGCGGATTAATCAAACAATATATTTAAGTTCTTTCACATTTCAAGGACTTTACTTAATTTCAATAATAACGGTTCAGTCCTAAATCGTCCATCCCATAATTGGTGCAAAAATGAATAAAAATGTTCAAGCTGAATCATAATTCCTTGATAACACTGAAATTGTCTTGAAGGTTAAGAGCGTGGTGTCAACCAAAGTTTTATACATCGACAATGTGCACCCAATCATTTATTCTTTTTTTTTTTGAATAATTTTGCACTAGTGTAATTGTACTATATTGGATGTGAGTTATGCATAGATGAAGGAAAATTTTGTAAGTTCTAAAAATATTCTAGATAAGAGGGCAAGTGTATTAGTTGAACTTCAAATTACAAAAGATAAAGTAATACTAAGGCACATATGAACAATTTTTTTCCTTCATCTCCTCAACTACAGTCCTTGTTTCCAGGTACGGTAAGATGGATGTGGATGAAATGGAAATGAATGCTTTGTAGTTAAGAATGATGATTGACTATTTTATTCTGAGAGACTCTCTCTTTATTGCATTTTTTTCTTTTTTCCTCTTTTTTTTCTTCTTCTTTTTTTTCTTTTTTCTTTTTGCATGATGAATGATGAGTGGAGATGGAATGGAATGATACTATACATTATTTCATTTTTCATTTGATTCCTCCTTTACTAAGAGAATCATAACCGACACTTCATGAAAGGAAAGTTTTGTGCCTTAGTTACTTTACTTCAATAACCCTAGTTCAACACACAAGTCTGGATTGATGTTATTAAAAAGTTGAAAGGAGAGATAAGCAAAGTTTCATAAGATAGATAACCCATATAAAATAAGACGTAGTATATGGTCATCCAACCTTAAAACAAGTACGGAGTGGATAGTGTAATATTGGTATAAAGTGATGTTTTTGAACCTTTTAAAATAAATCTGTACAAGGTTCTTAAGTATACCAGTATAAGAAAAAATTGTCAAAACATGGATGTAATTCGACTAAAACTTGGGTTTGAATAATGTGGGGTATCGAAGAAGAATGCTACAACGAGTCATTTCTCCTTAATTGGGCCAAGTGGATTTTGGAACTTACGAATTTGAAAATTTGAGTGAGAAAAATATTATGCATGAAACGAACTCAGAAAATCCAACAAATGTAGGTGCAAAATCATTTTTATTTGATGATTTTTTTATGTGATTATTTTTACTTGCACATTCTAACATGTATAACAAGGGTTGAAACGCTTACTCCAGAACACGACTAACGTCTGCACAGTCTCAAGCTAGCATCTTACAAAAACACATTACGACTCAATAAATAAATAATGTTCATTTCCATCACCCAACAATTCAACTTATCAAACAAGAACAAAGGTGTTATTTATGAATTTAAGTTATTCCTTATTCAACGAATGACCTAGTTCATAAAATTTATTGCTGATGTACTGTAAATTCCCCACACACTTGAGTGTGACTGTGTCCTTACAGTCTTTAATCAGACATATCTTAGTGAAAGGGAAAAATAAGAGGGTCAGCACGACTTATCAGGTACACGTGCAGAAAATACGCAGTCATCGAATAGATGAACTGGTCAACATTTGACCAATGGATCAGCCTCATTAAGATTATGAGATACAGCATCAGCACAGAAAACCAAATAATAAAGGATTTCAAATTACAATTCAAATTTGGAAAAACAAATTTTGTTTTTTCAAAAGTTTGAGTTGATAATTTTAAAATTTTGAGCTTACAATTGATCCTAAAATCAAATTGAATTTTCGTAGCAACTAAAGAAAGGTCATCGAGCCCGGGTTCAGTAAAAGTTTCAAAAACAAAATTTGATTTGTTCAGATGATGTATAAATTGAGAGACGTGTGCATCACTCTCACCCCCACACTTGTTTTGAGAAATATTGTTCGGTTTTTCTTTGATATTTGAAATTTTGTTAACTAAAGGTTCATCCATAATCCTAAAGTCAAAACCAAACAAATGAATTTTCAGTAAATTTCGAAATCGTGTTTTCTCAAAAACAGTGTTATTCCAGAAAGAGTTCATATACCGTAGAAATTTATCATTGAAAAACAAGTGATCACAGTGAGGTTCATTTGAAACGATCAAGTCGCAAGGAGTTTCAACAGTTTCAGAAAATTTGTCATTGTGTTTAAGATCACATTCAGCAGTCTCGATGTTTTTAACCTCATGAATTTCAAAGTGTTAACACGTTTCATTTTCAGTTTCTGACCCAACAACATTATCTCAATTAGTTCAAGAAGTTTTCGCTCATCAAAGTCATCTTTACTTAAACAGTTGTTACCAACTTCGTCTTTTCTTTCAAGTTTACAATCTAAAGTTGCTAAATTTTCAAAATCTTTAAAATTTGAGATAGGAAGATCAAATTGAAGATTGACATCTTTGTTTTCAAGAGAATTTAAATTCAAATCAATTATAGAGATTTCAACAGCTTTATTAATATTTTCATCAATTTCACAAGTTGTTAATTGAAAATTCTTGATGTCAGTAAGAGTTGAATTTTCAGCAGAAGCATCTATTTGAGTTTGAATTTCAATTTCACAGAAATTACTGTTTTGCACAGGAGATTTGTAACACCCTACGTCCATTAATGTCACTAACAAGGGGAATGCATTAACTTCCATGGAGCGTATTTAGTGTATAGAACAGAATATAACAAGACAGATACATATATTGGTACTCGAAAGATTTAAAACAACTTTTATTGCAGTGGAGAAATAGTTTGATTACAACTTCATAAACCAAGTACACTTCATATCCGTCTTGACAAAATTGTTTTCAGAGTACATAAAGTAAAAAATCATAATCCCAAACACAAGTAGCCATAAAAGAGATGAGCTAAACTTTAATTCCAGCAATCCAAGCACTTCCAAAAGAGAGAGAAAGAGATCCAAGATCAAGCTCCACTAGTACTAGTCCCACCCTGAGAAACAGGGGGGAAAAGAAGAAAGGAGGCGAAAACAAAGGGGGCCAGACATGAAGTCTAGCGAGTAACATAACTTTAATAATAAAATTATTAAAGAAATTAGGATAAGTCATAAACTGGCAAAATAAGGAATGACTGTGAAGCAAGTGGGCAAGACAAAGCAAACAGAGGAATATTTTGGTGTCAATCTCGCTCCTCATCGCTATAGGATAATTACTATACTACACCAATGCTAATTACACTGCACCATTACTAGTCACCCTAAAAGTTGATCCCGCCCACTGAACGAAATAATAATAATGGTAGTTTCGCGTACCCCTAGCTGTCTTCATAGGTGTCGTCTTCCCCTATCTCCGCTAGTCGTACCCACTACCCTCCCCATTCTAATTACAATGTTTATTCATAATATGGTAGTTATACTCCTAGCTGTCTTCATAGGTATCGTCTGCTCCTATCTCCGCTAGTCGTACCCACTACCTTCCCCATTCGATCGACTCCCTAACTCGTAGATACCCGTGTTGGTCCCACAGTGGGGTCCCAAAGTGGCAACCCGATACCACTAAAGATGCACGGCTTATATCTACACAATGCAACAACGTCTTACCTACTAGCCCGGGCCCACGCACGCATGTGACCCCGTTGGAATTGCGTTGCCACCGCTAACCCATTTTGACCTCCTACAATCAAATTCAATAAGCGTGTCCTGTCCTCGACTTGGGTCGAGCTCACAAAGATACTAGATGGGTTACTGGTTTGAAAAGGGTCCCCACACAAGCTTTCCACCTATGCTTGGTCCCCACTAAGATTCCCCACTTAACCCCTTCTTATTCATGTCTTCTTACATGTTTTCAACTTGGTTAAGTGTTTATAATTATATCCTACATGTCCCCCATGCTATCCACTTAACAAATCAACATGCATTATTGGTTAAGCTTGTCTTAACCCTATCCGCTTATCAGATCAATATATTATTGGTTAAGCTGGTCTTAACCCCATCCACTTATATCTTATTGGTTAAGTTGGTCTTAACCCTATCCGCTTATCAGATCAATATATTATTATTGGTTAAGCTTGTCTTAACCCTATCAGATCAATACATATTATTGGTTAAGTTTGTCTTAATCCTATCCACTTATCAGATTAATACATATATATATATATATTATTGGTTAAGCTGGTCTTAACCCTTCCAACTTATCAAATTATTGGTTAAGCTGGTCTTAACCCTACCCACTTACCATGTTTTACTTAATTTATGATTAAGTACATATTAGTTCACATACACATTGGTTAAGAGAATAACTCCCTAAGTACCAACCCGAAGACCGAAATCAACATCAGATTGTTACTCAGAGAATCAGTCACTCAACCAAACTTCTGTTTGTCATTCATATTCGTCTTTAATCAGCATTAATTAATTATTAATGCACAGACCCCTCACATTAAGTCGATTGCTTGTGGCCGTTGGATATGCCGGGCGGTTCCGGGCAGACTTCCACCACAAGCAAGACTTAACCTCGTGTCTAAGCATCTTTTAATTTATGCCTCTGACCTCTCACATTAGACTACTGTTTGTGGTTGCTGGATTTGTCGGGCGGGTCCGGGCAGTCTTACACCACAAAAGAGACTAACCTCATGTCTTAGATCTTTATTACCCATTTAATTTGTGCCTTTGACCTCTCACATTAGACTACCGTTAGTGGTTGCTGGATTTGTCGGGCGAGTCCGGGCAGTCTTACACCACAAACGAGTCTAACCTCGTGTCTTAGGCAGTTATTATTATTCAACCCCATTTGAACTAATATCCCTATTTCAAATTGCCAATAACTTCCAATTTTAATCCGTGTCCACAATTGTCACATAATTATGTCCATAATTACTATGCATATAAATTAGGCCAATTAATGTCTCAAATTAATTATATGCCTTTATGCCAATTCACAATTTTGGAAAATTTAATATTTTCCCATTATCCCCACGTTGTTCGTACGTTGAACGTGAAATATGTTAGACTCGCAAATAGTCTAATTCATAAAAAGGAAAGAAACATCACAACTTGCATAACACACAAAATAAATCTAATTAGCATAACATGGATCAAAACCGGCATGATTATGATTCATATTAAAATAAATTTGCATAATCAACACTTGCATAGGCAACAGTCATAAAACATAAATTTGTATAAACTATGTACTTTCATGGATCTAAATGTATAGATCTAAACATGTAATTATGAACTTGCGTATATGAATATGATTTTCCTATGACTTGCATATAAATTTCATACAAGCTTACATTCAAACTAGCATATGATTCACATACAAAACTAGCATAGGAAACATAAATTTGCATAAGTATGTTACTGCCTTGGATCTAAATATAGATCTAATAAAAATGTGAACTTGCATATAGATTCCTACAAACTTGCATATGGATCTAAACATGTAATTAATGTCACATGTTTTTGCATACAAACTAGCGTATGTATATACTTGATTTACGTATGTTTTTACATCCCAAACTTTCATAAGATTCACATATGTTTTAACATCCTAAACTTGCATACATATGTTTTAACATCCAAAACTTGCATAAGATTTGCATATGATTTAACATCCTAAACTTGCATAAGACTCACATAACATAAACTTGCATAAAATTCACATAACATAAACTTGCATAAGATTCACAAATCAACATATGTAAACTTGCATAAAATGAATCAAGTTAAACATGTATAATTGTACATATAGATAGATCTACCAATCATACAACAACAAAAATGTCATATGTTCACGAACAGACAATAACATCACATGTTCTCATAATCCAATTACAACCCATCATAATTAATTTATTAATTATATTGTGAAAGAAATAACACTCATAATCAAAAGAACAGTCTTGTTTTTCTAGGATCTGTATTCTGAAACTGAATTGCTCGCCTTTGATGTAGATTAATCGTTGTTCTAAATTAGATTTGATTTAATTGGATTCTTGCTTCTATCTTGCTTTCGAGTTGAAAGAGAGCGGCGGCTACTCTAGGTTTACCATTGACAGCATGACGGTCTTAGGAATATTTTTTTGTGGCTTTAAGGTTTGGATTTAGGTTGCTTATATAGAAGTTCGATTTAATAGGAACCGTCAGATTAACCTAGAGCAAATCAAAGCCATTCAGACAAGATAGAATAGCCACATCAGCCCTAAATGACTCAGCGAAGAGTCAGAATCGTCACACAAAGAAAAACGTCAGATTTCAGATCTGACCCGAAGGGGAGGTCGACCCCCAGGTCGACCTGTATATAGGGAGGTCGACCCCCTTGTCGACCTGACCCGGGGTAGGTCGACCCCTAGGTCGAGCTGCCCTTACATTTAATTTTCTGAATTGTTTTTATTTAAATTTCTGAAAGTTCTGAGGGACATAACTTCTTCATACGAAGTCCAATCCACACAAACTCGAACTCTATTTCAAGCAGAATTCCGAGACGAACGCAATGGCGCAACCCATTTACCTTCATTCCCACATTTGAAATTAAGTATTCCTTAATTTTGTTAATTTTAATATTTAAAATCATGGGGTGTTACATTCTCCCCTCCTTAAAGGGATTTCGCCCCCGAAATCTCCAAGTTAAGGAGAATGCATATCCTAACATACAATCATCCATCTACTCAACCATCAAACATAGGCATCTGTTGTCCTTACAAGATTCTAATGTTGTATGAACATATGCAAAAAGTGCGTGTATATGTTCCTTATCTAATGCCAAATCAGGCGGTCTACTGATTCAATTGACCTCCTTAATGCAAATCATGATAGTGCCATGTGTCCATTATGTATGCAAAAGAATCCTATTGTAACAACCCTGAATTTTGGGGATAAATTTAAAAATTTATATTAAGTAATTTTGATGAGTTTTTGATATTTAAAACAATTTATTTAAAATAATAATGATTAAAAATTGATTTAAATCGAAGTTAGAATGAATAATTTAATTTTAATTATAAAAAGAGTTAGAAATAGCGCGGTAGTTTGAAAAGTCAAACTTGAACTTTGACTAACCATACAGGATGCAAAATTTAACGGATTTTAGTGAAACCAAAAATATTAGAATCTATTTAAAAATATCTTTCTATTGAATCTGAAAAATCGAAATTTCATAGCGGGAATCAAAAGTTATGCCCAGTTTAAAATTTAGAAAGGTCGATATGAAATTTATAAAGGTCAAAATGCTACTTTTGCATATGAAGGAATTTGGACCCAAAAACACTTCCATTGAGTTCAGAATGATGTTTCTGCATTGAAAAACAGTAAACACTTATATATTTCGAGTTTCGAAAATTATTTGTTTAAAAATGTATTTTTAATATTAAATATATACGCCTTAAAAATAGCCATTTTGCAAATAGACTCAGAATTCAACGAAAATAATTTTGTCGGGTTCGTATCGTCAAAACAAAGCTAAAAATGATTTTTCGGTAATTTTTAGAATTAATATATAATTATAATTGATTTTTCAGTGTAAACGGACAATTTTTGACTTTAAAAATTCATACGGGCTCAGAACTGAACGAAATTAATTTATCTAGGTCCGCAGCGTCAAAAAATAGCTAAATATATTTCTTGGGAATTTTTGGAATTAATTTGTGATCCCGGTGAATTTTCATGTACGGTTGAATAAAAAAAATAAAGGATTTATATTAAAAATATATAAAAAAACGCTATAAACTTCGAAATTGGGCCTCGAAACATGTCCCATCACATTCAGAAGACGTCAAAACATTAAGGTAGATAGTAAGCATGGCTAATTCTGAGTCCGGGCCAAAACGGGCCTTAATGGGTAATTAGTGAATATTATAATATTATAAATACTAGTTAATCAAATCCCTATACCCTAGAAATATTGTCCAGCCGCCGGCCCTTCTTTGAATGGCTAGAAACACACGAATTTCAACCTCCAATTTCTTCCAATCCACTTCGAGTTAGAACCCAAACCCATCACCAAATCGAAGAGATTTGCAAGAGCTTTAATTCTATACGGAGATGATCGGATTTAGAGGAGTGTTTTGGCCAAAACCTACACCCAAACCGCTGGCCATAGCAGCCCGCCGCTCCCCTGTAGGACCCATTGCACCCTCCACCACTTCAGGCGAACATAGCCCTCTCCTCCCTCTTCGATTTGCCACCTTCCGATCGTCTTCTAGTTGCTCCAATCCCGAGATAAATGGATCCCTAGTTTTGAACTCTATGGGTTCAAATAGAAAAAGATACGGCCGAATTATGTTGAGGAAGATGATTAAGGTGGTTTGACTTTGTCCAACTTTAATTAATTAATCATTTTAAATTCAATTTTGTCAATCTAAATTAACTTGTATCTTGCTCGTACGAACTCGGATTTGAACGATTTCAGGTTCGCCACGATCGTGAGACCGAGAGCTTCGCGATGACACTGACTAGGCATGATTCGAAGCAAGTTGAATTTTGGCCAAATTTTGGCTCTGAACAGCGCAGAACTCAATATCAATGTGAGATTTCTATTTTTTTTTTAAAATCAAATCTAATTATTTATTTCAGATATGAAATTATATTTATTTCATGTTTATGTTGTATGTATAATCGTTGAAATGTTGATTTGTGTTGTAATTGCTTGAATCGTTGAACTGAATTGTGTGTAATCATGTTTGACATGACTTTGTGTGTACGACGAAACAACATTTTATTGTATGTATAAAATATACAATATTCATGTTGTCAAAAATTTGCGTATGAAATAAAAACAACATTTTTATTTGAAATGTGTTATGCCAATCAAAATAACATTTTTGATTAGAAATTTGCTAGAAAAATATGAGCGAACATTTTTATCTCATTTTGTTGAACTACTTTTTCAACAAAATATGTATACATATTTTTGTGTAATATTGTTTACGTAAAAAAAAAAGAAAGAAAAGAAAAGAGTACCGCTTTGTTAGCAAATACGATATGAGAATAAAAATGCACATTTTGTTAGTAACGTCATATGAGAATAAAAATGCACATTTTGTTAGTAACATCATATGAGAATAAAAATGCACATTTTGTTGGTAGCGTCATATGAGAATATCATTTTTATGTCAACATGTTAGAATATCATTTTTATGTCGACATGTTAGAATTATCATATTAATGTTAACATAGTAGAATTTGTCATTTTAAAGTTGATATAATAGAATTATCATTTTATGAAATGCCAACATAAAATATTCATTTTAGGTTATGTTGGAACCGTCAACGTAAAATATTCATTTTGTGTTATGTTAGAACCGTCAACACAAAAATCACAATTTAGTTAGAATATTTTTGTGTAGAGAAAAAGTACATTTTTAATATAAAATGTTGCATTAGATAATAACGTCATGTTATGTTATTTAGAAATGAATAATTTAACCGTCATGTTATATTATTTAGAAATGAATATTTTCACCGTTATGTTGTGTTAATTAGAAAAACAATATTTTTACCGTCACGTTATGTCAGGTAGAAATGAATATTCTTGCCAATGTAAAGTAGTAGCGACAAAAAACATATTTTTGTCAATGTAAAATGGTAGCAAATGAAATTTACATTTTTATTATGTAAACAAAAGTATGAACTTGCATTGTAAACAAAATTTACATTTTTCTATGTAACTATGATATGAAATTTGCTATGCGAACAAAATTTATATTTTTCTATGTAACTATGATATGAAATTTGTTATGTGAACAAAATTTACATTTTTCTACGTAACTATGATATGAAATTTGCTATGCGAACAAAATTTACATTTTTCTATGTAACTATGATATGAAATTTGCTATGCGAACAAAAATTACATTTTTCTATGTAACTATGATGTGAAATTTGCTATGAGAACAAAATTTATATTTTTCTATGTAACTATGATATGAAATTTGCTATGCGAACAAAATTTACATTTTTCTATGTAACTATGATATGAAATTTTCTATGCGAACAAAATTTACATTTTTCTAGGTAATTATGATATGAAATTTGCTATGCGAACAAAATTTACATTTTTCTATGTAACTATGATATGAAATTTGCTAAGCGAACAAAATTTACATTTTTCTATGTAACTATGATATGAAATTTGCTATGCGAACAAAATTTACATTTTTCTATGTAACTATGATATGAAATTAATAAAGAATGATTAAATATACATTTTTATCGAATGTAAAAGAATGACAAAAATATTCATTTTGTCAAATGTGAAAGAATGATAAAAATATACATTGTTATCAAATGTAAATGGAGGACAAAAATATTTATTTTGTCAAATGCAAAGAATGAAATAAACACATTCATTTTTGTTCGTAATAAAAAGAAAACATTCATTTTGTTTGTGTTTTGAAAGTTAACACACAATTTTCATTTTTGGTGAAAGTTAAAAAGAATATTTTTAATATTCTTTTGTTAAAAATGAAAGGTCATATTGTTTGTCAAATTAAAAGATTTAACTTCTGTTTATACTTAAAAAGATTGAAGTTACATTATTAATGTAAAAATAAAAGTATACATTTTAATGTGAATAAAAGAAGGAAAAATACATTTTCATGTAAATGGAACTTGAAGTAAAAGATTTACATTTTAATCAATTGAATTTTTATTAAAAAGGATAACGGTATGAAATTTACATACCCATGTAAAAGAATTTCAGTAAAGATTATAATGATGAAATTTATATTTTAATGAATTAGTTTTTCATTAAAAAGACTAAAGATATGGAAATTTCATTTTCATGTAAATAGATTAGTACACAAAATTATCGTTTTGTTTGTAATGTAAAATTATTATTTTTGTGTTTTGCATTGAAAAGATAACAAAATTATCAATTTTGTTACATTGAAATAAACAAACAAAATACTCATTTTTGTAGAAGTAAAAGTGGATGAACAAAAATATTCGTTTGTTGAAATTGAAATGAAACACAAGAATGCCTATTTTTGTTGGAATTGGTATGATACACAAAATATACATTTTGTGTAATTCCAAGGATGAAACAAGAAAATGTACATTGTTATGTATAAGATGTGTATGTGTATGAAAATAAAAATAAACAATATGGTGTGTACAATGTACGTTAATATTGTATATACGAATAGGAATGTTTTTCGTTAGCAAAATGTAATGAAATAAGATAAATTTCATTACACATTATAAACATTTCGATAGGTTGTGATGCAAAACATTCACTTTAATGAAATGGAATTTAATTATTTTTATATATATAAAAATAAAGATAAATCGTTACAAATTACTAATAATGATATGAAATGATTTCCAACTTATATATATACGAGAATTTTTTGGAAAGTCCGAGTCTATCTCATTCCAAATAATTTGAACGACGTTTAAAATTCAAGAGTTGAAGACGACGATTGAAGAACGGCGATCTTCACATCGAATGGACGACAACTGCTGATGCCCGTGATTGGAGTAGCTACCTTGAAGGGACTACAGTGGTGGCCGTCCGGATGTAGTGTTGATTTGTACGGATTTGGCTTTCGCTCAGACCCAGAGCATAAGCTTATAAATGGAATGTGTGTCTGACATTGTACTCCTTTATATTGTATTTATTGATTTTCTGTCGAATGTATGAATGTTTGGTGGTGGAGAATTTATTCTCTTGCTTAACACCCTTTCATATATTTCGGCAAAGGATTGGTAGTGTGATATGGACTGACGATGTGGCATGCTAAGATGCATATGATCAAGGCTTTGTTGAAAGCAGACCTTGTGGAATGATCAAAGCATAGCCTGTTTAGGCATAGCTTTTTGTATAGTGTGACTTCGCGAGCCTCACACACCGGCGGAGTCTAAAACGGGAGAAGGGAACGCAGGGAGAGCAGCACGTTTCTTTCTAGCTAGAAGTGGTGTTTGGGCTTTAACACGGCCCGACATTTTACTTATGTGGATGATGGAATGAGGCACCTCAGATGATAGGTCCTATAGGACCGGGAAACGTGTGTTCAGGAATAACTAATCCCCAACTCGTATGGTGGACCGGCCCTGCAACTATCCAAGGGTTCACTGCGGGGGATCCTGAGACATTAGCTAGGGTGTCTCGAATCGGTAAGGAGCTCCTCCCCAGCCTTGACTCATGATGGAAACCCAATTTCCAATACGACCTCATGCGGTTTTGACTGTATTACTAGTATGGCGACATAGTAGGATGGGTGTAACAACCCGAAAATCTGGGCCAGTTTAAAATTTTTATTTTGGCAATTTTAATGAATTTTGAATATTTAAAATAAATTATTTTAAATAATAATGACGAGAAATTTATTTTGAATAGAATTAGAACGTGTATATTTATATAGATCGTCGTTAGAATATAAATATTTATTTATAATTATAAAAGGAATTGAAAATGGCGCGGTAGTTCGATAATTCGATTTCAAACTTCAAATGAATGTATAGGATTCAAAATAAACCAAATTTTGGCGAAACCAAAAAATATTAGAATCTAGTTGAGAATATCTTTCCAACGCATCTGAAAAATCGAAATTTCATAGCGGGAATCAAAAGTTATGCCCAGTTGAAAATTCAGAATAGTCACTATGTAAATTATACATGGCTCAAAAGGTCAAATTTTGCATACGGAGGAATTTGGACTCGAAACCACTTCCATTGAGTTCAAAATGCCGTTTAGAACTCCGAAAAGTATAAGCTTCGATATATTCCGATATCCGGAATAGTGGCAATTGGCTGGAGTTTTTCGATTAACAATACATAACCCTTAAAAAGTGAAATTTTGCATACGAGCTCAGAATTCAACGAGATAAATTTTTATGAATTCATAAGGACAAATTATTGTTGAGTTCCAAAGGGCGCGTCGAACGGAGTCAGTATGTGGTCGTGCAAGCTAAAACAGGTCAGGGTAAAATGAGCAGTCATTTTACAAAGGAACATTACTGATACGACCTCAGAATTCGATTCTACTTTTTTTTCTGAATTCGTATCATCTAATAATGGTTATATCCAAGAGTGCATGATTTTTGGAGCTAGTGTGTGAGCGTGCGAGAAGAAAAGGTGCGCAAAAATCGCATTTTTAGAGTTTATCTGAGCATTTTTGTGATTTTTTTTGGACGGTCAAACGAACTCGGAATTCGACGAAACTTGTTTCGTTGGACTCGTCTTCACGTCTACTATCTCGTGTCCGAAATCCACGGAGATTGGAGATCGTTAGCGTTCAGGCGATACGCGAGAAACTAGCATATAATCACTTTTTCTCCTTTTCTTAACTCACTTTTCTCTCTTCCTCCTTTCTTCCTCTTTCTTCATTAATGGGGACCTCAACCCCCATGGCACCGCTGCCACCCTCCTCCACCAGCCACCGCCGCCCGCCGCCACCACCTCCTCCTCTCTCCTCCCTCCTCTCTCTTAATTAGCAACCCTAGCCCCTAAATCACCAACCACCACCACCGCGGCCACCACGGGCCCCACCGCCGCCACCAGCACCCTCCCCCACGTCCATCAGGCCGGCGCCCTCCTCAGTCCACCTCAAGTCCGGCCGTGCCCCCCCTCCCCCGCCCCCCCCCCCCCCCCCCCGTCTCCAAAAACCCATTTTCACCTAAATTCCCGTTTTGCAAATAAGTCCCTGGAATGTTTTGGCCTATATCTCTCAAACGGTGCGCTTTTGGCCAAAGTCCCTCTAGAAAAAAGTTGTAGAGCATGAAATTATCTTCGATTTGGCTATAAGGAAGTCGTGTTTTGGAGTTCGGAGATGCTCGGAAAACGGGTTCGAAGTCTGCTGTTCAAAAGCTGTAAAATTCGTGTACTTTCGCGAATTCTGGCGAATTGGAGCATTTTCGGCAAAAAGACCCTTAGGCAAAAGTTGTCCGGAATGGCGCGTTTAAGCTATAAAAAAGGATGGTGTGAAGATTGAAGCTCGTTTGCAAATTCTGGAGCCAGAACAACAAATCCGGGCGATAGAAAATATGTGAGTTTTCTCTGTTTTAAAGCTTCTATGGGTTTTGACATATGAAGTAAATAAAAATATGATTTTTATATATTGAATAGCGAAATAAAAATATGATTTTTATATATTGAATAGCAAATTAAAAATATGATTTTTATATATTGAATAGCGAAATAAAAATATGATTTTTATATATTTAATAGCGAAGTAAAAATATGATTTTTATATATTGAATTGCGAAGTAAAAATATGATTTTTATATATTGAATAGCGAAGTAAAAATTTGATTTTTATATATTGAATAGCGAAGTAAAAAATTCGATTTTTATATATTGAATAGCGAAGTAAAAATATGATTTTTATATATTGAATAGCGAAGTAAAAATATGATTTTTATATATTGAATAGCGAAGTAAAAAATCGATTTTTATATATTGAATAGCGAAGTAAAATTTTCATTTTTATATATTGAATAGCGAAGTAAAAATTCGATTTTTATATATTGAATAGCGAAGTAAAAATTCGATTTTTATACATTGAATAGCGTAGTAAAAATTCGATTTTTATATATTGAATAGCAAAGTAAAAATTCGATTTTTATATATGTAGTGGCTACGGGCAACGAAAGTGACGAAAGGCGAGAACGACGAAGATTTCTACTTAAGAAGAGTCGAGATGATTGGATTAGCTATCGGTGAGAACTTCTCACTCTAATTTTTTTTCTAGTTATATATATATATATACATACTAGGATGCAGACGGTGCTCAGCAGCACCCGACATCCGTCATCCACAGACCATGGATGGCTTGTATGCTTGTTTGATGTGTTGTGAAATTTGTTTGTGTTGTTGAAGTGAAATCGATAATAAATTGTAGATGGTTGAAATAAATTAATTATCATTAAAAATATAATTTTTAACGTGAATGTGAATAAATAAATATTTATAAACAAATCGGCCGATTTGTTTATATACACCGATTTGACTGATATTGATTGGGATGATAAATTTTACACATCACCCAACTGCACAAATAAAAATCTGTGTTTGTTGATTTGAAACCCCACACGGGTGATGGGATGAAATTTGGCGTACACTAATCCCAATTATTTAATTGTATGTCGATTGATTGGTCGACAGACTGTGTAAGCGTCGATTATTTATATTTGATGCTTATGCAGTTGTGTGGTGCACCTTGGATGATGGTTGATTGTTTATCATTGCTATTATATGCATGTGTTGTATGGAATCCATATAATTAACATTATATGATGATTTATTGGGCCTCATTCCAATCGGGAAAATAATGAATATTATAAAAGAAAATTCATGTGTTGAATTTAAAAATAGTCATGTGTTGACGATGTTCATGTGTTGAAAATATTTGTGTGTTGAGTAAAATATTTTAATAATAAAATTTATATCTTTATCATATTTAAAATTAGAACTACTTTACGGTTGAAGTCTAATTAAAAATCAAACGATAGATACCATAGTTTTATAAAATATATTAAATAACAAAATAGTCATGTGTTGACAATGCTCATGTGTTGAGAATATTCATGTGTTGAAAGAAATATAGATTCACGTGTTGAATAGAATAAATATTCATTTGTTGAATAGAATAAAGAAGTTTTTGAAAAGTATAAAGCCATGTTGATTAGAATTGCGCTATTTTGACGTGAATGATATTTATATCGATTTTATTCGTTTTATAATGAATATTGAAAAGTGATTTCATAATCGAATATTTTGAATTGAACAGGATTGAAATTGAATTGAAATCAATTTGAAATGAATTTAAAATGAATTTATAATGGAAAATTCACTTTTGATTTGATATTGAATATAAGCCGATATATTTTCTATTCAGAGCTTGTATTTAATATCAAAAGTGATTTGGGTTTGTCGTGAATGGTGTCTTTGTTAACACTGTTCTTAAGCTCAGTTGAGAAAAAGATTAAATCTTTCTATTTAGATTCAATGAAGTGTACTAATTAAATAATGTTTAATTGGAATTGAATTTGAATGAGATTTTGGGTTTGTCGTGAGCCGTGTTTTAGATGACATTGGTTCTTTAACCCAGTTAAAGGCAGGATATTGATTTTTGAAAAGATTAAAACTTAGTGGAGTTTTAACGAATGTTTAATTAGATTGAAATGTGAATTGATAATTTAAATTATCAAATCTAAAAAGTGATCGAGAATGGAGTGCCACCGGTTTTGCTCCAAAGCGATAGTTAAATCTTTAATTAGATTTGAACGTGAAATGGTAATTAATTTTACTGATAACACCGTGGTGCTAGATATGGAATATTACCAGTTTTGCTCCATGGGATATATAGGTTGGGATTGGGAAATAAAACAAATAATTACTTCGGTGTGGTTCGTTAATCCCGACTAGTTTGGAAAACCATAAAATGGTTTGAAATGATATCCAAAGGAAGATTAAAGAATAAATTTAGAAGAATTTATCTTTGATAAAATTAATGGGAACCTTTCCCTAAGAATGTGATTTAGTGAATAAAAGAATATTCTGAATTGGAATGAGGCGTTCGTTGTGTTTGTATAACATTTGTTTATCATATACGTGGGTTATTCAGAAAGGCCGGGTTTATACCCATTCTGAATAACCGATTCGACGAGATGTCGAAGATGAAGACGGTGGTTGAAGACCGGAAGTCTCCACATCGTTTGGGTGAATACTGATGATCTTGATTGGGCTGTACACCTAGGATGAGGGAAACAGTTGGTGATCGTCCAGACGTACTTGGGGATTGATGGATATGCGAGGAAAGTGCCTCCAGTTTCGTTCAGACCCAGAACGAACTTGTAAATGGATTGTGTGTCTGACATTGGATTTTATTCTGTGTTGATTGATCTCTATTAAATATACATCTGTTTGGCGGCGGAGAATTTATTCTCTTTCTTAACACCCTTCTCTGAGACGTACGAGCTCAGAGGTTGTATATCGATGGACATCAGTCGCATGGAGTGAATTGCCAGTGTGGCACGCGTAAGTGGCAATTGGTCAAGGCTTTTGTTGAAAAGCAAAGTCTTGTGGTTGATGATCAAAGCACGGCCTGTGTGGCATAGCTTTGTGTATAACGTGAATTCGCGAGCCTCACACCTCGGTATGAGTCAAAAACGGGAGACGGACCGCTAGGAGAGCACGACGTTTCTTTCTAGCTAGGGTGGTGTCAGTGACCTACCAGCCCTAAAATTTATATACTTTTCACCTGTGTGGTTGTTGGATACGAGGCGCCTCGGATATAGGTCTGTAAGGACCGGGAAACGTGTGTTCAGGAATTGCTAATCCTCAAAAGTAAGAGAGGACCGACCCAGCCGATTCCAAGGATCAAAGTGGGGTCCTGGGACATTTGCTAGAGTGTCTCGAACGCGGAGAGGAGCTTGCCCCTTGCCTCAGCTCATGACGGAAATCCAATTTCCAATACATGATAGTGCGGTTTTATTTGTAGAACCTAGTATGGAGACAAAGTGGTATGGGTCATTAATGCCGCCTATGATTGATATTTATGATGTGAAATTGTTTTGACACTATACACATATAATAGTATCAAATAATGTGTTTTAAACGTATCAAGCATGCTTTGGCTGTTATAAGGTAAAAACCCTATCCTCCGGCTTGCGTTGCATTGTGTGATGGGACATGGGTCTTATAACAGCTTCATTTTTCTTTATTTAGCATTGCGCTGTTTGTTTTATGCACTGGTATTCTTGGGAGGAAACCCGTTCCGTTGTATACGGCGTGGTCCCTTGATTTACCTAACTTTAAAAATAAAGATTAATAACTGCTTTAGTTCTCACACCAGTCACATGACTGACCTGGAGTTTATTGTTTTAACCTAAAGTCTGGGTGCCCCTATTTTCCGCACGGGCAGCTAGTAGTTTTGGTTTTGCAGATTTATATTCACAGGGTCCTGATTTACAGCTGGAACGGTGCTCGGAAAGCTCTGTATCCGTGTATCACTTTCAGTTGTGTTTTATATTATTTTTCCGCTGCCATGTAATTTATTGTAATCTCTGATATTTATCGAATGTAATTTATTCAATTATACTCTATATATTCTTGTATCTGATGGAATTGTTGTAATAGCAATGAAATGTTCTTCTGTTTGCGTTCTAATTTGTCGTGTTCTCAAAACGAATAGGGGTTTCGAACGGTCTAGACCGGTTTAACGACTGATTCAAATCGAGCGAAAGTCTATTTCCGTTACAGTTGGTATTAGAGCTTTGGTTTACAGAGCTCGAGAACAAGACACATTAGAACCATACGAAAGAATTCATCAGATATTGGATTAGTAATATCCAATTAGAATGACTCGTTAGAGATAGGATCAGTAGTATCCTAGAACGAGTGTGAAGAGTATATATTTCAAATGAAAACAATTTTGTTTTTAAAATTTAAATCGTTTTAAACGTATTTGAATACTTATTTATTTTGAGTTTGGACAATCGAGTATATAAAGATTTCGCGTATACGCGTCATGAACGTATAGTCGAAGTTTTAATATACTGGGTAGATATAGAATCACGCTCTAGTCGCTCGGAGATGATGTTGATAATGACCACGGCATCATCAATATTTATGTTCGTGTTTCGAAGGTGTGATTTCTATATATTTCCATTAGACTGGTGTGAGAACCAAAACTAATATAGCTAGAATACATTGTTGTGAATTGGCATCAAAAACATGATTTATGTATATATATCAAAATTATGAATTTGAAACTTTAATTCACTAATTGATTGATGTTTATGTGGTTTGTTTATATGTTTGATAATTTTGAACCATTTAGCCTAATAGAATAAAATATTGAGTTATATAGAAATTTGGTCGCATTTGCTTGCATATACATGTACTTACATTGAACAGGTCATAGCAAGGAGGCTAGAGCAGAGAATAAAATTTGTTTGCCCGACAAATAGGTACATATTTACTATAATTTACTGTTTTGTTTGGGTGATGATGATTTTATGAGCCGATTGGCTTTTTCTTTTTCTTTTTGAGATCAGAGGGACTATATGGCAATTTCGGGATTTTCCCATGGCTCCCGGTGCAGGGGAGGTTATGGCGAAATTTTTCGAAAATTTAGGGTGTTAGCCAAATTTTTGAAGAATTTGAAAATTCTCAGAAACTGAAAAGTTGGAGAATGGAAGCCAGATCGAACGTAGAGTTGATTGATTAAACGACTTTCGACTTTGTTCCTTTTCGGGGACGAAAAGTTTTAAGTGGGGGAGATTGTAACAACCCGAAAATTTGGGCCAGTTTAAAATTTTTATTTTGGAAATTTTAATGAATTTTGAATATTTAAAATGAATTATTTTAAATAATAACGACGAGAAATTTATTTTGAATAGAATTAGAACGTGTATATTTATATAGATCGTCGTTAGAATATAAAAATTTATTTACAATTATAAAAGGAATTGAAAATTGCGCGATAGTTCGATAATTCGATTTCAAACTTCAAATGAATGTACAGGATTCAAAATAAACCGGATTTTGGCGAAACCAAAAATATTAGAATCTAGTTGAGAATATCTTTCCAACGCATCTAAAAAATCGAAATTTCATAGCGGGAATCAAAAGTTATGCCCAGTTGAAAATTCAGAATAGTCGCTATGTAAATTATACATGGCCCAAAAGGTCAAATTTTGCATACGGAGGAATTTGGACTCAAAACCACTTCCATTGAGTTCAAAATGCCGTTTAGAACTCCGAAAAGTATAATCTTCGATATATTCTGATATCCGGAATAGTGGCAATTGGCTGGAGCTTTTCGGTTAGCAACACATAGCCCTTAAAAAGTGAAATTTTGCATACGAGCTCAGAATTCGACGAGATAAATTTTTATAGATTCATAAGGACAAATTATTGTTGAGTTCCAAAGGGCGTGTCGAACGGAGTCAGTATGTGGCCGTGCGAGCTAAAACAGGTTAGGGTAAAACGAGCAGTCATTTTACAAAGGAACATTACTGATACGACCTCAGAATTCGATTCTACTTTTTTTTTCTGAATTCGTATCATCTAATAATGGTTAAATCCAAGAGTGCATGCTTTTTGGAGCTAGTGTGTGAGCGTGCGAGAAGAAAAGATGCGCAAAAATCGCATTTTTAGAGCTTATCTGAGCATTTTTGTGATTTTTTTTTGGACGGTCAAACGAACTCGGAATTCGACGAAACTTGTTTCGTTGGACTCGTCTTCACGTCTACTATCTCGTGTCCGAAATCCGCGGCGATTGGAGATCGTTAGCATTCAGGCGATACACGAGAAACTAGCATATAATCACTTTTTCTCCTTTTCTTCACTCACTTTTCTCTCTTCCTCCTTTCTTCCTCTTACTTCATTAATGGGGACCTCAACCCCCTTGCCACCGCTGCCACCCTCCTCCACCAGCCACCGCCACTCGCCGCCACCACCTCCTCCTTCCTCCTCCTCTCTCCTCCCTCCTCTATCTTAATTAGCCACCCTAGCCCCTAAATCACCAACCACCACCACCGCGGCCACCACGGGCCCCACCGCCGCCACCAGCACCCTCCCCCACGTCAATCAGGCCGGCGCCCTCCTCAGTCCACCCCAAGTCCGGTCGTGCCCCCCCCCCCCCCCCCCCCCGTCTCCAAAAACCCATTTTCGCCTAAATTCCCGTTTTGCAAATAAGAACCTGGACTTTTTTGCCCATATCTCTCAAACGGTGCGCTTTTGGCCAAAGTCCCTCTGGATAAAAGTTGTAGAGCATGAAATTCTCTTCGATTTGGCTGTAAGGAAGTCGTGTTTTGTAGTTCGGAGCTGCTTGGAAAACGCGTTCGAAGTCTGCTATTCAAAAGCGGTAAAATTCGTGTACTTTCGCGAATTCTGGCGAATTGGAGCATTTTCGCCAAAAAGAGGCAAAAGTTGTCCGGAATGGCGCGTTTAAGCTAGATAAAAAGATGGTGTGAAGATTGAAGCTCGTTTGCAAATTCTGGAGCCAGAACAACAAATTCGGGCGATAGAAAATATGTGAGTTTTCTCCGTTTTAAAGCTTCTATGGGTTTTGACATATGAAGTAAATAAAAATATGATTTTTATATATTGAATAGCGAAATAAAAATATGATTTTTATATATTGAATAGCAAAATAAAAATATGATTTTTATATATTGAATAGCGAAATAAAAATATGAATTTTATATATTGAATAGCGAAATAAAAATATGATTTTTATATATTGAATAGCGAAGTAAAAATATGATTTTTATGTATTGAATAGCGAAGTAAAAATATGATTTTTATATATTGAATAGCGAAGTAAAAATATGATTTTTATATATTGAATAGCGAAGTAAAAAATTCGATTTTAGATATTGAATAGCGAAGTAAAAATATGATTTTTATATATTGAATAGCGAAGTAAAAATATGAATTTTTTATATATTGAATAGCTAAGTAAAAATTCGATTTTTATATATTGAATAGCGAAGTAAAAATTCGATTTTTATATATTGAATAGCGAAGTAAAAATTCGATTTTTATATATTGAATAGCGAAGTAAAAATTCGATTTTTATATATTGAATAGCGAAGTAAAAATTCGATTTTTATATATGTAGTGGCTACGGGCAACGAAAGTGACGAAAGGCGAGAACGACGAAGATTTCTACTTAAGAAGAGTCGAGATGATTGGATTAGCTATCGGTGAGAACTTCTCACTCTAAATTTCTTTTTCTAGTTATATATATATACTAGGATGCTGACGGTACTTAGCAGCACCCGACACCCGTCATCCAGAGACCATGGATGGCTTGTATGCTTGTTTGATGTGTTGTAAAATTTGTTTGTGTTGTTGACGTGAAATCGATAATAAATTGTAGATGGTTGAAATAAAATAATTATCATTAAAAATATAATTTTTAATGTGAATGTGAATAAATAAATATTTATAAACAAATCGGCCGATTTGTTTATATACACCGATTTGACTGATATTGATTGGGATGATAAATTTTACACATCACCTAACTGCACAAATAAAAATCTGTGTTTGTTGATTTGAAACCCCACACGGGTGTTGGGATGAAATTTGGCTTACACTAATCCCAATTATTTAATTGTATGTCGATTGATTGGTCGACAGACTGTGTAAGTGTCGATTATTTATATTTGATGCTTATGCAGTTGTGTGGTGCACCTTGGATGATGGTTGATTGTTTATCATTGCTATTATATGCATGTGTTGTATGGAATCCATATAATTAACATTATATGATGATTTATTGGGCCTCATTCCAATCGGGAAAATAATGAATATTATAAAAGAAAATTCATGTGTTGAATTTAAAAATAGTCATGTGTTGACGATGTTCATGTGTTGAAAATATTTGTGTGTTGAGTAAAATATTTTAATAATAAAATTTACATCTTTATCATATTTAAAATTAGAACTACTTTACGGTTGAAGTCTAATTAAAAATCAAACGATAGATACCATAGTTTTATAAAATATATTAAATAACAAAATAGTCATGTGTTGACAATGCTCATGTGTTGACAATATTCATGTGTTGAAAGAAATATAGATTCACGTGTTGAATAGAATAAATATTCATTTGTTGAATAGAATAAAGAAGTTTTTGAAAAGTATAAAGCCGTGTTGATTAGAATTGCGCTATTTTGACGTGAATGATATTTATATCGATTTTATTCGTTTTATAATGAATATTGAAAAGTGATTTCATAATCGAATATTTTGAATTGAACAGGATTGAAATTGAATTGAAATCAATTTGAAATTAATTTAAAACGAATTTATAATGGAAAATTCATTTTTGATTTGATATTGAATATAAGCCGATATATTTTCTATTCAGAGCTTGTATTTAATATCAAAAGTGATTTGGGTTTGTCGTGAATGGTGTCTTTGTTAACACTGTTCTTAAGCTTAGTTGAGAAAAAGATTAAATCTTTCTATTTAGATTCAATGAAGTGTACTAATTAAATAATGTTTAATTGGAATTGAATTTGAATGAGATTTTGGGTTTATCGTGAGCCGTGTTTTAGATGACATTGGTTCTTTAACCCAGTTAAAGACAGGATATTGATTTTTGAAAAGATTAAAACTTAGTGGAGTTTTAACGAATGTTTAATTAGATTGAAATATGAATTGATAATTTAAATTATCAAATCTAAAAAGTGATCGAGAATGGAGTGCCACCAGTTTTGCTCCAAAGCGATAGTTAAATCTTTAATTAGATTTGAACGTGAAATGGTAATTAATTTTAACGATAACACCGTGGTGCTAGATATGGAATATTACCAGTTTTGCTCATGGGATATATAGGTTGGGATTGGGAAATAAAACAAATAATTACTTCGGTGTGGTTCGTTAATCCTGACTAGTTTGGAAAACCATAAAATGGTTTGAAATGATATCCAAAGGAAGATTAAAGAATAAATTTAGAAGAATTTATCTTTGATAAAATTAATGGGAACCTTTCCCTAAGAATGTGATTTAGTGAATAAAAGAATATTCTGAATTGGAATGAGGCGTTCGTTGTGTTTGTATAACATTTGTTTATCATATACGTGGGTTATTCAGAAAGGCCGGGTTTATACCCATTCTAAATAACCGATTCGACGAGATGTCGAAGATGAAGACGGTGGTTGAAGACCGGAAGTCTCCACATCGTTTGGGTGATTACTAATGATCTTGATTGGGCTGTACACCCAGGATGAGGGAAACAGTTGGTGATCGTCCAGACGTACTTGGGGATGGATGGATATGCGAGGAAAGTGCCTCCGGTTTCGTTCAGACCCAGAACGAACTTGTAAATGGATTATGTGTCTGACATTGGATTTTATTCTGTGTTGATTGATCTCTATTAAATATACATCTGTTTGGCGGTGGAGAATTTATTCTCTTTCTTGACGCCCTTCTCTGAGACGTACGAGCTCATAGGTTGTATATCGATGGACATCAGTCGCATGGAGTGAATTGCCAGTGTGGCACGCGTAAGTGGCAATTGGTCAAGGCTTTTGTTGAAAATCAAAGTCTTGTGGTTGATGATCAAAGCTGTAATAACCCGGAAATTCTGAATCAGTTTAAAATTTTTATTTTGGCAATTTTAGTGAATTTTGATTATTTAAAATGAATTATTTTAAATAATATCGACGATAAATTTATTTTGAATTGAAATTCGATGTATACATTATATACGTCGTCGTTAGCATATAAATATTTATATATAATTATAAATAGAATTGAAAATGGCGCGGTAGTTCGATAATTCGATTTCAAACTTCAATTGAATGTACTGGGTGCAAAACAATCCGGATTTTAGTGAAACCAAAAACATTAGGATCTAATTGATGATACCTTTCCAAAGAATCCGAAAAATCGAGATTTCATAGCGGGAATCAAAAGATATGTCCAGTTGAAAATTCTGAATAGTCGCTATGGAATTCAGGCCCTTAAAAATGGTAATTTTGCAAACGACCTCGGATTTCGACGAAACAACTTTTGTTGGGTCCGTGATGTTAAATTATTGCTAGGTTTCAAATTTCATAATTTTTCGAATCAATATGTGGGCGTGGCAAAGGAAAACGCGTTTGACCAGTTTCAGTTGATTTTAATCGACTGGAAAATAGCCATTTTTCAAACGGTCTCAGAATTCGACGAAACTAGTTTTGTTAGGACCGTATCGTCGATACGAAGCTAGAAAATATTTTTTGAGAATTTTTAGAGTTAGTATGTGACCCCGGTAATTTGAACTGTACGTTTAATATTCAATATAGTGATTTAAATGGAAATTCAACGGAAACTGTTCGAACCGATCGAATCAGCCTACGATACATATCCCATTGTGTTCGGAATGGGGGTGAAACGCTATGGACGACAGGCGGTGGGCCTCGTTTTGAGGTCATATGTAAAAGTCAACTTTTTCATAATTAAAATAATTAAAAAATGGAATCCTCTCTCCTCTCCCCTTAAATCTCTCTGGCCCCTCCCCCTTTCTGATTTTAAATTGAATTCCCAGAAGAAAAAAAAAGAAATCGACCGATTCCTCAGCGCGACCCCCCCACCTACGAAGCCGATGCTGGCCACCGCCGCCTCGCCATGGATGGCACGCCTCCCTCAAACGCGGCCCCCCCTCTCCGTTCCCTCTCATCCTCCTCTCGATCTGGATGCGCGAGACCCCCAATCCCCAACCAACTGAAGACCGCAGCGCCCTAGGGCCCACTGCCTGGCCACCGACGCTGAGAGGTGCCGCCTTCCCCCTCTAGAACCTCCAGCAGCGAATCCGCCCCCCCCCCTTCAACCCAATGACGCCGGTAAACTTCTAATTACTTATTTGATTTTGTTTAATTAATGAAATTGGTCTTAGAAAGATTTTTAAATCGGTTTAAGTACATATGTATGCGATGTTGAAATCAGTTTTAAAATAAAAAGCTAAGATTTTCATTATCATAAAGTTGTGATTTTAAACATCATAAAGGTTTGGTTTTTAACATGATAAAGGATTTATTTATATATAAAGTTATGATCTGTTTGTATATAAAATGAGGAAAAGATTAGATTTTTAATTGAATAAAGTTCAGATTTTTACATATGTAAAGAAATAAAAATATGATTTTTATATTTTTGAAGATGTGAAAATATGATTTTTATATTTTTGAAGATGTGAAAATATGATTTTTATATTTTTAAAGTATTAAAAATATAGTCTATACTATCTAGATGATATAAAAATATGATTTTTGTTTATGTAGAGAAGTAAAAATATAATTTTTACATGATAGGAATATTAAAAATATCATCTTTATATAGGTAGCAAAATAAAAATGTGATTTTTATAGTGATGAAATTGAAAAGGTAAAATATTTAAAAATGAAAAGATTAGATTTTAAAAATAGAGAAGGCGAAATCTTTAAAATAGAAAAGGCGAAATCTTTAAAATAGAAAAGGCGAAATCTTTAAAATAGAAAAGGCGAAATCTATATTTTTGAAATGGAATTTTTATCTATATGACATCGTAGTAAAAATTCGATTTTTATAGATTGAATAACAAGATAAAAATTTGATTTTTATATATTGAATAGTGTAATAAAAATTTGATTTTTATATATTGAATAGTATAATAAAAATTCGATTTTATATATTGAATAACAAAGTAAAAATTCGATTTTTACATATGTAGTGGCTACGGGCAACGAAGATGACAAGAATGCGATAACGATGAAGATTTCTATCAATGAAGTGTCGTGGAGTTGGATAGCTTTCGGTGAGAATTTCTCACCTTTCAATTTCATTTTCTAATTATATATATACTAGGATGCAGACGGTGCTTAGTAGCACCCGACACAATCGTCCACAGACCATGGACTTGTTTGTTTGGTTGCATAAATTAGTTAGATGATTTGATTTGAATTTGGTTGTTTGGTGAATTTGATTGATGTGTGAATGGCGTGGGCCTTCACTAGACCGGGGATAAGGCTAGGCATCGTCCCGTTTCTAGTATCTTGCCGTTATGCCGCCGAAATTTTCTAAAATATGTTAGAAAAATAAAAATATCATTTTTATTGTGTAAATGAACTGAATAGAAATTCATGTGTTGAAATAAAATATTTTATCGTTAAAAATATAATTTTTAACGTGGAAGTGAATAAAATAAAATATTCATTTACAAACCGGATGATTTGTTTATGTACACTGATTTGACTGACATTGATTGGAACGATAAATTTTACACATCGCCCAACTGCACAACTAAAATCTGTGTTTGATTGTTTGAAACCCCACACGGGTGTTGGGATGAAATTTGAAGTTCACTCATCCTGATTGATTAAATATGTCGATCGATTGATTGACAGGCTGTTATAAGCGTTAGACATCTATATTTGATGCTTATACAGTGTAGTGCACTTTGGGTGATGGTTGATTATTTTCAATGCTATTATATACGTGTAATGTATGAAAATCCATATAATTAAGATTATATGGTGATTGATTGGGCCTCATTCCAATTTAGAAAATAAAGAATATTATAATATAAAGGTTCATGTGTTGACTGTACTCATCCGTTGAGATTAGTCATGTGTTGAACGAAATATTTTAACAATAAAATTTACACCTTTATCAATATAATATAAAGGTTCATGTGTTGACTGTACTCATCCGTTGAGATTAGTCATGTGTTGAACGAAATATCTTAACAAAAATAGTCACACGTGGACAGTACTCATTCGTTGAGATTAGTCGTGTGTTGACAAAAATAAATATTCATTTGATTAAAATAAAGGAATTATTGAGATATATAAAGCCGCATTGATTAGAGATGCGCTATTTTGACGTGAACGATATTTATATCGATTTTATTCATTTTAAAATAAATATTGAAAAGTGATTTCGAAATCGCATATTTTGAAATGAAATTTGAATGAAATATAAAACGAATTTGATTTCAATTGAATATATAATGAATTTGATTCAAATAGAAAACCAATTTAAATTGAATCGAATAGAAAACCAATTTGAATTTGAATAGAATAGAAAACAAATCGATTTCGAAATGAATTGAATATAAAACGATTTCGAAATAATTGAATATAAAAGGATTTCGAAATGAATTGAATATATAATGAATTCGAATTGAATGGAAAACGAATTTGATTTCAATTGAATAGCAAACGAAACGAATTCGAATTGAATTGAATGGAAAACGAATTTGATTTCAATTGAATAGCAAACGAAACCAATTCCAATTGAATTGAAAACGAATTCGAATTGAATTGGAAACAAATTGAAATGAACTCAAATTGAATTGAATAGAAATGAATTTTAAAACGAATTTATAAGGAAGAATTCAATTTTGATTTGAAATGAAATGGAAGTTGAAATTGTTTTTGAAACGAAATTAAAACGATTTATAAAATTCGTTTTAAATAGAAATCGACGAAATATATATTATATATATAACATAATGGCTTGAATAGAACGCGCCGCGCTGCGGCAGTTCGTAAATTTCGACCATTTATTTCAAACGAACATTTCGGGAGATCCGACCGTCAGATTCTCCTAAAACTGGAACCATTGGGTTCGTATCGAAAGGAGCTTCCTAACGAATATTAGGAATTTGAAATCTAACGGTTGGATTTGGAGTTACGTCCAAATCAAATTTGAAAAAGGACGCTGTAAGTGCAGTTCGATGGCCGTTGATGGAAATCGACTGTACGGGCCTTGATAAAATTATTAAAAATATCAATAATTTGTGTAAAATCATAAGAAATGATTTGAGAAAAATTGGGGTGAAAAACTCCATATTTGAAAAGATAAAAATGGATTTTTATCGAAATGAACTAGTTTTGAACTAAATTTAAAACCCAATTATTTTTAAATAAATAAATTAGATTTAAAAAGGGGTTTTAAATAATCGGAATTTCTAATATATTTGATTGGATTAAAAATGGGTTAATCGTGAACGGTGCTTTAAATAACACTAGTTCTTTAACCCTATAATAAATAATGTGATTTGGGTTTGTCGTCAACTGTGTTTTAAATAACACCTAGTTCTTTAACCCAGTAAAAGGAGTTGTAACGAATCTGCAATTAGATGGAAATGTGAATCGATAATCTAAATTATCAAATTTGGCAAATAAGCGAGAATGGAGTATCGCCAGTTTTGCTCCAAAGTGATAGTTAAATCTTTAATTAGATTTGAACGTGAAATGGTAATTAATCTTACCGATAACACCATAGTATTAGATATGGAGTATTACCAGTTTTGCTTCATAGGATGAATAGGTTGGGATTGGGAAATAAAATAAATAATTACTTCGGTGTGGTTCGCTAATCTCGACTAGTTTGGAAAACCATAATCTGGTTTGAAGTGACATCCAAAGGAAGATTATAGAATAAATTTAGAAGAATTTATCTTGGATAAAATTAATGGGAACCTTTCCCTAAGAATGAGATTTCGTGAATAAAAGCATATTCTGAATTGGAATGAGGCGTATGTTGTGTTTGCGTAACATTTGTTTTAATATACGCGGGTTGTTCGGAAAGTCCGGGTTTATACCCATTCTGAATAACCGATTCGACGATATGTCGAAGATGAAGACGGTAGTTGAAGACCGGAAGTCTTCACATCGTTTGGATTATTACTGACGATCCTGATTGGGCTGTATACCCAAGAGGATGGAAATAGTTGGTGGTCGTCCAGACGTACTTGGAGATGGATGGATATGCGAGGAAAGTGCCTCCGGTTTCGTTCAGACCCAGAACAAACTTGTAAATGGATTGTGTGCCTAACATTGGATTTTATTCTGTGTTGATTGATTTCTATTAAATATATATCTGTTTGGCGACGGAGAATTTATTCTCTTGCTTAACTCCCTTCTCTGAGACGTACGAGCTTAGAGGTTATATATCGATAGATATCAATCACATGGCATGAATTGCCTGTGTGGCATGCTAAGTTGCATGGATCAAGGCTTCTGTTGAAAAGCAAAGTCTTGTGGTTGATGATCAAAGCACGGCCTACGCGGCAGCTTTGTGTATAACGTGAATTCGCGAGCCTCACACCTCGGTATGAGTCAAAAACGGGATAAGGACCCAAGGAGTGCATGACGTTTCTTTCTAGCTATGGTGGTGTCAGTGACTTACCAGCCCTGACATTTATATACTTTTCACCTATGTGGTTGTTGGAATGCGAGGCGCCTCGATTATAGGTCTATAAGGACCGGGAAACGTGTGTTCAGGCATAATTAATCCTCTAACGTAAGTGAGGACCTGCCTTGGAGGATCCGGGTTGCCCAGAGTGCGTAACCCTGAGGCATTTGCTTGAGTGTCTCGAACGCGGAGAGGAGCTTTCCCCTTGCCTCGACTCATGACGGAAATCCAATTTCCAATACGTGTATTTCAGCTTTATTTGTAGAGCCTAGTATGGCGACATAGTAGCATGGGATGCTATGCCGTCTATGATTTATATTTATGATAGAAATTGTTTTGACACTATACACTTATTATAGTATCAAATGATTTGTTTTAAACATACCAAGCATGTTTGGCTATTATAAGGGAAAACCCTATCCTTCGGCTTGCGTTGCATTGTGTGATGGGACATGGGTCTTATAATACCTTCATTTTTCGAAAAAGCATTGCGCTGTTTATTCTATGCACTGGTATTCTCGGGAGGAAACCAGTTCCGTGTTACGGCGTGGTCCCTTGAATTACTATCTTTAAAGTAAAGTTTTAAATAACTGTTTTAGTTCTCATACCAGTCACATGACTGAACTGGAGTTTATTGTTTTAACCTAAACTCTGGGTGCCCCTATTTTCCGCACGGGCAGCTAGTAGTTTTGGTTTTGCAGATTTATATTCAAAGGATCCTGGTTTACAGCTGGAATGATATCCGGAAAGCTCTGTATCCGTATATCACCTTCAGTTGTGCTTTGTATTATTTTTCCGCTGCTATGTAATTTATTGTAATCTCTGATATTTATCAAATGTAATTTATTCAGTTATACTCTGTATATTCTTGTATCTGATGGAATTGTTGTAATAGCAATGAAATGTTCTTCCGTCTGCGTTCTGATTTGTCCTGTCCTCACAGTAATTCGTTCTTTCTCATCTCTTCGGAGACCAGGGAAGTTCGGGTCGCTTCATTTGGTATCAGAGCTTTGGTTTACAGAGCTCGAGAACAAGACACATTACAACCATACGAAAGAATTCATCAGATATTGGATTAGTAATATCCAATCAGAATGACTCGTTAGAGATAGGATCAGTAGTATCCTAGAACGAGTGTGAAGAGTATATTTTTCAAGTGAAAACAATTTTGTTTTGAAATTTAAACCATTTTATACGTATTTGAATATTTGTTTATTTTAAATATGGACAATCGAGTATATAAAGATTTTGCATATACGCGTCATGAACGTATATTCGAAGTTTTAATATACTGGATAGATATAGAATCATACTCTAGTGGCCCGAAGATGATTCTGATGATTGACTAGTCATCATTAGTACTCATGTTCGAGTAACGAAGGTGTGATATCGATATATTTCCATTAGACTGGTGTGAGAACCAAAACTTATATAGATAGATTTATTAGTTGTGATTGGCATAAAAAATGAGATTTTCTGTATATATATCAAATTATGAATTTGAAACGTTAATCCACTAATTGATTGATGTTTTGTGTTGTTTGTTTATTTGTTTGATAATTTTGAACCATTATGCCTAATTGCATCACATATTGAATTATATTGAAAATTGGTCGCATTTACATGCATATACATATACCTACATTGAACAGGTCATAGCAAGGAGGCTAAAGCAGAGAATAAAATATGTTTGCCCGACAAATAGGTACATGTTTATTACATAATTTACTGTTTTGTTTGGGTGATGATGATTTTATGAGCCTATTGGCTAGCCGCTTGGCTTTTTCTTTTACTTTTTGAGATCAGAAGGCCTATATGGCAATTTTGGGATTTTCCCGTGGCTCCCGGTGCAGGGGAGGTTATGGCGAAATTTTTCGAAAATTTAGGGTGTTAGCCAAATTTTTGAAATTTTGAAAATTCTCAGAAACTGAAAAGTTGGAGAATGGAAGCCAGATCGAAAGTAGAGTTGATTAATCAAACCACTTTCGACTTTGTTCCTTTTCGGGGACGAAAAGTTTTAAGCGGGGGAGATTGTAATAACCCGGAAATTCTGAACCAGTTTAAAATTTTTATTTTGGCAATTTTAGTGAATTTTGATTATTTAAAATGAATTATTTTAAATAATATCGATGATAAATTTATTTTGAATTGAAATTCGACGTATATATTATATACGTCGTCGTTAGAATATAAATATTTATATATAATTATAAATAGAATTGAAAATGGCGCAGTAGTTCGATAATTCGATTTCAAACTTCAATTGAATGTACCGGGTGCAAAACAATCCGGATTTTAGTGAAACCAAAAACATTAGGATCTAATTGATGATACATTTCCAACGAATCCGAAAAATCGAGATTTCATAGCGGGAATCAAAAGATACGTCCAGTTGAAAATTCTGAATAGTCCCTATGGAATTTAGGCTCTCAAAAATGGAAATTTTGCAAACGACCTCGGATTTCGACGAAACCACTTTCGTTGGGTCCGTGTTGTTAAATTATTGCTAGGTTTCAAATTTCATAATTTTTCGAATCAATATGTGGGCGTGGCAAAGGAAAACGCGTTTGACCAGTTTCAGTTGATTTTAATCGACCGGAAAATGGCCATTTTTCAAACGGTCTCAGAATTCGACGAAACTAGTTTTGTTAGGACCGTATCGTCAATACGAAGCTAGAAAATATTTTTCGAGAATTTTTAGAGTTAGTATGTGACCCCAGTAATTTGAACTGTACATTTAAAATTCAATATAGTGATTTAAATGGAAATTCAACGGAAACTGTTCGAAACGATCAAATCAGCCTACGATACATATCCCATTGTGTTCGGAATGGGGGTGAAACTCTATGGACGACAGGCGGTGGGCCTCGTTTTGAGGTCATATGTAAAAGTCAACTTTTTCATAATTAAAATAATTAAAAATTGGAATCCTCTCTCCTCTCCCTTTAAATCTCTCTGGCCCCTCCCTCTTTCTGATTTTAAATCGAATTCCCAGAAGAAAAAAAGAAATCGACCGCTTCCTCAGCGCGACCCCCCCTTCGACGCCGATGCTGGCCTCCGCCGCCTCGCCATGGATGGCACGCCTCCCTCAATCGCGCCCCCCCTCTCCGTTCCCTCTCATCCTCCTCTCGATCTGGATGCGCGAGACCCCCAATCCCCAAACAACTGAAGACCGCAGTGCCCTAGGGCCCACTGCCCGGCCACCGACGCTGAGAGGTGCCGCCTTCCCCCTCTAGAACCTCCAGCAGCGAATCCGCCCCCCCCTTCAACCCAATGACGCCGGTAAACTTCTAATTACTTATTTAATTTTGTTTAATTAATGAAATTGGTCTTAGAAAGATTTTTAAATTGGTTTAAGTACATATATATGCGATGTTGAAATCAGTTTTAAAATAAAAAGCTATGATTTTCATTATCATAAAGTTGTGATTTTAAACATCATAAAGGTTTGGTTTTTAACATGATAAAGGATTTATTTATATATAAAGTTATGATCTGTTTGTATATATAATGAGGAAAAGATTAGATTTTTAATTGAATAAAGTTCAGATTTTTCATATGTAAAGAATTAAAAATATGATTTTTATATTTTTGAAGATGTGAAAATATGATTTTTATATTTTTGAAGATGTGAAAATATGATTTTTATATTTTTAAAGTATTAAAAATATAGTCTTTACTATCTAGATGATATAAAAAATATGATTTTTGTTTATGTAGAGAAGTAAAAATATAATTTTTACATGATAGGAATATTAAAAATATCATCTTTATATAGGTAGCAAAATAAAAATGTGATTTTTATAGTGATGAAATTGAAAAGGTAAAATCTTTAAAAATGAAAAGATTAGATTTTTAAAATAGAATAGATTAGATTTTAAAAATAGAAAAGGCGAAATCTTTAAAATAGAAAAGGCGAAATCTTTAAAATAGAAAAGGCGAAATCTATATTTTTGAAATGGAATTTTTATCTATATGACATCATAGTAAAAATTCAATTTTTATAGATGGAATAACAAGATAAAAATTTGATTTTTATATATTGAATAGTATAATAAAAATTTGATTTTTATATATTGAATAGTATAATAAAAATTCGATTTTATATATTGAATAACAAAGTAAAAATTCGATTTTTACATATGTAGTGGCTACGGGCAACGAAGATGACAAGAATGCGATAACGATGAAGATTTCTATCAATGAAGTGTCGTGGAGTTGGATAGCTTTTGGTGAGAATTTCTCACCTTTCAATTTCATTTTCTAATTATATATATACTAGGATGCAGACGGTGCTTAGTAGCACCCGACACAATCGTCCACAGACGATGGACTTGTTTGTTTGGTTGCATAAATTAGTTAGATGATTTGATTTGAATTTGGTTGTTTGGTGAATTTGATTGATGTGTGAATGGCGTGGGCCTTCACTAGACCGGGGATAAGGCTAGGCCTCGTCCCGTTTCTAGTATCGTGCCGTTATGCCGCCGAAATTTTCTAAAATATGTTAGAAAAATAAAAATATCATTTTTATTGTGTAAATGAACTGAATAGAAATTCATGTGTTGAAATAAAATATTTTATCGTTAAAAATATAATTTTTAACGTGGAAGTGAATAAAATAAAATATTCATTTACAAACCGGACGGTTTGTTTATGTACACTGATTTGACTGACATTGATTGGGACGATAAATTTTACACATCGCCCAACTGCACAACTAAAATCTGTGTTTGATTGTTTGAAACCCCACACGGGTGTTGGGATGAAATTTGAAGTTCACTCATCCTGATTGATTAAATATGTCGATCGATTGATTGACAGGCTGTTATGAGCGTTAGACATCTATATTTGATGCTTATACAGTGTAGTGCACTTTGGGTGATGGTTGATTATTTTCAATGCTATTATATACGTGTAATGTATGAAAATCCATATAATTAAGATTATATGGTGATTGATTGGGCCTCATTCCAATTTAGAAAATAAAGAATATTATAATATAAAGGTTCATGTGTTGACTGTACTCATCCGTTGAGATTAGTCATGTGTTGAACGAAATATTTTAATTATAAAATTTACACCTTTATCAATATAATATAAAGGTTCATGTGTTGACTGTACTCATCCGTTGAGATTAGTCATGTGTTGAACGAAATATCTTAACAAAAATAGTCACACGTGGACAGTACTCATTCGTTGAGATTAGTCGTGTGTTGACAAAAATAAATATTCATTTGATTAAAATAAAGGAATTATTGAGATATATAAAGCCGCATTGATTAGAGATGCGCTATTTTGACGTGAACGATATTTATATCGATTTTATTCATTTTAAAATAAATATTGAAAAGTGATTTCGAAATCGCATATTTTGAAATGAAATTTGAATGAAATATAAAACGAATTTGATTTCAATTGAATATATAATGAATTTGATTCAAATAGAAAACCAATTTAAATTGAATCGAATAGAAAACCAATTTAAATTTGAATAGAATAGAAAACAAATCAATTTCGAAATGAATTGAATATAAAACGATTTCGAAATAATTGAATATAAAACGATTTCGAAATGAATTGAATATATAATGAATTCGAATTGAATGGAAAACGAATTTGATTTCAATTGAATAGCAAACGAAACGAATTCGAATTGAATTGAATGGAAAACGAATTTGATTTCAATTGAATAGCAAACGAAACCAATTCGAATTGAATTGAAAACGAATTCGAATTGAATTGGAAACAAATTGAAATGAACTCAAATTGAATTGAATAGAAATGAATTTTAAAACGAATATATAAGGAAGAATTCAATTTTGATTTGAAATGAAATGGAAGTTGAAATTGTTTTTGAAACGAAATTAAAACGATTTATAATATTCGTTTTAAATAGAAATCGACGAAATATATATTATACATATTATATATATAATATAATGGCTTGAATAGAACGCGCCGCGCTGCGGCAGTTCGTAAATTTCGACCATTTATTTCAAACGGACATTTCGGGAGATCCGACCGTCAGATTCTCCTAAAACCGGAACCGTTGGGTTCGTATCGAAAGGAGCTTCCTAACGAATATTAGGAATTTGAAATCTAACGGTTAGATTTGGAGTTACTTCCAAATCAAATTTAAAAAAGGTCGCTGTAAGTGCAGTTCGATGGCCGTTGATGGAAATCCACTATACGGGCCTTGATAAAATTATTAAAAATATCAATAATTTGTGTAAAATCATAAGAAATGATTTGAGAAAAATTGGGGTGAAAAACTCCATATTTGAAAAGATAAAAATGGATTTTTATCGAAATGAACTAGTTTTGAATTAAATTTAAAACCCAATTATTTTTAAATAAATAAATTAGATTTAAAAAGGGGTTTTAAATAATCAGAATTTCTAATATATTTGATTAGATTAAAAATGGGTTTATCGTGAACGGTGCTTTAAATAACACTAGTTCTTTAACCCGATAATAAATAATGTGATTTGGGTTTGTCGTGAACCGTGTTTTAAATAACACCTAGTTCTTTAACCCAGTAAAAGGAGTTTTAACGAATCTGCAATTAGATGGAAATGTGAATCGATAATCTAAATTATCAAATTTGGCAAATAAGTGAGAATGGAGTATCGCCAGTTTTGCTCCAAAGCGATAGTTAAATCTTTAATTAGATTTGAACGTGAAATGATAATTAATCTTACCGATAACATCATAGTATTAGATATGGGGTATTACCAGTTTTGCTTCATGGGATGAATAGGTTGGGATTGGGAAATAAAATAAATAATTACAAATGTTGTGTTTGTGTAACATTTGTTTTAATATACGCGGGTTGTTCGGAAAGTCCGGGTTTATACCCATTCTGAATAACCGATTCGACGATATGTCGAAGATGAAGACGGTGGTTGAAGACCGGAAGTCTTCACATCGTTTGGATTATTACTGACGATCCTGATTGGGCTGTACACCCAAGAGGATGGAAATAGTTGGTGGTCGTCCAGACGTACTTGGAGATGGATGGATATGCGAGGAAAGTGCCTCCGGTTTCGTTCAGACTCAAAACGAACTTGTAAATGGATTGTGTGCCTGACACTGGATTTTATTCTGTGTTGATTGATTTCTATTAAATATATATCTGTTTGGCGGTGGAGAATTTATTCTCTTGCTTAACGCCCTTCTTTGAGACGTACGAGCTTAGAGGTTATATATCGATAGATATCAATCGCATGGCATGAATTGCCTGTGTGGCATGCTAAGTTGCATGGATCAAGGATTCTGTTGAAAAGCAAAGTCTTGTGGTTGATGATCAAAGCACGACCTACGTGGCAGCTTTGTGTGTAACGTGAATTCGCGAGCCTCACACCACGGTATGAGTCAAAAACGGGATAAGGACCCAAGGAGTGCATGACGTTTCTTTCTAGCTATGGTGGTGTCAGTGACTTACCAGCCCTGACATTTATATACTTTTCGCCTATGTGGTTGTTGGAATGCGAGGCGCCTCGATTATAGGTCTGTAAGGACCGGGAAACGTGTGTTCAGGCATAATTAATCCTCTAACGTAAGTGAGGACCGACCTTGGAGGATCCGGGGTTGCCCAGAGTGCGTAACCCTGAGGCATTTGCTAGAGTGTCTCGAACATGGAGAGGAGGTTGCCCCTTTCCTCGACTCATGACGGAAATCCAATTTCCAATACGTGTATTTCGGCTTTATTTGTAGAGCCTAGTATGGCGACATAGTAGCATGGGATGTTATGTCGTCTATGATTTATATTTATGATTGAAATTGTTTTGACACTATACACTTATTATAGTATCAAATGATTTGTTTTAAACATACCAAGCATGTTTGGCTATTATAAGGGAAAACCCTATCCTCCGGCTTGCGTTGCATTGTGTGATGGGACCTGGGTCTTATAATAGCTTCATTTTTCGAAAAAGCATTGCGCTGTTTATTCTATGCACTGGTATTCTCGGGAGGAAACCCGTTCCGTGTTATGGCGTGGTCCATTGAATTACTATATTTAAAGTAAAGTTTTAAATAACTGTTTTAGTTCTCACAACAGTCACATGACTGACCTGGAGTTTATTGTTTTAACCTAAACTCTGGGTGCCCCTATTTTCCGCACGGGCAGCTAGTTGTTTTGGTTTTGCAGATTTATATTCACAGGATCCTGGTTTACAGCTGGAATGATATCCGGAAAGCTCTGTATCCGTATATCACCTTTAGTTGTGCTTTTTATTATTTTTCCGCTGCTATGTAATTTATTGTAATCTCTGATATTTATCAAATGTAATTTATTCAGTTATACTCTGTATATTCTTGTATCTGATGGAATTGTTGTAATAGCAATGAAATGTTCTTCCGTCTGCGTTCTGATTTGTCTTGTCCTCACAGTAATTCGTTCTTTCTCATCTCTTCGGAGACCGGGGAAGTTCGGGTCGCTTCAAAAGCACGGCCTGTGTGGCATAGCTTTGTGTATAACGTGAATTCGTGAGCCTCACACCTCGGTATGAGTCAAAAACGAGAGACGGACCGCTGGGAGAGCACGACGTTTCTTTCTAGCTAGGGTGGTGTAAGTGACCTACCAGCCCTGACATTTATATACTTTTCACCTGTGTGGTTGTTGGATACGAGGCGCTTCGGATATAGGTCTGTAAGGACCGGGAAACGTGTGTTCAGAAATTGCCAATCCTCAAAAGTAAGAGAGGACAGGCCCAGCCGATTCCAAGGATCAAAGTGGGGTCCTGGGACATTGGCTAGAGTGTCTCGAACGCGGAGAGGAGCTTGACCCTTGCCTCGGCTCATGACCGAAATCCAATTTCCAATACATGATAGTGCGGTTTTATTTTAGAACCTAGTATGGCGACAAAGTGGTATGGGTCATTAATGCCGCCTATGATTGATATTTATGATGTGAAATAGTTTTGACACTATACACCTATAATAGTATCAAATAATGTGTTTTAAACGTATCAAGCATGTTTTGGCTGTTATAAGGTAAAAACCCTATCCTCCGGCTTGCGTTGCATTGTGTGATGGGACCTGGGTCTTATAACAGCTTCATTTTTCTTTATTTAGCATTGCGCAGTTTGTTTTATGCACCGGTATTCTTGGGAGGAAACCCGTTCCGTGTTATACGGCGTGGTCCCTTGATTTACCTAACTTTAAAAATAAAGATTAATAACTGCTTTAGTTCTCACATCAGTCACATGACTGACCTGGAGTTTATTGTTTTAACCTAAAGTCTGGGTGCCCCTATTTTCCGCACGGGCAGCTAGTAGTTTTGGTTTTGCAGATTTATATTCACAGGGTCCTGATTTACAGCTGGAACGGTGCTCGGAAAGCTCTGTATCCGTGTATCACTTTCAGTTGTGTTTTATATTAATTTTCCGCTGCCATGTAATTTATTGTAATCTCTGATATTTATCGAATGTAATTTATTCAATTATACTCTGTATATTCTTGTATCTGATGGAATTGTTGTAATAGCAATGAAATGTTCTTCTGTTTGCGTTCTAATTTGTCGTGTTCTCAAAACGAATAGGGGTTTCGAACGGTCTAGACCGGTTTAACGACTGATTCAGATCGAGCGAAAGTCTATTTCCGTTACAGTTGGTATCAGAGCTTTGGTTTACAGAGCTCGAGAACAAGACACATTCGAACCATACGAAAGAATTCATCAGATATTGGATTAGTAATATCCAATTAGAATGACTCGTTAGAGATAGGGTCAGTAGTATCCTAGAATGAGTGTGAAGAGTAAATATTTCAAATGAAAACAATTTTGTTTTTAAAATTTAAATCGTTTTAAACGTATTTGAATATTTATTTATTTTGAGTTTGGACAATCGTGTATATAAAGATTTCGCGTATACGCGTCATGAACGTATAGTCGAAGTTTTAATATACTGGATAGATATAGAATCACGCTCTAGTCGCTCGGAGATGATGTTGATAATGACCATGGCATCATCAATATTTATGTTCGTGTTTTGAAGGTGTGATTTCTATATATTTCCATTAGACTGGTGTGAGAACCAAAACTAATATAGCTAGAATTCATTGTTCTGAATTGGCATCAAAAACATGATTTCTGTATATATATCAAAATTATGAATTTGAAACTTTAATTCACTAATTGATTGATGTTTATGTTGTTTGTTTATTTGTTTGATAATTTTGAACCATTTAGCCTAATAGAATCAAATATTGAGTTATATAGAAATTTGGTCGCATTTGCTTGCATATACATGTACTTACATTGAACAGGTCATAGCAAGGAGGCTAGAGCAGAGAATAAAATTTGTTTGCCCGACAAATAGGTACATATTTACTATAATTTACTGTTTTGTTTGGGTGATGATGATTTTATGAGCCGATTGGCTTTTTCTTTTTCTTTTTGAGATCAGAGGGCCTATATGGCAATTTCAGGATTTTCCCGTGGCTCCCGGTGCAGGGGAGGTTATGGCGAAATTTTTCGAAAATTTAGGGTGTTAGCCAAATTTTTGAAGAATTTGAAAATTCTCAGAAACTGAAAAGTTGGAGAATGGAAGCCAGATCGAACGTAGAGTTGATTGATTAAACGACTTTCGACTTTGTTCCTTTTCGGGGACGAAAAGTTTCAAGTGTGGGAGATTGTAACAACCCAAAAATCTGGGCTAGTTTAAAATTTTTATTTTGGCAATTTTAATGAATTTTGAATATTTAAAATGAATTATTTTAAATAATAACGACGAGAAATTTATTTTGAATAGAATTAGAACGTGTATATTTATATAGATCGTCGTTAGAATATAAAAATTTATTTATAATTATTAAAGGAATTGAAAATGGCGCGGTAGTTCGATAATTCGATTTCAAACTTCAAATGAATGTACAGGATTCAAAATAAACCGGATTTTGGCGAAACCAAAAATATTAGAATCTAGTTGAGAATATCTTTCCAACGCATCTGAAAAATCGAAATTTCATAGCGGGAATCAAAAGTTATGCCCAGTTGAAAATTCAGAATAGTCTCTATGTAAATTATACATGGCCCAAAAGGTCAAATTTTGCATACGGAGGAATTTGGACTCGAAACCACTTCCATTGAGTTCAAAATGCCATTTAGAACTCCAAAAAGTATAAGCTTCGATATATTCCGATATCCGGAATAGTGACAATTGGCTGGAGCTTTTCAGTTAGCAACACATAGCCCTTAAAAAGTGAAATTTTGCATACGAGCTCAGAATTCGACGAGATAAATTTTTATAGATTCATAAGGACAAATTATTGTTGAGTTCCAAAGGGCGCGTCGAACGGAGTCAGTATGTTGCCGTTCGAGCTAAAACAGGTTAGGGTAAAACGAGCAGTCATTTTACCAAGGAACATTACTGATACGACCTCAGAATTCGATTCTACTTTTTTTTTCTGAATTCGTATCATCTAATAATGGTTAAATCCAAGAGTGCATGATTTTTGGAGCTAGTGTGTGAGCGTGCGAGAAGAAAAGATGCGCAAAAATCGCATTTTTAGAGCTTATCTGAGCATTTTTGTGATTTTTTTGGATGGTCAAACGAAATCGGAATTCGACGAAACTTGTTTCGTTGGACTCGTCTTCATGTCTAATATCTCGTGTCCGAAATCCGTGGCGATTGGAGATCGTTAGCGTTCAGGCGATACGCGAGAAACTAGCATATAATCACTTTTTCTCCTTTTCTTCACTCGCTTTTCTCTCTTCCTCCTTTCTTTCTCTTCCTTCATTAATGGGGACCTCAACCCCCATGCCACCGCTGCCACCCTCCTCCACCAGCCACCGCCGCCCGCCGCCAGCCACCGCCACCACCTCCTCCTTCCTCCTCCTCCTCTCTCCTCCCTCCTCTCTCTTAATTAGCAACCCTAGCCCCTAAATCACCAACCACCACCACCGCGGCCACCACGAGCCCCACCGCCACCACCAGCACCCTCCCCCACGTCCATCAGGCAGGTGCCCCCCTCATTTCAGCCCAAGTCCGACCGTGCCCCCCGTCTCCAAAAACTCATTTTCACCTAAATTCCCGTTTTGCTAATAAGTCCCTATAGTGTTTTGGCCTATATCTCTCAAACAGTGCGTTTTTGGCCAAAGTTCCTCTAGACCAAAGTTGTAGAGCACGAAATTCTCTTTGATTTGGCTATATGGAAGTCGTGTTTTGTAGTTCGGAGCTGCTCGGAAAACGCGTTCGAAATCTGCTGTTCAAAAGCGGTAAAATTAGTGTACTTTCGTGAATTCTGGCGAATTGGAGCATTTTCAGCAAAAAGACCCTTAGGCAAAAGTTGTCTGGAATGACTCGTTTAAGCTAGAAAAAAAAAGATGGTGTGAAGATTGAAGCTCGTTTGCAAATTCTGGAGCCAGAACAACAAATCCGGGCGATAGAAAATATGTGAGTTTTCTCCGTTTTAAAGCTTCTATGGTTTTGACATATGAAGTAAATAAAAATATGATTTTCATATATTGAATAGCGAAATAAAAATATGATTTTTATATATTGAATAGCGAAATAAAAATATGATTTTTATATATTGAATAGCGAAGTAAAAATATGATTTTTATATATTGAATAGCGAAGTAAAAATATGATTTTTATATATTGAATAGCGAAGTAAAAATATGATTTTTATATATTGAATAGCGAAGTAAAAATATGCTTTTTATATATTATATAGCGAAGTAAAAATTCGATTTTATATATTGAATAGCGAAGTAAAAATACGATTTTTATATATTGAATAGCGAAGTAAAAATATGATTTTTATATATTGAATAGCGAAGTAAAAATATGATTTTTATATATTGAATAGCGAAGTGAAAATTCGATTTTTATATATTGAATAGCGAAGTAAAAATTCGATTTTTATATATTGAATAGCGAAGTAAAAATTCTGAACGGAGGAGGAAGGAGAAGAAAGAAGGCCGGTTCGGATCGTGGGCAAGGAGAGGAGAGGAAGAAGATGAAGGTGAGTGGCGAGACGGAGGGTCGTGGTGACGGCAGAGGCGTGTATCGTGGGGGGCCGCAACGATTCGGCAAAGACCCCGATCACTCAATTTCTCGATCCGTGAGGGGGCGATCCCTCTGTCCTGCGATTCGATGGAGGGCGATCCCTCTACCCTGCGATCCTAAGGAGGGCGATCCCTCTACCCTGCAATCCGAAGGAGGGAAAACTGTCATACACATCGCGGTCCAACTTGTAGTTCACGATCCAAACAAATTTTGAACCTTAGACGATGCCTTGTCACCATAAAATTATGAACAGTTAGGCTAGGGCCTTGATGTCGGACTTTCTGGACTAAATGACCACATAATTTGACTGCATATGACGACTAATATTTTGATGATCTTGATAGCTTTTACGCTTTATCTTTAATGCATGCACAAGCACGTACACCGGCACTTGCACACACGGGGGACGGGTAGTTTTAATCTCATTTTTCATGTTTTCTCGCCTAGCAGTAATGTCGGACAATCAATCTTCTTCAAGATCCGCTACAGAAATGGAGTCCGAGGCTCCTGAGCAATACAACCCTGAGGTCCCTCTGATTAACCCAGGAGGTGAAGATTCTGGCTCTGAATACGAGGCAACGGAATCAAATCCGTCTGAAAGAACTTCATCTAGTGAAGAATCTGAGGTAGACAGGCGAGCTCCTGACGAGATTCCTGGTGCGCTCGGAATAGATAAATTTTCTGATTCTTTAGCATCTAAACTCGATGATATAAAGCTTAAAAGAATCTGCCTGAGACACGGGATCCCTTGGGATGATGTCATGACACCCGGTAGCGAAGATAGAGCCCACTTAGCTCCGGAAGGGTATATGGCAATCAGTCGGACCATGTGCTTGGTAGGAGCTATTCCTCCGTTTCCTTCAATCGTCATCGAGACTTTAAAACGACTGGGTATCGCTTCGATGCAACTTCATCCCAATGCCTACGCATCTCTATATACCTTATATATTGCATATGCGAAGATCCTACACACCGGACTCACATTCAGAGATTTGACATTCTTCTTTCTTTTCAAGCATCGTTCCTCGGTAACCCCAAACTTCTCTTTCTTTGAATCGGTGGCGAATAGGAAAGTTCTGTATGATGGATATAGCAATATAGGGGATCCTAAGTCTGATTGGTTCTATATAAAGAAACAGGCCAGATGCTCAAGAAGATGGCTTAAATCAAGTAAACTTCAAGCTTTTAACTGAATATCTTGTTCAAGAAGTCGAAGTATTAACATTCTTCCCCCTTTTTCTTTGTCTTAAACAGATCATGTCTTCCAGAAAACGGAGGGTCCGTTATACAACAATCGATTGTCCATTCTTCTACAAAGAAGATCGAGTTTCTAAGGATCAAAAAATGCATTATTGATGAGAATCTTCATAAGCATCATCTTCTGGATATAAGATTTGGACTTGGCGCTGGCGGCAAACCCTATAAGTACGTGCCCCCAACGGAGGGAGAGGGAACATCACAAGCAATAGAAATAACTAAGTTCCGCAAGAGTCCTTCCCCGATAGTCATCCAAGACGATGAGGACCTGAATGTATACAAAGGGGATGAGGCCCGTGGTGACAAGTCCAAGGAAATCCCGGTTTCTACTCCAATCGAATCCACTGCTCCCGATGACTTGACAGACGAGCAGCTATTCAAAGAACTGAGCAAAATTCCTCTGCCCGATGATGTATATACAGAGAGGGACTTTGAAGGGGAGCCATTCTTCCCTGGTTCTGAGGAGGCCATCGCTCCAACTAGAGAACAAGAAACTAGTCAGATGAGCCTGTCTTCAGGCCCGGGTCTGTTAGGGGGAATTATATGGGATGCACAAATCACACACACTATCTGACCCCGCACTCTTATATCGTCAGTATTCAAGGTTTTAATATGCTCTTTTTTTTTTTTTTTTTGCAGGAAAGATGTCCCGCAGGCGATCTTATTCTTACCGCTCTCTTTGTGAGGGCACACCCAGTCTTCATCCGAGTACTGAGCGCTCTCGCGACCCTTCTCACAAGCCAACTTCCTCACAACCCCGGTCTTCACCAAAATCGACCTCTGCCAAGCCTTCCAGTTATCCGGTAGTTCCTGCAGGGGGGAAGAAACTTCCTAAAGAGTTAACTCCTCCAAAGAGTGCACCTTCCCACAGTAGGTCGTCAAAAAGGCATCACGAATCTAAAGATAAAAGCAAAGATCCAATCAAAGAGTCTGAAAAGGAGAGGAGTGACATCATCCCTTCCAGCCAGCTAGAGTTGGCTCCCCCCGGGTCACGGGACTACATCCATGGTCCCGAGATTCAAGGTAGGCTGGAAAAGCCGAGGGAACAATTCCCAGACATATTCTTTGACAAGATGACGTTTGTTCCAGCCTTGGAACCGGTCCCTAAGAACTGGGATATTGAAGTCGTCGGGCACATCCGCCACGTTGCCAGGCAGTATGAGATGAAGAAGAAACACGCAGTTAACCTTTCAGAAGTCATCCGATCGCTTGAAATAGAAGCACATAGATCTAAGGCGAAACATGAAAACAACGAAAGGGCCAGGACAAAGATGGAGAAGGACCTGGAAGATGCTCAATCCCAACTTGCTTTAGCACGGAGAGACGTCGAGAATTATAAAACCGAATTGGAGAATGCTAAAAAACGCTTTCATTCGGAACTTGACTCCAATAGCCAAGAGAAAATGGCCTTAAAGAAGGAGGTTGAAGATCTCAAAATGGCCAACATTGAGTTGAAAACAGCACAAGGCCATTTCGAAGCTGAGAGAGCTGCTTGGGAAGCAGAAAGAGCAAGTTTGAAAGAAAGTTTGGCTTTGGCTAAAGCAGAAACGCTGACTATGAATGATCAAGTCGCAGATGCGGAGAGACGGGCAGCTCTCGCCGAACATAATGTTGAAAGTGCCATCGAAATGGCTACTGCCTCAAACAACAAGCTCCTCGAGAGAGAGAAGGATATCGAGGGGTTTGAAGAGATGATCTTTGACTTCCTTGGCCAAGTCCTGAAAACCCGCAACATTTCGTGGATCCCGGATTACAATGTTACTTTAGCCAATCTATGGGATGCCATTTTGAGGGTGAAAAGCAAAGATTAGGAGTCGATGAAATTGACGAAGATGAGTTGATGAAGAGCATCTTGAGGGATAACGAGCCTGAGGACCTGGCAGAAGGTCATCGTCTGATTCAAGCGGAGATGGAAAAGGAGAGGGCCCTGGCTAAGGGTAAAGGCAAAGCTGATGAAGGTTCGAGTTCAGCCGTGGAGCCCAAAATTTCCGAAGTTGAGGAGTACCATCCTGATGATCCACTAATCCCTTTGGGCCTAACTCCTGTAGTTGTTGGGGCTCCTACAGCTACCCAAGAAGGAGGATCTGCAGATGGTATCTCCCTTTTTTCTCCACAATTCGTCAAAGCAATTGTGAATTGTCATCGTCTGGTAGAGCAACCAACTGAATTAGTAACGTGTGTTCCTCATAATACAGGTGGCGAGCCTGTCGACAAGGGTGCTGAAAAAGAAAAAGAAGCGGAGAAGGAGACTGTCTCGCCAGGTGCCGGTATTGATATATCAAAGCAGGCTGAGGTCACAACAGCAGAAAGAAGCATCCCGGCACCTAGTACTGATGTTCCCAAGGATGCTGAGACCATTGAGGCCTTGAAAGACATGGATGGGCACCATGTAGAGGAATAGGAAGATATTATCGGCGCCAAAAAAGCCGACGACGATGACGACGAAACCTTGGCCAGCCGAAAGGCTAGGCAGGAAAAAGAGATGGCTTCGAAGAAGGTGGCAGATGAGGCTTTGGACGTAGTCCCTCTTGCAGAATTTAATCCCAAAACCGGGATGATTTTGAAAATCCAGCCCAAATCCATCAGCAGACAGCTTCATTTTGCAAATCCTGATGACTTCCCGGCTTCCCTTTCTGATAGAAGGAAGAGAAAAGAGGTGGAAGAGGAATCTTCAAAAGAGTCGGATGTTCTTCTCATAGACAAAAGGAAGAGGAAGAAAGGGGATCAGTCCGATGCCGACAAGGCAAAGCTGGAGAAACAGAAGCAGAAGAAGAGGACAAAGCGTAAATAGGATATTATTGCTTGTTGATATTTTGTCTTTAGGTTTTCCACTGGCCAGGAAGTGTAATTGTGAGACTGGCCCTCACTTTCCTTTCTAGGTCGTTTTTCACTTTGTTGGTTCGCAGTATATAAATGAAAGTTTATCTCTTTTTGCATCATTGTGTACCTGTATTCAAATAAACTTTCCATGTTTAGTCATAGACCATCTAATTATAATTACAAATTAGTCAAAGAACAGAAAGAAAATTTTTTGCGTTGCATTGCTGCATTAAAGTTCATGGGTATACGCATATGACCCCCAAATCAATCGTTAATGTAGCGCTTAACTAGGGCTTATCAAAGATTGATTAGCATTATTTGCAGGTTGCCTCCTATTTCTGAATATGGGGCACTTAGAGAATTTCACAAGATAACTGTTCTTGTGGTACCAAATTTCTGGCACCTTTCTCAGCGCTTATCCATAGACTCCTTTATACTCTCCTGGCGGTTGCCGGGGGTATAGTTCAAATTCAATAGTTCAGTCGGTCCCTGCCCCTTTAGCAGGGAAGATGTTCTTTCTCAGCGCTCAATCGGAGACGCTTTTATACTTTCTCTCTCTCTAGAGAGTTAGAGTTCGAGCTCAGCGATTCATTTGCTCCCCGATCCTTCAACGGGGAAGGAGCTCTCTCTCAGCGCTCAATCGGAGACGCTTTTTATACTCTCTCTCTCTCTCTGGAGAGTTAGAGTACGAGCTCAGCGATTCATTCGCTCCCCGATCCTTCAGCGGGGAAGGAGCTCTTTCTCAGCGCTCAATCGGAGATGCTTTTTATACTCTCTCTCTCTCTCTCTGGAGAGTTAGAGTTCGAGCTCAGCGATTCATTCGCTCCTCGATCCTTCAGCGGGGAAGGAGCTCTTTCTCAGCGCTCAATCGGAGACGCATTTTATACTCTCTCTGGAGAGTTAGAGTTCTATCAACGATATAATTTACTTTATTGTATCCTCAAAATTTTGACTTGCGATTACATTCCATTCTGATGGAAGGTATTTATGATTATATGCTTCTGGGATCGTTGGATTATTCATAGCGATTTCGATAAAAATAAACAAGCAGATAAATAAAGGTGCAGTAAAGGTAAATGACACACAAGATTTTTATAGTGGTTCGGTCGAATCATGACCTACGTCCACTTTATAATTTTTTGCTTTAAGGAATCAGACTATTCTAGGCAAGTCGTGCCTTGTACATGGTTTTCAACAAAGCAAAAGAATAGATTTGAAACTTTCATGTTAAGTATGGCCGTAAATGTTGGGCATTCCACACTCTGGGGATTTCCTTTCCATCTACGGTTGCCAGCTTGAAGGTTCCATTATCAAGCTTGCTCAGAATGGAGTACGGTCCTTCCCACTTCGCTCCCATATGAGTTGGGGGTGGAAAGACACGTTTCAGAACCAAGTCTCCGGGTTCCCAGGTTCGGGCTCGAACCTTTTCGTTGTAATATCGGGCGACCTGTTGTTTGCATCTCAAGGCACGCAGGTCTGCTTCATCCCTCTTTTCTTCGATCATATCCAGGGACTCAAGGACCAATTCATTATTGGTCATTGGATCATAATAAGTCACCCGGTGAGAAGGTACCTTTATCTCAACCGGGATGACCGCTTCTGTTCCAAAAGCAAGGGAAAAGGAGGTATGTCCTGTTGCCGATTTATATGTTGTCCTGTAAGCCCATAGTGCCAGGGGCAATTCGTCAGCCCACACGGCTCTGGCCCGCTTCAGTCTTCTTTTCAGAATGGACTTAATCACCTTATTTGCCGCTTCGACTTGTCCGTTGCGGGTGCACCACAGAGGTGTATCGATTCTCAATGTGGTATTTTTGGCAGAAATTTCTGAATTCAGCGCTATCGAATTGAGTCCCGTTATCCGTTATCACAACCTTTGGAATCCCAAATCGACAGATGATGTTTCTAACGATAAAGTTGATCACTCGTTTGGTTGTGATTGTAGTTAGTGGTTCAGCCTCGACCCACTTAGTGAAATAATCCACGGCCACAATAGCAAACTTTGCTCTGCCCCTTGCTATGGGGAGACTTCCAATGATATCAATTCCCCACATGGCTAAAGGCCATGGGCTCATCGTTGTTTTTAACTGATTAGGAGGTGCTCTAGCTATTTTTGAAAATCTCTGGCACGCATCACACCGTCGTGCGTATCTTGCCGCATCCTTGTTTATGGTAGGCCAGAAATAACCATGCCGCAACACCTTTTTTGCCAAAGTTTGCCCTCCAGTATGATCGCCGCATTCGCCTTCGTGTACCTCCTGCAGCACACGCTTGATGTCATCGTGAGCTATACACCGGAGGAGGGGCATCGAAAATCCTTGTCTGTAAAGAACTCCGCCTTGTAGGACGTATCGAGCAGCTTCACGAATCACTTTACGCCTCTCGCTTTTCTTGGTCGGAAGCGCTCCATTCATTAAGAAATTCTTTAGAGGGGTCATCCACGATTCCCTTTCTGGTTCCGTCTCTAGCACTGAATCAATTTCCATCTGATCTATGCTAGGAGATCAAAGCACTTCACCGGGGGCTAGCCCAGTTTCTTCAGGATTGTCAGAACTAGCCATCTTTGCCAACTTATCTGCCTGCTGATTTTCTGACCGCGGAATGTGAGATATGCTGTAGTGATCCAAATCATTCAGCAACTCCTTCACTTTCTTTAAGTATAAAATCAATCTCGCACTTTTAGCTTGGAATTTTCCAGTAACCTAGTTCACAACTAACTTGGAGTCGCACAAGATGTTCAGCTTTGTGACCTCTAATTCCTTTGCGATCCTTAATCCGACTATCAGGGCTTCATATTCGGAATCGTTGTTAGTGGCATGAAACTCCATCCGGATAGCATAGGATATCAATCGTTTCTCGGGAGTTTCAAGCACTACTCCCGCGCCGGATCTTTCGTCATTCCTAGCGCCATCAGTATACAATCTCCAGGCATTGGGATCGAGAAGTAACTTTGAGGGATCAACTTCTTAGTTTGCTATATCCTTCTCCGGGACGGTAAATTCGGCTATGAAGTCGGCTATCACTTGCCCCCGAATTGACCGTCTGGGCTGAAAGTTCAAATCAAATGTACTTAACTCAATATTCCATTTGAGTAATCTTCCAGATGCCTCTGGTCTCTATAGGACTTGCTTGAGTGGATGATCGGTGTATATGGTAATAGGATACGCCTGGAAATAATGCCGAAGCTTTCTAGAGGTGATCAGTAAACTATAAGCCAACTTTTCTATTCTTGGATAATTACGCTCTGCTGCCATCAATTTTTTGCTCACGTAATATACAGGTCTTTGGACCTTATCTTCTTCTCTTACCAATGTTGAGCTGATCGCATGAGATGACACTGCAAGATATACGAATAAGTCTTCGTGATCCATTGGCTTAGATAATATCGGAGGTTTCTCCAGGTGTCTTAGTAAGTTCTGAAATGCTTCTACGCAATCGGGCGTCCATTTGAAGTGGCGTTTTCCCTGCTTTATTAATTCGAAGAATGGGATGCACTTATCCGTAGCCCTGGAGATAAATCTGCTTAGTGCGGCCACTTTTCCTGCAAGGCTTTGCACATCCCTAATTTGCCTAGGTACCTGAATGTCTCTAATTTCCGCGATCTGGTCTGGATTAATCTCAATCCCACGGGAACTGACGATGAACCCCAAGAATTTTCCGGAGGCAACACCGAATGAACATTTGGTTGGGTTGAGTTTCATTCCGTACTTTCGAAGAATACCGAACATCTCTGCCAAGTCAGTAGTGTGTTGGGAAGATTGCTTGGATTTAACCAACATATCGTCGACATATACTTCCATTGTTTTCCCGATCTGGTTATAAAACATTCTGTTGACTAAACATTGATATGTAGCGCCCGCATTCTTCAAGCCAAAGGGCATCACCACATAACAATATAATCCCAGATCCGTGATAAAACTAGTGTGTTCTTGATCTGGAACATGCATCGGAATCTGGTTATATCCTGAATAAGCATCCATAAATGAGAGAAGCTCATGACCTGCCGTCGAGTCCACCAACTGGTCAATCCGGGGTAACGGGAAACTATCTTTTGGACAGGCTTTGTTTAAATCCGAGAAGTCGATACACGTTCTCCACTTCCCGTTGGCCTTCTTTACCAGGACTGGATTCGAAATCCAGTCTGGGTAGGTCGAGTCTCTGATAAATCCATTACTCTTTAGCTTTCCAACCTCTTCTTTCACGGTAGCGGACCTCTCTGGGCCCAACATTCGCCTTTTTTGCTTTACCGGAGGATGTTTAGGGTTAATGCTTAATGAATGGCTCATGATTGATGGGGATATCCCGCACATGTCCGCGTGGGTCCAAGAAAATACATCCAAGTTGTTTTTCAAGAAATCCATCAATTCTTTAGCGAGATTCGGATTTAACTGGGATCCAATCTTAAGGACCTTCTCCGGGTCACTATCATCGATCGGTACATCCACAGTTGTCTCGTTGGGAGTTGCCATTCTGCCCCCAGGTTCTTGATCCTCTCTGGGATCTATATCCTCGGGCAACTCTCTGGGCGACTTTCCAACGGTTATCCTCTTTAGTTGCTATAAGGTCTCCGCCCTTGTAGGGGGAGAAGCGCCCTTGGTTTCTATGTCCCCTCCATTGCGAAGTAACTTCAGCTCGGCAACATAGCATGCTCGCGCAGCCACCTGATCTCCCCTGACGATACCAATGCCAGCTTCTGTGGGTAATTTCAATAACAAGCACCAAAGGGCTATACAGGCTCTAAACTTTGTGAGGGCCGGTCGGCCCAAGAAGGCATTGTAGGGCGATTCAACGTCTAAAACCACGAATGGAAGGATTCTCACTCTCTGGCGTTCTCCTTCCCCAAGCGTAACCGGTAACTCTACATAACCCATTGGAGCGGTGGATGCTCCGTTAAATCCACGGATCCATCGTTGACAGGGCTTCAAGTCTTTTATTTCGAGGTTCATCTGGTCAAATGTCCTTTTGAAAAGAATGCTGACAGAACTCCCGTTGTCCACTAAAACCTTATGAACAGTGGCTGGTCCAATAGGTACTGTAATTACAAATGGATCTTCAGTCGGAGCATGGACTCCAATGCTTTCTCGTTCTCGGAAAACGACATCGTCGGTCATCATCTTTTGTTGCTTTTCCGGGATATTGTCCTCAGGGTTGCTACACTCCCCTACCTCGAGGTGTTGCTTGGCTGCATTGACATATTGATCCAATGCCTTGGAACTATGCCAGGCAAGATAAAGTCCTCCGATTACGGTATTGATAACAATGTTCTTTCCCTTTTGCTGGGCAGTTGGCCTAGCAGCAAGTTGATTCTGGTTCTGATTTGGGGCCTGTACTGCTTGCCCCCTGTCTCTGGGCGTTACTCTGTATTCATCTAATTTTCCTTCCCGAAGAAGCCTTTCGACTACATCTCTTAGGTGACGGCATTCATTTGTCGAATGGCCGTGAATCTGATGAAAGAGACAAAACTTTCCCGTTTCACGTTCTTTCTCCGTCGACTCTCTGGGAGGTGGCCTCTTATTCTGGAGGACTTCGTACGCATCCATGAAGATATTTTCCAGAGTATCATTTATTGGTGTATAACTTTCAAAGGCCCTGGGATGAGTCCTTCTCTGGGAGTCGTTCCCTCGGTTCCTCTTCCGGTTGTTGTCGTTACTGTTATTATTATTGTTCCCTGACTGATGACCACCCTGATTCCGATTTTCGACATTAACCTCGACTTTCCCCGAGCTGTCTCCTGTCTGCTTAATGGCGACATTGCTCTGGATTTCCTCCTTATCGGCTGTTTTTGCCTTTCGGTTAGCATATACTTCTTCCCGGCATAAATGTACGTTAGCTTTTTCGTAGAATAACTCTCTAGTATGGGGTGGCTTGCCAGCCAGGTATCTCCCGAATTCAGTGTCTTTATCTACTCCATCAATCAGTGCTGCGACAACGGTTGGTTCATGGGGATCTTTTACTTCAGTAGCGGCCAAGTTGAAACGGTCTGGGTACGCCCTCAAACTCTCGCCTGGTCGCTGCTTGACAAGGAACAAATCAATCACACTCTTTGTCTTTTGTGCATAGATACGGAATTGCTCTACGAACTTCTCACTCAACTCCCTGAAGCTAGAAATCGATCTTGCTGGCAAGCGAGTAAACCATAACAATGCTACATCATCCAAGAATATGGGAAATGCTTTGCACTTGACAGCGTCAGAAGTTGCGGCAGCGGTCATTGACCAAGAGTATCTCATCAGATGCTAGACAGGATCAGACCTACCCGCGTATCGGTTCATCTGTGGCATGTTGAAATGCCTCGGGAAAGTCGCATCCAAAATATCATCAGTGAAAGTGGTGTGACTGCGATCAATTCCCCAATCTTCATTCTGTTGCCCACGGCTATCTGCCAGAATTTGATGGATCGTGGCTGCCACATTTGCACTGGTCAGTGGAGGTTCAGGGTCAGTGCTTCTGGCTCGGCGGGGTTCTCTAGTCTCTCTTCCGGGAGCAATCACAAAATCTGGGGCTCGGATAGGGCTTCGTTGCCCCCTGTTACCATGAGCATGTGCGCGACGACGGGGCTGAGGTAGTCTGTTCTGTACAGGATTGTCCACATCTCGAGCTCTGGGAGTTGCGACGTGATCGTTCACATTACGGTTTGAGGGCCCCGCCTCCCACGCTTCTTCTTCCCGTGATGGCAGGGTTCCGAACCGAAGCTGCTCTATGTTTTTGGCTCTCTCATATGGTCGCCGCGGAGGTCTCGCCGATTCCTCTGACGAAGAAGAATATCCGGGAGTGGGCGGACGAGCTGGTGGCGTCCTTTGCCTTGCGAGTTCATCAAGCCTTCTATCCATAGCAGTTAAATTTTGCCGCAGAACGGAGCTTTCCTGCCTTTGGGCAGCCAATTCATCAAACAGTCACTCCCACATTTCGGAAAAGCGATAGAGATCCCCTTCAGTAACGGGAGCAGCAGGGTCATATTGGTCATCATCACTTTCTCTTATCCAAAGAGCTTGAGCCAGGTCGAGCGGAGGGGCCAGGACGGTAGGAGCGAGCCATCGGCTCCTTTCCAGGTCGAGTTGTAGTGTGGTCATCAATTCGGATCGCTGTGGATCGAGGATGGTGGCTCGCAACGCCCCCTGAGATCGGTTCGTGGTCACGGTGCGCGGAGGATTCGAGGCGTTATCTCGGGATCGAGTAACAACCCCTTCATCAGTCTGGATCGCCTCGTTCTCGTCGACTCGGAGCGTGGCGTCTTCATCGGATCGGTTCGCCCCCTGCGCTCCGCGATCCAGGGTTTCCTCATTGCCTAGCTCGTGCACACTTTCTTCGATTGTTCCATTGGTTCGTGAAGCTCTTGCTTCCTTAGATCTCTTTCCAGCCATGATATCCGAGTCGCTGGAATCTTCAAAAAACTGAATAGTGAAACTTTAGGACTGTTTTCTCAGCGAAAGCACCAAAATGTTAGATCAAAATTTGGACCTAACACCCAAATTGTTCTGAATCTTGTAGAATTTTTAACTGAAGAATGAAGAAAAAGAAAATAACACACAGAATTTATAGTGGTTCGGCGTTCATGAGCCTACGTCCACTTTATATGATATTGATTATACTTCGAATGCTGGTACAATCAATGATTTCTCTCTAACTCACTTTTACAATTGTGATTTCTCTCAGTAATCTAGTAATAAAACTGATAAGAAATGGTAGTATGACAATAATGGCGGAATCAGTCCTCAATATTGCCAAAAAGGATCCTAAAAAGTGCCAAGCTCTGGGCTATTTATAGCTGATTTTGTTAGGTGGGTCGTGGTAACACGTGGCACGAATCCTGAGAACATCGGATCACATCGCCACCGTTGAAGAAATAGTCAAATTAGCCGTTGTAGACAGGTGTCGCGATCCCCTTGAAAATCGGATCGTGCAAATGGGGAGAATCGGTCAAAATAACGGTTTGGGACACGTGTCGCTGGATCCGTACGTCTCGGATCGCTGAAGACTAGCTCGTGTTTGAACGGGTCAGAGGCTCCGCCATGCATCAGGGGATCGGATCGGTCTATTCTGGGCAATAATACATGTACGGATCGAATCGCATAGAAGTGTCGTTTCGTTGATGAAGTGGGGGCGATCCGATGGTGTGATCCAATGAGGGGCGATCCGATCGTGCGATCCAATGAGGGGCGATCCGATCCTTCATGCTCTTAGGGAACGCAGTTTCATACTTTCTTCTTATGAATGAAGCTGGGTGGCTTGGTCAAAAAGCTAGCCAACAGTAGTGGCTGCGGGCAACGAAAGTGACGAAAGGCGAGAACGACGAAGATTTCTACTTAAGAAGAGTCGAGATGATTGGATTAGCTATCGGTGAGAACTTCTCACTCTAAATTTCTTTTTCTAGTTATATATATATATATACTAGGATGCAGACGGTGCTTAGCAGCACCCGACACCCGTCATCCATAGACAATGGATGGCTTGTATGCTTGTTTGATGTGTTGTGAAATTTGTTTCTGTTGTTGATGTGAAATCGATAATAAATTGTAGATGGTTGAAATAAATTAATTATCATTAAAAATATAATTTTTAACGTGAATGTGAATAAATAAATATTTATAAACAAATCGGCCGATTTGTTTATATACACCGATTTGACTGATATTGATTGGGATGATAAATTTTACATATCACCCAACTGCACAAATAAAAATCTGTGTTTGTTGATTTGAAACCCCACACGGGTGTTGGGATGAAATTTGGCGTACACTAATCCCAATTATTTAATTGTATGTCGATTGATTGGTCGATAGACTGTGTAAGCGTCGATTATTATATTTGATGCTTATGCAGTTGTGTGGTGCACCTTGGATGATGGTTGATTGTTTATCATTGCTATTATATGCATGTGTTGTATGGAATCCATATAATTAACATTATATGGTGATTGATTGGGCCTCATTCCAATCGGGAAAATAATGAATATTATAAAAGAAAATTCATGTGTTGAATTTAAAAATAGTTATGTGTTGACGATGTTCATGTGTTGAAAATATTTGTGTGTTGAGTAAAATATTTTAATAATAAAATTTACATCTTTATCATATTTAAAATTAGAACTACTTTACGGTTGAAATCTAATTAAAAAGAAAACGATAGATACCATAGTTTTATAAAATATATTAAATAACAAAATAGTCATGTGTTGAGAATATTCATGTGTTGAAAGAAATATAGATTCACGTGTTGAATAGAATAAATATTCATTTGTTGAATAGAATAAAGAAGTTTTTGAAAAATATAAAGCCGTGTTGATTAGAATTGCGCTATTTTGACGTGAATGATATTCATATCGATTTTATTCGTTTTATAGTGAATATTGAAAAGTGATTTCATAATCGAATATTTTGAATTGAACAGGATTGAAATTGAATTTAAATCAATTTGAAATGAATTTAAAACGAATTTATAATGGAAAATTCACTTTTGATTTGATATTGAATATAAGCCGATATATTTTCTATTCAGAGCTTGTATTTAATATCAAAAGTGATTTGGGTTTGTCGTGAATGGTGCCTTCGTTAACACTGTTCTTAAGCTCAGTTGAGAAAAAGATTAAATCTTTCTATTTAGAGTCAATGAAGTGTACTAATTAAATAATGTTTAATTGGAATTGAATTTGATTGAGATTTTGGGTTTGTCGTGAGCCGTGTTTTAGATGACATTGGTTTTTTAACCCAGTTAAAGACAGGATATTGATTTTTGAAAAGATTAAAACTTAGTGGAGTTTTAACGAATGTTTAATTAGATTGAAATGTGAATTGATAATTTAAATTATCAAATCTAAAAAGTGATCGAGAATGGAGTGCCACCAGTTTTGCTCCAAAGCGATAGTTAAATCTTTAATTAGATTTGAATGTGAAATGGTAATTAATTTTACCGATAACACCGTGGTGCTAGATATGGAATATTACCAGTTTTGCTCCATGGGATATATAGGTTGGGATTGGGAAATAAAACAAATAATTACTTTGGTGTGGTTCGTTAATCCCGACTAGTTTGGAAAACCATAAAATGGTTTGAAATGACATCCAAAGGAAGATTAAAGAATAAATTTAGAAGAATTTATCTTTGATAAAATTAATTGGAACCTTTCCCTAAGAATGTGATTTTGTGAATAAAAGAATATTCTTAATTGGAATGAGGCGTTCGTTGTGTTTGTATAACATTTGTTTATCGTATACGTGGGTTATTCAGAAAGGCCGGGTTTATACCCATTCTGAATAACCGATTCGACGAGATGTCGAAGATGAAGACGGTGGTTGAAGACCGGAAGTCTCCACATCGTTTGGGTGATTACTGATGATCTTGATTGGGCTATACACCCAGGATGAGGGAAACAGTTGATGATCGTCCAGACGTACTTGGGGATGGATGGATATGCGAGGAAAGTGCCTCCGGTTTCGTTCAGACCCAGAACGAACTTGTAAATGGATTGTGTGTTTGACATTGGATTTTATTCTGTGTTGATTGATCTCTATTAAATATACATCTGTTTGGCGGTGGAGAATTTATTCTCTTACTTAACGCCCTTCTCTGAGACGTACGAGCTCAGAGGTTGTATATCGATGGACATCAGTCGCATGGAGTGAATTGCCAGTGTGGCACGCGTAAGTGGCAATTGGTCAAGGCTTTTATTGAAAAGCAAAGTCTTGTGGTTGATGATCAAAGCACGGCCTGTGTGGCATAGCTTTGTGTATAACGTGAATTCGCGAGCCTCACACCTTGGTACAAGTCAAAAACAGGAGACGGACCGCTGGGAGAGCACGACCTTTCTTTCTAGCTAGGGTGGTGTCAGTGACCTACCAGCCCTGACATTTATATACTTTTCACCTGTGTGGTTGTTGGATACGAGGCGCCTCGGATATAGGTCTGTAAGGACCGGGAAACGTGTGTTCAGGAATTGCCAATCCTCAAAAGTAAGAGAGGACCGGCCCAGCCGATTCCAAGGATCAAAGTGGGTTCCTGGGACATTTGCTAGATTGTCTCGAACACGAAGAGGAGCTTGCCCCTTGCCTCGGCTCATGACGGAAATCCAATTTCCAATACGTCATAGTGCGGTTTATTTGTAGAACCTATTATGGCGACATAGTGGTATGGGTCATTAATGCCGCCTATGATTGATATTTATGATGTGAAATTGTTTTGACACTATACACCTATAATAGTGTCAAATAATGTGTTTTAAACGTATCAAGCATGCTTTGGATGTTATAAGGTGAAAACCCTATCCTCCGACTTGCGTTGCATTGTGTGATGGGACCTGGGTCTTATAACAGCTTCATTTTTCTTTATTTAGCATTGCGCTGTTTGTTTTATGCACTGGTATTCTTGGGAGGAAACCCGTTCCGTGTTATACGGCGTGGTCCCTTGATTTACCCAACTTTAAAAATAAAGATTAATAACTGCTTTAGTTCTCACACCAGTCACATGACTGACCTAGAGTTTATTGTTTTAACCTATACTCTGGGTGCCCCTATTTTCCACACGGGCAGCTAGTAGTTTTGGTTTTGCAGATTTATATTCATAGGGTCCTGATTTACAGCTGGAACGGTGCTCGGAAAACTCTGTATCCGTGTATCACTTTCAGTTATGTTTTATATTATTTTTCCACTGCCATGTAATTTATTGTAATCTCTGATATTTATCGAATGTAATTTATTCAATTATACTCTGTATATTCTTGTATCTGATGGAATTGTTGTAATAGCAATGAAATGTTCTTCTGTTTGCGTTCTAATATGTCGTGTTCTCAAAACGAATAGGGGTTTCGAACGGTCTAGACCGGTTTAATGACCGATTCAGATCGAGCGAAATTCCTTGCCGTTACAGTGGGGTACTATGCCGTCTAGGATTGATACATTATGATTGAAATTGTTTTTTTGAAATATATATACACTAACAATAATATCAAATTTGTTTTTATCGTATCAAGCATTTTTGACCATTATAAGGTAAAACCCTATCATCCAGTTTGCGTTGCATTGTGTGATGGGACTTGGGTCTTATGATGGGTTCATTTTTCTAAAAAACATTGCGTTGTTTTAACGATTTACTTTAGTTTATGCACCGGCAATCCATTGGAGTAAACCCGTTCCGCGTTAGCGGCGTGGTCCTTGGATTTGCCCTATTACTATTTGTTAAATTAGTTAAGAATTCTCACACCAGTCCCATGACTGACCCGTTGTTTGTTTCCACCTTTGCAAACTAGGGTGCCCTCTTTTCCACACAGCCAGTCGAGCAGTTTGTCTACAGGTTTATTTCTTTAGCAGGATCGTGGATTGAAGCTTAAAGCTGTGTCCAGAACATTGGAAGTCTTCCGCTGCCTTAGTTATTTTGTTTCCGCTGCAATGTATTAAAATCATGTAAAATTATCTTTCGCTGTAATTATTAGTCAATATACTCTGATATTCTGTACTCTGATGTAACATTTATTATTGATGTTACAAAAGTCTGCTGTTATTCTTCTACTGTGTTGTATTCCCAAAGTTAACGTAGGCGGGATTTGAACGGTCTTGGTCGACTTTGCGATCGATTAAGGCCGGGCAAAATCCGACTCGTTATAGTTGGTATCAGAGCTTTGGTTAGCTCAAATCTTTGGGATGCAACTCATTAGAACTGAACAAAAGACTCATCAGAGATTGGATTAGTAATATCCAATAAGAATTCTCATTAGAGATAGGATCAGTAGTATCCTAGAATGAGAAAACTCATTAGAGATGGGGTTAGTAATGCCCTAGAATGAGTTGAGAGTAACAAGTTTATAATTAACGTATTTGTATAATCCGATCTTTGAAAATATGATTTTTTGAATATATAAAAGTTATATATATTTTAAAAGCTAATTAACGAATTGATTGATGGTTGTGTAATGTAATTATTAGTTCAACTAATAAAATTATAGAAACCAATTGAGAAAAGAATGAAAGATGAGTTAGTTAATTAAACACTTTTAGCTTCGTTCCTTTTCGAGGACGAAAAGTTCTTAAGTGGGGGAGACTGTAACAACCCTGAATTTTGGTGGTAAATTTAAATTTTTTATATTAAGTAATTTTGATGAGTATTTGATATTTAGAACAATTTATTTAAAATAATAATGATTAAAAATTTATTTAAATCGAAGTTAGAATGAATAATTTAATTTTGATTATAAAAAGAGATAGAAATAGCGTGGTAATTTGAAAAGTCAAACTTGAACTTTGACTGACCATACAGGATGCAAAATTTAACGGATTTTAGTGAAACCAAAAATATTAGAATCTATTTAAAAATATCTTTCTAATGAATCTGAAAAATCGAAATTTCATAGCGGGAATCAAAAGTTATGCCCAGTTTAAAATTTAGAAAGGTCGCTATGAAATTTATAAAGGTCAAAATGCTACTTTTTGCATATGAAGGAATTTGGACTCAAAACCACTTCCATTGAGTTCGGAATGATGTTTCTGCATTAAAAAACAGTAAACACTTATATATTTCAAGTTTCGAAAATTATTTGTTTAAAAATGTATTTTTAATATTAAATATATCCGCCTTGAAAATAGCCATTTTGCAAATAGACTCATAATTTAACAAAAATAATTTTGTTGGGTTCGTATCGTCAAAACTAAGCTAAAAATGATTTTTCAGTAATTTTTAGAATTAATATGTAATTATAATTGATTTTTCAGTGTAAACGGACAATTTTTGACTTTAAAAATTCATTAAAATTTCATACTGGCTCAGAACTGAACGAAATTAATTTTTCTAGGTCCGAAGCATCAAAACATAGCTAAATATCTTTTTCGGGAATTTTTGGAATTAATTTGTGACCCCGGTGAATTTTCATGTACGGTTGAATAAAAAAATTAAAGGATTTATATTAAAAATAAATAAAAAATGTTGTAAACTTCGAAATTGGGCCTCGAAACATGTCCTATCGCATTCAGAAGACGTCAAAACATTAAGGTAGACAGTAAGCATGTCTAATTCTGAGTCCGGGCCAAAACGGGTCTTAATGGGTAATTAGTGAATATTATAATATTATAAATACCAGTTAATCAAATCCCTAAACCCTAGAAATATTGTCCAGCCGCCGGCCCTTCTTTGAATGGCTGGAAACACACGAATTTCAACCTCCAATTTCTTCCAATCCACTACGAGTTAGAACCCAAACCCATCACCAAATCGAAGAGATTTGCAAGAGCTTTAATTCTATACGGAGATGATCAGATTTCGAGGAGTGTTTTGGCCGAAACCTACACTCAAACCGCCGGCCATAGCAGCCCGCCGCCCCCCTGTAGGACCCACAGCACCCTCCACCACTTCAGGCGAACAATGCCCTCTCCTCCCTTGTGACGATCCCAAAATCCGAGGGGCGGTATTAAGGATAATCATTGGGATATAACAAATTAATCATCATAGCAGAGTACAGATAATAGCAGAAACAATAAATAGAATAATTTTACATGGATATGACAGCGGAATCACAACATGTAACAACATCAGAATAGCATAGCGTAGGATATAACTTAGTAAATAAAAGGAAGTGATCAGTCATCATCGCCAAAGGCGGGATACATACATGCAGTGAGACATAATAAGGGTATCAGTCTACATCGCAGAAGGCGGTACATATACATACAATAAGAAGTACGGAAAGTAAATCAGTCTGCATCGCCCGTGGCGGAATCATAATACAAGTATAATAATGGCGGAAAATGTCAAAGTCGTCTCTGTGAAGTCAGCCTTGCCATGAGCCAAAAATGCACTCTATGCAACAGTGCAGAGCCAAAAACAACCTGTCACCTGTGAACTAGGTTGCCCGTGTGAAAATAAGGGCACCCGCATTTGCAAAGTGAAACAAACAACGAGTCAGTCATGGGGACTGGTATGAGGAATCTATTTAACAGTTAAACAACAGTAATAAGCAAATCATAGGACCACGCCACTTTCGCGGAACGGGTTTACTCCAGTGATTGCTAGTGCATTTAAAACAAAGTAAATTCTTTTAAAACAACGCAATGCTTTTAGAAAGAATGAAGCCATTATAAGACTCAGGTCCCATCATACAATGCAACGCAAGCCGGAGGATAGAGTTTTACCTTATAATGGCCAAATATGCTTGATACGTATAAAGCAAAATCATTTGATATTATTACTAGTGCATATATGTTTCAAAAGCGAATAGCATCATAAATATCAATCATAGGCGACATGAGCGTCCCATGCCACTATGTCGCCATATATAAGTTACAATCGAATCCGTTATCTCGTATTGGAAATTGGATTTCTGTCATGAGTCGAGGCAAGGGGCAAGCTCCTCTCCGCTTCGAGACACTCTAGCAAATGCCTCAGGACTACACACTCTGGGTAACCCCTGGATGCTTCAGTGCCGGTCCTATGTTTGAGGATTGACAATTCCTGAACACACGTTTCCCAGTACTTACAGACCTATAATCGAGGCGCCTCTCATTCCAACAACCACAAAGGTGAAAAGTAGATATATATGTCAGGGCTGGTAAGTCTATGACACCAACATAGCTAGAAAGAAACGTTGTGCTCTCCCTGCAGTCCGTATCCTGTTTTTAACTCATACCGGGGTGTGAGGCTCACGAATCCACGCTATACACAAAGCCAGGCCACGCAGACCGTGCTTTGATCATCATCCACAAGACTTTGCTTTGCAACAGAAGCCTTGATCACAGCATCTTGGCATGCCACATAGGCAGTCCACTCCATACGATTGATTTCCATCGATATATAACCTCTAAGCTCGTACGTCTCAGAGAAGGGCGTTAAGCAAAAGAATAAATTCTCCGCCGCCAAACAGATATATCTTTAACAGAGATCAATCAGTGTAGAACAAAGTCCAATGTCAGACACACATTCCATTTACAAGTCCGTTCTGGGTCTGAACGAAACTGGAGGCGTCAATTCCTCGCATATCCGTACAATCAACACATACGTTCAGACAGCTACTACTTCCGTCCCCTTCTGGTAGCTACTCCGGTCAGGAACCTCAGTAGCTCCCATCCAACCGATACGAAGATCGTCGGTCTTGAATCTTCTTTGCATTTTTCAATTCGAATCGCTCGATAAATTATTTGAAATGAGGGTTAGCTCGGCCTTTTTCAAATAATTCACGTCATTAGAATTTAAATCGATTCTTTCTATGGTTATTTCATTCGACATCCATCTTTCAGTTCTTTAGTGTTATTTTCGTGTCAAACACATACAACCATCAAATATCAAACAATTCAAGCCCAATTGGTTTATTCGCAATCTATGTTGCTTATAATATTTTATAATGATTTTTCGCCATTTTTATTTATTTAAAAATGGCTATATTTAATTAAACGACGTTTTAGGTCGTGCCGTGGCACTTGCGCTGTTTTTCCCCTAATTTGTTTTACACGTATCGGAAAATCTAACCGTTGGATTTCTACAAAGTCCATATCAGTGGGAAGATATTCCCAAAGCGAACCCAGCGGTTCCAGTTTCGTGAAAATCCGACGGTCGGATCTCCCACACTAGCCGTTTGAAGTTACGGTTTCAAAATTCGAACTGCAGCGTCGTTATTCGATTTAATTTAATTATATTTATATTTATATATAAATATAAACGATTCTGGCGCTGTTTTTCTTCGGATTTAAATTAAGCATTCCGGACAATCCAACCGTTGGATTTTTGCAAGGTTGGTGCTGTTGGGAAGATATTTCCAAGGCTAACCCAGCGGTTGCGGTTTCGGGAAAATCCGATGGTCGGATTTCTCGCACTAATCGTTTCAAATTACGATTCCGAAACACGAACTGCACGACTTCGATTCCCTTTTATTTTATTTTATTTATATTTATATAGATAAATATAGTTCATTCTATAATTTCAACTATCGTTTTCACTTCAAATATTTCACTAACGCCTTAATATTTCGAAAAATTTCGCCATAACCTACTTTGTACGGGAGGGGTTTGGAAATTTATTGGGCCGTGTTAGGTACCCAATAAATCCTAAAAAGCATCCACATATTTATAGTGATATATTCTGGTGTTTACGGGGGAGCATGTATAGATAATCACTCCAGAGAATAAATTCTCGTCACCCCGTTTCCGTGTGGAAATAAATAGTCCATGTGTCGTATCTAATAACTAAAGAGACGTGATTATTGTCAACTCCAGACCCGTGTGGGGTTTTTATTAATCTGGCCATTTATCGTTATATTTTATATAGTCCATATCAGTCATCAGTTCAACCTGTAGTATATAGTCATCGCCATACAAGCCTCTCACTCGTATGGTAAATCTTCCACCTCGTCACACAAGCTCCAATTGCTTATGTGGAATATGATGAAGTAAGCCTATCGTCATGAAGTATGCCATGTAGTGTAGTTCAAAATTAATTGTTACTATCCTATGGCGACGTTTATTATTTCACACAGAATAACCAGCACTCCGCATCCAATGGCATTCACAGGAGTTGATATAAAAATAAAAATGCGCAGCCAACTCATCAAGGTTTACCTATTTGTCGGGCATGCAAATAATTTCTTTACTCTACAGCTAATCCATTTTTCCTGTTCAACACATGTATATATATGCAGAACAAAGCTAATAATAATATTTCTAGCAAACTATTATTTATTTCAACCCGTGTGTATTTTTATCAAAGCGTATACATGATAAAAGAAATATTTTTATCGTCAAAAATATTTATTCAATACGTGAATGTTTTTAACACTTCATATTCACAATAAAAATGTAGTTTTATTGTGAATTCATTTTATTTTAAAATATGATAACATTCAACACATGAATTTCAAATCGACGAACGAATTGCAACTCAACACATGAATATTCTATATAGTTTGTATATATATATATATATATATATATATATAAACGTGATTTTTATCGCTAAAGCTATTTGTTTAAATTCAAATAATATTCAACACATGAATATTCTATATAGTTTGTATATATATAAAAATGTGACTTTTATCGCGAAAGCTATTTATTTAAATTCAAATAATATTCAACACATGAATTTCAACTCAACGAATAAATTGCAACTCAACATATGAATATTCTATATAGTTTGTATATATATAAAAATGTGATTTTTATCGCTAAAGCTATTTGTTTGAATTCAAATAATATTCAACACATGAATTTCAACTCAACGAATGAATTGCAACTCAACACATGAATATTTGCTACAACATATGTAATTTATTTCAACGAATGAAAAATTCTTCTAACACATGAATATTTCAGAAAATTTCGGCAGCATAACGGCAGGGTAGTTAAAACCGGGACCGTCCCTAGTACGGCTCCTCGCTCTACCTTAAAACCTCGCGGTTTTTGACAATGGGGATCATGCATCTAGTTCGCACGCAGGCGGCATGTTTTATTTTCAATTCCACAATCCTATTCTAATTTGTTTCAACCACAAGAGGGTATTTTTCAACCACAAAGGTATTTTTCAACCACAAAGGTATTTTTCAACCATAATATCAACCACAAACAATTATTTCCAACCATTCGTCATACCATATAATATTACGTCAATCACAAGCAATAAATATTGTCCATGGTCTGTGGACGAGGGGAGTATATATATATATATATATATATATAATATAATAATTCACTTGCATTTCATCACAATTCAAAACATATATGTTTCATTCAACCCTTGTATAATTTATACATCGCTAATATAACTTATACAACACATGTACATGAGGTATACAATGCGTATATAATTTACACTTCGCTTATATAATTTATACAACGCGATTTCATTCACACAAATAGTTTAGATTCCTCACATTGGTTATGGCAGTGCTAAAAATCGTAGGAAGATCAGAAAAATCCGCGGCTTCTTCTAGAATGTAGAGAGCCTCCTTGCGGTCACGGTGTCTCCTGTTTCATCCAATTTCGTTAACACACTAAAAAGATATGATTTTTCAAAGTTTTGCAACACTTAAAAGTGTTATTTTAATTTCAGAAATTTAAATTAGTAAGGTTTTCAAATCTTCAAAACTAGGTTTTGATTTTAAATCAAAACCGTACCTTGTTGCTCCGATCAGTCTACACGGCGTCGAAGGGCTACGAACCACCTTCTGATCGACGGTGGTGGCGATGAACTCGGTGGCTCCTGCGAGTCGCGGCGGCGCTCCAAAGGGGGCGACTTCCTCCTCGAAATTCAACGCGTCCAGTCGATGGTTCGAGGCGAGGCTTGGTCGGATTTAAAGAGGAGGCGGAGGCGATCATAATTCTCAACTGGAGGAGGCGGCGAAACTGGCTGTGGCGGCGGCAAAAGCGACGGGAAGTTTCGAGCTTCGTGCGTCGTTCAAATCGCTGGCGGCTAGGGTTTTTTTCGAATTTTTTTTAAAAGAAAAAATCCTATTGGTCGGAGCTATATAGTAAATTTTAAATAGTGTTTTCACAAACGAACTCAAAATCAAACCCAACTACTGTCGACCTAAGCTAAAAACCCCCATTCCGGACACATTGGGATATGTTTCGTTGGCCAATTCGACTGTTACAGTCTGTTATTTTCCAAATTAAAATATAAAACATTAAATATTTAATTTGAACGTACCTTTCAATTTGCCAGGGCCACAAACTGAATCGAAAAATTCCAAAAAAATAAATCTAGCTTTGTTTTGACGATACGGTCCTAACAAAACCAGTTTCGTCGAATTCTGAGCTCGTTTGAAAAACGACCATTTTTAGGTCGACCCATTTTAACAGAAATTGACCAATCACATTTTCTTTTTCCCCGCTCACATACTAGCTTCAAAAATTATGAAATTTGAAACTTAGCAATAATTCGACATCCCGGACCCAACAAAAGTGGTTTCGTCGAATTCCGAGGTCGTATGCAAAATATCAATTTTCAAGGGCTATACATGCTATATAACGACCTTTTTGAAAATTCATTTGGCCATAACTTTTGATTCCCGTTATGAAATTTTGATTTTTCAGATTCGTTAGAAAGGTATTTATAAACAGATTTAAATATTTTCAGTTTCGCTAAAATCCGTTATATTTTCCATGCGGTACAGTCGGACAAAATTTGTATTCAAAATTTCAAACGGCAATACTATACCCAATTCTATATTTTGTTGAAATATGCTATTTCAACTATCCAAATTCTTTGGTAATAACCAATTTTAAATTTTTTAAATTGGTTCACATTTTCCGGGTTATTACAATCTCCCCCACTTAAAACTTTTCATCCTCGAAAAGGAAATAACAACAAAGTAGGAAATAAAATGTAAATGCAAAGTATTGTAAAGGTACCTTGCACCGGAGATAGTCAGAGATGTCCACTCTGCATTTGGGATAGGCTTGTTTAATGCTTTCCTCAGTTTCCCAAGTACATTCTCTAGGATCACTACTCCACTGCACTTTGACTAGATGAATCTTTTTCCTCCTTAGCTCTCTAGTTTCTTTGCCAACTATCTTTAATGGCTCTCTTCTGAGTGCTAATTCTTGAGTTATGTCAATATCCTGTTGCGCTGCTTCCTCCACAACAAGATCGGGATCATGAACATGTTTTCTGAGTTGAGACACGTGGAACACATCATGTACACCAGGCAACCAATCAGGTAATGAAACCCTATATGCAAGAGTTCCAATCCGTTCAAGTATAGGAAAGGGACCAATAAATCTCGGTGCCAACTTCCTAGTCTTGCCAAATCTGATTACTCCACGCATTGGAGAAACTCTTAAATAAACATAATCGCCAACGGCAAACGATATATCCCTTCTTCCTGCATCAGCACAACTTTTCTGTCGGCTCTGCGCGATTTTCAATCGCTTCTTAATAAAGTCGACTTTATCTGATGCTTCTTGAATCATATTGGGCCCTAACACAAGTCTGTTGCCAGGTTCTACCCAACATGCGGGAGATCTGCACGGTCTACCGTATAATGCTTCAAATGGGGACATTCCCAAACTTGCTTGATAGCTATTGTTGTAAGAGAATTTGGCTAAATGTAAGTGATCTTCCCATGAGCCTTCCAAATCGATAACGCAAGCCCGCAAAAAATCTTCTAGAATTCTATTCACCCGCTCAGTTTGACCGTCTGTCTGAGGGTGATAACGGTGCTTAGATTCAATTTGGATCCCAATTCCGTTTGGAATGCTTCCCAGAATTTGCTAGTAAACAGGGGATATCTATCACTGACTATATTGAGCGGCACCCCATGTAGTTTAACTATTTCCTTGAAGTAAATCTGTGCTAAACTTTGAGCCGTTCTGTTGGATCGGACAGGTATGAAATGGGCAGTCTTCGTGAAGCGATATACGATTACCCATATACTGTCGTTTCCTTTTCTAGTTCGAGGCAAACCATCAATGAAGTCCATCGAAATTTGCTCCCACTTCCATCCTGGAATTTCTAATGGTTGTAATAGTCCAGCTAATTTCTGCTGATCGCTCTTAACTAGCTGGCAAGTGGAGCATCTGCTAACATATATTGAAATATCTCTTTTCATCGCCTTCCACCAGAATGTGCGCTTGATATCATTATACATTTTGCTCACACCGGGATGGATACTTAATTTGGACTTGTGGCACTCATCAAGTATTTCTCTTCTGAGCTCTGGAATTCCAGGCACACAAATTTGCCCTTGTAATCTTAGGACCCCTTGGCTATCAAGGCTAAAATCTGAGGGTTTTCCCCCAAGATTCCTATACCTCTTCGCTACTTTGTCTAGCTCAAAGTCCTTGGGTGATGGTGGCTGAACAATAGGGCCTTCCACAACTACGGGGATATTCCCCCGTCCTCCTGCTGCTTCTCCTCGGCCTCCATGGCCTCCTCTAGCTGCTGCTGCTCGTGTAGCCATCTAAGAGAATACTGTATAAGCAAGAAAAGAGTCAAGCTCACAGATTTGATAATTTTCATATATGATAAAGCAGGGGAATATAAGGAAAGGAAATGATGTACTGATCAAATTGTTTTGCTAATCTGCTTAGCTCATTCTAGGACATTGCTAATCCTATCTCTAATGAGCTACTCGCATTAGAACACTACTGATTCTATTCTTACGAGGTGTTTAATGTGTTAGATCCCGGGACTAAGGTTAACCAAAGCTCTGATACCAACTGTGACGATCCCAAAATCCGAGGGGCGGTATTAAGGATAATCATTGGGATATAACACATTAATCATCATAGCAGAGTACAAATAATAGCAAAAACAATAAATAGAATAATTTTACATGGATATAACAGCGGAATCACAACCTGTAACAACATCAGAATAGCATAGCGTAGGATATAACTTAGTAAATAAAATGAAGTGATCAGTCATCATCGCCAGAGGCAGGATACATACATGCAGTGAGACATAATAAGGGTATCAGTCTACATCGCCGAAGGCGGTACATATACATACAATAAGAAGTACGGAAAGTAAATCAGTCTGCATCGCCCGTGGCGGAATCATAATATAAGTATAGTAATGGCGGAAAATGTCAAAGTCGTCTCTGTGAAGTCAGCCTCGCCATGAGCCAAAAATGCACTCTATACAACAGTGCAGAGCCAAAAACAACCTGACACCTGTGAACTAGGTTGCCCGTGTGAAAATAAGGGCACCCTCATTTGCAAAGTGAAACAAACAACGAGTCAGTCATGGGGACTGGTATGAGGAATCTATTTAACAGTTAAACAACAGTAATAAGCAAATCATAGGACCACGCCACTTTCACGGAACGGGTTTACTCCAGTGATTGCTAGTGCATTTAAAACAAAGTAAATTCTTTTAAAACAACGCAATGCTTTTAGAAAGAATGAAGCCATTATAAGACTCAGGTCCCATCATACAATGCAACACAAGCCGGAGGATAGAGTTTTACCTTATAATGGCCAAATATGCTTGATACGTATAAAGCAAAATCATTTGATATTATTACTAGTGCGTATATGTTTCAAAAGCGAATAGCATCATAAATATCAATCATAGGCGACATGAGCGTCCCATGCCACTATATCGCCATATATAAGTTACAATCGAATCCGTTATCTTGTATTGGAAATTGGATTTCCCACATGAGTCGAGGCAAGGGGCAAGCTCCTCTCCGCTTCGAGACACTCTAGCAAATGCCTTAGGACTACACACTCTGGGTAACCCCTGGATGCTTCAGGGTCCGTCCTCTCTTACGTTTGAGGATTGGCAATTCCTGAACACACGTTTCCCGGTCCTTACAGACCTATAATCGAGGCGCCTCGCATTCAAACAACCACAAAGGTGAAAAGTAGATATATATATGTCAGGGCTGGTAAGTTACTGACACCACCATAGCTAGAAAGAAACGTCGTGCTCTCCCTGCAGTCCGTTTCCCGTTTTTAACTCATACCGGGGTGTGAGGCTCGCGAATCCACGCTATACACAAAGCCAGGCCACACAGACCGTGCTTTGATCATCATCCACAAGACTTTGCTTTGCAACAGAAGCCTTGATCACAGCATCTTGGCATGCCACATAGGCAGTCCACTCCATACGATTGATTTCCATCGATATATAACCTCTAAGCTCGTACGTCTCAGAGAAGGGCGTTAAGCAAAAGAATAAATTCTCCGCCGCCAAACAGATATATATTTAACAGAGATCAATCAGTATAGAAAAAATCCAATGTCAGACACACATTCCATTTACAAGTCCTGTAACGGCTGGAAATTTTCGACTCCTCGAGAGTCGAAAATTTCCAGCCGTTACAGTTGGTATCAGAGCTTAAGTTAAGAATTACTTGGCTCTGTGGCGTGACTCGGTAGAGATAGGGTTATTAATACCCTAGATTGAGTTTGAGTGTATATATACGAGTGCGTATTTGTATTTGATATAAAAATGGTTTTATATTGTGGAGATTCATTGGTTGAGTAGTTTATGAGTTCTGGTCGATCAGTTTGATCCACTGTATCGGTAGGAGTTAATAAACACTCGAATACGATGGGTCGTCACGATATGTTTTGAAAGAGGGTAAGTGAATTTAACTTTACCCAAAGTATATTTTGATATAGAGATATATATATATATATATGTATCAAAATTATAATATATTGGATATATTGGTTGTTATTATAATCGAGTAAGATTATAAATTAAATGGTTATATATATAACCAATAAGAATTCCTATAAGTAAAATACGTGGAATCAGTTGAATTAAAATCTGAAATTAAATCAGAATTGGAATTAAAATAAGGAAATTTTAAGTTCCTAGGAGATTTTGAAAATGTTTTTCAATTAGAAATAAATATAGTATCTAACTCACCTGGATGACTGGAAAATAATTCCGAGGATGGATCAATACATCGTCGGTGTAACTTTCGAGTTTCTAAGTGGCGGATTACTACCAATGGTTTTGTTTTCAAATGGTGTTGAGGAAAACAAGGTGTTTAGAAATTCAAAAATTTTGAATTGGTGTTAGGATTTGAAATTAATTTGAAATAAGTCCCAGGAATTTAAATCTTGAAATTTAAAATTTAACTTGTTAAGTTGAATGAATCAAGATGGTAAAAACAAATAGTAAATTAAAATTTAACTTGAACCAAGTTAAATAAATCGGGATTCAGTTAGAGAATAATCTGGATTGGAATTAAGTTGATGGGTTAAGAGTTTGAAATCTGATATTGGAGTTTGAATAGAATTTGACTTGGATAGAACCAAGTGGTTGAGTGGAAGATTGGATTGAGAAGACCTTGGTATATGTTGGGTTGATACAGTTGAAAGTGATAAGGTTGATATGCCCGACAAAAAGGTACAAGTTTATTTTTGATATAAGCATGAGATTTATGAGCCGAATCGGCAAGCCGCTTGGCTATTTGATTTTCTTTTGGGTTGGAGAAGGCCTAGAGAGGCGAGTTGTGGTTTTACCAATAAGGCTGTACAAGGGAGGTTATGGCGAAATTTTCCGAAAATTTAAAGGTGTTAGAAAATTTTCAGAATTTTTGAAAATTTTAGTTAGTCGGAATGGATTAATATTTAGTCGATGTTTATTGGTTCAGTTGGAATCAGTAATAAGGGGTAAACAAATCTTAGGAGTTCCACTAGATAGGGTCGTCCTCTAGCTTAGCAATTTCGAGGACGAAATTACTTTAAGGGGGGAAGTCTGTAATGGCGCATTTTGTAAGGTATAATAATTAAGTTATTTAATTATTTAAATAACGAATATTTTAAATAAACGATAGTTGAACGTATAATTATAATATAATTAAAACCGAGCGCGTAACGACGCGGCAGTTCGCTATTTGGCGATTTAGACTTCAACTGGATGTACAGGGTCCGTTTTAAATCAGATTTCTGTGAAACAAGAAACATGTGGAGCTGGTGGAGTATATCTTTCTAGTGGAAGAGAAAAATCGGGATTTCGTCGTGTAGATTTTGAGATACGTCCAAACCAAATTTCAGAAAAGTCGCTGTGGAATTCCTTTATAATTCGTAACGCTTTATTTACGTTACAAATGGATTTTTCAATATAAATTGAATATCGATTCAACCAAGACTTGGAATATCAAGTATATAATTTTTCTGGAGCTGTATGGTATACCACTGTGAATACAGACGATAATAATTAATTTTAATTAATTAATTTAATAATATTTAAATATATTTACATATTTAAATAGGCTATTCAAAGCGTTAAAAATAGCCAGTTTTGCAAACGAAGTCGGAATTCGACAAAACCAGTTTTGTTGGATCCGTAATGTTGAATAGTTGTTAGATTCCAAGTTTCGTGATTTTTGAAGTCAGTATGTGGCCGTACGGATTTTTAGAGTGAAAAACAGTCGATAAATTGACCTTTAAAAATACGCTGTGTGAGCATACGGAGTCGGAATTCGACGAAACCAGTTTCGTTGGGACTATAATGTCGAGCTCTACCCACATGTCCAGTTTGGTGATTTTTAGATATCGTATGTAACCGTAGGGATTTTTAAAAGACAGAGAAGAGCATAAAATTGATAAAATAAAATAGAAAATCAAATTAAAAATATTCTCCCTATTTTTCTAAGGTCCAAGACAGGCCATACGACCTTCCTTCTCAACCACAGATGCTACCAACCAAATCTCAAGTATAATACCCTCAAACATTCCTAAACCCTAATTTCAGTTTTTCCTCAGTCAAAAAAATGCGCCTCCACTGCTGAGAAGTTAAACACAAGAAATCCTCTTTCAATGATTTTTAGAAAATCATACAATACCTTATAAATCATGAAATACTTATATTTGAGACCTGGATTCAATTCTCTTCAACCTCGTATGACTTTCACTGAGTTCGACGAGAGTTTTCGACGCTGTCATTCCTACAGCGTGCGACTAGGGTTCGAGCAATCTCGGATTTCAAGCATCAATTCAGGAAAGGGAGTACGAATTTGGATTCAGGAAGCAAAGCAGAACTTGTTTGAAGGATTTGGGGGTTTTCAGTTGAAAGAGGTGTCACAACTTTTCTTTACTGTTCGAGGATGAGGTCGACGACGGATTTTGTGGGAGGGGTTCGAAGTCGTTGAAGGTGGGATGGTTGCGAAGAGGACGTGAAGGGGAACGAGGTGGTGAGCTTGGTTTTTGATTTCGTTAAGGAAGGGAAGGTGCGATTTGGATCAAAGAAGTGGGAATGGTGCTGTGTAAAGGAGCAGGTCACGGCCAAGAGGATTGAGGAAGAAAATGGTATGTTTGGGCGGGTTCTAAAATGATGGGAGTGGGCCTTGTATCATTGGGTAAAGCCCAATTCCTTTTTAATTAAATAGTTTAAGTTTAAATTAATTTAAAAATGTACTCGAACTTGTAACTTAAATATCTTGAACATACGACATCAGATTCGCGAACCGTGAGTTGCGTTGGGATCGTGGGGACGAACACTACGCACTGGAACTGACCGCGAGTCAATTGGAGTCCGTCACAATTTACAGCAAAATAAATTGTCTGAATCAAGCGATGGTTATCGTCGTTGACGATGATCGTCCAAATGTGAGTAAAACTCACCAACTCTGAATAGTTCTATTTTTACAGTGTATTCTTAGGACTGTTAAATTATTGTCCGTTTGACTATATGTTGACTGTTTGATTGAACTGCTAGTCAGTTAGTAGAGATTTTATATATATATATATTTACGTATATATAAATATATATAAACCGTCAAATAGTTATATGTTGATTCTGTTTATCAGAATATTATACTGGTGTTGTCTAAAATCTGTGGTGCAGGGAAACAGGTTGGAGGAATCCAACTGGATTCCTCAACAGTTATTTTTACTGTGATTTATATATCGTGATATATAAATGTGATATATATAATCTGTTGTGATTACATGTGGTTGGACGATATTCATCGTTGTTGGATGATGTGTTAAAAACCATAAGAAATACCAGAGTGTGATAAAAGGATTAAACAAAGTGAATTAGTTAAGTTAAACTAAGTGGTTAATCAAAGTGAATTAGTTAAGTTAAACTAAGGGGTTAATCGAAGTGAATTAGTTAAGTTAAACTAAGTGGTTAATCAAAGTGAATTAGTTAAGTTAAACTAAGTGGTTAATCGAAGTGAATTAGCTAAGTTAAACTAAGTGGTTAATCAAAGTGAATTAGTTAAGTTAAACTAAGGGGTTAATCGAAGTGAATTAGTTAAACTAAGTGGTTAATCGAAGTGAACCAGTTAGGTTAAACCATTTGAGTTAACCAGTTAGGTTAAAACATTTGAGTTAACCAGTTACGTTAAACCATTTGAGTAAACCAGTTAGGTTAAACCATTTGAGTTAACCAGTTAGGTTAAACCATTAGAGTTAACCAGTTAGAGATTACCAGTTAGAGTTGAGCAGTTAAGGTTAACCAGTTAAAGTTTACCAGTTAAAGATAAACAGTTAAAGTTGACCAGTCAGAGTGGATTAGTTAGAGTTAACCAGATAGAGTTAGTCAAACAGAGTTACTCAGGATAAGTTGCCATTCAGCACGACTGCTAGCGTAATTCGCAGGGCTGCAGATAGCATACGGCGGTCGGATGTTTCCTGAGGGAATCAGGCGTAACCATTGTGATCGCTGCGACCTAGAGTCAAGAGAATGGTGTTAAATCGAATAGAGTTATTCGATAGGAGTTAATCAAGGTAAGTTAAGTAGAATAAGTTGAGGTACCCAGTTAGAGTTATCCAAGTAGAGTTAATCGAGTAGAGTTGTCGAATATCACTTATCCGAAGTAGAGTTATCGAATATAGTGTATTCGAGAGAAGAGTAATCCAATATAGTTTATTCGAGTGGAGAAATCAAATGCTATTCCTTTGAGAAGAGTTATCGAATATAGTTTATTCTAGTGGAGAAATCAAATGTTATTCATTTGAGAAGAGTTATCGAATATTATTTATTCGAAGAGTAGTTATCGAATATTGGTTATTCGAAGTTAGTTAATCCAAAGGAGTTATTCAAAGTTAGTTAATCCGAAGGAGTTAATCGAAGAGTAAATCCGAAGGAGTTAGTCGAAGAGTTAATCCAAAGGAGTTATTCGAAGTTAGTTAATACAAAGGAGTTATTCGAAGTTAGTTAATCCGAAGGAGTTAATCGAAGAGTTAATCCGAAGGAGTTAGTCGAAGAGTTAATCCAAAGGAGTTATTCGAAGTTAGATAATCCAAAGGAGTTAGTCGAAGAGTTAATCCGAAGGAGTTAGTCGAAGAGTTAATCCAAAGGAGTTATTCGAAGTTAGTTAATCCAAAGGAGTTATTCGAAGTTAGTTAATCCAAAGGAGTTATTCAAAGTTAGTTAATCCGAAGGAGTTAGTCAAAGAGTTAATCCAAAGGAGTTATTCGAAGAGTTAATCCAAAGGAGTTAGACGAAGAGTTAATCGAATATAGTTATTCGAAAGAAAGTGTTAATCGAATATAGTTTATTCGAGTAAAGTTAAAAGAGTTAATCGAATATAATTTATTCGAGTAGAGTTAGAGAAGTTAATCGAATATAGTTATTCGAATAGTGTTGGAGGAGATATCGAATATAGTTTATTCGATAGGAGTTAAGTGAATAGGGTTAATCAAGTAGAGTTAAGCAAATAGAGTTAATCCAATAGGGTCAGTCCACTAGGGTTAATTGGAAAGAGTAAATCGAATATAGTTATTCGACAGAAAGGTTAAGTAAGGAAGTTAGTTAAAAGAATTTAAAGCGAACTTTACCTATTTTCAAGGTTAGAAGTGTTGTTCAATTAAGGTCTGAGAGGTAGTTCTACCCCAACTTGATTGGCTTTGTTTTAACTAAGGAATGGTTAAAGTTTGGCAGTAAAGAGGAGCTAAGTGAAATGTGTAATTTAGGGAAATGGTTTAAGTTGGTATAGCGATGTTTTATCTAAACATCTGCTTAATCCAAATGTTGGAGTTTTGGAAATATCTTCCAAAGAAGAATAAGAATTGTTTTCTAATATAGAAAACAAGGAATGGAAATGTTTTCCAGTATTAATAAATATATTTTCTAACATTTAGAAAATAGCAAATGTCGAATATAGGGAAATAGGAGATGTGAAATGAACTAAAGAGATATATGTTAAAAGATGTTTGTTCGATATAATTTCCGTCTGGAAATAATATCGTTGTTTGCACACTTGTTTTTCTTGGATAGTTAACTCACAGACTATCGAAGTTTTTACCATTTTAACGTTGTTAATATGGAGAGACCGGTTGGATTATTATCCAAAGAACCACTCTGTATCGGCATAAGCGTTACGAGCAATATATGCCAAAGATATATACAATACATCAGAATCATCAGAGTAACACAAATCTCACAGCGGAACGAGTAACATATAATATATAACATAGCTTTGAAGTAAACAGTTATATATATACAACAGCACTTATCAGAGTACAACACTTACAACACAGCGGAAATAACTATAGCTATAAAATCTTGCAGCCTCCTGCTCCAAGCTCTCCAAGTATATCTGTAAATCCCGACTACTTGACTGCCCGTACAAATTTAGGCACCCAAGAGTTTAGGGAAAACAACAAAGTAAACTCCGGGTCAGTCATGGGACTGGTATGAGTAAAATAGTTTAAAACAGGTATAGGATATCTCATAAGACCACGCCGTGAATACGGAACGAGTTTTTCCCTTATGAGTATCTGAACAACTTTGACAAGCAATATCATTGTGATATTATAATAATGTCTAAGTACAAATAGGTATCAATCTAGCAGAAACGCTTGCATCTCACATTCTACATACATAGTATAAAATCATAAACCGCATGGCTCTTATCGGAGAATGGATTCCAACAGACAAGGTATGGGAGCACCTTCTGAATAGTGTACTCTAGAGGTGATACACTCAGGGTTCAACAAGAACGTCTTGCAACTCGGCCACACATGACCGCTCACTCATTGAGCTTGAGTGTCGCGAATATATTGCCACCACGGTTGTAGGCCATCAAACCGTCATCCGAAGATACAGAATCAAAAAGAAGTATAAATATGAATATTCCCTAGATCGGTGACAATACACCCTGCTTGGGGATGACCCAACTAGCCATGCTGCCTAGCCCAACTTTTGTTACTTCCCGGTGTGAGGCTAGAAGCTACGTCTATCTTCAGAACATCTGATCACCCTTCACTTTGAATGCCACATCGTCATATCAATCGAGATCACTAATTTGACGTCTACAACCATACATTATGTGTTGGCTAAGAGAAGTTTCCTTCTCCGCTTCCACTCTTGGTACGGTCGAAGAAATCAAGGTACGTGACTTTTCTGGAAATACTCTGCCAGACATCCATCTTCATTTACTTAGAATGTCACATCGTCATACCCGCCAAATCACAAATTGACTTGTCCAAAAATAACACGGGTATACAGCTAAGAGAAACGAATTCCTCTGCCACCAAACGTGAATACGTTTGAACAGATCAACTTACGCGATCCATTGGATATACTCTATCAGACCTTCTTCCATATACGTTGTCCTGGGACTGGACAAACCGAAGGCACTATTCAGTATATCCATCTTAGTCACTGTTGTCTAAGACTTATACAACAGCCCTTGCACTTTACTCCGTCTTCAATTTATCTTTGGCATATATTGCTCGTAACGCTTATGCCGATACAGAGTGGTTCTTTGGATAATAATCCAACCGGTCTCTCCATATTAACAACGTTAAAATGGTAAAAACTTCGATAGTCTGTGAGTTAACTATCCAAGAAAAACAAGTGTGCAAACAACGATATTATTTCCAGACGGAAATTATATCGAACAAACATCTTTTAACATATATCTCTTTAGTTCATTTCACATCTCCTATTTCCCTATATTTGACATTTGCTATTTTCTAAATGTTAGAAAATATATTTATTAGTACTGGAAAACATTTCCATTCCTTGTTTTCTATATTAGAAAACAATTCTTATTCTTCTTTGGAAGATATTTCCAAAACTCCTATATTTGGATTAAGCAGATGTTTAGATAAAACATCGCTATACCAACTTAAACCATTTCCCTAAATTACACATTTCACTTAACTCCTCTTTACTGCCAAACTTTAACCATTCCTTAGTTAAAACGAAGCCAATCAAGTTGGGGTAGAACTACCTCTCAGACCTTAATTGAACAACACTTCTAACCTTGAAAATAGGTAAAGTTCGCTTTAAATTCCTTTAACTAACTTCCTTACTTAACCTTTCTGTCGAATAACTATATTCGATTTACTCTTTCCAATTAACCCTAGTGGACTGAACCTATTGGATTAACTCTATTTGCTTAACTCTACTTGATTAACCCTATTCACTTAACTCCTATCGAATAAACTATATTCGATATCTCCTCCAACACTATTCGAATAACTATATTCGATTAACTTCTCTAACTGTACTTTAATAAATTATATTCGATTAACTCTTTTAACTTTACTCGAATAAACTATATTCGATTAACATTTTCTTTCGAATAACTATATTCGATTAACTCTTCGTCTAACTCCTTTGGATTAACTCTTCGAATAACTCCTTTGGATTAACTCTTTGACTATCTCCTTCGGATTAACTAACTTTGAATAACTCCTTTGGATTAACTAACTTCGAATAACTCCTTTGGAGTAACTAACTTCGAATAACTCCTTTGGATTAACTCTTCGACTAACTCCTTCGGATTAACTCTTCGATTAACTCCTTCGGATTAACTAACTTCGAATAACTCCTTTGTATTAACTAACTTCGAATAACTCCTTTGGATTAACTCTTCGACTAACTCCTTCGGATTTACTCTTCGATTAACTCCTTCAGATTAACTAACTTTGAATAACTCCTTTGGATTAACTAACTTCGAATAACCAATATTCGATAACTACTCTTCGAATAAATAATATACGATAACTCTTCTCAAATGAATAACATTTGATTTCTCCACTCGAATAAACTATATTCGATTACTCTTCTCAAAGGAATAGCATTTGATTTCTCCACTCGAATAAACTATATTGGATTACTCTTCTCTCGAATACACTATATTCGATAACTCTACTTCGGATAAGTGATATTCGACAACTCTACTCGATTAACTCCACTTGGATAACTCTAACTGGGTACCTCAACTTATTCTACTTAACTTACCTTGATTAACTCCTATCGAATAACTCTATTCGATTTAACACCATTCGCTTGACTCTAGGTCGCAGCGATCACAATGGTTACGCCTGATTCCCTCAGGAAACATCCGACCGCCGTAGGCTATCTGCAGCCCTGTGAATTACGCTAGCAGTCGTGCTGAATGGCAACTTATCCTAAGTAACTCTGTTTGACTAACTCTATCTGGTTAACTCTAACTGATCCACTCTGACTGGTCAACTTTAACTGTTTATCTTTAACTGTTTATCTTTAACTGGTAAACTTTAACTGGTTAACCTTAACTGCTCAACTCTAACTGGTAATCTCTAACTGGTTAACCCTAATGGTTTAACCTAACTGGTTAACTCAAATGGTTTAACCTAACTGGTTTACTCAAATGGTTTAACGTAACTGGTTAACTCAAATGTTTTAACCTAACTGGTTAACTCAAATGGTTTAACCTAACTGGTTCACTTCGATTAACCACTTAGTTTAACTAATTCACTTCGATTAACCCCTTAGTTTAACTTAACTAATTCACTTTGATTAACCACTTAGTTTAACTTAGCTAATTCACTTCGATTAACCACTTAGTTTAACTTAACTAATTCACTTTGATTAACCACTTAGTTTAACTTAACTAATTCACTTCGATTAACCCCTTAGTTTAACTTAACTAATTCACTTTGATTAACCACTTAGTTTAACTTAACTAATTCACTTTGTTTAATCCTTTTATCACACTCTGGTATTTCTTACGGTTTTTAACACATCATCCAACAACGATGAATATCGTCCAACCACATGTAATCACAACAGATTATATATATCACATTTATATATCACGATATATAAATCACAGTAAAAATAACTGTTGAGGAATCCAGTTGGATTCCTCCAACCTGTTTCCCTGCACCACAGATTTTAGACAACACCAGTATAATATTCTGATAAACAGAATCAACATATAACTATTTGACGGTTTATATATATTTATATATACGTAAATATATATATATATAAAATCTCTACTAACTGACTAGCAGTTCAATCAAACAGTCAACATATAGTCAAACGGACAATAATTTAACAGTCCTAAGAATACACTGTAAAAATAGAACTATTCAGAGTTGGTGAGTTTTACTCACATTTGGACGATCATCGTCAACGACGATAACCATCGCTTGATTCAGACAATTTATTTTGCTGTAAATTGTGACGGACTCCAATTGACTCGCGGTCAGTTCCGGTGCGTAGTGTTCGTCCCCACGATCCCAACGCAACTCACGGTTCGCGAATCTGATGTCGTATGTTCAAGATATTTAAGTTACAAGTTCGAGTACATTTTTAAATTAATTTAAACTTAAACTATTTAATTAAAAAGGAATTGGGCTTTACCCAATGAAACACGGCCCACTCCCATCATTTTCGAACCCGCCCAAACATACCCCTTTCTTCCTCAATCCTCTTGGCCGTGACCTGCTCCTTTACACAGCACCATTCCCACTTCTTTGATCCAAATCGCACCTTTCCTTCCTTAACGAAATCAAAAACCAAGCTCACCACCTCGTTCCCCTTCACGTCCTCTTCGCAACCATCCCACCTTCAACGACTTCGAAGCCCTCCCACAAAATCCGTCGTCGACCTCATCCTCGAACAGTAAAGAAAAGTTTCGACACCTCTTTCAACTGAAAACCCCCAAATCCTTCAAACAAGTTCTGCTTTGCTTCCTGAATCCAAATTCGTACTCCCTTTCCTGAATTGATGCTTGAAATCCGAGATTGCTCGAACCCTAGTCGCACGCTGTAGGAATGACAGCGTCGAAAACTCTCGTCGAACTCAGTGAAAGTCATACGAGGGTGAAGAGAATTGAATCCAGGTCTCAAATATAAGTATTTCATGATTTATAATGTATTGTATGATTTTCTAAAAATCTTTGAAAGAGGATTTCTTGTGTTTAACTTCTCAGCAGTGGAGGCGCATTTTTTTGACTGAGGAAAAACTGAAATTAGGGTTTAGGAATGTTTGAGGGTATTATACTTGAGATTTGGTTGGTAGCATCTGTGGTTGAGAAGGAAGGTCGTGTGGCCTGTCTTGGACCTTAGAAAAATAGGGAGAATATTTTTAATTTGATTTTCTATTTTATTTTATCAATTTTATGCTCTTCTCTGTCTTTTAATAATCCTTACGGTTACATACGATATCTAAAAATCACCAAACTGGACATGTAGGTAGAGCTCGACATTATAGTCCCAACGAAACTGGTTTCGTCGAATTCCGACTCCGTATGCTCACACAGCGTATTTTTAAAGGTCAATTTATCGACTGTTTTTCACTCTAAAAATCCGTACGGCCACATACTGACTTCAAAAATCACGAAACTTGGAATCTAACAACTATTCAACATTACGGATCCAACAAAACTGGTTTTGTCGAATTCCGACTTCGTTTGCAAAACTGGCTATTTTTAACGCTTTGAATAGCCTATTTAAATATGTAAATATATTTAAATATTATTAAATTAATTAATTAAAATTAATTATTATCGTCTGTATTCACAGTGGTATACCATATAGCTCCAGAAAAATTATATACTTGATATTCCAAGTCTTGGTTGAATCGATACTCAATTTATATTGAAAAATCCATTTGTAACGTAAATAAAGCATTACGAATTATAAAGGAATTCCACAGCGACTTTTCTGAAATTTGGTTTGGACGTATCTCAAAATCTACACGACGAAATCCCGATTTTTCTCTTCCACTAGAAAGATATACTCCACCAGCTCCACATGTTTCTTGTTTCACAGAAATCTGATTTAAAACGGACCCTGTACATCCAGTTGAAGTCTAAATCGCCAAATAGCGAACTGCCGCGTCGTTACGCGCTCGGTTTTAATTATATTATAATTATACGTTCAACTATCGTTTATTTAAAATATTCGTTATTTAAATAATTAAATAACTTAATTATTATACCTTACAAAACGCGCCATTACAAGTCCGCTCTGGGTCTGAACGAAACCGGAGGCGTCAATTCCTCGCATATCCGTACAATCAACACATACGTTCAGACGGCTACTACTTCCGTCCCCTTCCGGTAGCTACTCCGGTCAGGAACCTCAGTAGCTCCCATCCAACTAATACGAAGATCGTCAGTCTTGAATCGTCTTTGCATTTTTCAATTCGAATCGCTCGATAAATTATTTGAAATGAGGGTTAGCTCGGCCTTTTCAAATAATTCACGTCATTAGAATTTAAATCAATTCTTTCTATGGTAATATCATTCGACATCCATCTTTCAGTTCTTTAGTTTTATTTTCGTGTCAAACACATACAACCATCAAATATCAAACAATTCAAGCCCAATTGGTTTATTTGCAATCTATGTTGCTTATAATATTTTATAACGATTTTTCGCCATTTTTAATTATTTAAAAATGGCCATATTTAATTAAACGACGTTTTAGGTCGTGCCGTGGCACTGGCGCTGTTTTTCCCTTAATTTGTTTTACATGTATCGGAAAATCTAACCGTTGGATTTCTATAAAGTCCATATCAGTGGGAAGATATTCCCAAAGCGAACCCAGCGGTTCCAGTTTCGTGAAAATCCGACGGTCGGATCTCCCACACTAGTCGTTTGAAGTTACGGTTTCAAAATTCGAACTACAGCGTCGTTATTCGATTTAATTTAATTATATTTATATTTATATATAAATATAAACGATTCTGGCGCTATTTTTCTTTGGATTTAAATTAAACATTCCGGACAATCCAACCATTGGATTTTTGCAAGGTTGGTGCCGTTGGGAAGATATTTCCAAGGCGAACCCAGCGGTTGCGGTTTCGGGAAAATCCGATGGTCGGATTTCTCGCACTAATCGTTTCAAATTACGATTCCGAAACACGAACTGCACGGCTTCGATTCCCTTTTATTTTATTTATATTTATATAGATAAATATTGTTCATTCTATAATTTCAACTATCGTTTTCACTTCAAATATTTCACTAACGCCTTAATATTTCGAATTTTTTTGCCATAACCTCCTTTGTACGGGGAGGGGTTTGGAAATTTATTGGACCGTGTTAGATACCCAATAAATCCTAAAAAGCATCCACATATTTATAGTGATATATTCTGGTGTTTACGAGGGAGCATGTATAGATAATCACTCCAGAGAATAAATTCTCGTCACCCCGTTTCCATGTGGAAATAAATAGTCCATGTGCCGTATCTAATAACTAGAGAGACGTGATTATTGTCAACTCCAGACCCGTGTGGGGTTTTTATTAATCTGGCCATTTATCATTATATTTCATATAGTCCATATCAGTCATCAGTTCAACCTGTAGTATATAGTCATCTCCATACAAGCCTCTCACTCGTATGGTAAATCTTCCACCTCGTCACACAAGCTCCAATTGCTTATGTGGAATATGATGAAGTATGCCTATCTTCATGAAGTATGCCATGTAGTGTAGTTCAAAATTAATTGTTACTATCCTATGGCGACGTTTATTATTTCACACAGAATAACCAGCACTCAGCATCCAATGGCATTCGCAGGAGTTGATATAAAAATAAAATTGCGCAGCCAACTCATCAAGGTTTACCTATTTGTCGGGCACACAAATAATTTCTTTACTCTACAACTAATCCATTTTTCCTGTTCAACACATGTATATATATGCAGAACAAAGCTAATAATAATATTTCTAGCAAACTATTATTTATTTCAACCCATGTGTATTTTTATCAAAGCGTATACATGATAAAAGAAATATTTTTATCGTCAAAAATATTTATTCAATACATGAATGTTTTTAACACTTCATATTCACAATAAAAATGTAGTTTTATTGTGAATTCATTTTATTTTAAAATATGATAACATTCAACACATGAATTTCAAATCGACGAACGAATTGCAACTCAACACATGAATATTCTATATAGTTTGTGTATGTATAAAAACGTGATTTTTATCGCTAAAGCTATTTGTTTAAATTCAAATAATATTCAACACATGAATATTCTATATAGTTTGTATATATATAAAAATGTGATTTTTATCGCTAAAGCTATTTATTTAAATTCAAATAATATTCAACACATGAATTTCAACTCAACGAATGAATTGCAACTCAACACATGAATATTCTATATAGTTTGTATATATATAAAAATGTGATTTTTATCGCTAAAGCTATTTGTTTAAATTCAAATAATATTCAACACATGAATTTCAACTCAACGAATGAATTGCAACTCAACACATGAATATTCTCTACAACATATGTAATTTATTTCAACAAATGAAAAATTATTCTAACACATGAATATTTCAGAAAATTTCGGCAACATAACGGCAGGGTAGTTAAAACCGGGACCGTCCCTAGTACGGCTCCTCGCTTTACCTTAAAACCTCGCGGTTTTTGACAATGAGGATCATGCATCTAGTTCGCACGCAGGCGGCATGTTTTATTTTCAATTCCACAATCCTATTCTAATTTGTTTCAACCACAAGAGGGTTTTTTTCAACCACAAAGGTATTTTTCAACCACAAAGGTATTTTTCAACCATAATATCAACCACAAACAATTATTTCCAACCATTCGTCATACCATATAATATTACGTCAATCACAAGCAATAAATATCGTCCATGGTCTGTGGACGAGGGGAGTATATATATATATATAATAATTCACTTGCATTTCATCACAATTCAAAGCATATATGTTTCATTGAACGCTTGTATAATTTATACATCGCTAATATAACTTATACAACACATGTACATGAGGTATACAATGCGTATATAATTTACACTTTGCTTATATAATTTATACAACGCAATTTCATTCACACAAATAGTTTAGATTCCTCACATTGGTTATGGCAGTGCTAAAAATCGTAGGAAGATCAGAAAAATCTGCGGCTTCTTCTAGAATGTAGAGAGCCTCCTTGCGGTCACGGTGTCTCCTGTTTCATCGAATTTTGTTAACACACTAAAAAGATATGATTTTTCAAAGTTTTGCAACACTTAAAAGTGTTATTTTCATTTCAGAAATTTAAATCAGTAAGGTTTTCAAAGCTTCAAAACTAGGTTTTGATTTTAAATCAAAACCGTACCTTGTTGCTCCGATCAGTCTACATGGCGTCGAAGGACTGCAAACCACCTTCTGATCGACGGTGGTGGCGATGAACTCGGTGGCTCCTGCGAGTCACGGCGGCGCTCCAAAGGGGGCGACTTCCTCCTCGAAATTCAACGCGTCCAGTCAATGGTTCGAGGCGAGGCTTGGCCGGATTTAAAGAGGAGGCGGAGGCGATCAGAATTCTCAACTGGAGGAGGCGGCGAAACTGGCTGTGGCGGCGGCAAAAGCGATGGGAAGTTTCGAGCTTCGTGCGTCGTTCAAATCGCTGGCGGCTAGGGTTTTTTTCGATTTTAATTTTTTTTAAAAGAAAAAATCCTATTGGTCGGAGCTATATAGTAAATTTTAAATAGTGTTTTCACAAACGGACTCGAAATCAAACCCAACTACTATCGCCCCTAGCTAAAAACCCCCATTCCGGACACAATGGGATATGTTTCTTTGGCCAATTCGACTGTTACAGTCAGTTATTTTCCAAATTAAAATACAAAACATTTAATATTTAATTTGAACGTACCTTTCAATTTGCCAGGGCCACATACTGAATCGAAAAATTCCAGAACAATAAATCTAGCTTTGTTTTGACGATACGGTCCTAACAAAACCAGTTTCGTCGAATTCTGAGCTCGTTTGAAAAACGGCCATTTTTAGGTCGACCCATTTTAACAGAAATTGACCAATCACATTTTCTTTTGCCCCGCTCACATACTAGCTTCAAAAATTATGAAATTTGAAACTTAGCAATAATTTGACATCCCGGACCTAACAAAAGTGGTTTCGTCGAATTCCGAGGTCGTATGCAAAATATCAATTTTCAAGGGCTATACATGCTATATAGCGACCTTTCTGAAAATTCATTTGGCCATAACTTTTGATTCCCGTTATGAAATTTCGATTTTTCAGATTTGTTAGAAAGGTATTCATAAACAGATTTAAATATTTTCAGTTTCGCTAATATCCGTTATATTTTCCACCCGGTACAGTCGGACAAAGTTTGTATTCAAAATTTCAAATGGCAATACTATACCTAATTCTATATTTTGTTGAAATAAGCTATTTCAACTGTTCAAATTCTTTGTTAATAACCAATTTTAAAAATTTTAAATTGGTTCACATTTTTCGGGTTATTACATCCCTCTTCGATTTGCCACCTTCCGATCGTCTTCTAGTTGCTCCAATCCTGAGATAAATGGATCCCTAGTTTTGAACTCTATGGGTTCAAATAGAAAAAGGAACGGCCGAATTATGTTGAGGAAGATGATTAAGGTGGTTTGACTTTGTCCAACTTTAATTAATTAATCATTTTAAATTCAATTTTGTCAATCTAAATTAACTTGTATCTTGCTCGTACGAACTCGGATTTGAATGATTTCAGGTTTGCCACGATCGTGAGACCGAGAGCTTCGCGATGACACTGACTAGGCATGATTCGGAGCAAGTTGAATTTTGGCCAAATTTTGGCTCTGAACAGCGCAAAACTCAATATCAATGTGAGATTTCTATTTTTTTTTAAAAATCAAATTTAATTATTTATATCAGATATGAAATTATATTTATTTCATGTTTACATTGTATGTATAATCGTTGAAATGTTGATTTGTGTTGTAATTGCTTGAATCGTTGAACTGAATTGTGTGTAATCATGTTTGACATGACTTTGTGTGTACGACGAAACAACATTTTATTGTATGTATAAAATATACAATATTCATGTTGTCAAAAATTTGCATATGAAATAAAAACAACATTTTTATTTGAAATGTGTTATGCCAATCAAAATAACATTTTTGATTAGAAATTTGCTAGAAAAATATGAGCGAACATTTTTATCTCATTTTGTTGAACTAGTTTTTCAACAAAATATGTATACATATTTTTGTGTAATATTATTTACGTAAAAAAAAAAAGAGAGAGAGAACCTCTTTGTTAGCCAATATGATATGAGAATTAAAATGCACATTTTGTTAGTAACGTCGTATGAGAATAAAAATGCACATTTTGTTAGTAACGTCATATGAGAATAAAAATGCACATTTTGTTGGTAGCGTCATATGAGAATATCATTTTTATGTCAACATGTTAGAAAATCATTTTTATGTCGACATGTTAGAATTATCATGTTAATGTTTACATAGTAGAATTTGTCGTTTTAAGGATGATATAATAGAATTATCATTTTATGAAATGCCAACATAAAATATTCATTTAGGTTATGTTGGAACCGTCAACGTAAAATATTCATTTTATGTTATGTTAGAACCATCAACACAAAAATCACAATTTAGTTAGAATATTTTTGTGTAGAGAAAAAGTACATTTTTAATATAAAATGTTGCATTAGATAATAACGTCATATTATGTTATTTAGAAATGAATAATTTAACCGTCATGTTATATTATTTAGAAATGAATATTTTCACCGTTATTTTGTGTTAATTAGAAAAACAATATTTTTACCATCACGTTATGTCAGGTAGAAATGAACATTCTTGCCAATGTAAAGTAGTAGCGACAAAAATCATATTTTTGTCAATGTAAAATGGTAGCAAATGAAAATTACATTTTTATTATGTAAACAAAAGTATGAACTTGCATTGTAAACAAAATTTACATTTTTCTATGTAACTATGATATGAAATTTGCTATGCGAACAAAATTTACATTTTTCTATGTAACTATGATATGAAATTTGTTATGCGAACAAAATTTACATTTTTCTACCTAACTATCATATGAAATTTGCTATGCGAAAAAAATTTACATTTTTCTATGTAACTATGATATGAAATTTGCTATGCGAACAAAAATTACATTTTTCTATGTAACTATGATATGAAATTAGCTATGCGAACAAAAATTACATTTTTCTATGTAACTATGATATGAAATTTGCTATGCGAACAAAATTTACATTTTTCTATGTAACTATGATATGAAATTTGCTATGCGAACAAAATTTAAAATTTTCTATATAAGTATGATATGAAATTTGCTATGCGAACAAAATTTACATTTTTCTAGGTAACTATGATATGAAATTTGGTATGCGAACAAAATCTACATTTTTCTAGGTAACTATGATATGAAATTTGGTATGCGAACAAAATTTATGTTTTTCTATGTAATTATGATATGAAATTAATAAAGAATGATAAAATATACATTTTTATCGAATGTAAAAGAATGACAAAAATATTCATTTTGTCAAATGTGAAAGAATGATAAAAATATACATTATTATCAAATGTAAATGGAGGACAAAAATATTTATTTTGTCAAATGCAAAAAATGAAATAAACACATTCATTTTTGTTCGTAATAAAAAGAAAACATTCATTTTGTTTGTGTTTTGAAAGTTAACGCACAATTTTCATTTTTGGTGAAAGTTAAAAAAAATATTTTTAATATTCTTTTGTTAAAAATGAAAGGTCATATTGTTTGTCAAATTAAAAGATTTAACTTCTGTTTATACTTAAAAGGATGAAAGTTACATTTTTAATGTAAAAAGAAAAGCATACATTTTAATGTGAATAAAAGAAGGAAAATTACATTTTCATGTAAATAGAAATTAAAGTAAAAGATTTACATTTTAATCAATTGAATTTTTATTAAAAAGGATAACGGTATGAAATTTACATACCCATGTAAAAGAATTTCAAAAAAGATTATAACGATGAAATTTATATTTTAATGAATTAGTTTTTCATTAAAAAGATTAAAGATATGGAAATTTCATTTTCATGTAAATAGATTAGTACAAAAATTATCGTTTTGTTTGTAATGTAAAATTATTATTTTTGTGTTTTGCATTGAAAAGATAACAAAATTATCAATTTTGTTACATTGAAATAAACAAACAAAAATACTCATTTTTGTAGAAGTAAAAGTGGATGAACAAAAATATTCGTTTGTTGAAATTGAAATGAAACACAAGAATGCCTATTTTTGTTGGAATTGGTATGATACACAAAATGTACATTTTGTGTAATTCAAAGGATGAAACAAGAAAATGTACATTGTTATGTATAAGATGTGTATGTGTATGAAAATAAAAATAAACATTATGGTGTGTACATTGTACGTTAATATTGTATATACGAATAGGAATGTTTTTCGTTAGCAAAATGTAATGAAATAAGATAAATTTCATTACACATTATAAACATTTCGATAGGTTGTGAAGCAAAACATTCACTTTAATGAAATGGAATTTAATTATTTTTATATATATAAAAATAAAGATAAATCGTTACAAATTACTAATAACGATATGAAATGATTTCCAACTTATATATATATACGAGTATTATTTGGAAAGTCCGAGTCTATCTCATTCCAAATAATTTGAACGACGTTTAAAATTCAAGAGTTGAAGACGGCGATTGAAGACCGGCGATCTTCACATCGAATGGACGACAACTGCCGATGCCCGTGATTGGAGTAGCTACCTTGAAGGGGCTACAGTGGTGGCCGTCCGGACGTAATGTTGATTTGTACGGATTTGGCTTTCGCTTAGACCCAGAGCATAAGCTTATAAATGGAATGTGTGTCTGACATTGTACTCCTTTATATTGTATTTATTGATTTTCTGTCGAATGTATGAATGTTTGGTGGCGGAGAATTTATTCTCTTGCTTAACACCCTTTCATATATTTCCGCAAAGGATTGGTAGTGTGATATGGAGTGACGATGTGGCATGCTAAGATGCATATGATCAAGGCTTTGTTGAAAAGCAGGCCTTGTGGAATGATCAAAGCATAGCCTGTTTAGGCATAGCTTTTTGTATAGCATGACTTCGCGAGCCTCACACACCGGCGGAGTCTAAAACGGGAGAAGGGAACGCAGGGAGAGCAGCACGTTTCTTTCTACCTAGAAGTGGTGTTTGGGCTTTAACACGGCCCGACATTTTACGTATGTGAATGATGGAATGAGGCGTCTCAGATGATAGGTCCTATAGGACCGGGAAACGTGTGTTCAGGAATAACTAATCCGCAACTCGTATGGTGGACCGGCCCTGCAGCTATCCAAGGGTTCACTGCGGGGGATCCTAAGACATTAGCTAGAGTGTCTCGAATCAGTAAGGAGCTCCTCCCTAGCCTTGACTCATGATGGAAACCCAATTTCCAATATAACCTCAAGCGGTTTTGATTGTATTACTAGTATGGCGACATAGTAGGATGGGGTACTATGCCGTCTAGGATTGATATATTATGATTGAAATTGTTTTTTTGAAATATATATACACTAACAATAATATCAAATTCGTTTTTATCGTATCAAGCATTTTTGACAATTATAAGGTAAAACCCTATCCTCCGGTTTGCGTTGCATTGTGTGATGGGACTTGGGTCTTATGATGGTTTCATTTTTCTAAAAAACATTGCGTTGTTTTAACGATTTACTTTAGTTTATGCACCGGCAATCCATTGGAGTAAACCCGTTCCGCGTTAGCGGCGTGGTCCTTGGATTTGCCCTATTACTATTAGTTAAATTAGTTAAGAATTCTCAAACCAGTCCCATGACTGACCCGTTGTTTGTTTCCACCTTTGCAAACTCGGGTGCCCTCTTTTCCACATGGGCAGTCGAGCAGTTTGTCTACAGGTTTATCTCTTTAGCAGGATCCTGGATTGAAGCTTAAAGCTTAGTCCAGAACATTGGAAATCTTCCGCTGCCTTAGTTATTTTGTTTCCGCTGCAATGTATTAAAATCATGTAAAATTATCTTCCGCTGTAATTATTAGTCAATATACTCTGATATTCTGTACTCTGATGTAACATTTATTATTGATGTTATAAATGTCTGTTGTTATTCTTCTGATGTGTTGTATTCCCAAAGTTAACGTAGGCGGGATTTGAACGGTCTTGGTCGATTTTGCGATCGATTAAGGCCAGGCAAAATCCGACTCATTACACCTATCGATACACATTATTTCTACATGTGTGCACAACCATTCATCGAAATGCAGCATCCATGGGATAACACAATCATTATACATCCATTAATTTAAATATGCACACATATTTATATGCAATATGAAAGTGATTGAGCCGATCTAGTGCCTAATGTGTGTGTACATGCATCCACGAGCAACCACTTGCATCCATTTGCATCCACCAAACATAACATGTCTCAAACACATGTTTACAGCGATAGGTTTTTTTTTCCTAACTAAAGACCGAAGATAACATCGCCAAGACATCCTAAAAGATAGAACAAGTATAAACAAACCGACAGAAAAAGGAGATGTTAGGAACATATCCTCAAAAAGAAAAGGGTACAACGGATGCATCTCGCTTTCCGTCTCCCAAGTTGCGTCTCCTTGATCATCTCCCTATCAGATTTTCACCATCTTAGCCTCTCTGTTGCGTAGCTTTATGTCCTCCGATCCAAGGATGCATGTTGGAGCTCGTCTAATCATGGCGTCGCACTCCACTTCCGCTTATCTAGACATGCTCGGCTCCACTACTTCCGCGGTATCTTGTAACACTTCCGCAAATGCGATACGTGAAAACATATTATTAACATCACTAAGCTAGTTTCCTCTTCTCATGTCCTTCAAAAATCTAGGATATATAACCTCAAAAGATCTTCAAGGATTTTATTCACCTTTTCCTCTTGCATCGAAAACTGCTCCAAGCCCTGTCCCGCAAGCACGGTATACACTGTGAATGGCTTACTTCCATCTGGCAAAACCAAAACTGGAGTTGTCGTCAACGTTCTCTTCAAATGCTGGAAAGCGTCGTCACAGTCAACATCCCCAAGAAAAAGTCAAGTTGTTCTTCGTTAACTGCATAAGTGGGGCTGATACCTTCGCGAAGTCCTTAATGAGCTTCATATAATAACCAACCATCCCTAAAAAGCTTCTTACTCCTGTTGCATTCTTAGGAATCTTCCAATCATGGGTTGCTACCACCTTTGCGGGAACCACAACTATCCCTTCCTTAGAGACCATGTGTCCTAAGAACCCCATTTCTTTTCTCCAAAAGTGGCATTTGGAGAACGTAGCTTTGAGTTGATGCACTCGTAGGGTCTCTAAGACTTCTGTAAGATGTAGGGCGTATTCTTCTTCACTTCTAGAGAAAATCAAGATACCGTCCACGAAGACTACCACAAACTTGTTTAGAAACTCCCTACTCATCAAGTCAATGAAGTATACAGGTGCATTCGATAAAACAAATGGCATGACGAGCCACTCGAAGAAACCGTCAGTAGTTCTAAATGCAGTCTTATTTATGCTGTCTTCTGCCACCCATAGCTGATGAAATCCTATAGCCAAATCCAGTTGCGAGAAAACCGAAGCACCCACCAATTGATCGAATAAATTGTCTATCCTTTGCAATGGGTGCCTGTTCTTCTTTGTTAGCTTATTCAGCTCTCTATAGTCCATGCACAATCTAAGTGAACCATCAGCTTTCGTAGCAAAAACGACTGGAGCACCCCACTCCGAAATACTTCTTCTATGAACCCCGTTCTCAAGCAACTCTTTCACTTGCTTACTGTGTTCTCTTCTCTCTCTCGGAGCCATGTGCGCACTGGTAATGCAAATGGTTTTGCATTATCTACAAAGTATATTAGAAAGTCTATCTCGTGCCTCGGGGGTAAACCTCGAACTTCATCGAAGACGTCACTATATTCACGGACCACACGAACAGATTCCAAATCATCATTGGATGCGTCTAGGGATTCTAGGTAGCTAAGCATTACCGGACATCTAGGGTCACAAGAAGTATCAAGGGTCTTTCCACAACGAGTCAACAATCTAACTACCCTTCTTTCACAATCTAGGATGGCCCCGTATCTAGCTAGCCAATCCATGCCTAGAATCAAGTCGTAGCCTATGATGCCAAGAATGAAGGCGTTGCATTCAAACATAACGCCTAAGATAGACACTCTCAAATCCCGACAAATCATAGAAAGATGAGTCGACCCACCAATAGGATTTGAGACTACTATGGGATCTGTAACTAGACTAGTATTTCGGTGCAGTGTTTCAACTAACGAAGCAGATACAAACGAGTGTGAAGCGCCAGAATAAATCAAAGTTCGAATAGGATGATCAAAAAAGAAAAAAAATCAAACTTCCAACCAAGATATTTCTACCTCTATCAGGTAGGCCAGCAGTGAGAGAACGCGTCTGCCCTCCAGAAGATCCCGTACATTGTCCTTTTGCCCTTTGCTTCTTTGGACGATCCTAATAAGATGTCTTGTTTATCCATAACGATAACAACTAGTCTTCTCTTTCTTTCTAACGTTTTTATTTAAGTAGTCAAGTATTTCACAAGTGTGGCCCTTCCTTTTCTCTTGGCCCCTTATTATCCTTGTCGCCTTTCTTTGGATCTACTTTATCGTGTGACCTTTCCATGTCTCTCATACACATTCTCTGTTCGTGACCTCCTACCAAATGAGGCTTCGTTCTTTATTAACCAAGCAGCTAATTGAACCTTCCTCCCACCATCTACCTTAAAGGTACCAACAAGTCCTCCACTTCCTTCTAGCTTTGACAGACGTCCCAGTCCCATGAAGTGGTTTTCCGCCCATTGTACGGAAGTTCTTACACATCTTATAAAAAGCGTCTATACATAGAGGAAGAAATTCAAAAAGGAAAGAGAAAGAGATTCAAAACGGAGAATCGAATGAAAGATATATGGATCTTGGGGGTTATGTTTTTCAAAATAAACTTTTCTCTTGAAAATAATCTCCTTAAAACATACTTTTGAAAGTATTTCTTTATAAAATGCTTTTGAAAAACAATTTTTCAAAATTCATATCTGTTATGGTAACCTTCAGCTCTGATACCACGTGTAACACCTCACGTCCATTAATGTCACTCGCAAGGGGAATGCATTAACTTCCATGGATCGTATTTAGTGTATAGCACATAATATAACAAGACAGATACATATATTGGTACTTGAAATATTTAAAACAACTTTTATTGCAGCGGAGAAATAGTTTGATTACAACAACTTCATAAACCAAGTACACTTCATATCCATCTTGACAAAAAAAAATTCAGAGTACATAAAGTAAAAAAGCATAACCCCAAACACAAGTAGCCATAAAAGAGATGAGCTGAACTTTACTTTCAGCAATCCAAGCACTTCCAAAAGAGAGAGAGAAAAAGATCCAAGATCAAGCTCCTCTAGTACTAGTCCCACCCTGAGAACCGGGGGAGGGGGAAGGAAGAAAAGAGGGGAAAACAAAGGGGGTCAGACATGAAGTCTGGCGAGTACCATAACTTTAACAATACAATTATCAAAGTAATTAAGATAAGGCATAAACTGGCAAAATAAGAAATGACTGTGAAGCAAGTGGGAAAGACAAAGCAAACAGAGGAATATTTTGGCGTTAATCTCCTCCTAATCGCTACAGGATAATTACTATACTGCACCAATGCTAATTACACCGCACCATTACTAGTCACCCTAAAAGTTGATCCCGCCCACTGAACGAAATAATAATAATGTTAGTTTTGTGAACCCTTAGATGTCTTCATAGGTGTCGTCTGCCCATATCTCCGCTAGTCGTACCCACTACCCTCCCCATTCTAATTACAATGTTTATTCATAATATGGTAGTTATACTCCTAGCTGTCTTCTTAGGTGCCGTCTGCTCCTATCTCCGCTAGTCGTACCCACTACCTTCCCCATTCGATCGGCTCCCTAACTCGTAGATACCCGTGCTGGTCCCACAGTGGGGTGTATCACTCCCCAAAGTGGCAACCCGATACCACTAAAGATGCACGGCTTATATCTACACGATGAAACAACGTCTTACCTACTAGCCCAGGCCCACGCACGCACATGACCCCGTTGGACTTGCGTTGCCACCGCTAACCCGTTTTGACCTCTTACAATCAAATTCAGTAAGCGTGTCCTGTCCTCGACTTGGGTCGAGCTCACAAAGATAGTTAATGGGCTACTGGTTTGAAAAGGGTCCCCACACAAGCTTTCCACCTATGCTTGGTCCCCACTAAGATTCCCCACTTAACCCCTTCTTATTCATGTCTTCTTACATGTTTTCAACTTGGTTAAGTGTTTATAATTATATCCCACATGTCCCCCATGTTATCCACTTAACAAATCAACATGTGTTATTGGTTAAGCTTGTCTTAACCCTATCCGCTTATCAGATCAATATATTATTGGTTATTGGTTAAGTTGGTCTTAACCCTATCCGCTTATCATATCAATACATTATTATTGGTTAAGCTTGTCTTAACCCTATCAGATCAATACATATTATTGGTTAAGTTTGTCTTAACCCTATCCACTTATCAGATTAATATATATATATATATATATATATATATATTATTGGTTAAGCTGGTCTTAACCCTTCCCACTTATCAAATTATTGGTTAAGCTGGTCTTAACCCGACCCACTTACCATGTTTTTCTTAATTTATGATTAAGTACATCTTAGTTCACAGATACATTGGTTAAGAGAATAACTCCTTAAGTACCAACCCCGAAGACCGAAATCAACATCAGATTGTTACTCAGAGAATCACTCACTCAACCAAACTTATATTTGTCATTCATATTCATCTTTAATCAGCATTAATTAATTATTAATGCACAGACCCTCACATTAAGTCGATTGCTTGTGGCCGCTGGATATGCCGGGCGGTTTCGGGCAGACTTCCACCACAAGCAAGACCTAACCTCGTGTCTAACCATCTTTTAATTTATGCCTTTGACCTCTCACATTAGACTACCATTTGTGGTTGCTGGATTTGACGGGTAGGTCCGGGCAGTCTTACACCACAAACGAGTCTAACCTCGTGTCTTAGGCCCTTATTACCCATTTAATTTGTGCCTTTGACCTCTCACATTAGACTACCGTTTGTGGTTGCTGGATTTGTCGGGCGGGTCCGGGAAGTCTTACACCACAAACGGGTCTAACCTCGTGTCTTAAGCAATCATTATTATTCAACCCCAATTTGAATTAATATCCCTATTTCAAATTGCCAATAACTTCCAATTTTAATCCATGTCTACAATTGTCACTTAATTATGTCCATAATTACTATGCATATAAATTAGGCCAATTAATGTATCAAATTAATTATATGCCTTTATGCCATTTTATGCCAATTCACAATTTTGCAAAATTTAATATTTTCCCATTATCCCCACGTCGTTCGTACGTTGAACATGAAATATGTTAGACTCGCAAATAGTCTAACTCACAAAAAGGAAAGAAACATCACAACTTGCATAAAATACAAAATAGATCTAATTAGCATAACATGGATCAAAACTGGCGTGATTATGATTCATATTAACATAAATTTTCATAATCAACACTTGCATAAGCAATAGTCATAAAACATAAATTTGTATAAACTATGCACTGTCATGGATCTAAATGTATAGATCTAAGCATGTAATTATGAACTTGCATATATAAATATGGTTTTCCTATGACTTGCATATGAATTTCATACAAACTTACATTCAAACTAGCATATGATTCACATACAAAACTAGCATAGGAAACATAAATTTGAGTATGTTACTGCCTTGGATCTAAATATGGATCTAATAAAAATGTGAACTTGCATATAGATTTCTACAAACTTGCATATGGATCTAAACATGTAATTAATGTCACATGTTTGTGCATACAAACTAGCATATGTATATACTTGATTCACATATGTTTTTACATCCAAAACTTGCATAAGATTCACATATGTTTTAACATCCTAAACTTGCATACATATGTTTTAACATCCCAAACTTGCATAAGATCCACATATGATTTAACATCCTAAACATGCATAAGAATCACATAACATAAACTTGCATAAGATTCACATAACATAAACTTGCATAAGATTCACAAATCAACATATGTAAACTTGCATAAAATAAATCAAGTTAAACATGTATAATTGTACATATAAATAGATCTACCAATCTTACAATAACAAAACTGTCATATGTTCACAAACAGACAATAACATCACATGTTCCAACAGACATGTTCTCATAATCCAATTACAACCCATCATAATTAATTTATTAATTATATTGTGAAAGAAATAACACTCACAATCAAAAGAATAGTCATGTTTTTATGGGATCTGTATTCTGAAACTGAATCGCTTGCCTTTGATGTAGATTAATCGTTGTTCTAAATTGGATTTGATTTAATTGGATTCTTGCTTCTATCTAGCTTTTGAGTTGAAAGAGAGCGGTGGCTACTCTAGGTTTACCAGTGACGGCATAACGGTCTTAGGAATATTTTTGTGTGGCTTTAGGGTTTGGATATTGGTTGCTTATATAGAAGATTGATTTAATAGGAACCGTCAGATTAACCTAGAGCAAATCAAATCCATTCATACAAGATAGAATAGCCACATCATCCCTAAATGACTCAGCAAAGAGTCGGAATTGTCACACAAAGAAAAACGTCAAATTTCAGATCTGACCCGAAGGGGAGGTCCACCCCCAGGTCGACCTGTATATAGGGAGGTCGACCCCCTGGTCGACCTGACTCGGGGTAGGTCGACCCCCACTGCCCTTGTATTAAATTTTCTAAATTGTTTTTATTTAAATTTATGAAAATTCTAAGGGCCATAACTTCTTCATATGAAGTCCAATTCACACAAACTAGGACTCTTTCTCAAGAAGAATTCCTAGACGAATGCAATGGTGCAACCCGTTTCCCTTCATTCCCACATTTGAAATTAAGTATTCCTTAATTTTGTTAATTTTAATATTTAAAATCACGGGGTGTTACAAGATTTTTCAAATTTTTCATTTTTATCAACGGTCATATCATTAGAATCATCAATAATCGTTATGTAATGTTGTAACGGAGTTACTGGCTGAGTATTTGTTTCAAAAGAAGCGTTGGTAGAAAGTTTTTTATCACCAGATTGGGATTTGTAGTTGTTATACAAGTTCATAACTTCAGTTTGAAGAAGAGATATGTGATAAACTATCCTAGTGCATCTTTGTTTGTTGTTTGTTATTCTTTGAGCTAGTTCTTTGATGTAAGTCAAGCCAAGTTTCATTAAATCCTCAAATTCATCAACATCATCAATTCCCTCAAGTAATAACTTCTCTAGATTTTGCCAAAGTTCAATAGTGTATTGAGCCAGTTGTTCAATGTTACGCATGTTTTCAATATATTTATTTTCAGAATCTTGTTTTTCATCTAAAATTCACGCCCATTCCTTGGTGTCCTCGCGACTATTCCAAATGTCATGCATTAATTGATCAATTTCACTCAGGCTCTCTTCAATCAAATTGGTAGACACACCAGACTTCAAAATGTTGTATTTTAGATTCGTCGTTTCTATGTGTTCATCATCGGTTGACATTAAAAATTCATCAACTACATCTCTCAGAAGTCGTCCATTATTTATTTTTCAAAACCAACATGGCCAAAAATTTAGCTTGTTCGCAACACATTTTTCATATTTTATAACCAACATTTGACATCCACTCGTATTATGAAAATCATTTACGTTTTCAAAAATTTTATTAAAACATGTGTTACAGTTGTTTTGAATATCAGCACTTTGCTTAGCCATTTGCGCTAATAGTCGTCTCGCCTCAGATAAATTCTCATTAATCATAGAATGACAGTTTTCATATTGGAGTATAACCGTTTGATGAGATTGGTGGAAATTAGTCAAAAAGTTTTCAGCTTGAAATTCATTATGATTTGAATTGAAGCCAAAATCATTTAAAGTTTGAAAAGAATTACGGTTTTGGTTGTACATTGGGCAAGCTCGCATGTACTAAAAGAAGAGAGTTTTTCGTCGAAAAATCAGTTGCAAAAGTTGTGGCTCTAAGGAATCTCTTAAAAAAATATGATAAAATTAACAACTTCAGATTATATGAATACAAGTCTGGGCCAGGTTCGGACAGGGATTATCAGTGTGACATCCCGCCCCGCACCAACCGACATTTACTCCAAAAGTGCGTTGTACTCATATCCAGTTAGCACGGAACGGTCGTCAGAAGAAAAGAAAGAAGACAAAGAATCAACAAGGAACCTGTAGAATGTCTCACAGCGCATGGAACAAAATATAATAACAACATACTTGACATAAAACAGGTGAGACAGTGCATAAGCTGAAAACAACTATTATAGCAGCGGAAAATCCCAAAGTATAGCTTATGATCCAAAGCCAACATTATTACAACTTTTAAAACTGTCTCAAAAAGCTAACAAGAAAGGTACACTACTAATGCCCAAAGTAGTGACCAACAATGACACAGGGAGAATATCTATATATATATCATACGTGGAAGCCTCCTGCTCGCCTCCGAATCCGCTATTCGCGCATCACCAGCTAACCTGTCTCTAGTCTGCTCATGAGAGCACCCAGAGTAATAAGAAGAGACATAAAACTCTGGGTCAGACAAAAAGTCTGGTATGAGCGATAAGCAGCTAAACATAACAATAACATGTATACTAAACCATACCTGAACCTGCAACCAAAGAGTTAGCACTACATATTGTACAACACTCTAAGGTGCCACTGAATAAATGGTGTAAAGATAACGTGGGTGGGGTGTGCATGTCATAGTGATGGCAAACAATCAAACATAGTAACCATCCTCACATCTCTCACTCAGTGCGTAAAGTATATGATATCCACCACTTCGATCACCCAATACTTTGCTATGATCACTCCGCCCCATGAAGTCATAACGGCTTTACTACACTGATCCATAGCCACTAATTCTTCGCTATGTGCACTTTGCCCCATGGAGTCGTTCACACCCAACTGCACTGGCTCATAGCCTTACTGATCCTTTACTATGTCCACTCTGCCCATGGAGTCACAATGGCTCCACTGCACTGGCTCATAGTCTTGCTACGATCACTTTGCCCCTCGAGTCACGATGACTCTACTGCACTGATACGTAGCCCATCATTCCTTTTTAGTTGTGAATCGAAGTTATGAATGTCGACAACTCCTTAGCACACGTCCCGCAGCAAAGCCCAACCATGAAGTGAACTCCTTGGTTCCCAATTGGATCCTGAGATCTAACTTCCATTTGGACTACCTTTGCATCTCGGGTTATTGGTCATCACTGGATCGGTTCGGATCCCCAGTCTTTCTTCTTTGTCGGTTCGGATCAGTCTCTTCTAAGTGCTCCGGGTCGGGTCGTGGCCTCCTAGTCCCCTCGTAGTACGTTGGTTCAGTTCGGGTGCTCTATGGCGGGTCGGGTCGATGTATCCTTGCTCCATCGGTTCGGATCACGTTCCTGGTCTCTAATCCGATCCACTCCCTTTTCTCTTCCGCTCTGATCCCCTTCCTTTTCGCTTCAGTCAATCCGATTCCCCCTTCTTTAGCTCGATCCGATCCCAGTTCAACCATTGTGGCCTTCCTTTTTGCCATACTTTCCCTTGTGCCAAGCCTCGGTTCGGTTCGGTGATCCCTTGCCCAGTTCACTATCCGATCCGAGCCCATCCCTCCGATCCGAGCCTATCCCTTCGATCCGATCCGGAAGCCTGCACAATTTTCTGCAACTTTTTCCAGCATGTCTTTTCCACCACTCGACGGCGTTTTCGACCATTCTATCTATTCTAATCAATCACAAAGCATACCCCAAAGTCATAGCAACAAATAGAGGTAACCTCAAACACCAAAACATCAATATGTTAGGTTAAAATGGATCAAACATAGTCAAAACCCCATATTTTCCCTTAAACATGTTCAAGCATAATTAACGATAGGATTAGAAAAACTTAACCAAATTAACCCAGGTTCATATCAGAGGTCTAAAACATCATTTAAGAATTTATAAATATTTTTCCAGAATTTTATCATGTTTAAATTCGTTAATTAACACTAATTACCCTTAATTAGCCATAATTAGTGAGGAGCTATGCAAATCACTCACCTTAGCCACAAATATACCTTAGATCTGAAATAAATCTCTGTTTGGACGCGAATAACAATGCAAATCAGCAGCACTAATCTTGATTTGGTGAAGATCTCCCTTGATTTGATGTTGCTAAGCCTAATCCTTGATTAGAAAGCGATTTGGGGTGATTTAGAGGTTGGAGGCCATTTTTATGGTTTCTAATGTTAGGAAATTGCGATCTAATCAATAACCTTAATCCAAACGATTTAACAAATTAAACCACGGATCTATTGCAAAACAGTAATACGAAACTAGGTAGAAATTAGGGTTTTACCTGTTACTGTAGAATCAACGAAAATGATCATACCTTGATTGATACGAATCTAAGCTCCCAAATCAGCGAGCCTCTGTAAGTATCCACACAAACGTTTCCCTTCGATCGAATTGAAGAGAGAAAGGATCTGGTTGCTAGTCGCCATTAATTGGTTTTTCATTGAGAAGGGATTACGGTAGGTTTTCTTATTTTTGATTTTATCCCTTTAATGGCTCATGTGTCTATTCTTTTATAAAGGGAACAATTTCCTTTATAAAATAAACGCGTACCATAAAATGAGGAACCCACCGACATACCATTTCAATCATTAAATAAAATATCAACAGATTTGATAATTTATTTGTCCAATAAATGTTTACCCTTTATAACGTTTTAAGTGTGTGACCCTATAGGTTATTATAACGTTGGCAATGATTTTAAATCATACTTAAAATCAGAAACAGTGATTGGCATCTAACAATACATCGCTGCTACCCAAGTTATAATAATATAATCGTTTCGATACAACCTTTTCATGACCAGTGTATCAATGTAATATAATCCTTTTAACCATTATATCCAGGATTAGACTAGAGGCATGGATCGTATCATCCTCGTTATAATTTAATCCGATTTTCTTGATCGATGAGTAGACTGTTTAAAACAAATCAATATTTGAGCATGGCCATGCATTTCACAGTCTCACTCAATCAAGAGGCCTATGCATATCATTATGAATATATCGTAGGGTTAAATTCCATCTAGATCATTCATAATTTTTATTCGATTCGAGACATATCAAATAATCACCGTTATCATTACTCTGTTACGAAATAACTTTAGATGATATCAAAATATAAATATCCTCGAATAAAATTATAATGATTTCAGGTCTGAGGACCATTACATCACTGTCACTATGAGAACAACTTATGATACTGTTGATTATATTCCATGTAGTTATCTCACGGTGGGTCAGCCCAATACGCTATTCTCCAATACATATTTATATCTTGACTTTAATATCACGTATATTAATGATCAATGAGATGTGATCATCAGTCAATCAATATACTAGTCTCAACGCTTTATTGTTGTCCTAAATAAACAATAAAACTCGACTACGGACATTTAAGAATTATAATACTCATCATATTATATAATCTCAAGTTCAGTCTTACTTGAACTATATAATTCCGTATTATTATTCTAAGGACTTCTATTAAATTGTTATTTATATTACACAGTAAATATAACATAACAGAATATTTTATTCCAAATAAAACAATAACGTTATTAATCTCATCAAATGGATTGCCTCTAGGGCATAAACTCTAACAATCTCCCACTTGCACTAGAGTCAAACATTCATGTATTATATACTCAAGAAACTAGTGTGACTATTAAACTTCTGCTGCGACAAAGTTTAATTCAGTAGGTCTGCAACATTACAGCTTTTGTAACCTTGCAGATATGTTTATTTCTTCTGTGAACAATTTAACATAAGAATTATATTTCTTAAATATATGTTTGGATCGATAATGAATTTAACGTTTTAGGCCTGAGCAATAGCCACATTGTTGTCGCAATGTAAATGTAACACCCCACGTCCATTAATGTCACTCACAAAGGGAATGCATTAACTTCCATGGAGCATTTTAAGTAAGTATAGAACAGAAAATCACAACAAGACAGATATAAAGCAGTACTTGAAAATTTAAAACTTTATTTTATTGCAGCGGATAAACCCATATGTTTGATTACATCATCAAAACTATAAACCAAAGTCAAGTACATCATATCCATCTTGATAAAACAAAGTACATAAACTGAAAGACATAATCCCCAACATTAAAATAGCCATAAATAAAGAGAAGCTGAACTTTACTTCAGCGGTCTAAGAAATCTTCTAAAAGTAGTCCAAGATCAAGCTCCACTTGTGCTAGTTCCAACCTGAGCACCTGAAGGAGGGGGGGGGGAGGAAATGTAACGACCCGCCTTTTTGACCGTTCCAAATCGGTAATTAAACCAACTTAAAACGTTCAAATCGACGAAGCGTTTTAGCTTATAGAGTTTAAAACAAAATCAACACAAAAACACATAATAAATAGACAACACAGTATTGAATAGCGAAATAAAACCTTTATATATAAATAAGAGTTTTGGTACAAATTCTCTATATAGCGGAAGTAAAACAATTTGGATAAAAGAAATTATTTACTAAAAAAAATCTTCAGAGTGCGCGTCTCCTGGAATCCCCAGCTTTGCCAATCCTCGAATCCTAAGCTGAAATCTTTAAATCTGTATTTGCTCGAGTCTGACCCGAGCATTCCATGCAAAAACATAAAATACTCGAGTCAGGATTAATCATAGTTCGAGTAAATTAATTTCAATGAGAACTGAAATGTAATAATTAATACTCACAACAATTACATGTTATAAGTTAAATATATAGTCGTATAGCATCCGTTTTATATCGGTTCACTTCCCACAGACTGATCCCAGGAGCTTGCGTATACACACATGTACAGGTACATGTGTGTACCGCCTCAGCATCCAGAAATCAGAAGTAATAAGGCGCAAGTCAAGATCACACAGGTATAATGGTATCTATATGAGCAGCAACCAGTGTACCTCACAAGATCAGCCAAACAAAGCAATTACAGTAAAATGTACCGGCAAATATCGAGACTACTAGCGTTACATAAATATTCCAGACATGGCCAAAGGAGGACGGTACAACAATATACATGGTTGTTACAGTGTGCCAACACTTGATTTAGAGCCTACTTTTATGGTCCCAATTTTTTTTTTGGTTGTCACCATTTTATCTTTATGGTTATCACAGTATGCTTCAGAAAACAAAGATAAATAGAAACCCAAGCCAAATGTATAAATTCCAGGTTATAAAATAAATGTATGTGCTAACATATCTAAGTCCAAACAGGTAAATATAACCCAAACCAATGTATGACAGCATGGGTGAAAAGGCACACATAAGTGATGTCTATATGTACAAATGAATTCAGAAATTTTCCTGCATATATGTAAAGGGTTACTATGCTATGACTATTCTTTAAATCACACATAAAGGGTTAATATGCAAGTGTAATTCCTCATTTTGGTGTTCACTGCCTTGTTAACCAATGGTGTTCTAGACATGCAAAACAGTATTGCTCCGTTTGACATAGGTTAAGGAAATTGACAGACAGTTAAACAACTTCATATTTGTTTAATATGGATTTACTATTCTTATGCAATGTTTTACAAAGACTATCTTAACAGCTACAAATAATAAACAAAGCTTAAAGGCAATGTACAAATATAGCACAACAAAGTAATTTAGGTCCATGATCACGTCCAAAGTAAGGTACAGCGATCTTCTTATGACTTCTGGAAATGATTAATGTACTTGTATTTAGCGACACAAATATCAATGGGACACCATTTGAGTTCAAACGCCATAAACTAAATATATGGTTGTATTAAAAATTCTTCAGCATTTCTAGGCTTTAGTTTTCTATTCAGGATTCACGATCAAGTTGCAAAAGAAAATTTCAAGCTTTCATATGTCTGTCATTTTAAATACACAGTGGCTCATTAAAGAAAAATCCTACACCTAGAAATTTAAAGTTACAAAATCATAGTTCATACAAAATAAAAGGAGCACTCAGTCTAAGCTATAAAGGTTTTACAGGCAAAATTCCAGGCAACAAAGTAATTTCAACAAATTTCAAATTCAAACGAACCAACAGGGTTACATAATCATGCAAACCATAGGGTCTCACTTTTTGATTACATATATGTAGAGCTCAAAACCGAGGTAACCTATGCAGTACAACATTAATGTGTATAGGGATGCATGTAGGTCATATGTATAGGGATGCAGGTCATATAGATGCAGTTCAACATTTAAAACAACGTGGCCAAGTTATCATATTATTTGCAGTAATTAAAAATGTGTCCAATTAGTCATATGTGTGCAGTATGATATGCAAGACCGGACACACAGCATAAGTGCGAGCCACAGTAACTCAATAGTGGACTCAGATTGTTTACATCGAATGTAAAGCAAACAGCTGCAAGTGATACTAACAAGGCAAAGTCCCATGGTGTGTCCATTCCAACATGCCGAACATATATATAAAACATGTCAATGGAATCGAATCAAAGCACAACTGCAAATTTGTATGTGTCTATGTGTATTTACATGAAATCCAGTTCCGAATAGGGTAAGAGTAAAACAATATTAAAACATTAGACCATACTTATTCCATATTTTCTCAACATTAATGTATTTAAAATTTCAAAGTGGCAAGTAACAAATTTTATGCTAATAACAGTATCATATGTGTGGAACTTGGTACACCATAAATTTTAGATTCCAATTCCGATTTATGAACAAAAGAAATATTTACTGGACATAGCAAAAGAGCCAAACTATACTGAACAGACTGAATATGTTCAAAGTGCCAAATTTTACTGATCAGACTCAATGGCTTTAAAATGCCAAATTATACAAACTATATGGTTTCAAAGTGCCAAATTATACTAACCAAATGGTTTCAAACCATTTTCCATATCTTAAGCATGTATAGAAAACTGTGGTGATATAACAAGTTAACGGACAATCATACAGTTTTAGTCTTAACGGTTAACGGACAATCATACAGTTTCAGGGTGCAAACAAGGCATAGGCGCAGGTTTTCCGTAAACCATAGTTCAGAGCAGCATAAAGCCTAGAACTAGGTTTAAATACGCAGCTCATCATAGGAAATCAACTCACCCAAATCAACTATTATATTTTAATTTACTGAAATCGAATTACTTGAAAATATGATTAATCGTGAGTGAATTCTCACCTTAAAACCCTGAATAAGACAAGACGACGGATTTGGGTTGCTGGAGTTCATCTGAGTAGCAACTTGCAGCTTCAAGAGGGGAGGCGCCGTCAGTTTGCTGTGCTCGAGCTGATGATGTCCTTCAATTTGGGGACAAAGACTTCAATTAGGGTTCGGAAACGATTTAACTTCAGAGGAAGGAGAAGCGAAGTTGTGGTTTCGATCCACTGGAGTTTCAATTGGAAAGAATAGGTTTTGTTTGGGGAAGAAGAAAATTCTCGGACGCCATGAAATTAAAAAGGAGAACATACCTTAATTTGTTTGCTGAGAAAATGGAACGCGAAGTGATTTTTATAGAAAGAGAACCGTGGGAACCAAGGTATTTAAGTAGGCTGTATTTGGGTGGGTTCTTTCTGAAATTACTTGACGCTGAAGGAAATGGTAGAAGCCATCATTATTAAAGAGGAAAAGGTCGGGGATAATAAAAATGTTGCGTCACTAGCTATAGAGCAGCTGCGAATTTATCAGATATAGGTCGGCTAGGTTTTTTTACAGAGGAAGAGAGTATCTGCTTTATTAAATAATATATTCTATCGTGAATTGCTACGTTGCGTTCTGCTTCGTACCGCAAACACGATTTCTGAATGCAACTAAAATTATACGATCACTACGTCTTTGCATACTGGACCCAAAATATTATGTTTGTTATAATTTGTCTCTGTTCGTGTACGGCGTATTTTTATTTTAAATTATTTATTGGTTTACCCATTTTACTTCGTCCCTTCACCAACGACATTGTTTGTTTTAAATATATATATATATATACTTTTTTTCTATCCACATATCCGAACAATAACATTTTCAATTTATTTAACTTCGATAGCGTTTTATTATCAGATTCAACCGTCCATATTTTGCAATCGAATTTCAATCCCGATTCGAATACCCAATTAAATTAAATTTCAATATACAACAGTACATATTCGGTTCCAACAACCCATTCTGAATTAAATATTAAATTTTTAACCCATGCACAACCATATATTTGATTTTCTAACCCGCATATCAATATGAAATTGATTATTAATAATTAAATCTTCTATTAATTCTGCATTGCAATTATCGAAATTTCTGGGACGTTACATCCTTCCCCCCTTTAAAACTTTTCGTCCTCGAAAAGGAGAGATCACTAGAGTTATATAAACGTATATTCCAAATTTCCATATTTTGGTAAAAACTTTCTACTACTCATTCAAATATCGATATTTAAGCTATCGACCATCATATCCAATAAATTTAGAAATTCGCATTTTCTTTCAAGATTGACCTATTCTTAATTTCAAACCTTGCGCTTTATTCCAAACCTCTTTATAACTCATATGCCAATATTTACTTACTCGTCGTTTCACGAGTTCAACCCCATCTCCTTATATTCAATCCATTGAATTTTCCACAACACTCACTAAAGAGTGTAAATAACATCCTCACTTCAATTTGTAACTTGAAAGCTAGAAAATTTTCAAAATCTGAAATTCTTTGTATATAATATGAAATTCGTACAGAAAATACTTCGAAATCCTCTTTCTTAACCCTTTAAGTTAGGTATATTTTAAATTTCAAATTATCGGTTTGAAAGTATTTGATAACTCGAAGTTTGACAAGTCTACTGTCGTTCTCGCAGATGTTAGACATACACTGGCCAGGCGCACGACTAAAATCTCCAAGCACTAAATATCCTTGCTTCGACTCCCAGTTGAAAAATATTTCAAAATTTTCTTTTATAAACAGATACGGAAAGTACCAATGTGATACTGAAATGTTGATTGTTCATGAATCGCAGATACACAATGGTTTCGTCTGGATCCCCCAGAAAACATTTGTATCCGTAGAAAGTCACTTCCCTGCGAATTCCGTCATGGACAAATCAACGGAAATTACTTAAGAATCAAAAGACGATCTGAGGTCATTGAGCGTTTGTTGCTCTCTCTCAGGATCATGAAATCAAATCATCCAATTATGAAGATGAATCAAGTCACGAGGACAAAACAAGTCACAAAGACAACTCAGGTCACGAAGACCAATCAAGTCACGAAGACTAACTGCTGCATCAAACAGGTGGCTTATAATCACTAAGATATCTAAGTGGACCGCAGGTACACAATGGTTACGCCTGGGTCCCCCAGGAAACATCCATACCCGTAAGCTTTCACAGCTCTGCGGATTACGCCCTTACATTCGACTGTAGAACGCAGCAGTCACAATGGTTACGCTTGGTTCCCCCAAGAAACATCCGTCCGCCGTAGGCTATCTACAGCCCTGCGAATTTCGCTACACGGTCGAATTTCCAACGACTCTAGATCGCAGCGATCACAATGATTACACCTGATTCCCTCAAGAAACATCCGACCGCCATAGGCTATCTGCAGCCCTGCGAATTACGCTAGCAGTCATGCTCAATGGCTACTCATGAGTTTTATGTCCGGACAACCTACCACCACCAGCAGCATATCTCAACCAAGCTCGAAATTCATAGAGAAGGAAGGTACTTTCCTTATCTTTATTTTGAAAAACATACTATACTATATACATATAGTATTTTATTTCATATTCCTCAAAAATCATACTTATGTCACTTCATAAGATTTCCTTTCAAACCTTGTTTGCAAACATCTCCTTCTTATATAAATTATGTTATATAAGATTCCATTTCAAATCGATTACCTTCCAAATCAATGGTCTCTAAATTCGCTGTATTCTTATATATATTTTCCATACGAGTTCCGGAAATTTCTATATCCAGTATTCAAAATCAAACATCCTTGACTTCAATTCCAATTTCAAAATTTCAGTTTTCATTTATCAATTAATTAGATAGTTGATATCCTTTCAAACTCAAATTTACACTCTATTGGTTATAAACCGAATTTTCTTCCAAATCTCCAATTATTTACCAATTTATCCAATTCTTTACTCAATTCAAATCCTTATACCCTCCAAGTTTCAGAATTTCTTCCTATCACAAATTTCTTCTTCACGCATTACCACCCTTCACATTCACACTTCGACCATCAATTTGCACGCGAACAACTCTCTAAGTATCAATCCCGAAGGCCGAAACCAACATCAGATCAACACTCAGAAAATTATTCAACTTAACTAATCTTCAGTCAGTTTCTAAATCTATTAATTTCATTTCTTAATTTCTTATCAAATTATTTCTCAAGTAACTCTCGAATTCAGTTTACGAATCTATTTTTCTGAAAACCATTTATTATAACAATATTATAATTTCTACTCGGAAATATTTCACTTTCAAGATTTCAAATAACCTTATAAAAATAAGATTAAACCATTAATAGCAACTTCATAGAGTTCAAAATCTTTCATAACCATTCCATTCAAATAATTATACATAGTCTTTTTGATCTATTCAAAATACCTACATAGGAGTTTTAGAATTATAATGATAGTATTACGAAACAGAGCTGACTTAACTAGGATTCACAATCTTTGATGATTTCCTGCTTTTCGATCGATGATCCACATCTTTGTGTAAACTACTTTCACGATATGCATGGTTCTGGAGTCTCCACAAAAAGATTTGTGCATTCCTCATCCACATGACCCCACTCCTTGCAGTTCTTACAATAACACGAGATGGAGCCATCTTTATCTACATACTTCACAGTTTTCTCTCTAGCGGAGCGCAATATTGTCTGTCTTCCTTGTTGTCTCTCGGAACAATTTCGAGCTATATGTCCAACTTGCTTACAATGATAACAAGTGATTGGTTCCTCAGACGTCTCAGCAATGGCAGGCCTCTTCTTCCTCACTTTGAGACACCGACTGGGAAAATGTCCCTTCTCTCTACATTTAAAACAGAAAATATTGGATCGGTAAATTTTTCCTTCTTTCTTCTTTCCCTTGTCTCTCTCTCCGCACGTAGCCGCATAATGTCCCTTTTTCTGACATCTGTAACAAATGACATTGTCATAGGGGCCGGCTGTCTGTTTTTCCTTAATTCTCTTCTCGTATTCCATCATTACTTCTTCCTTTCTTTTACGTTTTGCCGCTCTTCGTTCTCGACGTGCGGCTTTTTGCTCTTCAGTCCTCACCATTCTGATTTTTCAGAACCCGTTAGTCCCTCACGGTTTTCTGGAAAACATTTCCAATTATCATATTCATATTTTTACAATTTTACGAAATCTCTTATTATTATTGGGAAAACATTTCAATATATTTGCAAATCTTCATTTTCTGACGAAAATGTACTTTATCCTCTTGAAAACATTTCTAAATTTGGATTCAACAGATGTTAAATACAACATCGTTATTCCCACTTAATTGCTGACACTTATTAGCTCCCTTTACTTAACCCCTTTTTCCTTTTATTTTTATCAACTTATATTATTAATTTCAAAATAAAATTCATCATTTATTCTTTGAAACGATTTCAAATTTTCCTTTTCTATTCAAATTAAATTCTTATTTCAATAAATTCCAGCTCTCTATGATTACTACAATACATGATTAAAGAAATTAAATCATCGATTCTATTACACTCATCTTCCTTTGATACCATTCGGTGATGGATTCTAATTTCAAATCTAAAAGGGCCTTACCGAAGATTAGTTATTGCATACCTGGATTCGAAGATTTCCGAAGACTGGGGATTCCGAACAAAATTTTCAAATAAATTTTTATTTCCGCTATATTAATTTCAAAACATTTGTTTCAAAATATTTGATATTTCAAAAGTAACTATTTTTCAAAATCTGTTTATTTTCAAGATCCGTTTTTAAACTCAATAAGCTAAGCCTTGAATAAACCAAAGCTCTAATACCACCTGTAACGACCCGCCTTTTTGACCGTTCCAAATCGGTAATTAAACCAACTTAAAACGTTCAAATCGACGGAGCGTTTTAGCTTATAGAGTTTAAAACAAAATCAACACAAAAACACATAATAAATAGACAACACAGTATTGAATAGCGAAATAAAACCTTTATATATAAATAAGAGTTTTGATACAAATTCTCTATATAGCGGAAGTAAAACAATTTGGATACAAGAAATTATTTATTAAAAAAAATCTTCAGAGTGCGCGTCTCCTGGAATCCCCAGCTTTGCCAATCCTCGAATCCTAAGCTGAAATCTTTAAATCTGTATTTGCTCGAGTTTGACCCGAGCATTCCATGCAAAAACATAAAATACTCGAGTCAGGATTAATCATAGTTCGAGTAAATTAATTTCAATGAGAACTGAAATGTAATAATTAATACTCACAACAATTACATGTTATAAGTTAAATATATAGTCGTATAGCATCCGTTTTATATCGGTTCACTTCCCACAGACTGATCCCAGGAGCTTGCGTATACACACATGTACAGGTACATGTGTGTACCGCCTTAGCATCCCGAAATCAGAAGTAACAAGGTGCAAGTCAAGATCACACAGGTATAATGGTATCTATATGAGCAGCAACCAGTGTACCTCACAAGATCAGCCAAACAAAGCAATTACAGTAAAATGTACCGGCAAATATCGAGACTACTAGCGTTACATAAATATTCCAGACATGGCCAAAGGAGGACGGTACAACAATATACATGGTTGTTACAGTGTGCCAACACTTGATTTAGAGCCTACTTTTATGGTCCCAATTTTTTTTTGGTTGTCACCATTTTATCTTTATGGTTATCACAGTATGCTTCAGAAAACAAAGATAAATAGAAACCCAAGCCAAATGTATAAATTCCAGGTTATAAAATAAATGTATGTGCTAACATATCTAAGTCCAAACAGGTAAATATAACCCAAACCAATGTATGACAGCATGGGTGAAAAGGCACACATAAGTGATGTCTATATGTACAAATGAATTCAGAAATTTTCCTGCATATATGTAAAGGGTTAATATGCTATGACTATGCTATGACTATTCTTTAAATCACACATAAAGGGTTAATATGCAAGTGTAATTCCTCATTTTGGTGTTCACTGCCTTGTTAACCAATGGTGTTCTAGACATGCAAAACAGTATTGCTCCGTTTGACATAGGTTAAGGAAATTGACAGACAGTAAAACAACTTCATATTTGTTTAATATGGATTTACTATTCTTATGCAATGTTTTACAAAGACTATCTTAACAGCTACAAATAATAAACAAAGCTTAAAGGCAATGTACAAATATAGCACAACAAAGTAATTTAGGTCCATGATCACGTCCAAAGTAAGGTACAGCAATCTTCTTATGACTTCTGGAAATGATTAATGTACTTGTATTTAGCGACACAAATATCAATGGGACACCATTTGAGTTCAAACGCCATAAACTAAATATATGGTTGTATTAAAAATTCCTCAGCATTTCTAGGCTTTAGTTTTCTATTCAGGATTCACGTCCAAGTTGCAAAAGAAAATTTGAAGCTTTCATATGTCTGTCATTTTAAATACACAGTGGCTCATTTAAGAAAAATCCTACACCTAGAAATTTAAATTTACAAAATCATAGTTCATACAAAATAAAAGGAGCACTCAGTCTAAGCTATAAAGGTTTTACAGGCAAAATTCCAGGCAACAAAGTAATTTCAACAAATTTCAAATTCAAACGAACCAACAGGGTTACATAATCATGCAAACCATAGGGTCTCACTTTTTGATTACATATATGTAGATCTCAAAACCGAGGTAACCTATGTAGTACAACATTAATGTGTATAGGGATGCATGTAGGTCATACGTATAGGGATGCAGGTCATATAGATGCAGTTCAACATTTAAAACAACGTGGCCAAGTTATCATATTATTTGCAGTAATTAAAAATGTGTCCAATTAGTCATATGTGTGCAGTATGATATGCAAGACCGGACATACAGCATAAGTGCGAGCCACAGTAACTCAATAGTGGACTCAGATTGTTTACATCGAATGTAAAGCAAACAGCTGCATGTGATACTAACAAGGCAAAGTCCCATGGTGTGTCCATTCCAACATGCAGAACATATATATAAAACATGTCAATGGAATCGAATCAAAGCACAACTGCAAATTTGTATGTGTCTATGTGTATTTACATGAAATCCAGTTCCGAATAGGGTAAGAGTAAAACAATATTAAAACATCAAACCATACTTATTCCATATTTTCTCAACATTAATGTATTTAAAATTTCAAAGTGGCAAGTAACAAATTTTATGCTAATAACAGTATCACATGTGTGGAACTTGGTACACCATAAATTTTAGATTCCAATTCCGATTTATGAACAAAAGAAATATTTACTGGATAGAGCAAAAGAGCCAAACTATACTGAACAGACTGAATATGTTCAAAGTGCCAAATTTTACTGATCAGACTCAATGGCTTTAAAATGCCAAATTATACAAACTATATGGTTTCAAAGTGCCAAATTATTCTAACCAAATGGTTTCAAACCATTTTCCTTATCTTAAGCATGTATAGAAAACTGTGGTGATCTAACAAGTTAACGGACAATCATACAGTTTTAGTCTTAACGGTTAACGGACAATCATACAGTTTCAGGGTGCAAACAAGGCATAGGCGCAGGTTTTCCGTAAACCATAGTTCAGAGCAGCATAAAGCCTAGAACTAGGTTTAAATACGCAGCTCATCACAGGAAATCAACTCACCCAAATCAACTATTATATTTTAATTTACTGAAATCGAATTACTTGAAAATATGATTAATCGTGAGTGAATTCTCACCTTAAAACCCTGAATAAGACGAGACGACGGATTTGGGTTGCTGGAGTTCATTTGAGCAGCAACTTGCAGCTTCAAGAGGGGAGGCGCCGTCAGTTTGCTGTGCTCGAGCTGATGATGTCCTTCAATTTGGGGACAAAGACTTCAATTAGGGTTCGGAAACGATTTAACTTCAGAGGAAGGAGAAGCAAAGTTGTGGTTTCGATCCACTGGAGTTTCAATTGGAAAGAATAGGTTTTGTTTGGGGAAGAAGAAAATTCTCAGACGCCATGAAATTAAAAAGGAGAACAGACCTTAATTTGTTTGCTGAGAAAATGGAACGCGAAGTGATTTTTATAGAAAGAGAACCGTGGGAACAAAGGTATTTAAGTAGGCTGTATTTGGGTGGGTTCTTTCTGAAATTACTTGACGCTGAAGGAAATGGTAGAGGCCATCATTTTTAAAGAGGAAAAGGTCGGGGATAATAAAAATGTTGCGTCACTAGCTATAGAGCAGCTGCGAATTTATCAGATATAGGTCGGCTAGGTTTTTTTACAGAGGAAGAGAGTATCTGCTTTATTAAATAATATATTCTATCGTGAATTGCTACGTTGCGTTCTGCTTCGTACCGCAAACACGATTTCTGAATGCAACTAAAATTATACGATCACTACGTCTTTGCATACTGGACCCAAAATATTATGTTTGTTATAATTTGTCTCTGTTCGTGTACGGCGTATTTTTATTTTAAATTATTTATTGGTTTACCCATTTTACTTCGTCCCTTCACCAACGACATTGTTTGTTTTAAATATATATATATATATATATACTTTTTTTCTATCCACATATCCGAACAATAACATTTTCAATTTATTTAACTTCGATAGCGTTTTATTATCAGATTCAACCGTCCATATTTTGCAATCGAATTTCAATCCCGATTCGAATACCCAATTAAATTAAATTTCAATATACAACAGTACATATTCGGTTCCAACAACCCATTCTGAATTAAATATTAAATTTTTAACCCATGCACAACCATATATTTGATTTTCTAACCCGCATATCAATATGAAATTGATTATTAATAATTAAATCTTCTATTAATTCTGCATTGCAATTATCGAAATTTCTGGGACGTTACAGGAAAGAGATGGAAAAGGGGGGGTCAGACATAAAGTCTGGCGAGTGCGATAATTCTAACAATATAATTAACAAAGTAACTAGGCTATGGCATAAGTTGGAAAATAGGGAAATGACCATGAACCATTGAGTATGACAGAGTAAACAAGGAAACAAGATGAATTACGATATCGTTAAAGCGCACCTAAACTACTATAGGATAATTACTGAACTACACCAACACTATGGGATAATTCCTAAACTGCACCGCCACTAGTATACTGCACCACTACTAGTCACCCTACGGTTGATCCCGCCTACAGACTTAATAATGATATTGGTAGTTTCGTGCACCCCTAGCTGCCTTCATAGGTGTCGTCTGCCCCTATCTCCACTAGGTGTACCCACTACCCCCAAGCGATCGGCTCCCTAACTCGTAGATACCCGTGCTGGCCCTACAGTGGTGTGTATCACTCCCCAAAGTGGCAACCCGATACAACAAAGAATGCACGGCTTATACCTACAAGATGCAACAACGTCTTACCTACCAGCCCATGTCCACACACGCATATGAACCCGTTGGACTTGCATTGCCACTGCTAACCCGGTTTGGCCTCTTACAGTCAAGCCCAGTATGTATGTCCCGTCCTCGACTTGGGTCGAGCCCACAAAGATACGTGTGGGTTACTGGTTGAAACGGGCCCCCATTACTTGACACAAGCTATCCACCTAAGCTTGGTCCCCTCTAGTGCATCCCACTTAACCCACTTCTTATTCATGTTTCAATTACATGTTTCATATTTTGGTTAAGTGTTTCTAATTGTATTTCCAAATGCCACCCAAGGCACCCACTAGATTCCAAATGCCACCCAAGGCACCCATTTAACCCCCTCATGTCCCACTACATGCTTATCTGGTTAAGTGTTTCTTAATTCATTAAGACCGTAACCTCATAAAGACCTCTCACATTAGACTGGCATTTGTGCCAGCTGGATTTGCCGGGCGGGTCCGGGCAGTCTTACACCACAAAAGAGCCTAACCTCGTGTCTTTACAATTGTTACGTATTTAGTTTATGCCTAAGACCTCTCACATTAGAATGGCATTTGTGGCAGCTAGATTTGCCAGGCGGGTCCGGGCAGTCTTACACCACAAAAGAGTCTAACGTCGTGTCTTAGACGATTAATTACTCCTAATTAATCACCCCCAATTTGAATTACTTTCCCTATTCAAGTTATCAATCAATTCCAAATTTAGCGATGTCCATAATTGACTCAATTATGTCCATCCAATTATGGTATGTAAAATCATACCAATTTTACCACAATTTTATTTTATGCCTTTTAACGCATTTATGCCAATTAAACATTTTTAATATTATTCCCTTTTTCCCCACATAGTACGTTTGTTCGTTTAACGTAAAGATATACGTTAGACTCGAATAGTCTAACTCATAAAAGAAAACATCACATATATACACGTAATTAAAACATAGGTCTAACATAGGGGTGAACTTGCATATGTGAATGATGTTCTACATCTAAAACTTGCATAGGCCAAGATTACAACTTGCATAACAACATATGTCATGGTTCCAAATTTTAAAGGTGTGAACTTGATGAAATAATGGCCACAAACTTTTATTAACGTCATGTATAACATAGACCCAAATTTAAAGGTGAGAACTTGATGAAATAATGTGTAATAACCCGGAAATCTGGGCCAGTTTAAAATTTTTATTTCGGCAATTTTAGCGAATTTTGAATATTTAAAATGAATTATTTTAAATAATATCGATGAGGAATTTATTTTGAATATAATTCGAACGTATATAGTTATATAGATCGTCGTTAAAATATAAATAATTATATATAATTATAAATAGAATTGAAAATGGCGCGGTAGTTCGATAATTCGATTTCAAACTTCAATTGAATGTACCGGGTGCAAAACAATCCAGATTTTAGTGAAACCAAAAATAATAGGATCTAATTGATAATATCTTTCCAACGAATCCGAAAAATCAAAATTTCATAGAGGGAATCAAAAGATATGTCCAGTTGAAAATTCTGAATAGTCGTTATGGAATTCAGGCCCATAAAAATGGGAATTTTGCAAATGACCTCGGATTTCGACGAAACCACTTTTGTTGGGTACGTGATGTCATGTTATTGTTAGATTTCAAATTTCATAATTTTTCGAATCAATATGTGAGCGTGGCAAAGGAAAACGTATTTGACCAGTTTTAGTTGATTTTAATCGACTGGAAAATGGCCATTTTTCTAACGGTCTCAGAATTCGACGAAATTAGTTTTGTTAGGACTGTATCGTCAATACGAAGCTAGAAAATATTTTTCTGGAATTTTTAGAGTTAGTATGTGACCCCGATAAATTGAAATGCGCGTTCAAATTCAATATATAGAGTTATATGTTGATTTTGACGGAAACTGATCGAAACGATCGAATCAGCCTATGATACATATCCCATTGTGTTCGGAATGGGGGTAATTAGCTAGGGGCGACAGTCGTTGGGTGAGATTTGGGTTTCGAATGAAAAGTCAACATTTTTGAAATAAAAAAATCAAATAAAAAAATATGGTTTTCCATATAAGCCCCTTCCCTTTTACTTTCCCCAAATCAGAAAATCATTTACCGTAAAAAAAAGGGAAAACCCAATTCGAACAAAGTTGATGCCACGGCAGCCACCACCCACTCCATCCCCGATGCCTTCAACGTCCGCCTCCCCTCTATCTTCATCGATGCAGCGCCCCTTTTCCCCTCTCGAATCCCGCGTGTTTGGGCATCGATCTTTTGGCCGTGGGCCCCTCAAGCCAGCTGCCATCGCCGGAGGTGGACGGAGATGCCAAGGCCTACGGCGTGCCATCTTCTGATCAAAGGCCGACCACCCCTGGAGGCTCGCGTGGCGGAATACTGAAGTCGATGGTGGCTCCATGTTTAAAACGAGATGCTGTGAGTTTTATTTATTTTAACTTAACTGATTTTAATTTAAATAACACTGTTTTTATTTTTATTTTTTAGTTTAATTTAAAATAAATAACATAGAAAGGTTAAAGATATAACTTTTATATATGTAGTGAATCAAAAATATGATTTTTATATTTTTAAAGTAATAAAAATATGATTTTTATATTTTTAAAGTATTAAAAATATAATCTTTACTATATAGAAGATGTAAAAATATGATTTTTGTTTATGTAGAGAATTAAAAATATAATTTTTACATGATAGGAATATTAAAAATAGCATCTTTATATGTGTAGCAAAATAAAGATGTGATTTTTATAATGATATATTTGAAAAGGCGAAATCTTTATAATAGAAAAATAGAATTTTTATCTATATAATAGCGAAGTAAAAATTCGATTTTTATATATTGAATAGCAAAGTAAAAAATTCGATTTTTATATATTGAATAGCGAAGTAAAAATTCGATTTTTATATATTGAATAGCAAAGTAAAAATTCGATTTTTATATATTGAATAGCGAAGTAAAAATTCAATTTTTACATATGTAGAGAATACGGGCAACGAAGATGACAAAAAGGCGAGGACAATGAAGATTTCTATCAATGAAGAGTCGTGGAGTTGGGATAGCTTTCGGTGAGAATTTCTCACCTTTCAATTTCATTTTCTAGTTATATATATATATATATATACACACACACACACACACTAGGATGCAGAAGGTGCTTATTAGCACCCGACACAATCGTCCACAGACCATGGACTTGTTTGTTTGGTTGCGTAGTTGGTTAGATTATTTGAATTGAATTGAATTGTTTGGTGAAATGAAATTGATTTGATTGATGTGTGAATGGCGTGGGCCTTCACTAGACCGGGGATAAGGCTAGGCCTCGTCCCGTTTCTAGTATCGTGCCGTTATGCCGCCGAAATTTTCTAAAATAAGTTAGAAAAATAAAAATATCATTTTTATTTTGTAAATGAACTGAATAAAAATTCATGTGTTAAAATAAAATGTTTTAACGTTAAAAATATAATTTTTAACGTGAATGTGAATAAATAAATATTTATTTACAAACCAGACGGTTTGTTTATGTATACCTATTTGAAGGACATTGATTGGGTTGATAAATTTTACACATCGCCCAACTGCACAAATAAAATATGTGTTTGTTGATTTGAAACCCCACACGGGTGTTGGGATGAAATTTGAAGTTCACTCATCCTGATTGATTAAATATGTCGATCGATGGATCGACAGGCTGTTATAAGCGTTAGATATCTATATTTGATGCTTACACAGTGTAGTGCACTTTGGATGATGGTTGATTATTTATCATTACTATTATATACATGTGTTGAATGGAATCCATATAATTAACTTTATACGGTAATTGATTGGGTCTCATTCCAATCGGGAAAATAAAGATCATTATAAAATAAAGGTTCATATGTTGACAGTACTCATTCGTTGAACGAAATATTTTAACAATAAAATCTACATCTTTATCATATATAAAATTAGAAACTAACTGGAAAATAGATGAGATTAGTGGTCTCCTGAATTTTGATCTGATGTTGGTCTCGGCCTTCAGGGTTAATATTCAGGGAATCGTTCTCTTACTAATTTACGGTTGGAGTCTGATTTTAAATCAAATGATAGATACCATAATTTTTATAAAATATAGTAAATAACAAAAATAGTCACACGTGGACAGTACTCATTCGTTCATATTAGTCGTGTGTTGACAAAAATATAGATTCATTTGTTGAATAGAATAACGGAATTATTGAAATATATAAAGCCGTGTTGATTATAGATGCGCTATTTTGATGCGAATGATATTTATATCGATTATATTCGTTTTTATAATTAGTTTGTATAGAAAACGATTTCGAAATGAATTGAATATGAAACGATTTCGAAATGAATTGAATATGAAACGATTTCGAAATGAATTGAATATAAAACGATTTCGAAATGAATTGAATATGAAACGATTTCGAAATGAATTGAATATAAAACGATTTCGAAATGAATTGAATATAAAACGATTTCAAAATGAATTGAATATGAAACGATTTCGAATTGAATTGAATAGAAAACAAATTTGATTTCAATTGAATATATGACGAATTTGATTTGAACTAAATAGAAAACGAATTGAATTCAAATTGAATAGAAACCGAATTGAATTCAAATTGAATAGAAAACGAATTGAATTTAAATTGAATAGAAAACGAAAAGAAGTCGAATCGAATTAAAATCGATTTGAATTGAAATCAAATAGAAATGAAAGTAAAAAGGATTTATAATAGAAAATTCAATTTTGATTTGAATCTGAAATAAAAGTTGAAGTTGTTTTTGAAACGAATTCAAAACTATTTATAAAATTCGTTTTAAATAGAAATCGACGAAATATATAATATATATATATATTATATATATAATGGCCTGAATAGAACGCGCTGTGCCGCGGCAGTTCGTGAATTTCGACCATTTATTTCAAACGGACATTACGGGTGATTCGACCGTCGGATTCTCCTAAAACCGGAACCGTTGGGTTCGTATCGAAAAGAGCTTTCTAACGAACATTAGAAATTTGAAATCTAACGGTTGGATTTGGAGATACGTCCAAATAAAATTTGAAAAAGGTCGCTGTAAGTGCAGTTCGATGGCCGTTGATGGAAATCGACTTTACGGGCATTAATAAAATTATTAAAAATATCAATAATTTGTGTAAAATCATAAGAAATAATTTGGGAAAATTGGGATGAAAAACTCCATATTTGAAAAGATAAAAATAGATTTTTATCGAAATGAACTAGTTTTGAACTGAAATTAAAACCCATTTATTTTTAAACAAATAAATTGGATCTGAAATGGGTTTAAATAGAATTGATTCATGGGTTTATCATGAACCGTGTTTTAAATAACACTAGTTCTTTAACCCGATAATAAATAGAATGTGATTTGGGTTTATCGTGAACTGTGTTTTAAATGACACTAGTTCTTTAACCCAGTAAAAGGAGTTTTAATGAACCTGCAATCAAATTGAAAAGTGAATTGATAATCTAAATTTTCAAATTTAGAAAATGAGCGAGAATGGAGTATCACCATTTTTGCTCCAAAGCGATAGTTAAATCTTTAATCAGATTTGAACGTGAAATGGTAATTAATTTTACCGATAACACTATGGTGTTAAATATGGAGTATTACCAGTTTTGCTTCGTAGGATGAATAGGTTGGGATTGGGAAATAAATTAAATAATTACTTCGGTATGGTTCGCTAATCTCGACTAGTTTGGAAAACCATAATTTGGTTTAAAATGACATCCAAAGGAAGATTAAAGGATAAATTTTAAAGAATTTATCTTGGATAAAATTAATGGGAATCCTTCCCTAAGAATGTGGAATTGGAATGAAGCGTATGTTGTGTTTGTGTAACATTTGTTTTAATATACGCGGGTTGTGTAATAACCCGAAAATCTGGGCCAGTTTAAAATTTTTAATTTGGCAATTTTAGCTAATTTTGAATATCTAAAATAGATTATTTTAAATAATATCGACGAGAAATTTATTTTGAATATAATTCGACGTATATATTATATACGTCGTCGTTAGAATATAAATAATTATATATAATTAAAAAAGGAATCGAAAATGGCGTGGTAGTTCGATAATTCGATTTCAAACTTCAATTGAATGTACCGGGTGCCAAACAATCCGGATTTTAGTGAAACCAAAAACATTAGGATTTATTGATGATATCTTTCCAACGAATCCGACAAATCCAGATTTCATAGCGGGAATCAAAAGATATGTCCAGTTGAAAATTCTGAATAGTCGCTATGGAATTCAGGCCCTCAAAAATGGACATTTTGCAAATGACTTCGGATTTCGACGAAACCAGTTTTGTTGGGCCCGCAGTGTCAGGTTATTGCTAGATTCCAAATTTCATAATTTTTCGAATCAATATGAGAGCGTGGCAAAGGAAAACGCGTTTGACCAGTTTTAGTTGATTTTTAATCGACTGGAAAATGGTCATTTTTCCAACGGTCTCAGAATTTGACGAAACTAGTTTTGTTAGGACCGTATCGTCAATACGAAGCTAGAAAATATTTTTCGAGAATTTTTAGAGTTAGTATGCGACCCCGATAATTTGAAATGTACGTTTAAAATTCAATATAGTGATTTAAATGTAAATTCAAAGGAAACTGATTCAATCGATCAAATCAGCTTGCGATACGTATCCCATTGGGTTCGAAATGGGGGTAAAACGCTATGGACGACAGGCGGTGGGCCTCATTTAGAGGTCGTATGAAAAAGTCAACCTTTTTACCAAAATTAAATAATTAATTAATAAAAAAAAAATATTATTTTAATTTCCCCCCCCCCCCTTATTTCTTCTTCATTGCCCCCCCCCCCGATTCATTATTCAGAAAAAAAAGGAAAACCAAACCTAATCAAATCGCGCCGCCGCCTTACCCTCGAAGCCACCGCCGACGAAGACTTCGACGCCCCCCCTTCCGTCCGACCCCGCCTCGTCTCGAAGTCGCGACATCAAATCGAAGCCGCAGCCCCTTACCTCGCCGCGACACCTCCGAACGCCACCAACGAGCCGCCGACGCCCTCTTCTTCCCTTCTCCACTTCGAAATCTGCGGTGAGCAATTTTATTTTATTTTTATTTTTATTTTTGAATTTAAAAACTGATTCTTTTTATAATTTTAAAACTGATTTTTTTTTTAAGAAACTAAAAACTGATTTTTTTTAAAAGAGCAAAAACTGATTTTTAGGATTTTTAAAAACTGATTTTTTTTAAGATTTAAAACTGATTTAAAAGGAATTTTAAAATTGATTTTTATTTTAAAGGTTTGAAATAGAAAAAAAGGTTTAGACTTTAAAATAGAAAAGGCGTAATTTTTATTGAGTAGAAGAAATAAAAATATGATTTTTGTATTTTTAAAGTATTAAAAATATAACCTTTACTATATAGAAGTAATAAAAATATGATTTTTATATTTTTAAAGTATTAAAAATATAATCTTTATAGGATAGAGAAAATAAAAATATCATCTTTGTATGTGTAGCGAAATAAAAATTTGATTTTTATTTTATATACGTTGAGATAAAGTGGTAATTTTTATAATGATGAAATCTATATTTTTGAAATGGAATTTTTATCTATATAGTAGCAATGTAGAAATAGAATTTTTATCCATAGAGAGTGATTATAAAAATATGATTTTTATATATTGAATAGCATAGTAAAAATTCGATTTTTAAATATATGAAGTGATTATAAAAATACGATTTTTAAATTGAAAGTGAATAAATAAAAATGTGATTTTTATTTTAAAGACATCAAAATATAAAAATGTGTGATTTTTATATATGTAGTGGCTACGGGCAACAAAGATGACGAAGATGCGATAGCGATGAAGATTTCCTGCAAAAGAAGTGCCGTGGAGCTAGGATAGCTATATGTGAGAACTTCTCACCTTTCAATTTCTTTTTCTAGTTATATATATACTAGGATGTAGACGGTGCTTAGTAGCACCCGACACAATCGTCCACAGACCATGGACTTGTTTGTTTGGTTGCATAAATTAGTTATATGATTTGATTTGAATTTGGTTGTTTGGTGATTTTGATTGATGTGTGAATGGCGTGGGCCTTCACTAGACCGGGGATAAGGCTAGGCCTTGTTCCGTTTCTAGTATAGTGCCGTTATGCCGCCGAAATTTTCTAAAATATGTTAGAAAAATAAAAGTATCATTTTATTGAATAAATGAACTGAATAGAAATTCAAGTGTTAAAATAAATAGTTTGATCGTTAAAAATATAATTTTTAACGTGAAAGTGAATAAAATAAAATATTCATTTACAGACCAGACGGTTTGTTTATGTACACCTATTTGAATGACATTGATTGGGACGATAAATTTTACACATCGCCCAACTGCACAAATAAAATCTGTGTTTGATTGTTTGAAACCCTACACGGGTGTTGGGATGAAATATGAAGTTCACTCATCCTGATTGATTAAATATGTCGATCGATTGATTGACAGGCTGTTATAAGCGTTGAATATCTATATTTGATGCTTATACAGTGTAGTGCACTTTGGTTGATGGTCGATTATTTTCAATGCTATTATATACATGTGTTGAACGAATTATTTTTATAATAAAATTTACATCTTTATCAATATAAAATAAAGGTTCATGTGTTGACTGTACTCATCCGTTGAGATCAGTCATGTGTTGAACGAATTATTTTTATAATAAAATTTACATCTTTATAAATGTAAAATAAAGGTTCATGTGTTGACTGTACTCATCCGTTGAGATCAGTCATGTGTTGAATGAATTATTTTTATAATAAAATTTACATCTTTATCAATATAAAATAAAGGTTCATGTGTTGACTGTACTCATCCGTTGAGATCAGTCATGTGTTGAACGAATTATTTTTATAATAAAATTTACATCTTTATCAATATAAAATAAAGGTTCATGTGTTGACTGTACTCATCCATTGAGATCAGTCATGTGTTGAACGAATTATTTTTATAATAAAATTTACATCTTTATCAATGTAAAATAAAGGTTCATGTGTTGACAGTTTCATCCATTGAGATTGGTCATGTGTTGAACGAAGTATTTTAACAAAAATAGTCACACATGGACGGTACTCATTCGTTGAGATTAGTCGTGTGTTGACAAAAAGAAATATTTGAAATAGAATATATAAAGCCGTGTAGATTAGTGATGCGCCATTTTGACGCGAACGATATTTATATCGATTACATTCGGAATTAAATATATAACGATTTCGAAATGAATTGAATATATAACGATTTCGAAATGAATTGAATAAATAACGATTTCGAAATGAATTGAATATATAACGATTTCGAAATGAATTGAATAGAAAACGATTTCGAAATGAATTGAATAGAAAACAACTTTGAAATTGAATTGAATGGAAAACGAATTCAAATTGAATTGAAATTTGAATTAAATAGAAATGAATTTTAAAACGAATTTTTAAAGAAGAATTCAATTTTTCTCTGGATTGAAATAGAAGTTGAAATGGTTCTTGAAACGAATTTAAAACTATTTATATAATTCGATTTAAATAGAAATCGACGAAATATATATTATATATATTATATATATATAATATAATGGCCTGAATAGAACGCACCGCGCCGCGGCAGTTCGTGAATTTCGACCATTTATTTCAAACGGACATTACGGGAGATCCGACCGTCGGATTCTCCTAAAACCGGAACCGTTGGGTTCGTATCGAAAAGAGCTTTCTAAGAATATTAGAAATTTGAAATCTAACGGTTGGATTTGGAGATACGTCCAAATCAAATTCGAAAAAGGTCGCTATAGGTGCAGTTCGATGGCCATTGTTGGAAATCGACTGTACGGGCCTTGATAAAATTATTAAAAATAGTAATAATTTATGTAAAATCATAATAAATGATTTGGGAAGAATTGGGATGAAAACCCCATACTTGAAAAGATAAAAATAGATTTTTATCGAAATGAACTAGTTTTGAACTAAATTTAAAACCCAATTATTTTTAAATAAATAAATTAGATTTAAAAAGGGGTTTTAAATAATCGAATTCCTAATATATTTGATTAAATTTGAAATGGGTTTATCGTGAACAGTGTTTTAAATAACACCTAGTTCTTTAACCCGATAACAAATAGAATGTGATTTGGGTTTGTCGTGAACTGTGTTTTTAATAACACCTAGTTCTTTAACCCAGTAAAAGGAGTTCTAACGAATCTGCAATTAGATTGAAGTGTGAATTTGTAATCTAAATTATCAAATTTAGAAATGAGCGAGAATGGAGTATCGCCAGTTTTGCTCCAAAGCGATAGTTAAATCTTTAATTAGATTTGAACGTGAAATGGTAATTAATTTTACCGATAACACCACGGTGTTAGATATGGAGTATTACCAGTTTTGCTTCATGGGATGAATAGGTTGGGATTGGGAAATAAAATAAATAACTACTTCGTTACGGTTCGCTAATCTCGACTAGTTGGAAAAACCATAATTTGGTTTTAAATGACATCCAAAGGAAGATACAGGATAAATTTTAAAGAATTTATCTTGGATAAAATTAATGGGAACCTTTCCCTAAGAATGTGGAATTTAGAAACTAGCTGTAGGTTGGCTAAGAAGAATGGTTTCCTGGATATTGATCTGATGTTGGTTTCGGCCTTCGGGGTTAATGTTTGGGAAATTGTTCTCTTGCTAATTTGCGGTTAGTGACTAATGAATTGGAATGAGGCGTATGTTGTGTTTGTGTAACATTTGTTTTTAATATACGCAGGTTGTTCGGAAAGTCCGGGTTTATACCCATTCTGAATAACCGATTCGACGATATGTCGAAGATGAAGACGGTGGTTGAAGACCGGAAGTCTTCACATCGTTTGCATAATTACTGACGATCCTGATTGGGCTGTACACCCAAGAGGATGGAAATAGTTGGTGGTCGTCCAGACGTACTTGGAGATGGATGGATATGCGAGGAAAGTGCCTCCGGTTTCGTTCAGACCCAGAACGGACTTGTAAACGGGTTGTGTGTCTGACACTGGATTTTATTCTATGCTGATTGATTTCAATTAAATATACATCTGTTTGGCGGCGGAGAATTTATTCTTTTGCTTAACGCCCTTCTCTGAGACGTACGAGCTCAGAGGTTGTATATCGATGGACATCAGTCGCATGGCATGAATTGCCTGTGTGGCACGCTGAGATGCAAGGATCAAGGCTTCTGTTGAAAAGCAAAGTCTTGTGGTTGATGATCAAAGCCCGCCTACGTGGCAGCTTTGTGTATAACGTGTATTCGCGAGCCTCACACCTCGGTATGAGTTAAAAACGGGATACGGACCGCTGGGAGAGCACGACGTTTCTTTCTAGCTTTGGTGGTGTCAGTGACTTACCAGCCCTGACATTTATATACTTTTCACCTTTGTGGTTGTTGGAATGAGGCGCCTCGATTATAGGTCTGTAAGGACCGGGGAACGTGTGTTCAGGAATAAATAATCCTCTAACGTAAGTGAGGACCGGCCCAGCCGCATCCAGGGTTACCCAGTGTGCGTAATCCTGAGGCATTTGCTAGAGTGTCTCGAACGCGGAGAGGAGCTTGCCCCTTTCCTCGACTCATGACGGAAATCCAATTTCCAATACGTGGATTGCGGTTTTAATTGTAGAACTAGTATGGCGACATGATAGATGGTACCCATGCCGCCTATGATTGATACTTATGATTTGAAGTTGTTTTATACACTATGCACTTATAATAGTATCAAATAATGTGATTTAAACGTATCAAGCATGCTTTGGCTGTTATAAGGGAAAACCCTATCCTCCGGCTTGCGTTGCATTGTGTGATGGGACCTGGGTCTTATAACAGCTTCATTTTTCTTTATTTAGCATTGCGCTGTTTGTTCTATGCACTGGTATTCTTGGGAGGAAACCCGTTCCGTGTTATACGGCGTGGTCCCTTGATTTACCTAACTTTAAACCAATATTAATACTGTTTTAGTTCTCACACCAGTCACATGACTGACCTGGAGTTTATTGTTTTAACCTAAACTCTGGGTGCCCCTATTTTCCGCACGGGCAGCTAGTAGTTTTGGTTTTGCAGATTTATATTCACAGGGTCCTGGTTTACAGCTGGAATGATATCCGGAAAGCTCTGTATCCGTATATCACCTTCAGTTGTGCTTTGTATTATTTTTCCGCTACTATGTAATTTATTGTAATCTCTGATATTTCTGTGTAATATTTATTCATTTATAATCTGTATATTCTTGTATCTGATGGTATTGTTGTAATAGCAATAAAATGTTCTTCTGTTTGTGTTCTGATTTGTCATGTTCTCAACGTTCAGGGATTTCGAACGGTCTAGATCGGTTTAACGACTGATTCAGATCGAGCGAAATTCCCGGCCGTCACAGGTTGTTCGGAAAGTCCGGGTTTATACCATTTTGAATAACCGATTCGACGATATGTCGAAGATGAAGACGGTGGTTGAAGACCGGAAGTCTTCACATCGTTTGGATAATTACTGACGACCCTGATTGGGCTGTACACCCAAGAGGATGGAAATAGTTGGTGGTCGTCCAGACGTACTTGGAGATCGATGGATATGCGAGGAAAGTGCCTCCGGTTTCGTTCAGACCTAGAACGAACTTGTAAATGGATTGTGTGTCTGACATTGGATTTTATTCTGTGTTGATTGATTTCTGTTAAATATATATCTGTTTGGCGGCGGAGAATTTATTCTCTTGCTTAACGCCCTTCTCTGAGACGTACGAGCTTAGAGGTTATATATCGATAGATATAAATCGCATGGCATGAATTGCCTGTGTGGCACACTGAGATGCAATGATCAAGGCTTCTGTTGAAAAGCAAAGTCTTGTGGTTGATGATCAAAGCACGACCTATGTGGCGTAGCTTTGTGTATAACGTGAATTCACGAGCCTCACACCTCGGTATGAGTTAAAAAGGGATACGGACCGTTGGGAGAACATGACGTTTCTTTCTAGATTTGGTGGTGTCAGTGACTTACCAGCCCTGACATATATATACTTTTCACCTTTGTGGTTGTTCGAATGAGGCGCCTCGATTATAGGTCTGTAATGACCGGGAAACGTGTGTTCAGGCATAACTAATCCTCTAACTTAAGTGAGGACCGGCCCAACCGATCCAGGATTGCCCAGAGTGTGTAGTCCTGAGACATTTGCTAGAGTGTCTCGAGCGCGGAGAGGAGCTTGCCCCTTGCCTCAACTCATGACGGAAATCCAATTTCCAATACGTGTATTGCGGTTTTAATTGTAGAACTAGTATGGCGACATGATAGATGGTACCCATGCCGCCTATGATTGATATTTATGATTTGAATTGTTTTGACACTATACACTTATTATAGTATCAAATGATTTGTTTTTAAACGTACCAAGCATGTTTGGCTATTATAAGGGAAAACCCTATCCTCCGGCTTGCGTTGCATTGTGTGATGGGACCTGGGTCTTATAATAGCTTCATTTTTCGAAAAAGCATTGCGTTGTCTTTTCTATGCACTGGTATTCTTGGGAGGAAACCCGTTCCGTGTTATACGGCGTGGTCCCTTGAATTACATTCTTTTAAAGTAAAGTTTTAAATAACTGTTTTAGTTCTCACACCAGTCACATGACTGACCTGGAGTTTATTGTTTTAACCTAAACTCTGGGTGCCCCTATTTTCGACACGGGCAGCTAGTAGTTTTGGTTTTGCAGATTTATATTCCCAGGATCCTGGTTTACAGCTGGAATGATATCCGGAAAGCTCTGTATCCGTATATCACCTTCAGTTGCGCTTTGTATTATTTTCCGCTGCTATGTAATTTATTGTAATCTCTGATATTTATCGAATGTAATTTATTCGTTATACTCTGCATATTCTTGTATCTGATGGAATTGTTGTAATAGCAATGAAATGTTCTTCCGTCTGCGTTCTGATTTGTCTTATCCTCACAGTAATTCGTTCTTTCTCATCTCTTCGGAGACCGGGAAAGTTCGGGTCGCTTCATTTGGTATCAGAGCTCGAGAACAAGACACATTAGAACCATACGAAAGAATTCATCAGATATTGGATTAGTAATATCCAATTAGAATGACTCGTTAGAGATAGGATCAGTAGTATCCTAGAACGAGTGTGAAGAGTATATTTTTCAAATGAAAACAATTTTGTTTTAGAATTTAAATCGTTTTATACGTGTTTGAACATTTATTTATATTGATTTGGACAATCTAGTATATAAAGGTTTTGCATATACGCGTCATGAACGTATATTCGAAGTTTTAATATATTAGATAGATATAGAGTCACACTCTAGTCGCCCGGACATGGTCCTGATGATGAAATATACCATCACCAGTATTTATCTTCGAGTGACGAAGGTGTGATATCTATATATTTCCATTAGACTGGTGTGAGAACCAAAACTTATATAGATAGGTTTATTGTTGTGAATTGGCATCAAAAACATGATTTTTGTATATGTATCAAATTTATGGATTTGAAACTCTAATTCACTAATTGATTGATGTTTGTGTTGTTTGTTTATTTGGTTGATAATTTTGAACCATTATGCCTAATTGAACCAAATATTGAATTGTATTGAAAATTAGTCGTATTTGCTTGCATATACAAGTACTTACATTGAACAGGTCATAGCAAGGAGGCTAGAGCAGAGAATAAAATTTGTTTGCCCGACAAATAGGTACATGTTTACTATAATTTACTGTTTTGTTTGGGTGATGATGATTTTATGAGCCTATTGGCTAGCCGCTTGGCTTTTTCTTTTTCTTTTTGAGCTCAGAAGGCCTATATGGCAATTTCGGGACTTTCCCGTGGCTCCTGGTGCAGTGGAGGTTATGGCGAAATTTTTCGAAAATTTAGGGTGTTAGCCAAATTTTTGAAAAATTTGAAAATTCTCAGAAACTGAAAAGTTGGAGAATGGAAGCCAGATCGAACGTAGAGTTGATTAATCAAACCACTTTCGACTTTGTTCCTTTTCGGGGACGAAAAGTTTTAAGTGGGGGAGATTGTAATAACCCGGAAATCTGGGCCATTTTAAAATTTTTATTTCGGCAATTTTAGCGAATTTTGAATATTTAAAATGAATTATTTTGAATAATATCGACGAGGAATTTATTTTGAATATAATTCGAACGTATATAGTTATATAGATCGTCGTTAAAATATAAATAATTATATATAATTATAAATCGAATTGAAAATGGCGCGGTAGTTCGATAATTCGATTTCAAACTTCAATTGAATGTACAGGGTGCAAAACAATCCGGATTTTAGTGAAACCAAAAATAATAGGATCTAATTGATAATATCTTTCCAACGAATCCGAAAAATCAAAATTTCATAGCGGGAATCAAAAGATATGTCCAGTTGAAAATTCTGAATAGTCGCTATGGAATTCAGGCCCTTAAAATGGGAATTTTGCAAATGACCTCGGATTTCGACGAAACCACTTTTGTTGGGTCCGTGATGTCATGTTATTGTTAGATTTCAAATTTCATAATTTTTCGAATCAATATGTGAGCGTGGCAAAGGAAAACGTGTTTGACCAGTTTTAGTTGATTTTAATCGACTGGAAAATGGCCATTTTTCTAACGGTCTCAGAATTCGACGAAACTAGTTTTATTAGGACCGTATCGTCAATACGAAGTTAGGAAATATTTTTCTGGAATTTTTCGAGTTAGTATGTGACCCCGATAAATTGAAATGCGCGTTCAAATTCAATATATAGAGTTATATGTTGATTTTGACGGAAACTGATCGAAACGATCGAATCAGCCTACGATACATATCCCATTGTGTTCGGAATGGGGGTAATAAGCTAGGGGCGACAGTCGTTGGGTGCGATTTGGGATTCGAATGAAAAGTCAACATTTTTGAAATAAAAAAATAAAATAAAATAATATGGTTTTCCATATAAGCCCCTTCCCTTTTACTTCCCCAAATCAGAAAATCGTTTACCGTAAAAAAAAAGGGAAAACCCAATTCTAACAAAGTCGACACCACGACAGCCACCACCCCCTCCATCCCCGACGCCTTCAACGTCCGCCTCCCCTCTATCTTCATCGATCCAGCGCCCCTTTTCCCCTCTCGAATCCCGCGTGTTTGGGCATCGATCTTTTGGCCGTGGGCCCCTCAAGCCGGCTGCCATCGCCGGAGGTGGACGGAGATGCCAAGGCCTACGGCATGCCATCTTCTGATCAAAGGCCGACCACCCCTGGAGGCTCGCGTGGCGGAATACTGAAGTCGATGGTGGCTCCATGTTTAAAACGAGATACTGTGAGTTTTATTTATTTTAACTTAACTGATTTTAATTTAAATAACACTGTTTTTATTTTTATTTTTCAGTTTAATTTAAAATAAATAACATAGAAAGGTTAAAGATATAACATTTATATATGTAGTGAATTAAAAATATGATTTTTATATTTTTAAAGTAATAAAAATATGATTTTTATATGTTTAAAGTATTAAAAATATAATCTTTACTATATAGAAGATGTAAAAATATGATTTTTTTTTATGTAGAGAATTAAAAATATAATTTTTACATGATAGGAATATTAAAAATAGCATCTTTATATATGTAGCAAAATAAAGCTGTGATTTTTATAATGATATATTTGAAAAGGCGAAATCTTTATAATAGAAAAATAGAATTTTTATCTATATAATAGCGAAGTAAAAATTCGATTTTTATATATTGAATAACAAAGTAAAAATTCGATTTTTATATATTGAATAGCGAAGTAAAAATTCGATTTTTATATATTGAATAACAAAGTAAAAAATTCAATTTTTATATATTGAATAGCGAAGTAAAAATTCAATTTTTACATATGTAGAGAATATGGGCAACGAAGATGACAAAAAGGCGAGGACAATGAAGATTTCTATCAATGAAGAGTCGTGGAGTTGGGATAGCTTTCGGTGAGAATTTCTCACCTTTCAATTTCATTTTCTAGTTATATATATATATATATATATATATATATACTAGGATGCAGACGGTGCTTATTAGCACCCGACACAATCGTCCACAGACCATGGACTTGTTTGTTTGGTTGTGTAGTTGGTTAGATTATTTGAATTGAATTGAATTGTTTGGTGAAATGAAATTGATTTGATTGATGTGTGAATGGCGTGGGCCTTCACTAGACCGGGGATAAGGCTAGGCCTCGTCCCGTTTCTAGTATCGTGCCGTTATGCCGCCGAAATTTTCTAAAATAAGTTAGAAAAATAAAAATATCATTTTTATTTTGTAAATGAACTGAATAAAAATTCATGTGTTAAAATAAAATGTTTTAACGTTAAAAATATAATTTTTAACGTGAATGTGAATAAATAAATATTTATTTACAAACCAGACGGTTTGTTTATGTATACCTATTTGAAGGACATTGATTGGGTTGATAAATTTTACACATCGCCCAACTGCACAAATAAAATCTGTGTTTGTTGACTTGAAATCCCACACGGGTGTTGGGATGAAATTTGAAGTTCACTCATCCTGATTGATTAAATATGTCGATCGATGGATCGACAGGCTGTTATAAGCGTTAAATATCTATATTTGATGCTTACACAGTGTAGTGCACTTTGGATGATGGTTGATTATTTATCATTGCTATTATATACATGTGTTGAATGGAATCCATATAATTAACTTTATATGGTAATTGATTGGGCCTCATTCCAATCGGGAAAATAAAGATCATTATAAAATAAAGGTTCATGTGTTGACAGTACTCATTCGTTGAGATTAGTCATGTGTTGAACGAAATATTTTAACAATAAAATCTACATCTTTATCATATATAAAATTAGAAACTAACTAGAAAATAGATGAGATGAGTGGTCTCCTGAATATTGATCTGATGTTGGTCTCGGCCTTCGGGGTTAATATCCAGGGAATCGTTCTCTTACTAATTTACGGTTGGAGTCTGATTTTATATCAAACGATAGATACCATAATTTTTATAAAATATAGTAAATAACAAAAATAGTCACACGTGGACAGTACTCATTCGTTCAGATTAGTCGTGTGTTGACAAAAATATAGATTCATTTGTTGAATAGAATAACGGAATTATTGAAATATATAAAGCCGTGTTGATTATAGATGCGCTATTTTGACGCGAATGATATTTATATCGATTATATTCGTTTTTATAATTAGTTTGTATAGAAAACGATTTCGAAATGAATTGAATATGAAACGATTTCGAAATGAATTGAATATGAAACGATTTCGAAATGAATTGAATATAAAACGATTTCGAAATGAATTGAATATGAAACGATTTCGAAATGAATTGAATATAAAACGATTTCGAAATGAATTGAATATAAAACGATTTCAAAATGAATTGAATATGAAACGATTTCGAATTGAATTGAATAGAAAACAAATTTGATTTCAATTGAATATATAACGAATTTGATTTGAATTGAATAGAAAAAGAATTGAATTCAAATTGAATAGAAAACGAATTGAATTCAAATTGAATAGAAAACGAATTGAATTTAAATTGAAAAGAAAATGAAATGAAGTCGAATCGAATTAAAATCAATTTGAATTGAAATCAAATAGAAATGAAAGTAAAAAGGATTTATAATAGAAAATTCAATTTTGATTTGAATTTGAAATAAAAGTTGAAATTGTTTTGGAAACGAATTCAAAACTATTTATAAAATTCGTTTTAAATAGAAATCGACGAAATATGTAATATATATATATATATATATATATATATATATATATTATATATATAATGGCCTGAATAGAACGCGCCGCGCCGCGGTAGTTCGTGAATTTCGACCATTTATTTCAAACAGACATTACGGGAGATCCGACCGTCGGATTCTCCTAAAACCGGAACCGTTGGGTTTGTATCGAAAAGAGCCTTCTAACGAATATTAGAAATTTGAAATCTAACGGTTGGATTTGGAGATACGTCCAAATCAAATTTGAAAAAGGTCGCTGTAAGTGCAGTTCGATGGCCGTTGATGGAAATCGACTGTACGGGCCTTAATAAAATTATTAAAAATATCAATAATTTGTGTAAAATCATAAGAAATGATTTGGGAAAATTGGGATGAAAAACTCCATATTTGAAAAGATAAAAATAGATTTTTATCGAAATGAACTAGTTTTGAACTGAAATTAAAACCCATTTATTTTTAAACAAATAAATTGGATTTGAAATGGGTTTAAATAAAATTGATTCATGGGTTTATCGTGAACTGTGTTTTAAATAACACTAGTTCTTTAACCCGATAATAAATAGAATGTGATTTGGGTTTGTCGTGAACTGTGTTTTAAATGACACTAGTTCTTTAACCCAGTAAAAGGAGTTTTAATGAACCTGCAATCAAATTGAAAAGTGAATTGATAATCTAAATTTTCAAATTTAGAAAATGAGCGAGAATGGAGTATCACCAGTTTTGCTCCAAAGCGATAGTTAAATCTTTAATCAGATTTGAACGTGAAATGGTAATTAATTTTACCGATAACACTATGGTGTTAAATATGGAGTATTACCAGTTTTGCTTCATGGGATGAATAGGTTGGGATTGGGAAATAAATTAAATAATTACTTCGGTATGGTTCGCTAATCTCGACTAGTTTGGAAAACCATAATTTGGTTTGAAATGACATCCAAAGGAAGATTAAAGGATAAATTTTAAAGAATTTATCTTGGATAAAATTAATGGGAATCCTTCCCTAAGAATGTGGAATTGGAATGAGGTGTATGTTGTGTTTGTGTAACATTTGTTTTAATATACGCGGGTTGTTCGGAAAGTCCGGGTTTATACCCATTCTGAATAACCGATTCGACGATATGTCGAAGATGAAGACGGTGGTTGAAGACCGGAAGTCTTCACATCATTTGGATAATTACTGACGATCCTGATTGGGCTGTACACCCAAGAGGATGGAAATAGTTGGTGGTCGTCCAGACGTACTTGGAGATCGATGGATATGCGAGGAAAGTGCCTCCGGTTTCGTTCAGACCCAGAACGAACTTGTAAATGGATTGTGTGTCTTACATTGGATTTTATTTTGTGTTGATTGATTTCTGTTAAATATATATCTGTTTGGCGGCGGAGAATTTATTCTCTTGCTTAACGCCCTTCTCTGAGACGTACGAGCTTAGAGGTTATATATCGATAGATATCAATTGCATGGCATGAATTGCCTGTATGGCACGCTGAGATGCAATGATCAAGGCTTCTGTTGAAAAGAAAAGTCTTGTGGTTGATGATCAAAGCACGGCCTATGTGGCGTAGCTTTGTGTATAACGTGAATTCGCGAGCCTCACACCACGGTATGAGTTAAAAACGGGATACGGACCGTTGGCAGAACATGACATTTCTTTCTAGCTTTGGTGGTGTCAGTGACTTACCAGCCCTGACATATATATACTTTTCACCTTTGTGGTTGTTGGAATGAGGCGCCTCGATTATAGGTCTGTAAGGACCGGGAAACGTGTGTTCAGGCATAACTAATCCTCTAACGTAAGTGAGGACCGACCCAACCGATCCAGGATTGCCCAGAGTGTGTAGTCCTGAGACATTTGCTAGATTGTCTCGAGCGCGGAGAGGAGCTTGCCCCTTTCCTCGACTCATGACGGAAATCCAATTTCCAATACGCGTATTGCGGTTTTAATTGTAGAACTAGTATGGCGACATGATAGATGGTACCCATGCCGCCTATGATTGATATTTATGATTTGAATTGTTTTGACACTATACACTTATTATAGTATCAAATGATTTGTTTTTAAACGTACCAAGCATATTTGGCTATTATAAGGGAAAACCCTATCCTCCGGCTTGCGTTGCATTGTGTGATGGGACCTGGGTCTTATAATAGCTTCATTTTTCGAAAAAGCATTGCGTTGTCTTTTCTATGCACTGGTATTCTCTGGAGGAAACCTGTTCCGTGTTATACGGCGTGGTCCCTTGAATTACTCTCTTTTAAAGTAAAGTTTTAAATAACTGTTTTAGTTCTCACACCAGTCACATGACTGACCTGGAGTTTATTGTTTTAACCTAAACTCTGGGTGCCCCTATTTTCGACACGGGCAGCTAGTAGTTTTGGTTTTGCAGATTTATATTCATAGGATCCTGGTTTACAGCTGGAATGATATCCGGAAAGCTCTGTATCCGTATATCACCTTCAGTTGCGCTTTGTATTATTTTCCGCTGCTATGTAATTTATTGTAATCTCTGATATTTATCGAATGTAATTTATTCATTATACTCTGCATATTCTTGTATCTGATGGAATTGTTGTAATAGCAATGAAATGTTCTTCTGTTTGTGTTCTGATTTGTCCTCTTCTCAAAACGATCAGGGGTTTCGAACGGTCTAGATCGGTTTAACGACTGATTCGTATCGAGCGATATTCCTTGCCGTCACATAATGGCCACAAATTTGCATAGACATCATATGTCATGAACCTATATCTAAAGGGATTAAACTTGCATAGGTAATAACATAACATGATTCATGTCCAACTCATAAATTCACATATGTGATTTATACATCGCAACAATGGTGTGAACTAACATGTAAAGTATCATGACATAGCCTAATCTTTCAATTTAATTCTCAAATAAACTAGGTGCCATAATCATGTAAGGTCACATGTAATTCTACCCAACATGTATACGACTCGTGTTTGAACCCAAAATCTAAACTTGCCTAATAATGATTTAGCATATGAATCAATATCGCAAACTAGCATAAGAAACATGACGATTTGCTTGTATATAAAATTACAATATGGATGATAGCAACATAAATTTGTATGATAGCATCACATCATAACATCATAGATATTCAATCATAATCCTACAACATGCAATCAATATTTCATATCACATCCATACAATCCGCGTTATAACTTAATCTAATTAAATTACTAATTATTTTGCTAAAACTATCGAACTCACAACTCAAAAGCAGTCTTGAGTTCTGAATTCTGATTTCTGGAGTTGAATTAGCGCTCCTTTGATGAAGAATCGCTGTTAGGGTTGTGTGGTTCTGATTTGGTTGCTGTTCTTTCTCTTTGATTTGGTAGCGGCTGCTTTAGGGCTCAAGACAACAGCATGACGGCCATAGTTTTAGTTTTAGTTTTAATTCTGATTTAGGGTTTGTGTCTATGGGTCTTTTTATAGAGTTATGAATTAATTTAAGCCGTCGGATGTTCTTAGGGTTAATCAAAACCATTCAATTATGATAGGGTGATGAGTCAGCCCTAATGACTCAGCAAGGAGTCAGAATGGACTCAACAACGCAGGTCAGCCTGAACCAGAAAGCTGTGTAGGCTCCAGCCTCTGCTTGGGCGCACTTGGCAGGTGCACCAGTGTAAATATGTATATTCTCCCCTCCTTAAAGGATTTCGCCCCCGAAATCTCCAAGTTAAGGAGAATGCATATCCTACCATCCAAACAACCATCAAACACGAGCATCCATTGTCCCTATAAAATTTCTAATGCAGTATGAACATATGCAAGAAGTGTGTGTATATGTTCCTTATCTAATGCAAAATCAGGCGGTCTACTGATTCAGTTGACCTCCTTAATGTAAACCATGATAGTGCCATGCGTCCATTATGTATGCGAAAGAACCTTATCGATACATATCATTTCTACATGTGTGCACAACCATTCACCAAAATGCAACATCCATATGATGATACAACCATTATTCATTCATTATTCAAATATGTACACACATTTATATGCAATATGCAATATGAAGTGACTGAGCTGATCTAGTGCCTAAAGTGTGTGTATATGCATCCACGACCAACCACTAGCAAACACTTGCATCCACGTGCATCCACCATCCATAACATGTCTCAAACACATGTTTCAACCATAGGACTATCCTATCTAAAGGTCAAAGGTACTAGCGAGAGGACATACTAAAGATAAGATAAGTACAAGGTAAGCGATAAAGGAGAAATCAAAAGACATACCCTCGGAAAGAGAAGGGTACAATGAACGCATCTTCGCTTCCGTCTCCCAAGTAGCGTTGCTCTCATCATCTCCCTATTGCACTTTGACTAGTTTGACCTCTCGATTCCTCAACTTCTTAATCTCCGACCCAAGAATGCGCGTAGGAGCTTGTCGAATCGTCGCATCACGCTCGATCTCCACTTCTCTAAGCAAGCTCGGCTCTACCACCTCTGCGGTCTTGGGCAAGCACTTCCTTAAATGTGATACATGGAATACGTCGTGTACACCACTAAGTCTCTCGGGCAACTCCACTCTATACGCCATCTGCCCAATCCTTTCCTTAATAGGAAACGGCCCTACGAACCTTGGTGCTTACTTCCCAACGGACCCAAAGCGAACGATGTTCCGTAATGGAGACACTTTGACAAAGACCATGTCCCCAACCTCAAACTCAAGATCTGACCTCCTCTTGTCCGCATAAGATTTCTGCCTATCTTGCGCCGTCTTCATCCTTCTTCGGATCAAATCAATCTTTTCCGAAGTCTCTCTAATCATATCGGGCCCAAGCAAGATCTTATCCATAGCTTCCCACCAACATGTAGGCGAACGACACGGCCGTCCATAAAGAGCTTCGAATGGTGCCATGCCAATGCTAGACTGAAAGCTGTTATTATATGCGAATTCTACCAACGGAAGATGTTCCTCCCACGTACCTCCGAAATCTAAGACACATAACCTCAACAAGTCCTCTAGAATATGATTCACCCTCTCGGTCTGGCCGTCCGTCTGAGGATGTTATACTGTGCTCAAACATAACTGAGTCCCTACCGCCTCTTGCAAGCTTCTCCCAAATTCGCTAGTGAAAAAAGGATCGCGGTCGCTCACTATGCTAGAAGGAACACTGTGCAAACGAACCATCTCTCGAATGACTACGGAGGCTAACCATGGAGCAGTCCTCTTACTCTTCACGGGAATGAAATGGGCGCTCATAGTAAGTCTGTCTACCACGACCCAAATACCCGTATTACCCTTCCTCGATCTCGGTAATCCGTCAATAAAGTCCATCGAGACGCTTTCCCACTTCCATTGTGGGACCTCCAATGGATGAAGCAATCCACCGGGCTTCTTTTGCTCCGCTTTTACTTGTTGGCACACAAAGCATCTAGCGACATACTCGGCCACATCTTTCTTCATGCTGTCCCAAAAGTAAACTCGTCTCATGTCCATGTACATCTTGTCCCCGCCGGGATGGTCATCTTCGAACGATGTGCATCATCAAGAATGGTCTTCCTTAGGTCATCGTCTTTTGGTATACAAAGTCTACCGTCCCTACGTAACCAACCCTTATCATCTAGGTTATACCTACGGAGATGGCTCGATGACTCCCCTCCTTTCAGCTTTTCTACTAAATCAACCAACTGTGGGTCGTCTCGTTGTGCCTCGCCAATCCGTCCCAAAAGCGTAGGTCTAACCTCTAAGGATGCTAGCAAACCAGGTCTGAAGTCAATGGAAGGTGTAAAGTCAAACGTAGAGATGAACTCTAAACTTCGCCGCTCAACAAACAACGAACTCAAGGATAATCTTTTTCTACTTAAGGCATCTGCCACCACGTTACCCTTGCCAGGGGTATATGCTATCTCGAAGTCGTAGGATGCTAAGAACTCCATCCACCTTTGCTGCCTTAAGTTCAAGTCCTTCTGAGAAAACAAGTATTTTAACGACTTGTTGTCAGTGAACAATTCGAATTTCTCGCCAAGAAGATAATGACACCAAGACTTAAGCGCGAAAACAATAGCGGCCAACTCTAGGCCATGTGTAGGGTAATTTCTTTCATGCACACTCAACTGCCTTCCACGATAGGCTATTACCCTTCCCTCTTGCATTAGGACCGCGCCTAGTCCTGTCCCACAAGCGTCAGTATAAACGGTAAATGGCTTACTCCCATCTGGCAATACTAAGACTGGGGCTGTGGTCAAAGCTCTCTTTAAACGTTGGAACGCATCATCACAATCTACGTCCCACGTGAAGACTAAGTTCTTCTTCGTCAAGCGTGTTAATGGAGCTGATATTTTTGCGAAGTCTTTGATAAACTTCCTATAGTAGCCAGCCAACCCTAAGAAACTTCTCACCTCGGTAGCATTTTTAGGGACCTTCCAATCTTGGATGGCCACTATCTTCGCGGGATCTACGGCTATCCCTCCTTTGGAAACCACGTGTCCTAAGAATCACACTTCTTTCATCCAAAAGTGACATTTGGAAAATTTAGCTTTAAGGCTATGCGCTCGAAGAGTCTCCAACACTTCCTTAAGATGTAGGGCATGCTCTTCCTCGCTCTTAGAAAAGATCAAGATGTCATCTATAAAGACTACCACGAATTTATTAAGGTACTCCCTAAACACCCTACTCATCAAATCAACAAAGTATGCAGGGGCGTTTTTCAAACCGAAGGGCATCACCAGCCACTCGAAGAAACCGTCTGGAGTCCTAAAGGCAGTCTTGTCTATGTTATCCTCAGCCACTCTCAACTGATGGAAACCCGTGGCTAAGTCCAAATGCGAAAACACTGAGGCGCCAACTAACTGATCGAAAGGATCGTCAATCCTCGGTAGTGGGTGTCTATTCTTCTTAGTAAGTTTATTAAGTTCTCTATAGTCCACACAAAGTCTAAGGGATCCATCCGCCTTCGTGGCAAATACTACTGGAGCACCCCACTCCGATATACTACGTCTGATGAACCCCTTCTCAAGCAATTCTTTCACTTGCTTATTGAGTTCTCTTCTCTCTCTTGGAGCCATGTGGCGCACTGGCAATGCAACTGGCTTTGCATTGTCCACTAGATATATTCGAAAGTCTATCTCACGTTTTGGGAGTAAACCCCTCACATCATCGAAAAAATCAGCATATTCACGGACTATGGGAACAGAATGTAAATCATCATCGGATGCGTCAAGGTATTCTAGGTAACTAAGCATTACTGGACCTCTAGGGTCACAAGAAATATCAAGGGTCTTTCCCGAACAAGTCAACAATCTAACTACCCTTCTTTCGCAATCTAGGATGGCCCCATATCTAGTTAGCCAATCCATACCTAGAATTAAACCATAGCCCATGAAGCCAAGAACAAAAGCGTTGCACTCAAACTCAACGCCCAAGATAAACACTCTCAAATCCCGACAAATCATAGAAAGATGAGCCGAACCACCAATAGGATTTGAGACTACTAAGAGATCAGTAACAAGACTAGTATCTCGGTGCAGTGTTTCAACTAATGATGTAGAGCTAAACGAATGCGATGCGCCAGAATCGAATAAAGTACGGACATGATGATCAAACAGAAAAACTAAACTTTCAACGGAAATTGCTCTACCTCGTTCTTGCAGTGGTGGGACCACGAGAGCCTGAACTTGTCCTCATGCCTGCCCGGGTGCCATAAGAGCGTGCACCTGTCCTCCCGAGGTAGACCCTGCCCTTTGCCCTTTCTTTGGGCTGTCCTTAATAAGATGTCCTGCTTCGCCATAGTGGAAACAACCGGTCTTCTTCTTCTTCCTACAATCTTTGCTTAGATGGCCGGGTGTCCCACAGTTAAAGCATTTCTTCTTCCCCTTAGCATGGTTGCCTTTGCCACCTTTCTTGTTCTGTTGTTGTTGTTGCGGCTTCTTTTGATCCCCTTTCTTCTCGGTTGCCTTATTAGTATTGGTACCCTTCTCCTCTTCATGCATGAGTGCCATGTCAACTAACCTCTCAAAGGTAGCCCCCATAGGAATGTGGGTCATAGCTAACCCATGGAGCGGCTCGTTTAAACCCTTAACAAATCTTAGAGCCTTCTTTTCTGGAGTGTTCGCCAAGTCTAAGCCAAACCTTTCCAATTGGTTGAATTTGTTAACGTACTCTTTCACCGATAAATTCCCTTGCTTCAGTGACAAGAACCTTTCCATGTATAGAATCTCTTCATCCCGTGAGAGAAACTTTGCCTCAAACCTCTGCCTAAAATCTTGCCATGTATCGACTGGACGACCCCCCATTAGTGACCTCCCACCAAAACGAGGCCTCATCCTTCATCAGCCATGCAGCTAGCTGGACTTTCCTTCCGTCATCCACTTCAAAGATTCCAAACAATTCTTCCACATCCTTTAGCCAGTTACGAGCTTCAACGAATGTCTCTGTCCCGTGAAAAGGATTTCCACCCATAGCTCTTAAGTCCTTACATATCTTTACGAAATTATCCACACGAGGAGGAGGAGGAGGATTTGTTGGACCTGCGGCGGCGGCCCTAGCCTCAAGATATTGACGGAACCAACCGGGCACATGAACGCCCTCTGGTATCTCAGATGCTTCAGACATGCTGAAACGAAAAAGGAAAGATTCAATACAAAAAGGACTGAAGGAAAGATATATGGCTCTTGGGGTTATGCTTTCCAAAATATACTTTTCTTTTGAAAATACTTTCCTTAAATCATAATTGAAGGTACTTCTTTATAAAAATTGTTTTGAAAAATAGTTTTTCAAAAATTCATATCTGTTCTGGTAACCTTCAGCTCTGATACCACGTGTAACACCCCACGTCCATTATTGTCACTCACAAAGGGAATGCATTAACTTCCATGGAGCATTTTAAGTAAGTATAGAACAGAAAATCACAACAAAACAAATATAAAGCAGTACTTGAAAATTTAAAACTTTATTTCATTGCAGCGGATAAACCCATATGTTTGATTACATCATCAAAACTATAAACCAAAGTCAAGTACATCATATCCATCTTGATAAAACAAAGTACATAAACTGAAAGACATAATCCCCAACATTAAAATAGCCATAAATAAAGAGAAGCTGAACTTTACTTCAGCGGTCCAAGAAATCTTCTAAAAGCAGTCCAAGATCAAGCTCCACTGGTGCTAGTTCCAACCTGAGCACCTGGAGGGGGGGGGGAAGGAAAGAGATGGAAAAGGGGGGTCAGACATAAAGTCTGGCGAGTGCGATAATTCTAACAATATAATTAACAAAGTAACTAGGCTATGACATAAGTTGGAAAATAGGGAAATGACCATGAACCATTGAGTATGACAGAGTAAACAAGGAAACAAGATGAATTACGATATCGTTAAAGCGCACCTAAACTACTATAGGATAATTACTGAACTACACTAACACTATGGGATAATTCCTAAACTACACCGCCACTAGTATACTGCACCACTACTAGTCACCCTAAGGTTGATCCCGCCTACAGACTTAATAACGATATTGGTAGTTTCGTGCACCCCTAGCTGCCTTCATAGGTGCTGTCAGCCCCTATCTCCACTAGGTGTACCCACTACCCCCAAGCGATTGGCTCCCTAACTCGTAGATACCCGTGCTGGCCCAACAGTGTATCACTCCCCAAAGTGACAACCTGATACAACAAAGAATGCACGGCTTATACCTACACGATGCAACAACGTCTTACCTACCAGCCCGGATCCACACACGCATATGAACCCGTTGGACTTGCGTTGCCACCGCTAACCCGGTTTGGCCTCTTACAGTCAAGCCCAGTATGCGTGTCCCGTCCTCGACTTGGGTCGAGCCCACAAAGATACGTATGGGTTACTGGTTGAAACGGACCCCCATTACTTGACACAAGCTATCCACCTAAGCTTGGTCCCCTCTAGTACATCCCACTTAACCCACTTCTTATTTATGTCTAAGTTACATGTTTCATATCTTGGTTAAGTGTTTCTAATCATATTTCCAAATGCCACCCAAGGCATCCACTAGATTCCACATGCCACCCAAGGCACCCACTTAACCCCCTCATGTCCCACTACATGTTTATCTGGTTAAGTGTTTCTTAATTCATTAATAATGTAACCTCATAAAGACATCTCACATTAGACTGGCATTTGTGGCAGCTGGATTTGTCGGGCGGGTCCGGGCGGTCTTACACCACAAAAGAGCCTAACCTCGTGTCTTTACAATTGTTACGTATTTAGTTTATGCCTGAGACCTCTCACATTAGACTGGCATTTGTGGCAGCAGGATTTGTCGGGCGGGTCAGGGTAGTCTTACACCACAAAAGGGTCTAACCTCGTGTCTTAGACGATTAATTACTCCTAATTAATCACCCCCAATTTGAATTACTTTCCCTATTCAAATTATCAATCAATTCCAAATTTAGCGATGTCCATAATTGACTCAATTATGTCCATCCATTTATGGTATGTAAAATCATACCAATTTCACCACAATTTTATTTTATGTCTTTTAAGGCATTTATGCCAATTAAACATTTTTAATATTATTCCCTTTTTCCCCACGTAGTACGTTTTTTCGTTTAACGTAAAGATATACATTAGACTCGAATAGTCTAACTCATAAAAGAAAACATCACATATATACACATAATTAAAACATAGATCTAACATAGGGGTGAACTTGCATATGTGAATGATGTTCTACATCTAAAACTTGCATAGGCCAAGATTACAACTTGCATAACAACGTATGTCATGGTTCAAAATTTTAAAGCGTGTGAACTTGATGAAATAATTGCCACAAACTTGCATAAACATCATGTATAACATAGACCCAAATCTAAAGGTGTGAACTTGATGAAATAATGGCCACAAATTTGCATAGACATCATATGTCATGAACCTATATCTAAAGGGATTAAACTTGCATAGGTAATAACATAACATGATTCATGTCCAACTCATAAATTCACATATGTGATTTATACATCGCAAAAATGGTGGGAACTAACATGTAAAGTGTCATGACATAGCCTAATCTTTCAATTTAATTCTCACATAAACTAGGTGCCATAATCATGTAAGGTCACATGTAATTCTACCCAACATGTATATGATTCGTGTTTGAACCCAAAATCTAAACTTGCCTAATAATGATTTAGCATATGAATCAATATCGCAAACTAGCATAAGAAACATGACGATATGATTGTATATAAAATTACAACATGGATGATAGCAACATAACTTTGCATGATAGCATCACATCATTACATCATAGATATTCAATCATAATCCTACAACATGCAATCAATACTTCATGTCACATCCATACAATCCACGTTATAACTTAATCTAATTAAATTACTAATTATTTTGCTAAAACTATCGAACTCACAACTCAAAAGCAGTCTTGAGTTCTGAATTCTGATTTCTGGAGTTGAATTAGCGCTCCTTTGATGAAGAATCGCTGGTAGAGTTGAGTGGTTCTGATTTGGTTGTTGTTCTTTCTCTTTGATTTTGTGGCGGCTGCTTTAGGGCTCAAGACAACAACATGACGGCCATAGTTTTAGTTTTAATTCTGATTTAGGGTTTGTGTCTATGGGTCTTTTTATAGAGTTATGAATTAATTTAAGCCGTCGGATGTTCTTAGGGTTAGTCAAAACCATTCAATTATGATAGGGTGATGAGTCAGCCCTAATGATTCAGCAAGGAGTCAGAATGGACTCAACAACACGGGTCAGCCTGAACCAGAAAGATGTACAGGCTCCAGCCTCGGCCTGGGCGCACTTGGCAGGTGCGCCAGTGTAAATATATACTGGCGCACTTCCCAAGTGCGCCAGTGCATTTATATTTTTTTCTCTACTTTGCCACCAAACTTCGTTCGTCCATAACTCTTTCATCCGGTACTCGTTTCCCGCAAACTCGGACTCTATTTCCACTAGAATTCCGAGTCGAACACAATGGCGCAACCCAATCCCCATAATTCTCACGTCTGAGATTTATTATTCTTTAATTTAGTTAATTCGATTATTCAAAAATCTAGGGTGTTATAGTAAATCATTGGATCAACAATGAATTAAGTCCAATCACGAACTTCTTAATCCAAACATTTTTCTTTCTTAGAATCAGTATTTATATCTTATTTTTAAAACTAACATTATTCACAATAATTAACGTGTTATCAAAATATAAAACATTAGAATTATTGTATCACTCCCACTCAATTTCTTGTTTATACCAGATTCAATGGCATTTTGTGTTTTTTCTGAGACATTTTGAATTCTATTTCGTTCCCATCGGTATTTCAGAGACTGGCTCTCCTTTAAATGAATACCAATTCGAGCAATAAACATTTTATTCTTAGAGGATTTATTAAATTAATATCCATTTGTCTCTTGTGGATATTACACAAAATAGTTATCTGATTTGGGTCCGATCTTATCAGAGGAAGGACGTTCAACAAACCTCTTTCATCCCAAATCTACGTATTAGACACATTAGGACATTTCCTAGTCTATATCTTATATGGCGTCTTTAAATCGTTTTAGTGGGATTTAATATAATTGTTCTTTATTACATTTATTGGAAGATCTATATGACGTATCATTAATCGTACTATATCTTATAAGGTGCAATGTCTCCGTTCAGACACACCATTCTAATATGATGTTCTAGGTGGAGTGATCTGTGAACAATTTCAAACTCATTTTGATAGTCATTATATAGTTGGCTTAAATATTCTCTTTCGATCTATCCGAAAGTTTTTATTTTCTATTAAAATTGGTTTCTAACTTCATTTTAAATTCTTTGAACTTTTCAAAGGATTTTGATATGTGTTTCATAAGATACACAGATTTGTATCTACTGATATCATCGGTAAATATAATGAAGTTATAAAACCTGTCTCTAGTTTATGTATTCATTGCTCCATATACATCATTATGTACGAGATCCAATACTTATCACTCAACCACTGTGTCAAGTGAATGGGGATCCAATTATTTTACCTAATAAACAAGATTTGTATTATTCATATAATTCAAAATCAAATGATCTCAAAATTCCATCATTATGGAGATTTGTTATACACTTGTTTATTGGGCTAACCGGTAATACTAAAGGTATGTTGGATTTGAATCACTAAATTTAATCCACTCATTATTAATGTCAAGTACATTATAGTTAAGGATTTACAAAGATCATTAACTATTTGTGAAATTCCATACGATGTTTTATTTAAATAAAATGGATAATAATTATTCTTTTATTACAAATGAAGTTCAAACTTGTCTAAACAAGATCTATTTTAACATTTATTCTAATCCGAATTTCATAATAATAATAATTATTTTATTTATTTAATTAAGCCAACATATACAACAAGAATCAACTTCCTATGGACAATTCAGCAACATTTGCTTCATTTCCGTTCGTAAGTCCACTTGTCATTATAACAGATTTCTACTTATTTTGCAATTTATGTAAATTCACATACACTTATGTTATTCATATCTAGTATCTAATACTAGAGATGTATAAGTAGATTTATTTATATCTTAATTTGAAGTCATACTTAAACTTATTTTAGACCCTCTCTTTATTTCTAAAACAATTACGTTTAAATTGTTTGAGGACATTCCTCAATTTTCAATGTCAGTCAAGAAATTTGATTTAATCCAATCTATCCTTCTTAAGGATTAATTTAAATTATTGGAGTTATTTATTATTTAAAATCTATAGTAGATAATAAATAATATCTGATTCTTTAATATTTATTTAATATAAACTTTGACAAGCAAAATTTTATATTAACATAAATGTGTAATTTAAACTAAAATATGCTCCCACTCAAATTAACATCCCTCTGTTTATATATACAAATCATTATATACATATAATGGTGTTCCAAGATCCATATCTAGTCATGCCTTGACCCAACTTTGGTTAAACTCAAAACACAACCTTTTAGGTAGACATCTTATGTCAATTATATTTTCTATATAACTCTTGGATCACATGTTGAACATTTTGTTCAGTATTATTCATTTGCTCAAAATGTAGAATAATTCATGCTTTTGTCTCTAAGGCCATAATCATATTATGTAGCCTAGTTAAGTCAGACTCAATAATAGGTTCGAGCACCACATTTTACTCCATCGCATATAACCAAAATAAAAGGTGCACAACGCTTTGGCGTTAGTTACATCTAGTGATTTTGGACAGTGATGAGTATATTATCGGAAGACGTCACCATGACTTAATATAACAATTTTTTGCTTTTAGAGGGAATTTATAATTCGTAGTGGTAAACAATATTAGAGTTATCTACATATATCAAATATATGTATTTTATATCCATAATATTAAATGGATTTAAATAGAATATATGTAATATATATGTTTATTTAAATTCAATATTTTATATGTATGGTGCCTATACTGTTTTTGAACATTTGAAAACAAACATTAGTGCAAAGTTTTAACAATTTACAATTGTTAATATAACGGTTGGGCCTATAGTAAAAGGAAACAGAATAGAACATATAAAACCATAGGTAGGATGGCCTAACAAATTAGACTTCATAACAGTACAAGAAAGTTCCACCCTATTATATCACATAGATTCATAAACACCATGTTATATGTAACATTTTACACATTCATGATTAATAAATACATCATTATGCATACATAGAAAAGAATTCTAAACATTCTAAAGTTACAGGTAAATAATCAAACAAATTATCTGCAAAGATTCATACAAAGGCAACTGTACAGGAATGTTTTGAAACTAAACTACATGAACTTCTTTGTAATATTACATATACAAAATACATTTCAGATATTTCATATATCAAAATTAATATAACTTGCTTCATGTAAATGATTTTTCATACAAATACATAAATGCATCATTATTCTTATTATAAACAAGTCATACTTAGCAATGGTTGCTTCTTCCCATCCAAGTAAATGTGCTGTCACTTTTCGACTGAAACAATTTCAGCATCGGTTGTGCCCTTCCTGTTTTAATTAAAATTCAAAAGGGGTCAGCCTGTATTATATATATGTATATATACATCAAATGTATATCATACATAAATATATGCAGCGATCAAAACACATCAAATGTGTATATCAACTGTTAACTGTTTTAAGTGTATGAAACATGTTTACAAGCATATCAATATATGCATTAAATTTATGAATTCATATATTTGTATGTGTATGTATATCAAACATATATATACATATATCTTCTAATGCATCTGAATGCAAATATATATATGTACCCATATCTAATGTGTGGTACATTAAAATAGATATCTAAAACTTACGAACATTTAACAATACAGGTACAATATGTAAACTGCTCAGAATCAAAATACTTAAACTATCAAACTTAGACATTTAAGTCACTCAGATCTTGATGTTTGAACTGTCCTGATTAGAACATTTAAAAGGTCCAGTTAAAATATGATCTACCCAGATCTAAAACACCAGCATTCTATAATATCACATATTAATAAAATGAAAAACCATACAGTGTTATTGTCATGAACATGTAAGGTAGGTTAACACACCCTGATATTGTACCATATCCTGATTTAGTGCTATGAAAATGTCAAAGTCATGTAACCTTGTGTTTAACACTTCCAATGGATAATCCTTATGTTATAAATTAACACAACCTTATATGATGCTGTGAATATGTTTATATTGTCCAGGTGGATGTGTCATAACTTTCAACAGATATATAAATGCTAAATCAATAGTAAAATCGATTGGCATCATCACAAAGTAAATAAAATACTTGTATTTAGACTTGAACAACTACAAGATAGCATGCAAGCATTTTACACAATATAAATGGGTTTCAAAATATCCTGTATTTCAGTGTAAAATTTCAACAATGAAATAAATTGTTTCAAATTTTGACATTGTTTACAATTCTAGATTCAAACACATTTTGAATGTACTTTGAATCAACAAATTTGATCCATGGTTATATTTCCAAAAATGTGTTTCACTCAACAATCAAACCTATTGATTTCTGAAATCAATCATAACTAGAGATGATTTAATAATTGCATTCAAAAGGAGGTTCAATTCACAAAACAAATCCATATATCAATTAAATGTGCTTATTATCCAGATGTATGTTAGCATGTTATTATATCATTATATCATGTTCAAATAATATATCTATGTGCACAATTGTGACACAGAACTACCAAATGAGTGGCCCAATTAAGAACTTGTGATATATATATATATATATGTTCCAGAAAGAAATTACATAGTTTACATATTAAACAAATAAATTTAAGGTTATACATCTGTAACCTTTCATTTCATACAGGCCGAATTCTAGTAACTGGGTGATATACTACTAACAGATGATATACTCATATGTTATGGATTGATTCATACTGTTATAGAATCAATGAAACATGATTATTTATAATCCCAGATCCATAATATAGCAATTAGGATTTTTATGTTAATTAAAAAAAATTGTTCAAAACAAAATAACTTGTAACAGGGTGATTCATATATATCCGTATATATACATATATCATGATTTCTGTAACATTACATAATTTGTTTATGCAGAAACAATTCTTTGATTGGATATAGATTTACAAATCAAACATTTTCAATTAAAATCTATATTTGTGTCCATAACATTTTAAAATTATGTATATATAGTACCCGGTTCACAATTTAAACCCAGCAATGAACAATTGAGTTTGATACATTGATCAATCATATTGATTCATATCTAAATGGAGCTATACAGGTCCAAATATATATATGTATCTAAAATATAGTTGGTAAAGAAAACATTATATTAAACATAGTTAACATCTTGTATTAACTATGTTTTTAACCCAAAATTTTATCAAATATAAAATTCATTTAGGTAAAATTATTTTATATTCTGTATCAAATACAGATTAACAATAGTGAAACAATTTCACTTGTGAAATGTTTTTACTTTAAATGATTACACCTGAATTCCAATTAAGGTATTAAGCATATGGCAGCATATCTCACCATGTTTCAAAAGATCATATCTTAAATAATTTAACACTTGATAATTAGATTTACAAAATCACACACACACACACACACACACACACACACACACACACACACACATATATATATATATATATATATATCCATCCAAAATTAAATAAATTAGTGTCTCAAAACACTAACAATTGCCCAGAACTCAAGTCATACTTATATTAACTAAGCAGGTTTACTGGCTAAGGTGTATTTAAATTTAAATATGTGTGTGTATATATATATATACACACACATCTAAATATATAATATACTTGCAGTAAAAGGTGTGTAAGAAAAACATTTAAAAACATACCAAAATCATGTTTTTAAATCTTTTATCAAATTATCACAGTGTTTCTAACATGTTATAAATAACAATATGGAAATACCATCATTATGGTCATTGCCACAATCAATATAAAACAAATATCTGTTTAACAATTATCAAGATCCAAATTAAATTTGGATATTTCCTAAACCAGCACAGAAGTATGAAACAATTTTATCAAAACTGTGTATATTTCATGATTGTATTCTTCCATCCAGATTCAATCATTACCATAATAGTTAATACACATGCCCAAAACTTAACCGGATTTTATTTATCAATATAAACTGGAGATAATATCAGTTATCAATCATACGATTCATGTCATACATGGTATTTAAGATTCAAAACTTTTATTCAGTGAAACTATTTCACTTTTAAATCGAATTTCCCAAAAAGTCTTGAATTCATAATTTTATAATTTAAATTATCGAATAATTAAACACATACTAACCTTTAAAAAAAAGTTTCAAGATTACTAATTTTGCAAACCCTTGCTCTGATACCACTGTTAGGAAATTGTGATCTAATCGATAACCTTAATCCAAACGATTTAACAAATTAAACCACGGATCTATTGCAAAACAGTAATACGAAACTAGGTAGAAATTAGGGTTTTACCTGTTACTGTAGAATCAGCGAAAATGATCATACCTTGATTGATACGAATCTAAGCTCCCAAATCAGCGAGCCTCCATAAGTATCCACACAAACATTTCCCTTCGATCAAATTGTAGGGAGAAAGGATCTGGGTGCTAGCCGCCATTAATTGGTTTTTCATTGAGAAGGGATTACGGTAGGTTTTCTTATTTTTGATCTTATCCCTTTGATGGCTCACGTGTCTATTCTTTTATAAAGGGAACGGTTTCCTTTATAAAATAAACGCGTACCATAAAATGAGGAACCTACCGACATACCATTTCAATCATTAAATAAAATATCAACAGATTTGATAATTTATTTGTCCAATAAATGTTTACCCTTTATAACGTTTTAAGTGTGTGACCCTATAGGTTATTATAACGTTGGCAATGATTTTAAATCATATTTAAAATCGCAAATAGTGATTGGCATCTAGCAATACATCGCTGCTACCCAAGTTATAATAATATAATCGATTCGATACAACCTTTTCGTGACCAGTGTATCAATATAATATAATTCTTTTAACCATTATATCCAGGATTAAACTAGAGGCATGGATCGTATCATCCTCGTTATAATTTAATCCGATTTTCTTGATCGATAAGTAGACTGTTTAAAACAAATCAATATTTGAGCATGGCCATGCATTTCACAGTCTCACTCAATCAAGAGGCCTATGGATATCACTACGAATATATCGTAGGGTTAAATTCCATCTAGATCATTCATAATTTTCATTCGATTCGAGATATATCCAATAATCACCGTTATCATTACTCTGTTACGAAATAACTTTAGATGATATCAAAATATAAATATCCTCGAATAAAATTATAACGATTTCAGGTCTGAGGACCATTACATCACTGCCACTATGAGAACAACTTATGATACTGTTGATTATATTCCATGTAGTTATCTCACGATGGGTCAGCCCAATACGCTATTCTCCAATACGTATTTATATCTTGACTTTAATATCATGTATATTAATGATCAATGAGATGTGATCATCAGTCAATCAATATACTAGTCTCAACGCTTTATTGTTGTCCTATATAAACAATAAAACTCGACTACGGACATTTAAGAATTATAATACTCATCATATTATATAATCTCAAGTTCAGTCTTACTCGAACTATATAATTCCATATTATTATTCTAAGGACTTCTATTAAATTATTATTTATATTACGCAGTAAATATAACATAACAGAATATTTTATTCCAAATAAAACAATAACGTTATTAATCACATCAAATGGATTGCCTCTAGGGCATAAACTCTAACATCTAAGAGGTAAGTAGAGGCTAGAAAACTGAAATGGAATGAATCCCTAACTCTTTTCAGCCTCCCAATAACCCTAATCCCGAAATGGGTTATGGGCCCAATCACTAATCACCCTATTTGGCCCGGCTAAGCAGTTTTTCACCTTCCAAACCTTATTTCAGCCATATTTCCCAAACGGTAAGTCCGTTTGGCTATTATGACCGCTCTACGGAAAGGTAAACCATCAAACGAATCTAATGGAAGTGGTTTCAGGTCAAAATTCCTTTCCAGTCAAAAGTTACGGCCAAAACAGCACCAGCTGGGGGCAAAACGGTCATTTAAAAATCAGCAAAAATCATGATCATAGGAAATGATCCCAATAGTCATTTCCTAAAGTTACATGACCATACGCCTTCATATAAGAAATAAATAAATATTCTACGATCCTCCGATGCGTAGAATGCATGTTGTTACATTCTCTCCCCCTTAAGAAATTTCGTCCCCGAAATTCTCTAACCAAAACACACAAAGGGTCCTGCATGCCTATCAACCATAAAACAACAGTCAAACATGCAAACAAAGCAAAACCAGACTATCCTAGCAGGCGGAATAACTAAATTGCAAAGTAAATCTTACCAGGCAAAGAGTTCTGGATACATCTTCCTAATGTTTTCCTCTGTCTCCCAAGTACAGTCATTCTCATTCTCGCCCCACTGAACCTTGACTAGCTTCACCGCCTTCCTTCGAAGTCGCTTCGTATCGTGCTCGACAATACGAATCGGCTTGCGGTTCCCAACTGCTTTGGGTTCCACTTCGAAGTCCTCTAACTGATCTGGTGAAATAGTCATATCTAGGTCGTGCACAAACTTCCTTAACTAGGAAACATGAAATATGTTATGAACTCCCGCCATCTTTTCGGGTAAGTCAACTCTATACGCCAAATTCCCAACTTGCTCGAGAACTGAGAATGGGCCATCAAATCTTGGTGCCAACTTGCCTCTCCTGCCAAATCGTATCACGCTCTTCAACAGAGAAACCTTGACAAACACCAAGTCACCAATAGAGAATTTTAAGTCTTTTCTCCTCTTGTCAGCATAACCCTTCTGCCTATCCTAGGCAGCCTTCATTCATTGTTGAACGATCTCAATCTTATCTGAAGTTTCCCTTACCACATCTGGTCCAAGCACAAACTTCTCACCGGTCTCTATCCAACATGATGGTGAGTTGCACGGTCTTCCGTACAAAGCTTCATATGGAGCCATACCGATACTGGATTGGTAGCTATTATTATATGCAAACTCTACTAGATGCAAATGGTCATCCCATGATCCACCAAAATCTAATATACAAGCTCCCAAGAGATCTTCCAATATACGATTCACCCTCTTTGTCTGACCATCAGTTTGAGGATGATACGTGGTACTGAGATATAGTTCCAACCCTATATCCTCTTGTAAGCTCTTCCAAAACCCACTAGTGAATAACGGGTCTCGGTCACTAACAATGCTTTTAGTTATTCCATGAAATCTCACTACCCACTTCATATACAATTCTACTAACTTAGCTGCCGTTCTGGTCGATTTGACTGGTATAAATCTTGCACTCTTAGTCAGTCGATCCACAATTACCCAAATTCCATCATGTCCCAATCTAGTTTTTGGTAAACCATCAATGAAATCCATTGAGACTTGCTCCCATTTCCATTCGGGAATTTCTAATGGTTGTAACAAACCACTAGGCTTCTTTTGCTCAGCTTTAACTAGCTGGCAATTCATGCACTTGGATATAAACTTCCCAACGTCTCTTTTCATCTCTTCCCAGTAGTAAGTCTGTTTCATGTATCGATACATCTTATCACCACTGGGTTGTATAGTCAGTTTTGAGTGATGACATTCCCTAAGCACTTCATCTCTCAAACCATTCACGTTGGGTACAACTAGTCCTCCATTCATTCGAAGCCATCCTTCTCGATCAAGCCCATACAAATTCATCTCCTCACCGTCGATGTTCATCTCTAACTTGGAGATGATTTCCAATAAATTAGGATCGTCCCTCTGACTGGAACCAATCCGCTCAATCAAGGTGGTCTGATCGTCAAACTAGCTAACATCTTTGGATCCAATTCGCACTTTGGTCTGAAATCATACCTTGCGATATACTCCAGTTGCTTCCATTCAAGAAACATAGCCCCTAAACTGGCATGTCTCCTACTCAAGGTATCGGCTACCGCATTGCCTTTCCCAGGTGTATATGCGATACCAAAATCATACAAAGCCAAGAACTCTAGCCATCTTTGCTGTCGGAGATTTAGATCCTTCTAAGAGAAGAGATACTTTAACGATTTATGATTAGTAAACAACTCAAATCTTTCTCCCAAGAGATAATGTCTCCACATCTTCAATGCGAACACGATCGCTGCCAGTTCCAAATCATGGGTAGGATACTTTTTCTCATGCGGCTTTAATTGCCGACTAGCATGAGCTACAACCCTACCTCCTTGCATCAATACAGCACCTAGTCCGGTACCACAAGCATTCGTGTATACCGTCATCTCTTCATTCCCTTTAGGAATGACTAATACTGTCGCACGCGTCAACTTTTCTTTTAGACTCTTGAATGCATTCTCACACACTCCGTCCCAGACGAAGGCTTGATTTTTCTTAGTCAATTGAGTCAACGGTGCTGCTATCTTGGAGAAGTCCTGGATAAACTTACGATAATATCTAGCTAACCCCAAGAAGCTTCTCACATCTGTTGCATTCTTGGGCGTAGGCCAATCCTGTACCGTAGCCATCTTCGCAGGGTCCACGGTAATACCATTCTCTGAAACAACATGGCCCAAGAATCTCACTTCTCTCCTCCAGAAGTGACACTTAGAGAATTTCGCTTTCAATTGATGTTTTCTCAACACCTCCATCACTATCCTCAAATGCCCCTTGTGTTCTTCCTCTGTCCTCGAGTAAACAAGGATGTCATCTACGAACACAAGAACGAACTTATTCAACTGATCTCTGAACACCCGATTCATAAGATCCACGAAATATGCTGGTGCATTGGTCAACCCAAATAGCATAACCAACCACTCATAGAATCCAGACAGCATCCTAAATGCCACTTTCGGGACACTCTCAGCCGCTACTCGAAGCTGATGAAACCCTGTCGCGAGGTCCAACTAGGAGAACACTCTTGCTCCTTCTAGTTGATCAAACAAATCATTTATTCGCGGTAGAGGATACTTATTCTTCCTCGTCACCTTATTCTACTCGCGATAGTCCACACACAAACGAAGGGAACCATCTGCCTTAGTGGCAAACACAACTGGTGCTCCCCACTCGGAGACACTTCTTCTAATAAACCCCTTCTTCAAAAGATCGCTTACTTGCACCCCGATCTCTCGCTGCTCCCTTGTTTCCATACAACGAAGTGGAATCACTATAGGTCTGGCATCTTTCACTAAATCAATACGGAACTCAATCTCTCGGTGTGGTGGAAGCCCGGTCACTTCCTCAAAGACGTCCGGATATTGGCCAACCACGGACACATCTGACAACTCATCATGCGGAATGTCGAGGGAATTTATAAAACTAGCCATTACCCCATCACTAGGTAGACTACAAAACACTACCTTCCGCCCATCATCCGCCCTAACTGTCACCAAAAAGCCCTCACAGTCTACCACCACCCTGTATCTTTGGAGCCAGTCGACTCCCAATATAATGCCTTACCCAGTAAAGCCCAAAACAAAGAAATCACAAATAAACATACATCCATGACTCAATAAGACCAAATTTCGGCAAATCATACTGAGGTTAGTCGAACCACCAATCGGGTTCGTCACAACCAACGGTCTATCGACTATCTCGGGTTCCAGTCCCAACCTGTAACAACCCGTATTTTCAATAACCTGTTATAACATAAATCGAGGCAGAATTTAAAAATCTGAATCAAGGGAAAAGGGCTATGCCATTGCGTTCGTCTCGGGAAAATACGCGAAATAGAGTCCGAGTTTTCGAAAATCGGAGTCCGTATGACCCAGTTAAGGCCCATTGAAGTTTTCAGAAGTTTCCATGTTAAAAACAGATTTAAATTTTAAATTAAAAACAAGGATTAGGGCTAACTGGCGTCAGGCGGGAAAACTCCCGCCAAGACCCCCATGTCGACAGGCATGTCGACAGGGGTCTAAGGGTGTCGACTGCCCTGTCGACAGCCCTGTCGACACGGGGTGGCCGGGCAGTTTTGCCTGGCGCACCATTTTTGATTTGGGCTTGGTTGTGTGGCTTGGTTCTGGAGAATTCCGAAATCTGATGGACCTAATTCAACCTAGGGTTAATCCTATGGTCTAAATCACTAGCCTAATCTATAAATAAGACCCTAACCTACCCTAAATCACTCATTATTCATTCTAGCAACCAAACTATGTCAAATTGAATTCTCAAATGGCCTCCACCTAAAATCCCTAGCCTCCACCCTCTTCAAAAATCATTCCTATGAAGGTTTTGATGTTCATACAAGCATTTCTAAGTTGTATGAATGATCATTAGCTTGCATACATCATCAAGTTGCAAGCTTTAATTGCTAAGCTAGAGTTTTTGGGATTTTTGTTAATTGGAGCTTTGTTTTGGGTTTTTATATGCTTGCATAAAGGGCTTCTCAATCTTTATTAGTAGATTTGTGTCTTCATAATATTAGTAAGCCCTCTTACCTTCATTTTAGAAACTTTAAAGTTAATATGTGATGAAAGTTGGGATTTATGCATGTTTAATAAGTTATGCATGCTTATGAGAGTTCACTATGCTATGTTATGCATGTTTAATAAGTTATGCATGCTTATGCGAGTTCACTATGCTATGTTATGCATGTTTAATAAGTTATGCATGCTTATGCGAGTTCACTATGCTATGTTATGCATGTTTAATAAGTTATGCATGCTTATGCGAGGTCGCTATGCTATGTTACACATGTTTGATAAGTTATGCATGTTCATGCAAGTTCACTATGCCATGATTTGCAAGTTTAACAAGTTATGCATGTTTATGCAAGTTCACTATGCCATGATTTGCAAGTTTAACAAGTTATGCATGTTTATGCAAGTTCACTATGCCATGATTTGCAAGTTTAACAAGTTATGCATGTTTATGCAAGTTCACTATGCCATGATTTGCAAGTTTAACAAGTTATGCATGTTTATGCAAGTTCACTAGGCCATGATTTGCAAGTTTAATAAGTTATGCATGTTTATGCAAGTTCACTATGCTAAGTTATGCAAGTCCAACATGTTATGCATGTTTATTATGATATGTAAGATTCATCATGTATGTTGTGTCAAGTTCCCTCTTTCTATCCTTTATGCGTTATAACGAATGTGTAAGCGATAGAATGACGTTGGGGGGTTTGGGGTAAAACTTAAAATACATGAAAATATGAGATTGGGAATTTACCTATTAAGTTAGGTCTACCCCTTGGGAATTTACCTATTAAGTTAGGTCTACCCAAGTATTTGTTAAACTTGTAATTATGTTTTGAAAATAAAGTGGACATGACACTTAGAAAACATAAGTGTGGCCAACTCGAGGTTGGGTTGAGTTTGTAGCGTAAACCTACCCGGAACCGACCGGCTTAACTAGTTGCTACAAACAATAGGACCCAATGTGAGAAGTTGGTCATGTGTACCTTGGACCCGAGGTTAGACCAAGTTGTGGTGTAAAGCTACCCGGACCCGCCCGGCTTAACTAGTAACCGCAACAAAGTCTAATGTGAGAGGTTAAGGCACAATTAAATTAATTAATGCCTCATGATTAGGGTTAAGTCATGGCCCACTAATACTTAACCAATTTTGGGGATACGAGGGATTAAATGGGGTTAAGTGGTGAATTGTTGGTTACACTTAACTAATTTAATCCATGGTTAGCGAGGGGTTAAACCACACTTAACCCTCTTAGAAAACCCTAGCAACGTGGTCTGTTCCAGCAGTAATCCCAGTTTGGTATCATTCACAACCCTAGAGGCTAGGCTAGGGCGGGGCTCGATTACTGGACTGATGTAAGCGACCAAAGCGACGGCTGAGTGGTACAGCGGTGCAGGTCCAGGCGGGCTACGGACGTGCACGTAGTCCGGTGTTGGACAAACTCGAGGCACGGGTACCAGTAGGTTTAGACTGTGCATTATTGCTTAGGTGTCTGGGGTTGACACCCGAGGGCTTGATACACCCGAAGGTGGACCCAGCACAGTCTGACTACAACCATATGTGGGCCGTATGGACACCAACACTTGACGTGTTAGGTTTATAGGGAGCCGATCGACTAGACCGTTGGGCTGGACCTTGTATTAAGGTCACCTCATGCAATTGGGCCAAAGTTTGGGCTGAGGGATCAATACATGTTATGTTAGTTTGCTAGTACACTGTGGTGCAAAGCTTAATCTTCTTTATGTGATGACACCTTTATCTACTGCCAGTATGTTCATCTCAGTATCCATCATGATGTTAACTTTATTAGTTTATAGACTGATCGTAGTATGGCTTACCAGTCTTTTTGACTGACCTGTTTTCTTTCGCTTCTTTTCTTCCGTTCCCCCCCCCCCCAGGTTCTCAGGGAGGGAACAGTGGTGCTTAGCTTGGATCGCTTGCTTGTTTGCTGGATAGCTCATGTATGTCTGGACATTGAGCTCGCTATGGTTTATCATCTTTATTTTGGGGATAGCACTATGTATTTCAGTATTTCTGTTTATGTTGTACTTGACATGTTTATTTTGGCAGATGACTTTATGATATACTAGACTTGTTTTGAGATGGTTTGAGATATTCCGCTGTTTTATTCTCACTTACTCTGTTTTATATATATATACATTTATGTTCTTGTTCTGCCTTGATATATCATTATGCATGCTTACCCAGTTCTAACGCCCCCCAGAAGCTAGTGCCCCCGAAAGAGTGACCCTAGCGGAGGTGGGGTGTTACAAATTTGGTATCAGAGCATATGGTTTACATGAAAGAACAAAAAGTTTTTAAAAGACTTTTGAAAAACTATATTCAAAACAAGTATAAAGTATTTTCCAAAGAAAAGTCTAGTATTTTAAAAGGCTATTCCCCAAAAAGCCATTAGCGTTATCCTTCGTTCCCTTGACCTAATCTTATCTTATCCTTCGTTTCAGTATGGCTGAGGATCTTGCCATCCCGGATGGAGTAAACGTACCACTCTGGTATAGGAGACTTCTAGAAGCTAGGGCGGCAGCCGGCCCCGCAAACCCTACTCCCACTCCTCCTCCTGTAGTTGAGAATCCTCCCCCTAATGTCCCTCCTCCGGTGGTTCCTGTCCCCCCTCCTCCAGTAGTTAATGTTCCTCCTCCTCCAGTTGCTGAGGCTCCTCTTCCTCCTCCTCCCCCTCAGCATCCTCAGGTTGAGTTCACGACGGTTTGTAAAGACTTCAAGGCGATGGGAGGCAAGAATTTCTTAGGCACGAAATCTTTTATTGAAGCAAGGAATTGGCTGAAAGACACTGAGGACTTATTTGCTATCTTTCGGATTGATGACGAAAGGAAGATCTTATTGACAGTGTGGCTTTTGAAGGACGAAGCAGCCTATTGGTGGGAGGTCACCAATGGGACGAGGCCTGTCGAGACTTGGGCCGATTTGAGGGCTAGATTTGTGGCCAAGTTTCTATCTTCTGCTGAGGCGAATTTACAGATGGAGAAGTTCATTGCATTAAAGCAAGGTGATATGTCGGTCAAGGAGTATGTGAACAAGTTTAATCAGCTGGTCCGTTTTGGTTTGGATATGGTGAACACTCCTGAGAAGAAGGCTCTTCCATTTGCTAGAGGGTTGAATGAGCCGCTGCAGGGTTTGGCGATGTCACATATTCCGCATGGGGCTACTTTTGAGAGTTTGGTCGATATGGCTCTACTTCAGGGAGATGGAAAGAAAGAGGTTAAGTCGAGTGATACTCAAGCAAAGAAGACTGATTCTCAAGGTAAAGGCAATCAAGGTGGTCAAAGCAGTCAGGGGAATCAGAGCAAGAACAAGAAGGGAAACAACAACAAAGGCAAGGGAAAGTGCAATTACTGTGGTGCGCCTGGGCACTTTGCTAAGGATTGTAGGAAGAAGAAAAGGAAGCTTAGTGGTGGATGTTTTTTCTGTGGTGAGACTGGACACTTCAGCAAGGAATGCCCAAAGAAGAAAGGACAGGCTGGACCTTCAGGAGGGCAAGTTCATGCTCTCAATACCGCTCCAGTTCCCGACCGAGGTAGTGTTTATGTTGAAAACCTTGTTTATGTTTCCGATCTTCCAGTTCATACCTTGTTTGATTCTGGTGCATCACATAACTTTATTTCATCTGATCTTGTTGATAGTTTGCACCTTAGTACTAGCTTAGTGGATGATCCCGTTTGTGTTTCGAATCCCATTGGGGGTTCTGCTTATCTATCTATGATATGTGAGGATCTAAGGATCTCTATACTCAGTGTAGAGTTCTTGTGTAGTGCGTATGTTCTTGGTTTCAGGGGATACGGATTGATATTGGGCATGGATTGGCTGTCCATATATGGAGCCATTCTTGATTGTGAGCATAGGGTTGTGAGGCTTGTGACTCGCCTTGGCAACACCTTAGAGATTTCATGCAATCCGAAGGATCCCGTCATGTTGTGCTATCTTGAATCTCTCGACTCGTCAGAGGAAGCCCTTCAGTCTGTAAGGGTGGTCCGAGATTATCCAGATGTTTTTGAAGAAGTTAAGGGGTTCCCCTAAACGAGAGATTGATTTTCGCATTTATCTGGTGGATAATGCTAAGCCTGTTTCTTTGCCCATTCGGCACATGGCTCCGCGTGAGAGACGGGAGCTCAGCAAGCAAGTAAAGGAGTTACTTGAGAAGAACTTCATCAGACGAAGTATATCCGAATGGGGAGAGCCTGTGGTGTTTGCTACTAAGGCAGATGGTTCTCTTCGACTCTGTGTGGACTATAGAGAATTGAATAAGCTGACTAAGAAGAACAGACACCCTTTACCGAGGATCGATGATCTCTTTGACCAGCTTGTGGGTGCTTCTGTTTTCTCTCAGCTTGATCTTGCTACTGGATTTCATCAGCTCAGAGTGGCTGAAGATAGTATAGACAAGACTGCATTCAGAACTCCAGATGGATTCTTTGAATGGCTTGTTATGCCGTTCGGTTTGACGAATGCACCCACGTATTTCGTGGACTTGATGAGTAGGGTGTTTCGAGAGTTCTTGAACAAGTTTGTCGTGGTCTTTATGGATGATATTCTGATCTTCTCCAAGGATGAAGAAGAGCACGCGAGGCATCTTGTAGAGGTGATGGATACGCTTAGAGCGCATCAGTTAAAGGCCAAGTTCTCCAAGTGTCACTTTTGGAGAAGGGAAGTTAGATTCCTTGGGCATATCGTATCCAAGCAAGGCTTAGCGGTGGATCCCGCTAAGGTGGTTGCAGTTCAGGATTGGAAGACTCCAAGGAATGCAACCGAGGTGAGAAGTTTTCTAGGTCTTGCGGGTTTTTACCGGAAGTTCATCAAGGACTTCGCAAAGATATCCGCTCCTCTTACTAAGTTGACGAAGAAGCACTTAGTTTTTGCTTGGGATATGGACTGTGAGCTTGCTTTTCAGAGACTCAAGAGAGCCCTTACCTCAGCACCAGTTCTAGCTTTACCCGATGGTGGTAAGATGTTTACCGTGTACACTGATGCTTGTGGCACGGGGTTGGGCGCCGTTCTGATGCAAGAAGGCAGAGTTATATGTTTTGGTGGTAGGCAACTTAAGGTGAATGAGAAGAAATATCCCACTCATGATCTAGAGCTGGCAGCGATTGTATATGCACTCAAGGCTTGGCATCATTATCTTCTAGGAGAGAGGTTTGAGCTGTATACTGATCATAAGTCTTTGAAGTATCTCTTTTCGCAGAAGGATCTGAACTTGAGGCAGCAAAGATGGATGGAATTCTTGGCGTCCTATGATTTTGATATAGCCTATACCCTTGGCAAGGGGAATGTTATAGCGGATGCGTTGAGTAGAAAAAGGTTGACACTAAGTCCTCTATTTGTTGAGATGAAGAATTTAGAGTTCTTGGCAACCTTTGATTTTTCTTTGACAGTTGAGTCGATGACCGGTTCTTTAGCATCTCTTGAGCTCAGGCCTACCCTTCTAGAACAAGTTGGGGCTTCGCAGAAGGAAGACCCTCAGATAATTGAGATCATGGATAAGCTGATTCGCGGGGAGACATCTAGTCACCTTGCTCGATATTCTATAGATGATAAGGGTTGGCTGAGGAGAGACGGAAGGCTTTGTGTTCCGATGGTGGAAGACTTGGTGAGGAAAGTTCTTGATGAAGCACATCGCTCCAAGTTGACTATACATCCGGGTGGAGATAAGATGTATAAGGATATGAAGCGCATTTTCTTCTGGCCTGGAATGAAGAAGGATATGGCAGAGTTTGTCTCTAGATGTGTTGTTTGTCAAAGAGTAAAAGCCGAGTCGAAGAAGCCCGGTGGGCTATTGCATCCTCTAGAGGTCCCGCTATGGAAGTGGGAGAGTATTTCTATGGACTTTATTGATGGGCTTCCAAGGTCAAGGAAAGGGAATACGAGCATTTGGGTCATTGTAGATAGGCTTACGAAGAGTGCTCATTTCATTCCGGTAAAGAGCAAGAGGACCGCATCTTGGCTAGCGTCTGTATATCTTCGTGAGATTGTGAGACTTCATGGAGTCCTTTCTAGTATAGTCAGTGACCGTGACCCAATCTTTACAAGTCAGTTCTGGAATAGCTTGCAAGAAGCCATGGGCACGAGGTTGAATCTAATTACTGCTTATCACCCACAGACGGACGGTCAAACCGAAAGGGTGAATAGGGTACTCGAGGATCTGTTAAGGCTTTGTATTCTGGATTTTGGTGGTACTTGGGAAGACCATCTTCCTCTTGTTGAGTTTGCATATAATAACAGTTATCAAGCAAGCATAGGGATGGTACCATTTGAAGCTTTATATGGGAGGCCGTGCAAGTCGCCTACATGTTGGTGGGAGACTACAGAGAAGCTCATACTTGGGCCTGATATGATCAGAGATACGTCCGAGAAGATCGAGTTGATTCGGGGACGAATGAAAGCGGCCCAAGACCTACAGAAATCCTATGCTGATAAGCGAAGATCCGATTTGGAGTTTGATGTTGGGGACATGGTTTTCGTAAAGGTTTCTCCTTTGCGGAATGTGGTCCGATTTGGAGCTGTTGGGAAGTTAGCACCGAGATTTGTGGGACCCTTCCCTATCATAGAGAGAATTGGGAAGATGGCTTATAAAGTGCAATTGCCCAAGAAGCTGTCCGGAGTGCATAATGTCTTTCATGTCTCGCATCTCCGAAAGTGCCTACATGAGTCCGATGAGGTGGTTGAACCTAGCATTCTTGAAGACGTGGAAGTAGAGAAAGAGGCAAATTTGAGGAGAGCTCCGATTCGTATCTTGGGGACGGAGACCAAGAAGCTAAGGAATCGAGAGGTCAAGTTGGTGAAGGTTCAATGGGGTGAAGCCGAAGAAGACGCAACTTGGGAAACCGAGGAGGAGATGCGTGGGCTTTATCCATTCCTTTTTGAGGGTACACTCTCAATCTCTTTCCTTTGTTAGCATATCTTTCTCTTTGCTATCCATGTTTATCTAGTTATCGTGCTAATCTTGAGAACCTTATGTAGAAACCCTTTGGATGAAACATGTGTTTGAGACATGTTATGTTTGATGGTTGCAAGTGGTTGCAAGTGTTTCCAAGTGGTTACTCGTGGATGCATGATACACATTAGGCACTAGATCGGCTCACACACTCCTCATATTGCATGTGCATGAGTGTTTATGCTTATTCTTGGATGAAATTTGTATGCCATCACATGGATGTTGCATATGGATGTATGATTGAGCACGCATGAAGATGTTATACATTATGTTAGGGATTTGCATACATATGGATACATTTCACTAACATATTTTGCATTGATCTTTGCATTAGATAAGTACATATACACACACTTTTGCATATGTTCATACAGCATTTAGAATCTTTTAAGGACAATGATTGCTCGTGGATGATGCTTTGAGTAGATGGATGATTGGATGGTAGGATACGTTCTTCCTAACTTGAAGATTTCGGGGACGAAATCCTTTAAGGAGGGGAGAATGTAACAACCCGTATTTTCAATAACCTGTTATAACATAAATCGAGGCAGAATTTAAAAATCTGAATCAAGGGAAATGGGCTATGCCATTGCGTTCGTCTCGGGAAAATACGCGAAATAGAGTTCGAGTTTTCGAAAATCGGAGTCCGTATGACCCAGTTAAGGCCCATTGAAGTTTTCAGAAATTTCCATGTTAAAAACAGATTTAAATTTTAAATTAAAAACAAGGATTAGGGCTAACTGGCGTCAGGCGGGAAAACTCCCGCCAAGACCCCCATGTCGACAGGCATGTCGACAGGGGTCTAAGGGTGTCGACTGCCCTGTCGACAGCCCTGTCGACACGGGGTGGCCGGACAGTTTTGCCTGGCGCACCATTTTTGATTTGGGCTTGGTTGTGTGGCTTGGTTTTGGAGAATTCCGAAATCAGATGGACCTAATTCAACCTAGGGTTAATCCTATGGTCTAAATCACTAGCCTAATCTATAAATAAGACCCTAACCTACCCTAAATCACTCATTATTCATTCTAGCAACCAAACTATGTCAAATTGAATTCTCAAATGGCCTCCACGTAAAAACCCTAGCCTCCACCCTCTTCAAAAATCATTCCTATGAAGGTTTTGATGTTCATACAAGCATTTCTAAGTTGTATGAATGATCATTAGCTTGCATACATCATCAAGTTGCAAGCTTTAATTGCTAAGCTAGAGTTTTTGGGATTTTTGATAATTGGAGCTTCGTTTTGGGTTTTTATATGCTTGCATAAAGGGCTTCTCAATCTTTATTAGTAGATTTGTGTCTTCATAATATTAGTAAGCCCTCTTACCTTCATTTTAGAAACTCTAAAGTTAATATGTGATGAAAGTTGGGATTTATGCATGTTTAATAAGTTATGCATGCTTATGCGAGTTCACTATGCTATGTTATGCATGTTTAATAAGTTATGCATGCTTATGCGAGTTCACTATGCTATGTTATGCATGTTTAATAAGTTATGCATGCTTATGCGAGTTCACTATGCTATGTTATGCATGTTTAATAAGTTATGCATGCTTATGCGAGTTCACTATGCTATGTTACACATGTTTGATAAGTTATGCATGTTCATGCAAGTTCACTATGCCATGATTTGCAAGTTTAACAAGTTTTGCATGTTTATGCAAGTTCACTATGCCATGATTTGCAAGTTTAACAAGTTATGCATGTTTATGCAAGTTCACTATGCCATGATTTGCAAGTTTAACAAGTTATGCATGTTTATGCAAGTTCACTATGCCATGATTTGCAAGTTTAACAAGTTATGCATGTTTATGCAAGTTCACTAGGCCATGATTTGCAAGTTTAACAAGTTATGCATGTTTATGCAAGTTCACTATGCTAAGTTATGCAAGTCCAACATGTTATGCATGTTTATTATGATATGTAAGATTCATCATGTATGTTGTGTCAAGTTCCCTCTTTCTATCCTTTATGCGTTATAACGAATATGTAAGCGATAGAATGACGTTGGGGGTTTTGGGGTAAAACTTAAAATACATGAAAATATGAGATTGGGAATTTACCTATTAAGTTAGGTCTACCCCTTGGGAATTTACCTATTAAGTTAGGTCTACCCAAGTATTTGTTAAACTTGTAATTATGTTTTGAAAATAAAGTGGACATGACACTTAGAAAACATAAGTGTGGCCAACTCGAGGTTGGGTTGAGTTTGTAGCGTAAACCTACCCGGAACCGACCGGCTTAACTAGTTGCTACAAACAATAGGACCCAATGTGAGAAGTTGGTCATGTGTACCTTGGACCCGAGGTTAGACCAAGTTGTGGTGTAAAGCAACCCGGACCCGCCCGGCTTAACTAGTAATCGCAACAAAGTCTAATGTGAGAGGTTAAGGCACAATTAAATTAATTAATGCCTCATGATTAGGGTTAAGTCATGGCCCACTAATACTTAACCAATTTTGGGGATACGAGGGATTAAATGGGGTTAAGTGGTGAATTGTTAGTTACACTTAACTAATTTAATCCATGGTTAGTGAGGGGTTAAACCACACTTAACCCTCTTAGAAAACCCTAGCAACGTGGTCTGTTCCAGCAGTAATCCCAGTTTGGTATCATTCACAACCCTAGAGGCTAGGCTAGCGCGGGGCACGATTGCTGGACTGATGTAAGCGACCAAAGCGACGGCTGAGTGGTACAGCGGTGCGGGTCCAGGCGGGCTACGGACGTGCACGTAGTCCGGTGTTGGACAAACTCGAGGCACGGGTACCAGTAGGTTTAGACTGTGCATTATTGCTTAGGTGTCTGCGATTGACACCCGAGGGCTTGATACACCCGAAGGTGGACCCAGCACAGTCTGACTACAACCATATGTGGGCCGTATGGACACCAACACTTGACGTGTTAGGTTTATAGGGAGCTGATCGACTAGACCGTTGGGCTGGACCTTGTATTAAGGTCACCTCATGCAATTGGGCCAAAGTTTGGGCTGAGGGATCAATACCTGTTATGTTAGTTTGCTAGTACACTGTGGTGCAAAGCTTAATCTTCTTTATGTGATGACACCTTTATCTACTGCCAGTATGTTCATCTCAGTTTCCATCATGATGTTAACTTTATTAGTTTATAGACTGATCGTAGTAGGGCTTACCAGTCTTTTTGACTGACCTGTTTTCTTTCACTTCTTTTCTTCCGTTCCCCCCCCCCCAGGTTCTCAGGGAGGGAACAGTGGTGCTTAGCTTGGATCGCTTGCTTGTTTGCTGGATAGCTCATGTATGTCTGGATATTGAGCTCGCTATGGTTTATCATCTTTATTTTGGGGATAGCACTATGTATTTCAGTATTTCTGTTTATGTTGTACTAGACATGTTTATTTTGGCAGATGACTTTATGATGTACTAGACTTGTTTTGAGATGGTTTGAGATATTCCGCTGTTTTATTCTCACTTACTCTGTTTTATATATATATATATACATTTATGTTCTTGTTCTGCCTTGATATATCATTATGCATGCTTACCCAGTTCTAACGCCCCCCAGAAGCTAGTGCCCCCGAAAGAGTGACCCTAGCGGAGGTGGGGTGTTACACAACCTATCTACCAGGTCACTAGATATGAAGGAACGGGAAGGCCCAGTATCAAACAAAACTCGAACAGGTACATCATGAATAGAAAACATACCTTGAATGACGACATTCTTTCCTTTCTCCGCCGCAGTTGGGGCATTCGACGCAGAAGGAACAGCATTAATAGCATATGCTTTCACAATCTTCTTCTCTTTAAGAGGTTGTGGACATTTATCCTTATGATGTCCCACTTGGCCACAGTTGTAGTACTTCCTATCCGCTGGCTTGGCCCGACATTCTTTGGCATAATGGCCCTTCTTACCACAGCTGAGGCACTCAACATCTTTCTTGCTCTTTTTCTGGCTATCCTTAGCTTGGTTTTGTTTCCTCTTGTTCTGAGTGTTATTCTTTCCTCCACCGCCTGCTTGCGGCTTTAGCCCTTCTGCAGATGCAACCCTAGTCTTTGACTTGGGGTAAAGACTCTCTGATCTCAAAGCTTTCCCAACAATCGATTCAAAAGTCTCATCGATGTGCTTGATAAGCCTTTCCCCCAAGTATCCATCCAAACCCGTAATGAATTTCTCATTCTTCTTATCAATAGTATCGATAAGGGATAATCCATACTTCGACAAAGTGTCGAACTCAGCAATATAGTCCGAGACTGCCCTACCATTCTGTTTAAGCTCCAAGAACTTCCTAAACTATTCCGACTTCTGAGCAGCTGGGATAAACTTGTCGCTAAAGCGAGCCTTAAACTGATCCCAAGTAACCTGATCCTCTGGAGTGACTGTCTTAATAGCATTCCACCAATTCATCGCTCGCCCTTGTAGTTGACGAGACGCTAGCCTTCTCTTCATCGCATCCTCGATACCCAAGTCGTCGAAGACACGATCACAGCTATCCAACCAATCTTGAACATCCGTGGCCGACTCCGTTCCGTGGAACGGCTTCCCACCAAGGTTAGTGTAATCCTTGGACATCTTGGCAAAATCTACCCTAGGCGCTTGCACTATTGGACCACCACCATTACCAGCATTGGTAACTGCCCCCTGTACATCCCTAAGCATGTCTCTCATGAGGTCAGTAAACATCGCCCTCATGTCAGCAACATTCCCATTATTAGCTCTTCTGCCAGCACCTCTTGCGTATCGGCTCATCGGTCAATCTGTAAAGAGAAAACGATTAACCATCTCCATAGTAGTTCTATTGCAGTGCAACTTCATCCTTAGCTATACTAATAGTATATATATATAGCTTTTGAAAACGAAAGTAACCACAAATACACACTCTCATATACGTACTATCTCTCTCTAGTGTCTTTCCCTAGGTTAACTACGCAACCTAGAGCTCTGATACCAAATGTGACAACCCGCCCCGCACCAACCGACATTTACTCCAAAAGTGCGTTGTACACATGTCCAGTTAGCACGGAACGGTCGTCAGAAAGAAAGAAGACAAAAAATCAACAAGGAACCTATAGAATGTCTCACAGCGCATGGAACAAAATATAATAACAACATACTTGACGTAAAACAGGCGAGACAGTGCATAGGCTGAAAACAAATATCATAGCAGCGGAAAATCCCAAAGTACAGCTTATGATCCAAAGCCAACATTATTACAACTTTAAAACTGTCTCAAAAAGCTAACAAGAAAGGTACATTACAAATGCCCAAAGTAGTGACCAGCAACGACACAGGGAGAATATTTATATATATATCATACGTGGAAGCTCTTGCTCGCCTCCGAATCAGCCACTCGCGCATCACCAGCTAACCTGTCTCTAGTCTGCTCGTGAGAGCACCCAGAATAATAAGAAGAGACATAAAACTCTGGGTCAGACAAAAAGTCTGGTATGAGCGATAAGCAGCTAAACAGAACAATAACAGGTATACTAAACCATACCTGAACTTGGACCTGCAACAAAAGAGTTAGCACTACATACTGTACAAAACTCTAAGGTGCCACTGAATAAATGGCGTAAAGATAACGAGGGTGGGGTGTGCATGTCATAGTGATGGCAAACAATCAAACATAGCAACCATCCTCACATCTTTCACTCAGTGCGTAAAGTATACGATATCCACCACTTCTATCACCCAATACTTTGCTATGATCACTCTGCCCCATGAAGTCATAACGGCTTCACTGCACTGATCCATAGCCACTAATCCTTCGCTATGTCCACTTTGCCCCATGGAGTCGTTCACACCCCACTGCACTGGCTCATAGCCTTACTAATCCTTTACTATGTCCACTCTGCCCCTTGGAGTCACAATGGCTCCACTGCACTGGCTCATAGTCTTGCTACGATCACTTTGCCCCTCGAGTCACGATGACTCTACTGCACTGATACGTAGCCCATCATTCCTTTTCAGTGGTGAATCGTAGTTATGAATGTCGACAACTCCTTAGCACACGTCCCGCAGCAAAGCCCAACCATGAAGTGAACTCCTTGGTTCCTAATTGGATCCTAATTGGATCCTAAGCTCTAACGTCCATTTGGACTACCTTTGCATCTCGGGGTATTGGTCATCACTGGATCGGTTCAGATCGGTCTCTTCTAAGTGCTCCGGGTCGTAGCCTCATAGTCCCCTCGTAGTACGTTGGTTCGGTTCGGATGCTCTATGGCAGGTCTGGTCGGTGTACCCTTGCTCCATCGGTTCAGATCGAGTTCCTGGTCTCCGCTCTGATCCACTCCCCTTCCTCTTCCGCTCCGATCCCCTTCCTCTTCTCTTCGGTCGTTCTTTAGCTCGATCCGATCCCAGTTCAACCATTGTGGCCTTCCTTTTTTCCATACTTTCCCTTGTGCCAAGCCTCGGTTCAGTTCGGTGATCCCTTGCCCAGTTCACTATCCGATTCGAGCCCATCCCTCCGATCCGATCCGGAAGCCTGCCCCATTTTCTGCAACTTTTTCCAGCAAGTGTTTTACGCCATTCGACGGCGTTTTCGACCATTCTATCTATTCTAATCAATCACAAAGCATACCCCAAAGTCATAGCAACAAATAGAGATAACCTCAAACACCAAAACATCAATATGATAGGTTAAAATGGATCAAACATAGTCAAAACCCCATATTTTCCCTTAAACATGTTCAAGCATAATTAATGATACGTTTAGCAAAACTTAACCAAATTAACCCAAGTTCATGTCAGAGGTCTAAAACATCATTTAAGAATTCATAAATATTTTTCCAGAATTTTATCATGTATAAATTCGCTAATTAACACTAATTACCCTTAATTAGCCATAATTTGTGAGGAACTATGCAAATCACTCACCTTAGCCACAGATAAACCTTAGATCTGAAATAAATCTCTATTTGGGCGTGAATTACAATGCAAATCAGCAGCTCTAATCTTGATTTGGTGAAGATCTCCCTTGATTTGATGTTGCTAAGCCTAATCCTTGATTAGAAAGTGATTTGGGGTGACTTAGAGGTTGGAGGCCATTTTTAGGGTTTCTAAGAGGTAAGTGGAGGCTAGAAAACTGAAATAGAATGAATTTCTAACTCTTTTCAGTCTCCCCATAACCCTAATCCCGAAATGGGTTATGGGCCCATTCACTAATCACCCTGTTTGGCCCGGTTAAGTAGTTTTTCACCTTCCAAACCTTATTTCAGCCATATTTCCTAAATGATAAGTCCGTTTGGCTATTATGACCACTCTACGGAAAGGTAAACCATCAAAAAAATCTAATGGAAGTAGTTTTAGGTCAAAATTCCTTTCCAGTCAAAAGTTATGGCCAAAACAGTACCAGCTAGGTGCAAAATGGTCATTTAAAAATCGACAAAAATCATGATCATGGGAAATGACCCCATTAGTCGTTTCCTAAATTTACATGACTATACGCCTTCATATAAGAAAGAAATAAATATTCCGTAGAATGCGGGTTGTTACAATCAGTGTGCCACGAATCACCGTAGAAACACCACTAAAGGTTTGAGAACCTGTTTGAGTTCTAGACTATACCGTTCCTTAGACACCTCAGAGTGTATCAATCCTAATTGTCAATTTAATGAATATTTTGTCCTATGAACTTTGGGGAATCCTCAATTTGATTTCAAAAATAATTTGTTCCACGTTTGTTTCAAAATTTCTGACCACACATCAACAGGAAAAAAGTCAATCACAGAACAGTCGCAAAATAATAAATTGCAGAAATCAATTTTTTACAAGAAAACCGCGACACCTACACAAAATTTTTACAACCAATTTTATATATTTTTCAAGCAGCACCAAACCCTGTAGAGTTTAAAAAATTCTCACTTAGATCGGCAGTCCGTCAAATGCAACTGAGTAGCGGTAGTGCGTTCACACCTCACTTGGTGTGCAACCGCTCCAACCTGTCTGAATCGTCCGCAGATTTATTGTTGTTTCACCTTCTATTAATTGCTTGACTGCGCTGCGGCACGGGTTCGGGCTAGGAGCCCATTTTTTAAGACCTTTTTCTAATTTCCATTGTACCTGCTTTTGAAAAATTGCTCCCCTTTTTTTAAAGTAATCAAAGGATACTTATTCTAAGAGAAAATTAAGACAATGGTGAATCAAAACAAGAAAACAAACCCTTTTTTGTATAAGTTGAAATTCCAATGCCACTCAATCTTGCCCAGTGAAATCAAATAAGCCTAGTTGGCCCATAAATCATCAAACTACAAATATTGCCCGTCCCATGAAGTCATAAGACTAATACGCTTCTGCAAAAAAACACCAAGGATTTACACAGCCACTAAATCGCCCAAATCGAAATCAAAATTATATATTTCCGAACACAAATCAGCAAAAATCAGAATCACTGTAATTGCGAATTTATGAGAGGGCGATCTACTGCTTATTTTCGAGAGATGGGAATGGTTGCAGAGAAGTTTCAATTAGGGTTTGTGATGATTTAGAGTTGGATTCCGATCGGTGGAGGGTCAGATCTGCGTCTGGGCGATGGATTCCTGGTATATCGCGATTCGTTGTTTTGTGAAGTGCGGATTTGGTTTTGAACTTGCCTTGTGAAGTGCGGATGGTATAGGAGAATTATGGTTCGCTGTTGAGTAGCTTGTGATGATGTAGAGGGATTGTATCATAGGGTGCTGTGAGGATGCTGCATGCTGAGGATTGAACTGCAACGATGGGTTTGTTCGGCAGTCTGGGGTTAGGTTGGTGGATGGCTTTGCAATACAGGGAGTTGGTTTCAAGGTAGGAATTTGCTGGTTGGTGAGAGGATGGGTTTTTGATAGTGCATGTGAATGGACTTGATGACCGTTTTCTGGGTTGATGGAGCGGCTTGTTTCGATTGTCAAATTTGGGTATTCGGTTGTTGTGAATTTTGGTGAGAGGATATTTGGATTGTTAATTGATGTTGACTTTTGCTGTGTTGACGTTGTCTGTTTGTTGATTCGTTTTGGGGTCTGGTTTGAGGATAAATGGGTGACGGTGGAGCAGTTCTGGGTGGTATGTGGTGTAGCGGAGATTGTTGCGACGTGAATAGGGGTGAGCGTTTGGTTGGTTTGGTTTGTCCGATGATAAATTTGTCAAACCAAACTAAAACCAATAAAAATGAAAACCAAACCAAACCAACCAAATTACGTTTGGTTGGTTTGGTTGGTTATCCGATTAAACCGAACTAAAAATGTTTTACACTTTGTGTTTGAAATATTCACTGTAATTTGAAACAAATTACAAATATATGACTATAGTATTATTATTTTTGATTCTTGTGCTTTTAATATTAATTTTGATACATTAGTGATGATAAATATATACTTAAATAACTAAACTAACCTAAAATATTTTTTATAATACCGATAATTTTGAAAATATAGTAGAAATTTGGTTAATTTGGTTAAACCAATAACCGAACTTAATATTTTTTCGGGTCGATTACAAACTGATTTAATCACAAAACTGAACCAAACCGACCAAAATAATTTGGTTTTGTTGTTTTATTTGGTTTAACCGAGTAATGCTCGCCCCTAGACATGAAGGTGCAGTGGTATGGGTTTTGAAAACTTGTTGGGTGAATGTTGAAGATGCGAGGTGGTTTTTTTTTTGCACAGTAGGAATTCGGCTTTTGGTTGTTGATCGTTTGCAGGACGTGTTATCGAAGCTATGGAGAATGATATTGAAGGTGGTGGTAATGGAGTGTATGGTGGAAAAGGATTTGGCGTACTGATGTGGTTGTAGCGTATGGTTGTGGCTGGATTGTTATAGGCAATGGTGAACCGGTTGAAAGCAGGAACTGTTTGGGTGTTGGCGTGGATTTGATGATGCGGTGGAGATGTATAACGGTGGCGAATAGTTTGAAGTCAATGAGTAGTTTGAGGTGCATGTTGTGTCGAAGGAGTAAGATGAATGGAAGAGGGTTTGTTTGCAATGACGGGGTGAGATAGTTAGCGATGACCAAGGCAGTGTGTTATGCTACGAGTTGCGGCAAGATGGCGAAGCAGGGTTTGTGTAGTGGAAGGTGGAATGAATACGAGTTCAGGAGTTGTAGTGGATTGCATGTAAAGGAGGGTGTAAAGGAGTTGATGGGGGCAAGAGGAAGGTTATGGAATTTGTAGATGATGTATGTGGTACTAAAGGGTAACAGAAGGCAAGAAATCAGTCAGAAAAAAATTTGAAAAAGAAGAATCTTTTTTTTTTATTTGGTTGTAAAATAAAGAATTGGAAAGAAATGATTGAAAAGAAGAGAAAATGACAAAAGGAAAGAGATTTGAGAAAAATGGCAGGAAGAGAAGATCTAAAACTGAAAAGAAGCAAAGACACAAAAATTGCCAAAATGCAAGGATTTTTTTTTGGAAATAAATTATATATAGAAGGAAGGAATGTTTTTTTAATTGTTTTTAATAGAAAAAGGAATTATTTTATTTTTTATTGTAAAAGAAGAAATATGAGAAATTGGAAAGAAATTTGAAAACAAAGGAAACAAATTGTAAAGAAAATTCAAAAGGAGATTTTTTTATTATTTTTTTAAGAAAAGGAAAGCAATAAAAAAATATTTGGAAAAGAAGATGGTAGAAATTGGAGATGATATTGAAAAGCAGAACGAAATCAATAAAAATGGCAAGAAATTTAAAAAAAATGACAGATTTTTTTTGTCATATAGATTACGGTATCAATGATCAAATACCAAATCAAATAATAAGAAATTTTTTCTATCTATACAAGAAAATAAAAATAAAACTAAAATCTTTTTGTATTTTTTAATAGAAAAATAAGAAAATAAAATTGTAACTCGAAGGATTTACGGATAAAAATTATTTTGATCCCCGGCAACGGCGCCAAAATTTGTTTGCGAACAAATTAAATAATTGTAAACAACTGTAAAATCCGTTCGGCTTTCCTAAACAACAAGGATTGTTGTAGAGGGTGTCGAACTCTAGGACCAAAAATATTTTAATTAATAAATCCAATCAAGTTATTCCAGGATTTTGATTGATTGAAAACACAAAAAATAACAGCAATTAAATAAAAAGAGAAATTTATATAATAAGAGAAAGCAATTAGAGGATAATGACATAGATTGGATTCACACTCATCAACAGCCAACAGATAAATATAGATCTAATTCACGTTTCTGTCACACACATGAATCAACAATAATTAGGTTCTTAGAAACAAATAAGTAAATAAGGACAAGCATAGCCTATGCAGGAGCTGAGCTCTTAAACAACCATAGGCTATCAGAACAGATTCACTAATTAATTTCTAAAACCCTAAAATTAGGTCTAAATCTGATAATTGTTAAATCAAACACGAATATACCCTGTGAAGGAGCATAGCTCTTAAACGACACAGAATATGAAGGTTCAGATCTAACCCTTTATTCAGATCCAGATCTATATGTATAAAGTCCTCATTTATTAGCTATGTGGGCTTCTCCTATCCTTTCCCTTTTCCTACCCTTTCCCCTTCAATCCATCATACTCTAATGGCGGACTCCCTCCGCTTCTCCTACCCTTTCCCAGCTAAATATCGTGCCGCGTTCCACCCCCGTCCTCCTATCCTTCCTTCCCCTCCTCCGCCTCATCGTTCTCCGCCTCCTTCGGTCCATCGTCCTCCATCTTTCAGCCGCTCTCGCCCTGCTCCGCCTCATCGTCCTCCCTCCCCTTCAATTCATCGTCCTCTTTCTTTCTTCCGCTCTCGCCCTCCGTTCCCCTCTCGTCTTCCTCGCCATTCTCCATATCAACCTCACTTTTCTCGCTCAGCTTTTCGAAAACCTACTCTTTCCTCCTCACACCGTCCCCTTGCCTCATCTTGTCATGTTGATCATCCGGTTTCTCCTCCCGTTTCAAAATTCTCATCATGCCAAAATTTAAGTCATCCACCATCTCAAGATTTTACCTGTAACAATCGTTTTGACACTCTGAAAAATCTTTCAGATGATAGGCCAAAAAAATCCTATGCGGAGGTAGCTTCATCTTCTCCGTTGGATCCACCTGATCGCAAGACTGCGAAAAAATCATCAATTTTACCTGCTTTCTCTTCAATTCAGAGTATGGTCAATTTTCTGAAGAGCGAACGTCGCTGTATTCAATGTGCAGATAGAGGCCACGTGGCAAGTGCCTGCAGGAATTCCAAAATTTGTTTTTTTTGCTCAGGCTACGGCCATTTATGTACACGTTGCCCTAAAAAAAGAATGCAAAGAGGCACCTCAAAACATGTGCGTAAAGGCGTCCATTGGAATGATGCACCTTCTGCTGCGTGGGTCCCTCGTACATCATCTCAATCTGATCGAACCCAGAAAAGACCACATCGTTCCAGCTGTCGACAATCCACGCCCCCTCCAACTCCTATTCCCTCCCCATCCATCTCTCCCACACTATGCACTGAAAATATGAATCAATTTGTAATGGAAGACTCATCAAACTACATTGTTGGTACCGTGATTTCTGGTGGTTGGAGTATCACATCGCTCCATTTCATCCTATCTAATGCCTTCAATTATCGCGAATGGCCCATGTGGATATATAGAAACAACTCCTTCATCGTCTCTTGCCCAAACGATTGGATCAAAAACCAAGTCTTGTTCTGGAAACTCTTTGCGAAGCCTGGAGGATCTATATACTTTGAGCCTTGGTCTGAAGCTGAATGGGAACCAGAAGCGGTGTTAGAGTGCGAATCATGGGCAAAGGTGGTGGGTTTTTCAGAATTTCTAAGGTACAATTCTGCTGCAGTTAAAAATATTCTTAGTCCTTTGGGAAAAGTTGTAGCTTTAGATGACTGTGAATGGGCTCACTTCGACCACAGAAACTTATTTATCAAAATTCAATTTTTTGAGGGGATTGACCTGAATACTTTTCTTGTGGTTAACATCAATAAGAAGAAACATCTCATAAAAGTCCAACGTTGCATCCATGAACACCCAGGAGTTAAACCCGAATCCTTACTTATTGGTAATATTGAAGAGCTAACGATTCCCTGCATGCATGATAACTTTGAAGATTCTGTTGAAATCGCACCAAATGATATGTCTGCTATGGCCATACCCGATGTGGATCACGAAGTAGATCAAGCCCCTCGTCAGAACATGAATCACCTTTTCAACACTGATATGCTCTTTCAAAATATCCCTATGCCCTTCCCGTTCTCTATCCCCCTCCCAGTTGCCCCTCTCCAAATTGATGACCCTATATCAATTGCCCCTCCCAATGTGTTCCCTCAAGACAATCAGTCGCCACCTCAACCTATCCTCCCTCTCCAGCAAATCCTCCCAGCTGATGCTTCCCATAATGCAGAAGAAGAGAACTGGACCCAGTTTCTTTCGCCGGTCATTGTCATACGTAGTGCAAGGATCAAGAATAGAGTGGATCATCCTGAAGGCTCGGGTAGCTTATTTACTCCTGTTGTTTTTTCTTCTGCTAATAAAAGTCTATGTAGAAAAATGTCACGTTGCATGGGTGTTAACTTACGTGAATCACACTATATTTCCATGCATGATTTGGAACTTGAGCGTATTAATGGTGCCAAATGAAAATCGTTTCATGGAATGTTTGGGGCTTGGGCAACCCCTCAAAATGCCATGCAATTAGTTTGGTTTTACTCCCTTTAAAAATCGACATTCTTTTCCTCCAAGAAACTAAACTTGATGACCCTTCTCCAAACTTCTTTAGATTAGTGGGGGGCTCCTTCCTTTCTGGTAGGACTTTTGTTAAGGCAATTGACACACGTGGAGGTTTAATTACAGCTTGGAATGAATCAATTTGGTCCTTATGTTGGTCTATTCAAAATAAATCAGCACTTCATGTTGCACTACGTCATATCCCCTTAAACCAAATCAACTTCTTCTCTAATATTTATGGTCCTCAAGATGTATTTGATAGATCCCTTCTCTGGTCGGATTGTTGCTCTCTTGCATCCCAATTCTTGGGCCCTTGGGTGATTGGTGGAGATTTCAACACTACCAGATTTGTTTTTGATAGAAACTCAAGCAATCTATCCCAGGACTCTGATGACTTCAATTCTTTCATTTTTGACTGCTCCTTGATTGATCCACCGATAAGTAACCGCTCCTTCACTTGGTCAAACCATAGACCACCACCATCGTTGGCTAAACTTGACCGCTTTCTATATAATGGCGCTTCGGATGAGCTTTTCCCTTTGACTGTTGTGTACGGTTTGGCTTCAGTTATATCAGATCATTGCCCCATTCTGCTAAATTCTGATATTTCTGCATGCATCAATCGCCCCTTTAGATTTGAAAGGTTGTGGCTACTCGAACCCTCGTTTGATGACTTTATTCATTCAATTTGGTCTCAAAACTTAAATGTAGCATCAGCATCTCAAAGGATTGTCCTAAAATTGAGAACCCTTAGAAAAATTATTAAACCATGGGCTAAAAACATATGGGGTTCTATCCATTCCCGCATCTCCTCTATTCAAAATAAAATTATTGACATCAATATTTTAGAAGAACAGCGCCCCCTTCTTGAAGCTGAACATGATAATTTACATGCTTTAGAAGACGAGTTGGATAGACTGATGAAACAAGAGGAAATTGGTTGGAAGCAAAGATCCAAAGCCAAATGGTTGGAGGAAGGAGATAGGAATACATCATATTTTCACCGAATGGCTAATGGCAGACGGAGATCAATATTCATATCAGAAATAATTAAAGATGGCCTCTCTTTTTCTGATCAAAATGTCATCCTCTCTCTCTTTTCTGATTTCTTCCGATCCCAGCTTGGTCGTTCACATTCAAATTCACCTGATGTTGAATGGCATCTTCTTTATCCAAACCCTGCGCCTATTCACATTGATCATCCTTTCTCTGAATCAGAAATTTGGGCTGCATTGAAGGATATGTCGAATGATAAGGCCCCTGGTCCTGATGGGTTCGGCCCAGTTTTCTTTAAGCATTTTTGGGCCTTGGTCAAATTTGATATAATTGACATGTGCAACGAATTTTATAACGATCCTACTTCAATTGCCAGACTAAACTATGCCAACATTATCCTCATTCTCAAGCATTCGGGGGCCAACACTTTATCTTCTTTCCGCCCTATTAGCCTGCTAAACACTACTTTCAAAATCATCACAAAGGTGTTAGCTAATCGTCTTCAATCAGTTATTTCCACACTTGTTGGACCAGAACAATCTGCTTTCATTTTGGGGAGGAACATTCATGACTTTATCGCTGCAACTCAGGAAATAATCTCCTTCTGTCATCATTCATCTACCCCTGGTGTTTTACTAAAGCTGGATTTTTCCAAAGCATTTGACTCAGTAAGTTGGCCCTTTATCATGGATGTTTTTAAACACAGGGGTTTTTCAGACAAATGGTGTTCATGGATTGATAATATATTTAACTCAAGCTGCTCATACGTTTCAGTAAATGGTGCTTCTGGAAACCTCTTCAAACCTAAATGTGGGCTTAGACAAGGCGACCCTCTTTCCCCTTTGATTTTTGTGCTTGTTGCTGATGTGTTTAATCAAATGGTTAATCAAGCTTCTTCACATGGTTACTTGGATGGTATCTCTCTCCCAAATACTCCCCTATGCATCAACAATTTACAATTTGCAGATGATACAATTATTTTCTCTTCCCCTAATCCTTTCCATATCCAGTGCCTCAAAATCCTGTTATATGTATTCGAGTTGATATCTGGTCTTTCCATTAATTTTAATAGAAGTGTTATTTACATGCTTGGTAAGTCTGATCATCTTGGTGACTTGTTTTCTTCTACTCTCAACTGCAAAGTAGCAAAATTCCCAATGACCTACCTTGGTTTACCTCTCAGACCCTCTAAGCTTCACAAAAATGATTGGTTTCCCCTTATCAATAAGATTGAAACTAGATTAGCATCTTGGAAAGCAAATTCATTATCATCTATAGGCCGTTTAACTCTAGTTAAATCTGTGCTTTCCGCTATCCCTACACATTGGATGTCTTTTCACAAACTCCCCAAGTGGGTAATTTGTAAGATTGATTCAATTCGAAGTTCATTTCTTTGGAATGGTCATAACATCAAGAAATTAATTAACTGGAGGACGGTATGCCTACATTCTGATCAAGGGGAGCTTGGTGTTCTTGACCTTCACCATTTTAATATTGCCTTGCTGGCCAAATGGGTTTGGAGACTCCTAAGCAATGGGAATTTCATTTGGAAAAATTGGATTTTAGCTCGCTACTTTTCTTCTGACCCCCATCTTGTTTTGCATCATCGTCCTTCCTCTAGAATCTCTCCCTTCTTGCATGGGATTCTATCTTGTCTTCCTCGTATTAAATTTCTGTTTCATGTCTCTTTGGGGGGTGGTTCATCTTGTTTATTTTGGCACGATATTTGGCTTGGTCAACTTCCTCTCTCTCTTTCCTTTTCTTCACTCTTTTCTCTTCAGTCTAACCCTTCGCTTTCTGTTGCTGATGCTTTTAATGATGATTATGTAAGCTTAGTTCCAGGTTTGCTTTTTGATAGGAGTATTCTTTTGCAGTTGCTTAATATCCTTGCTCTCATTAGCAACACTCAGCTAAATAACTTGGATGATCATTTTGTTTGGGTTCTCTCTCCATCCAGAGGTTTTTCTGTTTCCTCATGTTACAATTACCTGAATTTTTCGGGTAGACTGTTTAAATTCTCAAGACTATGGGAATGCAAGCTGGCTCCAAGAATTCTCTTCTTCCAATGGTGTCTGATTCACGAAAAGGTCAATACAAGGGAGAAGCTCTTCAAATGCAACGTGGTTCCTGACCCCAGCTGCCCTTTCTGTAATTCTCATGCTGAATCCATTCATCATCTCTTATTTTCCTGCAACTATTCCTTCTCAATCTGGGCTGCAGCGAGTTCCCATTTAATTGGTTTCATCCCCATCATTTCTTCTTTTTTTGACCATTGGGAATCTGATCCTTGTCCATCTCTTGATATCTTACTGGCTGCTTATAGTTGGTGTATATGGAAAGAAAGAAATGCACGAATTTTTAATAACAAGGCTAATTCGATCATGTCTATCTGTCATCGTATCATTCATATTTATTCATCCTCATCAGGTTCTGGAGACAATCATGCTGCTATATTCAGGTTTGCACTGCCGGCGGCCTCCTCTCCAGCTACTTCGGTTGATAGCAATGATACAGAGTCTAGTATGGAACTCATGTGATGACTGATGATGCCTCTTTACTTCTTAGCATAGTACTTGTATAATTATGATGGTTAACAGTTTGATCTGATCGCTTTTGCAGTTGTACCCGTAATATTCTCTACGTGTGTTGTATGATGTATCTTAAATTTTGTGATGGTTGTATTTTGGACCACCAACTGGGTTTGTCAGTTGGATATATACTATTATCTATTAATTAACCGGATGTGTAGCCCCGCGCTACATATCCGTTTGCTCTAAAAAAAAATCTATTAGCTATGTGATTCATGTTGAATCATATCTGGCGTCATCACCCCCTAATCAAAGGGGATTAGCCAGACATAGCTAAAGAAGAAAAGAAAAAGAAGCTAAATAACATGAACATAAATAAAATAAAATAACAACTAAGAGAAAGAGGGAAGAAGAGTTTTATTCCAAGAAGAGAATTACAGAATAAAACTAAGTGTAATTACAAATGAAGGAGATACAGTGTATTTATAGTTGCATTGGCCAAGACTAAGAGGCTAATTACACAAAGTGGGACAAAATCCCTTTTCTAAAATAACACATAAACCAGTGTGAACGCAACATGAATGAGAGGCCTTGCAATTGAGCTAATGTGAACGCAATGTGAATGGATTTGCAATTGGCATAGCTTGCGGGCATCAAATGACATCAAATTCAATTGTCTTGAGCATGAATAGGAACTCCATAACATCTGCGACAAGCTAGCTTTATGAAAAGGCATTGAATCATTAAAATATATGGCAGAAGGTGGTTGAATAGCAACATTTCTTCAAGCTTTAATCTAGCTCTCAAAATCAACACTCTTCATACACCAATTCTTCAAGCTTTACAACAATTAAGTGCATTAATCCGTTCACCACAAATAATCTAAAAACACAACTGTAATTATTTTAAATCTAGAATAAGATAAATAAGCGGATACAATATACACATTTACATGTATATCAATGCTTTATCCAATGTAGCTTAACAAGTAGCAGCATGCTCTACAACAATTTAAGTGTTGGAATTTAAGTAGAGATGTTGTTTCTGTAGTTCTTTTGTAGTGTCTGTTTTAAGTATAAGCTATTGATCCTTTGATTTTATTTACCTTATTAAACTTAAGTTCCAAAATATAATTGACATGGTATTTACTTCATAATAATGCTCACTTTAGTTTTACTTAAACTGAAAAATAAGAGTTGTTAATGGGATTAAAGTAGAGAATGACAATTTAAATGGCAATTGATATGGTATTTATCAGTTTTCACTTTCGTAGACACACCATCACAATGTGTTAGTCATGTAGTGTTTAATATGCGGTTCAAGGCACAGCTGCATATGTCGTTACTTCGTAATCATCATGCATTGCATATTTTCCGAAATTGTATATCATGCTTTATCCATTGCATCTTAACAAGTAGCAACGTGCTCTACAGTAGTTTAAGTGCTGGAATTTAAGTAAAGATGTAGTATGGTAGTTCTTTTGCAGTGTTAGTCTTAAATATAAGCTATCGGTCCTTTGATTTTATTTACCTTATTAAACTTAAGTTTTGAAATGTAATTGACATGGTTTTTACTTCATAGTAATGATCACTTTAGTTTTACTTCAGCTGAAAAATAAGAGTTGTTAATGGGACTGAGGTAGAGAACGGCAATGGAAATGAATTTTCCTGTAAAGAAAGGAGATGAAATTGGTGATAATGAAGTTAATATCTTGCCAGTGTGAAAAAAACCTTAAAGAAGGTTTGTTACTTATAATCATGCTATAAAAAACCTCACCCTTACCTTCATCATGCTTGAATAAAATTTGTAGAGCTTAGAAGGGGATCGAACTTCCCAAAATGCATAGGCACATTTCTTTTATGCCTATATAACGCTCATATTAATCTATAAAATACTTGCCATAGATGGATGAATTGACAAATTATGTTTTTTTGAGTAATAATACTACCATGGACAACCTTTAGTATCTATCTTCTTACTAGAATAATAAAAAAATTATGTGCAAACATTCATTTGTTTATGTATATGCATGGTACAATTTGGAAGTGTGGTCCGTACTTTTGACCGATGCATTAGTTCAGTAATCACTTGTTTTCAAATGGAACTGACATGCTTACAAATACAAACACAGTATATGATTTTTTTTTTTAATAAAACTATAAATAAAAAATCCTATATCTTCCATTTTTTTAGTTCACAGGGACTTTGAATAAGAGATCAATAGTCAAAAAACCGCATTTTCCCATATGTGATAAATATTTTAACTGCTATTTAAGTATGACCATTCTATTTTGATTGCACTCACGGTTTACAAAATATAACACATTAAATGGACCAATGTTTATATAAATACATATTTATATATGTGTACATTTTTGTATATTTTGTTTGTACAACTACAAAATCAAAGACAAAGTACACATATTTATGTTATGTAAAGTTATATTGTATTCTTTCACTAGGTAGTTATGACTGAACATTTCTGACTTTCACAAGTTATGCCAGTACATGATGTTCAAAATCAGTTATATGCATCATTCATACACGTTTAAACATTGTTCTTATGTTTTGCCTTTTCTATTAAGATCATTTGGCGATTTACTTTGCTTGGTTGTTTTCAAGTCTATGATCAATCACCATAAGGTAAGGGCTTGGTGATGAGGCAGATTTGCGATGCAAGATTGAGGGTCTGTTGGTCGAGAAGAAGGGGAAAGGGAGAAGCTGAAGTGAGCTGATGCGAGGTGAAGGAGGAGGCGGTTCTAGGAACTCGGGTCTGGGTTAGTCGGAGGAGCAGGTGGTTGCGTAGGGACATGGGGAAAGGGAGGTCGCAGCAGTGGGGACAGATGGAGGCGGTTCAAGGTGGGCAGAGAAGGTTGGTTGTGGATTTAGTGAGTTTATGATCAATCATCGTTTTTAGAACATATAAGGAAATTTGAAATCTACAGATTAATATCACTTATGTAATGCATGATAGTGTTATGTTTATTTGTTGTACATGAATCTTTTCCAATTAACAATATCAAAATTTGTGTTGGTTACAGGTTGACACACTTCGAAGATAGTACATAGCCTTTTGTCATAATAAGATGTAGTAGGTAAATGTTTCTTTGGTGTTCCATTTTTTTTTATTTGCTATTACTAGATGGTTAGAGTATATGCAACTTGACATGAATGTTATCCAATTGCCAATATCAAAATTTGTGTTGGTTGCAGGTTGACACACTTCAAAGATAGTACATAGCCTTTTGACATAATAAGACGTAGGACGTAGATGTCTCTTCGATGTTTCCTTTTTCTTTCTATTTGTTGTTGTGAGATGGTTAGAGTAGGTGCAACTTGCTAATATAAATTTGTGCTAGACAAAGGGAATGTAGTGAATTTTGGTGCGTATTTTATACTGTATTGGTTGTGAATTTAGTAAAGAGCATAACTGGATTACAAAGGGAAGTGACTTAAGTTAGAAAATTAATTCTCGTTAAATGGAACATTTGTGGCCTTTAGTTTGTTTTTGGGCTGAATTACCAGTTAAACATCTTCGAAATTACAAGTTTCTTAAATTTTTTCTGTCATAGGTTAAGGCTGCTGGAGATAGAATGATTATAACGAATCCAATACTGCAAAAATGCAATTGAATTAAATTGACAGAGGAGAGAATGTCTTTAGGGAACCCCGGCACTTTGACAATCACAATAACAGGTAAGATTAATTTACAAGGACAAAAGTTGTTAGCTTTGCATGTTTGTGGTTTTAATGGTGCTGATCTTAGGAATGTGTAAACATAAGTAGGAATGGAAGCAATTCATGCTGAAAGAGACTATGTTATTCAAGAAGATTTCATGAAGGTCGGTTACTTTTTAAACTTGCAGAGTTGCCTACACATTGTTAATATTATTTTTCATTATGAAATTGGCACTTACTATTACAAGAAAATTATCCTTTTATAATGCAAAACATTAATTAATATGAATTAATTCCAGGATGAACTTCTCAAGAATAACTAAGGATATGAGAAAAGGGCAGATAGAGGTAGTGTAGAGCAGTGAGCAAAACATCTTTCTATACAGGTATATGTTTTCCCTTTACAAATTTTCGACTGATGATTTTTTAAGGCCATCCTTGCTTTTACGAATATTTTTTCAAATTCCTTGGGAGCCCAGGTGCTACATTGTACTCTTGGAAGTTAAGAAGAGATCAACAACAAGAACTTCAGAGATCGATCAGCATGCCCAATCGAAGAGGAACTCACTATAAGAAAAAAATAGAATAGAAATCACAATTTTAACATCGCTTGCAATCTCAGTTGATGTCAAAACGATTTTTAACATCATCAAAAAGAAAATTGATGTTGTTGGTTTCTCATACATCGTTTTATTATAGGAGAGATGTCTTATACACGCTTTAGAAAAAAAAAGGAAAACCAGGTCGCACATCGTTGTATTAAAGGAGCGATGACTTATACACGCTTTAGAAAAAAACACGTCGCGCCTTAGCCAAATTATATTCTCCATTTTGTTTTCCTTCCTTAACAAAATTATTTCCCCCCATCGCCTTTAGCCAAAATTTTCACCGAATTAAAATTAAAAACAAATCGGAAAAAAAAATCACTTTTCCCCCACGAATTTTTTCTCTTTTCCCCCCAATCTCTCGAAACCTAATTTCTGAAGTTGCTCTCTCTCTACTCACACTCAAAGCCCTAATTTGTAAAGCTGCTTCATGAAGCTCGAAGCTCTATTTAATGCTCAAATTGCTTAGCTGAAAGACCTAATTTGTGTAGCTCGAAGCTTAAATCTAGGTTTGTCAGCGGTAAGCTGCTCAAATCTATGTTTGTATAGCATTTTCTATTCGTATTACTTTTGATTTGTAAGTTGTTAAGCTTGTCTTGATATTTCTAATTTATATCTATTTAAAGTGGATAAACTTGAATTTGGTATTTCTGATTTGTAAGTGGTCGAAATGGATAAGTTATGGATTAAAGAAGATAGGGATTCTTCACAATATGAAATTGGTGTTGAAAACTTCTTGATATTCAATGAAGGAAATGCTAAAAATCCTAAGACAATTCTCTGCCCATGTGGACGTTGTGTTAATTTTTTAAAAAAATTCTGGTTAAAACAATTAGAAGTCATCTATATGAAAATGGATTTAGTTTAGGGTAATGTTGAGTGGATTTGGCATGGGGAATGGTCTTCTAGGGGTACCATGTCATCCGTTGGTAGTACGAGTCTTGCTACAAAGCAGACCCCTACCTTGGAAACAATTGATATTTATGAAATAGCCTACAATGATGGGGATTATGATAAAGAATCATTTGAGTTCAAGAGGTTTGTGGTTGATGCCGAGCAACCTCTATTTGAGGGAAGCGAGTGCACTAAGTTAGAGTCAACGTTAAAGTTGTATAACTATAGCAACGCCGCATTCACTGATTTTCTCACTTCTTTTGGTTCTTTCCTACCTAAAGATCATGTGTTGCCTGGTACTACATATGTACAAAATCGATTTTCTCTAGAAGGTTGTATAGCTGAAAGTTATCTCGAAGAAGAATCAATTGAATTTTGCATGGAGTTTTTTAAACACAATTGTACAACTTGTAAATCTTGTTTATGAATTACATATACGAGTTATAGAGTATATAAATTGTGTAGCATATGACTTGAGAGATTATGAATTTTGCAATATGTGACACTTAACTGATACATTTCATACAAAATTTCCTTGGATGCTCAGGAGAAGCATTATGTTTTAGGCTCTTGTCCTATCAATATCAATAATCGAGATTGCAAAAATTTGTATTAGGCCATCAATGATCAAGTTGAACCTGAACCGTATTTTCAGTCGCGATATTGATATTAATGAGGACAGAGAAACGTGAGTTGATGTGGGAAACTGATCGGAGAAACAGATTCAAAACAGGTATACCTACTTTGCAATCAAGATGTGCTTATGTATGTTAATTTAATTTATTCCATCTGATTTGATTGTATAGGAGTATACATGAATACTGAAATTTTCCATATATCTGTTGTCAGGGACGAAGGAAAACGGGGGACAAGCAGGGGTCATGGCCCCCCTTTATTTTAAAATATTAATACAAATTTGTTTTTTGATCCCAAATACCACTCTCGGAAAATTAACTTTGGCAGCTGGTATTTGATGCAGATCAAATTTGCATGCATAGGAGTATACATGAATACTGAAATTTGCCATATATCTGTTGTTAGGGACGAAAGAAAGGGAGGACAAGTAGGGGCCATGGCCCCCCTTTATTTTAAAATATTATTACAAATCTATTTTTTGATCCCAAGTCCCACTCTCGGAAAATTAACTTTAACATCTAGTATTTAATGCAGATTAGAATGCAATTAATGGATTATTTATATATCTTGCACATCTTTATACTCTTCCAAAGCCACACCACATACCAGTATAAAAAGATGAAAATGACTCTTTTAAACCTTTTAGCAAGACACCAGAAACATAAGCTCAAATCTCAAAGGTAATAGATAAATATTCTATTGTAAAATGTTTATCTATATTAGTCAAAAGCATTGTATTTTTCTTCAGTTTCCTTGCTGCTTTCAAATAGTCATTGTTTAGACTTGTATGTCTCAAAGAATGTTATCTTCTTTATTTTGCAGAACTTTAACTGCATCAAAGTAGAAAAAGAAAGACAAGCAAAGGTAAGAACTTAAAACTAATAGCAGATTTAGGATAATCTAAACATATATGTATGTATTGACGATCTGACCTTATGCAACTCTCGTGGCAATAATTCATTACAAGATTTAGAATTAAATGAGCATGTTAATTTCATATTTTTTTTAAGTTAATTATTCATGAAATCTTGTTTTAAGCTTTAGAAGTGAAGGACTTGGAACGTTATTTGTTTTTTCCAACTACTTGCAAGGAAGAAAAGAATGCATGTGTCCTGGTTTTGTTAATGGGCTTTAGCCTTAATGGCCTACTTTAGTGTACTAGAAAAAAGAATATAGTTTTAGTTAGCCTATTATTTTTTAGGAGATGATAAATGTTCCAATTTTTTTTCCTCGAGTTGAAGATAACAGTGCAGGCTGGAAGTATGTGGAATATACACTTAGATGATAAATGTTCCAAATTTTTTTTTCCATGAGTTGAAGATAACAGTGCAGGCTAGAAGTATGTGGAATATACACTTAGAATATTGTTTGTAGAGAAGTTTTTGCAAATCGGTAGGTATGTTTTCTAGCTATTTGTTTCACCTAAATTAAATTTCAGGTTACGAATTCATCCACGTTGCATCTTCCATTCATTTGAGGGCAAATCAGTATAACATTTTTTTGCTCCCCCTTCGAATCCCCCCCTTCCTCCTCAACAAATTCATGGGCCCGTCCCTATATGTTGTGATTGAACATGTAAATCCGGGTAGTGCACACACACACACACACACACACACACACACACACACACACACACACACATATATATATATATATATATATATATATATACAGGGATATACATGAAAGATTAATGCTTTTAAATATAGCTAAATAATGATAGGCTAAAAGAGTGGCACTTTATAATTATTAATACCTACTTACCCTGTTATATAAACATTGTCTGGGCATACTGATCCATTTAAAGTTTTCATTTGTGGCCAAGAGGTCAAATTTATATAAGCTGACAATTAATTTACTTGGAACTTACTAAATTTACTAAATTTGACTTGAGAGTTACTAAATTAAGTGAATACATTCAATTTATCTTAGGAGTTACTAAATTAAGTGAATACATTCAATTTATCTTGGGAGTTAATAAATTAAGTGACCACAATCAATGGATTGACAATTAATTTGAAACGTAACACTAACATGGTAGGATATCCTACCAAAGTTCATTGTTAGTGTATAGTAGTGTTGTCAAGAGGTACATTTCATATCCATGTCGGCACGTGATTACCATTTTTGAGATACCATGACTTGTTTCCATGAAAATGGAACATTCACGGTTATTAAGAATCAAGTCACGAGTTTTATGCGTATACGTGGAGGTAAGAGAGGTATTGGCCTAGCTTTCTGTGGTCTGGTTGAGGAAATACTTCGAGATGATGAAAACTTTAAAATAAAGTTTTCTCTTATAAAAGAGCTTCTAAATTTAGAAACTCAAGTTCCCAAAATCAATAAGTTTCAATGGATCAATTAAGTAACTCCCAAGATAAGTCGAGGTTAGTTAATTTGTTAACCAGACCAAATTATTAACAGCAAGCAGTAAAAATATTCATCCAACTATTGAAACGCCCCACCTCCGTTAGGGTCACTCTCAAAGGGAATGCCCTAATTTCAGTGGAGGTTTATAAGTACAAGTCACAGATATACAAGACAGATATAAGAACACATATTTGTAAACAACGGAAGAACAACAAACTTTTATTTCATAAAAGTCAAATACGTGTTACAACAACATCCTTTCCAAAAACAACCATAACATAACACTTTCATAATCTGTCTTGAGTACATTATTTAAAGAAGCATAAATAAAACATAGATAAACTGCAAAAGCCCCATAGTGGATTGTCCAAAGCCATAGTTCAAATCAGGAAAGTCCAAGCAATACATTTCTCTTCTTCAAGCTGGATGCTAAGGTTGGTCAAGCTGCTGTGTTCCCTCCCTGTGGACCTGGGGGGGGGGGGGGAACGGAAGAAAAGAAGACGAAAGGAAAGCAGAGTCAGACATAAAGCCTGAGTAAGTCTAGTACTATTTTGTCTATGAATAAAGAACTGGGTATGATAAGTATAAACAGGAAGTGGGCATGCATTATAACTTGGTTAAGTTGTCTAGGGTCGAATATACTATCGTACCCCATGTTAATCTCCGAACCCATATAAACTAGTTTCCAATTTGCACCCCATAATCAGGGTGATGTGATCCATTCTATGATGATCGGCTCCTACTCGCATAGTTACATGTGTCTTACGGCCCCCGATGTCTGTAGTTACCTATGCTGGTCCCACCATGGGGTGTATCAAGTCCCATAGTGGCAACCCGACACAACCTTAGAGTGCACAGGTATGCTACTGGTGCCCAGTGCCTTATTTTTCTACGCCGGAGTGTGTGCATGCCCGCACTCCGTTAGAACCTACACTGCTACACCACCGCCGCCGCTTTGACCTCTTACAATCAGCCCAGTAATCGTGCCCCACCCTGCCTAGCTTCAGGGTATCCTGATACACCTTTTAGGGTTACTGCTGAAAAGGGTCCCCCGTTACTAGGTTTTCTATCTCTAGCCAACATGCTAAGTTGGTTAAGTGTTTCCTACCTAACCCCCACCAGTCCGTTTAGTTTAGCATGTTCCATTTTGATTAAGTCTTTAGTTCACTTAATCCTAACAATCCTGACTCAGCCTTAATTGTCTTATTAAGGCCCTGACCTCTCATATTAGACAGGTATTGTTGTGGCTGCCTGTTGCCGGTTGGTTCCGGGCAGTCTTACGCCACAACTCAGTCTAACCTCGGGTCCTTGCTGGGCTCCATGTTTAACCTCCCACATTGGATAGGTATTGTTGTGACTACTGGACAGCCGGGCGGTTCCGGGCAGGTTTACATCACAACTCAATCCAACCTCGGGTTAAACACATCGTATGTTCTACATTTACATATCTTGTCATTCTTCTTTATTTCTTATATGTAAATATTTGCGGCCCATTATTAAGTTAATGGTGTAAAGGTTACACCAATCACGGGCCCAACCCATACTTGAACTTGGGCCCTTCCATTTTATATTTTCATTCATTAGTAATTTTAACCCAACGTTGTTTTCCCCCGTTTTACACGTCCGTTTATATATATATTGGGCTTAGCCTTTTAAAGCCCAATTTAGCCATGCGAAAAGGGGAGGCTTATGGCGTATACACAAAGAGGGGAAGGTGAGCGCATGAACTTGCAATACGACGTTGGAAATACAAAATAGAAATTGGTGTACTTGCATAGTGGTAACATAGGTGACATGAATCATAGCACGTGAACTTGCATAGGTTTAACTACAACATGAACCTATATTCTTATTTAGGCATAATGTCAAACATAAGCATGTCATAAATATTTCTAGCATAAGCATAGCATAATGTCAAACATAAGCATGGCATAAATACTTTTAGCATAAACATGGCATAAACATAAACAAGTCATGTTCATAAGGTTTCCACATGTTTACAAAGGGGATACTTTGTTACTAACACAAAAGCATAGTTCAACTTAATCATGATTTAAGTCTAATCACATAACAACGGTATAAACATACTTATGCATAAATATTCCTAATCATGGTGTTTGCTTTTAAACTTGAAAAAGGGGATTTTTGAGTCTAACCTAGCCATGTCTCACATATGTCATTTTAACAATATAGAACTAACATGGATTTCAATTATGCCAAATATCATTCATAGCCTAGCCATATTCATAAGTTTGCAAAAGCATGACTTAATACATGGATTATGGTGTCAAAATTCCAACATAGTTTCATATGAACTATAACAACCAAACTTGTTTCAATTACTTGCAAAATGATTTATGCACAAAACTTACATCATGATGGCATAATAACAAAGCCCCAAACTTGCATGAATTTCAATCAACTACATACATGTAGCTTCAACATAGATTACATAATTTGCGAAATATTCCAAACGTTTACTTGCATAGAACTACCGCATGTAGTTCTTTATAACATAATTCAAGAATATCCAAACGTATACAAATTGATAAGAACGCATAAGTATGAATTACTTTTTACTGCCACAATTCAAGCATACACATCAACACAATTGTTTATTCATACCAAAGTAATACTCTACTTACAATGGTTGCGGCGAATTCTCTAATTAAGAGATATGATTCCTTTGTTGAATTGATTGGCTTTAGGTTGCTTGAATTGCTTTAGGCTTTAGAACTCTCTTCCTAATCTTCTCTCTAGTTGGCGGCTACTCTTAGTCGTTCCTCAGCAACATGGCGGCTATGTTCTTAATTTGAATGAATAGATTAGGGTTTAGTCTAGGGTTGTTTATATAGAGGTTAGGAATTGATTAGGACCATTGATGTTGCTAGGTTAGATAATAGCCATTCATTAGATAGAGAGACCAATAAAAACTTGCCACCTAGCCCTAGTGACAAAGCAGACCACAGAAATTCGACCACACACAGACCTGGCCAGCCAGGTTGACTGGGCTCGACCAGGTCGACACCCCTGTCGACAGGGCTGTCGACAGCCCTGTCGACATGGGTAGCCCAGGTCGACAGCCCAGTCGACCTGGGTGGCCTAGGCGGGTGTTCATCCGCCCTGGCCCACTGGGCCCGATTTTTAATTATTATTTTATTAAGTTTGAATTTTAAATTTAATTCAAAACTTCCGAAGGCCATATCTTCTTCATACGGGCTCCGTTTTTCGAAAACTCGGACTCTATTTCGCGTATTTTTCCGAGACGAACGCAATGGCGTATCCCGTTTCCCTTAGTTCTTTGATTTCAAATTAATTATACTTTAATTTGTTAATTTCACAGTTATAGAATTCTCGGGGTGTTACATTCTCCCCCACTTAAAAGGATTTCGTCCCCGAAATCTTCAAGTTAGGAGGAATGTATATCCTAACATCCAATCATCCATCTACTCATCCATCAAACACGAGCATCCATTGTCCTTAAAAGACTTCTAATGCTTCATGATCATATGCGGAGTGTGTGTGTACATGAACTTATCTAATGCAAAATCAGGCGGTCTACTGATTCAGTTGACCTCCTTAATGCGAATTATGTAAGTGCCATGAATCCATTATGTATGCAAATTTTCCTATTCTTGATTCTACATGAGTGCACAATCATTCAATACAAATGCAACATCCACATGACAACACATTAAAGTTCAACCATATACGAGTACAAACATATATGCATATGCAATATGAAGTGACTGAGCCGATCTAAAACCTAGCTTGTGTGTGTATATGCAACCACGAGCAACCACTAGCAATCACTTGCAACCACTTGCAACCATTCATACATAACATGTTTCAATTACATGTTTCCATCCAAAAAGTTTCTACCTAAAGGATATGGTCGAGGAAATATACCTAAAAAGATAACTAAAAGTGCAACTTAAGAAAAAGAAAGATCAAGGATGTACCCTCGAACAGAAAAGGGTAGGCAGTACGTATTCTAGCTTCAGTTTCCCAAGTCGCGTCTCCCTCGGCGTCGCTCCACTGAATTTTGACGAGCTTGACTTCACGGTTGCGTAGCTTCTTCACTTCCGTTCCTAAGATGCGGGTTGGAACTCTTCTTATGGTTGCTTCGCGTTCCACTTCGGCCTCTTCGAGGATATTTGGCTCTACCACTTCAGCAGACTCATGCAGACATTTTCGGAGGTGTGAAACGTGAAAAACGTTGTGGACTCCAGCCAACTTCTCGGGTAGCTCTAATCTATAGGCCATTTTCCCAATTTTCTCGACGATTGGGAATGGCCCTACGAATCTTGGTGCTAGCTTTCCTGTGGTTCCAAAGCGAACAACGTTCCTTAGCGGTGATACCTTGAGAAAAACTCTGTCTCCAACTTTGAATTCAAGGTCGGTCCTCCTTTTGTCAGCATAGGACTTTTGTCTGTCTTGGGCCGTCTTCATCCTCTTTCGTATTAAGTCTACTTTCTCTGAAGTCTCTCGGATCATGTCTGGTCCAAGTATGAGCTTATCCGTGGACTCCCACCAACAAGTGGGCGATCGGCACGGTCTTCCATATAAAGCTTCGAAGGGCGCCATTCCGATGGTTGCTTGATAGCTGTTGTTGTAGGCAAATTCCACCAAAGGAAGGTGGTCTTCCCATGTCCCTCCGAAGTCAAGGACGCATAGCCTTATAAGGTCTTCCAAAACTCTGTTCACTCTCTCTGTTTGGCCGTCGGTTTGGGGATGATAGGCTGTGCTCAAGCATAACTGCGTTCCTACTGCTTCTTGCAGACTCCGCCAAAACTCACTGGTGAAGATGGGGTCTCGGTCACTAACAATACTAGATGGTATTCCATGGAGTCGAACGATTTCCTTGAGGTAAAGTGATGCTAGGGATGAGGCAGTTCTTTTACTTTTGATAGGTAAAAAGTGGGCGCTTTTAGTAAGTCTATCCACTATTACCCAAATGCTAGTGTTGCCTCTCCTAGACCTAGGCAGCCCATCGATGAAGTCCATTGAGATGCTATCCCACTTCCACTGCGGGACCTCCAGAGGATGTAGTAGTCCGCCAGGCTTTTTCTGTTCCGCTTTAACCTGTTGGCACACCATACATTTAGAAACGAATTCTGCCACGTCCTTTTTCATGCCATTCCAAAAGAAAGTCCTTTTTATGTCTTTGTACATTTTATCCCCACCTGGGTGTATCGTCATCTTGGAGTGATGTGCTTCCTCGAGAACCTTCTTTATTAAATCGTTTGTCTGTGGGACGCATAGTCTTCCGTCTCGCCTTAGCAAACCCTTATCGTCGATGGAATATCGGTTGAGGTGACTTGAAGTCTCACCCCTAATTAGCCTATCAATCGTTTCCACAAGCTGAGGGTCTTCGCGTTGTGCTGCCCCTACTGAATCCACTAAAGTTGGGCGTACTTCGAGAGATGCTAGCAAGCCCGGTACGAAATCGGAGGAAGGCCTAAAGTCGAAGCTGGCTATAAACTCTAGGCTTTGTCTTTCAACAAACAACGGGCTTAGGGTCAATTTCTTTCGGCTCAACGCGTCTGCCACTACGTTGCCTTTGCCCGGAGTATAGGAGATTTCGAAATCGTACGAGGCAAGAAACTCCATCCATCTTTGTTGCCTCAAGTTAAGATCTTTCTGCGAGAAAAGATATTTCAACGATTTATGGTCAGTGTAAAGTTCGAACTTCTCACCTAGGAGATAATGTCGCCAAGACTTGAGTGCAAAGACGATTGCGGCTAACTCAAGATCGTGGGTTGGGTAGTTCTTTTCATGCACCTTCAACTGCCTCCCGCCATAAGCTACTACCCTTCCTTCTTGCATTAAGACGGCGCCTAGCCCTGTCCCACAAGCATCCGTATAAACAGTGAACATCTTGCTCCCATCTGGCAGCGTCAAAACTGGGGCTGTTGTGAGAGCCCTTTTCAGTCGTTGGAAAGCAAACTCGCAATCCAAATCCCAATTAAACACTAGATTCTTCTTAGTCAATTTCGTGAGCGGAGCTGAGATTTTCGCAAAATCCCTTATAAATTTTCGATAGAAACCTGCTAGTCCTAGAAAGCTTCGGACCTCAGTCGCTTTCCTTGGTGTCTTCCAATCTTGTACCGCCACTACCTTAGCAGGGTCCACTGCTAACCCTTGTTTAGATACTATGTGCCCAAGGAACCTCACCTCTTCCCTCCAAAAGTGGCATTTGGAGAACTTGGCTTTTAGTTGATGGACTCGCAAAGTTTCCATGATTGCCCTTAAGTGCTGAGCATGTTCCTCTTCACTCTTTGAGAAGATAAGGATATCATCTACGAAGACCACTACGAATTTGTTGAGGAAATCTCTAAATACCCTACTCATCAGGTCCACGAAGTAAGCAGGTGCATTTGTCAAGCCGAAAGGCATGACAAGCCATTCAAAGAAACCGTCTGGGGTTCTGAACGCCGTTTTATCGATGCTATCTTCAGCCACCCTTAGCTGATGAAAACCGGTTGCTAAATCGAGTTGGGAGAAAACAGACGCTCCTACAAGCTGGTCAAACAAATCGTCAATTCTAGGGAGAGGGTGCCTATTCTTTTTCGTTAGCTTGTTGAGCTCCCTATAGTCAACACATAGACGGAGTGAACCATCCGCCTTTGTAGCGAACACCACCGGAGCGCCCCATTCTGAAATGCTCCTCCTAATGAACCCCTTTTCTAGAAGCTCTTTAATCTGTTTACTGAGCTCTTTCCTTTCTCGTGGAGCCATATGTCTAACGGGAAACGCAACGGGCTTTGCATTATCTACAAGATATATGCGGAAGTCTATTTCCCGCTTCGGAGGCAAGCCCTTCACCTCTTCAAAGACATCCGGATATTCCCGGACCACTCTAACTGATTTCAAATTTTCAACAGAGGCATCTAGCGATTCAAGCTAACTAAGCATAACCGCATGCGAGGGATTACAAGAAATTTCCAAAGTATTACCGAGCTGGGTTAGGAGCCTAACAACCCTTTTCTCACAATCAAGGATGGCCCCATTACTGGATAGCCAATCCATGCCCAAAATCAAACCATACCCCGAAAAGCCCAAAACAAAGGCACTACATTGAAATTCAACACTTAGGATAGAAATTTTCAATCCCACACAGATCATAGACAAATGAGCTGGGCCCCCAATTGGGTTTGAAACAATTAAGGGGTCCTCTACCATACTAGTTTTTAGGTGCAGAGATTCTACTAAAGCAGACGAGATAAAGGAGTGGGATGCGCCAGAATCAAATAAAGTGCGAACGGGGTGATCATAAAGATAAACTACACTTTCTACAGAAGTATTTATACCTCTCTGTTGCAATGGTGGCGCTTCTAGCACATGAACCTGTGCCCCTGGGGTGGATCCAGCCCTCTGCCCCTGTCCTCGTTTCTTTGGGCAGTCCTTAGCCCTATGGCCCGTCTCACCGCAAGAAAAGCACCCACCATTCTCCTTGGCCTTCTTTTTCCGGCAGTCCTTTACTAAGTGCCCCACTTTGCCACAGAAATTGCACTTCCTCTTCTCTTTGTTGCCTTTTCCGCCTTTCTTAAAGTCCGTCTTCTTAGGCTGCAAACCCTCTTTCTTCCCTTGAGAGCTTTCTGCCTTTGTCTCCTTCTTGCCCTTATCCTCTTCATTCAGCAATGCCATTTGCACCAATCTTTCATATGTGGCACCCATGGGTATATGGGTCATGGCCAAACTGTGTAATGGCTCATTCGACCCTTTGACGAAACGGAGAGCCTTCTTGTGCGGGGTGTTGACTAGGTCAAGCCCAAACCTAGCCAGCTCATCAAACTGATTCACATACTCTCTGACAGTCTTGTCTCCTTGCTTAAGAAATAAGAATTTTTCCAACTGCAAACTTCTTTCCGCATCTGAGAGAAATTTGGTCTCAAACCTTGCCCTAAAGTCCTCCCATGTCTCCACTGGTCTTTCAGCATTAGTGACTTCCCACCAGTAGGAAGCCTCGCCCTTCAATAGCCATACCGCCAGTTGTACTTTTTGTCTATCCTCTACCTCAAAGATGATGAATAAGTCCTCCGTTTCTTTCAGCCAATTTCTAGCTGCCACGAAGGACTCAGTTCCATGGAAATCCCTTCCTCCCATAGCTTTAAAATCTTTACATATCTTAGCAAACGTGTTTCCCCGTGGAGGAGGTGGAGGAAAAGGTGCCGCTGCAGCTGGATGATTTCCTTCCGCTGGGGGAGGAGGAATGGTAGGACCTGGCTGAGTGGCCCTTGCTTCTAAGAACCGTCTAAACCAACCAGGTATTGGTACCCCTTCCGGCAAGTTAAGTTCTTGGGAAATGCTGAAACAAAAAGGATAGGTTCAAAACGAAGGATAGGAGAAAATACCTATGGCTTTAGGGAGTGGACTTTGCCTTTTCAAAATAAAATAATATTTTTCTTTTAAAAATGCTTCTTTAAATTTCCTTTTTGAAAATAGTTTTTCAAAACTTTTTATCTTATCTGGTAAACCTATGCTCTGATACCAAGTGAAACACCCCACCTCCGTTAGGGTCACTCTCAAAGGGAATGCCCTAATTTCAGTGGAGGTTTATAAGTACAAGTCACAGATATACAAGACAGATATAAGAACACATATTTGTAAACAGCGGAAGAACAACAAACTTTTATTTCATAAAAGTCAAATACGTGTTACAACAACATCCTTTCCAAAAACAACCATAACATAACACTTTCATAATCTGTCTTGAGTACATTATTTAAAGAAGCATAAATAAAACATAGATAAACTGCAAAAGCCCCACAGCAGCTTGACCAACCTTAGCATCCAGCTTGAAGAAGAGAAATGTATTGCTTGGACTTTCCTGATTTGAACTATGGCTTTGGACAATCCACTATGGGGCTTTTGTAGTTTATCTATGTTTTATTTATGCTTCTTTAAATAATGTACTCAAGACAGATTATGAAAGTGTTATGTTATGGTTGTTTTTGGAAAGGATGTTGTTGTAACACGTATTTGACTTTTATGAAATAAAAGTTTGTTGTTCTTCCGCTGTTTACAAATATGTGTTCTTATATCTGTCTTGTATATCTGTGACTTGTACTTATAAACCTCCACTGAAATTAGGGCATTCCCTTTGAGAGTGACCCTAACGGAGGTGGGGTGTTTAAACTATCATTTTGAAGTGTTTCCTTAACCAACCCACAGAATGCTTGTTCGGTACCTCTTTTATCTTTAGGTATTGTAACACCCCACCTCCGCTAGGGCCACTCACAAAGGGAATGCACTAGTTTTGGAGGAGCGTTATCGAGGTAAACAAATACAGAAATATTACAAGACAGAACATAAATAAAACAACGGAAGAATCAGAAGATAAATTTCATTACTTTCAAAATAGTCAAAGCCTTTTTCATTCAAAGTACTAAATAGCTAAAGTCATTATTTTCCATTACAACAAATTCTGTCTTGCATAAACAAAGAAGCATAAACTTAAAACATCAAAAGCAACTTAATTCCCCAAAGGTAGCAGAAAATGAAGTCATAGCATAGCCCAAGATCAAATCGTACATGAGCTGAATCAAAAGCAAGCGAAATCCAATCTATGTGCTAGAGTTTCCTCCATGAGAACCTGGGGGGAAACGAAAGAAAAAGAGGCGAAAGAAAATGGGTCAGTCATAAAGACTGTTAAGTCCAAGTGACTTTCAGCATAAAAACAGATAAAGGTAACATGACATGTATAAACTGAAAGTAAACATAAGGATGCTATCAAGATGGGAAAGATAGACTAAGACAACATGATAAATCAAGTATAAATTAAGTATAGCATCACATATTCAAGATTCGCTGCTTCAACTGTACTAGAATCCCAACCCATATCTTATATTAATCATGAAATGATCCCTTTGGCCCGATATCATGAAATGACCCATTACTAGGTCCAACGAAATGATCCACTAGTCGATCGACTCCCTACAAGTTCTAGCTCGTCATGTGTGTTTGTGTCATACGGCCCTATCACGAATGTAGTCACCTGTGCTAGGTCCACCATAGGTTGTACCAAGCCCTATGGTGCCAACTACCGACATGAATCAAGAATGCACAGATAAACCTACTGATGTACAACGCCTTCTTTATCAACTCCGGACCACGTGCACTACCATAACCCGCCTGAACCTACACTGGCGCACCAACACAGCCGTTGTTCTGGTCGCTTACAATCAGCCCAGTAATCGTGCCCCACCCTGCCTAGTCCCAGGGTACCATGATACATCTAGTGGGTTACTACTGAAAAGGACCACGTAACTAGGGTTTCTGTCCAATAGGTTAAGTATTGTCATTTCAATTCGTGACTTAACCCCTATCTCGTCTAGCATGTCAAGTTGGTTAAGTATTGTCCTTCAAGTTCGTGACTTAACCCGCTTACATGTCATGCCAAATTTGGCTAAGTGTTGTCGTTCAAGTTCATGGCTTAGCCCTACGAATCATGTATCAAGTTGGTTAAATGTTGTCTTTCATGTTCATGGCTTAACCCTATCATGTGGCATTAATTCATTAATGCACCCCGACCTCTCACATCAGACCTGTTGTTGTGGTCACTGGATATGCCGGGCACTTCCGGGTAGAATTACACCACAACTCAGTCTGACCTCGGGTTTTCAAGTGCGATATGACCAACTACCCACATTGGATCCTATTGTTTGCAGTAACTGGATTTGCTGGGCAGTTCCGGGAAGAATTACACTGCAAACTCAACCCAACCTCGAGTTGGCCATTTTCAGGTTCATTCTAGTGTCATGTCCATGTTCAAGATTCATGTCAAGTTCGTGTCAAGTTTTTAAGGCAAGTTTCCTGTCGATTTCTTGTCAAGTTTCAAGGCAAGATTCATGCCAAGCTTCCTATGATCACCAATTTTTCCCCAACGTTTCCCCGTCTAAATATTAGGCTAACAATCTTAGCCTAATTTCTCGTCCGCATGATTTTGGACATATATTATTAGGCTAAAAACGTAGCCTAATTTAACGTACGCAAAATTGGCATAAAGCAATTCATTAACATAAACATGACATAGGAGTAAACTTGGTATTTTCGGCATAGTCAATATGAACATCATAGGTGTGAACTTGCAAAATAGTCAACATGAATATCATAGGTGTGAATCTTGCAACGTAGACTAAATCAGCATACATATATGTGAACTTGCAGCATAGACTAAATCAACTTACATATATGTGAACTTGCAAATCAATCACGAGCATATGAATAAGTGTGAACTTGAAATATGACATAGGTTTAACATATACACATAAACATATAAATCTAACATTTGGTCACATATGTGATATGATTTTACAACCTAAAACTTGCATAACATGATAAACTACACAACTTATCATAACAGGTTATACTTCACGTTCCTATACATATGAATAGACTTGTTCATTGATTCCCAATTCAACATGATAATAAAATAGAACCATAGGCATAGATCAATATCACTCAATAACATAATCAATCTATTTTCAAGGTATGGCATAACTGAATAAATTGATTAAAACACCACAGGCATATAAATCTGATAACATTACGAACATGAAAAGGTTTGAATACTAATCTAGATTAAAGAACATGGATAGATCTAACTTAAATAGAAAAATCCCCAAAATCAAGATCCAAGGACAAATAAAGAAAATAGGTCTGAATAGAAAATCAAGCTTAGATCCAATTTCATAGTCATAATCCTAGACAATGAATCATAGGTGATTAACCACAATTGTCCTTGTCATAGTCATAGGCAATAGTCTTATTGTTCATAGTCATGGGCAGTCTTATGTTCACCGTCATAGTCATAGTCATATTTTTCATAGTCATAGGCAGTCTTATGTTAACCTCATAGTCATAGGCATAGTCTTATGTTCACCGTCATAGTCATAGGCATAGGCAAAATCTTATGTCCACAGTCATAGGCATAGTCATAGTCTTATGTCATTAACAATAGTTTCAACGTCGTAGGCAATATTCCCAATAGTCAAGATCCAAGAAGAAACCAAGAATAGATATGAATCATACATAAATCACTTCCTAATTATACCATACACATATTAGATTTATAGTTTTTATCTAAAAGTAACTGGAACTTACAGATCGTGGTCTAAGAAAGATGTAGAAGTCGAATGTATAAACTAGTCGTCGAATTGTTGAATCGTTGAATCTTGATTTGATTGTAGAAGCAAATCCCTAATTCCTAGCCGTAGTCTTCAAGAAATAATCTTCGCGTTTTATTTTTAATTTAATTTAATTAAGGTGGAGGCAGCATAACATTGCAATGGTTTGGTGTGGAGAGAAAGCTAGGTTTAGGGGTGTTTAAATAGGAGAATAGGGTAATTTAGAGCCTTCAGATCAGTCCAGAAGTCATCGAAACCACCCAGCTCGAAGACAGGTCATCCAGCCACTCAGAAAAATACACGTCATCACAGAACACTCCAGAATTCTGTGCTTGATCGGTATGGGCGCACTTGGCAGGTGCGGCGGTGTGCCAGTGTATTTTTGTACCGGCGCACTTCACAAGTGCGCCAGTGTATTCTGGCCTGTTTCCGGTTTTTCTGCCTAACTTCGTTCGTCCATATCTTCTTCATACAATATCCGTTTTACGCAAACTCAGACTCTATCTCAAGCAGAATTTCGAGACATACGCAATGGCGCAACCCGTTTTCCTTGATTCTTATTTTAAAAATTAATTCTGCCTTGATTTATGGTTTTATCATGTTATTAAAATTCGGGTTGTTACATCCTTCCCTCCTTAAAGGATTTCGTCCTTGAAATCTTCAAGTTAAGAAGAATGCATCCTATCATCCAATCAACCATCTACTCAACCATCATCCACAAGCAACCATTGTCCTTAAAAGATTTCTAATGCTATATGAACATATGTAGAAAGTGTGTGTATATGTTCCTTATCTAATGCTAATGATCAGGCCTGATTGATCTTCCTAATGCAAAATATGTTTAGTGTCATGTATCCAACATGTATGCAAATAGTCCTAGTCATATAAACACTATATGTGTGCACAAACATCCATCCATATGCAACATCCACATGATAGCACATTCAATTTCATCCATAAACAAGTATAAACACTCTTGCATATGCAATATGAAAATGTGTCTAAGCCGATCTAGTGCCTAATGTGTGTTATGCAACCACGAGCAACCACTTGCAACCATTTGCAAACATCAACCATAACATGTTTCAATCACATGTTTACATCCAAAAAAAAGTTCTGCCTAAGGTTCTCAAGATAGGATTGAGAAGATAAGCAAGATAAACAATGCATCTAGGAGAAGAAGTTAAAGATGTACCCCCAGAAGGTCCTGCTTGTGAGGCTTGCCCTTGCTTCTTAGGATAGTTCTTACTGATATGTCCAGTTTCACCACACTGGAAACATGCTCCCATCTACATCTTCTTCTTTCTACAATCCTTGGCTATATGCCCCTCAATACCACAGAAGTGGCATATTCTTTTCTCGCGTGTCTTGTTATCGTTCTTGTTGTTGTTGTTCTTGCCTCATTTCTCCGAGTCTACCATCTTGTTTTGAGATTCATTCGCCTTGACCTCCTTCTTGCCATTCTTGTCTTCTTCACTTAAGAGCGCCATGTCTACTAGCTTTTCGTAAGTAGCCCCTATAGGTACGTGGGTCATAGCCAAGCTGTGAAGTGGCTCATTCAATCCATTGACAAAACGGAGGGCCTTCTTATGGGGGGTATTCACTAAGTCTAGTCCAAACTGAGCCAGCTGATTGAATTGATTGACGTACACTTTGACCGTCATACTTCCTTGCTTAAGAGATAAGAATTTTTCCAGCTGTAGACTTCGTTCAACTTGCGAGAGGAATTTCATCTCGAACCTTGTTCTGAAGTCCATCCATGTTTCAACAGGCCTCTCGGCGTTAGTGACTTCCCACCAATAGGAAGCTTCGTCTTTGAGCAACCATACCGCCAACTGTACCTTCTACCTATCGTCCATCTTGAAGATAACGAACAGATCCTCACTTTCTTTGAGCCAGTTCCTCGCTTCTACGAAGGATTCAGTTCCCTTGAAATCCTTTCCACCCATGGCCCTAAAATCTTTACAGATCTTTGAGAAAGCAATTGCACGAGGAGCGGGAGGAGGAGGAATTGCTGCAGCTGGAGGAGGGATATCTACTGGGCCTGCATCGTTGGCCCTAGCCTCTAAGTACCTCCTGAACCAGCCAGGTATTGGCACGCCCTATGGAAAGTTAAGATTCCCAAACATGTTGAAATGAAAAAGAAGAGATTCAAACGAGGAAACAAAGGATAATGCTAATGGATTTTGGGGAATATCCTTTAAATAAAACAAGATTTTTCTTGAAAAATGCTTCTTTGTAAACTGTTTTGAAAATAATTTCAGAAGGTTTTTAAAAACTTTTGCCCAGTCTGGTAACCTTCTGCTCTGATACCAAATGTAACACCCCACCTCCGCTAGGGTCACTCACAAAGGGAATGCACTAGTTTTGGAGGAGCGTTATCGAGGTAAACAAATACAGAAATATTACAAGACAGAACATAAATAAAAAAGCGGAAGAATCAGAAAATAAATTTCATTACTTTCAAAATAGTCAAAGCCTTTTTCATTCAAAGTACCAAATATCTAAATTCATTATTTTCCATTACAACAAATTCTGTCTTGCATAAACAAAGAAGCATAAACTTAAAACATCAAAAGCAGCTTAATTGCCCAAAGGTAGCAGAAAATGCAGCCATAGCATAGCCCAAGATCAAACCATACATGAGCTGAATCAAAAGCAAGCGGAATCCAAGCTAAATGCTAGAGTTTCCTCCCTGAGAACCTCAGGGTGAACAGAAGAAAAAGAGGCGAAAGAAAACGGGTCAGTCATAAAGACTGGTAAGTCCAAGTTACTTTCAGCATAAAAACAGATATAGGTAACATGGTATGTATAAACTGAAAGTAAACATAAGGATGCTGTCAAGATGGGCAAGATAGACTAAGATACATGATAAATCAAGTATAAATTAAGTATAGCATCACATATTCAAGATTCGCTGCTTCAACTGTACTAGAATCCCAACCCATGTCTTATATTAATCATGAAATGATCCCTTTGGCCTGATATCATGAAATGACCCATCACTAGGTCCAACGAAACGATCCACTAGTCGATCGGCTCCCTACAAGTTCTAGCTCGTCATGTGTGTCTATGTCATATAGCCCTATCACGAATGTAGTCACCTGTGCTAGGTCCACCATAGGGTGTATCAAGCCCTATGGTGCCAACCACCGACACGAATCAAGAATGCATAGATAAACCTACTGATGCCCAATGCCTGCTTTTTCAACTCCGGACCACGTGCACGACCATAGCCCGCCTGAACCTACACTGGTGCACCAACACAGCCGTCATTCTGGTCGCTTACAATCAGCCCAGTAATCGTGCCCCACCCTGCTTAGTCCCAGGGTACCATGATACATCTAGTGGGTTACTGCTGAAAAGGACCACGTAACTAGGGTTTCCGTCAATTGGTTAAGTATTATCATTTCAATCCGTGACTTAACCCCTATCAGTCTAGCATGTCAAGTATGTTAAGTATTGTCCTCCAAGTTCGTGACTTAACCCGCTCACGTGTCATGTCAAATTTGGCTAAAGTGTTGTCGTTCAAGTTCATTGCTTAGCCCTACGAATCATGTATCAAGTTAGTTAAGTGTTGTCTTCCATGTTCATGGCTTAACTCTATCATGTGCATTAAATCATTAATGCACCCCAACCTCTCACATCAGACCTGTTGTTGTGGTCACTCAATATGCTGGGCAGAATTACACCGCAACTCAATCTGACCTCGGGTTTTCAAGTGCGATATGACCAACTACCCACATTGGATCCTATTGTTTGCAGTAACTGGATTTGTCGAGCGGTTCCGGGAAGAATTACACTGCAAACTCAACCTATAGTTGGCCATTTTCAAGTTCATTCTAGTGTCATGCCCATGTTCAAGATTCATGTCAAGTTCGTGTCAAGTTTTCAAGGCAAGTTTCCTGTCGATTTCTTGTCAAGTTTCAAGGCAAGATTCATGCCAAGCTTCCTATGATTACCATTTTTTTCCCAACGTTACCCCGTCTAAATATTAGGCTAACAATCTTAGCCTAATTTCTCGTCCGCATGGTTTTTGACATACATTTTTAGGTTAAAAACTTAGCCTAATTTAACGTACGCAAAATTGGCATAAAGCAATTCATTAACATAAACATGACATAGGTGTAAACTTGGCATTTTCGGCATAGTCAATATGAACATCATAGGTGTGAACTTGCAAAATAGTCAACATGAATATCACAGGTGTGAATCTTGCAATGTAGACTAAATCAACATACATATATGTGAACTTGCAGCATAGACTAAATCAACTTACATATATGTGAACTTGCAAATCAATCACGAGCATATGAATAAGTGTGAACTTGAAATATGACATAGGTTTAACATATACACATAAACATGTAAATCTAACATTTGGTCACATATGTGATATAATTTTACAACCTAAAACTTGCATAACATGATAAACTACACAACTTATCATAACAGGTTATACTTCAAGTTCCTATACATATGAATAGACTTATTCATTAATTCCCAATTCAACATGATAATAAAATAGAACCACAGGCATAGATCAATATCATTCAATAACATAATCAATATATTTTCAAGGTATGGCATAACTGAATAAATTGATTAAAACATCACATGCATATAAATCTGATAACATTACTGTAACAACCCGAATTTTAATAACGTGTTAAGACAAGAATCGAGGCAGAATTATATTTTAAAATAAGAATCAAGAGAAAAGGGTTGCGCCTTGCGTTCGTCTCGGAATTCTGGTTGGAAACGAGTCCGAAATTTCGTAAATCGGAGTCCGTATGACCGAGATATGGCTTCTTGAAGTTTCACGAAAAATCAGAAAACGAAAACAGATTTTCAAATTTCGAATTTAGCCCCAAACAGACAGGGCGGGAAAATTTCCCGCCCAGCCCTAGGTCGACTGGGGAGTCGACCCCCCAGGGACCAGGTCGACTGGGCAGTCGACCTGGGTGTCGACCTGGGGGTCGACCTCCCTGGTCGAGCCAAGTTGGCCTGGTGCACCTACTTGCTCCTTTGGGTCTGTTCTGTTGGCCTGTAACGAGATTGGTTGGTTCAGATCTAATCTAGGGTTAATCTAAGGGCCTAAACTAGTCCTAACTTCTATAAAAACACCCTAAGACCTAGCCTAATTCACTACAAACCATCCAAACAACAAAGTGCTACCCAAATGTCTCTTGATCATGGCCTCCATCTTCAACTTCAAAGGCTTAAGCATGCAAACGTGATTCAAGTCAAAGGAGCAAGCTTTCTACATCAAATCAAGGAAGTAGAGCATCATCTCAACACCGTTCTATGACAAATGCTTGCTCATAAATCTCTAGCCACGCTTTGTAAGTTCTAGCTACTTTTAGATCTAAACGGTAGTTCTAATGTTGACATGGAATAAAATGAGATGAAACCTAAGTATGTTAGTCTATGTGAATCTAGTCTTGCCCCTCTCTTGAACCTATGACTTTGGGTTATTTCTTAGTGATTAAATCATGCCACTCATGTTGTGTTTTACCTAGTTTATCATGCAAGATTGAATCTTGAGTTGTAGAATGTTGGGATGAACCCTTAGAACAATTTGACTTGTGGAACATTCATATGAACTTGACTTGGTGCTTATGCATGTAAAAGAACCTAAACCCCTAATGACCATTTACATGCCTATGATGATGAACCTAGTGTTATGCTATCATACATGTTTGAGGCCAATCCCTTTATGCTATCATACATGCTTGAGGCCAATATGTTGTCATATTATTCCTACTATGTTGACTCGCTTTCACTTGTGTTGGGAATACGCCTTGGGTAGTTTAGGCAAACTTGAGATAGGCTATGAAACTTAACATGAATTAAGTAATGGGACAAATGGGCATAAGTGGAAAACGTGGACTTTGTCGTGACCTAAATTTGACATGAACATGACAAGTAGGAAAACATGAAAGTGGACAACTCGAGGTTGGGTTGAGTTTGTTGCATAAATCTGCCCGGAACCGCCCGGCAAATCCAGTAGCCACAGGCAATAAGACCCAATGTGGGTAGTTGGTCATATCGCTCCTAAAACCCGAGGTTAGACTAGGTTGTGGTGTAAAGCTGCCCGGACCCGCCCGGCGTAACCAGTAACCACAACAAAGTCTAATGTGAGAGGTTGGGGTGCATTAATTTACTTAATGCCACATGATAAGGTTAGGTTAGTTTGACTAATGGCACTTAACCGATATGACATGAATGGGTAGGTTAAGTAAGACCGGACTTGATTACTTAAAGACACTTAACCATATAACACGATTAGGAGATGGGTTAGTTTAACCTAAATGGGTTGATAACACCCGACTGGGATAACGCGATGCGTGGTAGGGTTAAGTAAACCCACAAGAATGATACTTAACCATTAGAAATATGACTAGTGGATGGGGTTAAGTTAACCTACACTTAACCAATCCGACTCGGTAATTTGATGGGGTTAAGATTAACTTACACTTAACCAATCTGAATTGATGATTTGATAGGGTTAAGTCACGAACCTCTTAAATATGCTTAACCAATCCGACTCAATAATTTAATGGGGTTAAGTTAACCTATACTTAACCAATCCGACTCGATAATTTAATGGGGTTAAGTTAACCTACACTTAACCAATTTTACTCGATGATTTGATGAGGTTAAGACAACCTATACTTAACCAATCTGATGCGGTAGCTTGATGAGGTTAAGATAACCTATACATAACCAATCTGACATGGTAATTTGATAGGGTTAAGTTAACCTACACTTAACCAATCTGACACGATAATCTAGGGTTAAGTCATGAACTTCTTGATATACTTAACCAACTTGATACATGGTTTGTAGGGCTAAGTCCTGAACTTGAATACTTAGCCAATTTTGACATGATTCGTAGGCGGGGTAAGTCATGAACTCAAATGACAACACTTAACCCATTAGACAAAACCCTAGTTCAGGGGACTAAGTGGAAAACCATAGTTAATAAGGATAACGGGAAGGGAAACTTAGTGATAAACCTTAGTTAAGGATAACTAAGTAATAATTCTTAGTCAAGAGAATTGGACTAGTTCACAAATAGATGAGTAACCTGATACGGTAGGTCATCGTTTAAACAAACACACGAGGAGGAGCGAATGTTTATCTGACTTAGATAAAGGCTCCAGTGAACGGGGTGACAAAGCGGTAGCTTTGGGAGACGTGAGGGTACTCTTGGTATCCCTCTGTGAGGTTGCAGATGATCCGCCTGGGCTCACAGAGGTTAAGGTCTGCGTTAGAAGAACCAAGGGTATGCCTTGGTTGCTGTGCGAGCAACCTAAAGACTGGGGTGGATAAGCGTGGAGTCGGCGATACTTAGTTTAGCCCTGTGATAGCACGTCGTCGACTACCTACCATCTTTAGTCAACCGTGTACGTATGCGGAAAGGCAGAGAACTCCCAACAGACCATATACTTGCAATCTAGTTATGGGTAAGGTTGGCCAAATAGGAAAGTGGGGGCATGGATGGCCGGAGTATAGTTCTCATGCATGATTTTCTTGGATTGCCTTTCAGTAGTTGAGGGAGGGGTCACGTGGGACCATAACCACCGGTAGAAAAACAGACCTTGATATCTGCATCGGCGGATAACCTAAAGCTCCCGACAGAGTCCTGTATTTCTTGATTAGCCCTATCATGGGACTCGGATGGCACATTAAGATACATGTGCATCTAGACATGGAAAACGATTCACGATACATACGTGGGAAAAAGGGTTTGGTTGACGGGTAGCGTAATCCCTAGCGGTCCTAGGTGGCTTAAACCCAAACCGAGTTACGAAAACGTTTAGTAGGTAGCGTAATCCCTAGTGGTCCAAGGTGGCAAAAATCCTAGCTGAACATTCGAGAATTCATGGTAAGAAAATACAGCTAGATCAAGGGTGACAGTCCAAACGATTTCAAGGATAATGGAACTACGTTGAAGTAGTATAGAACTACGTGAGGAAGTCCGTAGGATTTACGGCAAAAGGACTAAACATATACATGGAAAGAAACATACGAGTTGGGAAAACCTACATTAGGTTGACATGGACCATTTCATTGGGCAAGGGACGTTTTGTAGCTAACACATGACACGGGTTGGGATACTAGTACGGAAGGTGCAGGGCAAATATACTTGATAGAACCTTGGGGTGTTATACTCGATAGAACCTTGGGATGTTATACTTGATTCATAGTGACCGTAGTTTATCTTGATACAGTAGTTCATCCTGTTACCTTGGTTTAGCTTGTCTATCTTGTCATCATCCTTATGTTTACTTTCAGTTTTTGCATGTCATGTTACCTTTATGTGTTTTTATGCTGGAAGTAGATAGGACTTACCAGTCTTTATGACTGACCCCGTTTTCTTTCGTCTCTTCGTCTTCCATTCCCCCCCACCAGGTTTTCAGGGAGGAAACACTGTTATTTAGCTCGGACTTCTTCTGCTTCAAGGTCATCATGTATGGCTTGGATTTTTCTTGGCTATGGCTGCTTTACCGTTTTACTTGGGGAATATTTTATGACTATGGTTTTATGCTTCTTTAACTATTGCAAGACAGGTTTCCAATGTAATGGATTTTAAAGGCATTTTGATGTAAAAGGCTTTAGACCTTATAATTTTATGAGGTAATGAAATTTGGTTTTTCTTCCGCTGTTTTATATGTTCTGTCTTGTAATATTTCTGTGCATGTTTACCTAGACAACGCCCCTCCAAAGCTAGTGCATTCTCTTGTGAGTGACCCTGGCGGAGGTGGGGTGTTACATTTGGTATCAGAGCAGAAGGTTACCAGACTGGTCAAAAGTTTTAAAAACCTTCTGAAAACTATTTGAAAACCGTTTACAAAGAAGCATTTTTCAAGGAAAGTTTTATTTTTAAAAGGCTATTCCCCAAAGGCCATTAGCATTATCCTTTGTTTCCATGATTGAATCTCTTTTCCTTTCTTTCCTCCACCTGTAGTCACAGTGGTTTGAACTGCGACTAATCCTTTTCTAACTACGTCAGTGTTTTCGGTACGATGGAGGTAGTTCTCGAGAGACCTGTTACCGCATTATAAGAAAGGATAGTAAGAACAAGGATAAAGGATACAAGCTTAAGGACAAGCAACTTGTTGGTATGGTTAATCCAAAAAGGAGGAAAAGGGTGAATGATAAAACCCATGACAAGAGAGAGTATCTCTAGTAGGGTAAAAAGGGAAAGATAGTCAAGTATTATGAGACGAGGACAAGATCATCGAGAGGGCAATTGTATGCTCTCACTGTTAGCGTACCTAAGAAGGATGGTAACGTTTCTGTGAAAGGTTTAGCTTTTCTTCTCTATCATCCCATCAGGACTTTGCTTTGATCACCGCATCATTTAAGTCTGCTTCGATAGTTGAGTCTCTGCACCTTCGTACTAGCATAGTAGAGGATCCCATTTTTATCTTAAATCTTGTTGAGGAATCGGTCCATTTATTCATGACTTGTTTGGATTTGAGGATGCCTATGACTTTTGGGAATAATGCTTATGCTTTTAAGCTATGGGTTGAATTCTAGGAATGGAGTGGTTATCCAGTAAGGGTGCCATTCTCGGTTCTGAAAGGAGGGTAGTTAGGCTCTTTACTTGCCTCGGTAATACCCTCGAAGTCTCGTGTAACCTTTAGGGTTCTGTCATGATTGGTTACCTAGAACCTCTTGATGCATTTGTTGGTAATCCGTTCGAGTAGAGTTCGCCACTAAGGCGGATGGTTCATTTCGCTTGTGCATGAGTTATGGAAATCACTCTAGTAAGTACACTTGGTAACATGGTTGGCATCTGTTTGTTTTCAAGAGATAAGTTCTTCTGCGTGGAATGCCGTAGAGTGAGTAAACGAGATCCATGATTCACTAGTGAATTTTGGAGAGCTTACATGAAAGCATGAGTGCACGGATATGGTTGAGCCAAGTATACTAGAGGGAGAATAAGTAAAAGTGGAACGAGAGGCGACAATGAAGTGAGTTCCAGCTCATATTTGGAAATAGGAGTTAAGAGGCCACGAAATCATGAAGTTAAAGATGGTCAAAGCACAATGGAATTAAGCTCAAGGAAATGCGACTTAGAAGATTAAAGACAAGATACACGCATCATATCTCTTTTTAAGAGTATATTCTTGATCCCTGTTTTCCTGTAGAGCTTACCCGCATGCTATCTTTTATGCATATCCTCTCGGTCCTATTCTCGATCTTATTTCTGTTGCAAACTCCATAGGGGGCATGACTCATCGGTTAATAATACATATCAGTGTTTGAAGGTGTTCGTTAGGTTGACTAAACCTTTTGGGCTTTATAGGATATGGGTTGGGTTTAGAAAGGGATTTCTTGTAATCCAAAAGGAGTTTATCTTGCTTGTCTTCTCGGTCCTATCTTGAGGACCTTAGGTAGAACCCTGTGGATGTAAACATGTATTTGAAAACATGTTATGATTGATATGGTTGCAAGTAGTTGCTCGTGGATGCGCGAATACACACTAGGCACTAGATCGGCTCGGTCACATTTCATATTTCATATGTATACATGTTTATACTTGTTTATGGATGAATTTGAATGTGTTATCATGTGAATATTGCATATGGATGAATGGTTGTGCACACATATAGTGTTTATGTGACTAGGACTATTTGCATACATGAGGATTCATGGCACTAAACATATTTTGCATTTAGAAGATCAATCAGGCCTGATCATTTGCATTAGATAAGGAACATATACACACATTTCTGCATAGGTTCATACAGCATTAGAAATATCTTAAGGACAATGTTTGTTTGTGGATGATGTTTTGAGTAGATGGATGATGGATGGTAGGATACGTTCTTCCTAACTTAGAGATTTCAGGGACGAAATCCTTAAAGGAGGGGAGAATGTAACAACCCGAATTTTAATAACGAGTTAAGACAAGAATCGAGGCAGAATTAAATTTTAAAATAAGAATCAAGAGAAACGGGTTGCGCCGTTGCGTTCGTCTCGGAATTCTGGTTGGAAACGAGTCCGAAATTTCGTAAATCGGAGTCCGTATGACCGAGATATGGCCTCTAGAAGTTTCACGAAAAATCAGAAAACAAAAACAGATATTCGAATTTAGCCCCAAACAGACAGGGCGGGAAAATTTCCCGCCCAGCCCCAGATCGACTGGGCAGTCGACCTGGGGGTCGACCTCCCTGGTCGAGCCAGGTTGGCCTGGTGCAACTGCTTGCTCCTTTGGGTCTGTTATGTTGGCCTGTGACGAGATTGGATGGTTCAGATTTAAACTAGGGTTAATCTAAGGGCCTAAACTAGTCCTAACTTCTATAAAAACACCCTAAGAGCTAGCCTAATTCACTACAAACCATCCTAACAACAAAGTGCTGCCCAAATGTCTCTTGATCATGGCCTCCATCTTCAACTTCGAAGGCTTAAGCATGTAAACTTGATTCAAGTCAAAGGAGCAAGCTTTCTACATCAAATCAAGGAAGTAGAGCATCATCTCAACACCGTTCTTCGACAAATGCTTGCTCATAAATCTCTAGCCACGCTTTGTAAGTTCTAGCTACTTTAGATCTAAACGGTAGTTCTAATGTTGACATGGAATAAAATGAGATGAAACCTAAGTATGTTAGTCTATGTGAATCTAGTCTTGCCCCTCTCTTGAACCTATGACTTTGGGCTATTTCTTAGTGATTAATTCATGCCACTCATGTTGTGTTTTACCTAGTTTATCATGCAAGATTGAATCTTGACTTGTGGAATGTTGGCATGAACCCTTAGAACAATTTGACTTGTGGAACATTCATATGAACTTGACTTGGGGCTTATGCACGTAAAAGAACCTAAACCCCTCATGACCATTTACATGCCTATGATGATGAACCTAGTGTTATGCTATCATACATGTTTGAGGCCAATCCCTTTATGCTATCATACATGCTTGAGGCCAATATGTTGTCATATTATTCCTACTATGTTGACTCGCTTTCACTTGCGTTGGGAATACGCCTTGGGTAGTTTAGGCAAACTTGAGATGGCCTATGAAACTTAACATGAATTAAGTAATGGGACAAATGGGCATAAGTGAAAAACGTGGACTTTGTCGTGACCTAAATTTGACATGAACATGACAAGTAGGAAAACATGAAAGTGGCCAACTCGAGGTTGGGTTGAGATTGTAGCATAAATCTGCCCGGAACCGCCCGGCAAATCCAGTAGCCACAGGCAACAAAACCCAATGTGAGTAGTTGGTCATATCGCGCTTAAAACCCGAGGTTAGACTAGGTTGTGGTGTAAAGCTGCCCGGACCCGCCCGACGTAACCAGTAACCACAACAAAGTCTAATGTGAGAGGTTGGGGTGCATTAATTTACTTAATGCCACATGATAAGGTTAAGTTAGTTTGACTAATGGCACTTAACCGATATGACATGAATGGGTAGGTTAAGTAAGACCGGACTTGATTACTTAAAGACACTTAACTATATAACACGATTAGCAGATGGGTTAGTTTAACCTAAATGGGTTGATAACACCCGACTGGGATAACGCAATGCATGGTAGGGTTAAGTAAACCCACAAGAATGATACTTAACCATTATAAATACGACTAGTGGATGGGGTTAAGTTAACCTACACTTAACCATTCCGACTCGGTAATTTGATGGGGTTAAGATTAAATTACACTTAACCATTCTGACTTGATGATTTAATATGGTTAAGTCATGAACCTCTTAAATATGCTTAACCAATCCGACTCGATAATTTAATGGGGTTAAGTTACCCTATACTTAACCAATCCGACTCGATAATTTAATGGGGTTAAGTTAACCTACACTTAACCAATTTTACTCGATGATTTGATGAGGTTAAGACAACCTATACTTAACCAATCTGACACGGTAGCTTGATGAGTTTAAGATAACCTATACTTAACCAATCTGACACGGTAATTTGATAGGGTTAAGTTAACCTACACTTAACCAATCTGACATGATAATCTAGGGTTAAGTCATGAACTTCTTGATATACTTAACCAACTTGATACATGATTTGTAAAGCTAAATCTTGAACTTGAATACTTAGCCAATTTTGACATGATTCGTAAGCGGGGTAAGTCATGAACTCGAATGACAACACTTAACCCATTAGACAAAACCCTAGTTCAGGGGACTAAGTGGAAAATCGTAGTTAATAAGGATAACGGGAAGGGAAACTAAGTGATAAACCTTAGTTAAGGATAACTAAGTAATAATTCTTAGTCAAGAGAATTGGACCAGTTCACAAATAGATGAGTAACCTGATACGGTAGGTCATCGTTTAATCAAACACACGAGGAGGAGCGAATGTTTATCTGACTTAGATAAAGGCTCCAGCGAACGGGGTGACGAAGCGGTTGCTTCGGGGGACGTGAGGGTACTCTTGGTATCCCTCTGTGAGGTTGCAGATGATCCTCCTGGGCTCACAGAGGTTAAGGTCTGCGTTAGAAGAACCAAGGGTAAGCCTTGGTTGCTGTGCGAGCAACCTAAAGACTGGGGTGGATTAGCGTGGAGTCGGCGATACTTAGTTTAGCCCTGTGATAGCACGTCGTCGACTACCTACCATCTTTAGTCAATCGTGTACGTATGCGGAAAGGCAGAGAACTCCCACCAGACCATATACTTGCTATCTAGTTATGGGTGAGGTTGGCCAAATAGGAAGGTGGGGCATGGATGGCCGGAGTATAGTTCTCGTGCATGATTTTCTCGGATTGCCTTTCAGTAATTGAGGGAGGGGTCACGTGGGACCATAACAACCGGTAGAAAAATAGACCTTGATATCTGCATCGGCAGATAACCTAAAGCTCCCGACCGAGTCCTGTATTTCTTGATTAGCCCTGTCACGGGACTCGAATGGCACGTTGAGATACATGTGCATCTAGACATGGAAAACGGTTCACGATACATACATGGGAAAAAGGGCGTGGTTGACGGGTAGCGTAATCCCTAATAGTCCTAGGTGGCTTAAACCCAAACCGAGTTACGAAAACGTTAGTAGGTAGCGTAATCCCTAGTGGTCCTAGGTGGCATAAATCCTAGCCGAACATTCGAGAATTCATGGTAAGAAAATACAGCTAGATCAAGGGTGACAGTCCAAACGATTTCAAGGATAATGGAACTACGTTGAAGTAGTATAGAACTACGTGAGGAAGCCCGTAGGATTTACGGCAAAAGGAATAAACATATACATGGAAAGAAACATACGAGTTGGGAAAACCTACATTAGGTTGACATGGACCATTTCAATGGGCAAGGGACATTTTGTAGCTAACACATGACACGGGTTGGGATACTAGTACGGAAGGTGCAGGGCAAATATACTTGATAGAACCTTGGGGTGTTATACTCGATAGAACCTTGGGATGTTATACTTGATTCATAGTGACCGTAGTTTATCTTGATACAGTAGTTCATCCTGTTACCTTGGTTTAGCTTGTCTATCTTGTCATCATCCTTATGTTTACTTTCAGTTTATGCATGTCATGTTACCTTTACCTGTTTTTATGCTGGAAGTAGATAGGACTTACCAGTCTTTATGACTGACCCCGTTTTCTTTCGCATCTTTGTCTTCCGTTTCCCCCTCCCCCCCTAGGTTTTCAGGGAGGAAATACTGTTATTTAGCTCGGACTTCTTCTGTTTCAAGGTCATCACGTTTGGCTTGGATTTTTCTTGGCTATGGCTGCTTTACCGTTTTACTTAGGGAATATTTTATGACTGTGGTTTTATGCTTCTTTAACTATTGCAAGACAGGTTTCCAATGTAATGGCTTTTAAAGGCATTTTGATGTAAAAGGCTTTAGACCTTATAATTTTATGAGGTAATGAAATTTGGTTTTTCTTCCGCTGTTTTATATGTTCTATCTTGTAATATTTCTGCGCATGTTTACCTAGACAACGCCCCTCCAAAGCTAGTGCATTCTCTTGTGAGTGACCCTGGCGGAGGTGGGGTGTTACATTTACGAACATGAAAAGGTTTGAAAACTAATCTAGATTCAAGAACATGGATAGATCTAACTTAAATAGAAAATTCCCCAAAATCAAGATCCAAGGACAAATAAAGAAAATAGGTCTGAATAGAAAATCAAGCTTAGATCCAGTTTCATAGTCATAATCCTAGGCAATGAATCATAGGTGATTAACCACAATTGTCCTTGTCATAGTCATATGCAATAGTCTTATTGTTCATATTCATAGGCAGTCTTATGTTCACCGTCATAGTCATAGGCATAGTCATATTTTTCATAGTCATAAGCAGTCTTTTGTTCACCGTCATAGTCATAGTCTTATGTTCACCGTCATAGTCATAGGCATAGGCAAAATCTTATGTCCACAGTCATAGGCATAGTCGTAGTCTTATTTCATTAACAATAGTTTCAACGTCATAGGCAATATTCCCAATAGTCAAGATCCAAGAAGAAACCAAGAATAGATATGAATCATACATAAATCACTTCCAAATTATACCATGCACATATTAGATTTATAGTTTTTATCTAAAAGTAACTGGAACTTACAGATCGTGGTCTAAGAAAGATGTAGAAGTCGAATCTATAAACTAGTCGTCGAATTGTTGAATCGTTGAATCTTGATTTGATTGTAGAAGCAAATCCCTAATTCCTAGCCGTATTCTTCAAGAAATAATCTTCGCGCTTTATTTTTAATTTAATTTAATTAAGGTGGAGGCAGCATAACATTGCAGTGGTTTGGTGTGGAGAGAAAGCTAGGTTTAGGGGTGTTTAAATAGGAGAATAGGGTAATTTAAAGCCTTCAGATAAGTCCAGAAGTCATCAGAACCACCCAGCTCGAAGACATGTCATCCAGCCACTCAGAAAAAGACACGTCATCACAGAACACTCCAGAATTCTGTGCTGGATCAGTATGGGAGCACTTGGCAGGTGCGCCAGTGCATTTTTGTACTGGCGCACTTCACAAGTGCGCCAGTGTATTCTGGCCTGTTTCCGGTTTTTCTGCCTAACTTCGTTCATCCATATTTTCTTCATACGGTATCCGTTTTATGCAAACTCGGAGTCTATCTCAAGCAGAATTTCGAGACGAACGCAATGGCGCAACCAGTTTCCCTTGGTTCTTATTTTAAAAATTAATTCTGCCTTGATTTATGGTTTTAACATGTTATTAAAATTCGGGTTGTTACAGGTATACGCGTATAATTCGTGATTTAGCACTTAATAAAACGTGAATGTTCCATCTTCATGGAATTTGGTCGCATTATCTTAAAGTTATTGAACACCTCGTCGACATGGTTCTAGAATATACTTTCTAGCAGTACTACTTAATAGTACTTAATGTTACATATCATAAAAATGTCGTACTTATCATAAAAATGTTTGTACACGCATTGCATTGATTAACATACAAGAATTATGTAACATTCTGATACATTTCATACCAAATTTCCATGTAGGTTGTGGAGAAGCATTATGTTACAAAGGGCAACTCAATTTTTTCATAACTGGGGATGAAGACAATTAATTTTAAGCTCTTCCCCCATCAATATTAATAATTGAAATTGCTATTTTTTGTGTTAGGCCATCAATTATCAAGTTTAACCTAAATCGTATTTGCAATCTCGATTATTAATATTGTTGAGGCTAGAGAGACCTGATTTGATGTGGGAAACTGAACAGAGAAACCGACCTTCTTCTAAGTTTTGTATATATATAGAGAAAAGATGATGTTATAGATGAAATGGTTATACCGTACCAGTGGTGAGGGAGGGTTAGTTGCTAGAAAGCATTCAGAAAAAGAGATCGTCGATAATGAACAAAGTGAGTGTGTTCCTATCATGGATGTGTTACTTTCAGTATATTTTTATTAATATTTTGGTTGCGTATAATTCACTTTTGCGGCAGATGAACGCCGTGAAACTATTCAACTCAAAGCTCGTTGTGAATTTGTTAGAGATCGTGCACTTGGAATTTAGAAGAGTCGATTGGCTGGATAGTAAGCCACTTATTTCTTTTTGCTTTACATAAATCAAGATTTTCTTCATATATGTGACCCCAAATGCATTCAGTGTTTAAAGAATATACAACAGTACGATACACAAATATTTACTCCCTTTTTGTTTGGCGTCGATGCCAACATACATTTATTTTTATGTTGTATTGGCCCTTTCTCAAGCACTTTTATGCATCTGTAACAAAGTCAGATTATATAGCTCTAAGGTCTTGCGATAAGTGTTCTTCGCAATAGAACAAAAGAAAATAAAAATAAAAATTATGTCCCCTTTCATTGACAATAATATTACAATGCATATGCTATTTCGATAAGCCTTCCTTTTATCAGTGATAAAAAAGATATATTAACTATATCCATATTATGTTAGCATCTTTCTAATTTAGCCACAAGACAAAGTTTTATAATTATTATCTACGTCAAATGGTTTAGTTTATGAAGGAAGAATTTATGGTATTATAACATAGGTGGTTTATGTTGTACATGTTTATTTTTCTCATGATTTATACTTAACTACATAGCTGCAGGTGGTAGTATTACTTGTTGTATTAATCTTGTTTTAATATTACTAAAACATAGATCTATTATCTTTTATTTTTATGATTTTATATGAATGGAAAACCTTTGAATTCAAATGCTCGAGTAAATTGTTCTACGATAGTGATCTGTTGAAGCTAATCACAACGAAATTTTTGTATTCAAGATTGTATATATATTTCTGGTTGTCCTTCTTGCCACTAATAGTAAGTACATATAAACAACAATGATGTATAATTTTAGAGTCGTTTTCTGACAAAGTATTTGGTAATGGTTTTCTTTTACTTGGCCGAAATTATATATGGGTATTGAATTTTTGTAGCTTCTGTTGTTTGTGAATACAAAACTGGAGCGTGTAATTACAACGTTAGCTCATGAATCATTAAAGAGCCGGGAAGTGCATGTGAAGCCATTTGATCACCATTTTTGGTTTCGTCTCCCTGACATCATTCTTTACTTGATTTATTTCATCTTATTTCAGAATTCTTTTGAGCATGCATTTGTATTCACAGTTAGCTATGCCTTATTTTACATAATGATGAATAATAGCACACGTAATAACCTATGTTTGGTGTACTATTAGAGTGTTAAACAGAGTTAATATAAAATTTAGTTAAACATAAGGATCAATATGACATTATCCACTTAATACATGGATTACCCAGGTAGTTGTCAGGTTTTAGTTTCTACAATTTCATTGATCAAGTCAATTAAATGCTATCTAGAATCAAGTTCATACTGAGCAACTAAGTTCGGTAAGCACTTTCTTTCTTACCTAATTTGTAAGTTGGATTTGAAGCATTTAAATCTCTTTTAATATCAAATACTGAATACCTTCATCGTCTTTAGGTGTCATGTAGAAATATGTTCAATTTTATTTGTTTCAAGGGCCAATGCTCTTGAGTTCGCAATTTCTGTTGTCAACAAATATGGAGGTGCTTCTTCTGGCTACCGCACCATGTTGGATGCTTTAATTACTGCACAAAGAGTTTTGGAACAAGTAAGCTAAAATATTGATTTATAATTTACATATGAAGTTCATTCTTCATTTACATTAATTGATTCTTTTTTGGTACGTTAATTTACCTGCAAACAGAGGTTAGATGCTGGGGATGATCATGTGACTGCTTTTATCTTGTCTGCTGAAACTGTTTCGAAAGGCGCAAAATCTACCAATAGTATGAAAGCACGGGTATTTTTAGTTGTAATTACCACTAGTCATTCTTCCCTACCAAGTGTAGTTGTTCAGTCTTATGTACATGTGTGTGCTAAAAGAAGTGTAGAGATGCTTATCCTACTTAATTTTATAATACTCACTTACTGTTATCATACAGTGTGCAACGTCGAACTTTTGCCATACTGTATATACTGAGCTATTTATCAACTTTGCAGTGGAGCATGAAGAATCGAAAGTCTTACAGTATGGACCAGTTGGAGGAGGTGTGTAATGAGGCATTCGATTTTGTTGAAGAACACTTGTAAATCTTGTTTAATGAAAATCTGACTGGAATGTAAAGAGAACAAAACATGTGCTTGTTTAATGATTGTGGTGGATGGTTTTATGGTGTAAAAATATTTTCTGTTTAATGTTTATGGCCAATATTGCATATTTGTTTTTGGTATTGGTATTGAATTTTTATGGTAGGGCATATATTACATATCAGGAAAAATATTGATGTTTAAAATTATAACTGACATCAGTTATGTAGAACAAAAACAGTGTATAAACATAACAAAGACATCCCTCCTTTAAAGGGAAATTATGTCGAAACGCCACATAGACATCATTTCATTGAAAATGCACTAATATCTGTTTGGTGTATAGACATCACTTCTTTTAGAAAGAAATGATATGGTGTATATATATTACAAAAGTTATTCCCACCATAAATGATGTATTAGTCATTTTGTACTACTTGCATGATATATTTATAGTAATTCAAGACTTATAATAAGCCATTATCAACATTTCGTTCGTGCAAATAAACAAAAAAAAGGTTAATACATCGTTTATTAATTATTTTATGATGTCTTACTACTGCTTTGACATCTTTTTTTAACTGATGTAAAAAAATTGGTACTTTAGACATCACCAACATCAGCATCGCTCCCGAAAAATGGAGACATCGTTTTTTAGTCGATGTCTATGTGAAGCTTTCTTGTAGTGACTGTTTGGGTCAGCAGCAAGGTCGGAAACATGTTGGGACTCCAGAGTGAGCATGTACACCATGCACATTAACCAGCCAGATAAAGATTGGTCCAACACAGTACGACAACCTTGGTAAGGAGGTGTAGCAGCGAAAGTAGATTGCAAGCAAGTGAACCATTATTTCAGCTCATTTCATTACAAATAACATAGTAGACTTTGCATTACTGGGTTAATTTAATTTAGGTACATCTGATCTTAAAAATCTAGGATGGACAGACATATTTGGAAAGCAAAACTGAAAACCAGTCATTATTATGTCATTTGTAAACATAAGATAGGGAATATGAGTGATTGTTACTAACTTCTCCTACCTATATATTTTGGTCTGTCAAAATGCGGAGCAACAGTTTACTAATTTGTATTTTTAACATTTCTTCACCATCACCAAGTACATTGCTTTCTGCGGTTTCATGTATAGCTTACATTTGCTATTATTCAATATGATTGCTTTACACGTTTTGCCTACTGTATATACAATACGAAATGGCATGTCAAACTTTTATACAGTGGTCATATAAACTTAGGCTGTATGTAGGTTTGTATACATGTAACAACCCGTATTTTTATAACATGTTAAAACAGTAAATCAGGCAGAATTAAATTTTATAATAAGAATCAGGGAAAACGGATTGCGCCATTGCGTTCATCTCGAAATTCTGCTTGGAAACGAGTCCGAGTTTTCGAAAATCGGAGTTGGTATGAGTAAGTTATGACCTTTCAAAGTTTTAGAATTTAATTAAAAAACTAAACAGCTCAAAAACAAGGCCAAATTCGAATTTCAAACGCACAGGCAGAATGGGGGGGGGGAATTCCCGCCCAGGCGAGGTCGTCCAGGGGGTCGACTACGTAGTCGACCCCCTCCCCCCCAACCAGGTCAACACTATAGTCGACCTGGGTGTCGATCTGGTCACTTTTTCGCAGATTCAGTTCTGGGTGCATTTTGATGTATTTGGACTAGTTCTAGGGCGAGGTTCGTAGTTTGGCACCTATATAAACAGCCCCCTAGCCCCATTCTCTTTACACCATTCTTCTCTCCTTATGCTACCTCTAAAATTTTAGAAATAAATAAAATAATGGCATCGCTACTCTACTGGGATCAAAACTAGAACTAGTGCATTTTCTTCCAATTCTGAATAAGATTAAAAGAGAACTACTACAACTCTTCTTCTATAATCCAACCAAGGCAAGTGAAGTTATTTTCCGATATGAATTTTAATCATGATCTTGACATAATTATAAAACTGAATATGAGATTATGCCCTTTTTCTTTTTATCGGATCGATTCCTTTATTTTATTATTCTGTTTGTTCTGTCCTTCTTCCTCCTTTCTTTCTTTTTGTTTGATAGCTAGGCTACCACGATCCTGAGCAAATTCTCATAAGAGATGAACGCATAAACGCTAAATTTGAGAAGAATATTGAATGAGGCATATTTAGGCAAAATCGATTTGTAATTAATCTGAGGATACAATGCATGTTGTAATTCTGGACATAAATTTGAGGCATATTGCATTAGATGATCTATGACTTGGAAGGAAAGGATTATTGTGACTTAGAACATAAAGAACATAGGTTGTAACTTAGAACATAAATCCGAGGCATATAATTAGGGCATATTTTATTTAAAGCATAAGTTGTATTTAACATATGTCTTGAGTTTTGAAGCATAAAGAATATTGGACATATGACTTGGGATTTGGGGCGTAAAAATTAGCTGTGAACATGTAACCGATTTGGACGCGTAGTACAAATTGTAATTCAAGATCTAGATCTGGACATACTATATATATTATAGTCTGTAATTTGGAAAAAGGAGAATTAATTTGCATATAACTTAGGTGTAAAGATCCATATTAAGATTTGATGATTGTTAAGTGTGAATACACCTAAATGGTTTTTTTTTATATGTGACATGCATTATAATCCATGGATATAATTGGCATAATTTATATGTAAGGTTTTTTTTTTTAGAATATTATGAACTATGCAAGTTTAACTATAATTTGGGACATATGTTATATGGTGGATTATGACCATAATTTGGGCATATAAGTTTAGGCTTACTTTATGAATTAAGCAAGATATGTGAATAGGACCTTAAGGAATGTTTAAATCGACTAAAACTGTTATCTGCTTGATATGTTAAATTTGCCTAGTCTGCTAAATCTGTTACCTATTTAATCTGTTGAATTGCCTAAACTATTACATATGTTGAATCGCCTAATCTGCTAATTATGCTTAATCTGCTAAATCTGTTGAGTTTCCAAATCTTCTAAATCTATTGAACCGCTTGAGCTGCAAAATTTGTTGAAAACCTGAATGATTGTAATTTGTGTAAAACATGTTAATTTGTTTAATCTGCTGCGACTTGAAAAGAAGTCAAATCTGTTAAATTGACATAATTCATCTGATATTTGTATAATTTGTAATGGAATAAACTCGTTAAAATAAAAATGTTGAGACACGAGGTTAGACTTATGTTTGCGGTAGAAGCCTGCCTAGACCCAACTGACTTAATCAGCAACCGCAAACTGCTAGTCTAATGTGAGAGGTCATAGGCATAACTAAAATATGCTTAGACACGAGGTTAGGTCTGGCTTGTGGCAGAAGTCTGCCCGGAACTACCCGGCTTATCCAGCGGCCACAAGCTACCGACCTAATGTGAGAGGTCTGCGCATTAATATTTAATTAATGCAAATCTGAGATAAATATGATGTCTAAAACATGCTGGGTAGATAGGGCTAAACCAACTGGACTGATGAATTAATAAACCTGTTTCGTGAATTTGTGGGCCCGATACAAAGTTAGACAATCTGTAAGTCTGTTAAAACTATACATCTGATCCGTTAGTCTGAAAACCTGTTGACTTGATTTTCTGGTCTGTGAACTAGTTGATTCTGAACTCTGTAGGCCTAAAACTTGTAAACAAGTTAACCTGAAATGTGTTAGTCTGGGGACACAAGGTTAGGAGGGAAAATACTTGCATCATATGTTGTTTAGGACCCATATTAGTCAGTAACCCTTTCTAGTATCAAAACTATGACCCAATAGTAGGTAAGGTCCAGGCACGCTTACTGAACTAATTATAAGCGGTTCATTCTGATAATGGCGAGGGGTGTTGATGGTTCGTTCCAACCAGGTCATGTACGTGCATGGATCCCGGTCTGCCTCTGAGGATGTAAGACGCTGTGACATCTGTAAATAGGTCTGTGTCATTCAAAGGTTTCCACTTTAGGGAGTGATACACTCTTCTTTGGGGCTGGCACAGGGTATTTATGTATTAGGGAGCCGATCGCTTGGGGTAGATTTAGGGTACACTTAGTTTTGTCTGTTTCCATTGGGGTACCATCTATTTCTATTGGGTGGTAACACCTATCTATTTCTATGTGGTACCGTCTGTTGGGGTAGTAAATGCCCATTTACTAGTGTACACCTAATTCTAACATTTTGTTTCTATATAGGTTATTCTGTTCCATTTCTGTTTCAATTTAGACATTAGGGTAACGCATAATCCTGTTATACTAGTATTAGTGCAGAGAAGTAAAATGTATGTAAGAAGCATAACCTGGACTATATCATTATGTTTCTTCTGTTTAGCTTAAGTATACCAGTTACTCCTGTTGATGTTGTCTGTTATCCAGCTTTATTTTCATGTCATGATATTATTATCTGTTCATATGTTGAAAGTCACTGGACTTGCCAGACTTTATGTCTGACCTTGCTTGTTTTCACTCCTTTTCTTTCGTTCCCCCCCCCCATAGTTTTTAGGGTGGAAATATAGGAGCTTGATTCGGATTTTCTCTGCTTGAAGTATCGCTTGGCTTTGGCTGTATCTTTTCATGGCAGTTTATGTTAGGGATTATGAGTTTAAAAACTATGCATTCTAAAGGCTTTTGTACAAGACCGATATTTTGTACTTAAATTCTGATATTGTGATTTGAAAAGATGTAACTAAACTTATTTCAGTTTCTGTTGTAATAAAATTATAAAATTTTCAAGTACTGTTTTATCTGTTTTGTAAATTTCTGTTCTGTCTACTGAAACGCTCCATAAAAGTGTAGGCATTCTCTTTGTGAGTGACCTTAATGGAGGTGGGGTGTTACACTGTGTTACACTTGGTATCAGAGCTGAAGGTTACCAGATTTGATAAAAAGTTCTGGAAAACTATTTTCAAAAAGGTTTTTAAAAAGGAAGTATTTTCAAAAGTAGAGTTTATTTTGAAAAACGTAATCCCCAAAGCCATAGCCTATCTTTCAATCCTTTGTTTTGAATCTTTCGTTTTTCTTTCGTTTCAGCATGTCTGGGGATCTTAACCTTCCATAGGTCATATCGATACCTGGTTGGTTCAGGAGGTACTTAGAAGCTAGGGCTAATGATGCGGGCCCAACAAACGTCCCTCCTCCCCCAGCTGCAGTGGTTCCTCCTCCTCCTCCTCCACGCGTGAATACTTTCCCGCAGATATGTAGAAACTTCTGGGCCATGGGTGGGAAGAACTTTAATGGAACTGAATCCTTCGTGGAAGCAAGGAACTGGCTCTAAGAAACTGAGGATTTGTTTGTTATCTTTGAGGTGGACGATAAGCAGAAGATACAGTTGGCAGTATGGTTGCTTAAGGACGAAGCTTCTTTTTGGTGGGAGGTCACAAATGGAGAGCGTCCGGTAGAGAGATGGATGGATTTCAGGCATAAGTTCGAGATGAAATTTCTCTCATGAACGAAAGAGAGTTTATACATAGAAAGGTTCTTGGCGTTAAAGCAGGGGGATTTATCAGTGAGAGAGTACGTCAAAAAGTTTAATCAATTGGCAAGATTCGACTTAGAATTGGTAAATACACCGCATAAGAAGGCACTAAGGTTTGCTAAAGGTTTGAATGAGCTGCTACACGGATTGGCGATGTCCCACATTCCTATGGGGGAAACCTTCCGAAAATTGGTGGACATGGCTTTAATGCATGAAGAGGAAGCCGAAAGTAAAAAGAAAGAGGAAAAGCTTGAAGGACCATAGAACAAGAAGGCGGGGCCCAAAAAGGAAACACAAAAGAAGGATGAGAAGACTGAAGATAAGAAACAGAAAAAGTGCTTTACTTGTGGAAGCTCGACCCATCTGAACAAGGATTGCAGAAAATGGAAGGGCACTTGCTTCAACTGTGGAGGAATGGGGCACTTTCATAAGGGACTGCCCAAAGAAAGGGGGGCAAGGGCAGAGGGCAGAACCCACTTCTGGAGGATAGGAGAATGATCAAGTGACTAGTAGATAGGGTAGAAATAAGAAAATTTATGTAGAAGGTTTAATTTCCTTATCTGATTGAGGAGTTAAAAACACTTTCTGATTCTGGCATTTTGATTCTGTAATTGAAACTCTGCACTTTAATACTAGTCTTTTTTCTAGTTCCGTTATAGTCTCAGACCCCATGAGGGTTACGACTCATCTGTTTGTGATAAGTTGGGGTTTGAGGGCATCTGTGTTGGGCGTTAAGTTGACCATGACGCATACGTTCTGAGTTCTTATCATGCTTAGTTTCCTAATAATCATTTAGTAATCTGATCTGTGTCAGTAGTCTGTAGGTTTCTGAAATAGATTTCCAGTTGGGCATTTGTTTAATGGGATTGATTCTCTAAGTAATAATCTGGTGTTGATTTCGGTCTTCGGGGTTGATACTTAGCAGTTATTCTCTTAAACCGATGTCTAATGGGAACCTAGCTTTAGTTTAAATTATACTTGCTTCTATCACTCGACTTTATCCTTCGACCTTTAGGTAGAAACTAATGGGTGTAAACATGTGTTTGAGGCATGTTATATTTGATGCTTGCAAGTGGATGCAAGTGGTTGTTAGTGATTGCTCGTGGATGCATATACACACACCAGGCACTAGATCGACTCAAAAACACTCTCATACTACATATGGATGTGTGTGCATTTTTTTTATGGATGCAAAATGGTTGACTCAACACATGGATGTTGCATATGAATGAATGGTTCTGCACTCATATAGAAATGATATGTATCAAATAAGAAAATTTCATACATGCTGGACTCATGGCACTAACATAATCCGCACTAAAGAGGTCAACTGAATCAGTGGACCACCTGATCTTTGCATTAGATAAGTACATATACACACACTCTTGCATAAGTTCATACAGCATTAGAAATCTTTTAAGGACAATGGTTGCTTGTGGATGATGATTGAGTAGATGGATGATTGGATGATAGTATGCATTCTTCTTAACTTGAAGATTTCGAAGGATGAAATCCTTTAAGAAGGGGAGAATGTAACAACCCGTATTTTTATAACAGGATAAAATAGTAAATCAGGCAGAATTAAATTTTAAAATAAGAATCAGGGAAAACGGGTTGTTCCATTGCGTTCATCTTGAAATTATGCTTGGAAACGAGTCCGAGTTTTCGAAAATCGGAGTCCGTATGAGTAATTTATGACCTTTCAAAGTTTTAGATTTTAATTAAAAAACTAAATAGCTCAAAAACAAGACCAAATTCGAATTTCAAGCGCACAGGAAGACTGGGCGGGAAAATTCCCTCCTAGGCCAGGTCGACCAGGGGTTCGACTATGTAGTCGACCCACCCAACCAGGTCGACACTATAGTCGACCTGGGTGTCGACCTGGTCACTTTTTCCCAGATTCAGTTCTGGGTGCATTTTGATGTATTTGGACTAGTTCTTGGGCGAGGTTCGTAGTTTGGCATCTATATAAACAGGCCCCTAGCTCCATTCTCTTTACACCATTCTTCTCTCCTTATGCTTCCTCTAAATATTAGAGATAAATAAATAAAATAATGGCGTCGCTACTCTGCTGGGATCAAAACTAGAACTAGTGCATTTTCTTCCAATTTTGAATAAGATTAAAAGAGAACTACTGCAACTCTTCTTCTATAATCCAACCAAGGCAAGTGCAGTTATTTTCCGATATGAATTTTAATCATGATCTTGACACAATTATAAAACTGAATCTGAGATTATGCCCCTTTTCTATTTATCAGATCTGTTCCTCTATTTTATTATTCTGTTCATTTTGTATTTCTTCCTCCTTTCTTTCTTTTTGTTTGATAGCCAGGCTACCACGAGCCTGAGCAAAGTCTCATAAGAGATGAACGCATAAACGGTAAATTTGGGAAGAATATTGAATGAGGCATATTTAGGCAAAATCGATTTGTAATTAATTTGAGGATACAACGCATGTTGTAATTCTGGACATAAATTTGAGGCATATTGCATAAGACGATCTATGACTTGGAAGGAAAGGATTATTGTGACTTAGAACATAACGAACATAGGTTGTAGCATAGAACATAAATCTGAGGCATATAATTAGGGCATATTGTATTTAAAACATAAGGTGTATTTGACATATGTCTTGAGTTTTGAGGCATAAAGAATATTGGACATATGACTTGGGATTTTGGGGGTAAAATTTAACTGTGAACATGTAACTGATTTGGACGCATAGTACAAGTTGTAATTCAAGATCTAGATCTGGACATACTATAAATATTATAGTCTGTAATTTGGAAAAAGGAGAATTAATTTGCGTATAACTTAGGTGTAAAGATCCATATTAAGATTTTATTATTGTTAAGTGTGAATACACCTAAATGGGGTTTTTTTATATGTGACATGCATTATAATCCATGGCTATATTTGGCATAATTTATATGTAAGGTTTTTTTTTAGGATATTCTGAACTACGCAAGTTTAACAATAATTTGGGACATATGTTATATGGTGGATTATGACCATAATTTGGGCATATAAGTTTAGGCTTACTTTATGAATTAGGCAAGATATGTGAATAGGACTTTAAGGAATGTTTAAATCGACTAAAACTGTTATCTGCTTGATATGTTAAATTTGCCTAATCTGTTAAATTTGTTACCTGTTTAATCTGTTGAACTGCCTAAACTATTACATATGTTGAATCGCCTAATCTGCTAATTATGCCTAATCTGCTAAATTTGTTGAGCTGCCTAATCTGTTAAATCTATTGAACTGCCTGAGCTGCTAAATCTGTTAAATCTGTTGAAAAGCTGAATGATTGTAATTTGTGTAAAACATGTTAATTTTTTTAATCTGCTGCGACTTGAAAAGAAGTCAAATATGTTAAATTGACATAATTAGTCTGATATTTGTATAATTTGTAACGGAATAAACTGGTTAAAATAAAAATGCTAAGACACGAGGTTAGACTCATGTTTGCGGTAGAAGCCTACCCGGACCCAACCGGCTTAACCAGCAACCGCAAACTGCTAGTCTAATGTGATAGGTCGTAGGCATAACTAAAATATGCTTAGACACGAGGTTAGGTCTGGCTTGTGGCAGAAGTCTGCCCGGAACCGCCCGGCTTATCCAGTGGCCACAAGTTACCGACCTAATGTGAGAGGTCTGCGCACTAATATTTAATTAATGCAAATCTGAGATAAATATGATGTCTAAAACGTGTTGGATAGATAGGGCTAAACCAACTGGACTGATGAACTAATAAACCTGTTTCGTGAATCTGTGGGCCCGATACAAAGTTAGACAATCTGTAAGTCTGTTAAAACTATACATCTGATTCGTTAGTCTGAAAACCTATTGACTTGATTTTCTGGTCTGTGAACTAGTTGATTCTGAACTCTGTAGGCCTAAAACTTGTAGACAAGTTAATCTGAAATGTGTTAGTCTGGGGACACAAGGTTAGGAGGGAAAATACTTGTGTCATCTGTTGTTTGGGACCCATATTAGTCAGTAACCCTTTCTAGTAACAAAACTATGACCCAACAGTAGGTAGGGTCCGGGCACGCTTACTGAACTAATTATAAGCGGTTCATTCTGATAATGGCGAGGGGTGTTGATGGTGCATTCCAACCGGGTCATGTGCATGCATGGATCCCGCTCTGCCTCTGAGGATGTAAGACGTTGTGACATCTGTAAATAGATCTGTGTCATTCATAGGTTGCCACTTTAGGGAGTGATACACCCTTCTATAGGACTTGCACAGGGTATTTATGTATTAGGGAGCCGATCGCTTGGGGTAGATTTAGGGCACACTTAGTTCTGTCTGTTTCTGTTGGGGTATCGTCTGTTTCTGTTGGGTGGTAACACCTGTCTATTTCTGTGTGGTACCGTCTGTTGGGGTCGTAAAGGCCCTTTTACTAGTGTACACCTAATTCTAACATTTTGTTTCTGTATAGATTATTTTGTTCCGTTTCTGTTTCAGTTTAGACATTAGGGTAACGCCTAATCCTGTTATACTAGTATTTGTGCAGAGAAGTAAAATGTAAGTAAGAAGCATAACTTGGGCTATATCATTCTATTTCTTATATTTAGCTTAAGCATACCAGTTACTCTTGTTGCTGTTGTCTCTTATCCAGCTTTATTTTCATGTCATGATATTATTATCTATTCATATGCTGAAAGTCACTGGACTTGCCAGACTTTATGTCTGACCTTGCTTGTTTTCGCCCCTTTTCTTTCGTTCCCCCCCCCCTCCCCAGGTTTTAGGGCGGAAATATAGGAGCTTGATTCGGATTTTCTCTTCTTGAAGCATCGCTTGGCTTTGGCTCTATCTTTTCATGGCAGTTTATGTTGGGGATTATGACTTTAAAAATTATGCATTCTGAAGGTTTTGTACAAGACCGATATTTTGTACTTGAATTCTGATATTGTGATTTGAAAGTATGTAACTAAACTTATTTTGGTGTCTATTGTAATAAAGTTATAAATTTTCAAGTACTGTTTTATCTGTCTTGTAAATTTCTGTTCTGTCTATTAAAACGCTCCATCAAAGTTCAGGCATTCCCTTTGTGAGTGACCTTAACGGAGGTGGGGTGTTACACTGTGTTACAATACATCTATGCTGTATTTTTTATTCAGCAGCGGAATACTGGCTTTCCGATAAATAAGTTATATTTTATTACGTCATCGTATTTTTTTGTTTTACCTTTCCTAGTCAGTCATCACCTTCTACCTCCTAATATTTCTCCAGATCTATTACTATATTGGTGCCTTTTGTAAACAACTCAAAAAAAGGGGAAATAAACCATCTTTCCTACCACTATAAATACATACTCCCACATCCATATTTCTTTCCATGTTGTTTCTACTATTGTGGAGAATTTCAACTCAAGACCTCACAAATCAAAAACCCCAACTCGGCAAAAGACGAGATATTGGTAAACATGCAAAAACAACCGATCAATATTTCAAAAAAATCTCAGTCCAATCCAAAGCCAATCACAATCACCAAACAAGAGAAATAATCGAACAATAACAATAAAGTAAATCACACAGGAATCTATAGTGGTTCCATCGACGTCTTGTCAGTGTACGTGCACTTTGAGAGATAATCTTTTATTATTATTAATGGAAGAGTACAAGAGATTAATTACAATGATCAAATTCACCAGAAAAAACTGTTTTGTGGAGATAAGGATTGCCCAAACCATAATTAGAATAAACTTAGATCTAATCTCTTGATTTGTCACTTTCTGGTACCCTAATTCCGCAAATTGCCCCTGGGTGCTTCACATATTAGCCTGCTAAGCCTTCATCCCGAAACTACCAAAATACCGCCTCAGACGTCTGTCCTGAAGTGACAGACGTCTTCTCTGAAGTGACAAACGTCTGTCCAGAGCCTTGGGGAAATTATTCCCTATAACCACAGACGTCTGACCCCCTTGATCAGACGTCTTTCCAGACTCTCGGGAAAATGTTCCCTGTAGTCACAGACATCTGATCAAGGACGTTCTGTGCAGAAGCTTTCAGCTCCACTTTGTCTCTCCAGTTGTAATTTCTTCCCACAAGCTCCAATTTGTGAACCATCTTCTCCGACACAAATATACTACCATCCACTTCAATTTTACCATATAATATCGCAAAATATAACATCTGCTACCTTACTAATCAAACATTTTTTATTCTACAGCTAACATGACAAAGGTATGTCTTTTTTACTATTTTTTTCATCTTCCACTTTTCTCAATATGTACTAGCTATCAAATAACATGTCTACTGGATAATGCAGCCTAAAGCTTCACAACAAATCAAGGACACGTCAATATCCTCTTGTGCCAAAAAGTTGAAGCGTAAAACCACGTGTTCAATAAAACAACAACAACAACCATTAAATTGTGGTAAAACCGATGTCATAAATGATGTCTCCAATCCAACTACCTCTCAGTTTCAATCAGAGAATGTTGTCGCTTCGCACCAATTCATTGATCGTCCCCCTGTTCCAATTAACAATGAAATATTGGAGAACGATGACGAATTCGATTGGGATGCTTTTTTAAGTATTCCTGAAGTGGTATCTCATCTTGAAGAATGTGACAGAATTGCTGCAGAATTACATGCAAAACGTTCGCGCTGATACGACTACTGATTATATTTTTATACCTCAGTTTCCATCTTGTTAGTTTTCTCAATAATCTTTATACTCAAATGTTATGTTTGTTTTTTCAATTCCCAGTTTTGTCTTCCATTTGTAACGGCCTATGAATCAATTGTTGTGTCATTTCTGCTTTTTTCTATCGTAATAAGGTGATAATTGTTATTCATTTGTCTTCGAATGGCCATTTTAGTATAATTTTGTTTTCGCATTCATCCACTTCAATAAGCTACTACTCGTTTACTTTTTTATTAAGTTCAGGAGTCCAGGATTTGAGAAACTCTTTGAGTTTATTACAGGATTCATAATAAAATTTTCATGTATCATCAATTGCTACACTCAAATTAATAGTTTGTAGAAGTACTTAACAAGTAGATGGCAGTTTCATAATTTGTTCTTTATATCTTCGCATTTCATATTCCACTCTTTCAATCTACAGTTTGCAAACGCGAGTAATTGGATAAGTTAGTAAAAAATTATAGTTGAAAACATTTAACAAAACAATATGTATATTAGTATCAAATCAATGCTGAGGAAAACCCACCAAGCACATAAATCATTATTTAAGTCATAAACATGATCAGAACCACACTACAGTTTAATCAAAAAAAAATCTATTACACACGCATGCATTCTCAACCACATGCGTATGTACTCCTTCCATTGTTCTATTTCAACAGCATGCATTATCATGGGCACACCATGTACAACATAATGATGAATGAAACACCCTCGTAAGACAATTTATGTAGAGAGAAAGAGAATATTAGAATCATTAAGTTATTTGGCCTTATTAGGTCGGATGAACTAACTTACATAGAAGAATCATTCTTCCTATCGGTTATATTTTCATTCCCCTCAATTCCAGTCAAACCCAAATTTCCATTTGCAAATATAAACTTAAACCTAATTTTTCAATGTATTTTAAGCTTTAATCTCCTAACTATTTACCTTAAAATAAATAGTGTTGTTATTTCTGATAGTGTAAATTCTGAGTAAGTTCTTATTAATTCCTGAAATTTAAAAAAAGAAAAAAAACAGAACACGTAAAAAAATACTTACATACAAATCGGTAAAACTTTATCAACGTTTAATTTCTAACTGTTCCATTTTCTACTCCTTCAATATCTCTACTGTTACTCTTTCAACTCATATGTTACTGTTACTCCCATAATAACTTCCTACAAATATGCTCTTCACTTTCTACGTTCCACTACATTCCACTTCAATGATTTTTTCGGTAACATCAGCACATTAATTACATAAATTTATTTCTACGCTTTATATTCTCTGATCCATACCATATTTACTGACACTGGTTAGTTATGGATTAAATACAAAGAGAAAGACGAAGAGGAAATCAACTAACTCAATGTAAGCACGGAAGACATCAAACCATTTCCGGTAAAAGGTCTCGAACTAACGTGAACCCTCAGTCAAATGAACAAGGTACTCATTTTATGCTAATAGACTGTATAGGTTGTCTACTATTTATTGTACTTTAATCAGATGTAGACACGGTGATGATTATTATAGGTACTCAAAGCTTACTCATAATCATACACTTTCTACAAACATTTATCAACAAAAATTAATGGAAAGAAAAAAATGTTTTTTTTTGGGGTTTTGTAACGGTGTTTAATAATAGACAATATATTTAGACACAAAAGATGCTATGAAGATATAATATACCAAAATCATTATTGAGTAACGAATATACATTGCTGCATAATGGAACCACCTTTAGTTCACGTGTTTCGGTACAATTTTTATTGTTTACTTAACCATAACGAAGATTCAACATAATTTTGCATATGAGCTTCTTACATTATACATGGAATTATGCTATCAACATATTATAAAACTAACTTTTTCACACTTTCATTCAAGCATCAGCACTTCTTTAAGAGAAGTTTTCAACATAGTTATGTGATTTACTATTTTTTTTATCTGTCTAATGTTATAGTTATTTATGAATATAAAAACTTTGTCACTCATTAACATTCCTTCGTAAATCTATAAAATAGTTATGTGAGTGCATATTTTAACTAATAATTGTTGTAAATTTTCAAATATTGTTTGGGATATGGGTTTGTTTTTGAAGAGGGAAGCAAGAATGGAAGAAGATAAGGTGTAGGGATTAGTCCCACATTGTAGAATATAAAGGAATTTGTCTCTATATAGGTAAAAGCTTGATACATGATATCAAAAGAAAGAAGAGAAAGAGGAATAAGGCAATGGGCCTTGAACATGAACTTGGCATAGATAATAATCTTTGAAATGTCAAAAGATGGGCCTTGGGCCTTGAACATGAACTTGGCATAGATAATAATCTTTGAGTTCATGTCAAAAGACACAACTGTAGAAAACAGTCGTGACGTTTCGCTGAAAGGATGCCTCCTCTTCCTTGCTTATAAATAGCAACGCCCAGAAACGTTTCAAATAACTTTGAAATCATTTCGTCTTCTTCCTGTACGATCTGCAACGCCATTAAAGCGTATGTAAACACTGTTTCATCTGTAACGCCCCTGAGGTGTTGCAAAGTCCAAAAATACATTGCAGATTCGTTCTCCTCTTCTTCTCTTCATCTCTACACTACTTGCATCATCAGAAACCAAATTTAAGAGTGTTCTTGGTCGGATCAAAATCGTACAAATTTTGAATCCGATAACGCTATTTCAAGGCTTCATTGAATCCTGAAGTCAATAGTTCGTTAACCCGTTTGTACCTGGTGGGTTGAACTATTGTCCGAAAGAATTTGCTCCGCAAATCCTTGAAGTCAGAAGTACGATATTTATTCTCCTCCATTACCGTCTCAAACCACAAAATACCCAACAAATTTTCAGACAATAAATTCAACCATGGAAGGTTTGAGCGCGTTATAAGTAATGAATCAGCATTTGACGAAGTTAGAGCGATTTGATGGAGAGAATTTCACTCGTTGGCAAGAGACTATGAAATTCTTCCTGATCACAGTCAAGTTATTTCATATTCTCGAAGATGGATTGGAGAAAATACCGGAGGAAACAGATAAGGATAGTGCGGAATTAAAAGCAAAAAGGGCAAAGCGCAAAGAGGAAGATTTTCTATGTAGAGGTCACATTCTGAATGCACTATCTACTCCGATATACAATGCTCACAGGACCTTGGACACCGCGAAGGCTCTCTGGACTGCGCTAGAAAGCAAATATCGCATCTCTGAGGCAAGTAATAAGAAATTTCTTATATGCAATTTTATGGATTTCAAAATGGTCAGTAACAAGTCCATAATTGGACAAGTTAGTGAAATACTACTGTTAGTAAATCAACTTAAGGATGTTGTATTGATCTCCCTGAATCATTTGTTGTTGGAGTTATTATTTCGAGACTCCCGAATTCTTGGAATGTTTATAAGAAGAAATTAAAGCATGCGAAAATGGATTATGATTTAGACGGTTTACAGTGTCATCTTCGTATTGAAAAGGATTCTCGTAAACGCGAACTAGATGATAATCCGCAAACTGAGTCTCAATCTAAGGCTAATAATGTTGAAATTAACGATAAGTTGAAGCCTAAGAACGAGACACAATTTAAAAAGAAAGGTACTAATTCCAAGAATAAGAAGAAGGGTGACTGTTACTATTGTCACAAACCCGGCCACTATGCCCGAGACTGTCGTCTTCAGAAGAAACAACAAAAAGCGAATATGGTCGACGAAAAGCTTGTGGCTGTCGTACAAGAGGCGAACTCCGTTAGTGGGATTGATAATGATTGGTGGCTCGATACTGGAGAAACTATTCATATTTGCAAAGACCGTAGTCTGTTCAAGACTTATGATGAGAATAACGGAGAATCTAGCGAAGTAACTAGGGCAAACAAAGTTGCAAGAAAAGTTCTGGGAAAAGGCACTATTGAATTGACATTCACCTCTGGGAAAGTTCTTACTTTAGTCAATGTATTTTATGTACTTGATATGTGTAAGAATTTGATTTCTGGATACCTTCTTAACAAAGGAGGATTCAAGATGGTGTATGAGTCTGATAAGTTAGTGTTGTCCAAGAACATCAAATTTATTGGACATGGATATTCATGATTAAGTTGAATCTAATAAAGAAATCTTCTGCTTATATTGTTGACTATGTTAATTTATGGCATAGTAGATTAGGACATGTTAATTATAAGTCACTTAGAAATATGCATAAATTAGGATTAATTTCTGATTGTGATTTCGAATCCATTTCTAAATGTGAGATATGTGTTCAAGCAAAAATACATCGAAAATCCTTTAAATCTGTTGAAAGGAAAACTGGTTTGCTTGATTTGGTATATAGTGATGTGGGTGACTTGAAAAGTCATATCACCTATGGTGGTAACCAATACTATATAACGTTTATTGATGATTATTCTAGATATGCTTATGTATATCTAATGAAATAAAAAGATGAAGCCTTTTATAAATTCAAAATTTACAAAGCAGAAGTCGAAACACAATTAGGAATTAAAATTAAAGTGTTACATTCAAATCGTGGTGGTGAATATTTTTCAAATGAGTTTACTTTGTTTTGCAAACAAAATGGTATCATTCACCAATGTACCGCCCCTTATACACCACAACAAAATGGTGTTGCTGAGAGAAAAAATAGAACTTTAGTAGAAATGGTTAATGCCATGCTTATAAGTTCTAATTTGCCTTATAACCTATAGGGTGATGCTATGTTATCTGCATGTTACATTTTAAATAGAGTACCACTTAAGAAAAATAATATTTCTCCTTATGAATTATGGTTCAATAGAAAACCTAATCTTACTAGACTTAATGTTTGGGGTTGCTTAGCATATGTTAGAAAACCAGACCCTAAATGACCAAAGTTGGGTAATAGGGCTTTTAAATGTGTTTTCATTGGATATTCTCTTAATAGTATAACTTATAGATTTATGATTCTTGATACCTTAGAAGTCATAGAATATGTAGATGTAGAATTTTTTGAAAATCAAACTATTGAGAATCCATTGAGGTCATCTAGTCCAGAACCAACTGAGACTAATGATACAAATGATGATGAATATGCTCCTGCTCAAAACAGCAAGGAAGTGTCAGTACCAGATGATAGTACTGAACACAGAAGAAGTAAAAGAGTGAGAATATAGAAGGACTATGGTCCTGACTTCATAACATATCTCGTAGAAGGCAATAAGGACGAAGTCCTTAATGTGACAAGATATGTAATGAACGTCGATGATGATCCCAAAACTTATTCTGAGGCTATGAGTTCTAGAGATTCTAATTTCTGGAAAGAAGCTATCAATGATGAAATGAATTCCATAATGTTAAACCAAACTTGGGTATTAAGCAATTTACCTCCTGGTGATAAACCTATAGGATGTAAATGGATATTCAAGAGAAAGTTGAATACAAATGGATCCATTGATAAGTTTAAAGCCAGATTAGTTACTAAGGGATATAAACAAAGATAAGGAGTAGATTATTTTGATACATATGCTCCGGTGGCTCGCATATCTTCGAAAAGTTGTTTAATAGCACTTGCATCAATTCATAACTTGGTCATACATCAAATGGATGTAAAGACAGCTTTTCTAAATGGAGATTTAGAAGAAGAGATATACATGGAACAACCTGAAGGTTTCATAACCCCAGGCCAATAAAAGAAAGTTTGTAAATTAGTTAAATATCTTTATGACCTGAAGCAAGCTCCCATGCAATGGCATGAGAAGTTTGATAAAGTTGCACTGTCATTTGGATTCATTGTTAATGATGCAGATAAATGTATCTATAGCAAATCGGATAACAACGGTTATGTTAAAATATGTTTATACGTTGATAACATGCTGATATTTGGTTCCAACATATCCTATGTAAATGAAACTAAGAAGTTTCTATCTTCTAAATTTGATATGAAAGATCTGGGAGAGGCTGATGTAATTCTAGGAATTAAAATCATTAGGAAAATGAAGGAGTTATTATTAACTCAATCTCATTACATTCAGAAGTTCCTAAAGAAGAATAATCATTATGATGACAAACCAGCACCAACTCCTTTAGATCCAAGTATAAAATTAGAAAAGAACACTAGACGTACCATTTCTCAATTGGAATATTCCAGTATTATTGGGAGTCTTATGTATGCTATGCATTACACTAGACCAGATATCGTACATGTTATAAGTGTATTGTGTCGATTTACGAGTAATCCAGGTTTCGAACACTGGAAAGCCATTTCCAGAGTCTTAGCTTATTTGAAGGGAACCATCAACTATGGTTTATCTTATAAAGGATATCGTGTAGTAATAGAAGGATATAGTGATGCAACCTGGAACAATGTAGAATCGAAATCCAAGTCTACGACTGGATGGATATTTACATTAGGAGGCGCTGCTGTGTCTTGGGCTTCCAAGAAGCAGACCTGTATATCTGATTCAACTATGTTGTCAGAATTGATTGCATTAGCAGACGCATGTAAAGAAGCGGAATGGCTTAGAAATTTGTTAGTAGAAATCCCATTATGGAAGAAGCCATCTCCAGTAGTCTTGATTAACTGTGATAATCAAGCAACGATATATAATGTTTCTAATAAAACATATAATGGAAAATCTAGACATGTAAGTCTTAGACATCACATGGTGAGATAGTTACTCAAAAGTGGAGTTATAACTGTTGATTACATAGAAACAAAGAAAAACTTGGCTGACCCACTTACGAAGAGTCTTCCAAAGGCTATGGTTTCTATAAAGTCAAAGGAAATGGGACTAAGGTCTGTGAATGAAGATTGATCATCCTTAACAGAAACCCAACTTGTGTCTTGAAAAGGATAGACAAAGTTCAATGGGTACTAACAAGTTAAGGAAATGATTATGGAACACTAAATCAATAATCCCATAATGTTTAGTGTTGGATTCTGCATGAACAAAGGATGGATAAATATCCTTAATAAGTCTAGAAACCCTAAAAGGTGTCTCGCAGAAACACCTTAAGTAACATACCTATATGAGTATGGAAATTAGGCCGTTTCCTAGGAAAGTAAGACCGCTTTCGAAGTAGACTCATGAACCAGGATTTAAGCACATGGCCATTAACGTGCTGAGCAATACAGAACACTCTAACTAAGGAATACAACATGTGTGATTGTTCCGGTTTTATCATTAAGGGATACATGGTTCAAGATTCGTTCACCATTGAATCTCGATAGAACTTTGAATGGTTTACACTAAGTAAAAGTTCAAATCCAAAAGATACTTTTATTTATGTGTTGTTTCCACGATGATGCAAAACTTGATCTTAGAACTACATAGGCTTGATCCCACTTGGGTATGTAGGAAGTCACACTAGTGACTCAGCCATCCACTTTAATTTATTTTTAAAATTGGGGGAGATTGTTGTAAATTTTCAAATAATGTTTGGGATATGGGTTTGTTTTTGAAGAGGGAAGCAAGAATGGAAGAAGATAAGGTATAGGGATTAGTCCCACATTGTAGAATATAAAGGAGTTTGTCTCTATATAGGTAAAAGCTTGATACATGATATCAAAAGAAAGAAGAGAAAGAGGAATAAGGCAATGGGCCTTGAACATGAACTTGGCATAGATAATAATCTTTGAAATGTCAAAAGATGGGCCGTGGGCCTTGGGGCTCTTGGGGTCTTGTGATCCAATAAGCCGCGGAAACAAACCAGTCGACAGGCCAAAATGTCACCGGTCGACCGTTTTCAAACAGAGAACAAAACGGTCGACTGGTTAAGTTTTGGCGGTCGACCAGTTTCATCCTAAAGGGACACGACGGTCTGGAATTGAGAATTGAAACATATACAACCGTAGCAAACGGTCGTGACGTTTCGCTGAAAGGATGCGTCCTCTTCCTTGCTTATAAATAGCAACGCCCAGAAACGTTTCAAATAACTTTGAAATCATTTCTTCTTCTTCCTGTACGATCTGCAATGCCACTAAAGCGTATCTAAACGTTGTTTCATCTGTAACGCCTCTGAGGTGTTGCAAAGTCCAAAAATACGTTGCAGATTCGTTCTCCTCTTCTTCTCTTCATTCTCTACACTACTTGCATCATCAGAAACCAAATTTAAGAGTGTTCTTGGTCGGATCAAAATTGTACAAATTTTAATCCGATAACGTTGTTTCAAGGCTTCATTGAATCCTGAAGTCAATAGTTCATTAACCCGTTTGTACCTGGTGGGTTGAACTATTGTCTGAAAGAATTTGCTCCGCAAATCCTTGAAGTCAGAAGTACGACATTTATTCTCCTCCATTACCGTCTCAAACCACAAAATCCTCAACAATAATTTCAACTAATTACTCCTTTCATAATTTTGGTAGTTGTCAATCCAAAAAATATGCAGTTTGATATTGTCAACAAATAACTCCTTCATACCATATAACATGCATATGCATTCCCTTTCAATATTTTACTTACATGCGTATGTGTAGCTAGCACAGTTTACTTACATATTTAAGAAACTTGACTCTATGATGACAATGATAAAGTATGATTTGGGCATGTAATCCTATTCCATTTGCATTTGACTTTTCTCTATTTTGTTTTTTGTACTGCAATTGATGCTTGATGTGATAAATAATTTTAATTAGTTAAGATTTTGAGAACATGGGCTAGAGTTTTCACTGACCATTCACACAAGGAGTAGCTTTGGCCCATTCCGGTCCACCTCACCATGATAAGCATTTTAATTATCGCGTTGTTATTATTCCAGTTTTCGATGGTGGGTAATGCCACTTATATGTCAAATCAACTAAATTGAAATATTAGTCCAAAACTTGGATTATGTAACGGAACTAGATTAATATGTCGTTTCTTTCATAGGAATTTGATCAATGCTGAAATTATGGTTGATCATTATTGAGGAACATGAGTATTTGTTCCATGTATACCGCTCAAACCTTCTGAAAGTATAAACATGCCTTTTAGTCTTAATCGTAAGCAGTTCCCAGTTAAACTATCATTTGCTTTAATGATTAATAAATCACAAGGCCAAACTATTCCTTATGTCAGTATTTATTTTCATTAGCATGTTTTTAGTCACGGTCAACCATACGTAGCATTATCCAGAGAAGTTGCACGAAATTCAACGAATATTTTAGTAAAAGATGGAAAAATTCCTCGAACACTTGGAACTCACACAAGAAATGTTGTGTACAAAAATGTTTTGTTGTCGTGGAATCAAAACCTAAACTAATTGTAACTAACAATCTTCTTTGAATACATATACGGCCCAACTGAAATTTCAACCAAATTCTACATATATTCTACTATCTTGGCGATGTAAAATTTCTTCTCTTATTAAAGCATACATAAATAGTTTTTTAACCCACTCAACTACTTCACACATTTGAATAAAATTATGTGGACACTGGCCACATAAAAAAAGCATGCTCATATCCCATTTTACACAACCCGGTACTATGACGCTGGTTTAGGATGTCAGAACAAACTTATATACCCTTAGTGCATATATTGTAATTGTCGAACATGAGTACGAAGGGGACTTTGCTTCTATTCATTTGCCATGACCCACAAATGAGACATGGGTTCTCATTTCCTGCCATGTTTCCGACGACTGTGCTTTCAACGATAGAATTTAAATATATTTACATTTTAATTAACTATTTCTATGCAGTTGCATAATACTTAACTATCATCATGTACGACAGAATCATATGGCCAAACAACGATACATGTTGGTTCGACTATTCATTACGCTACCGTGCATACCTGGATGTTATATTCTAGCAAACATGGGGTTGGATGCAAGTACAAATACTACTAAATCTATACAAATACTACTGAATATCTAACCTGACATTTCTAGTACAAATAATATTGATTGTATACATTGCTTGAGGTTCAAAATGCAAAACAAGTTTTATCAGGTAAGATCAGTAGAGACAGATATAGATGAGTTACCGAGTTAACTGTGTCTCTCAGATATACGATTAAACTCTCAACTACAAGAGACTTCTTATCCTGATGTTTTTCTAATGAATTTCTATGATTGGTCATGAAAATATTTGACGACCCGCCCTGCACTAGCCGACATTTCCCTTGAAATGCGTTGTGCCAATGTCCAACCAGCGCGGGACGGTCATCAAAAGAAAGGGATTTGAAGCTATGAATCACTAAAGAACCTATAATATATCTCACAGTGCATGGAATAAAATATAATAATAACATAACTTGACATAAAACAGGCAAGACAGTGCATAAGCTGAAAACTAAAACATTATAGCAGCGGAATCTAAAATATAGCTTATGATCCAAACCATTATTACAACTTTAAAATACTGTCTCTAAAGAAAAATTAAAGAGGTACACTACTAATGCCCAAAGAAGTGACCAGCAACAACACAGGGAGAATATATGTAAATAGTACGTGGAAGCCTCCTGCTCATCTCCAGACAGCTACTCGTGCATAACACCTAGCATGTCTCTAGTCTACTCATTTAGGAGCACCCAGAGTAATATGAAGAGGCATAAAACATTGGGTCGGACAAAAGTCAGGTATGAGCGATAGCAGTAAAATAAAACAGTAACAGGTATAAATAGTCATACCTGAACCTGGACCTGCAACCAAAGAGTTAGCATAACAAGATGTACAATACTCTAAGGTAATACTAACATATAGTGTAAAAATGGGAGTGTGCGTGTCATGGTGATAGCAAACATCAAACATAGCAACTATCCTCACATCTCTCACTCAGTGCGTAAAGCATACGATATCCACTGCTTTGCTTACCAAATCTGTTTGGGGCCATGATGGCAACTCCGTACAGCTATTGCTATGTCCATACTTCCTTGGTCTATAGCCAATAACCCTACCTAGTCCACACATCCCTAGCTCTAGGTTAAGGGCCAACCAACTTCCCTGGCTCTGGTTCGTCTACATGCCCCCTCTCTTCAACGGTGAACCAAAGTTATTGATATCGATAACCCCTTTGCACATGTCTCGCAGCAAAGCCCAACTCTAGAAGTCAACTCGTTGGTTCCCATCTAGATCTTGAGTAATAACTTCCCATTTGGACTTCCTTTGCATCTCGGGTTTGGGTCGAATTGGAATTGGTCTTCAAAAGAGTTCATGATCGTTGTCGCTTCGACACCCAAGTTCGTTTGGGTCATCCTTGGTTCGGTTCGGCTCATCAAGTCGGTTCGGCTTGGTGTCACGATGGCTTGGTTCGAAGCGTCACGTCGGTTCGGTTCAGCATGCTCGGTTCAGTTCGAGTTCCGAAGCTCGGGTCGGCTTATCTGATCCGATCCCTTGATCCAATTCAATCCGGTTGGCCTTCATTGTTGCCCTTTCCTTTGTGCGCTGCTGAAGATTCCACCACTCCGGTTCGGTTATCCGATCCGATCTGATCGCCCTTATCCAATCCGATTCGGGTCTCTGTAAAATTTCCAGCAAACTTGTTTCGCCCATTCTCGCCATACGACAGCGTTTTCAACAATTCCAAATTTACTAAACAATCATAAAACATATAAACAACAGTAACAACATATGGGTTCAATCAAAAAGATCAAAACATCAAGCATATAGGTTATTTTAGATCAAACATGCCCAAAACCATGATTTTCACCTTAAACATGTTTAACTATATATAATAATAGGATTAGCAAACTTAATCCAAATTAACCTAATTTTTAACCAGTAACATAAAATAATATTTCAGAATTTATGCATATTTTTTCCATATTCTTCTAAATCTTAATTTCGCTAATTATCACTAATCACCCCTAATCAGCCGTAATTAGTGTAAAACATGCAAATCACTCACCTTAACCACAAATAAATTATAGATCTGAAAACTTCATTGATTTGGGTCGAATCCCTATGTGTTCCAGTAGCTCTATCTCGATTTTGATGCAAATTTAACTTGATTTGATGTGGATTTGCTTAATATGTGATTAGAAAGTGATTAAAGGGTAATTTGAAAGAGGTAGGCCATGACTAGGGTTAGAGGAATGTTTGTGGCGGCTGGAATAATGAAAAGGATAATTCTCTAACTTCTTTCAGCCCTCCCATAACCCTAATCTCGAAATGGTTTATGGTCCTAGCTGTTATTTACCCTTTTAAGCCCAATTATGTTGTTTTTCATCTTCCAAACCTTATTTCAGCCATATCTCCCAAATGGTAAGTCCGTTTGATTAATGTGACCACTCTACGGAAAGGCAAACCATCATCTGAATCCAATGGAAGTGGTTTCAGGTCAAAATTCCTTACCAATCAAAAGTTATAGGCAAAACAGATTTACTATGGGTAAAACGGTCATTTAAAATTCGGCAAAAATCGTGAATATGGGAAAGGACCCTAATAGTCGTTTCCCAAAGTTACACGACCATACGACTTCGTATGAAGATAAAACAAGTATTCTACGATCCTGTGATATGTAAAATGCGGGTCGTTACACTACCCCCTCCCCCCTTTTGAAATTTCGCCCTCGAAATTCCTTAACCAAAACATACAATGGTGTCCTGCATGCCTGTCAGTCATTAACAAACAATCGAACATACATAATATCACAACAAGCCTATCATAGCATGCGGTTTACTAACAAGGGAATAACTATGTCGCGATTTAAAATCTTACCAAGAAAACAGCTATGGATATGACTTCCTTATGCTATCCTCGGTTTCCTAAGTACAGTCATTCTCATTATCACCCCCACTGGACCTTAACCAGTTTCACCATCTTCCTTCGAAGTTGCTTTATATCATGTCCGACAATAAGAATCGTTTTATGGCTCCCATGTGCCTCAGATTCCACTTCGATATCATCCAGCTGATCTGGGGAAATAGTCATATCAGAATCGTGCACGAACTTCTTTAACTGAGAAACATGAAATACGTTGTGCACTCCTACCATCTTGTCTGGTAATCCAATTTATATTCTAAATTCATAACTTGTTCGAGAACTGGAAATGGACCAACAAATCATGGTGCCAATTTACCTCTTCTACCAAACCGAATCACACTCTTCAACGGGGAAATCTTGACGAATACTAGGTCGTCAATGGAGAATTTCAAATCTCATTGCCTTTTATCAGCATAACTCTTCTGCATATCTTGGGAAGCCTTCATTCGTTGTTGAATAACCTTGATCTTATTTGAAGTTTCTCTTATTACATCTGGCCCAAGCACAAATTTCTCACCGGTTTCCAACCAACATGTTGTTGAGTTGCACGGTCTGCCATATAAAGCTTCAAATGGAGCCATAATAATACTAGACTGATAACTATTATTATATGCAAACTCAACCAGATGCAAATGGTCATCCCATGAACCCCCAAAATCCAATATACAAGCTCTCAAGAGGTCTTCTAATACACAATTCCCCCTCTCCGTTTGACCGTCGGTTTGAGGATTTGATGCGGTACTGAGATGTAATTCTGATCCTAAAGCCTCTTGTATGCTCTTCCAAAACCCGCTAGTAAATAATGGATCTCGGTCACTCACAATGCCTTTAGGTACTCCATGAAATCTCACTACCCACTTCATGTACAGTTCTGCTAACTAAGCTGTCGTTCTATTCGACTTGACTAGTATGAACTTTGAACTTTTGGTCAATCGATCCATAATCACCCAAATACTATCATGACCCGATCTAGTCCTTGACACACCGTCAATGAAATCCACTGAGATTTGTTCCCATTTCCATTTGGGAATTTCCAGCGGTTGTAACAAACCACTAGGCTTCTTTTACTCGGCTTTAACTAACTGGTAGTTCATGCACTTGGATATAAACTTCCCAACGTCTCTCTTCATCCCTTCCAAGTAGTAGGTCTGCTTCATGTCTCGATACATTTTTTTACCTCTGGGATGCATAGTCAGTTTTGAGTGATGATATTCTCTAAGCACTTCATCTCTGAATCCATTAACATTGGGTACAACCAGTCCCCCACTCTTTCAAAGCCATCATTCTTTATCAAGTCCATACTTGTTTCTTTCCTCACTGTCGATACCCATCTCTAGCTTGGAGATGATTTCCAATAGATTAGGATCGTTCCTCTGACTGGAACCGATCTGCTCGATCAAAGTCGGTCTGATCGTCAAATTTGCTAACATCTTTGGATCCAATTTGCACTTAGGTCTGAAATCATATCCTGCAATATGCTCCATTTGCTTCCATTCAAGAAACATAGCCCCCAAACTGGCATGTCTCCTACTCAATGTATCAACTACCACATTGCCCTTCCTGTTATGTATGCGATATTGAAATCATATAAAGCCAAGAACTCTAACCATCTCTGCTAACGAAGATTTAGATCCTTTTGAGAGAAAAGGTACTTTAATGACTTATGATCGGTAAACAAATCGAATCTTTCTCCCAAGAGATAGTGCCTCCACATTTTCAACGCGAACACGATCGCTGCTAATTCCAAATCATGGGTAGGATACCTTTTCTTTTGCGATTTTAGTTGCCGACTAGCATAAGCTACAACCCTACATCCTTGCATCAGTACAGCACCTTGTTCGGTACCACAGTCATCTGTGTATACCGTCATCTCTTCATTCCCATTAGGAATAACTAACACTGGTGCGCATGTTAACTTTTCCTTTAGGCTCTTAAATGCATTCTTACACCTTTCGTCCTAAACAAAAGCTTGATTCTTTTTGGTCAACTGAGTTAACGGTGCTATTATTTTGGAGAAGTCCTGAATAAACTTACGATAATATCCAGCTAATCCCAAGAAACTTTTCACGTCTGTTGCATTCTTGGGCATAGACCAATCCTGCCCCGTAGCCACCTTCATGGGATCCATGACAATACCATTTTATGAAACAACATGGCCCAAGAATCTCACTTCTTTCCTCCAGAAGTGGCACTAAGAAAATTTCGCTTTCAATTAGTGTTTCCTTAACAACTCCATCACTATCCTCAAATGTTCCTTGTGTTCTTCCTCCATCGTCGAATAAACTAAGATATCTCCACGAACACAAGAACAAACTTATTCAGTTGATCCCTGAAAACCCTATTAATAAGATCCACAAAATAGGCTGGTGCATTAGTCAACCCGAATGGCATGACCAACCATTCATAGAATCCAGACAGCTTCCAAAATGCCATTTTAGGTATACTCTCAGCTACTACTCGGTGATGATGAAATTCTGTTGCTAGATCCAGTTAGGAGAACACTCTTGCTTCATTTAACTGATCAAACAAATCATCTGTCCGTGGAAGAGGATACTTATTCTTCCTAGTCACCTTATTCAACTCGCGGTAGTCCACACATAAGCGAAGGAAACCGTCGGCCGCCTTAGTAGCAAACAAAACTAGTGCTCCCCACTTGGAAAAACTTCCTTTGATAAATCCCTTCTTCAAAGGGTCGCTTACTTGCACCTCGAGCTCTCGCTGCTCCCTTGGCGCTATCTGACGAAGTGGCATCGCTATAGGACTTGCATATTTCACTAAATCAATATGAAACTCGTTCTCTTGGTATGGTGGAAGTCTAGTTAATTCCTCGAAGATGTCTAGATACTCGCCAGCAGTAGGCACGTCCGATGACTCATCTTGCGGGATGTCGAGGGAATGTAGAAAACTAGTCATCACCTCATCACTAGGTAAGAAACCCAATACCACCCTCCGCCCATCATCCGCTCTAATGGTCACCAAAGAACCCTTACAGTCTACCACTACCTCACATCTTTGGAGCCAATCGACTCCCAAAATAATGCCAAACGCAGTAAATCCCAAAACAAAACAATCACAAACATACATCCATGACTCGATAAGACTAAATTTCGACAAATCATACTAAGGATAGTCGAACCACCGATCGGGTTCGTCACAACTAAAGGTCTATCGACAATCTCGGGTTCCAATATTCCAACCTATCTACCAGGTCACTAGACATGAAGGAATGGGAAGCCCCGGTATTTAATAATATTCGAACAGGAACATCATAAATGGAAAGCATACCTTACATAACGACACCTTTTCCTTTCTCCGCTGTAGTTGGGGCATTCAACGAAGAAGGAACATCGTTGATAGCATATGCTTTCACGATATACTTCTCTTTAGGAGGTTGTGGACATTCATTCCTGAAGTGTCCCACTTGGTCATAGTTGAAGCACTTCCTCTCCCCCTTCTTCGATCGACAATCTTTGATATAGTGGCCCTTCTTGCTGCAGCCAAAGCACTGGACTTCTTTCTTATTCTTGTTTTTCTGACCGTCCTTGGTTTGGTCTTGTTTCCTCCTATTCTAGGAATTATTCTTTCCTCCACCGCTCGCTTGCGGCTTTGGCACCTCTACAGATGTAATAGCAATCTCGTTCTTCAACTTAGGTTAAAGGCTCTCAGATCTCAATGCCTTTCCCACAATAGAGTCGAAAGTCTCGTCGATGTGGTTTATAAGGCTTTCCCCCAAGTACTCATCCAAGCTAGTTATGAACTTCTCATTCTTCTTCTCGACAATATTGATAAGGGACAATCCATATTTAGATAAGGTATCGAATTCAGCAATATACTCCGAGACTGCCTTACCATTCTTCCTAAGCTCCAAAAACTTCCTGAACAATTTTGATTTCTGCGCAGCTGGAATAAACTTGTCACCGTAGCAAGTCTTAACCTGATTCCAAGTAACTTGATCTTCAGGAGTGGCCGCTTTAATAGCATTCCACCTATTCATTGGTCATCCTTGAAGTTAACGCGATGCTAACTTTCTCTTCATTGCATCATCGATCCCTAAGTCCTCAAAGATGCGCTCACAGCTATCAAGCCATTCCTGAACCAGTGTAGCCGATTCCATTCCATGGAACGACTTCCCACCCAGGCTAGTATAATCCTTGTTAATCTTGGCGAAATCGTCTCTAGGCGCCTGCTCTACTGCACGACCACCGTTAGTAGCATTAGTAGTTGCTCCCTGAGCATCCCTAAGCATCTCTCGCATGAAGGTAGTAAACATCACTCTTATATCGGGGACATTCCTATTGTTGGCCCTTGAACCCGTACTCATCGTATTTTGCCTCGTCGCTCAATCTGTAAAGAGAAAACAGTTAACCATCTCCTTAGTGGTGCCAATGCAGTGCGACTACATCCTTAGATATACTAATAGTATATATATATATATATATATAGTTTTTGAAAACCAAAATATCAAAAATACGCACTCAGCTCTAGGCACCTGCTCTACTGCACGATCACTGTTATTAGCATTAGGAGCTGCTCCCTGAGCATCCCTAAGCATTTCTCGCATGAAGGTAGTAAACATCGCTCTTATAACATGGAAATTCCTATTTTTGCCCTTGAACCCGTACTCATCGTATTTCGGCTCGTCGCTCAATCTGTAAAGAGAAAATGATTAAACATCTCCTTAATGGTGCCAATGTAGTGCGATTTACTCCGTAGATATACTAATAGTATATGTATATATATAGTTTTTGAAAACCAAAATATCACAAATACACACTCTCATATACGTATACTATCTCTCCTTAATGTCTTCCCCTAGGTTAATTATGCAACCTAGGCTCTAATACCAAGTGCGATGACCTGCCCCGCACCAGCCGACATTTCCCTTGAAATGCGATGTGCCATTGTCCAACCAGCACGGGGTAGTTGTCAAAAGAAAGGGATTTGAAGCTATGAATCACTAAAGAACCTGTAGTATATGTCACAGTGCGTGGAATAAAATATAATAGTAACATACCTTGACATAAAACAGGTGAGATAGTGCATAAGCTGAAAACTAAAACATTATAGCACAAAATCCAAATTACAACTTATGATCCAAACCATTATCACAACTTCAAAATACTTTCTCTAAAGCAAAATGATAGAGGTATACTACTAATGCCCAAAGCAGTGACTAGCAACAACACTAAAAGAATATAAGTAAATAGTACGTGGAAGCCTCATGCTCGTCTCCGGACAACTACTCGTGCATAACCACCTAACCTGTCTCTAATATGCTCGTTTAGGAGAACCTAGAGTAATAAGAAGAGGCATAAAACTTTGGGTCAGACAAAAGTCTGGTATGAGCGATAGCAACAGAATAAAGCAGTAATAGGTATAAATAGTCATACTTGAACCTGGACTTAAAACCAAAGAGTTAGCACAACAAGATGTACAATACTCTACGGTAATACTAACATATAGTTTAAAAATGGGAGTGTGCGTGTCATGGTGATAGCAAACATCAAACATAGCAATCATCCTCACATCTCTCACTCAGTGCGTAAAGCATACGATATCCTTTGCTTTGCTCACCAAATCCATTTGGGGCCATGACGGAAACTCCGTACAACTATTGCTATGACCATACTTCCCTGGTCTACTGTCAATAACCCTACCCAGTCGACATATCCCTGGATTTAGGTTAAGGGCCAACCAACTTCCCTGGCTCTGGTTCGTTTACATCCCCCTCTCTTCAATGGTGAACCAAAGTTATAGATATCGATAACACCTTTGCACATGTCCCACAGCAAAGCCCACCTCTAGAAGTTAACTTGTTGGTTCCCATTTGGATTTTGAGTAATAACTTCCCATTTGGACTTCCTTTGCATCTCGAGTTTTGGTCGAATTGGAATTGGTCTTCAAAAGAGTTCACAATTGTCGTCGCTTCATCACCACGGTTTGGTTCAGATCATCAATTCAGTTCGGCTCGGTGTCATGATGGCTTGGTTCGATGCGTCATGTCGATTCAGTTCAGCATGCTCGGTTCGGTTCGAGGTCCTAGGCTCGGGTCGGCTTATCCGATCTGATCCCCTACTTTAATTCGATCCAGTTCACCTTAATTTTTGCCCTTGCCTTTGTGCCCTACTGAGGATGCCACCACCCCGGTTCGGTTATCCAATCCGATCCCCCTTATTCGATCCAGATCTCTGCAGCATTTCCAGCAAACTTGTTTCGTCCATTCTCGCCATACGTCGGCATTTTCAACCATTCCAACTTTACTAAACAATCATAAAACATCACAAACAATAGTAACAACATATGGGTTCAATCAAAAAGACAAAAACATCAAGCATATAGGTTATTTTAGATCAAACATGCCCAGAATCATGTTTTTCCCATTAACCATGTTTAACTATATCTAATAATAGGATTAGAAAACTTAATCCAAATTAATCCAATTTTTAACCAGTAACATAAAATAATATTTCAGAATTTATGCATATTTTTGCATATTTTTCTGAATCTTAATTTCGCTAATTATCACTAATCATCCCTACTTAGTCGTAATTAGTGTAAAAACATGCAAATCACCCACTATAGCCACAAATAAATTATAGATCTACAAACTCCCCTGATTTGGGTTGAATTCCTATGTGTTCCAGCTGATCTATCTTGATTTTGATGCTACTCCACCTTGATCTGATGTGGATTTGCTTATATGTGATTAGAAAGTGATTAAAGGGTGATTTGGAAGAGGTAGGACATGATTAAGGTTAGAGGAATGTTTGTGGCAGTTGGAAAAATGAAAAAGGACCATTCTCTAACTCCTTTCATCCCTCCCATAACCCTAATACTGAAATGGATTATGGGCCTAGCTGTTAATTACCCTATTAAGCCCTATTATGATGTTTTTAATTTTGCAAACCTTATTTCAGCCATATCTCCCAAACGGTAAGTATGTTTGATTAATGTGATCACTCTACGGAAAGGTAAACCATCATTCGAATCCAATGGAAGTGACTTTAGGTCAAAACTCCTTACCAATCAAACGTTATAGGAGAAACAAGATTCGCCAGGGGTAAAACAATCATTTAGAATTCGGCAAAAATCGTGAATATGGGAAATGACCCCCCATAGTCGTTTCCAAAAGTTACATGACCGTACGACTTCGTATGAAGATAAAATAAATATTATATGATGGTCTGATACGTAGAATGCGGGTCCTTACAAAATATATATACAGTAAATGGCTATCAGTTTGGTGGTTGTACAAATGAATGTCGAGCAATGGTTGTTTCTTCATCATCTTTTTGGCTAAGAGAGTTGCAGTATCGCTAAACTTCATGATTCATGGATTCCAACGACAATAAAATACCACAATGGAAAAGACTGTTCAAAATGAAATGATGTATGTAATTTAATCATACTTTATGAAGCAGCATACACATATTATAACAGAAACCATTTATTTTTTAATTAATAATGTGCAGATAGCTAATGAAGATTCAGCCGATTCAAAGATATCTAGCAAACAAACACGACCAGCGAAATTACATAATTTGTATGAAAATGTTAGCTCCATAATGACCTTGAGACACATACACGTTCTAAGTTATGTCCTCCATAGACAGTGGACATGGTAGCGGGTAACCCAAGCATGGCTAGAGGCAATGGGTATGCGGAGCTCAACATATGGTGTTGGAGGTGGCGGACTGTACATGGAAGGTGACAGTACGTGTAATAACCCAGATTTTCAGAACCAATTAAAATTTTTTATTTTAGCTATTTTAATGGATTTTGAATATTTAAAATGATTAATTTTATATAATAACGGCTAAAATTATTTTAATCGAAGTTAGAACGTATAAATTTATGTTAATTATAAACAGAGTTTGAAATGGTGTAGTAGTTTGAAAATTCGATTTTAAATTTCAATTGAATGTATAGGATTCAAAATAAATTGGATTTCAATAAATCCAGAAATATTTGAATCTATTTAATAATATCTTTATTAAGAATGTGAAAATTTGAGATTTCATTATATAAAGTGAAAGTTATTTCCAGTTTGAAATTCAGAATAGTTGCTATGCAATTTATATATATATATAATACATATATAGCCCTTAAAAATAGCTATTTCGCAAATGACCTCGTTTTCGATGAAACCACTTTTGTTGGATCCGAAATGTCAAATTGTTGATAGATTCCAATTTTCATAATTTTTGGAATTAATATGTGAGCGTGGTAAATTTAAAACGTGTTTTATCAGTTTTAGTTTGAATTGGATCAACCAGAAAATGACGATTTTTCAATCGGTCTCCAAATTCGATGAAATTACTGTAGTTAGGACCGTATCATTAAAACAAAGCTAGATATAATTTTTCTACAATTTTAAGAGTCAATATGTGGCCCTGGTAAACTAAAATGTACGTTTGAATTCAATATACATTCATTTATATTTTAATTTTGATTGAAAACCGATCGAAACAATCGAATTGGCTTATGAAACATATCCCATTGTGTCCGGAATGGGGGTATTACGCTAGGGACGACATTCGTTGGGTTTGAAATGGAGTTCGGATGTAAAATTACAATTTTTGGAATTAAATTAAGTGTGTATATATATATACACACAGTCAAAATATGGTCAAAACCCTTAAACAATTTCCGCATGGTCAACGTTCTTCCCAGCCGCTCCTCTACGATTTACGGGGAAATGCTAAGAAAAAGATCCTTCAAATTCTCTCAACCACTCAATGATTTAAAAACTTCTAAAAGCAAAATCAAAGATCTTTCTATGGGCTTCCGAACCATACGGGTTTGATCGTGTTTCGTTGCGGGATTGGGGATATTTCTGTGCTCAAACAACACGTGTTCGAGCTCAATTTTCGAGAATACCAAGTTGATGAGTTGCACGAGACAAGGGGGAGGAGGAGCGCTGCTCATAGCCAGACGTCATGGAAGATCCAGATCGTCGTCGAAGTTACTGTAGGAGGCGCAGTGAACGGAGAGAGGAGGCAAACGGTTTTTGGAGTAGAATGGTGGTAAAGTGGAAATGGTAACGTTTTTTTCGTTATTTTAAATTAAATTGATAAAATTCAGATTTGTGTGTGTATATATATATATTACATTAATAAAATTCAGATTTTTATATATATATTACATTGATAAAATTCAGATATATATATATATAGCATAATAAAAATATGATTTTTAAAATATCTACATCATTGTAAAGATATGATTTTTATATAAATAGCTTCATAGTAAAAAATGTGATTTTTAAAATATAAACATTTTGTTAAATATGATTTTTATATAAATAGCTTCATAGTAAAAATGTGATTTTTAATATAAACCACATGAAACAGATTGCAATGGAACCGACTGGAAGCAAAACCGAATCCAAACCGTCTAATAAAGAATGATGGAGTGGAAATCAAAGGTGAGAACACCTCCTCACTCAAATTATTTTATAGTTAAATATATACTAGGATGCAGACGGGGCTTAGAAGCCTCCAACACTATTTATTGTACAAGCCATGGTTGTTTGTTTGAATTGTATTTTGGAAATTTTGGATTGTAGTTGTAAAATTGATTGTGAATGGATTGTGGAATTGTTTGAACTGATTGTGATTCTTGTGTATGGCGCGAGCCAGTATCAGGAGAGGAATAATGCTAGACATTTCTCCGATTTTAATATCGCACCGTTATAATGCTGAAATTTTCTGAAATAAATATTTATTCATTAAAAATGTAATTTTTAATGTGTAACTGAACTATCAAAAATATTCATGTGTTTAATAAAATGTTTGAACAATAAAAATATCATTTTTATTGAATGTATGAACGATATAAAATATTCATGTATTGAATAAAATGTTTGAACAATAAAAATATCATTTTTATTGAATGTATGAACTATATAAAATATTCATGTGTTGAAATAAATATTTTATCATTAAAAATATAATTTTTAACGCGTATGTGAACGGCATAAAATTCCCATGAAATTAAAATAAATATTCATTTACAAATCGGACGATTTGTTTTATGTACACCTATTTAACTGACATTGATTGGGACGACAAATTTTACGCATCGCCCAACTGCACAAATAATATTCAATATTTGTTGGTTGAAACCCCACATGGGTATTGGGATGATATTTGACGTACACCTGTCTCAATTGTTTAGTTGTATGCCAATCGATTGGTTGATGGACTGTTGTAAGCGTTAATTTTTTATATTTAATGCTTATGCAGCTGTATAATGTACTCTGGATGATGGTTGATTGTTTATCATTGTTGGTATATACATGTGTTTTATGAAATCCATATAAATAACATTATATGGTAATTGGTTGGGTCTGATTCCATTTCAGAAAGAACAAATATTTTAAAATAATATTCAGTAAAGGATTAAAATGTGAATTTGATGTCCGATTTTGGATAGACACGAAAATATTGAACCATGTGAAGCCATATTGATTAGATTTGCGTCATTTTAACGCGAATGATATTTATATCGATTTTATTCATTTTTATAATGAATATCAAAAAGGAAATGATTTCAAAATCAAATATTTTGAAAATATTATCATTTAAATATTATAATGATTTTAAAATTGAAATGAAAGTGGGAATCGTTTTAAAACGAATTTATAAAATACTTTTAAATGGAAATTGATGAAATATATATAATATATATATTATATATAATTAATGGCCTGAATAGAACGCACCACGCCGCGACCGTTCACGAATTTCGACCATTGACTTTGAGTTGACATTACGGGAGATCCGACCGTCGGATTCTCCTAAAACCAGAACCATTAGGTTCAAATAGAAAAGACCTTTCCAACGAATATAAGAGATTTGAAATCTAATTGTCGGATTTGGAATTATGTCTAAATCAAATTTGGAAAATGTCGTTGTAAAAGCAGTTTGATGACCGTATATGGAAATCGACGGAAAGGGCCTTAATAAAATTATTAATAAATTGTGTAAAATCATAATAAATGATTTGAAAAGAATTGGGATGATAAATTCCATATTTGAAAAGATAAAAATATATTTTTATCAAAATGAACTAGTTATTAACTAGTAAAATAATCCAATGGTTTTAAATAAATTGGATAGGAAAATGATTTTAAGCTAACCAGAATTTCCAATGTATGAGTTGGAATGGATTTGAATAGAAATCATCTTCGGGAGATTTCGATATTGGATTCCGTGACTATACAGATATTATGGAGGAATTTGGAATATAGATATATATCGTTATTCCGCATACGATATGTGTTGGTTTCAGAATTTGATACTGAATATAAGCCGATATAATTTCTATTCAGAGCCTTATATTTAATATTAAATTAGATTTTGGGTTTGTCATGAATGGTGTCTTTTGTAATACAGTTCTTAAACCCAATTGAGAGAAAAATAAATCTTTTAATTAAGATTTAGTGAAGTTTACCAATTACTTAATATTTAATTGGAATTGAATTGAAATTCGATTTTTTAGTTTATCGTGAATTGTGCACTTGTACTTTAACCTGATTAACTGTGAAAAGCGATTTGAAATATATAAATCTTTTATTAAGATTTAATGGAAATTTTCCAAAGTAAAGTTTTCCAATTTAATATAGTAAATTGGAATTGAATTGAATTCGATTTGGCAATAATCGAAGTAAGTTTCTGTGGAGGAAGACTGTTAATATATATGGAATTTAAAAGGTTTTGTCATTATTCCATTTACATTATTAGTCGGATACGGAAATTGATATCGATTATATATTGATCTGTTTTTCATGAAGATTCCATAATTAATGGAATGTGATTTTGGGTTTATCGTGAACTGTGTTTTAAATAACATTGGTTCTTTAACCTAGTTAAAGACAGGATTACATGTCTATCATTGTACTTCGAACTGTATTGTGATCTCCACTAAATATATATCTGTTTGGTTGCGGAGGATTTATTCTCTTTCTTAACACCCTTCTCTGAGACGTATGAGCTTAGAGGTTATATATTGACAGAAATCAATGGTACGGTGTAGATTGTCGATGTGGCATGTTTGTATTTCCAAAGTTAAATAATCATTAAACAGTGATTGGTTGAAGATTAAAACTAAGTGAAGTTTTAATGAATATTTAATTAGATTGAAATGTAAATGTGATAATTTAAATTATCAAATTAGAGATATGATCGAGAATGGAGTTTCACTAGCTTTGCTCCAGGCAATAGTTAAATCATTAATTAAATTTGAACGTGAAATGGTAATTAAATTTTAACGATAACACTGTGGTGTTAGATACGGAGCACTACCAGGTTTTCTCCATGGAATGAATAGGTTGGGATTGGGAAATAAAATATATGATTTCTTCGGTAAGGTTCGCTAATCCCAACTTGTTTGGAAAACCTTAATTTGGTTTAAATTGTGAAAAGAATATTTGAATAAAATAATATTCTAAATTGGAATGAGGCATGATGTGTTTTTAAAGCACTTGATTATAAGATATGCGAGTCATTCAGAAAGACCGGGTTTATCCCATTCTGAATAATTGATACGACGATAAGTCGACGATGAAGACGGCGGTTGAAGACCGGAGACCTTCACATCATTTGGATGATTACTGATGTCTTGATTGGGATGTACAAGTGGTGATCGTCCAGACATACTTGGAGATCAACCGGATATGCGAGGGCCTCTCTTCTGTATTGGACATCGGGACGAGGAATAAGGTGCCTCTGTTTTCGTTCAGACCCAGAATGGACTTGTAAAAGGATGGTGTGTCTGACATTGATTCCTTTATACTGTATTCGTTGATCTCTGCTAAATATATATATATATATCTGTTTGGTGGCGGAGAATTTATTCTCTTGCTTAACACCCTTCTCTAAGACGTACGAGCTTAAAGGTTATATACTGGTGGAAATCAGTGGTACGGTATGGAATGACAGTGTGGCATGCTGAGGTGCAAATGGTCAAGGCTTTTGTTGAAAAGCAGAGTCTTGTGGTTGATGATCAAAGCACAGCTTTAATTAGCATAGCATTGTGTAGAATTAATTTGCGAGCCTCACACCCCGGTATGAACCAAAAACGGGATGAGGACATCAGGGAAATGGACATATGTTAGCTTCTAGCTAGGAGTAATGTCATGGTATGGAGCCCAGACTGTTTACTTATGTGGATGTTGCTTATTATTATTTGATGGGAAGAGAGGCGCCTCGGATATATTGATCAATACGTGGACGATGGATGTTATGGTTGATATACTGACCAGGTGTTACCCCCCATAGGACAGGCTAACATATAGTGTATGGTATTGCCAATCATCAATGGATGACCGGCCCTGTAGCTAACCGCTAGTGTAGTTGCGACTATATCCTGAGGCTCTGGCTCAAGATTCTCGAATCAGTAAGGACGATCGCTTGCCTTGGTTCATAGATGGAAACCTAACTTCCAATACGTGATTTCATGATTTTAGTTGTAAGTATATATATATGGAGACGTAATATAATGGTGCCTACGTCGCCCATGATTGATACATTTATATTTGAAGTTGATTTCTTCACTTATAGTAATAATAAAAGATGAAATTTCGCATATCAAGCATTTGGCTATTATAAGGGAAAACTTTATCCTCCGGCTTGCGTTGGATTGTGTGATGGGATCTGAGTCTTATAATAGCTTCATTTTTGAAAAGCATTGCACTGTTTATAAACTATTTTATGCACTGGTATTCTTGGGAGAAAACCTGTTCCATGTTATATGGTGTGGCCCCCTGACTTACTGCATTTTTAAAGTAAAGATTTAATAACTATTTTAGTTCTCACACCAATCTCATGACTGACCTGGAGTTTATTGTTTTAACCTAAACTCTGCGTGCCCATATTTTCCACACAGGCAACTAGTAGTTTCGGTTTTGCAGATATTATATTCAAAGGATCCACTACACCATAATGGCCATTTGGTGACCCTTTTTTCCAATCGCCAAAACTTATTTGTGTTCTAGTGCAATAATAAGAATAAGCATTGGTATATTAAAAAAGTGTTGCCAAAAATACATAATTGTAAAATTTTTTATTGGCAATGCTTATTTGTGTTGCTGTGGCTGGTTTCGGAGGGTAAAACAGTAAACTATCGTGTGTAACCCTATTTCTCATTTCCCATTCCTTTCTCCAACGCTTTTACCAAACACGGTCGGCCGCCTAAACCAGAAATCTAGATCCCACGATTTCAGAAGAAAGAAAAATTATAAATCCGCGAAGATGAACAAATTCAAATTGGTTCCTCTATAATCGGATTTTGTGGGTCGCTTTAGGGAACAACTCGCTTTCAAATTTGGGGATCTTTGTTCGATTTGTCCTCACATTCATCTCGCATGTAAAGTTGTACCGTTTTGAAATAAAATTCTTGCTTGTTGAAAATAATATTGTATGAAGATCATATAGTAACATCACATTAAAAATTCCGTAAGCATAATTCAACCGACTTATGTTTTATCCTGTAGTAACAACTGGGTGATACGTCAACAGGCAGCTGGGTTGACCGTGTTAGATAAGTCAAAGTCAAAGATCAAAAAATGATAAACGTCATTTTTTATTTAGCACCTATCAAATCTTGTTTATCGTTTCATCAACATAAATTCAAAAGATTTTAGTGGTAGGTAAAGAAAGTGTGGTGAAATTTAATAAAGGAAAATAGTATTTGACAATTAAGTACAGACTTTTATTTACAAAATAAAATGATACTTGACAATTTAACAAAGAAAGTGTGCATTTCTCATTTTTCATGTTGTTTAAATTTAATCAAAAAACATTTTATGTTTCAACTTTACAATTCTATAGACCAAACAGTTATACTTTTCTTCTTCTTTCGTTTTTCGATTTCATTTGACAATTTAACAAATAAAATGATAATTGCCGTTCGCCATGGCTATGCTCAACCATGATGTCATTAATTATTAGTTTCAAGACCACTTTGGTGGAGTATATCGTTTAGAAATGTTGTGCAATGAAATATAAATGATGCCTGTGGTAAATTTTCATTCTGACATTGTATTGTAATTTCAATGAAGAGATTATAAAGCCTAAAAACATCTGTGTTATGTAATTTTTATTATGACATTGTATTTTAATTTTGATTTAGTTTTCATTGAAAAAACATCTGCAATATGTAAATTTTTTAACAATTTGTATTTGTTCATCTGTTACACTTGCGTTTTGTTATTTTGTTTTTTTTGTTATTGGGAAAAAGGAGACAACAAACTAAAACAAAATATTTCATATAGCATTTTGTTTTTCTGAGCCACGGCTCAGCAAAACTGATCCTATGGCTTAGTTTTTCTGAGCCTCAACAAAATTGAGCCATAAGGCTTAGTTTTTCTGAGCCTATGGCATGGTTTTTGTTAGCCACAGGCTCAGTTTTGATGAGTCATAAGTCTCAGTTTAACTGACACTGTGGCTCAACAAAACCGAGCCTCAGATTTTTTGAGTCGTAAGGCTTAGTTTTTAAATTTATAGTTAAAACAATTTTTTTCGCGGTTGATATTTGAGGCAACATTTCAAATATGCTACAAGTTTGAAAACTGTCTAATTTCTGCATATATATTGTTTATAATCTACATATCTCCAAAGTTTTATCTGGTTTCAAATTATGTAGTTACGGAAACTGTTGGGGTGTAGTGTGGATTTCTTACCCATCACGCACATATATATGTAAGCGCCGCACGCACAGACACACACACATACATGTATCATTGCCAAAATCAAGGGTTTGGAGCAATCCATTTCCCTTTGACTTTGTGTTGCATGTTAGGGTGCATTTGCAGTAAATAAAAATGGGGTGTTTTAATGGGGCATTTAAACAAAGTTGGGAGTTAAACGGGAAATACTTCGCGGTTTTCAAGCAGAGTATTTAAACGGGGCAATTAGGGGCGTACAAGCGGGGTACTTATGGGGTAAACAAGACAATTAATGGTAAAAAGGGTATTAAAACAGTGAAATAGTTTATTAAAATAGCGAAAATGGGGTAATTACCCCTTGGCGTCGGACGCTAATGGGTGGATTTCCACCTTTTAGCTATACATGGCCAAATGGCTAGAAACTGTTTGTGATGCGTCAGACGCGTCACAAACAATGTTTGGCCAGTTTGTGGCCAAGAATGGTACCATAGTGAATGTAGGTTATATTTTAAGTGCGAATGATTGCATTATGCCAGACCTGTACACATGTATGCACTCTGCATAAATCAATTGAAATTGGTACACTTAAGGTCAATTTTGAGAAGAAAATGGGTGCTATGTGGTTTGCTCTCCGATTACTTCTCACCTTTAGCCAACCATGAATTAAAATGCATGTTTTCTTATATTTTTACTTGTTTGTGTTAAAATCATCACAACATTTATTGTGTACATCTGTAACAAAGGCTAATTTTTTCAACAGTTTGTACTATGCCATCATGTATTTTTATTGAGCACCAATCAATGACACGCCCAAATAGTCCAGCACACCTTCGGCCCTCTAATTTCCACCATCCGTTTAAATTAAATTAAATGAGTGACAAAAATTAGGGAGCCAAAGGGGGGTTGTTTTGTTTGGAGCGTCATTGAGCGCTGCTCGTTTTTATTACACACCTTAAATTTAAAGCCACTAAAATAGAAAATGATTTGATTTTTTTGGAGATTCTACACACTATTTTTTTTCCCACTAGTATTGAATCTTGTGAATATAAAAGTAGTTTGTATATTAATTATTTAATATTATATGGAGTTATAGATTGAGGATGAACAAAAAGGATTTAGATAACCTGCCATTGTTGAATACCAAAAATGATTCTCATATTGATCTGGGCTTTTAAACCAAAGATGAAATGTTCCATATCAATTGATGATAGGTGTCTGTTTATATTAGAACATTCTAAGTGGAATTGGACCAAAATTTTGGGATTACCTTGGTTTTGATCTACTACCTAAGATCTATAAGGGAACTTATGCTTGGTTTTTTAAAGAAGTGCTTGTGATCCACTTCAGAACAGAATGCTTTAAAGGAAGCGAATACAGTTTTATACAAAGACATGCCATAGCGTGTTATAAAATAACGTTGAATGCTTCAAGCACACTGATAGATGTAAAGGTAGTAAAGTATAAGTTTGTTGTTTATCTGGAAAGTTTCCCTTAGTTTTTCTTTTCTTTTTATCAACTGTTGACATTAAAGGTGGGTGTTCAATTATTTTCCCTCGTGATTTTTACATATATTATAGTTAGTTTCACTTTACAAGGTAACAAGGAGCGCAAACATCTAAAGCTATTATGTTATTAACTGTTCGTTTATTTAGTTTAAAAATAACTAGAAGAATTTTTTAGAAAATTGAATGCTCTCTTCTTTGCAAGGTGAAATATTGCATATGAAATTTGAATTAGAAAAAAATGCTCCTTTTTGTGACAATAAGATGAACTTTCTTTTAGATTATTTCTTTTATGTGACATGGCACCATGCAGAAATTCACTGAAAAGGTACAAGTTATTTTACGACAGTTGGTGATGGCAATATTGGCCAAGGCTGAATTTAAAACAATTCAATAAAGACTGGTCAAGAATTCTTGTAACTAAATGGATGGTGACCATATCATATGCATACAGCATGCGTTAAAAGATAAAGGGGGACAAAAAGGGATATACAGTGAAAATTATTTAGATCTCTCCTTAATTGCCTATATATGCACACAAGAGGCTTTCACACGCTTTATGTTGCACACTTACTTTTCAGTGTTTTACTGTTGTTTAATTTTCATTAAAAAAATCATTTTTCTGTTTCAACTTAACATTTTTTGTAGTTCAAACACTTGGATAGCTTGTCTACTTCCTCATGCTTGTCTATCGTTTTAAGTTTACCGTTGACAAATGACAATATATGTCTACATCCACATGACAGTATATGTTTACCATTTTAAGTTTACCATTAACAAATTTCTCATATTGACTATACATATTTGATTGTTCCAATCACATGCACAAGGATATCACATCGTAACTCTCTCCTCTATTTGTGAATGATTGATTGTGATTGCAACAAAATTGATTGTGTTTGTGGTAAATTCATTGTATTGTGAAAATGAATTGTATTATGGAAATCATTGAAAGGAAATTGTTGTTATGCTGCAAGGCCTAGGTTAGCAGAGGAGCCGTGCTTAGACACAGTGCCGATGCTAAATACCATGTCGTTGTAATGCCGAAATTTTCTAAAATGAACTATGTAAAATATTCATGTGTTGAATAAATTCTTTGAACAATAAAAACATTATTTTTATTATATGTATGAACCGCTAAAAATATTCATGTGTTGAATAAATTGTTTGAACAATGAAAACATCAATTTTATTGTATGTATGAACCACTAAAAATATTCATGTGTTGAAATAAATATTGCATTGATAAAAATATTATTTTTGACATGTATATGAAGTCATAAAAATAACCATGTATATGAAGTGTTAAAAAAACCATATGTTAAAAATATTATGTTTTTTTATCATTATCAAAATTTATCATTTTTCAAAAAAATTATGCATTTATGTCTAGCTCGAATTAAAGTATTTATTCTATATTGTTCTTTGATAGGTCAAAAAGGTAAAATTTGAAATTTATGTCTAATTCAAGTTCAAGACAGTGGATTAAAAGTCCATATAGAAATACTGAAGAATACAAGCAAGGCGTTCGAGACTTCATTAGTTTTACGAAGAATCACTTATCACGCGATGTTGAAATTTGCACCTTCCCTTGTATTAAGTGCAAGAACTCTAAAAAGCTCTCACTGGAAAAGGTTGAGAAACACTTAATCATTCATGGTATAATTAAAACATATAATAGGTGGTTTTTCCATGGAGAGATGAGCAACAATAACACGAGGATGAATCATACAAAAAATATTATTTTAGATCCTCATATCCAAGATCAAATTCAAACCGACCAATTTATAGAGGGGGCTCTTAGAAATCTCGTAGACGATGCTTTTGGAATGCATAATATGCCACAAGCTAGCGGTGAAGAGGAAGTTCAACAGACAATACAAAAAATTATCATTCTTACTTTGTAGAGAAGCACAAAAAATACGCAGACAAGGCAAATGAAAAACTTTATTCTTCTTGCGAAGAGGGGATTACAACGTTAGGTGTAATTGTTGAGCTTCAGAACCTTAAAAAAGAATTTAACTGGTCGGGAAATAGTGTGACTGAGTTGTTGAAGCGATTAAAACTTGGCTTCCAAAAGAAAATAATTTACATGACAAGTATCCAACAATGAAAATAATAATAAAGGATTTGGGAAGAGGTGAAGCATATACATGCTTGTGTCAATGATTGTATATTATTTTGGAAAGAAAATGTTGATGCGAAAGAATGTCCTGTGTGCCATAAAACAAGGTACAAAACTAAAAAAACAGTGTTAGGGGAGGACAAATTGGCGAAAGAACCAAGAAAAGTTTTAAAATACTTTCCTGTAAGTCCAAGATTAAGTAGATTGTACATTATATCATGGATAGCTCGTAAAATGCAATGGCACAAGAAAGCTACACCATCTTGGAATTCCATGCGACATCCTATAGATTCAGCTGAATGGAGATTAGTCAAAAGTTGGTGGCCAGAATTTGCTATTGAAGGATGCAATGTTTGGCTTGGTATTTCTATAGATGGGTTTAATCCAAATGGCGTTCTCTCCAATAGTTATAGTTTTTGGCCTGTTTACATGATACCTTATAACCTACCTCCTTCGTTGTGTATAAAATCACAATTTCAAATGTTGAGTCTTTTAATTCCTGGACCAAAAGCACCAAGTCAGGACATTAATGTATACTTGGAACCTCTTATAGATGATTTAAAACATCTTTGGGATGAAGGGGCATCTGTTATTGACACAGAGACAAGCAAAAAAATTTCAATATGAAAGCAATATTACTATGGGGAATTCATGATTTACTAGCTTTTGGTAACTTATTTGGCTGTGTGACTCATGGTTATAAAGCGTGTCCTATCTGTGCTACCAAGACGGAATCAGAGTATATCGGCAACAAGATCATCTATTCAAAATATAGAAGGTTTCTGAAGAATGATCATCCATATAGAGCATTAAAAAACTGATGGTATAGGGATGTTGAATATAAAGAGCCTCCAAATCGGCTAAGAGGCTCGCCTCTTTTAGAAAAGCTTGTGCGTATCAAATATATTCGTGGCAAAATACCACAAAGTAAAAAGAGATTGATTTCTGAAGCTTATGATAATGTAGATTGTCTTGTCGATGAGGAAGGAAGGTCGGCGTGGTATAAGAAGTCAATTTTGTTTGACTTGGATTCTTGGAGCAGTCATAAAGTTCGTCATACTATTGATGTGATGCATACTAAAAAAAATGTTGTTGAACATCTCATCGGTTTTATGTTTAACAAAGGAAAGCAGTCTTCTAAACTTGAATTTGATAAGGATCACAAGTTGCATTGTTTTCAAGTTCTTAAAGATGCAAAACTTCCATCATGTCTTGCAACTAAGTTACATGGTCTTATATTTCTTCAACCACCCGGTTTGCAAATTAAAAAGACATATGATTATCGTATTCTCATCCAAAACTTTCTTCCTATCATGGTTCAACATGCATATCCAAAGTGTCATGAGTTAAGACGAGCGCTTTTACAAGTAAGCTTGTACTTCAACATAATATGTTCAAAATTTCTTGTTCGAGAACATGTGCAAGCAGCTAAAGATATGATTGCTGAAGCATTATGTGTGTTGGCACATTATCTTTCAACGGATTTTTTTGATATAAGCATCCATTTGATGGTACATTTAGCAGATCAAGCTCTACTTTGTGGACCATCGAATTATATGTGGATGTATCTATTTGAAAGGTAAATATTGTTTTTGCAATTCAAATTATTTTACCTAAGGGTTATGAAGTAACAAACTTTAAGTATGCATATTAATTTTTGTGTTCTAGGGCTATGAAAGAATGCAAAAACATACCTAGTAACAAAAGGTATATAGAAGGATCAATTTCTGAAGCATACCTTGTTTCAGAATCAGTTCGATACGCAATGGAATATATGTAAAATCCATGTGATGGAAATCATAGCTCTAAACAAGCATCCTTTTTAGATGAGAATAGTGATGATATATATGAGCGTTCCATCATTGAAGGTAAACCGTTAAAATTATCGAGAGTACAACGATCAAAGATTCGACGATGGTTACTATTTAGAACTGATATACCGGAACGAGATGAATAGTACAGGTCATACATTTTCACCTTTTTCAATACGTATATCACATTTAGTCAAGAATATATATATATACATCACAATATTGAATATGTAGTGCATACCGCTTATCTTTAGAAGACGGTCTTCATGGTAAAAGGAAAACTATCACAAAAGCAAAAGTATTAGTCCAATCTAAATTTGTTGATTGGCTATACAATAAGGTGTGCTATATTTACTTGAGAGCAATGAATTTCTTCTTAACTAATGTAATTCTATTAATTTTGTTAATTCTTAACAGTTAGTGGACGAAAAATGCAATAACACAATGTTATGGTTGTATGTCAATGGTCCAAAGTTTGAAATCAAAACTTTTCTTAAGTATAGAGTGAACGGCTATACATTCTCTCCTCAACATTATGATGATAGCATTTCAACGCAAGATAGTAGTGTCTTATGGATGCGATCACTACATTTATTGCAAGTTCAAAAGATTTAAATCCTAAGAATGATGATACTACTTGGTATGGTGTTATTAGAGAGAGCATGGAAGTTGATTACTATGATTTTCAGCATGTGATATTCTATTGTGATCGGGTGAATGTTGCAGATAAGACAAATGGTTGTAAATTTGCCCAGATACAAATTTGTTAATGGTAAACTTAAAGAAGCTCAAGAACACTGATGGAGAATATGATGAGCCTGCTATTCTGACGTCCGAAGCAAGTCAAGTATTTTACATAATAAATACACAAAATTCCGACTTGTCCATTGTTCGATGCTCTCCTAAATGCATAATGGATAACATATATGATTATGAAGTACCAATAACATATCAATCTATTTTGAAAGAACAACCAAATTTAGAACCATTATTGAAACATATTCAATCGAAATTAACTGGTTGATTGAAAATATTTTGCATGTATTTTGCTTGTTTTGATCATGCATTAACCTTTATTGATGTATTGTACAATTATGTTGTGTTGGAAATGTATGATTTTCTTTTATTGATGTCTTTTGAAACCATTGCCAGTTTGTTATGTTAATTCATATCTGGCAAGTATCTTTCACATGTTATGTTTACTTTACATTTTGTTTGTTTTTTAATGTAGATTTTTCATTAAAACGACAAACGATTTTAGCGCAAATGCAAATTTGAGTACAATAGAGATTATTGAACCTCAACCGCCCAAAGGTAAAAAGTACTTTATAACGGTTGGTGTTGAGGGTGCAGTAGGGGAAGATTCAGCTAAATGGAGTACACGTTATGGTGAGTTAATCCGTTGTCATATACCCATTGGCTACAAAGAATGGAGGGTCGTAGATAGCTTTTAAAAGGATAAACTATGGGAAGGACTTTTGATATTTTCACTCATATCAATTTCACCATCAAGTTTAAATTATAATATATATGATTGGTTCATGATTTCTTTTATTTTTTTCTTTTCTTGTGATAGGAAGAATTTGACATGGATGTAGATCCTACCATAGCTCGACCTTTATTAGAGAAACATTTCCCACCTTACTATGTAGATCCTAAACGTGTTGCCATTGATAGATGTCCACATGATATAGATAGAGTGTGGTGGGAGAAGTTTCTTGATATTGAGTATACGAATGAAAAGATGGAGCAATGCAAAAAACAAAGCAAAAAACCAAATCACTTATACTCTAGGAAGGAAACCTTACCATAGAGTGCACCATGAGTGAAACACTCCACCTCCGTTAAGGTCACTCACAAAGGGAATGCATTAACTTTGGTGAAGTATTTTAGGTAAAAGGCACAGATAATTTACAAGACAAACATATAAACAGCGGAAACTAAAAATCATTTCATAAATAATGTGGTTCAGTCAAAACATTACAAGCATTGTCTTAAAACTCAACTTCTAAATTATGACAACAAAACATATGTCTTGATTTAAAAACTCCAAGTACATAAAGAAGCATAAAACAGTAGTAAAGCGACATAAATCCCCAATAAAAGTTTAACCATAGCCATAGCCCAAGAAGAGAGAATCCAAGCAATACATCTGCTCTCTTCAAGCTGGAAAAGGTCTACACTAAGCTGAAGTATTCCCTTCCTGCGGACCGGGGGGAGGAACAGAAGAAAAGAAGGCGAAAGAAAATGGGTCAGACATAAGTCTGGTAAATCCAGTGATTATTCAGCATGTAAACAGGTAAAAGGATCATGACATGAATAAATTGAATATAGGACAATACCATAAGGTAACATAAGATAAGACAAGATAAACTGAATATAATATTGCATTCATTTCCATTTCTCTAGACCTACTAACAAATGTTTCAACTGCCATCATGTGTTCGTAAAAAGTGATCCCTTTTCCGATCGGCTTCTATTCGCATGCATTTCTTACTTGTGTCACTCGGCCCTGCTTGATTGTAGATACCTGTGCTGGCCCCATCATAGGGTGTATCAATTCCCATGATGGCAACCTGACACAAATTCTAGATGCACAGTGTATACTACTGATGTCCAGTGTCTTCTTTTCCACTCCGGAGTATGTGTGTGCCCATACTCCGTCGGAACCACATTGCTGCACCATCCGCCGCTATTTTGACCGCTTATAATCAGCCTAGTAATCGTTCCCCACCCTGCCCAGTTCAGGGTACCGTGATACATCTCTGTTGGTTACTGCTAAAATAGGTCCCCGTTACTAAGGTTTCCTAAACATGTTAGAACGGTTAAGAGTTCTCGAATTTACCTGACCTCACCCATCTGTTTTACCAATATGTTGTATTGGTTAAGTGTTTCCTTAATTAACTTAACCCTACCATTCTTAGCCTGTCTGTTCCGTAGCTTAAATTCACCCATTAAAGCACCAACCTCTCAAATTAGATCTATATTGTTGCGGTCACTGGATGTGCCGGGCGGTTCCGGGGTGTCTTACACCGCAACTCAATCTAACCTTAGGTTTTTGGGCTTAATGTGCTAACCTCTCACATTAGATCTATATTGTTGCAGTAGCTGGATGTGCCGGACGGTTCCGGGAAATCTTGCACTGCAACTCAATCTAACCTCGGGTTAGGCATATTCAGATTTAGCCAATTTTACATATTTGTCATATGTGTCCAAATCTATGTGTCAAATTTTTCCACAAGTCTAGTCAATACAAGTTTATGCCACATTCCCATGCTTTGCCCAAAATTTACTTAATCAAATTATACCCAATTTTTCCCGCGTTATAATCGCACGTCCAATGAGATTCAATCTAAGTTCCGAGTGAACTTAGTATTCACAAAAGCAAGTAAAGACGGGAAAAATAGAGAAGGAACATAAGAATTGTCATAAGGAAAAATAGGCATGTGCCCAATTCAAGAATCATGTTTCAATGTTGTACATTAATAATACGTGTAGACAAGCTAAGCGATTTACACCATAGGTACAAAAATTAGATAGAATTGGACTTAAAAAAAGAATCACTAATTTTTATGTACAATATGATAAGTCCCATTATTTAAATCGCAATAGTCTCATAGGCATAGGACGTACAACATGATAGGTTCCATCTTATAAATCATAACAGTCTCATCGGCATGATAGGTTCCATTGTGTCAATCCAATAGTCTCATAAGCATGATAGGTTTCATTATGTCATTCCATCAGCCTCATAATCATGATAGGTTCTATTATGAAAGTCCAACAGTTTCATAGGCATGATAGGTGTCATTGCATCTGTAATGACCCAGATATTTCGTCGGTAAATTTAGAATATTTAATGAGGTTTAAATATTGAAATAAAAATATAAAAGAAATTTTATATTTGATTATCGATTTAAAAGCCGAAATATGATTTACTTTGAATTTATATAATTTTCGAAATACGAAGTTAATTGAATTCAAGAGTTCAGACTATACTGAAATTGATTCAGATAATCAATAGAAATTCAAAACCGAATAATAACGATAACATTAATTTATTTGTCGAGGGAATTAATTGTTCTAGAATTTAATTTATATAGGATTTAAATTATTATCTTCACCATATGATCGAATTGGACTTCGTGACCTATCCCAGTGTGTCCGGAACAGGTGTATTACCCTAGAATTGACAGTCGTTGGGTTCAGAAAGGAGTTTAGAATCAGGGTGTATTTTGATTTTAGGGTACCGGATAAAAACGAACTAAAACAAAGTAAAATATATGGCCAGATACAAAACATGTGCTCTTCTTTTTCCCCACAGAAACAAGGCCTTGCTGTTCAAAGAAAAACCACACCCCTTTCTTATTTAAATCGCACGCCCTCTTTTAATTCCATTCCTCAGACAAACCCAAATACCATTTTAGTTTGATTCATCTTCATTTCCTTTTTCAGTCATTTGAAATACAAATAAATCGTTTTCTCCATGGAACTGAAAGGGGATTAATCAATTAAACTCTTAGCTTCTAGGGCTTTAACCCTATACGTTTCTACTCGCGCGCGATGCCGTTATCTGGAACCAGAGGGTACGATAGTCGATCAGGGTGAAGTCGTGATGGAAGAGAGGGTCATCGGGGTCAGTCAAAGGCAACGCAATTTGGAGGTTTCCATCAGAAGTTGACGCAGCCTGTAGCCCTTGATGTCGCAATTTTTGATTTACTGAAGCTCAAGACCGACGCTCTGTTTTTTCTAGGGTGTGTTTGTTTTAGAGGCCGACAATGGTACTGCAGTTTGGATTTGGGTGAGGTCTGTGGTGAAGTCCGGAAAGTTGCGACGTTTTGTCGCACAATGACTCTCTTGGTGATGAACGGGAAGAAGTCTTTGGTATTTGTGGAGGTGGAGGATCGAGACAGGAAATGGCTCATTGAGAGGAGACTGTGTGGATTTGAGGCTAACGTTTTGAGGTCATTAAATGATACCACAATAGTTTGACAGTGTGTATAAGTGATGAAAAGAAGACGGCAGTTGACATTAGGGTGTTTGCTGAAAGGATGAAATGGATTAAGAGTTCAAGCCTCGAAAAATGATGAAAAGGAATTGAAATTGATACGGGCGCAAATAAAAACCCTGGTGAGTAAACCTCACTCGGAATTATTTTAATTGTTAAAAATAATTGTTTGTTGCTTGTTGATGCTTTCTGGTTTGTTTAAATATATATTAGTTATTTAGGGTTGACTATTATATATATATTGGGTTGATTGATTGGATTGATTCCCGTAGTTTCATTAGCGGATGCCCGCGGGTTCATTAGCGGATGATTACCCTATACGCCCCACGCTATGATAGTGGATGACCTTCTATACCGCGATATCCTGCCTCGAAGCAGGATGGGTATTACTATGTTGACTAACGTCTGTGGATGCAGGAAAACAGGTTGGAGGAATCCAACATGATTTATATTTTCTGTTTGTTTATTTATTTGCATATATACTGTCATATATGATGTGTTAGGAAAATAAATAATTGGTTGCTTTGTGTGTTTAAATATCATTGGGGCCTAAGTGTTGATATTTGAAAATATCATGAAAAAGGATATTTGAGATTTAGAAAGAAAATTCTATTTTTCTAAAATAGAAGTTGAAATTTGAATATATAAGATTCAAATAGAATAGAATAAAAAAATTAACTTGTTTTGAATATATATAAAACAAGTATGGAATTTATAAACTTTGTTTATAAATGAAAAGATGGGATTTGAATTGAATTTATAAACTTTGTTTATAAATGAAAAGGTGGGTTCTGAATCGAATTTATAAACTCTGTTTATAAAGGAAATATGGAATTTGAATTGAATTTATAAACTCTGTTTATAAACGAAAAGGTGGGATTTGAATTAAATTTATAAACTTTGTTTATAAATATTTAATGGGGGATTTTAAGTAAAGTTATAAACGTTGTTTATAAATAAATGCAGAGAATTCAAGTAGAATTTGAATAGATTTGAATATAGAAATTCAAATGAACTTTAAACTTTAGAAGTTGAATAGAGAATTCAAATGGACTTTAAACGATTTGAATATAGGATACAAATGGAATTTAAACAATAAAATTTGAATAGAATTTGAATATAGAATTCAAATGGACTTTAAACTATAGAATTTGAATAGAGAATTCAAATGGACTTTAAACTATAGAATGTGAAAATAGAATTCAAATGAAGTTTAAATAAAGAGAATTCAAATAGGATTGAATTGGAATTTGAATAAGAAGTCGATAAGGAAACGAGAGTATGAGTATAATTAGAATTTGTTAATATGCAGTTAAAATATATTTGAACATGTCATGTTCAAATACGATGGTGAAATAGACTGAAAAGTAAAGTAACAGATTTAATTAACAAATTGAGTTAAAACGATTGGTATAGTTAAAATAGATTGGTATAGTTAAAATAGATTGGACAGGCATAAATATACAGGAGAAATGTATGGAATAAAGTATAGAAGTGAAATAAATAGAATGCCCGACAAAAAGGGACGTATTTAATTCATATATGAGATTTTATGCGCCGTATCGGCAAGTCGCTTGGCTTTTTCCTTTTTCTTTTTGAGATGAGAAGGACCGGGAAAGCTATTTGAAATTTCCCGATGCTCCCGGTACAAAGGAGGTTATGGCGAATTTTTCCAGGAATTTAAGGAGATAGAATATTTTTAAGATAATTTGATAGTTAGAAATCAACGTATCGATATATATAGAAGTCGATAAGAAAATGAACTTAGAAATAGAATAGTATAATCAAAAAGGAAGTATAAGAATAAAATCTAGTAAGAATAGAAAGAGAAAGTATATATGTGTTTAAAAGTGAAGAAGTAGTTGTATGGTATTGATTGTTCGAGTAAGTAGTCATATCTGTTTTGACTTTATAAATGTTATTCACTCAAGGTCTGAGAGGTAGTTATACCCCAACTTGATTGATTTCATTATTAACAAATGAACAGTAAGATTTCAGTCTCGAAGATCAATGTTGGATAAGAGTTAGTTGAATATAGGATTTGGGTTGTCGTAACGATGTTTTACACAACATCCGTTTTAACCCAAATATGTGTAAGCTGGGAAATAGAATATTTCCTAAGTATAGAAATAAAACGAGATCGGAAAAGAGATAAGTAATTGGAATATTTTCCAATTATAAATAGAATAATAAATATTTCTAAAGTTAGAAAATAAAGGAGGCGATATTCGGAAATGTTTTCCAATAGCGTAAAAAAGCCAATATGGTTATTGAAAATATTTGGTTAACAAATATTGACAAAGAAATAGAGAAGAGATTTAATTAATGGAATATTAATTAAAGGCTCAGTGATTGTTGGATGTTTGGATGAACACTTGTTTTATTCGATAGTTAAATCATCGACTATCGAAACACTTGTTTTTATTCGATAGTTAAATCACAGACTATCGGAGTTTTGACCATCGTTGTCAATATGGAGAGACCGGTTGGATTATTATCTGAAGAACCACTCCATATCGGCAGTAGCATGCGAATCAGATTATATAAAGATAATCGAAGACAGAGTAGAGTGCAAGGGCTTTTTCTATTAATAGAAATAGTGCCTTCAGTTCATCCTGTTCCTGGGTGACTTGTATGGATGGATGTCTGATAGAGTATTTCCAGAAAGGTCACGTACATTGATTTCTTCAACCGTACCAAGAGTGGAAGCAGAGAAGGAAACTTCTTTTAACTGAAACGTAATGTACTATTGTAGACATCAATTAGTGATTTTCGATGGATCTGACGATGTGACATTCGAAGTGAATCTGGTGTGATGATAAAGCGTAGTTTCTAGCCTCATCAACCGGTAAATGACAGAAATCGGGCAGGCAGCATGGCTATGTAGGTCGCACCTATTAGGGTGTATAATCACCTGATCTAGAGTTTCATTTACTTCTAAAAAATCTATTGTCGATGCTGTCCCATTCGAGAAACGGTTGCTGATCCCAATCGTTGGTGATATACATTCGATACACTCAAGCGAAATGAGTGGTCGGTCATGTGTGGCTGAGTTGCAAGATGATCTTGTTGAACTCGGATTATTCTCCTATAGAGATATACCAGCGGAAGGTGGTTCCATACCTTGTCATAGTTGGAAATCAAATACCCAATACGTGCTTGCGGTTTATGATTGTAATTATATACGTGGAACGTGAGATGCAAACGTTCCACTAGATTGTTATCTACTTGATTTAGACATTATTATAATATCAAAAGAGTTTTGATATAAAGATAAGTCAAGTGTTTGGATTCTCATAAGGGAAAAACCCGTTCCGTGTTATACGGCGTGGTCTTATGAGATATCATTTAGATTCTGAAACTGTTTTAAATTGTTTACTCATACCAGTCCCATGACTGACCCGGAGTTTATTTGTTTTGTTCTACCTAAACTCTTGGGTACCTAAATTTGTACGGGCAGTCAAGTAGTTCAGGATTTTTCAGATATATCTAAAGGAGCTTGGAGCAGGAGGCTTCAGCGTTATCTAGTTATAGTTTGTTCCGCTATGTTGTAAGTGTTGTACTCTGATAAGTGTATGTTATACAGTGAAGATTTTGTATTTCAAAGATATGATATATTATATTTTGTTCCGCTGCGATGTGAGATTCCGTGTTGTTATTTCTGTTCTTCTTCTACCTCTTTCTTCTAAAAAAATGTTCCGTATTTTCATGATATTTGGGTTGGACGTATGATGTATATAGTCAACTCCGATGTTATGGAAATCTGGGTCATTACAGTTGGTATCAGAGCTTAGGTTGAGCGAATACCTAGGCTTGTTGGATTGTGCTCATTAGAGATAGGATCAGTAGTATCCTAGAATGAGTTGAGTGTATATATATATACGAGAGAGCGTACTTGTTATTTGATATAAAAACTGTTTTATATTGTGTTGACTCTTCTGTTGAGTGGATTATAAATTTTGGTCGAATCGTGGGACGCCACAATGTCGATAGGAGTTTATAAACACTTGAACAGAAGATTGGACACGATATTGTTTTTAAATAGTTAAGTTGATTGTTAGGATTATAATCGAATTAGATTATAAAACAGAAATAGTTATATATATAACCAATAGAATTTGTATATGAAATCAAATATACAAATGTGATAAATTGAAATTGAATTCCAACCAGAATTTAGAATATAAAATCGTGGGAAGTTGGAAAAAGTATATTAAAAGAATATAGCTTTATTTTGGAAGGATTTTTGAATAAAAATCATTTGAATGGATTTTGAAAGAAATATAGCACTGAACTCATTCAGTAGTTGGGAAATAATTCTGATGATGGTCGCAACATCATCAGTGTTCATTTTCGAGTTTCTAAGTGATGAATTGCTGCCTTAGAAAAGTTTTTGATGGAAATTTGTTTGAAAAGAAACAAGTTGTTTGAAAATTCAGATGTTTTGAATTTGAGATAGATATAAATATATGTATATATTTATATAACTTCGAAGGAAGTGAAATGGGAATTGGAACATATAATTCAAATAGAAGTGAAATAGAATTTGAATTCAAAGGAATTCAAATGGATTTGAAAAAAGAAAAGTCAAATAGTGATTTGAATATTAGAATTCAAATGGAGAATGGTTAGATAGAATTTCAAAGAGAATATAAAGTAGAGGTTGAATATTAGAATTCAAGAAAATATAGAGTTTGAAATAGAATTTAAATTCAAAGGATTTCAAATAGAAATTGAACAAAGGAATTTAAATAGAAATTGAATAAAGGATTTCAAATGGAATTTGAAAAGAAGGGATTTGAAATGGGTTTTTGAATGAAGGACGTCAAATAGAAATTGAAAATAAGAAATTCAAATAGAATTTGAAGATAAGGAATTCAAATGAATTTGAGTAGAAGAAAATTCAAATGGATTTGAATAAAGAAAAGTCAAATATAGAGTTTGAATAAAGAAATTCAAATGGAATTTGAATATTGTAAATATATAGGATTTGAATAAAGAAGTGAAATAGATCGAAAATATTATGTTGAAATGGAAAAATGGATTGGATATATATTAAAAATTTATCAAAATGGAGTTTAATTTATTATAAACAAAGTTAAAACGTTTATATTTATAAATATAATTAAAACGAGCTCGCCGTAGCACGGCAGTTCGTAAATCGGCGATTCGAACTTCAATTTAGTATACAAAACTCGATTGAAGTCGGAATTCTTTGAAACAAGAATCGTCGGGACCGGTTGAATAATAGTTTTCTAATGAAAGAGAAAATCAGGATTTCGTCGTATAGATTTTGAGTTATGTCAAAATCAAATTTTTAGAAAAGCAGCGCTAGAACCATTATAAAACCATAACAGTTTAATTAAATAAATAAAAGGATTTTAAGGAAATAAAATCCGAGTTGACATTAGAAAAATCCAGACTGGAGATATAAAATAAATATGAACTCCAGTGAAGTAAGTGAAATGATTTTTAAAACAAAAAAATCTTATTTTAAATGGTTAAATAGAATTAACTAAATTGAAAAATAATTAGTTAAAGGAAAACTGAATCGAAATTGGGTTTTCGGATAAGTGAAAGAGATTGAGAATTTATATTCGAAATCGAATATATAACTCGAGTTGAAAATATAATTAGATTAGTTTATAATTAAGTTGACATATATTTGAACAAGTTATATTCAAATAAAAAGGGTGAAATAGGCAAAACGGTTAATTAGCAACTAGTTAATGGGAATTTGAATGATTGAAATTAAATTTAACTTAAGTAAGTTAAATGGATCGAAATGAATAAATTGAGTAAAATCAATGTGAATATGAATTGGGTGTAAATTAAGGAAAAAAACCCAAAGGAGATTAAAAAGAAAATATATTTGTAAAACAAATATAAAGGAAATATATTTGTAACACAAATACAAAGGAAGTTATGTGCAAACAAATAGAAGGAGAAATACTAGTAAAACATTTACAAATAGATTAAATGGAAATATTTATTTATAGAAAATAAATAGAATGTTATAGATGAGATATTTATTTGTTAAATAAATAGAATTTAATCAAAGGAATATTTAGAAGATGAATAGAAAATGGAAATCTGTTTTAACAGATAAATAGAAAAGATCAGTTTATAATTTACAGTTTATAAATTAAATTAAATATTTATCATTCGATAAATGGAATATATAAGTTTGAACTTATATAGAGAAGAGATATTGGTTTTTAACACCGATAGTTTTAAATAGGAAGGGTACACAACACTTGTATAAGTGAAGTAACGTTATTAAAGAGAACATTTATAAAGTGAAGAACCGTTACTAAAAGTAAATCTTTTTAAATGAATAAATGTTATCCAATAAGAGTTATTTGAATAGGAGAAGTCGATTAGAGTTAGAAATAGTCGATTAGAGTTAGAAATAATCGATTAGAGTTAGAATAAATCGATTAGAATAAGAATTAACCAGTTAGGGTTAATCGGTTAGAGTTAATCCGTAGAGTTAATTGAGTATTGGTTATTCAATTAGAATTTATCGAATATTTGTTATTCAAATTAAGAGTTAACCTGATAAAGTTAATTGAACATAATTAATCGAATTAGGATTAAATTGAATGTTAGTTATTCAATTAAAGTTGATCGAATATAGTATTGAGATAGAATTAGTCAAACATAGTTACTCAGGATAAGTTGCCATTTCGTACGACTGCTAGCGTAATTCGCAGGGCTGCAGATAGCCTGGGGCGGTCGGATATTTCCTGGGGGAATTAGGCGTAACCATTGTGATCGCTGCGATCTAGAGTCAAGCGAATGGAGTTAAATAAAATATTAGTTATTCGAATAAAGTTAAAAGGAGTTATCGATTATTAGTAAATCGAAGGAGTTATCGATTATTTGTTAATCGAAATGAGTTATCGATTATAGATTAATCGAAAAGAGTTATCGATTAGTTTAATCGAAGTGAGTTATAGAATATTGGATATTCGAAGGAGTTATCGAATTTAGTTATTCGGTGGAGTTAATCGAAAAGAGTTAAATCCAATAGAGTTAATTGATAAGAGTAAATTGAATAGAGTAAATCGAATATAGTTTATTCAAAGAAAGGTTTTCGAATCTAGTTATTCGAAAGAGAGATTATCGAATATAGTTATTCGAAGGGAGGAGTTATCGAATAAGGATTTATTCGAAAGAGAGTTACGTAAGGAAGTTTGAAATGTTGAGTATCAACATAAATAAGTTTTGGAAAGATAAATGGGTTTGTAGCACTTTTCCTACCTTAGCAATTTCGAGGACGAAATTATTTTAAGTGGGGAATAATGTAATGACCTGGATATTTCCTCGGTAAATTTAGAATATTTAATGAGGATTAAATATTGAAATAAAAATATAAAAGAAATTTTATATTTGATTATCGATTGAAAAGCCGAAATATGATTTACTTTTAATTTATATAATTTTCGAAATACGAAGTTAAATGAATTCAAGAGTTCAGACTATACTGAAATTGATTCAGATAATCAATAGAAATTCAAAACAAGATAATAACGATAACAATAATTTATTTGTCTAGGGAATTAATTGTTCTGGAATTTAATTTATATAGGATTTAAATTATTATCTTCACCATATGATCGAATTGGACTTCGTGACCTATCCCAGTGTGTCCGGAACAGGGGTATTACCCTAGAATTGACAGTCGTTGGGTTCAGAAAGGAGTTTAGAATCAGGGTGTATTTTGATTTTAGGGTACCGGATAAAAACTAACTAAAACAAAGTAAAATATATGGCCAAAACCAAAACATGTGCTCTTCTTTTTCCCTACAGAAACAAGGCCTTGCTGTTCAAAGAAAAACCACACCCCTTTCTTATTTAAATCGCACGCCCTCTTTTAATTTCATTCCTCAGACAAACCCAAATACCATTTTAGTTTGATTCATCTTCATTTCCTTTTTCAGTCATTTGAAATACAAATAAATCGTTTTCTCTATGGAACTGAAAGGGGATTGATCGATTAAACTCTTAGCTTCTAGGGCTTTAACCCTATACGTTTCTACTCGCGCGCGATGCCGTTATCTGGAACCAGAGGGTACGATAGTCGATCAGGGCAAAGTCGCGATGGAAGAGAGGGTCATCTGGGTCAGTCAAAGGCAATGCAATTTGGGGGTTTCCGTCAGAAGTTGTCGCAGCCTGTAGCCCTTGATGTCGCAATTTTTGATTTACTGAAGCTCAAGACCGACGCTGTGTTTTTTTTAGGGTGCGGTTGTTCTAGAGGCCGACAATGGTACTGCAGTTTGGATTTGGGTGAGGTCTGTGGTGAAGTCTGGAAAGTTGCGACGTTTTGTCGCATAGTGACTCTCTTGGTGATGAACGGGAAGAAGTCTTTGGTATTTGTGGAGGTGGAGGATCGAGACAGGAAATGGCTCATTGAGAGGAGACTGTGTGGATTTGAGGCTAATGTTTTGAGGTCATTAAATGATACCACAACAGTTTGACAGTGTGTATAAGTGATGAAAAGAAGATGGCAGTTGACATTAGGGTGTTTGCTGAAAGGATGAAATGGATTAAGAGTTCAAGCCTCGGAAAATGATGAAAAGGAATTGAAATTGATACGGGCGCAAATAAAAACCCTGGTGAGTAAACCTCACTCGGAATTATTTTAATTGTTAAAAATAATTGTTTGTTGCTTGTTGATGCTTTCTGGTTTGTTTAAATATATATTAGTTATTTAGGGTTGACTATATATATATATATATATATATATATATATATATATATTGGGTTGATTGATTGGATTGATTCCCGCAGTTTCATTAGCGGTTGCCCGTGGTTTCATTAGCGGATGATTACCCTATACGCCCCACGCTATGATACTGGATGACCTTCTATACCGCGATATCCTGCCTCGAAGCAGGATGGGTATTACTATGTTGACTAACGTCTGTGGATGTAGGAAAACAGGTTGGAGGAATCCAACAGGATTCCTCAAAAATATATTTTCTGTTTGTTTATTTATTTGCATATATACTGTCATATATGATGTGTTAGGAAAATAAATAATTGGTTGCTTTGTGTGTTTAAATATCACTGGGGCCTAAGTGTTGATATTTAAAAATATCATGAAAAAGGATATTTGATATTTAGAAAGAAAATTCTATTTTTCTAAAATAGAATTTGAAATTTGAATATATAAGATTCAAAAAGAATAGAATTTGAAATTTCGAATAGAATAAAAAAATTAACTTGTTTTGAATATATATAAAACAAGTATGGAATTTATAAACTTTGTTTATAATGAAAAGATGTTATTTGAATTGAATTTATAAGCTTTGTTTATAAATGAAAAGGTGGGTTCTGAATCGAATTTATAAACTCTGTTTATAAAGGAAATATGGGATTTGAATTGAATTTATAAACTCTGTTTATAAACGAAAAGGTGGGATTTGAATTAAATTTATAAACTTTGTTTATAAATATTTAATGGGGGATTTTAAGTAAAGTTATAAACGTTGTTTATAAATAAATGCAGAGAATTCAAATAGAATTTGAATAGATTTGAATATAGAAATTCAAATGGACTTTAAACTATAGAATTTGAATAGAGAATTCAAATGGACTTTAAACGATTTGAATATAGGATTCAAATGGAATTTAAACAATAGAATTTGAATAGAATTTGAATATAGAATTCAAATGGACTTTAAACTATAGAATTTGAATAGAGAATTCAAATGGACTTTAAACTATAGAATGTGAAAATAGAATTCAAATGAAGTTTAAATAAAGAGAATTCAAATAGGATTGAATTGGAATTTGAATAAGAAGTCGATAAGGAAACGAGAGTATGAGTATAATTAGAATTTGTTAATATGCAGTTAAAATATATTTGAACATGTCATGTTCAAATATGAAGGTGAAATAGACTGAAAAGTTAAGTAACAGATTTAATTAACAAATTGAGTTAAAATGATTGGTATAGTTAAAATAGATTGGACATGCATAAATATACAGGAGACAGGTATGGAATAAAGTATAGAAGTGAAATAAATAGAATGCCCGACAAAAAGGTACGTATTTAATTCATATATGAGATTTTATGCGCCGTATCGGCAAGCCGCTTGGCTTTTTCCTTTTTCTTTTTGAGATGAGAAGGACCGGGAAAGCTATTTGAAATTTCCCGATGCTCCCGGTATAAAGGAGGTTATGGCGAATTTTTCCGGGAATTTAAGGAGATAGAATATTTTTAAGATAATTTGATAGTTAGAAATCAACGTATCGATATATATAGAAGTCTATAAGAAAACGAACTTAGAAATAGAATAGTATAATCAAAAAGGAAGTATAAGAATAAAATCTAGTAAGAATAGAAAGAGAAAGTATATATGTGTTTAAAAGTGAAGAAGTAGTTGTATGGTATTGATTGTTCGAGTAAGTAGTCATATCTGTTTTGACGTTATAAATGTTATTCACTCAAGGTCTGAGAGGTAGTTATACCACAACTTGATTGATTTCATTATTAACAAATGAACAGTAAGATTTCAGGCTCGAAGATCAATGTTGGATAAGAGGTAGTTGAATATAGGATTTGGATTGTCGTAACGATGTTTTACACAACATCCGTTTTAACCCAAATAAGTGTAAGCTTGGAAATAGAATATTTCCAAAGTATAGAAATAAAACGAGATCGGAAAAGAGATAAGTAATTGGAATATTTTCCAATTATAAATAGAATAATAAATATTTCTAAAGTTAGAAAATAAAGGAGGCGATATTCGGAAATGTTTTCCAATAGCGTAAAAAAGCCAATATGGTTATTGAAAATATTTAGTTAACAAATATTGATAAAGAAATAGAGAAGAGATTTAATTAATGGAATATTAATTAAAGGCTCAGTGATTGTTGGATGTTTGGATGAACACTTGTTTTATTCGATAGTTAAATCATCGACAATCGAAACACTTGTTTTTATTCGATAGTTAAATCACAGACTATCGGAATTTTGACCATCGTTGTCAATATGGAGAGACCGGTTGGATTATTATCCGAAGAACCACTCCATATCGGCAGTAGCGTGCGAATCAGATTATATAAAGATAATCGAAGACGAAGTAGAGTGCAAGGACTTTTTCTATTAATAGAAATAGTGCCTTCAGTTCATCCTGTTCCTGGGTGACTTGTATGGATGGATGTCTGATAGAGTATTTCCAGAAAGGTCACGTACATTGATTTCTTCAACCGTACCTAGAGTGGAAGCGGAGAAGGAAACTTCTTTTAGCTGACACGTAATGTACAGTCATCAATTAGTGATTTTCGATGGATCTGACGATGTGACATTCGAAGTGAATGTGGTGTGATGATAAAGCGTAGCTTCTAGCCTCATCAACCGATAAATGACAGAAATCGGGCAGGCAGCATGGCTATGTAGGTCGCACCTATTAGGGTGTATAATCACCTGATCTAGAGTTTCATTTACTTCTAAAAAATCTATTGTCGATGCTGTCCCATTCGGGAAACGGTTGCTGATCCCAATCGTTGGTGATATACATTCGATACACTCAAGCGAAATGAGTGGTCGGTCATGTGTGGCTGAGTTGCAAGATGTTCTTGTTGAACTCGGTGTATTCTCCTCTAGAGATATACCAGCGGAAGGTGGTTCCATAGCTTGTCATAGTTGGAAATCAAATACCCAATACGTGCTTGCGGTTTATGATTGTAATTATATATGTGGAACGTGAGATGCAAACGTTCCACTAGATTGTTATCTACTTGATTTAGACATTATTATAATATAAAAAGAGTTTTGATATAAAGATAAGTCAAGTGTTTGGATTCTCATAAGGGAAAAACCCGTTCCGTGTTATACGGCGTGGTCTTATGAGATATCATTTAGTTTCTGAAACTGTTTTAAACTGTTTACTCATACCAGTCCCATGACTGACCCGGAGTTTATTTGTTTTGTTCTACCTAAACTCTTGGGTGCCTAAATTTGTACGGGCAGTCAAGTAGTTCAGGATTTTTCAGATATATCTAAAGGAGCTTGGAGCAGGAGGCTTCAGCGTTATCTAGTTATAGTTTGTTCCGCTATGTTGTAAGTGTTGTACTCTGATAAGTGTATGTTATACAGTGAAGATTTTGTATTTCAAAGATATGATATATTATATTTTGTTCCGCTGCGATGTGAGATTCTGTGTTGTTATTTCTGTTCTTCTTCTACCTCTTTCTTCTAAAAAAATGTTCCATATTTTCGTGATATTTGGGTTGGACGTATGATGTATATAGTCAACTCCGATGTTATGGAAATCTGGGTCATTACAACATCAATCATAATAGTCTCATAGGCGTAAGAAATTTAGATTTGACAAAAGGATAGGCACGAATCAGAATTAGGCATCGTTCTAGATCCAATTATTACAGTCATGATTTATATTAGATGTTTATATCTAAATAATAACTGAACTTACAGAAAAAGGACGGATCTTGTATTCTGGGATCTGGTTTCTAGTTTGTTTGGATATCCTTTGATGTAGACGTTTGATTTGAAGTTCTTTTAATCGATTACTGGTTTGGATTTGATTTTCTAGTTTGAAAGAGGCTTAGTCTAGCTTGTAGACGAACAACATGATGACACCATAGTTTTAGGGTTATGAGGTTAGGGTCTAGGTTTAGCTACGTATATATATATGTCTTTGATTAATTCTAGCCTTTAGATTATTCTAGGAGAAATCAGAGCCATCAAACCAAAGAGATATGTCATCCAGCCAACCGTAGCATGACACTTAAGACTAATACCTTCGAAATTAGTCATTGGCCAATCAGGGAAGGCCACATCATCTCAGAGCTACTAAAATTCGTCATAGGAAGCAGATGTCAAAGGGATCGACTTCCTTACAGGGGGGTCGACACCTATGTTGACTCCCCCGGGGGGGTCGACACCCTGAGTGGGAAATTTCCCGCTCAGCCTGTTCTGTATGAATTTTGAATTTTGAACTGGTTTTTGATTTTAATTATTATTTATATTTATTTTCTACTTAAACTTGAAATCTTCTAACCTCCATAATTTACACGCAAACTCGGACTCTATATCAAGCAGAATTCTGAGACGAACGCAATGGCGCAACCCATTTTACTTAATTCCAACATTTAAAATTAAGTGTTCTTATATTTGTTAATTTTAATATTCATAGAAAATACGGGGTGTTACATTCTCCCCTCCTTAAAGGATTTCGTCCCCGAAATCTCTAAGTTAAGAAGAATGTTTCCTAACATCCAACATCCATCTACTCAACCATCAATCACAGGCATTCATTGTCCTTAAAAAGATTTTCTAATGCTTTCATGATCATACGCATAGTGTGTATATATGTCCTTATCTAATGCAAAATCAGGTGGTCTACTGATTCAGTTGACCTTCTTGATGTGAATCATGTCGGTGCTATGAGTCCATCATGTATGGAATTATTCCTAATTGTATTTTGTAACTTCTACATGAGTGCACAATCATTCATACAAATGCAACGTCCACATGATAACACATCAAGTTTCAATCCAAACATAAATACATATATGCATATGCAATATGAAAGTGACTGAGCCGATCTAGTACTCTGTGTGTGTGTGTGTGTTTGCATCCACAAGCAACCACTTGTAACCATCAATAATAACATGTTTCGAATACATGTTTGCATCCATTGGTTTCTACTAAGGATCAAGAATAGGACCAAGGAGATATACTTAAGAGATAGATACAAGCATGCATAAAATTTTGGAAAGAGAGATCAAGAATGTACCCTCAAAAAGAAAAGGGTAGGCTGCGCGTATCTTGTCCTCTGTCTCCCAAGTCGCATCTTCCTCAGCATCACCCCATTATACTTTAACTAGCTTGACCTCACGATTGCATAGCCTTTTAACTTCTGTACCCAAGATACGAGTTGGAATTCTTCTCACCGTTGCTTCTCGTTCCACTTCTATTTCCTCTAGTATGCTTGGCTCTACAACTTCGGCAGACTCATGTAAGCACTTTCGTAGATGAGAAACATGGAAAACATTATGAACTCCAGCCAATCTTTTGGGCAGCTCTACTCTATAAGCCATTTTCCCAATGATAGGAAATGGCCCTACAAATCTTGGTGCCAATTTTCCTACGGACCCAAAGCGAACGACATTACTCAAAGGAGATACTTTAAGAAAAACTCTGTCCCTAACCTCAATCTCAAGGTCGGTCCTTTTTTTATCAGTGTAGGACTTCTGTCTATCATGTGCGGTCTTCATTGGTCTTCGTCAAGTCCACCTTCTCTGAAGTTTCTCTGATCATGTCATGCCCAAGTACGAGCTTGTCTGTAGACTCCCACCAACAAGTTGGTGATCGGCATGGTCTCCCATACAAGGCCTCAAAGGGTGCCATGCCTATGGTGGCTTGGTAGCTATTGTTGTAGGCGAACTCCACCAAAGGAAGGTGATCCTCCTATGTTCCCCAAAAATCAAGAATGCGCAATCTTAAGAGATCTTCTAATACTCTATTCACCCTTTCCATCTGGCCATCAGTTTGAGGGTGATAGGAAGTGCTTAAGCATAGCTGTGTGCCTATAGCCTCTTGCAAACTCTTCCAAAACTCAGTCATAAAGATAGGGTCTCGATCACTTACTATGCTAGAGGGTATTCCATGCAGTCGAACTAACTCTTTAAGATAAATGGATGCTAACGATGAGGCAGTCTTCCTGCTCTTAACAGGTATAAAGTGAGCGCTTTCAGTGAGCCTGTCCACTATTACGCAAATACTGGTATTGCCCCTTCTTGATCTAGGCAACCCATCATTAAAGTCCATCGAAATGCTATCCCATTTCGATTGTGGGACCTCTTGAGGATGAAACAGACCACCAGGCTCCTTTTGCTCCGCCTTGACTTGCTAGCATATCAAGCACTTAGAGACAAACTCAGCTACATCCTTCTTCATGCTATTCCAGAAGAAAATCCCTTTTATGTCTTTATACATCTTATCCCCACCTGGGTGTATGGTCAACTTAGAATGGTGTGCTTCTTCGAGAACGGTTTTCAACAAATCCCTTGCTTGTGGGACGCATAGTCTTCCGTCCCGTCTAAACCAACCCTTGTCATCGATGGTGTATCTATTGAGGTGACTAGAAGTCTCACCTCTAATTAGGTTATCCATCACATCAACTAGCTGAGGGCCTTCACGCTGCGCGGTTACTATTGAGTCCAAAAGAGTAGGATGCACCTCTAGTGATGCTAACAAACCTAGTACAAATTCAAAGGAGGGTCTAAAGTCAAAGTTTTCTAATGTACTCCAAGCTTTGCTTTCTACAAAGAGAGGACTTAAGGTCAGCTTTTTCCTACTTAAGGCGTCTGCTACAACATTTCCCCTGCCAGGGGTATAAGCAATCTCAAAATCGTACGAGGCAAGAAATTCCATCCACCTTTATTGTCTTAAGTTAAGATCTTTCTATGAGAAAAGGTACTTTAACGATTTATGGTCAGTAAACAATTCAAACCTTTCTCCTATCAGGTAATGATGCTACGACTTAAGAGCGAAAACAATGGCAGCTAGTTCTAAATCATGAGTTGGATAGTTTTTCTCATGTACCTGCAACTGCCTTCCTCCATAACAAACTACTCTACCCACTTGCATCAAGACAGCGCCCAATCCTGTACTGCATGCATCTGTGTACACTGTAAACATCTTACCCCCATCAGGCAATGTCAGAATCGGGCCTTTTGTTAGAGCCCTATTCAACCATTGGAAAGAAACATCGCAATCCAAATCCCAGGCAAAAGTTAGGTTCTTCTTCGTCAACCGAGAAAGTGGGGTTGAGATCTTCGCAAAGTCCTTAATGAACATTCTGTAAAAGCCTACTAGCCTGAGAAAACTTAGTACTTCAGTTGCATTCTGTGGGATCTTCCAATCTTGCACCGCAACTACTTTTGCGGGATCTACAGCTGTCCCCTCTTTGGACACTACATGTCCAAGAAACCTTACTTCATCTCTCCAAAAATGGCATTTGGAGAATTTCGCTTTCAGCTGACGTGCACGAAGACTATCCATGACCTCCCTTAAATGCAAAGCATGTTCTTCCCCACTTTTTGAGAAGATTAAAATGTCGTCCACGAAGACCACTTCAAATTTATTAAGGAACTCTCTGAACACCCTACTCATAGTGTCTACGAAGTAGGCAGGTGCGTTTGTCAAGCCGAAAGGCATGACAAGCCATTCGAAGAAACCATCCGAGGTCCTGAACACGGTCTTATCTATGTTGTCTTCAGCCACACTTAGCTGATGTAATCCGGTGGCCAGATCTATTTAGGAGAAAACCGAGGCACCTACGAGCTGGTTGAATAAGTCGTCTATTCTGGGAAGTGGGTGCCTATTCTTCTTGGTCAGCTTGTATAGCTCCCTATAGTCCATGCACAGACGAAGTGAACCATCTTCTCTGGTTGCAAACACCACTGGAGCACCCCATTCAGAAATACTCCGCCTTATGAACCCCTTTTCAAGCAACTCTTTAACTTGCTTGCTGAGCTCTTTCCTTTCCCTTGGGGCCATATGTCTAATGGGTAAAGCAACAGGCTTTGCATTGTCAACAAGGTATATGCGGAAGTCAATCTCTCGCTTTGGAGTTAAGCCCTTCACCTCTTCAAAGACATTCGAGTATTCACGGACTACTTCTAACAGATTGCAAGTTTTCAACAGATGCATCAAGAGATTCTAGATAGCTAAGCATAACAGAATTCATGGGATTACAAGACACCTCAAGAGTGTTACCGTGGCGAGTCATAAGTCTAACCACTCTTTTCACAATCGAGGATGGCACGATTTCTGGATAACCAATCCATGCCTAGAATCAACCCATAGCCGGTGAAGCCCAAAGCATAAGCATTACATCTAAACCCAACGCTTAGTATAGAAATTTACAAATCCAAACTAATCATTGATAAATAATCCGAGCCCCCAATTGGATTTGAAACAACCATTGGATCCTCTACTATACTGGTATCTAGGTGCAGACATTCAACTAAAGCAGTAGATATAAAAGAGTGCGATGCGCCAGAATAAAAAAGAATACGAACTGGATGATCAGAAAGATAAACTAAACTCTCAACAAAAACATTTCTACCTCTTTCTTGCGGAGGTGTCATGAGAGCGTGAATTTGTCGTCCAGAAGGGGGTCCAGTCCTCTGCCCTTGCCCTTGACTTTTTGGGTAACCCTTAGCCATATGTCCTGTCTCACCGCATCGATATCAACCACCCATCTTCCTCTTCTTCCTACAGTCTTTAATCAGATGTCCAGGTATTCCACAAAATTTACACTTCCTCTTGTCACGAGGTTTGTTATTCTTCCTGCCTTTCTTGGAATCTGTCTTCTTATTTTGTGATCCCTCCACTTTCTTGTCTAGAGGTTCTTCCACCTTTGCCTCTTTCTTGCCACCCTTGTCTTCCTCCTATAACAGTGCCATGTCCACCAGTCTCTCAAAAGTCGCACCCATAGGTATATGGGACATAGCTAGGCTGTGCAGCGGTTCATTCAACCCTTTCACGAAACGGAGAGCTTTTTTATGTGGAGTGTTTACCAACTCCAGTCCGAATCTAGCTAGCTGGTTGATTTGGTTGACGTATTCCATAACCGATAGGCTTCCCTGTTTGAGTGCTAGTAATTTCTCCATCTATAGGCTTCGTTCAGCTTGCGAGAGGAACTTCATTTCAAATCTCCTTCTGAAATCCTCCCAAGTTTCAACTGGTCTCTCAGCATTAGTAACTTTCCACTATAAGAGGCTTCGTCCTTAAGTAACCATACAGCCAATTGTATCTTTTGCCTATAGTACACTTTGAAGATAAAAAAACAAATCTTATGTTTCCTTGAGCCAGTTTCTTGCTTCAACAAATGACTCAGTCCCATTAAAGTTCTTTCCACCTATAGCTCAAAAGTCTCTACATATCTTCGAGAAAGCAATCACCCGCAGAGGAGGAGGAACGGCTGCAGTTGGGGGAGGAGGATCGTCTGTTGGGCCTGCGTAATTAGCCCTATCCTCCAGATATCTTCTGAACCAACAAGGTATCAGTATGCCCTCGGGAAGATTAAGATCCCCAGACATGCTGATAGAAAGATAATGCATATGGCTTTGGGGATTATGCCTTTAGAATAAAGTAACACTTTTCTTGAAAATGCTTCTTTAAATTTCTTTTTGAAAAATAGTTTTAAAAAACTTTTATCCAATCTGGTAAACCATCGCTCTGATACCAAGTGAAACACCCCACCTCCGTTAAGGTCACTCACAAAGGGAATGCATTAACTTTGGTGAAATATTTTAGGTAAAAGGCACATATAATTTATAAGACAAACATATAAACAGCGGAAACTAAAAATTATTTCATAAACAACGTGGTTCAGTCAAAACATTACAAGCATTGTCTCTAAACCCAACTTCTAAATTATTACAAAAAAACATCTATCTTGATTTAAAAACTCCAAGTACATAAAGAAGCATAAAACAGTTGTAAGCAGCATAAATCCCCAATAAAAGTGTAACCACAGCCATAGCCCAAGAAGAGAGAATCCAAGCAATACATCTACTCTCTTCAAGCTGAAAAAGGTCTGCACTAAGCTGAAGTATTCCCTCCCTACGGACCTGGGGGAGGTGGGGGGGACAGAAGAAAAGAAGGCGAAAGAAAATGGGTCAGACATAAGTCTGGTAAGTCCAGTGATTATTCAGCATGTAAACAGGTAAAAGGATCATGACATGAATAAATTGAATATAGGACAAAACCATAAGATAACATAAGATAAGACAAGAAAAACTGAATATACTATCGCACTCATTTCCATTTCTCCGCACCTACTAACGAATGTTTCAACTGCCATCACGTGTTCGTAACAAAGTGATCCCTTTTCCAATTGACTTCTATTCGCATGCATTTCTTACTTGTGTCATTCGGCGCCGCTTGATTGTAGATACCTGTGCTGGCCCCATCATGGGGTGTATCAATTCCATGATGGCAACCCGACACAAATTCTAGATGCACAGTGTATACTACTGATGCAGAGTTCCTTCTTTTCCACTTTGGAGTACGTGCACGCCTATACTCCGTCGGAACTACACTGCTGGACCACCCGCTGCTATTTCGGCCGCTTATAATCAGCTCAGTAATCGTGCCCCACCTTGCCTAGTTCAGGGTAACGTGATACTTCTATGTGGGTTACAGCTGAAATGGATCCCCATTACTAGGGTTTCCTAAACATATTATAACGTTTAAGTGTTCTCGAATTTACCTAACCTTACCCATCTATTTTACTAACATGTTGTATTGGTTAAGTGTTGCTTTAATTAACTTAACCCTACCAATCTTAGCCTGGTTGTTCCTTAGCTTCAATTCATTCATTAAAGCTCTAACCTCCCACATTAGATCTATACTGTTGCGGTCACTGGATGTGCTGGGCGGTTCCGGGCGGTCTTACACCGCAACTCAATCTAACCTCGGGTTTTTGGGCTTAATGCGCTAACCTCTCAAATTAGATCTATATTGTTGCGGTAGCTGGATGTGCCGAGCGGTTTTGGGCAGTCTTACACCGCAACTCAATCTAACCTCGGGTTAGGCACACTCAAATTTAGCCAATTTTACATATTTGTCATATGTGTCCAAATGTATGTGTCAAATTTTTACACAAGTCTAGTCAATGCAAGTTTATGCCACATTCCCATGCTATGCCTAAAATTTACTCAATCAAATTATACCCAATTTTTCCAGTGTTATAATCGCACGTTCAACGAGATTCAATCTAAGTTCCGAGTGAACTTAGTATTCACAAAAGCAAGTAAAAAAGGGAAAAATAGAGAAGGAACATAAGAATTGACATAAGGAAAAATAGGCATGTGCCCAATTCAAGAATCATGTTTCAATGTTGTATATTAACAATACGTGTAGACAAGCTAAGCGATTTACACCATAGGTATAAAGATTAGATAGAATTGGACTTAAGAGAATCACTAATTTTTATGTACAACATGATAAGTCATTATTTAAATCACAATAGTCTCACAGACATAGGATGTACAACATGATAGGTTTCATCATATAAATCACAACAGTCTCATAGGCATGGTAGGTTCCATTTTGTCAATCCAATAGTCTCATAGGCATGATAGGTTTTATTATGTCAGTCCAACAGCCTCATAAGCATGATAGGTTCTATTATGTCAGTCCAACAGTTTCATAGGCATGATAGGTGTCATTGCATCAATCACAATAGTCTCATAGGCATAAGCAATTTAGATTTGACAAAAGGATAGGCACGAATCAGAATTAGGCATCGTTCTAGATCCAATTATTATAGTCATGATTTATATTAGATGTTTATATCTAAATAATAACTGAACTTAAAGAAAAAGGACGGATCTTGTATTCTGGGATCTGATTTCTGAATTTGTTTAGCTATCCTTTGATGCAGACGTTTGATTTGAAGTTCTTTTAATCGATTACTGGTTTGGATTTGATTTTCTAGTTTGAAAGAGGCTTTGGCTAGCTTGTAGATGAACAGCATGATGACACCATAGTTTTCGGTTTATGAGGTTAGGGTCTAGGTTTAGCTACGTATATATAGATGTCTAGGATTAATTCTAGCCTTTAGATTATTCTAGGAGAAATCAGAGCCATCAAACCAAAGAGATGTGTCATCCAACCAACCATAGCATGACACTTAAGCCCTAATACCTCATAAATTAGTCATTGGCCAATCGCGGAAGGCCACATCAGCTCAAAGCTACTAAAATTCGTCACAGGAAGCAGATCTCAAAGGGGTCGACTTCCTACCGGGGGGTCGACACCTATGTCGACTCCCCTATAGGGGGGTCGACACCTATGTCGACTCCCCTTGGGGGGTCGACACCCTGAGCTGGAAATTTCCCGCTCAGCCTGTTCTGTCTGAATTTTGAATTTTGAACTGGTTTTTGATTTTAATTATTATTTATATTTATATTTATTTTCTGCTTAAACTTGAAATCTTCTAACCTCCATAACTTCTTCATACGGAGTCCAATTCACGCAAACTGGACTCTATCTCACGCAGAATTCCGAGATGAACGCAATGGCGAAACCCGTTTTACTTAATTCCCACATTTAAAATTAAGTGTTCTTAGACTTGTTAATTTTAATACTCACAGAAAATACGAGGTGTTATAGAAATGGTAATAAAATTATCTTTTGTAAATGGTTGTTTGTAGAATGTTATATTAACTTGTCGACTTTGATATTTCCTGTAGGTCTTAACCAATCCAGAAGCAAATATTTCATGAACGACGATTTGGAAGGTTGTACATAAAAGAAAATCGGGAGAAGTACTACCATGTGCCACGGAAACATATGTATGTTTGCATATATGTTGTTAAGCTCATTAAATTATTTTGACTGATCATTTTTTGCTTGAACTGAAAAGAAAAACTAAAAAGAAAAATTGAGCTTTACGGCTTAGAAAATCTAAGCCATACGGCTCAGCAAAACTGAGCCATAAGGCTCAGTTTTTCTAAGCTCGTGGCTCAGATTTGCTGAGCCATACGACTTAGTTTTGCTGAGCCTATGGCTTAGTTTTTCTGAGCCATACGGATCAGTTTTGCTGAGCCACAGGCTCAATTTTTCTGAGCCATAAGGCTCAGTTTTGCTGAGCCTATGGCTCAGCAAAACTAAGCCTATGGTATGGTTTATCACTCCGAGTCTGCAAGTTTATATTATTTTGTACGAGATGTAAACTCATGTCTTTCTGTTTTTAACAAGAAACTGAAATTTTCAATTTAATGTGATATTCAATGAATGTAGGCACTTCTAGAGGCAGCGGAAGAAAAGAGAAAATTAGATGGTAGTTCTAGTGGCGCAGTGGATGATCTTGATAATGATCCAATTACAGAAGTTCTTGGTTCCGACATGAAGAAAATTATTGTTGAGCAATTAGTTCTACTTCTTCTATAAAACAAGTAAAGGTGGCTTGAGCTGTAAAAGCTGTAGCTGATAAAAAATAAGTCTGGATTTGTCTATTTGGAAATTGGAGATATAAAGGCAAGTAGTTACTAAAGTTAATAACGCCATCAATTCAATTACTTCAACTTATATGAAATTTATACCTAATTTGCAAGAAAAACTTGTTGCAAGTCCTTCCACTCCTCATACAGAAGGTGCTTCTAATTTAAGGGATCCTCCTATAAGTAATAATGTAACCATTACTCTAAATGTGTCACTTAATAATCTTCATTCATCTACAATGGAAAAGAAAACGTAATGTTATTGTCAAATGATCTAGAGAAGGAGGTAGCAAAAGGTTATCTTGTAACACAAACAATTTGTCGTTTTAGGAAAGTGGTACTGAATATAGAGAAAGTAATTTGGGTTGTTGAAGTTCTTGAACCAGATGCAGCAATTTATGATGGTCCTCAAAATGGAATGTTCAAGTTATGTGAATTTTCAGATGGATGCTTCGTTATATGGCCAGAATTTCATATTCGATATTTGTAGAATCTTATTTATATATTGAATTTAGCAAACTAATTATGTATTGAATTTGACATCTTAATTATGCATTGTGCTTGTTTATTGTTAACTAATATTCTATGTTGTTATGTGATTATGAATGTTATCTATTAGTATGCATTGAGTTTAATATTAATTTTTGATTCGTATTAAATATCGCCTATATTATCATCATGTTGCTTATTCATTGACTATTAATGTTAGAATATGTGATTTGCTAATACATATTTCTGTTATTATTAAAATTTATATTTGTTGTGAATTAAAATATTGTAACATGTATAGGCGTTGCAAACAAATATATTGCAACTTGTACAAGCGTTCCAGACAAAAATCTTACAACGCTTATAAGCGTTGGTAAAGAAAATCTACCAACGCTTAAGCATTGTGATTGAAAATATACTAATGCTTATAAGCATTGGAACAAAAAAAATCCACCAACGCTTATAAGCGTTGGTACTAAATTGCCCCCCCCTCTCATAGCAACAGTAATAAGTGTTGCTGAAATTGTTTGCGACCGTTATACTCGTTGGGAATCACCTGTTTTGGTGTAGTGATCCTGGTTTACAGCTGGAGCTATATTCGGAAAGCTCTGTATCCATGTATTTCTTTCAGTTGTGTTATGTATTATTTTTCCACATCTATGTAATGTATTTTAAATCTCTGATATTTTTTCTATGTAATATTTATTCATACTCTAATATATTCTTGTACTCCGATGTAAATTGTTGTAATAGGCAATGAAATGTTCTATTGTTTGTGTTCTGATTTGTCGTGTTCTCAACTCAATCCGAGCTTTCCCGTAAGGGCGAGTTTGGGTCGTTTCAATACGTATCAGCGAGCTAATGTTTAGGGGAAGGTGGCAGTACATACGCCCTACCTTTTGGCATTTTATTTAGAAAAAATAATGGTGGTTGAAACGAAGGACGGTGGAGAAGATGCATGCATGTGTGATGATGTTGATTGAATATGTTTTTACTTTTTGTACTTATCTTCAGGTGGTTTATATATTTATATGAAGGGTAATTTGTGAAGAATGCAATACCGCTATGCCATCTGTATTTTCATTGTCTTTTTTGATCATGTTTTCACAGTAAATGTTCGGTCTTCATGAAATTTGCATATCGATTTATGTGTAATGCAAAGACAGTTTATTCAAAATAAATCTCATTCTCCCCTCCCCCCAATCCATTTTCATTTTACCGAACAAAATTCAAAGATAAACAACATACTGATGAATTCCTTGCTTATCTACCAAGACGTGAAAAAAGAATCCTTGAAATACTTAGAATGTGAATAAGCTCTCTCTCTTTATATATATATATATATATATATATATATATATATAGAGAGAGAGAGAGAGAGAGAGAGAGAGAGGAGTGTTCTGCAGCACCCCTGTTCGCACCCACATCCGTCCGTGAGCTACGGCAATCAAAATCGAACGAGAATTTGTAGATGTTCAATCTACATATATTTAAGGACCTATCCAAATTTTGAATTTGTTCCGGCATTCGTACGATAATATATTTGAAGTTTAATTTAACGGTTTGAATAAATGTCTGAACAATGAATAATTGAGCTATGATTTTGTATATGCTACAGATGTCAGAACGAGCTCAAATTTAGGATAGCTCGTTAAATATATGTGGATTGAACATCTACTTATTTTCGTTCTGTTTGATTCATCGTAGCTAACGGACGGATAGAGGTGCTAACAGGGGTCAAATATATAGACAGAAGAGACGGTTATTGTAATGGCCCGCAAATCAGTAATCATACGTCCAACCCAAATATCATAGAAATACGAATCATTTTTTTTAAGAAGAAAAAGATAGAAGATGAACAGAAAATAACAACACAAAATCTCATATCGCATCGGAACAAAATATAATATATCATAACTTTTGAATTACAAAATTTTAATTGTATATCATACAATTATCAGAGTACAACACTTACAACATAGCGGAAATACTATATATCTAACCCTTAAGCCTCCTGCTCCAAGCTCCTTTAGATAGATCGGTAAAATCCTGAACTACTTGACTGCCCGTACAAATTTGGGCACCCAAGAGTTTAGGTAAAAAAAAAAATCTGGGTCAGTCATGGGATTGGTATGAGTAATAATTTAAAACAGTTTGAGCAAATAAATGATTCTTATAAGACCATGCTGTATAACACGGAACGGGTTTTTGCCTTATGAGAATCCAAAACACTTGATTTAAATTTCAAAATCCTTTTGAAAGAAACGATAATCTTTATATCAAAACTCTTTTAATATTACAATTGTGTCTAATCAAATAAATAGAAATCTACTGAAACGCTTTCATCTCACGCTCCACATACATAATATACAATCAAAATCGCAAGCATTTATTTGGTAATGAATTTCCAACTATGACATGGTATGGAACCACCTTCTGGTAGTGTATCTCTTGAGGAGAATACACTGGGTTCAACAAGAACATCTTGTAACCCAGCCACACATGACCGACCACTCATTTCGCTTGAGTGTATCGAATGTATATCACCAACGATTGGGATCAGCAACCGTTTTCTCGAATGGGACAGCAACGAATAGATAAAGAATGAAATGAATTTTTCTAGATAGGTGATAATACACCCTAATTAGGAGCTACCTACTTAACCATGCTGCCTACCCGATTTTTGTCATTTCTCGGTTGTTGAGGCCTAAGGCTATGCTTAATTACTTCTCATTGATAGCACAATCACTTTGAATGCCACATTGTTAGTTCCATTAATCGTTAATTGATTTTCACAAATGAAATCTGGATATTATGCTAAGAGAATAAATTCTCCGCCACCATATATATTTATACAGACCAACATATGCGATCATTGGAAGTACTCAGTCAGACATTCATCCATACAATTTCATTCTGGGACTGAACGAAACTGAAGGCACAATTTCCATTAACAGTAAAAAGTCCTTGCACTTTACTTCGTCTTCGACTATCTTCATATAATCTAATTCGCAACGCTACTGCCAATACAGAGTGGTTCATGGATAAAAATCGAACCGGTCCCTCCATATTGACAACAATATTGGCAAATACTTCGACAGTCGATTATTTAACTATCGAAGAAAAACAAACACTCATTCAAAGCATCAAACAATCACTGAACCCCTTAATTAATATTTCATTAGTTAAATCACTACTTCATTTCTTTATCAATATTTGGTAACCAAATATTTTCAATAATCATCTTGGCCTCTTACGTTTTTGGAAAACATTTCCATATACCGCCTTCTTTTATTTTCTATACTCAGAAAATACCTTCTATTTATAACTGGAAAATATTCCAATTACTTATCTTTTTGCCGAACTCGGATATTTTTATACTTAGGAAATATTTATGATATATTTCCAAAATTTAACTTGCTTGGGTTAAAACGAATGTTGTGTAAAACATCGTTACAACAAACCATAATATTTCATTCAACTAAATTTCTTTAAACATTTATCTCCGAGACTGAATCCTCATATTTATTGGTTAATAATTAAATAAACCAAGTTGGGGTATAATTAACTCTCAGACCTTGGCTGAAATCATCATTAACTTCAAAACAGACAAGACCACTTTCCTCGAATAATCAACACCTTACAAATCAATTATTCGTTTTTAAACCCGTATACGTTTCTCTTTCTAATTTTACCCGATTTAATTATAGATTTCCTTTTTGTTTATAATATTCTATTTTTAAGTTTTTTTCCTTATTTAATTCTATATATATCAATATATTGATTTCTAACTATCAAAATTTCTTAAAAATATTTTAACTCCTTAAATTTTCGGAAAATTTCGCCATAACCTCCTTTGTACGAGTCACTCGGAACAACTACAAAACGCCTCTCTGGTCCCTTTCCATTCAAAAAGAAAAATAAAAAGCCAAGCGGCTTGCCGATTCAGCGCATAAAATCTCATATGAAATTTAACCATGTACCTTTTTGTCGGGCACACAAATTATAATCATCATACACTTCATTTCATACCTGTCTAACCCATATACGTCCATTCCTAATTTATTCCAAATCAATCTGCTCATTTTAACTCAATTCGCTAATTTATTCTTTAGGTAACTCTTTCGCCTATTTCACTTTTTATTTGAACATATCACATTCTAATATATATTAATTTGTTTATGAAACAATCGAATGTCATTTCTAATTCAAGTTTCATATTCGATTTCGAATATGAATTTACAAACCCTTTTTCCGATCCAAAGTCCAAATTCGGTTTAAATTTCCATTGAATAATTTTTCTTCAAATTAGTTAATTATATTCAGTAATTAAACATTTGATTTGATTTTGTTTCAAAAATCATGTCATTACTCCACTCGAGTTCAGATATTATTTATAACCCAAATCTGGATTTTTCCTAAATGAAATTCAGATTTTATTTACTTAAAAATCCTTTTGTTTATTTAAATAAACCGTCATGGCTTTATAATGGTTATGGCGCTGTTTTTCTAAAAATTTGATTTTGACATAACTCAAAATATATAAGATGAAATCCAAATTTTCCTTTTCCATTAGAAAACTATTATTCAGTCGGTCCTGACTATTCTTGTTTCAAAGAATTCCGACTTAAATTGAGTTCTATATACTCGATTGAAGTAAGAAACGCCAATTTACGAACTGCAGCGCTACGGCGAGTTCGTTTTAGTTATATTTAAATATAAACGTTTAAATTTCATTTATAAATAAATTTCAACTCCGTTCTAATATATTTTAATATATATATATATATCCAATTTTCTCAGCCTAACTTAAATACTCCGATTATCTCAAGTCGTCGATTATTGTAACACCCTACATCCATTAATGTCACTCTCAAAGGGAATGCATTAACTTTCATGGAGTATTATTGGTGTATAGAACATAATATAACAAGACAGATACATATATTGGTACTTGAAAAAATTAAAACAACTTTTATTGTAGCGGAGAAATAGTTTGATTACAACAACATCATAAACCAATAGTAAAACCAAGTACACTTAATATCCATCTTGACAAATTGTTTTCTGTGTACATAAAGTAAAAAAGCATAACCCCAACATAAGTAGCCATAAAAGAGATGAGCTGAACTTTACTTTCAGCAATCCAAGCACTTCCAAAAGAGAGAGGAAGAGATCCAAATCAAGCTCCACTAGCTCTAGTCCCACCCTAAGAACCTAGGGGGGAGGGGAAGGAAGAAAAGAGGCGAAACCAAAGGGGGGTCATACATAAAGTCTGGCGAGTCCAATAACTTTAACAATATAGTTATTAAAGTAATTAGGATAAGGCATAAACTGGTAAAACAAGGAATGACTGTGAAACAAGTGGTCAAGACAAAACAACAGAGGAATATTCTGGCGTTAATTATGCTCCTCATCACTATAGGATAATTACCATACTGCACCATTACTAGTCACCTTAAAAGTTGATCCTGCCTACTGAACATAATAATCATAATGTTAGTTTCGTGTACCACTAGCTGTCTTCATAGGTGCCGCCTGCCCCTATCTCCACTAGTTGTACCCACTACCCCCATGTGATCGGCTCCCTAACTCGTGGATACCTGTGCTGGTCCCACAGTGGGGTGTATCACTCCCCAAAGTGGCAACCCGATACCACTAAAGATGCATAGCTTATATCTACACGATGCAACAACGTCTTACCTACCAGCCTGGGCCCACACATGCACATGACCTTGTTGGACTTGCGTTGTCACCGCTAACCCGTTTTGACCTCTTACAATCAAATCGAGTAAGCGTGTCCCATCCTTGATTTAACCCGAGCTCACAAAGGTACTTAATGGGTTACTGGTTTGAAAAGGGCCCCCATACTTGACACAAGCTTTTCCACCTATGCTTGGTCCCCAATAAGATTTCCACTTAACCCCTTCTTTTTCACGTCTTCTTACATGTTTCACTTGGTTAAGTGTTTCTAATCATATTTCACATGTCACCCACTTAACCCCCATGTCCCATCACATGTTTATCTTGGTTAAGTGTTACTTAATTCATTATAACCATAACCTTGTAAGACCTCCCACATTAGACTACCGTTTGCGGTTGCTGGATTTGTCGGGCGGGTCCGGGCAGTCTTATACCGCAAACGAGCCTAACCTCATGCCTTTACAATTGTTACGCATTTAATTTATGCCTTCGACCTCTCACATTAGACTACCATTTGCGGTTGCTGGATTTTTCGGGCAGGTCCGGGCAGTCTTATACAGCAAACGAGTCTAACCTCGTGTCTTAGGCGTTTATTACACATAATTATTTCACCCGAAATATGAACTAGTTATCCCTATTCAAATTGTCAATAATTTCCAAATTAGTCTATGTTCATAATTGTCACCTAAATTATGCCCATACTTTTCAGATATATAAATTATACCAATTAGTGTCTTAAATTAATTATATGCCTTTAAAGCCATATTATGCTAATTCAGAATATGTATATTTAATATTTTCCCATGGTCCCCACGTCGTTCGTACGTTTAATAGGAAATACGTAAGACTCGCAAATAGTCTATATCATAAAAAAAAAGACATCACAACTTGCATAACACATAAATTGGATCTAACTTGCAAATGAGAATTATAACATAAGTTTTCATAGCCAATAACTTGAATAGGCAAGGACATATAGAACACAAGTTTGCATAAACTATGTACTGCCATGGATCTAAATATAGATCTAAACATAAAATTGTGAACCTGCATATATAGATAAGGTTTTCACCTAAACTTGCATATGTGAATATGGTTCTCACCTAAACTCGCATATATGAATATAGTTTTCATCTAAACTTGCATATGTGAATATAGTTTTCACCTAAACTTGCATATGTGAATATAGTTTTCACCTAAACTTGCATATGTGAATATAGTTTTCACAAAAACTTGCATATGAATCTAAACATGTAAACTAATACCACATGTTTTACACATAAACTAGCATATATATATATATATATATATATATGGCGAGTGTTCAATGGCACCCGAAACGGTGCAGCACCCCTGAATGCCACCTGATTTCCACCACATATCTCGTTTCTCTCTCCGTCCACTCATTCTTTCACCTCCCACTAACTTAAACTACTATAAATACTTGGTTTCTGTTGGGGGGCATTTGGGGTGCTCACTATTTGGGGTGCCATTAAATGCTCCTCTCTCTCTCTGTATATATATATATACTTGATTCACATATAAACTTGTGTATAATTCGCATACAGACTTGCATATGATTCACATCCAATCTAGCATATAATTTACATTCAAACTTGCATACAAAAACTGATGTCATAAAATGAATCAAGTTAAACATATGTGATTAGGGATATGAAATAGATCTACTAACATAAGTGAACCGAACTGTCATATGTTCACAAACAGATGATAACAAAATCAAGTAACATCACATGATTCAACAGACATGTTCTCGTAATCCAAATTATAACTCATCATAATTAATTTATTAATTATTTTGTGAAAGAAATTGTACTCACAAAGATGAATTACAAAAGAGAATAATTCGTTTGTCGTTTGTATAAGAATTCTAACTTGCAATTCCTAAGCCTTAAGAAGAAGAAGAACTATTCCAGCAGCAGCATGGAGGACATGAGACTAATTTAGTTTAGGTTTAGAGATTGAGTCTATGCATGCTTATATAGTGTTTTAGATTAATATAAGCCGTTAGATTAAGATATGGGCAATCAGAACCATTCAGACCAATTGGAACCATCCAGAAATAACCACATAAGCCATAGTGACTCAACAAAGAGTCAGAATCGTCACATTTCAGATCTGCCCGAGGGGGTAGGTCGACCCCCTGGTCGACCTGTATAGGGGAGGTCGACCCCCTGGTCGACCTGGCCTGGGGCGGGAAAATTCCCGCCTAGCCCGCTTCTCTGTTTGAATTTCGAACTTTCAATTTTTAAATCTGAGCTGTTTTATTTTATATAAATTCCTGAAACTTCTGAGGGCCATAACTTCCTCATAATAAGTCCGATTTACGAAAACTTGGACTCTATTCCAAGCAGAATTCCGAGACGAACGCAGTGGCATAACCCATTCCCTTAATTCTTCTGTTAAAAATTAAGTGTTCTTAAATTTGTTAATTTTAATATTTAAAATTATGGGGTGTTACTTTCTCCCCTCCTTAAAGGATTTCGCCCCCGAAATCTCCAAGTTAAAGAGAATGTATATCCTAACATCCAATCATCCATCTACTCAACCATCAAACACAGGCATCCATTGTCCTTACAAGATTTCTAATGCCGTATGAACATATGAAAAAAGTGTGTGTATATGTTCCTTATCTAATGCAAAATCAGGCGGTCTACTGATTCAGTTGACTTCTTTTATGCAAATCATTATAGTGCCCATTATGTATGCGAAAGTATCCTAAAGATACATATTATTTCTACATGTGTGCACATCCATTCGTCTAAATGCAGCATCCATATGATAACACAACCATTATACATCCATTAATTTAAATATGCACACACATTTATATGCAGTATGAAAGTGATTGAGCCGATCTAGTGCCTAATGTGTTTTTACATGCATCCACGAGCAACCACTTGTATCCACCAACCATAACATGTCTCAAACACATGTTTACATACATAGGGTTTTTCCTAACTAAAGATCGAAGATATCATCGCAAAGGCATACTAAATGATAGGACAAGTATCAACAAAGTGGTAGAAAAAGGAGAAGTTAAAATCATACCCTTAAAAAGGAAAGGGTACATCGTACACATCTCGTCTTCCGTTTCCCAAGTCGCGTCTCCTTGATCATCTCCCCATTGCACTGTGACCAACTTGACCTCTTTGTTGCGTAGCTTTTTGACCTCCGATCCGAGAATGCATGTAGGAGCTCGTTTAACCGTGGTATTTCGTTTTACTTCCACTTCTTTGAGCGTGCTCGGCTCTACCACTTCCGCCGTATCATGTAAACACTTACGCAAATGCGAAATGTGAAACATGTCATGAACACCACTGAGCTTCTCTGGCAACTTTACTCTATACGCCACTTGCCCAATCCTCTCTTTAATTGGAAAGGGTCCTACGAACCTCGGTGCCAACTTCCCTACTGATCCAAAATGGACTACGTATCTCAATGGTGACACCTTAATAAAAACCATGTCCCCAATATTGAACTCAAGGTCGGCTCATCTCTTATCAGCATATGACTTCTGTCGGTCCTACGCCGTCTTCATTTGCCGTCGAATCAAGTCTATGTTCTCCGAAGTCTCCCTAATCATGTCGGGTCCAAGCAAAACCTTATCCGTAGATTCCCGCCAACAAGTAGGTGATCGATATGGTCATCCATAAAGGGTCTCAAAAGGTGCCATGCCAATGCTAGCCTGAAAGCTGTTATTATAGGCGGACTCCACTAATGGAAGATGTTCTTCCCATGTTCCTCCAAAGTCCAAGATGCATAGTCTCAAAAGATCTTCTAGAATCCGATTTACTCTCTCGGTCTGGCCATCCGTCTTAAGGTGGTAAGCGGTACTTAAGCACAATTGTGTTCCAACCGCTTCTTGTAAGCTTTTCCAAAACTCGCTAGTGAAAATGGGATCTCTATCGCTCACAATGCTAGAGGTATGTCGTGCAGACGAACTATCTCTCAAAGGTAGACAGATGCTAACCATGCGGCGGTCCTTCTACTTTTAACGGAAATAAAATGGGCACTTTTGGTAAGTCTGTCTACAACGACCTAAATCCCCGCATTACCTTTCCTTGATCTTGGCAACCCGTCTACAAAATCCATGGAAAGGCTTCCCCATTTCCACAGCGGAATCTCTAAAGGGTGGATCAAACCACCGGGCTTCTTTTGCTCTGCCTTGACTTGCTGGCACACTAAGCATCTAGAAGCGAACTCAGCCACGTCCTTCTTCATTCCGGCCCAAAAGAAACCTCGCTTCAAATCCCTATACATCTTTTCACCATCGGGATGTATGGTCATTTTAAAGCGATGTGAGTCTTAAAGAATTGTCTTCCTCAAGCTCTCGTCTTATGGCATGCAAAGTCTCCTATCCCTACGCAACCATCCTCTCTCATCTATAGCATATCTATTAAGATGACTCGAAGACTCCCCTCCTATAAGATTGCCTACTATCTCAAACAACTGTGGGTCATCTCGTTGTGCCTCTCCAACCCGACCCAAAAGTGTAGGTTGCACCTCTGGTGATGCCAACAATCCGGGTACATAATCAACAAAGGGTCTGAAGTTAAAGGTAGATATATACTCCAAACTCTGCCGCTCTACGAACAAAGGACTCAAAGTCAACTTCTTTCTACTTAAGGCGTCAGCTACAACGTTACCATTGCCAGGGGTATATGAGATCTCAAAATCGTAGGATGGCAAAAACTCGACCATTTAGATACAAAGCTCGATAAACGGTTCTCCAAGCTTAAGTCTTTCTTCGGTACTATTTGGGAAGCAATTTCATGTGTATCAACCTCTTCTTCCACTCAAATACAAGATCTGGGAAAATGACCCATGCCTCCAACATTTACATGGTCATCATCTGAGGAAGGCGCAAGTTCAGGAACTAATACTGGACGTGGTCGTGGATCTCACGAGGCCGAGGAGGAAGAAGATGACGACGACAATGAAGAAGACGTTCAAGATGAAGGGGACAAGGAAGGAGGTGGAAGGATAGTGATTCACTCTGAATCTACGGAATCCGATTCTCCATCGCACTAGTTTGTTATCATTCATATATGCTTTATGTTTTATTTTGCAAAAACTTAAATGGTACTTGTATGTAAATAGTATCGTATTTATTTTGGGTGTGTACATCTTAAAACATTTGGTACTTCACTTGCTTTTGGTATGCTTGGGTTGTATAATATGCTAAATGCTTATCGCGTTATTTATAACTTGTGTAATCTCTACTCCTTTTTGTCGATGACAAAGGGGGAGAAAATGTTACTGACATTGTGTTTTGCAGATATTTCTTAAGTATGTATTTCAGGGGGAGTATACATTCAGGGGGAGTAATAAACTCTTTCAGATATATATTGTCATCAATCAAAAAGGGGGAGAATGTTGAGTCAAGGAATTCAAGATGTTTTGATCAATGACAAAGAGAAATTCAAGATCGACAAAAAGAAGATATTAGATGGTATAGGTTGATTATTTAGAGTATGAGTGTAGTTAAATATGTTAAAATCTATCCTCAAATAATCATATTCCTATATGGTTTGAATATATATATATATATGTTTATACATGTATTCACATTCATTGTGCATACTAACAGAAACCAGTCGACCGGTTCATATATAGGCGGTCGACCGTTTCTATGCAGAATGCACAACGAACGTGCACACATATATATAACGTACATATATTCAAACACCAGTCTACTGGTCATTTTTTACCAGTCGACTGGTCTACGAACTGAAGCCATCTTTTCGAATAGACACCCTATTTCATCAATGGTTATGATCCTTTCTCTTGGCCAAAAATCATCTCTTTTCATGGTTTCTCTTCACCAATGATTACATCTCTCCATCCTCTATAAAAGCATCATGAAATCATCATTTTAAAAACAACAATTATTTCTATTCTTGCTATCTAAGTGCAGATTTCATTCTTACTCTTTAAAAGCATTCAAAAGCTCACTATTCTCATATATCGTTATTTGAATCCTTGAATCTATATATTATTATTTAGATTCAAACAACGATATCATCTTCCAAATCTTCATAATATCAAAATCGTATTTGAGGATAAGATTATAGGAAGATTGTACAAGAATTGACAAATTCGTGTTATTAAGAACACACATTGTTAAACTACAAGTTTATATCTTGTTTGAAGTCCTCGGTGTTGTAAGAGGCGAGTTGTTGAATTCCTGTGTGTGATCAGGCAAGTGTTGAAGTCCTGTGTGTGATCAGGCAAGTGTTGAAGTCCTCGTGTTATTAGAGGCGTGAAATCCCATTCGGCTGCTCGGGTGTTGTGAACCTGTTCCTCCGGGTGAAGCGAGGTTGTTGATTAGTGAAAATCCAGAGAGAGGTCTGGGACTGGACGTAGGATGGTGCTCCGAACCAGTATAAAAATCCCCGGTGTGATTTTTCCATTTTTACTGCATTTACCTTTTACTTATCTGTGATATTGCTACTGTGAGATCTTTCTTAGTATATATCATATATTCCGCATATCCATATTACTGATCCTGCCTAAAGTCGTCTATCGACACTTTCACTTAGTATCAGAGCAGGTCATCTCATAACTGTAACATAGTTATTTGATATATTCTAGTAATATGGGAAATAATGCAAGCACTTGTAACACCACTTACAGAGAAGATCAGTCAACATAAAGACCTCCTTTCTTTAATGGCCTAAACTATAGCTATTGGGCAACACGTATGGCTTTTTATATGCAATCAACAAGTTATGATGCTTGGAATGCTACTCAGAAAGAAATAGTCAACCCAACAACTGAGTATGCAGAATGGATAGCTGCTGAGAAAACCGCAGCTGCTGTAAATGCAAAAGCAATAAATATGTTGTTTTGTGCATTAGATCAAAACAAATATAACCGTGTTAGTATCTGTACCTCTGCATATCAAATTTGGCAAACGCTAAAAACCACTCATGAAGGTACTAACAAGGTTAAACAAGCAAAAATAGTTTTGTTGAAAAGTCAATTTCAAATTTTCAAAATGAAGTCGAATGAAACAATAAATGAGATGTATTCAAGGTTTCAAACCATTCATCATGCTCTTATCGGTTTAGGACAAAAATATTCTGATTTTGATGTAGTTTCAACAGTCCTACATTCACTGACTAATGAATGGGAAGGAAAAGTATTAGCAATAGAAGAAGCTAATGATCTTTCCACCATGAAGCCAGATGAATTGATAGGAAATCTTATGTCCTATGAAGCAAACTTGCAGGCTCGAAAAGAACAAAAAGAAGAAAAGAAAAATGTAGCTTTTCATGCTAAGAAAGATGAAGACGTCTAAGATTCTGAAGATGAGGATCTAGCATTCATTGCAAAAGGATTCAAAAAACTCTTAAAGCAACGAAAAGCTAGTCGATACAACAGAAAGAAGTTCGGATCAAATAAGCCATCATCATCAAATGTAGAATGCTTTAACTGTCATAAGAAGGGACACATGAAAATGGATTGTCCAGAAAAAAAAGAAGAAGACAGAAAATGACAAGTTCAAACACAGAAAGGACAAGTCAAAGAAACGGGCATTCTCAGTGAAATGGGATGATTCAGACTCATCTTCATTTGATAGTGAAAGTGACTCAGACAATGAACAAGCTAATATATGCTTTATGGCTAAAGAAGATGAGGTAAAAATTCTGACTTTTGAAGAAGTTCTAGATATAAATGCTGAGTTAATGTATAAATTTAAAGATGTAAAACGACAATGCAAGCAAGATCAAGCTAATTTAAGTAGAGCTGAATTTGAATGAGATATGTTAAAAGATGAGAAGAAAATATTAGAGGAGGAACATGAAAAAGCTCAAAAATCATCATCTAATATTAATTCTCAACTATCTCTTTTGAGTCAAGCAATTGAAACTCAAAAAGAGAAAAATGATGCTCTAACTACTGAAAATCATGAGCTTAAGGCAAAAGTCAAGATGTTAGACCTTGAAAAATGTAGTTTACAATCAAAGTTAGATGACATTACTCAAAATGTTTCTAACTTTAACAAAGGTCGAGAAAATTTGACAAAAATTATTGAAAGTTCACAAACTGATACAAATAAACAAGTTTGGGATATAAGAAACAAGTTATCAAGAAACATCTTGGTAAAAGAAAAGGGAAAAATAAGGGAGTACGAGAAACTAATGCTAAGAAAAATCTTAGTTTATTATATTCCAAACCAAAACCGATTGTGAAATTTCAAAAGAAGAATGTCAAATTTATAAAAATATGGGTTCCTAAAACAAATAACAATTTGATTAGGAACAAGTGCATTCAAAATTTTTTGAGTTCTGTGCATCATAATCCAAATTATATATATAAAGGGGATACCGGACCTGTATGGGTTTGGACTCCTAAGACCTAACTCTTAGGACCCTATAAAAAGGTGGGTACCATGAACTTAATTTTATTTTTTGCAGGATCCACTTAAGAAAAGAGGAAAGTGGATACTAGACAGTGGTTGCTCGAAGCATATGACTGGAGACAAGAGCTTATTAACAAATATCACTTATTCGGATGGTGGCTCAGTCACTTTTGGAGATAATTCAAAAGGCTATATCATCGGCAAAGGCGATGTGAGCAATTACGGTACATCAAACTTACCTCTTATCACTAACGTCATGCTAGTTAGGAATTTGAAACATAATTTACTAAGTATCAGTCAATTGTGCGACAAAGGTTTTATCATTTATTTTTCGGACAATAAATGTAGTATTTTAGATAAAGATCGAAATATAGCTTTTGAAGGATATAGAGACAGAAACATTTATATTCTGAATATGAATACCAATCATAATTCAGATATGTGTCTTGTAGCAAATGATAATGATCCATGGCTATGGCACAAATGTTTCTGTCACATAAACTTCAGAACTATTGACAAGCTAGATAAGAATGATCTAGTTAAAGGACTACCCAAAGTAAGCTTTAAGGTTGATAATCTTTGTGATACATGTCAATTAGGAAAATTGACCAAATCGTCTTTCAAATCCAAGAAAGTCATATCAACGTTACAACCATTGGAGCTATTACATATGGATTTATTTGGACCAACACAGGTTCAGTCAAAAAATCATAATCGATATGTGTTTGTAATTGTTGACGACTACTCTCGATATACATGGGTAATTTTCTTGAAAAACAAAAGTGACACTTTCAAACATTTCAAATCCTTCGTCAAAAGAATTCAAAAATCAAAAGGGCTTAAAGTTAAAAACATAAAAAGTGATCATGGCGGAGAGTTCGAAAATAATGATTTTGAACATTTTTGCACAAAGAAAGGTATAAATCATAATTTTTTGTTTCCTAGAACTCCACAACAAAACGGAGTTGTAGAACGGAAAAATCGGACTTTACAAGAATGTGCAAGAACATTATTAAATGGATCCACTCTACAAAAACATTTTTGGGCAGAAGCTATTGCAACTGCATGTTATGTTTTGAATCGTGTATCTATTCGACCTCTGACCAAAAATACATCCTATGAACTATTTAATCAAAGAAAACCAAGTATCTCATATTTCCAAGTATTCGGTTCTAAATGCTTTATTTTAAATACGAAAGATCATCTTGGAAAATTTGATTCGAAATCCGATGAAGGTATATTTGTCGGATACTCGGAACGAAGCAATGCTTATCGTATATTTAACAAGAGAACTAAAACTATTGAAGAATCACTTCATGTTTCTTTTGATGAATTTTTTAAATCATCTCATATCGTATCAGATGACGAAGAAACCATAGTCACTGATAATCCTGTCATCACAAATAACGACTCTGACTCAGAAATTACTGACGATATCCCTGAACCTGCTGTGATACCTTCTCCACCAAGATTTAGATCTCCTCCGAGAATTCTAAGAGATCATCCAGTTCAAAATGTTATTGGAGAAGTAACATCACAAATTAGAACAAGAAGTCAACTAAATCAAATGGGTCATGTCGCATTCCTTTCAAATATCGAACCTAAGAATCCGAAAGAAGCTGCTACTGATGATTACTGGATCATTGCCATGCAAGAAGAACTAAATCAGTTCGAGCGCAATGATGTCTGAGAACTTGTTCATAGACCGACTGATCAGTCAGTCATTGGTACGAAATGGGTCTATAAAAATAAGGCTGACGAACAAGGAAATATAACCAGAAATAAAGCAAGATTAGTAGCACAAGGATATAATCAGGAAGAAGGTATCGATTATGAAGAAACCTTTGTTCCCGTAGCTCGATTAGAAGCTATTCGAATTTTACTGTCCTTTGCTTGTCATCATGATTTTAAATTTTATCAAATGGATGTCAAAAGTGCATTTTTAAATGGATTTATCAAAGAGAATGTATATGTCGAACAACCTCCTTTGTTCGTACATGAGAAATATCTTGATCACGTATATAAACTTAAGAAAGCTTTATATGGATTGAAACAAGCACCTCGTGCTTGGTATGAATGATTAAGAAGCTATCTTATCGATTCTGGATTTCAAATTGGTAAAGTTGATCAGACACTATTCATTAAACATTCTCAAAAAGATATATTAGTTATCCAAATATATGTAGACGACATTATCTTTGGTTCAACAAACGACGAACTTTGCAAAGAGTTTGCAAATATTATGACCAAAGAATTTGAAATGTCTCATATGGGAGAACTATTGTATTTCCTTGGTCTTCAAATCAAACAACTTTCTAACGGTATTTTTATTAATCAAGAAAAATACTGTGGAAACTTAGTCAAACGCTTCGTTTAGAATATACCTCTGGTAAACTAACTTCTATGAGTACGACCACACATCTTGAAAAAGATGAACATAGTAAGAATGTTGACCAGAAGTTATATAGAAGCATGATTGGTTCTCTCCTGTATCTTACCGCGAGTCGTCCTGATATTATGATGAGTGTTTGTTTATGTGCAAGGTTTCAAGCTAATCCTAAAGAATCACATTTACGAGCTGTAAAACGAATAATACGATATCTTAATAACACCAAAGACTTTGGTCTTTTCTACCCAAAATATTGTCCATTTGAATTAGTATCATATAGCGATGCTGATTTCGGTGGCTCTCGCACGGATAGAAAGAGTACAAGTGGTACGTGCCATTTTATTGGAAAATCACTTGTCTCTTGGTTTAGTAAGAAAGAAAATTGTGTTTCACTCTCAACATGTGAAGCTGAATACATATCAGTTGATCTAGCTTGTACTCAAGTCTTATATATGCAACAAACCCTTCGAGATTTCAATATTCATTTATCAAAGTCCATCATATATTGTGATAACACAAGCGCAATCAATTTATCAAAAAACCCAGTCAATCATTCCTGAACAAAGCACACTGATATTCGACATCATTTCTTAAGAGATAATATTGAAAAAGGAACAATATGTCTCGAATATATCTAGACTGACAACCAATTAGCAGACATTTTTACCAAGCCTCTACTCGAATCTAGTTTTATCTCTTTACGTAAAGAGCTCGACTTGATTTCTAGAAACGAACTTGGTGTATAATAATTTATATACACTATTGAGTTCTTCTCTAGCTGGTACATTCAATTTTATTTTTATCTTAGCTAATTAATAGTCTTTTACTATTATTAGCAATTCACTTTGAGCTTTACAAACTTTAAGTGGTTCATATTCTCTGAATGCTTTCCATCCATTACTTCCTACTTCGTAAAAGCTATAAATACATAATCCTTCTTATTGTTTTGTGCATCACTTTCTTAGTGTCTAGTTTTAACATTCATACACAAGTCCATATACTCTTATGGCACACATATGTGATGAACGTGCTCAACGGTTTCACATCTCGGTCACTAGCTCCGAACCGGAGGAGTACTACTCTCCGGAAACACCAAAGAGCAGACCGGAATGTTCGCATATTCCTAGACATACACCCAAACCCAAACGAGCTAAGAAAGCACTATTTTGTTCTTCGGGTACGAGAGAGAAGATCAATGAAATTCGTCACTACCAGGTACATCAGTTGGATCTCCAGCGTCAACTGCATTATGAACAAAAACTCACATCTGATCGTTTAACTCTATTAGAACGAATGGCATCATTTTTCTGTAGCACGAATAGACATGGGGTACACGAACCAATGCCACACCCTCCATCTACATCTCGAAGTCCTAACTCATGGGACTGTAATTATGCGAGAAATGAAGGATCAAGAGAAAATTGGTCGCCATGGACGCCGAGAGTTTCGAATATTCATGAAATATCCGAAGACAAGTCATCTACCTTTCATTAAGTTATGTTGTTTTCATATTGCAAAATAATTTTTTATTGTTGTATTTGTTTTCACGTTCTTCATTCGAATTCATTTTGAGTTAGAATAAATTTCAAGTTATATGACGGTATATAATCTTTTCAAGCCAGAAAATAATTTTTAAGTCGAACGGTCGACCGTATTTTTTGGACCAATCGACCGTTTTTATCTCTGGAAATGATCATATACTTGAAACGGTCGACCGTCTAAAAATACCAGTCGACCGTTCAACTCTTTGGAAACTTTTCATCTCAAATGAATAACAGTTGACCGTTTTATTTCCACCGGTCGACCGGTAAAGTCCTCTGGAATTAATTTCCTCCAGGAACCAGTCGACCGTTCAAAAACCACCGGTCGACCGGCAAACTTCTCTGGAACATATTTACCCAGTAACCAGTCGACTGGTCCATAAAAACCGATCGACCGGTCACACGATTTCCAGAATTTTTGCCCCCAATCGATATGTCGATTCATCTCCTATACATCTCTTCACTTCATTTTTATACTTCCCTCTTCTCAAACTCCTAGAAATCCAAAAATTCCTTTTTTAATTTCTTCAAATTCAATGGCACCTCCTCAGAAGAAACAAAAGAAATCATCCTCCACTTCTCTCCAATCAATAGATTCCAACATAAAACAATGGCTCATGTATCCTATTGCTGTGAGACGATGGAATGCCATGAAGGATTTCAAAATCCATGAAGGTTCTTTCATAAATCTCAATGCTTTTATCCTATATGATGTTGAAGAACAATTGGTTAAGGCTCGTATAAAATCTCTACTTATTTTTGATGAGAACAATGTAGAAATTAATCATATTATGATTAAATTGTTCTATGCCAACCTTAACCTACAAAAATTCAAGCCAGAAAATGCAGCGGATTGCCTTTGGTCCGTAGTTTGTGGTCATCATATTTTCATTTCGAAGGAACGAATGGCTATGGTACTCGGTTCACCAAATAGCGGAAGAGATTTTTCTTTTGACTTTTGCACCGTTCATACTCGTGATAGAATTAGTCATCAGTTCATCGAGGATCATAAAATTAGTACCAAGGCGATTAACTTGCATCCTACGGCTCGTGTTATTCATCATACCCTCATCCATTCTTTATTGCCGAGGGTTGGAAACTTTGATTCCGTTTACAAAGAAAATTTCAAGGCTTTATATGCGATTTATGGAGATATTCAAATAAATTGGATAAACATGATCTTCGACGAGATTTTGCTTGTTAATGATCGCAAAAGGCCACATATATTTTACAATGAATATGTAATGCGGCTTTTAATCAATTGTGGAGTCCCGTCTTGTGTTTCTAAAATCTCCAAGCCAAAGTGCATCGACAAAGCAACCCGAAAAAGGATTAAGCTCCCTGACCCTTGTTTTAATATCATTCCGTTTGATCAATACAAACAACAAGGTCCTTCAGAAACCGCTCCTCCTACTACTCCCAAGCCTAAACCGGAGGAAGTTAAACTCCTTGAACCCTCTTCATCAACTAAGGACTCACTTGCACAAATTGCACGAAACCAATTTCTTTTAGAAGCTAGACTTAAACGAACCAACACCAAACTCGACCATTTAGATACAAAGCTCGATAAATGGTTCTCCAAGCTTAAGTCTTTCTTCGGTACTATTTGGGAAGCAATTTCATGTGTATCAACCTCTTCTTCCACTCAAATACAAGATCCGGGAAAATGACCCATGCCTCCAACATTTACATGGTCATCATCTGAGGAAGGCGCAAGTTCAGGAACTAATACTGGACGTGGTCGTGGATCTCATGAGGCCGAGGAGGAAGAAGATGACGACGACAATGAAGAAGACGTTCAAGATGAAGGGGACAAGGAAGGAGGTGGAAGGATAGTGATTCACTCTGAATCTACGGAATCCGATTCTCCATCGCTCTAGTTTGTTATCATTCATATATGCTTTATGTTTTATTTTGCAAAAACTTAAATGGTACTTGTATGTAAATAGTATCGTATTTATTTTGGGTGTGTACATCTTATAACATTTGGTACTTCACTTGCTTTTGGTATGCTTGGGTTTTATAATATGCTAAATGCTTATCGCGTTATTTATAACTTGTGTAATCTCTACTCCTTTTTGTCGATGACAAAGGGGGAGAAAATGTTACTGACATTGTGTTTTGCAGATATTTCTTAAGTATGTATTTCAGGGGGAGTATACATTCAGGGGGAGTAATAAACTCTTTCAGATATATATTGTCATCAATCAAAAAGGGGGAGAATGTTGAGTCAAGGAATTCAAGATGTTTTGATCAATGACAAAGAGAAATTCAAGATCGACAAGAAGAAGATATTAGATGGTATAGGTTGATTATTTAGAGTATGAGTGTAGTTAAATATGTTAAAATCTATCCTCAAATAATCATATTCCTATATGGTTTGAATATATATATATATATATATACGTTTATACATGTATGCACATTCATTGTGCATACTAACAGAAACCAGTCGACCGGTTCATATATAGGCGGTCGACCGTTTCTGTGCAGAATGCACAACGAACGTGCACACATATATATAACGTACATATATTCAAACACCAGTCTACTGGTCATTTTTTACCAGTCGACTGGTCTACGAACTGAAGCCATCTTTTCGAATAGACACCCTATTTCATCAATGGTTATGATCCTTTCTCTTGGCCAAAAATCATCTCTTTTCATGGTTTCTCTTCACCAATGATTACATCTTTCCATCGTCTATAAAAGCATCATGAAATCATCATTTTAAAAACAACAATTCTTTCTATTCTTGCTATCTAAGTGCTGATTTCATTCTTACTCTTTAAAAGCATTCAAAAGCTCACTATTCTCATATATCGTTATTTGAATCCTTGAATCTATATATTATTATTTAGATTCAAACAACAATATCATCTTCCAAATCCTCATAATATCAAAATCGTATTTGATGATAAGATTATAAGAAGGTTGTACAAGAATTGACAAATTCATGTTATTAAGAACACACATTGTCAAACTACAAGTTTATATCTTGTTTGAAGTCCTCGATGCTGTAAGAGGCGAGCTGTTGAAGTCCTGTGTGTGATCAGGCAAGTGTTGAAGTCCTCGTGTTGTTAGAGGCGTGAAATCCCGTTTGGCTGCTCCGGTGTTGTGAACCTGTTCCTCCGGGTGAAGCGAGGTTGTTGATTAGTGAAAATCCAGAGAGAGGTCTGGGACTGGACGTAGAACGGTGCTCCGAACCAGTATAAAATTCCCCGGTGTGATTTTTCCATTTTTACTGCATTTACCTTTTACTTATCTATGATATTGCTACTATGAGATATTTCTTAGTATATATCATATATTCCGCATATCCATATTACTGATCCTGCCTAAAGTCGTCTATCAACAGTTTCACTGCTATCCCTTCCTTAGAGACCACGTGTCCTAAGAACCTCACTTCTTTTCTCCAAAAATGGAATTTGGAGAACTTAGCTTTGAGTTGATGCGCTCGTAGGGTCTCTAAGACTTCCCTAAGATGTAAGGCATGCTCTTCCTCGCTTCTAGAGAAAACCAAGATATCGTCCACAAAGACCACCACAAACTTGTTTAGAAACTCCCTAAACACCCTACTCATTAAGTCAACGAAGTATGCGGGTGCATTTGTCAAACCAAAAAGCATGACAAGCCACTCGAAGAAACCATCAGGAGTTCTAAATGCAGTCTTATCTATGCTGTCTTTAGCCACCCTTAGCTGATGAAATCCTGTAGCCAAATCCAGTTGCGAGAAAACCGAAGCACCCACCAACTGATCGAATAAATCATCTATCCTCGGCAATGGGTGTCTGTTCTTCTTTGTGAGCTTATTCAACTCTCTATAGTCCATGCACAATCAAGGTGAACCATCAGCTTTCGTGGCAAAAACAACTGGAGCACCCCATTCCGAAATACTTCTTCTTATAAACCCCTTCTCAAGCAACTCTTTCACTTGCTTACTGAGTTCTCTTCTCTCTCTCTCGGGGCCATGTGGCGCACTGGTAATGCAACTGGCTTTGCATTATCTGCTAGGTATATTCGAAAGTCTATCTCGTGCCTCGGGGGTAAACCCCGAACTTCATCGAAGACATCAATATATTCACGGACCACACGAACAGATTCCAAATCATCATTGGATACGTCAAGGGACTCTAGGTAGCTAAGCATTACCGGACCTCTAAGGTCACAAGAAATATCAAGGGTCTTGCCACAACGAGTCAACAATCTAACTACCCTTCTTTCACAGTCTAGGATGACACCATATCTAGCTAGCCAATCCATGCCTAGAATCAAGCCGTAGCCCATGAAGCCAAGAACGAAGGTTTTGCATTCAAACCCAATGCCCAAGATAGACACTCTCAAATCCCGACAAATCATTGAAAGATGAGCCGAACCACCAATAGGATTTGAGACTACTATGGGATCCGTAACTAGACTAGTATTTAGATGCAGTGTTTCAACTAACGAAGCAGATACAAATGAGTGTGAAGCGCAAAAATCAAACAAAGTACGAACAGGATGACCAAACAGAAAAATCAAAATTTCAACAGGAATGTTTCTACCTCTCTCCTGTTCTGGTGCCATGAGAGCATGAACCTGCCCTCTTGCCTGCCCTGGTGCCATGAGAGCCTGAATCTGCCCTCCAGAAGTGGACCCTGTCCTTTGTCGTTGCCACTGTTTCCTCGGGCAGTCTTTAATTAGATGTCCTGCCTCACTACAGTGGAAACAGCCAGTCTTCTTCTTCTTCCTACAGTCCTTGCTCAGATGGCCAGGTGTTCCTCAATTAAAGCACCTTTTCTTTCCTTTGCTATTATTATCCTTACCACCTTTCTTGTGTTGCTGTTGTGATTTCTTTTTATCCCCTTTCTTCTTTGGTGCCTAATTAGCATTAGCACCTTTCTCCTCTTCATGCGTAAGCCCATGTCAACCAGTTTCTCAAAGGTAGCCCCCATAGGAATGTGGGTCATAGCCAACCCATATAGTGGCTCATTCAAACCTTTAATGAACCTCAGGGCCTTCTTCTCAGGTGTGTTCACTACGTCTAAGCCTAATCTTGCAAACTGATTGAACTTGTTGACGTACTCCTTTACTGATAAATTCCCTTGCTTCAACGCCAAGAACCTCTCCATGTATAAATTCTCTTCTGCTCGTGAGAGAAATTTCATCTCGAACCTATGCCTGAAATTCATCCATGTCTCCACTGGACGCTCTTCATTCGTAACCTCCCACCGAAACGAGGCTTCGTCCTTCATTAACCAAACAGCTAATTGGAACTTCCTTCCATCTTCTATCTCGAAGATACCAAACAAATCTTCCACCTCCTTAGGACAATTTCGAGCTTCAACAAATGTATCTGACCCATGAAAAGGTTTCCCGCCCATTGCCCAAAAGTCCTTACATATCTTTGAAAATGTATCAACACGAGGAGGGGGAGGAGGAGGAGCGGGTGCAGCTGGGGAAGGAGGAACATTTGCTAGGCCTGCGGCGGTGGCCCTAACCTCCAGATACCTTCTAAACCAGCCTGGTATCGGTATACCCTCGGGTATCTCGGGTTCCCCAGGCATGCTGAAAAAGAAAAGGAAGAGATTCAAACGGAGAATCGAAGGAAAGATATATGGCTCTTGGGGGTTATGTTTTTAAAACAAATTTTTCTCTTGAAAATAGTTTCCTTAAAACAAACTTTTGAAAGTATTTCTTTATAAAAATGTTTTTGAAAAACAGTTTTTCAAAATCTCTTATCTGTTCTGGTAACCTTCAGCTCTGATACCATGTGTAACACCCCACATCCATTAATATCACTCTCAAAGGGAATTCATTAACTTTCATGAAGTATTATTAGTGTATAGAACATAATATAACAAGACAGATACATATATTGGTACTTGAAAATTTTAAAACAACTTTTATTGCAACGCAGAAATAGTTTGATTACAACAACATCATAAACCAATAGTAAAACCAAGTACGCTTAATATCCATCTTGACAAATTTTTTTCTGAGTAACTGAAGTAAAAAAGCATAACCTCAACATAAGTAGCCATAAAAGAGATGAGCTGAACTTTACTTTCAGCAATCCAAGCACTTCCAAAAGAGAGAGGAAGAGATCCAAATCAAGCTCCACTAGCACTAGTCCCACCCTGAGAACCTGGGGGGGAAAGGAAGAAAAGAGGCGAAAACAATGGGGGGTCAGACATAAAGTTTGGCGAGTCCAATAATTTTAACAATATAATTATTAAAGTAATTAGGATAAGGCATAAACTATTAAAACAAGGAATGACTGTGAAACAAGTGGTCAAGACAAAACAACAGAGGAATATTCTGTCGTTAATTGCGCTCCTCATCACTATAGGATAATTACTATACTGCACCATTACTAGTCACCTTAAAAGTTGATCCCTCCCACTGAACATAATAATCATAATGGTAGTTTCGTTTACCCCTAGTTGTCTTCATAGGTGCCGCCTGCCCCTATCTCCACTAGTTGTACCCACTACCCCCATGCGATCGACTCCCTAACTCATAGATACCCGTGCTGGTCCCATAGTGGGGTGTATCACTTCCCAAAGTGGCAATCCGATACCACTAAAGATGTACGGCTTATATCTACACGATGCAACAACGTCTTACCTACTAACCCGGGTCTATGCATGCACATGACCCCGTTGGACTTGCGTTACCACCGCTAACCCGTTTTGACCTCTTACAATAAAATCCAGTAAGCGTGTCCCGTCCTCGATTTAACTTGAGCTCACGAAGATACATAATGGGTTACTGGTTTGAAAAGGGCCCCCATACTTGACACAAGATTTTCCACCTATGCTTGGTCCCCACTAAGATTTCCACTTAATCCCTTCTTATTCATGTCTTCTTACATGTTTCACTTGGTTAAGTGTTTCCAATCGTATTTCACATGTCACCCATGTCACTCACTTAACCCCCATGTTCCACCAAATGTTTATCTTGGTTAAGTGTTACTTAATTCATTATAACTGTAACCTTGTAAGACCTCCCATATTAGACTACCATTTGCGGTTGCTGGATTTGCCGGGCGGGTCCGGGCAGTCTTATACAGCAAACGAGCCTAACCTCGTGTCTTTATAATTGTTACGCATTTAATTATGCCTTCAACCTCTCACATTAGACTACCGTTTACGGTTGCTGGATTTGCCGGGCGGGTCCGGGCAGTCTTATACCGCAAAAGAGTCTAACCTCGTGTCTTAGGCATTTATTAAACATAATTATTTCACCACAAATATGAATTATTTATCCCTATTCAAATTGTCAATAATTTCCAAATTAATCTATGTCCATAATTGTCACCTAAATTATGTCCATACTTTTCAGGTATATAAATTATACGAATTAGTGTCTCAAATTAATTATATGCCTTTAAAGCCATTTTATGTCAATTCACAATATGTATATTTAATATTTTCCCATGGTCCCCACGTCATTTGTACGTTTAATAGGAAATACGTTAGACTCGCAAATAGTCTAACTTATAAAAAAAAGAAACATCACAACTTGCATAACACATAAAATGGTCTAACTTGCAAATGAGAATTATAACATAAGTTTGCATAGCCAATAACTTGCATAGGCAATGGACATATAGAACACAAGTTTGCATAAACTATGTACTTCCATGGATCTAAATATAGATCTAAACATGAAATTGTGAACTTGCATACATAGACAAGGTTTTCACTTAAACTTGCATATGTGAATATGGTTCTCACCTAAACTCGCATATGTGAATATAGTTTTCATCTAAACTTGCATATGTGAATATAGTTTTCACCTAAACTTGCATATGTGAATATAGTTTTCACCTAAACTTGCATATATGAATATAGTTTTCACCTAAACTTGCATATGAATCTAAACATGTAAACAAATACCACATGTTTTACGCATAAACTAGCATACACACACACACACACACACTCTTGATTCACATATAAACTTGTGTATAATTCACATACAGGCTTGCATATGATTCACATCCAATCCAGCATATAATTTACATTCAAACTTGCATACAAACTAATATCATAAAATGAATCAAGTTAAACATATGTGACTGGGCATATGAAATAGAACTACTAACATAAGTTAACCAACCTGTCATATGTTCACAAACAGACGATAACAAAATCAAGTAACGTCACATGATTCAATAGACATGTTCTCATTATCCAAAATATAACTCATCATAATTAATTTACTAATTATTTTGTGAAAGAAATTGTACTCACAAAGATGGATTAGAAAAGAGAATAATTCATTCGTCGTTTGTATAATAATTCTGACTTGCAATTCCTAAGCCTTAAGAAGAAGAAGAACTATTCCAGCAGCAACATGGAGGCCATGAGACTAATTTAGTTTAGGTTTAGAGCTTGAGTCTATACGTGCTTATATAGAGTTTTAGATTAATATAAGCCGTTAGATTAAGATAGGGGCAATCAGAACCATTCAGACCAATTGGAACCATCCAGAAACAGCCACATAAGCCCTAGTGACTCAGCAAAGAGTCAGAATCGTCACATTTCAGATTTGCCCGAGGGGGTAGGTCGACCCCCTGGTCGACCTGTATATGCGAGGTCGACCCCCTGGTCGACCTGGCCTGGGGCGGGAAAATTCCCATCTAGCCCGCTTCTTTATTTAAATTTCGGATTTTGAATTTTTAAATCTGAGCTGTTTTATTTTATATAAATTCCTGAAACTTCTGAGGGCCATAGCATCCTCATACGAAGTCCGATTTACGAAAACTTGGACTCTATACCAAGCAGAAATCCGAGACGAACGCAATGGAGTAACCCATTTCGCTTAGTTCTTCTCTTAAAAATTAAGTGTTCTTAAATTTGTTAATTTTAAAATTTAAAATTACGGGGTGCTACAATTATTGCAGCATTTAATTATAAATTCAATCACAACTCCATTTTTAATATTAACTTCCAATTCCTTTGGTAATAAATTACTTTATAAAATTCGATGAAATAGAATTCCCAAATAAAATTTCTTAGACTTATCTCAATTCGTTTTTATATTTCAAATATCGAAATAAAATCCATCGTTCCCTTCTTGAAACGATTTCCAATTCACGGTTAAATTCATATTTGAATTTAAATTTCTAAATTATCAAATGATAAATTTATTTTCCTTAATTTATAAACGTTGTTTATAAATTTAATTTCCTTGTTTTATGATTAAAAAAAGTTTTCATTTCGATTCCATTTCAAATTCTGTTTTCAAATTCATACTTGAATTTAAACCTTTAAATTATCTAATGATAATTTATTTTATTAGATTTATAAATATCATTTATAAATCCAACTTCCTTGTTTTATATAATAAAACAAGTTTCATTTCAAAATCTGTTTGGAAACCAAAATCTTATTTTGGATATATTCTATTTATTATAACTAAGCTATATAAATATAAAATCTATTTCCATATTTAAATTTAAAATTCTATTTAATACAATCCTAATATATTTTATAAAAATATTTTATTTTAAACAAATTCGATCTCATCGAATTCAAATCAAAAACCCATATGAATTTATTTTTAATTCAATTTACATTCTGAAAATCAGAATAAATTTCATCGTTTACTTCTTTAAAACGATTCCCCATTTCTATTTTTGAATTTAATATTCAAATTATCCAATGATAATTATTCCATTTTTATTTATAAACACCATTTATAAATTTACTTCAATTTCCTACATTATTTAATTTATAAACATCGTTTATAAATTCACCACTTCAATTTCTTGTAGTATTTAATTTATAAACATCGTTTATATACTCAATACTTGTTTTATTTATTCAAAATAAGTTAATATCTTTATAGTCCATTTGAAATTCAAATTCTATTTTAGAAAAATATATTTTCCTCTTTTAAATTTCAAAACACCTCTTTACGATATTTTTGTAAATCAATATTCAGGGCCAGTGACACTCAACCAATCAAAAACACTACTCAATTATCAACCACATATTTTCTAACACATCATATATGATAATATATATAAAACAAACCAATAAAAATATTTTAAGGAATCCAGTTGGATCCCACCAACCTGTTTTCCTGCATCCACAAACGTTAGCCAACATAAATAATACTCATCCTGCTTCAAGGCAGGATATCGCGGTATAGAAGGTCATCCGCTATCATAGCGTAGGCGTATAGGGTCATCCGCTAATGATACTGCGGGCATCCTCTAATGATATTGTGGGAAATATCCAACCACCAATATATATAATAACCACAAGCACCAAGCATATATAACTAATATATATAATTAATAGCCACAATAATATTTATATGCACTCAAACAATCAACAAACAATTATTTTTAATAAATAAAAATAATTCTAATAATAATTTGAGTGAGATTTACTTACAAGGATTATTTTTGATCCATTCCGATTTTAAGTTCAATTCCAGCTTAAGCAGTTCGCAGCTATGCATTGCTAGACAGACTCTATCCGATAAGACCTTTTATATATTTTAATGACATTCATTATTTATTGAATAGTTTAAGTGAAAAAAATGAAATTTAATTATTAGATTAAAATAATTACCTTGATCTGTTGTTAGCCTTTCTTCCCAAAATAGAATTTATGGTCGAATCCCGCTCCTCCTTTTTAACTACACTTCAGTACTTTGCATACAACAATGGCAGATCCTTTCATTGCCTAAATCTCCCTCCATGAATCATTATCCTATTATTATATTTTCAAACTTGAACATCATAATAGTCGAGACCTATTCTGGCTTGTGGTGAAAAAAAAAACAAATCCCCCAAAACTGAAATAACACCTTTTAGGATCCTCATCTTCCCACTGAGTTCCTCAAATACCCCCATTCAACCATCCAAAACTCCACCTAGGTCTCCACTGTCAAGCCCATATCGACATCAGGACATCGAACTCCAGTCGCTACTACATCGATGTCAACTTCTGCCACATCGTACCGCTCAACGGATGCCTAAATCCCCATAGCAACCTCCGAACGACGACCCTCATCTCCTTGTTGTAAAATCGTGAGTGCATCTACTACTGTCGAATTGGGTTTTCGAGATGATGGATGTAATCGCGATTTTCAATTTGTCCTCGATTCACGGCGTAGCCTGTTGTGTTTAAGTGGAGCTTCTTGCGGTTGATGATAGCATCGCGATTTGAAAAGAACGGCTTCCATTTTCTGAAGCAACCGAATTCGATAATATCGAATGAAGAAAAGAGGGGCAACTCGGTTTGTTTCAATTTTAGGGGAAATGGCAAGGCTTTAAGGAATGGAATTAGAATGGCGTATGATTTTATAACATAGAGGAAACCATTTTTAATTTCCTTGTTGAACGAATTTATTTTGTTCGCAAGGCAGAAGAGGAAAAAGAGAGGAATTGGTCATCGCAGTTTTATAAGCACAATTACTTCGACACTAAGGAAATTTTGTCAATGCTGATAGGGTAGGTTTACAGTGTACTTCCTATTACTTAAGGAGGAAGGAATTTTATTTTATTTTATTTTATTTTTATTCTATTTTATTTATATTTTAATTAAAAATTAGTTTCCTTAAAATTTAAATAACCCTTGATTCTGAACTCATTACTGAACCCACCAACTGACATTTTTAGGGTTATACCACTATTCTGGATACACCGGGACAAGTTTTAAAGCCTCTTTGATCATCTGGAGAAGATATTAATTTAAACCGATAAATTAAATTCAAAACAATTTAATTGCTAGATAATAAATTATTATTATCATTTATATATATACAAATATAATTTCTGTAAATTATTTAAATCAATTAGACATAGGTTTAAATTTTGAATGAATTAGTTCAGATTCCTGTATTACGATAATTATATATATTCGAATTAAATCGTATTTCTATTATTAAATCGATAAATCAATATAAAAATTGATTTATATTATTACCTAAATACTTAAAATAAATGTTAAATATTTTAAAAATAAATCGACAAAAATCTGGGTTGTTGCAGTTACGATTGTGAGTTTGATCAGACCGCCTAGAATTCTTTTTGAGTATACACATGGGTTGCGCAAGAAATGCAGCAAAACACCAGCTTCTGCTGCATTAATGATCTTCCGTAAAAATTTAAGATATAGTTAGAAGTGGACACACTTCGCGTGTGTTTTTGACCAAAAAATATGCGTCTAATGATTTTAATAAAATATTCACCTATGTTTCTATTTTATTTTGAAATAATATGCAGTTTTAATGAATTTTTTTTTACCAGTTTCAATCTTTAATCATTTTTTATTCATATGAAATTTGGATTTTGTTATCATCTAATAAAATGCAAAAACATATAAGAAATTTACTTGTTAAATCATGGTTTTAACTGATATTAAGTTTGGTAATTTATGAAACACAATCATTTTTAATCTATAAAAATCTTTATTTGATAGATTTTTTTCTTGATACTCTAAAAATAAATTACCTTGTTGCCGAGTTAGGTCTCGATATGATGTAGGTACCCAAAATAAAAAAATATTAAGTTAGCCAATTGAATCATGTTAAATAATCATTAAATATTATAGCTTGATACTGGACTATAGTATTTCAGTGGAATAAACCCATGAATGGACCCGATGGGCCACATCATGAGCTTTTAAAGAACAACTTCGTCTATAATGCTAACTGTAGTTTAGCAAGTCGTATAAATAATTCATATCTTTCCACGAAAGTGATATACTTTTGCATTCACTTTGAGAAAGAGAAAATGAGTTATATTTTCACATTGAATCGGTACACATGAAAATTTTTCATGTACTATTATGTATAAAAGCTACTTATTTTATTTACTTAAACGCTCAATTTGTGCATACAGACGAATTTGTAGCAATGAAAAAAAAAATGGATTCAAACAGTCAAGTATATGTGCAAATTCATGTATGTGTGTATGTATATGTGTGTGTCTGTGTGCGTATATACACACACACATGTGTGTGGGTGTGTCTTTATATATGTGTGTGTGCGTATAGCTTCCAATAACTAATTGCATGTGTAAAGCCTAAGCATCACATTGTTTAATGCATTTTCAAAAATCGGAATCATGCGGACTAAATATATTAGGAAACAACAAAATGGCTAAAAGATTGATTAAATATATCTCCATGTGTATTTATTCTAATTCATACAAAAATTTTATTCCTACAAAATAAATAATTTTTAACAAATGTTTTGCTGTAAATGAGTCTAAATTTGAAAATAGAATTGAAACCACGGAGACTTAATTTTGTTGACTAGATTTGAAATCGAAATCGAGTAGGTTTACGTAAACCTCATTCTAAAACTATATATATATATATACATATATATATAGTGGTATGTATGAATTTTTTTTTCTTATAATGCTTTATGTGCAAGATTAAGTTTTTCTTTGAAAAACGGAACGTGATAGAAATAATGCTTGCTGGTTTTGGGCTTTATAGCAATTAATTACTTGCTTAAGTATGAAAAAAAAATGAGAACTTTAAAAAGTTGGGATACATTAATGAATAAACATATTTTTAGATTGGGATAAATAGTAATCAATGCATTTATATTTTTTTATTTGACAAAGTAGGTTCTATTATACATGTTGCAATGCCAAGTGAAGCAAATGATTTATATGGCTGATTAGCATAAGCAACATACATGTTCAGAATGAGGAAATTATGGCCTTTGAGTAACATGTAAAAACGTTTATCCTTATGCTCATATCTTATCTTCATCATATATAAATAAATATTTCTTTGGCTATTTTGATGTATTTTCCAAGATTATTCAATAAAGTCGTTTTCATCTCAATTACCAATTGCGAAGTAAAAAAGCTACTTCCTCATATCAAAACCGGTTCAATTTTAAAGGTTATCATAGCCCATTGGTAAAAGCTTGAAATTTTGATAGAGTGTGCTGAGTTTGATTTCTGTCAATGCCTCTTTTTTCTGAAGAAATGAAAATATGGACATTACACACTCCCTTGTGATTTGAAGAATATATAGATACGAGTGGTATATTATACACACACACACACACACACACACAGATGCATATGCATGTTTATGCAAATTTGTGTATATATACATACAGACACACTAATAAAGATATTGGGAATTAGGCATATTTTACTTATGGAAAACAAATTGAATTATTCACGATGATCTCCTATCTTTCTTGCCAAATACGCAAGATGCCATCATCATTAAAAGAGAATCCAATAATTGATCTCAAATCAGATTCTTTCCATTCAACACATTTTGTGTTGATTTGCACCATAACATTGCCACATGCCAAGAATCAGAAGAAGGAAATCTTTGATTAAAATCTCCAATCCGTCACTATGAAGTATGAAGAGATTAATGTTTCCTTTTTTTGTAAAGAAAATACATTGGAAGTTTTTATTTAGGCCACATGTTCATGTAAAGAATAGAGTCCATCTCCTATAAATACTCATTGTATTCATTGTAAACCTTGTACTTTTTTTTTGTTCTCCATTAATAAAGCTTTGCTTTTCTTTCTTACTTTATTTTTTATTTTCATGGAAATATGTGTTATCTGGTCAATTAAATTTGATAGAACACAAATTGCAGTTTCATTTAATTTTGTCATTAGTTATTGATCGTTTGATTAGATTCAACGTGTAATCCTTATTTTTTACTTTCATCTTGTTTAATTATGTTTTTCAGGTTTTAATTTAAGTATTCTGTTTTGTTTTTCAGCTACTGTTCTTTCAGTTTTGAGTTTTCTTTATTTATCTTTGTATTTGACAATAGTTAAGTTAATTCCCACAAGTAATCTTTTCTGATTCAATTCAGATAGATTGAAAATTACTTATCTCTAAATTGAAATTTGCATGTTAGTTGATTCAATTGGTTTTGATAAAAACTAAATTCTAATTTTAGTTTCTAATATATAAATCTCTACCATCATCGAAAACATTTTATAACTCACTAAGATTTTAAACCAAAATTTTACAATTTTAAACCAAATCTCTGTGTTCGATATGCGTTCTACATTTCTATGCGCTAGTAGTAATTTAAAATAAATTTTCACTTTTTTAATTTATAGAAAAGCAACAGACAATTTTTTGGTATCGTTGTCGGCGATTAGTGTTTAAGTTTTGAAATTTTATTTTAAGAATCTATTGTGTGTTAATTTTCTATTCTTTTTTTTTTCTTTCCTGTTGTTAAAAAATACCTTGATTAGTTAATTTGGTATTGACACGCAGATAATACAATCTCTAAACCAAGAAAAAAACATCTTTCCACTTTTCTTTTAGACAAGTGCTAAAAGCACCCGGCTATATTCTTCCGGCCACCATTTGGCTGTTAATACAACAACAAAGAAAATAGTCCTTTCGAAAACTTCAAACCTTTTCCTCTCATCACAAAAAAGCATATTGTCTTCATCCTCCACTACAAAATATCCTCCACCTAAACACCAACCCGAACCAGAATCCCTCATCTTTACCACTTTCTCTAACCGAACTCCAGGCTGCTTCAGTTACCATCAGATTGCTCTAAATCAAACCCATACCCATCACCATTTTGAGCAACAACTTCTCATCAGGGAACCATACACCGAAAAGCCCAATCATCGAACCCCTCTACTGTAATGACCCGCATTGGCAGGGGTATTATGATTAATTTATTTAATTGTATAAATGGTGGTTTAGTGAATTTAATGGTCATGGAATTTAATAATGGTAAATATTTAATTAAAATAATAAATTAAATAATATATTTAATTCTGAAATAATCAGAATTGGCTGAAATGACGATATGGTGTGAACCGGATCATCTGTGATATTTAATTCAGTTTAAATTTGAATTAGAATAACGAATATATTATTTGAACGACAGTTGAACGTATAATTATAATATAATTAAAATAGAACTCGAAATGGCGCTGCAGTTCGTAAATTGGCGATTCGAACTTCAAACGAATATACAGAAGCCGTTTCAAATCGGATTTCTGTGAAACAAGAAACGTGTGGAGCTGGTGAAGTATATCTTTCTAGTGGAAGAGAAATATCGGGATTGCTTCGTGTAGATTTTGATTTATGTCCAAATCAAATTTCAGAAAAAGTCGCTATGGAATTCCTTTATGATTTGCGATGCTTTATTTACGTTTTAAAAGGGTTTTTCAATATAACTAGATATGGGGTTTGAATTTAGACGTGGTTCTTTTGAGGCGTAGTGATAATTTAATTTTTAGAATTTTATTGTAATTTTTAATTAATTAAAATATACGACCTTTTATTTGAAGTATTTCGCACCCTGAAATCAACATTTTGAAGTTTCAAAATATGAGTCCATCTACCGGTATTTTTATATTTTTGGAACAGTGTCACGTTGTACATCACAACGGCATTTTTATTTCTGTCTAGTGGTCCGTAAAGAAACAAAGAAAATTTGTGGAACGAAGAATGTAAAACATCACTTGAAAACGAAGATAAAAAAAAGAAAATATATTTGATCCACTGCGTGGACTAATTTCTGCCTTCAAACGACTTTCGTGGTCAAGAGAAAAACCGGCCAACACTTAAATAATCGAATGGCTAAAAAGAAAAAAAAACTCCCATAAACTTCTATAAAAGGATTCACATAACCAAATTACTCAGTCAACCAAATGTCCACCTCCACCGAATAGAATGAGCTATCTAAATCTTCACGTTCTTCATTCTCTCACATCATCAAATTCACGCAATATTTCATTGATCTTTCAACAACAAATTCAAGAGCTTAGTAAGCTCTGTAGATCCATCAGAGGCGATCTGTTTTCCTTCACTATCGAGGCTGAGATGGCGTTGAATAGTGGCGACATTCGAGGAGTTTTAGAGGACGGAGTACAGGGCCTTGTGTGGCGGGATTCAGAGAAAAGGGAGATGAGGCCACGGCGCTGGTGTTGGCAACCTCCGATTGAGGTCAGTCGGTCAGAAAACGCTGCGACATGGTGAAGTCGGGGAGGAGCAGTTTCATTAATACTGGGTAGGACATAATGAATGGAACGTGAACAATGAAGTGGCATGCAGGCCGTAAGGGGAAGAGAAATGGGACTGGACTGTGTAGAAGTGGGTTTTTGAACTAGTTTTATAAGTTGGTGAAATGTATTTTGAAATGGGATGAGGCACATAACGTAGGGCCTGGGAGGAGTTGGGTTATAAAGTGGTGACGGTGTGGAGAGGAGCAGTGCGTGGTGATAAACAAAGGACGTGAAGAGTGGTGCTTGGCTTGTTGGGTCATGACGTGGTGAATGTTTGGAGAACGGAGAAGTAGTTCGGTGATGTTGGTTAGCATCTTCATGATGAAACGATGGAGAAAATGGTGGATGAAATCACGGTAATGGTTGTTGAACAGCTTCGGATTGCGTGTTATAATTCTGGGAGAAGGAGGAGTAAGCGAGTGCGGTTTTAATAGGAAATGGGCCGGTAAGAATTTTTAAAAGCCCAATATTTGTTTAAGTATAGTTTAAATTGCAATTTAATAAGTTCCAAAACTTGTATATGTCATAACTTCATCATACGATACCGGTTTTCAGCGAAACATGATCCGTTGGGATCGTATGAACGGGAGCAACCCAATGGAACTGATTAGGAGTGAATCCGAGCTCGTTACAATTTATGGCAAAATAAATTGTCCGTCGAAGTCAAATAAACGCAAACCGTTATTAAACGATTAACGCGCCAATGTGAGTAAATCTCACTACCTCTGAACAGTTTATAATTTCATGTTGTATTTTTAGAACTGTTAGGAATTGACTGATTGACTGTGTGTTGATTGTTTGATTGAACTGCTAGCCAGTTAGTTAAATTTTCTATATTGATTCTGTTTAACAGAATATATCATATAGAACTGAAAAGTGATGTTATCTACATTGTTTAACATCTGTGATGCAGGGAAACAGGTTGGAGGAATCCGACTGGATTCCTCAACATTTATTTTACTGTTTTCATATATTGTGATATATGATGTGTTATATAATCTGTTATGGATTATGGGTGTTGGAATGATGTTGATCATTGTTATTCGATATTGTAAATATCATAAAAGACCCTGGGATGTAAAAAGAAGTATTTCAATGTATATTGAAATAAAGGAATTTTATAAAATCACAGGATTTTATAAAAGGAATTATGTATAAAACGAACACGGTTTTATAAAAGGAATATTTATTTAGAAAATAAATAGAAATAGAAAAGGAATATTTATTTAGAAAATAAATAGAAGTTATAAATAGGAAATATTTGTAACGGTAAATAGAAGTTATAAATAGGAAATATTTGTAACGGTAAATAGAAGTTATAAATAGGATATATTTGTAACGGTAAGTAAACGTTATAAAAAGGAAATAGTTGTAACGGAAAACGTATTTTAGTAAAAGAAGTTAATCGATGCTAGTTAATCGATTAGAGAATAAAGTTAAAAAGAAGTTAATCGATGTTAGATAATCGATTAGAGAATAAAGTTAAAAAGAAGTTAATCGATGTTAGTTAATCGATTAGAGAATAAAGTTAAAAAGAAGTTAATCGATTAGAGAATAAAGTTGAAAGGAGATAATCGATGCTAGTTTAATCGATTAGAATAGAAGCAAATGAGTAAATCGAATATAGTTATTCGAATAGAAAGTAAAAGGAATTATCGAATATAGTTTATTCGAAAAGAGTAAGTGAAATGAGTAAATAAATAGCGTTAGTCAAATAGTGTTAGTCCAATAGAGTTAATTGATAGGGGTTAGTCCAATAGAGTTAATTGATAAGAGACAATCGAATATAGCTATTCGAAGGAGGGTTAAGTAAGGAAGATAGTAAAAGGAATAAAGTGAACTTTGCTAATTTCAAAGTTAGAAATGTTGTTCAGTTAAGGTCTGAGAGGTAGTTCTACCCCAACTTGATTGGCTTCGTTTTAACTAAGGAATAGTTAAGGCTCGGCAGTAAAGGAAATGGTTTGGGTTGGCATCGCGATGGTTTGTTTAAACATCTGTCTAAGTCCAATGAAGAAACTTTGGAAATGTTTTCCAAATAAGAAACCAGAAATGTTTTCTAATAAAGAAACAAAGAAATGGAAATGTTTTCCATTGTTAATAACGTATATTTTCCCAATTTAGAAAATAAGGAATATTGAACGTAGGGAAACATTAGATAAGTTAATTAATGATCTAAAGAGATGAATGTTGAATGATGTTTGATCGATATAATTTCCATTTGGAAATAATATCATTGTTTGCACACCTATTTTTATTCGATAGTTAATTCACAGACTATCGAAGTTTTGACCATTTTAACATTGTTAATATGGAGAGACCGGTTGGATTATTATCCGCAGAACCACTCTGTATTGGCATAACCATTGCGAATCATATATGCCAAAGGAAATTGAAGATGGAGTTATGCAAGGGCTATCCTGTTTACAGAATAGTGCCTTCGGTTCATCCTGTTCCTGGATGACTTGTATGGACGGATGTTTGACAGAGTAATTCCAGACGATCACGTATATTGATTTCTCCAACTGTACCAAGAGTGGAAGCGGAGGAGGAAACTTCTTTTAGCTAACACATAATGTATTGTTGTAGACGTCAATCGGTGATTTGATGGATTTGACGATGTGGCATTCGAAGTGCATGTGGTATGATGATAAAGCATAGCTTCTAGCCTCATCATCCGGTAAATGACAGAAATCGGGCAGGCAGCATGGCTAAGTCGGTCACACCGAAGTAGGGTGTATAATCACCTGATCTAGAGTTTCATTTACTTCTAAAAATCTATTGTTGATGCTGTCCCATTCGGGAAACGGTTGTTGATCCCAACTGTTGGTGATATACATTCGATACACTCAAGCGAAATGAGTGGTCGGTCATGTGTGGCCGGGTTGCAAGATGTTCTTGTTGAACCCAGTGTATTCCTCTCTAGAGGTACACAAGCGGAAGGTGATTCCATACCCTGTCATAGTTGGAAATCCATTACCCAATACGTGCTTGCGGTTTTGATTGTATACTATATATGTAGAACGTGAGATGAAAGCGTTTCTACTAGATGATTATATATATATACTGTGGTTGATAGACATTATTATAATATTAAAAGGTTTTTGATATAAAAGATATTTTGGATTCTCATAAGGGAAAAACCCGTTCCGTTATGCGGCGTGGTCTTGTGAGATATCGTTCACTTGTTCGAACTGTTTTTTAAACTGTTTTACTCATACCAGTCCCATGACTGACCCGGAGTTTACTTTGTTGTTTTCCCTAAACTCTTGGGTGCCTAAATTTGTACGGGCAGTCAAGTAGTCGGGATTTTACAGATACACTTGAAGAGCTTGGAGCAGGAGGCTTCAGGATGTTATAGCTATAGTTATTTCCGCTGTGTTGTAAGTGCTGTACTTTGATAATGATATGTATATTCAAGTACTGATTTGTATTTCAAAGTTATGTTATGAAATATATTTATTCGTTCCGCTGTGAGATTCGTGTTACTCTGATGTTGTGTTCTTCTTCTTCTTCTATTCTAAGTTTCTATCTTATCTTTTCTCACCCTCTAATTTCTTTCACTAATTACCAGGATTTTTCGGTGTTTTGGTTATCGACATCGTGCTTATGTATATTCAACTGTAACGACCCGGATTTTGAGCGACTTTGGTTATCGACATAAGCACGATGTCGATAACCAAAACACCGAAAAATCCTGGTAATTAGTGAAAGAAATTAGAGGGTGAGAAAAGATAAGATAGAAACTTAGAATAGAAGAAGAAGAAGAACACAACATCAGAGTAACACGAATCTCACAGCGGAACGAATAAATATATTTCATAACATAACTTTGAAATACAAATCAGTACTTGAATATACATATCATTATCAAAGTACAGCACTTACAACACAGCGGAAATAACTATAGCTATAACATCCTGAAGCCTCCTGCTCCAAGCTCTTCAAGTGTATCTGTAAAATCCCGACTACTTGACTGCCCTACAAATTTAGGCACCCAAGAGTTTAGGGAAAACAACAAAGTAAACTCCGGGTCAGTCATGGGACTGGTATGAGTAAAACAGTTTAAAAAACAGTTCGAACAAGTGAACGATATCTCACAAGACCACGCCGCATAACGGAACGGGTTTTTCCCTTATGAGAATCCAAAATATCTTTTATATCAAAAACCTTTTGATATTATAATAATGTCTATCAACCACAGTATATATATAATCATCTAGTAGAAATGCTTTCATCTCACGTTCTACATATATAGTATACAATCAAAACCGCAAGCACGTATTGGGTAATGGATTTCCAACTATGACAAGGTATGGAATCACCTTCCGCTTGTGTACCTCTAGAGAGGAATACACTGGGTTCAACAAAAACATCATGCAACCCGGCCACACATGACCGACCACTCATTTCGCTTGAGTGTATCGAATGTATATCACCAACAGTTGGGATCAACAACCGTTTCCCGAATGGGACAGCATCAACAATAGATTTTTAGAAGTAAATGAAACTCTAGATCAGGTGATTATACACCCTACTTCGGTGCGACCGACTTAGCCATGCTGCCTGCCCGATTTCTGTCATTTACCGAATGATGAGGCTAGAAGCTATGCTTTATCATCATACCACATGCACTTCGATTGCCACATCGTCAAATCCATGAAATCACCGATTGACGTCTACAACAATACATTATGTGTTAGCTAAAAGAAGTTTCCTCCTCCGCTTCCACTCTTGGTACGGTTGGAGAAATCAATATACGTGATCGTCTAGAATTACTCTGTCAAACATCCGTCCATACAAGTCATCCAGGAACAGGATAAACCGAAGGCACTATTCTGTAAACAGGATAGCCCTTGCATAACTCCGTCTTCAATTTCCTTTGGCATATATGATTCGCAATGGTTATGCCAATACAGAGTGGTTCTTCGGATAATAATCCAACCGGTCTCTCCATATTAACAATGTTAAAATGGTCAAAACTTCGATAGTCTGTGAATTAACTATCGAATAAAAATAGGTGTGCAAACAATGATATTATTTCCAAATGGAAATTATATCGATCAAACATCATTCAACATTCATCTCTTTAGTTCATTAATTTACTTATCTCATGTTTCCCTACGTTCAATATTCCTTATTTTCTAAATTGGGAAAATATACGTTATTAACAATGGAAAACATTTCCATTTCTTTGTTTCTTTATTAGAAAACATTTCTGGTTTCTTATTTGGAAAACATTTCCAAAGCTTCTTCATTGGACTTAGACAGATGTTTAAACAAACCATCGCGATGCCAACCCAAACCATTTCCTTTACTGCCGAGCCTTAACTATTCCTTAGTTAAAACGAAGCCAATCAAGTTGGGGTAGAACTACCTCTCAGACTTTAACTGAACAACATTTCTAACTTTGAAATTAGCAAAGTTCACTTTATTCCTTTTACTATCTTCCTTACTTAACCCTCCTTCGAATAGCTATATTCGATTGTCTCTTATCAATTAACTCTATTGGACTAACCCCTATCAATTAACTCTATTGGACTAACATTATTTGACTAACGCTATTTATTTACTCATTTCACTTACTCTTTTCGAATAAACTATATTCGATAATTCCTTTTACTTTCTATTCGAATAACTATATTTGATTTACTCATTTGCTTCTATTCTAATCGATTAAACTAGCATCGATTATCTCCTTTCAACTTTATTCTCTAATCGATTAACTTCTTTTTAACTTTATTCTCTAATCGATTAACTAATATCGATTAACTTCTTTTTAACTTTATTCTCTAATCGATTATCTAACATCGATTAACTTCTTTTTAACTTTATTCTCTAATCGATTAACTAACATCGATTAACTTCTTTTAATAAACTACGTTTTCCGTTACAACTATTTCCTTTTTATAACGTTTACTTACCGTTACAAATATATCCTATTTATAACTTCTATTTACCGTTACAAATATTTCCTATTTATAACTTCTATTTACCGTTACAAATATTTCCTATTTATAACTTCTATTTATTTTCTAAATAAATATTCCTTTTCTATTTCTATTTATTTTCTAAATAAATATTCCTTTTATAAAACCGTGTTCGTTTTATACATAATTCCTTTTATAAAATCCTGTGATTTTATAAAATTCCTTTATTTCAATATACATTGAAATACTTCTTTTTACATCCCAGGGTCTTTTATGATATTTACAATATCGAATAACAATGATCAACATCATTCCAACACCCATAATCCATAACAGATTATATAACACATCATATATCACAATATATGAAAACAGTAAAATAAATGTTGAGGAATCCAGTCGGATTCCTCCAACCTGTTTCCCTGCATCACAGATGTTAAACAATGTAGATAACATATATTTTCAGTTCTATATGACATATTCTGTTAAACAGAATCAATATAGAAAATTTAACTAACTGACTAGCAGTTCAATCAAACAATCAACACACAGTCAATCAGTCAATTCCTAACAGTTCTAAAAATACAACATGAAATTATAAACTGTTCAGAGGTAGTGAGATTTACTCACATTGGCGCGTTAATCGTTTAATAATGGTTTGCGTTTATTTGACTTCGACGGACAATTTATTTTGCCATAAATTGTAACGAGCTCGGATTCACTCCTAATCAGTTCCATTGGGTTGCTCCCGTTCATACGATCCAAACGGATCATGTTTCGCTGAAAACCGGTATCGTATGATGAAGTTATGACATATACAAGTTTTGGAACTTATTAAATTGCAATTTAAACTATACTTAAACAAATATTGGGCTTTTAAAAATTCTTACCGGCCCATTTCCTATTAAAACCGCACCCGCTTACTCCTCCTTCTCCCAGAATTATAACACGCAATCCGAAGCTGTTCAACAACCATTACCGTGATTTCATCCACCATTTTCTCCATCGTTTCATCATGAAGATGCTAACGAACATCACCGAACTACTTCTCCGTTCTCCAAACATTCACCACGTCATGACCCAACAAGACAAGCACCACTCTTCACGTCCTTTGTTTATCACCACGCACTGCTCCTCTCCACACCGTCACCACTTTATAACCCAACTCCTCCCAGGCCCTACGTTATGTGCCTCATCCCATTTCAAAATACATTTCACCAACTTATAAAACTAGTTCAAAAACCCACTTCTACACAGTCCAGTCCCCTTTCTCTTCCCCTTACGGCCTGCACGCCACTTCATTGTTCACGTTCCATTCATCATGTCCTACCCAGTATTAATGAAACTGCTCCTCCCCGACTTCACCATGTCGCAGCGTTTTCTGACCGACTGACCTCAATCGGAGGTTGCCAACACCAGCGCCGTGGCCTCATCTCCCTTTTCTCTGAATCCCGCAACACAAGGCCCTGTACTCCGTCCTCTAAAACTCCTCGAATGTCGCCACTATTCAACGCCATCTCAGCCTCGATGGTGAAGGAAAACAGATCGCCTCTGATGGATCTACAGAGCTTACTAAGCTCTTGAATTTGTTGTTGAAAGATCAATGAAATATTGCGTGGATTTGATGATGTGAGAGAATGAAGAACGTGAAGATTTAGATAGCTCATTCTATTCGGTGGAGGTGGACATTTGGTTGACTGAGTAATTTGGTTATGTGAATCCTTTTATAGAAGTTTATGGGAGTTTTTTTTTTTTAGCCATTCAATTATTTAAGTGTTGGCCTATTTTTCTCTTGACCACGAAAGTCGTTTGAAGGCAGAAATTAGTCCACGCAGTGGATCAAATATATATATATATTTTTTTTTATCTTCGTTTTCAAGTGATGTTTTACATCCTTCATTCCACAAATTTTCTTTGTTTCTTTACGGACCACTAGACAGAAATAAAAATGCCGTTGTGATGTACAACGTGACACTGTTCCAAAAATATAAAAATACCGGTAGATGGACTCATATTTTGAAACTTCAAAATGTTGATTTCAGGGTGCGAAATACTTCAAATAAAAGGTCGTATATTTTAATTAATTAAAAATTACAATAAAATTCTAAAAATTAAATTATCACTACGCCTCAAAAGAACCACGTCTAAATTCAAACCCCATATCTAGTTATATTGAAAAACCCTTTTAAAACGTAAATAAAGCGTCGCAAATCATAAAGGAATTCCATAGCGACTTTTTCTGAAATTTGATTTGGACATAAATCAAAATCTACACGACGCAATCCCGATATTTCTCTTCCACTAGAAAGATATACTTCACCAGCTCCACACGTTTCTTGTTTCACAGAAATCCGATTTGAAACGGCTTCTGTATATTCGTTTGAAGTTCGAATCGCCAATTTACGAACTGCAGCGCCATTTCGAGTTCTATTTTAATTATATTATAATTATACGTTCAACTGTCGTTCAAATAATATATTCGTTATTCTAATTCAAATTTAAACTGAATTAAATATCACAGATGATCCGGTTCACACCATATCGTCATTTCAGCCAATTCTGATTATTTCAGAATTAAATATATTATTTAATTTATTATTTTAATTAAATATTTACCATTATTAAATTCCATGACCATTAAATTCACTAAACCACCATTTATACAATTAAATAAATTAATCATAATACCCCTGCCAATGCGGGTCATTACAATCTTCCCCACTTAAAATAATTTCGTCCTCGAAATTGCTAAAAAGTAGGGGACGACCCTATCGACTGGTTAGAACATATTTGTTCACTTCTTAACTTCAGTTTCCAACTGGACCAATTTAATTTCAATTAAATTATTAATTAATTCTTGTCAATGAAAATTTCAAAAATATCCTGAAAATTTCTAACACCTTAATTTTTCGAAAAATTTTGCCAGCACCTCCTTTGTACCGGTCAATCTGTCAAACTCCAACTCGCCTCTCTGGGCCATCTCCATCAAAAGAAAATCAAAAAGCCAAGCGGCTTGCCAATTCGGCTCATCAAAATCTCATACCCAATATATATAATAAGCTGGTACCTTTTTGTCGGGCATATCGTTATATCCCTCACATCTGCTATCAATTCAGCGGATACAAGGGTCATCCCAATCAAATTCCAATCTGCTTTTATCCACGACACAACCATTCGCTTTTACCAAGCCAAATTTTCATCTCAAACTCAAGTTCAATTCTTGATTTTCAATTCCTTAACTCCTCAATCCAATACCATTTCAGATTCTAATTTCACAAATCCAATTTATTCGATTTCAATTCAACTTCAGTTACCACTTAACTGACTTTACTTAAATTCAAATTTGCTTTCACAAATTTATGTTTAAATTTATTTTTAATTTAAACAGTCTTTCCCTGGGAGTTTTTAAACAGTTTACTCTTTTCAAAAATCAAATTTTCCTTTTTGAAATTCAGCTGAGCCCATAATCAATATTCCATTAGTTAAATCACTTCTCTATTTCTTTATCAATATTTGTTAACCAAATATTTTCAATAACCATATTGGCCCTTTTATGTTATTTGGAAAACATTTCCGAATATCGCATTCCTTTATTTTCTAAACTTCAGAAAATATTTGCTATTTATAATTAAAAAATATTCCAATTATTTATCTCTTTTCCGATCTCGTTTATCTCTATACTTAGGAAATATTCTTTATTATTTCCAAGTTTACACTATTTGGGTTAAAATGGATGCTGTGTAAAACATCGTTACGACAATCCAAATACTATATTCAACTAACTCTTATTCAACATTGATCTTCGAGCCTGAAATCTTACCATTTTTTTGTTAATAATGAAATCAATCAAGTTGGGATATAACTACCTCTCAGACCTTGACTGAATAATCATTTATAACGTCAAAACAGATATGACTACTTACTCGAATAATCAATACCATACAACTACTTATTCACTTTTAAACACGTATACGCTTCCTCTTTCTATCCTGACTAGATTTTATTCTAGACTTTCTTTTTGATTTTGCTATTCTATTTCTAAGTTCGTTTCCTTATCGACTCCTATATATATATCGATGCGTTGATTTCTAACTATCAAATTATCTTAAAAATATTCTAACTTCTTAAATTCCCGGAAAAATTCGCCATAACCTCCTTTGTACCAGGAACATCGAGAAAATCCCCAAACTTCCACACAGGCCTTCTCCAATTAAAAAGAAAAAGAAAAGCCAAGCGGCTAGCCGATACGGCGCATAAAATCTCATATATGAATTAAATACATACCTTTTTGTCGGGCATTCTATTTATATACCTTCATACCTTATCCATACCTATCTCATGTATATTCATACATTTCTAATTCATTTCAACTTAATCCAATCGTTTTAACTTATTTCGTTAAGTGATTTTTAAATTACTGGTTTGCCCATTTCACTTCATATTTGAGTATAACATGTTCAAATATATTTTAACTTGTTTATCAACTAATTGAATTCCTTTTCAATTCTATTTGAATTTCCTATATTCAAATTCCATTTCGATTCTCTTATATTTTCTATATCCAAACGCCATTTGAATTTGTATATTCAAATTCTATATCACTTCCATTGAATTTCATATATTCAAACTCCCTTCGAATTTCTATATTCGAATCCCCTTTGAATTTTCTTATTTGCATTCTATGTTTGAACTTCCTTTATTCAAATTCCTTTTAATAAGTCTCGATTTCAATTCCTTTTGAAATCGATATTTCTACCTTTGGAAAGTAGATTTCCCTTTCAATTTCACACTTGTATTTTATTTCTGAATTATCCAAATGATAGTTCTCTTCACTTCATTTATAAAATTCGTTTATAAAAGAACTTTTTATAAACTTCGTTTATAAAGGACTTCTCATTTTATTTCTTTTAAAACAAGTTAATATTTCAAAACTATTTCAAAATTCAAATTCTATATTTTAAATCCCATTTTGAAATTCAACACACTTGTCTCTCCCAAAACAAATTCAAAACAGTATCTCTGGTAGTAATTCGTCACTTACAACTCGAAAATGAATACTGATGATGCAGCTGTCATCATCAGAATCTATTTTCCAGCGATCGAAGTGAGTTCAATACTATAAAACAATTTTTTTTACCTTTTCCACTTTGAAATTCATTTCAAAATATAATTCACACTGCTTGTAAAACAATTTCAAATCTCCCAGGATTTTAAATTTTCCTTATCTTTAATCCCAATCCATTTACAAACACTTATCCAATTCTCCAGAGTTTTAATTCAATTCTGGTTTAAATTTCAGATTAAACTCATCTGATTTCACGTATTTCACTTATATGAATTCTGATTGGTTATTTACATAACCATTTAATTTATAATCTTACTCGATTATAATAACAATCAATATATCCAATATGTATCAAAATATACTTTGGGTAAAATTATTTTCATTTACCGTCTTTTCAAAACATACCATGATGGTTCATCGTATTCAAGTGTTTACCAATTCCTACCGATATAGTGGATCAAACTGATCGACCAGAACTCATAACTGACTCACCCAATGAATCTCCACAATATAAAACAATTTTTTTATATTAATAACAAATACGTTCACTCGTATATATACACTCAAACTCAATCTAGGTTATTACTAACCCTATCTCTACCGAGTCACTCCACAGAGCCAAGTAATTCTTAACTTAAGCTCTGATACCAACTGTAACGACCCAGGATTTTTCGGTGTTTTGGTTATCGACATCGTGCTTATGTCGATAACCAAAGTCGCTCAAAATCCGGGTCGTTACATCTACTCATAGCCAAGCCATCCCACCTATCATCACTTCTACAGTCAACATCTCCATTGCCATAACCCTCAACCCGAATCGCGCAAATGCCTCGTACCTCAGCATCCACAATTCATCTCCAATAAAATGCTAACCAAAAAATTACCTTCGTCACCGATTCTCCAAACAAACTACGAACGACCTTCTGCTTCTTTTAATAGTGACACCAGTAGCACTCAACACCCCGTCTACCATACGCAACCTCGAGCTCAGCCTCAACCTTGAATACACATAAACTCAAATCAAACACGAAACCCTAAAAATCCGATTACCGAAACCCCAAATCAAATCAAATCATCAGCTAGTTCAATCGAGGAAAAAGAAGAAGGGAATTTGTAATTGCGATAAATAAACTTGGATTAGTTGATTTTTATTTTATTTAATTTCCTTTGGTTGCATGTTATGGTGCGTTCGCAGCCAAAATTTGGCACGCTCATTTTTTTTAGCGTCCGACGCGTCCGACGCGAGCACATTTTACCCCTTTCGGATTCCACGATTCTCTAACGTTGGAAAAGTAACCATTGGCGTCCGACGCGTCGGACGCCAACGGTTAATTTTCCAATGTATCGTTTCGCTGGCTATAAGAACGAACCCCCTTTCCTCCTCATTCCAACCCGAAACCTCTCCCCTTTTACCCCTAATTTCGAATTTTTTGTGCAATTTCGAGCTGCAAAAACGGTAATTTTTTTTATATTTGAGTTTATTTTTCAATTCTCTACCATATTTATTTTTTCGATTTTTTTTGAATTTTTTTTTTGTTTACGCAGAAGGCTTCCATTTCCACCACTGCTACCTCGCAGCCTTTTGCGAATTGGACGGACGACCGGGAGTCCGCTTTCATAGATGTTTGCGTTGAGTTCATAGCGGAGCGCGATACAAGCGTCAGTGGGTTCTACGCAACAATCGCAACAACAATGAACAACCGTTTTAATCTGGAGTTCACTGAAAACCAGATTAAAAACAAATGGGACAACATGAAGCGAGCTTTTCATGATTGGGACATGCTGCTTAGAACACCTGGGGGTGTATGGAATGAGGAGTTCGATTATCTAGATGGTCCTGATGAATTTTGGAGTACCGGCGGTGGTAGACGATTCAGAAAATTTAGGAAGCACTCACCGATGAAGTTTCGAGAGCAGGACATTATGTTCGAGGGTTGTTTGCGGAAAGATACTTGTGCGTATCCGATTCCTCAGGTTGCGCCTCCTGCTGCACCAGCACCTCCACCAGCGCCTGCAGCAGCTGGTTCTTTCTCCCCCGGGGACGCGAGTTTCTATACTGGTTGGATGGCTTCGGGCAATCCACCGTCTGGTCAGCCCTCTAGGCGCAGACAGGCAGAGCATGCTAGCTCGTGGGTGACCGACCATACGAGACAGCTTGCTGCTCGTTGTTTGGAGCTTGTTCGGAGATCGGGGACGCGTGTGGATCTTTAGGAGATTCTGACGATTTTTCGCAATGATGAGCGGAATGTTGATATTGCTCAGGAGCTTAGCGATGAGGGCTTATGTGCCTTTATTTCATCGGAGTTGAACTTATTACCTCATCGTCGTTTATTGTAGATTTTCATGTATTTGTTTTAATTCCAGTACCGTTGTGTTCTTTATGTTTTATGAAAAAAGTGGTCGTGTTATGAAATATGTTGTCGTTATAGTTTGATGCAATTAGAATTTAATTAAATCAAAACCATTAATTTAACAATTAAATATCACGCTCAAATACCATGCTCAAATACCCCGTTCGTCGCTAAAAAAACAATTCCCCTTCACTACAGTACCACGCTCAAATGCCACGCTCAAATGCCACACTCACGTTCATTAAGAACGCACCCTTAGACTGAGCATGTTGATGTAATTGATCGGATTTATGTCAATGAGAGCAGGGTGTGCGTTTTGTTGTGTACAACATTACGGTATGTTTTTCTTTTGGTTAAGCGCGTCATGACATGGTGGTTTGTGAGTGCAACATTAGATTTGTTTTTTTTTGTTCAGTTCGTTTGGGAGTTTGTACGTTCTAGTTTTCTTGTTCGAGAGCGTCGTTTTAAATTATTATTTTTTACTTTTACTTACTTATTTTTATTTTCAAATTGCAATCTCTTTGTTTTTTAAAAAAAAAAAGCTGAAAACCAAAGTGAAGTGAACAGTTTAAGCAACGAACTAGGATTCTGAGGTCAAGTGATTGCATACAGTAGAGTTTGGATCGCTAGCGCTACTGCTGAATTGCTTTGGATAGACTGTCATACCCCAACTGTAAAATTTCTTAAACTTTACAGGTCCTGCTGCTTAAAAAAATTTCTTTTAAAAACAAGCAGCTGAAATTGCAACAAAATCAACATTGCTTATGCAATTTTATTTGCAATTATTGTTTGAATATTTTTCTTGCAATCAGAATAAATTTAGTTATAAGCAAAGCCCTTAACAAACATAAGGTGCGGAAGTCATTATCTTTTTATTGGCTCGAAAATAATTAAGTTTTGTCAATTGCATACATGCCGAATTTAAATAAAATTTGATTAGATATTGGACTTAAGATCAAAACTCAAGCACATTAGGATAAATAAATTTGGTCAAATATCTTAGATTCAAAAATTTATTTTGATTATTTAATTGTAAGAATATTCAATCAAACTTCTTTCGTAAAGCACGGTGATACGTATCACATTATGAATTTACCGATATTATAGCAATTTTAAAACTAATTTAACTTTTTAATTTATCAATTTAATTTGATTTGCAAATTATTTAACAAAAAAGGTGTTTTTTTTGAAATTGATTCTCTTAAAGGTTTGACCGCTGATATATAGTAGTAATTTTACTATTAGTAAAATAGGTTGCATACTACCCGTAAAACGTTAGTCTTATCCATTTTTGAACGGATATGAAACTCTCTTCCCCTTTCGAATTGAGATTATCAACTACTAATATATCCTTGAGTATGTTATTTAGTTGGAATAAGAGACAAGTGTGTCAGCCTTAATTCTATGATTTTCTTTATTTGCATTTAACAACACTAAGTGGAAAAATCTTTAGCCACCATAATTCTCATAGAGGTCTCGAATAAACTAAAAAATTTAGGAGTCAGATTAACAAAATTGACTAAATCAAAATTTTCTATATCACAACGTGGGAGTGGATAGACCCTTGCCTCTACGAGATCAATGCTACTCAAGTAGGACTATTCAACCTTTTGTCATAGTCTTTCAACCAGCGGAAGAAAATAATTTTGAGCTTAAACATTCTTTTCTTAAAGGAGTATTAAAATTCACTAGTTCTAAGAATGCCTATGAGTTTCTTAGTGAATTTGAATTGTATACATCCACAATTTAAATGCAACAATTATCTAATGAATCAATTAAGAGGTTAATTCCATTCGAACTACTTGAAGGTGCTAAAAAATGGTTAAATTCTCTTCCAAAACATTCAATAAGAAGTTGGAATCAATTTTTTTCACTGTATTCTTGAACTTGCTTTTCCTGTTTCATAAAATTTTAAGTTCTGAAATGAAATAAATCAATTTTCTCAAAATAAGGGGAAAAAATTGAAATACTGTAACGACCCGGATTTTGAGCGGCTTTGGTTATCGACATAAGCTCGATGTTGATAACCAAAACATCGAAAAATCCTGGTAATTAATGAAAGAAATTAGAGGGTGAGGATAGATAAGATAGAAACTTAGAATAGAAGAAGAACACAACATCAGAGTAACACGAAACTCACAACGGAACGAATAACATATAATAGATAACATAACTTTGAAATATAACAGTTATGTATACAATAGCACTTATCAGAGTACAACACTTACAACAACAGCGGAAATAACTATAGCTATAGAATCCTGAAGCCTCCTGCTCCAAGCTCTCCAAGTGTATCTGTAAAATCCCGACTGCTTGACTGCCCGTACAAATTTAGGCACCCAAGAGTTTAGGGAAAACAACAAAGTAAACTCCGGGTCAGTCATGGGACTGGTGTAAGTAAAATAGTTTAAACAGGTATATGAACAAGTAAACGATATCTCATAAGACCACGCCGTAGAAAGGAACGGGTTTTTCCCTTATGAGAATCCAAAATATCTTTATATCAAATACCTTTAGATATTATAATAATGTCTATGTACAAATAGATATCAACTAGCAGAAACGCTTTCATCTCACGTTCTACATATATAGTATACAATCAAAATCGCAAGCACGTATTGGATAATGAATTTCCAACTATGACAATGTATGGAACCACCTTCCGATCAGTGTAATCTAGGAGCGATACACTGGAGTTCAACAAGAACATCTTGCAACTCAGCCACACATGACCGACTACTCATTTCGCTTGAGTGTATCGAATGTACATCACCAACGGTTGGGATCAGCAACCGTTTCCCGTATATATATGGGACATCATTGATAGATTAAAGAAGCAAATGAATATTCTCTAGATAGGTGATTATACACCCTACTTCGGTGCAACCGACTTAGCCATGCTGCCTGCCCGATTTCTGTCATTTACCGGATGCGAGGCTAGAAGCTACACTTATCTTTTCACATACCACATATTCATTCACTTAGAATGTCACATTGTCATATCCTTTAAATCACAAATTGATTTCCCTAAAAATACCACGGGTATAAGCTAAGAGAAACGAATTCCTCTGCCACCAACGTAAATACGTTTGAAACGATCAACTCACGTGATCTACCAGATATACTCTGTTAGAACTTCTTCCATACAAGTTGTCCTGGGACTGGACAAACCGAAGGTACTATTCAGTACATCCATCTTAGTCACTGTTATGTAAGACTTATACAACAGCCCTTGCATTTTACTCCGTCTTCAATTAACCTTGGCATATATGATTCGCAACGCTTATGCCAATACAGAGTGGTTCTTTGGATAATAATCCAACCGGTCTCTCCATATTAACAACGTTAAAATGGTCAAAACTCCGATAGTCTGTGATTTAACTATCAAAGAAAAATAAGTGTGCAAGCAACGATATTATTTCCGGATGGAAATTATATCGAACAAACATCATTTAATATTTATCTCTTTAGTTCATTTATTTACTTATCTCTTGTTTCCCTATATTCAGTATTTCTTATTTTCTAAGTTTACAAAATATATTTATTACCACTGGAAAACATTTCCATTCCTTGTTTTCTATACTAGAAAACAATTCTGATACTTCTTTGGAAAACATTTCCAAAATTCAAACATTGGACTTAGACAGATGGTTAAACAAACCATCGCGATACCAACTTAAACCATTATGTTTATTAACTAAATCCACTTAACTATTTCACTTTCGAACCGTAACCATTTCTTAATTAAAAACGCAGTCAATCAAGTTGGGATATAGCTACCTCTCAGACCTTAACAGAGCAACACTTCTAACCTTGAAGTAGGCAAAGTTCACTTTATATTTATTTAACTAACTTCCTTACTTAACCTTTCTTTTGAACAACTATATTCGATTAACTCTTTTCAATTAACTCAATTGGACTGACCCTATTGGGTTAACTCTATTTGATTTACTCTATTTGATTAACTATATTCGATTAACCCCATTCACTTAACTCTTGTCGAATAACTATATTCGATAACTCCTCTAACTCTATTCGAATAAACTATATTCGGTTAACTCCTCTAACTCTATTCAAATAAACTATATTCGATTAACTCCTTTAACTCTATTCGAATAAACTATATTCAAAAATCTCCTTTTGAATAAAAGATATTGGAAAATATTCCCTTTCAATTTAACAAATCGATAACTCCGTTTCGAATAACTAAATTCGATAACTCCTTTCGATTTAATTAATCGATAACTCCTTTCAATTTAACTAATCGATAACTCCTTTTGATGAAACTAACATCAATTAATTTAACTCGACGAACTTAACTCGACTCACTTATCTCGATAATCTAACTCAAGAACTTAGCTCCTATCGAATAACTAATATTCCATTTAACTTCATTCGCTTGACTCTAGATCGCAGTGATCACAATGGTTACGCCTGACTCCCTTAGGAAACATCCGACCGCCGTAAGCTATTTACAGCCCTGCGAATTTCGCTAGCAGTCGTACGAGATGGCAACTTACCCTGAATACTATGTTTGACTAACTCTGTCTCAAAAAACTATATTTGAGTAACTCTAGTTCGTTTTAACTCTAATCGATTAATTCTAACTGATTAACACTAACTGGTTAACTCTACCCGGTTAACTCTAACTGATTAACTCTAACTGGTTAACTCTAACTGGTTAACTCTTACTGATTAACTCTTACTGATTAACTTGACTGACATAACCCAACTGGTTAACTCGACTTACTTAACCCAATTGGTTAACTCTACTAAACTGGCTAACTCTACTGAACTGGTTAACTCTACTGGACTGGTTAACTCTACTGGACTGGTTAACTCTACTGGACTGGTTAACTCTATTGAACTGGTTAACTCTAACTGAACTGGTTAACTCCACTGGACTGGTTAACTTCACTGGACTGGTTAACTCTACTGAACTAGTTAACTCTACTGGACTGCTTAACTCTACTGAACTGGTTAACTCTAACTGAACTGGTTAACTCTACTGGACTGGTTAACTCCACTGGACTGGTTAACTCCACTGGACTGGTTAACTCTAACTGGTTATTCATTACGTTCCTTTTAACAACGTTTATTCATTTTTAAAGATTTACTTTTGATAACGGTTCTTCACTTTAAAAATGATTTTTCCCTTTTCAATTTGCCTATATTTATTTCATATAAATATTTCCTTTATAACTTTATTTATTTCCTACAAGTATTTCCTTTATATTTGGTTTCCACAAATATTCCTTTTATATATTCTAACTCCTTAAATTTCCGGGAAAATTCGCCATAACCTCCTTTGTATCGGGAGTATCAGGAAAATCCCCAAACCCGCCACATAGGCCTTTCCACTCCAAGAAAATGTTTTGAAATTGTTTTCTTTTTCTATGTATCTCCTATTTATAAATATTTCAATTTATAAATATTTCTTATTTATAAATATTCGAATTTATAAATATCTCTTATTTATAAATATTCCAGTTTATAAATATTCTGTTTTCAATATCACTTTGAAAATCCCCTTATCAACATCCCGTATGTTATGGTATTCAACCAGATCAACTCACGATGTTCAATATCGTCCAAGCACATATAATCGACCACGGATTCTATATCACAATATATGAATCAAAACAGCATTATAAATATTTAGGAACCCAGTTGGGTCCCTCCAACCTGTTTCCCTGCATCCACAGATGTTACACAGTAAAATCAACATCACTTTCAGTTCAGTACTGATTATTCTGATAATAGCATCAATATATAAATATTTACAGGTTTATATATATATATATATATATATATATAATTTCCACTAACTGACTAGCAGTTCAATCAATCAACCAAAACACAGCAATCAATAGATGATTAAAAGTTCTAAGAATACATTATAAAAATATAACTGTTAAGAGTTGGTGAGTTTTACTCACATTTGTAGTTCATCGTTAAAGAACGATAAACTGTTTGTTTGATTTGAATCAAACAAAATAAATTCGCCGTAAATTCAAACGAGCTCCAATCCACTCCCAGTCAGCTTTCAATATGGAGTTCTCTTCCATACGATCCCAACGCAACTTACGGTTCGTGAATCTAATACCGTATGTGTTAGATATTAGCATTTAAAGTTTGTACTCTATTAAATATGAATTAAACTTAAACAAATTCAAATGGGCCTCACCCTAATTCTTCATCGGCCCATTAACACCCACAGCCCATGCCCTTAAACAAAAACCCATTCGTTTGCCTTCTCCCCCAAAACACTTCGTTAACTCCTAAAACCGAAAATACCCATTCTCCCCCTTTGACCGATCGTTTGACCTCCCACCAGCGCCACTCCGGTCATCGAAGACCACCGCAACGACCACCAACCAACTCCCCTCCAAAAACTGCACCACCCCAGCACCATACAACCGAGCTCGAGACCACCCTCACGGTTCCGTCGACCTCGACATCAGCACCCAACACCGAGCCAAGCACCACCGAACCCTTTCAAAACAACCCCATACGTGCGGTTTAACCTCTTGAGACCAAATCCGGTACTTGATTCAACTATCATCACCTAAATCGCCCTACAAACCCAACCCTAGATCCACTGTTGTCTGCGTCGCACCCCAGGACTGACGTCGAGTTGCTCCAAACGATACTCAGGCCGTAGAGAATCACTAGAGGATCATGAATACATATGTATTTTCATTTGTAAAGTTTTATTTGATTTTTGGTGGATTTATTTTGATCAAACCTTTCACTGGAAAGAACAGTGAAGCAACGGCGCATTTATTTTTTTGATCTGTTGACTTTGAGAAAAGATTGGATTAGGTTTAGGAATTTTGTGTGGTATTTATAAAGGACATAAATACCTTAGATATTTTGAGGTAAGGAATATTCTCGGAATATTCTTTTGTTAAATCCTTCTTCTAAAAATCCGTGTGCTCACACACGCTACCTAAAAATCACGAAACTTGACAAGCGGCTACAGTTCGACATTACAGTCCCAAAGAAACTGGTTTCGTCGAATTCCGACTTCGTATGCTCACACATCGTATTTTTAACTGTCAAAATATCCACTGTTTCTCACATTAAAAATCACTACGGCCACATACTGACTCTAAAAATCACAAAACTTGATATCTAACAATAATTTGATATTGCGGATCCAACAAAATTGGTTTCGTCGAATTCCGAGTTCATTTGCAAAAGTGGCTATTTTTAAAGCTCTAAATAGACTATTTAAATATATACATATAATTAAATTTAATATTAAAAATTAAATATTATCGTCTATATTCACATGGAATACTGTACAGCTTCAGAATATTCACATATGGATTTACAACTCAATATTACATCGTCAGGGTTATATCGATGTTCGATTTCTATTTAAATCCTTATATAAAAATATAATTAAATCGTTATGGTCAGGGCGCTGCATTTCTGAGAATTTGATTTGGACATAACTCAAAATCTACACGATGAAATCCCGATATTTCTCTTCCACTAGAAAGATATACTCCACCATCTTCATACGTTTCTTGTTTCACAGAAATCCGATTTAAAACGAACCCTGTATATTCAGTTGAAGTTCAAATCGCCAAATAGCGAACTACCGCGTTGTTACGCGCTCTATTTTAATTATATTATAATTCTATGTTCAAACTGACCTCGATTGAATATATTCGTCAATATAATTCAACTCTAAGGTGAATTAAACCTAAGGGACGAGCCCATTCACAGAATATTGTGATTTCCAATATTTTTTATTATTTCTGAATTAAATATATATTATTTAATTAAATTAAATATTCACTATAATTTAATTAACGATGATTTAATTCCCTGTATCACTATTTATATAATTAAATAAATTAATTATACCCCCGAAAAATGCGGGTCATTACATTCTTCCCCACTTAAAATAATTTCGTCCTCGAAATTGCTAAGGTAGAGGATGACCCTATCTATTGGAATTCCTAAGATTTGTTTACCCCTTATTTCTGATCTCAACTGAACCAATTAATATCGACTAAAATATTTATTCATTCTGACTAACTAAAATTTTCAAAAATTCTGAAAATTTTCTAACACTTTAAATTTTCGAAAAATTTCGCCAGCACCTCCTTTGTACTGGTCAATAGCTCAAACTCCAACTCGCCTCTCTGGGCCTTCTTCAACCCAAAAGTTAATCAAAACGCCAAACGGCTTGCCAATTCGGCTTATAAATTCCAAACTCATATAAAATATAAACTTGTACCTTTTTGTTGGGCATATCATTATATCCCTACCATCTGTTATCAACTCGGCATATACAAATGTCATCCCAATCAACTCCAACCAAGTTATTCTTAACACAACCATTCGCTTATTCAAGACGAATTTAATTTCAAATTCGAGTTTCAAATTCCAAACTCTCAGCTTATCATTTCAAATCCAGATTATTCTCTAATCACTTCAGTTTTTCTTAACCAATCATCTCAAGTTAAATTCTGGTTTATTATTTTCTTTTACCATCCCATTCGAATAAACTTCACAAGTTAAATTTAAATTTCTAGAATTTAAATTTCTAGAATTTAAATTCCTGGGTTTATTTCAAATCAATTTGAAATTAAAATACCAATTCAAAACATTTGAATTTCTAACAACTTGTTTTTCTTAACACAATTCAAAAACAAAAACCTTGGTAGTAATCCGTCACTTACAACTCGAAAATGAACACCGATGATGTCATGATCAACATCGGAATCTATTTTCTAGCTACCGAAGTGTGTTCAATACTATAGCACTATTAAAACCCATTTTTAAACATTTCCATCTTGAAATCAATTCCAAATATCCTTTTTACAATGTTGTAAACAAATTTAAATTCTCCCAAGATCTTAAAATTCACATATATTAAATCCAGATTCATTTACAAACACCTTTCCCATTTCTGGGATTTTAAATTCCAATTCTGATCTAAATTCAGATTTAATTCATTTCAATTTCATATAATTCACTTTTATAAATTCTGATTGGTTATATATAACCATTTCACATTTTATAATCTTATCTGATTATAATTACTACCAACACATCCTATATATGATAATATATCACATATCCATACTGTGTCGGTCCATCGTATTCAAGTGTTTATTTACTCCTACCGATACAGTGGATCAAACTGATCGACCAGAACTCATAAACAACTCAGCCAATGAAACTCCACGATAAAAAAAAACAATTTTATATCAAATACAAATACGCACTCGTATATATACCCTCAAACTCAATCTAGGGTATTACTAACCCTATCTCTACCGAGTCACGCCACAGAGCCAAGTAATTCTTAACCTCGCTCTGATACCAACTGTAACGGCCCAGATTTTGAGCGGCTTTGGTTATCGACATAAGCTCGATGTCGATAACCAAAACATCGAAAAATCCTGGTAATTAATGAAAGAAATTAGAGGGTGAGGATAGATAAGATAGAAACTTAGAATAGAAGAAGAAGAAGAACACAACATCAGAGTAACACGAACCTCACAGCGGAACGAATAACATATAATAGATAACATAACTTTGAAATATAACAGTTATGTATACAATAGCACTTATCAGAGTACAACACTTACAACAACAGCGGAAATAACTATAGCTATAGAATCCTGAAGCCTCCTGCTCCAAGCTCTCCAAGTGTATCTGTAAAATCCCGACTGCTTGACTTCCCGTACAAATTTAGGCACCCAAGAGTTTAGGGAAAACAACAAAGTAAACTCCGGGTCAGTCATGGGACTGGTTAAGTAAAACAGTTTAAAAAGGTATATGAACAAGTAGACGATATCTCATAAGACAACGCCGTAGAACGGAACGGGTTTTTCCCTTATGAGAGTCCAAAATATCTTTATATCAAAAACCTTTTGATATTATAATAATGTCTATGTACAAATAGATATCAACTAGCAGAAACGCTTTCATCTCACGTTCTACATATATAGTATACAATCAAAATCGCAAGCACGTATTAGATAATGGATTTCCAACTATGACAAGGTATGGAACCACCTTCTGATCAGTGCACTCTAGGAACGATACACTGGAGATCAACAAGAACATCTTGCAACTCAGCCACACATGACCGACCACTCATTTCGCTTGAGTGTATCGAATGTACATCACCAACGGTTGGGATCAACAACCGTTTCCCATATATATATGGGACAGCATTGACAGATTAAAGAAGCAAATGAATATTCTCTAGATAGGTGATTATACACCCTACTTTGGTGCGACCGACTTAGCCATGCTGCCTGCCCGATTTCTGTCATTTACCGGATGCGAGGCTAGAAGCTACGCTTATCTTTTCACATACCACATCTTCATTCACTTAGAATGTCACATCGTCATATCCTTTAAATCACAAATTGATTTCCCCAAAAATATCACGGGTATAAGCTAAGAGAAATGAATTCCTCCACCACCAACGTAAATACGTTTGAAACGATCAACTCACGTGATCTACCAGATATACTCTATTAGAACTTCTTCCATACAAGTTGTCCTGGGACTGGACAAACCGAAGGTACTATTCAGTACATCCATCTTAGTCACTGTTATCTAAGACTTATACAACAGCACTTGCATTTTACTCCGTCTTCAATTAACCTTGGCATATATGATTCGCAACGCTTATGCCAAAACAGAGTGGTTCTTTGGATAATAATCCAACCGGTCTCTCCATATTAACAACGTTAAAATGGTCAAAACTCCGATAGTCTGTGATTTAACTATCAAAGAAAAATAAGTGTGCAAACAACGATATTATTTCCGGATGGAAATTATATCGAACAAACATCATTTAACATTAATCTCTTTAATTCATTTATTTACTTATCTCCTGTTTCCCTATATTCAGTATTTCTTATTTTCTAAGTTTAGAAAATGTATTTATTACCACTGGAAAACATTTCCATTCCTTGTTTTCTATACTAGAAAACAATTCTGATACTTCTTTGGAAAACATTTCCAAAACTCAAACATTGGACTTAGACAGATGGTTAAACAAACCATCGCGATACCAACTTAAACCATTATGTTTATTAAATAAATCCACTTAACTATTTCACTTTCGAACAGTAACCATTTCTTAATTAAAAACGCAGTCAATCAAGTTGGGATATAGCTACCTCTTAGACCTTAACTGAGCAACACTTCTAACCTTGAAATAGGCAAAGTTCACTTTATATTTCTTTAACTAACTTCCTTACTTAACCTTTCTTTTGAACAACTATATTCGATTAACTCTTTTCAATTAACTCAATTGGACTGACCCTATTGGGTTAACTCTATTTGATTTACTCTATTTGATTAACTCTATTCGATTAACCCCATTCACTTAACTCCTGTCGAATAACTATATTCGATAACTATATTCGATAACTCCTCTAACTCTATTCAAATAAACTATATTCGGTTAACTCCTCTAACTCTATTCGAATAAACTATATTCGATTAACTCCTTTAACTATATTCGAATAAACTATATTCGAAAATCTCCTCTCGAATAAACGATATTCGAAAATATTCCCTTTTAATTTAACAAATCGATAACTCCTTTTCGAATAACTAAATTCGATAACTCCTTTCGATTTAACTAATCGATAACTCCTTTCGATTTAACTAATCGATAACTCCTTTCGATGAAACTAACATCGATTAATTTAACTCAACAAACTTAACTCGACTCACTTATCTCGATAATCTAACTCAAGAACTTAACTCCTATCGAATAACTAATATTCGATTTAACTTCATTCGCTTAACTCTAGATCGCAGTGATCACAATGGTTACGCCTGACTCCCTTAGGAAACATCCGACCCCCGTAGGCTATTTACAGCCCTGCGAATTTCGCTAGTAGTCGTACGAGATGGCAACTTACCCTGAATACTATGTTTGACTAACTCTGTCTCAAATAACTATATTTGATTAAATCTAGTTCGTTTTAACTCTAATCGATTAATTCTAACTGATTAACACTAACTGGTTAACTCTACCCGATTAACTCTAACTGATTAACTCTAACTGGTTAACTCTAACTGGTTAACTCTTACTGATTAACTCTTACTGATTAACTTGACTGACTTAACCCAACTGGTTAACTTAACCCAACTGGTTAACTCCACTGGACTGGTTAACTCCACTGGACTGGTTAACTCTACTGGACTGGTTAACTCTACTGGACTGGTTAACTCTACTGCACTGGTTAACTCTAACTGAACTGGTTAACTCCACTGGACTGGTTAACTCCACTGGACTGGTTAACTCTACTGAACTAGTTAACTCTACTGGACTGCTTAACTCTACTGAACTGGTTAACTCTAACTGAACTGGTTAACTCCACTGGACTGGTTAACTCCACTGGACTAGTTAACTCTAACTGGTTATTCATTACGTTCCTTTTAACAACGTTTATTCATTTTTAAAGATTTACTTTTGGCAACGGTTCTTCACTTTAAAAATGATTTTTCCCTTTTCAATTTGCTTATATTTATTTCATATAAATATTTCCTTTATAACTTTATTTATTTCCTACAAGTATTTCCTTTATATTTGGTTTCCATAAATATTCCTTTTATATATTCTAACTCCTTAAATTTCTGGGAAAATTCGCCATAACCTCCTTTGTATCGGTAGTCTCGGGAAAATCCCCAAACCCGCCACACAGGCCTATCCACTCCAAGAAAATGTTTTGAAATTATTATTTTTTCTATGTATCTCCTATTTATAAATATTTCAATTTATAAATATTTCTTATTTATAAATATTCGAATTTATAAATATCTCTTATTTATAAATATTCCAGTTTATAAATATTCTGTTTTCAATATCACTTTGAAAATCCCCTTATCAACATCCCGTATGTTATGGTATTCAGCCAGATCAACTCACGATGTTCAATATCGTCCAAGCACATATAATCGACTACGGATTCTATATCACAATATATGAATCAAAACAGTATTATAAATATTGAGGAACCCAGTTGGGTCCCTCCAACCTGTTTCCCTGCATCCACAGATGTCACATAGTAAAATCAACATCACTTTCGGTTCAGTACCGATTATTCTGATAACAACATCAATATATAAATATTTAAAGGTTTATTTATATATATATATATATATATATATATATATATAATTTCCACTAACTGACTAGCAGTTCAATCAATCAACCAACACACAGCAATCAACAGATGATTAAAAGTTCTAAGAATACATTATAAAAATATAACTGTTCAGAGTTGGTGAGTTTTACTCACATTTGAAGTTCATCGTTAAAGAACGATAAACTGTTTGTTTGATTTGAATCAAACAAATTAAATTCGCCGTAAATTCAAACGAGTTCCAATCCACTCCCAGTCAGCTTTCAATATGGAGTTCTCGTCCATACGATCCCAACGCAACTTACGGTTCGTGAATCTGATACCGTATGTGTTAGATATTAGCATTTAAAGTTTGTACTCTATTAAATATGAATTAAACTTAAACAAATTCAAATGGGCCTCACCCTAATTCTTCATCGGCCCATTAACACCCACAGCCCATGCCCTTAAACAAAAATCCATTTGTTTGCCTTCTCCCCCAAAACACTTCGTTAACTCCTGAAACCGAAAATACCCATTCTCCCCCATTGACCGATCGTTTGACCTCCCACCAGCGCCACTCCGGTCATCGAAGACCACCGCAACGACCACCAACCAACTCCCCTCCAAAAACTGCACCACCCCAGCACCATACAACCGAGCTCGAGACCACCCTCATGGTTCCATCGACCTCGGCATCAGCACCCAACACCGAGCCAAGCACCACCGAACCCTTTCAAAACAACCCCATACGTGCGGTTTCACCTCTTGAGACCAAATCCGGTACTTGATTCAACTATCATCACCTAAATCGGCCTACAAACCCAACCCTAGATCCATTGTTGTCTGCGTCGCACCCCAGGACTGACGTCGAGTCGCTCCAAACGATACTCAGGCCGTAGAGAATCACTAGAGGATCATGAATACATATGTATTTTCATTTGTATAGTTTTATTTGATTTTTGGTGGATTTATTTTGATCGAACCTTTCACTGGAAAGAACAGTGAAGCAATGGCGCATTTTTTTTTTGATCTGTTGACTTTGAGAAAAGATTGGATTAGGTTTAGGAATTTTGTGTGGTATTTATAGAGGACATAAATATCTTAGATATTTTGAGGTAAGGAATATTCTCGGAATATTCTTTTGTTAAATCCGTCTTCTAAAAATCCGTGTGCTCACACACGCTACCTAAAAATCACGAAACTTGACAAGCAGCTACAGTTCGACATTACGGTCCCAACGAAACTGGTTTCGTCGAATTCCGACTTCGTATGCTCACACAGCGTATTTTTAACCGTCAAAATATCCACTGTTTCTCACATTAAAAATCACTACGGCCACATACTGACTCTTAAAATCACAAAACTTGATATCTAACAATAATTTGATATTGCGGATCCAACAAAATTGGTTTCGTCGAATTCCGAGTTCGTTTGCAAAAGTGGCTATTTTTAAAGCTCTAAATAGCCTATTTAAATATATAAATATAATTAAATTTAATATTAAAAATTAAATATTATCGTCTATATTCACATGGAATACCGTACAACTTCAGAATATTCCCATATGGATTTACAACTCAATATTACATCGTCAGGGTTATATCGATGTTCGGTTTCTATTTAAATCCTTATATAAAAATATAATTAAATCGTTATGGTCAGGGCGCTGCATTTTGAGAATTTGATTTGGACATAACTCAAAATCTACATGACGAAATCCCGATATTTCTCTTCCACTAGAAAGATATACTCCACCAGCTCCATACGTTTCTTGTTTCACAGAAATCCGATTTAAAACGAACCCTGTATATTCAGTTGAAGTTCAAATCGCCAAATAGCGAACTACCGCGTTGTTACGCGCTCTATTTTAATTATATTATAATTCTACGTTCAAACTGACCTCGATTGAATATATTCATCAATATAATTCAACTCTAAGCTGAATTAAACCTAAGGGACGAGCCCATTCACAGAATATTGTGATTTCCAATATTTTTGATTATTTCTGAATTAAATATATATTATTTAATTAAATTAAATATTCACTATAATTTAATTAACGATGATTTAACTCCCTATATCACTATTTATATAATTAAATAAATTAATTATACCCCCGAAAGATGCGGGTCATTACATTCTTCCCCACTTAAAATAATTTCGTCCTCGAAATTGCTAAGGTAGAGGATGACCCTATCTATTGGAATTCCTAAGATTTGTTTACCCTTTATTTCTGATCTCAACTGAACCAATTAATATCGACTAAAATATTTATTCATTCCGACTAACTAAAATTTTCAAAAATTCTGAAAATTTTCTAACACTTTAAATTTTCGAAAAATTTGGCCAGCACCTCCTTTGTACTGGTCAATAGCTCAAACTCCAACTCGCCTCTCTGGGCCTTCTTCAACCCAAAAGATAATCAAAACGCCAAACGGCTTGCCAATTCGGCTTATAAATTCCAAACTCATATAAAATATAAACTTGTACCTTTTTGTTGGGCATATCATTATATCCCTACCATCTGTTATCAACTCGGCATATACAAATGTCATCCCAATCAACTCCAACCAAGTTATTCTTAACACAACCATTCGCTTATTCAAGACGAATTTAATTTCAAATTCGAGTTTCAAATTCCAAACTCTCAACTTATCATTTCAAATCCAGATTATTCTCTAATCACTTCAGTTTTTCTTAACCTATCATCCCAAGTTAAATTCTAGTTTATTATTTTCTTTTACCATCCCATTCGAATTAACTTCACAAGTTAAATTTAAATTTCTAGAATTTAAATTCCTGGGTTTATTTCAAATCAATTTGAAATTAAAATACCGATTCAAAACATTTGAATTTCTAACAACTTGTTTTTCTTAAAACAATTCAAAAACAAAACCCTTGGTAGTAATCCGTCACTTACAACTCGAAAATGAACACCGATGATGTCATGATCAACATCGGAATCTATTTTCCAACTACCGAAGTGAGTTCAATACTATAGCACTTTTAAAACCCATTTTTAAACATTTCCATCTTGAAATCAATTCCAAATATCCTTTTTACAATGTTGTAAACAAATTTAAAATCTCCCAAGATCTTAAAATTCACATATATTAAATCCAGATTCATTTACAAACACCTTTCCCATTTCTGGGATTTTAAATTCCAATTCTGATCTAAATTCAGATTTAATTCATTTCAATTTCATATAATTCACTTGTATAAATTCTGATTGGTTATCTATAACCATTTCACATTTTATAATCTTATCTGATTATAATTACTACCAACACATCCTATATATGATAATATATCACATATCCATACTGTGTCGGTTGATCGTATTCAAGTGTTTATTTACTCCTACTGATACAGTGGATCAAACTGATCGGCCATAACTCATAAACAACTCAGCCAATGAAACTCCACAATAAAAAAAACAATTTTATATCAAATACAAATACGCACTCGTATATATACCCTCAAACTCAATCTAGGGTATTACTAACCCTATCTCTACCGAGTCACGCCACAGAGCCAAGTAATTCTTAACCTCGCTCTGATACCAACTGTAACGACCCGGATTTTGAGCAGCTTTGGTTATCGACATAAGCTCGATGTCGATAACCAAAACATCGAAAAATCCTGGTAATTAATGAAAGAAATTAGAGGGTGAGGATAGATAAGATAGAAACTTAGAATAGAAGAAGAAGAAGAACACAACATCAGAGTAACACGAACCTCACAGCGGAACGAATAACATATAATAGATAACATAACTTTGAAATATAACAGTTATGTATACAATAGCACTTATCACAGTACAACACTTACAACAACAGCGGAAATAACTATAGCTATAGAATCCTGAAGCCTCCTGCTCCAAGCTCTCCAAGTGTATCTGTAAAATCCCGACTGTTTGACTGCCCATACAAATTTAGGCACCCAAGAGTTTAGGGAAAACAACAAAGTAAACACAGGGTCAGTCATGGGACTGGTGTGAGTAAAACAGTTTAAACAGGTATATGAACAAGTAAACGATATCTCATAAGACCACACCGTAGAACGGAACGGGTTTTTCCCTTATGAGAATCCAAAACATCTTTATATCAAAAACCTTTTGATATTATAATAACGTTTATGTACAAATAGATATCAACTAGTAGAAACGCTTTCATCTCACATTCTACATATATAGTATACAATCAAAATCGCAAGCACGTATTGGATAATGGATTTCCAACTATGACAAGGTATGGAACCACCTTCTGATCAGTGTACTCTAGGAATGATGCACTGGAGTTCAACAAGAACATCTTGCAACTCAGCCACACATGACCGACCACTCATTTCGCTTGAGTGTATCGAATGTACATCACCAACGGTTGGGATCAGCAACCGTTTCCCGTATATATATGGGACAGCATTGATAGATTAAAGAAGAAAATGAATATTCTTTAGATAAGTGATTATACACCCTACTTCGGTGCGACCGACTTAGCCATGCTGCCTGCCCGATTTCTGTCATTTACCGGATGCGAGGCTAGAAGCTACGCTTATCTTTTCACATACCACATCTTCATTCACTTAGAATGTCACATCGTCATACCCTTTAAATCACAAATTGATTTCCCCAAAAATACCATGGGTATAAGATAAGAGAAACGAATTCCTCCGCCACCAACGTAAATACGTTTGAAACGATCAACTCACGTGATCTACCAGATATACTCTATTAGAACTTCTTCCATACAAGTTGTCCTGGGACTGGACAAACCGAAGGTATTATTCAGTACATCCATCTTAGTCACTGTTATCTAAGACTTATACAATAGCCCTAGCATTTTACTCCGTCTTCAATTAACCTTGGCATATATGATTCGCAACGCTTATGCCAATACAGAGTGGTTCTTTGGATAATAATCCAACCGGTCTCTCCATATTAACAACGTTAAAATGGTCAAAACTCCGATAGTCTGTGATTTAACTATCAAAGAAAAATAAGTGTGCAAACAACGATATTATTTCCGGATGGAAATTATATCGAACAAACATCATTTAACATTAATCTCTTTAGTTCATTTATTTACTTATCTCCTGTTTCCCTATATTCAGTATTTCTTATTTTCTAAGTTTAGAAAATATATTTATTACCACTGGAAAACATTTCCATTCCTTGTTTTCTACACTAGAAAACAATTCTGATACTTCTTTGGAAAACATTTCCAAAACTCAAACATTGGACTTAGACAGATGGTTAAACAAACCATCGCGATACCAACTTAAACCATTATGTTTATTAACTAAATCCACTTAACTATTTTACTTTCGAACCGTAACCATTTCTTAATTAAAAACGCAGTCAATCAAGTTGGGATATAGCTACCTCTCAGACCTTAACTGAGCAACACTTCTAACCTTGAAATAGGCAAAGTTCACTTTATATTTCTTTAACTAACTTCCTTACTTAACCTTTCTTTTGAACAACTATATTCGATTAACTCTTTTCAATTAACTCAATTGGACTGGCCCTATTGGGTTAACTCTATTTGATTTACTCTATTTGATTAACTCTATTCGATTAACCCCATTCACTTAACTCCCGTCGAATAACTATATTCGATAACTCCTCTAACTCTATTCGAATAAACTATATTCGGTTAACTCCTCTAACTCTATTCGAATAAACTATATTCGATTAACTCCTTTAACTCTATTCGAATAAACTATATTCGAAAATCTCCTCTCGAATAAACGATATTCGAAAATATTCCCTTTCAATTTAACAAATCGATTACTCCTTTTCGAATAACTAAATTCGATAACTCCTTTCGATTTAACTAATCGATAACTCCTTTCGATTTAACTAATCGACAACTCCTTTCGATGAAACTTACATCGATTAATTTAACTCGACAAACTTAACTCGACTCACTTATCTCGATAATCTAACTCAAGAACTTAACTCCTATCGAATAACTAATATTCGATTTAACTTCATTCGCTTGACTCTAGATCGCAGTGATCACAATGGTTATGCCTGACTCCCTCAGGAAACATCCGACCGCCGTAGGCTATTTACAGCCCTGCGAATTTCGCTAGCAGTCGTACGAGATGGCAACTTACCCTGTATACTATGTTTGACTAACTATGTCTCAAATGACTATATTTAATTAACTCTAATTCGTTTTAACTATAATCGATTAATTCTAACTGATTAACACTAACTGGTTAACTCTACCCGGTTAACTCTAACTGATTAACTCTAACTGGTTAACTCTAACTGGTTAACTCTTACTGATTAACTCTTACTGATTAACTTGACTGACTTAACCCAACTGGTTAACTCGACTTACTTAACCCAACTGGTTAACTCTACTGAACTAATTAACTCTACTGAACTGGTTAACTCTACTGGACTGGTTAACTCTACTGGACTGGTTAACTCTACTGAACTGGTTAACTCTAACTGAACTGGTTAACTCCACTGGACTGGTTAACTCCACTGGACTGGTTAACTCTACTGAACTGGTTAACTCTACTGGACTGCTTAACTCTACTTAACTGGTTAACTCTAACTGAACTGATTAACTCTACTGGACTGGTTAACTCCACTGGACTGGTTAACTCCACTGGACTAGTTAACTCTAACTGGTTATTCATTACGTTCCTTTTAACAACGTTTATTCATTTTTAAAGATTTACTTTTGGTAATGGTTCTTCACTTTAAAAATGATTTTTCCCTTTTCAATTTGCCTATATTTATTTCATATAAATATTTCCTTTATAACTTTATTTATTTCCTACAAGTATTTCCTTTATATTTGATTTCCACAAATATTCCTTTTATATATTCTAACTCCTTAAATTTCCGGGAAAATTCGCCATAACCTCCTTTGTATCGGGAGTATCGGGAAAATCCCCAAACCCGCCACACATGCCTTTCCACTCCAAGAAAATGTTTTGAAATTATTTTCTTTTTCTATGTATCTCCTATTTGTAAATATTTCAATTTATAAATATTTCATATTTATAAATATTCGAATTTATAAATATCTCTTATTTATAAATATTCCAGTTTATAAATATTCTGTTTTCAATATCACTTTGAAAATCCCCTTATCAACATCCCGTATGTTATGGTATTCAACCAGATCAACTCACGATGTTCAATATCGTCCAAGCACAAATAATCGACCACAAATTCTATATCACAATATATGTATCACGATGTTCAATAATTTCCACTAACTGACTAGCAGTTCAATCAATCAACCAACACACAGCAATCAACAGATGATTAAAAGTTCTAAGAATACATTATAAAAATATAACTGTTCAGAGTTGGTGAGTTTTACTCACATTTGCAGTTCATCGTTAAAGAACGACAAACTGTTTGTTTGATTTGAATCAAGCAAATTAAATTCGCAGTAAATTCAAATGAGCTCCAATCCACTCCCAGTTAGCTTTCAATATGGAGTTCTCGTCCATACGATCCAAACGCAACTTACGGTTCGTGAATCTGATACAGTATGTGTTAGATATTAGCATTTGAAGTTTGTACTCTATTAAATATGAATTAAACTTAAACAAATTCAAATGGGCCTCACCCTAATTCTTTATCGGCCCATTAACACCCACAGCCCATGCCCTTAAACAAAAACCCATTCGTTTGCCTTCTCCCCCAAAACACTTCGTTAACTCCTGAAACCGAAAATACCCATTCGCCCCCTTTGACCGATCGTTTGACCTCCCACCAACGCCACTCCGGTCATCGAAGATCACCGCAACAACCACCAACCAACTCCCCTCCAAAAACTGCACCACCCCAGCACCATACAAACGAGCTCGAGACCACCCTCACGGTTCCGTCGACCTCGACATCAGCACCTAACACCGAGCCAAGCACCACCTAACCCTTTCAAAACAACCCCATACGTGCGGTTTCACCTCTTGAGACCAAATCCGGTACTTGATTCAAATATCATCACCTAAATCGGCCTACAAACCCAACCCTAGATCCACTGTTATCTACGTCGCAACCCAGGACTGACGTCGAGTTGCTCCAAACGATACTCAGGCCGTAGAGAATCACTAGAGGATCATGTATACATATGTATTTTCATTTGTGTAGTTTTATTTGATTTTTGGTGGATTTATTTTGATCGAACTTTTCACTGGAAAGAACAGTGAAGCAACGACGCATTTTTTTTTGATCTGTTGACTTTGAGAAAAGATTGGATTAGGTTTAGGAATTTTGTGTGGTATTTATAGAGGACATAAATATCTTAGATATTTTGAGGTAAGGAATATTCTCGGAATATTCTTTTGTTAAATCCGTCTTCTAAAAATCCGTGTGATCACACACGCTACCTAAAAATCACGAAATTTGACAAGCGGCTACAGTTCGACATTACGGTCCCAAAGAAACTGGTTTCGTCGAATTCCGACTTCGTATGCTCACACAACGTATTTTTAACCGTCAAAATATCCACTGTTTCTCACATTAAAAATCACTACGGCCACATACTGACTCTAAAAATCACGAAACTTGATATCTAACAATAATTTGATATTGCGGATCCAACAAAATTGGTTTCGTCGAATTCCGAGTTCGTTTGCAAAAGTGGCTATTTTTAAAGCTCTAAATAGCCTATTTAAATATATAAATATATTTAAATATAACTAAATTTAGTATTAAAAATTAAATATTATCGTCTATATTCACATGGAATATCGTACAGCTTCAGAATATTCCCATATGGATTTACAACTCAATATTACATCGTCTGGGTTATATCGATGTTCGATTTCTATTTAAATCCTTATATAAAAATATAATTAAGTCGTTATGGTCAGGGCCCTGCATTTCTGAGAATTTGATTTGGACATAACTCAAAATCTACACGACGAAATCCCGATATTTCTCTTCCACTAGAAAGATATACTCCACCAGCTCCACACGTTTCTTGTTTCACAGAAATCCGATTTAAAACGAACCCTGTATATTCAGTTGAAGTTCAAATCGCCAAATAACGAACTGCCGCGTCGTTACGCGCTCTATTTTAATTATATTATAATTCTATGTTCAAACTGACCTCGATTGAATATATTCTTCAATATAATTCAACTCTAAGCTGAATTAAACCTAAGGGACGAGCCCATTCACAGAATATTGTGATTTCCAAAAATTTTGATTATTTCTGAATTAAATATATATTATTTAATTATTTAATTAAATTAGATATTCACTATAATTTAATTAACGACGATTTAATTCCCTATATAACTATTTATATAATTAAATAAATAAATTATACCCCCGAAAAATGCGGGTCATTACAAATACTTTGAGAGATTTAACTAATTATTATATAATTGTCCTCATCATGCAATCTCTAAACAACGCTTATGTCAGATTGCATATGAAGGGCAGAACTATAACACTAGAACATAACTAGAATTCATGTGTGGAGGAGAATTTATGTCTAAACAACCGATGAAGCTTGGGAATTCTTAGAGGATTATTCTAAAAAGGACATGCAATGGAGTCAATCCGTGCTTCTATTAGAGAAGTGCATGTCGTGAATCCAAATCACCTTCCCTTAGAAATTCTAACCCCTCAAACCGAAGAAGAACTACTCCATTATTACTCCTAAAATCAAATCAATGTTATAGCCTAAAATAGTCCTTACTCATTCACGTATAATCGTAGTTAGAGGAATCATCCAAATTTCTCTTAGTTAAATCCTAATAATTCGACGAACCCATCTTATATGTAACCCATGAACCGAATCCAAATTACCAATCTTCATTTTATAGCCCTAAACTTCTCAAGTTTCATTTCAATCCAAGCCTCTGAGTCAACTATATAGGCATTCTAACTTTCAATCATCAATTCAGTTTCCTTAATCTTCTCAACCTTCATAAGAAATTATTCGATTAGAGAAACAAACAAACAATTAAGATGCTGGAATTAAACAAATGATGAATATGATGGAGGAAGTAATGAAAAGTATTGGGAAAGAAAAATTGCCTAGTCAACGCGATGTAAGTCCAAAATATAATTCTAATACTGTGAATTCTTATGAGAACAAAACCTATAATTCAGCCAATGCTGTCACCGCCTTTAGGTTTGGAAAAATAATTGATAACAACATTGAGAATCTTAACGAACCAACGAATTCGACCCCATTCAAAAGCTTGGCACTCATTCAACGACTGCTAATGACAATTCTTATCTTCCTTAAAAGTTGGCAATCCCAATAATTCTTCTTCTGATGTTGGAAAACCCGATGCATCTTCGAAAACTGATTTTGGCAATACCAGCATTACATCTTCTACACCATTACCACCATTACCACCTTTACTTCCCATGGCGACACCATCTTCATCGAACAATGAAATTTATGAAAAAGTCTATAAAAAAGTAGCTCTATATTCTCATAGACTCAACGACAAAAAGAAGGATACAAATTTAAAAAAATTCTTTAAATTTTCAAACAAGTTCGTGTAAATATTATGCTCCTTGATACCACCAAACAAATTTATCATATGCCAAATGTCTCAAAGTGCTAAGCACCCGAAAACGAGCCATTAATGTTTCTAAAAGTGCACTCTTGAATGCAAATCAAGGTTTTAAATCTCCGATATCGGTCACATTTCGTCTCTAGGATTTTAGAGACTTGATCACATATTGGGGAAGACCTCAGATGAGATGAGTAGGGTGTTTGTCTAAGATTTCCATCTCGAGGCTAAAAGCTTATACTAGAACACTCTCGGAATATATGATATGTTAAAAACTTGTATTCTTACACAATAATTTTTATGAATAATATTATAAAAATAGCAACTTAAACTTGAATTGCAAGATCACTACATTGTTCTCAATTTACGAAAGAACATTTGTATTCATAAATCAAAATATGTTTAAAATAAAAAAAATAACACAATACAAATAGACTAGTGCTTACAAGTTGTGAAACACGAACATGGATTTTTGTTAGACATAGAATATAAAAAAGATCCAAAACATTATACAGCTCAGCATAAGTAAAACATAAAATACAAAATTTCATAGGAAACATCCATGTAAAAAATGGTGAATATGAAAATCATAAGCATTGTAGAACATATATTAATATACGACATGGTCAATTGATATGCAAAATATAAAATAGCAGGATATTATCCTAGCTCAATTTGAGTTTTTAATTATTGTTTTGGTTCAGGCATGGGTTTAAATTTTAACTGAAAAAGCCACAATCTCGGCTCTTGGGTGTTATATCGTTCAATGGATGATATATTAGAAATGAGATTTACTATGAGATGTTTTGTTTAATTTTGGGAGGAGTCCAAAATGAGATTTCTAATGAGATCTCGAGCGATATTTTCAAGATCTAAAATAGTGATGCAAATACTAGCTCTGTTTTTTCAATTCCTTCAGCAATTAAGTATAAGGACCCGGGTTGCCCTATATTAGTTGCAAAATAGGTAACATCCATATCAAGAATGCCCTACTTGATCTTGGTGTAAGTGTCTGCCTACTCTTTATGCTATTTACTATCAACTTAGACTTGGAGATATAAAACCAATAAACACCACAATTCAACTAGCCATCAATATGTTAAATTGCCATTGTGTATAATTGGAGATGTTTCGATTCAAATTGAACAATTTTATTTCCCCATCGACTTCATATTCTTTGAAACCTATCCTCTTACAAATCCCAATAGTCAGATTCCATTGATATCTTAAGCGCCTCAAATGCTATCATAATTTGTATGAGAGGCCATCTTGGACTATATCCTTTCGCACCTAACCTTTGAACTGAATATCTTTGATCTTAAAAATCAAACCAAAAGACTTTGAAACAGAAGAAGTCAACTTGATAGAAATATTTGTAGAAGACAGATTAAATTTATTTCTTCATAAAGCTTTTTTTTACTCAATAGACGTATCCACAATGTCTTTTGAAGAACTATTTGAAGATGAGCTTAAATTTTTAAGTGAAGAGAATGAACCGAGGGATCTTTGGCACTAATCCCTCCACAGTTGTATCTTAACTGAAATCTTGCTCCAAATATTTATATATTCCTAATACATTTTCCTTCTTACTCTTTCTCATATTATAAGGCACTAGTGGTCAACCTACTAATCTGAATAAATTTTTTTAGATATTAACATATGAAATTCTCTTTTTTATTTTAAAACATATTGTACACTTTATACTCTATCCACTCAAGGGCCTGCTGCTTTAACTTTGCATAACCATTATCTTAGTGCATAAAACTAATAATTCTAGCTTTTTCCATATGTCATTTCTTTTTTCCAAGTCGGTTTCTCTATGGATTTAGGTATATATTATATAATATATTTATATTTAGAAATACAAATACTTTTTCTCGTTATCAATATAGGAATCCTAAAACTAAGCTCTGATAACAAAATGCATTGATTTCAATAGTTAAACACTGAAGTTTAAGGGTTAGAGTGATCTTAATTTAAGAATTCATTAACATGCCTGTTGTACCACACAAATCAGATGAGAATTCATCATGCATCGTTTTTATATTAACTAGCATGGGAAAAAACCGGAAACATTGTTCTTCACAAAATATTTGTCGTCATCATAGACCACATATTGTATACGATCTACATTCACATATGGTTGTTAAACTATGTTTTATTTTACAAATCATCTTGCACTTCATCCATCTTTGGGTACTCACTTTCACAATTAGGAAACATATTTACAATGTGGGCATTGTTTAAACCTAGTGTGAGAGTGCGAGTTTACACTGCATACTTTTTCTTTAAAAATTTTTACTTTCTATTTTCATGCATTTAACTACCTTGCATTTTAGTTCATGGTAACATGCATTTTTTTTTAAAAAAATTAGTTTTTGTGTCGCAATCAATTATGGAAATAAGGATAAATTGAAAATCGCAAATCATGAATTAATTCATTTAAATAGATATCAAATTTTGAGGTGATGAGAACGAATTCAAACTATTCTTTGAGTATGATGTGTCTTTTAAGATGTTATCTCAAGTCTTGTGCAAAAGCTGGTCGTATGTTAATGAGATTGATTTTAGAAGCCATGAGTCAATAATGTTAAAACATTTTTGGATGTGTAAGTAAAAATAATAAAAAAATAATTTTTCAATCTATTAAATTACGACTACAAATTTATAAAACGAGACATTATTTATTTGACCATTATTTCACTACTACCAAATTCGGTCTTAGTAGTCTATGCACACGTCCAACGGATGTGCCAGACATATTGATATAAATAAAATGGATATTTCAAATTAACACTTTAACTTCAAGCACATAAACATCATGCTTAACATGTGTTTTAGAGCACATGTTAACAAAATCCAAAAGCAAACAGCACTATATATAGTTAACTAGCTCAAAGTATCACATTAGATAAAATGTTTAGCCCTTTATCCATCTAATCATCTAAATCTTTAAAAATATATAAAAGTTTAATCCGATTTCAATAATCATGTACCTTTGTTCCAACATACTCGAAATTCGCTCATATACTAAAAATAAAAAGAAGGATATGGTGAACACTATTAAAAAGGGTAAAAGGAAGTTTATTTATTTAGGGATCCCAAGAAAAGACGACCCAGGTTTTACATCGTAGTATATAATAAGAGCATACCCAGCAGTGTAAGTTTGGGCAAGAATGGGAACGATTCACACTTTCTTCCTCTTCATCGCACTCTAGTAGCGTGAATTTAAGTGTGAGGAACGGAAGAAAGTCGGGATTCTCGACGCTTCTGTTTTGGAGTGGGGATCGTTAAACCGGGTTCAGAAAACTGTTTAACGTATAAATGGTTTTCTGAACCCCGTTTAATTTAAAAAAATCACTAAACGGAGTTCTACTTGCCGTTTAGTGAATTATTAAAAAAAATAAGCGTTATTGCCCTACTCTCTGCTGAAAGAGTGCGGCATGCCCACACTTTTTTTGCTTTCTCCTCACCCACAACGCACCGTGCTGCTGGGAGTGGGTTACCATGAACTGCCTTCTCCATCTCTCTCAAACTGCCTCCACTTTTTTAGTTGGGAGAAATCAGCTCTATGTACAAGTATAAACATCTTAATTAGCTGCATATATGTAACGACCCGTAGTCTACGCATCATAGGATCGTAGAATATTTATTTCTTTCACATACAAAGTCGTATGGTCATGTAACTTTGGGGGACGACTATTGGGGTCATTTCCCATGTTCATGATTTTTCCCGATTTTTAAATGACCATTTTACCCCTAGTTGACACTGTTTTGGCCATAACTTTTGACTGTAAACGAATTTTGACCTGAAACCACTTTCATTGGCTCCGGATGATGGTTTCTCTTTCCGTAGAGTGGTCATAATAGCCAAACGGACTTACCGTTTGGGAGATATGGCTGAAACAAGTTTCAGATGGTGAAAAACAGCTTAATTGGGCTTAACCGGGTGATTAGCAGCTAGGCCCAAGGGGAATTTCGGGTTTAGGGGTATATGGAGGCTGATTATGGTTAGAAAACATTTCTTTAGACATTTTCCAGCCGCCACTTTCATTTCTGTTGACCTAGCCATGGCCTCCACTCTCTAAATCTCTCTAAAACACCCAAAAATCACTTTCTAATTGGAGATTAGGCATAGCAAACATCAAACCAAGGAGTATTAGCACGAGAACCGAGGTAGAGCTGCTGTGTAAGATTGGGAACAGCACCAAATCAGAGAATATTTCAGTTTTGGGGTTCTAGTTGTGGTAAAGGTGAGTGATAGCATCGTTTTGACACTAATTACAGTTAATTGAGGGTAATTAGTGAAGATTAGCGAATTTATACGTAAATAAATTCTGGAAAAATTCTTAAAATTTTAAAATAATGTTTTAAGGCTCTGTTAGAAATTTGGGTTAATTTCGATGTGTTTTGCTAATCGTATGCTTAAAACATGATTAAGAGGTATTATAGGAAAATGTGAGGTTTTGGCCACTTTTGATCCATTTTGATTCATTTAAATTGTTGTTTGTTGCTTGTGGTTGCTGTTATATGTTGCTATGACCCTTTTGTATGCTTTGTGATTGATTCCAATAGTTAGATTGGTCGAAAACGCCGTCTAGAGGCGTATAAACAGTTGCTGGGAAGTTGCAGAAAACTGCAGGGTATCTGACCGGATCGGATCGGATAAGGGAGACCTGAACCTAACCGATGTAAGGACTCCGACCCGATCCGCTGAAAGATGATGAGCACGAATCGATGGAGGTTATACTACCCGCTTACACGATCCGAATCCCTCGTGACCAGACAGTGCGACCCGAACCAGTGATGGCGATGCGACTTGGAGACTCCGACCCGACCCGTGTAGTCACTTCCGAACCGAATCGAGCACCACGAGACGACCCGAACCGGAGTTATGCACTGGAGGGGGCCGCCACGACCTGAGGATCACGATCCGATGGAGATGGGGAACTTGAACCGACCCGGCCTGGGGAAGCTCAACACGACCGATCCGAACCAGAATGGTGCGATCCGACCCGGACTGAAGAGCTGATGGCACGACCAGTGGACATGATCCGATCTGAAGCAGGAGGAGGAGACCCGAACCGATCCGGTGATGAATGAGAACCCGAGATGCAAAGGTATTCCAAAGGGAAGTTAGAGCTCAGGATCCAGATGGGAACCAACGAGTTCACTTCATGAGTTGGGCTTTGCTGCGGGACGCGTGCTAAGGAGTTATCGACGTCTATAGCTTTGGACCACTATGGTAGGAGGTACGAAGGCGTATTCAGGGCCATTATGGCATAGGTAGAACCAAGGGCTACGACCAATGAAGTGGGTCATTGAAATGTTTGGTCATGACTCCAAGTGTTCGGCTTGGTCACAGCAGGGTTTCTACAAGTCGGGATTCGTCGTTACCTCATTTTGTCTAGTGTTCCAAAGTGGTAGATATCGTATACTTTACGCACTGAGTGAGAGACGTGAGGATGGTTGCTATGCTTGATTGTTTGACATACACACCCCACCCCCGTATTCTTACACTATTCATTATGGCACCTTAGAGCATTGTACGGTATGTGGTACTAACTCTTTGGTTGCAGGTCCAGGTTCAGGTATGGTTTAGTATACCTGTTATTATTCTGTTTAGATGCTTATCGCTCATACCAGGCTTTATGTCTGACCCAGAGTTTTATGTCTCTTCTTATTACTCTGGGTGCTCACATGAGCAGACTAGAGACAGGTTAGCTGGTGATGCACGGGTAGATGGTCCGGAGACGAGCAGGAGGCTTCCACGTAATATATATATATATATATATATATATATATATATATATTATTATTCTCCCTGTGTTGTTGAAGATCACTGCTTGGGCATTGGTGGTGTATCTTCTACTTTAGTTTTCTTTTGTTAGAGACAGTAAATTTGGAAAGTTGTAATAAGCTGTATTTGGATTTCCGCTGCTCTGATGTTGACATTGATTATTAGTTATTAGCTTATGCACTGTCTCGCCTGTTTTATGTCAAGTATGTTATTATTATATTTTATCCCATGCGCTGTGAGACATTCTAGAGGTTCCTCGTTTAGTTCATTCCCTTCTTTCTACTCTTCCGACGACCGTTCTGTGCTAGCTGGGCATGTGTACAGCGCACTTTCGGAGGAAATGCAGGCTGGTGCGGGGCGGGCCGTCACACTTGGTATCAGAGCTCTAGGTTGCGTAGTTAACCTAGGGAAGTTATCGGGGAGAGATATTATACGTATACGAGAGAGCGTATTTGTGATTATTTTGGTTTTTAAAAGCTATATATATATACTATTAGTAGTATAAGGATGAAGTCGTACTGCACTAGCACCACTATGGAGTCGTTAATCGTTTCCTTTTTCAGATTGACGATGAGCCGATATACTAGAGGTGTTGGTAGGGGAGCCAATAATGGGAATGCTGCTGACATGAGGACGATGTTTACTGACCTCATGAGAGAGATGCTTAGAGATGTGCAAAGGGCAGCTCCCAATGGTGGAAATGGTGGTGGTCCAATAGTGCAGGCGCCGAGGGTCGACTTCGCCAAGTTGAATAAGGATTATACTAGCCTTGGTGGGAAGCTGTTCCACGGAACGGAGTCGGCCACAGATGTTCAGGATTGGTTGGATAGTTGCGAACGTATCTTCGAGGATTTGGGTATCGAGGATGCAATGAAGAGAAGGCTAGCGTCCCGTCAGCTGCAAGGGCGGGCAATGAATTGGTGGAATGCTATAAAGGCAGCTACTCCCGAAGATCAGGTTACTTGGGAGCAGTTTAAAGCTCGCTTTAGCGAGAAGTTCATTCCAGCTGCTCAGAAGTCAGTGCTGTTTAAGAAATTCTTGGAGCTCAAGCAGAATGGCAGAGCCGTCTCGGAGTACATTAACGAATTTGACACTTTGTCAAAATATGGGTTATCTCTTATTGATACTGCCGAGAAAAAGAATGAGAAATTCATAACCTGTTTGGACCAGTACTTGGGGGAAAGACTTATTAACCACATCGATGAGTCGTTTGAGTCGATTGTGGGGAAAGCGTTAAGATCGGAAAGTCTCTACCCTAAGCCGAAGACTGAGGCTGCATCCGCAGATGAGCCAAAGCCACAAGCAAGTGGTGGAGGCAAGGGTGGATCCCAGAATAAGAGAAAGCAGAATCAGACTAAGAATGGCCAGAAGAAAAAGAATAAGCAAGATGTGGAGTGCTTCAGCTGTGGTAAGAAGGGCCATTATGCTAGTAATTGTCGGGCCAAGCCAGCGGATAGGAAGTGCTTCAACTGTGGCCAAATGGGACATCACAAGGACAAGTGTCCACAGCCCCCTAAGGAAAAGCAAATGGTGAAAGCCTACGCTCTTAATGCTATTCCTTCTTCGTCGAATGCCCCAACAGCGGCGGAGAAGGGAAAGAATGTCGTCATTCAAGGTATGCTTTCTGTTTACGATGTTCCTGTTAGAGTTTTGTTTGATACCGGAGCTTCCAGTTCTTTCATATCTAGTGACCTGGTAGATAGGTTGGGATTGGAACCCGAGATTGTCGATAGACCTTTAGTAGTGACGAACCCGATTGGTGGTTCTACTAGCCTTAGCATGATTTGTCGTAATGTGGTCTTATCGAGTCATGGATGCATGTTTGTTTGTGATTGCTTTGTTTTGGGCTTTACTGGGTTTGGCATTATTTTGGGAGTAGACTGGCTCCGAAGATACGGGGTGGTGGTAGACTTTGAGGGCTTTTTGGTGACAGCTAGAGCGGATGATGGGCGGAGGATAGTGTTTGGTGGTCTACCCAGTGAGGGGGTATTGGCTAGTTTTCTAAACTCCCTCGACATTCCGCATAGTGAGTTGTCAGGTTTGCCCGTGGTTGGCCAGTATCCGGATGTTTTCGAAGAAGTGACCGGACTTCCACCACACCGAGAGATTGAGTTCCGTATTGATTTGGTAAAAGATGCCAGGCCTATAGTGATGCCACTTCGTCGTATGGCACCAAGAGAGCAGGGAGAGCTCGAGGTGCAAGTCATCGATCTTTTGAAGAAGGGATTTATCAGAAGGAGTGTTTCTGAATGGGGAGCACCAGTTGTGTTTGCTACCAAGGCGGATGGTTCCCTTCGTTTGTGTGTAGACTACCGCGAGTTGAATAAGGTGACGAGGAAGAACAAGTATCCTCTACCGCGGATAGATGATTTGTTTGATCAGTTGAGTGGCGCGAGAGTATTTTCTCAGTTGGATCTCGCGACAGGTTTTCATCAGCTTAGAGTGGAAGCTGAGAGTATAGCTAAAACGGCATTTCGGACGCCGTCTGGGTTTTATGAGTGGTTGGTCATGCCATTCGGGCTGACCAATGCCCCAGCATATTTTGTGGATCTTATGAATAGGGTATTCAGAGATCAGTTGAATAAGTTTGTCCTTGTGTTCGTTGATGATATTTTGGTCTACTGAAGGACAGAGGAAGAACACAAGGGACATTTAAGAATAGTGATGGAGGTGTTGAGAAAACACCAATTGAAAGCAAAGTTTTCGAAGTGTCACTTCTGGAAGAGGGAAGTGAGGTTCTTGGGCCATGTTGTATCAGAGAATGGTATTGCCGTGGACCCGGCAAAGGTGGCTACGGTACAGGATTGGCCTACGACCAAGAATGCAACAGATGTAAGAAGTTTCTTGGGGTTAGCGGGATATTATCGTAAGTTTATCCAAGGTTTCTCCAGGATAGCAGCACCATTGACCCAGTTGACCAAGAAGAATCAAGCTTTTGTCTGGGATGGAAGGTGCGAGGATGCATTCAAAAGTCTAAAGGACAAGTTGACAAGCGCACCAGTATTAGTCATTCCTAAGGGGGATGAAGAGATGAAGGTATACACGGATGCCTGTGGTACCGGACTGGGTGCTGTGTTGATGCAAGGTGGTAGGGTTGTAGCTTACGCAAGTCGGCAATTGAAACCGCACGAGAGAAGATACCCTACCCATGATTTAGAATTGGCAGCAATCGTGTTCGCGTTAAAGATGTGGAGACACTATCTCTTGGGAGAAAGATTTGAGCTGTTTACAGATCATAAGTCGTTAAAGTATCTCTTCTCTCAGAAAGATCTGAATCTCCGTCAGCAGAGATGGTTAGAGTTCTTAGCTTCCTATGATTTTGACATCGCATACACACCAGGAAAGGGCAATGCGGTGGATGATGCATTGAGTAGAAGACATGCCAGCTTAGGGGCTATGTTCCTTGAATGGAAGCAACTGGAGTTTATCGCGGGGTTTGATTTCAGACCAAAGTGCGAATTGGATCCAGAAATGTTAGCAAGTTTGACGATCAGACCTACTTTGATTGAACGGATCGGCTCTAGTCAGAGGGACGATCCCAACCTATTGGAAATCATCTCCAAGTTAGAGATGGGTATCGATGAGGAGATGAACAAGTATGGGCTTGATCGAGATAGATGGCTTAGAAAGAATGGAAAGCTTGTTGTACCCAATGTCAATGGATTGAGGGATGAAGTGCTTAGAGAATGTCATCACTCAAAGCTGACTATACACCCCGGTGGTAACAAGATGTATCGAGATATGAAGCAGACTTACTACTGGGAAGGGATGAAAAGAGACGTTGGGAAGTTTATATCCAAGTGCATGAATTGCCAGCTAGTTAAAGCCGAGCCAAAGAAGCCTAGTGGGTTGTTACAGCCCTTAGAAATTCCCGAATGGAAATGGGAGCAAGTCTCGATGGATTTCATCGATGGTTTACCAAGGACTAGATCGGGATATGACAGCATTTGGGTAATTGTAGATCGACTGACTAAAAGTGCAAGGTTTATACCAGTCAAATCGACCAGAACGGCAGCTAAATTAGCAGAATTGTATATGAAGTGGGTAGTGAGATTTCATGGAGTACCTAAAAGCATTGTGAGCGACCGAGACCCTTTGTTCACTAGTGGGTTTTGGAAGAGCTTACAAGAGGCTATAGGGTCAGAGTTACGTCTCAGTACCGCATATCATCATCAGACCGACGGTCAGACGGAGAGGGTGAACCGTATTTTGGAGGATCTCTTGAGAGCATGTATATTGGATTTTGGTGGATCATGGGATGACCATTTGCATCTAGTAGAGTTTGCATATAATAATAGCTACCAATCCAGTATTGGTATGGCTCCGTTTGAAGCTTTGTACGGAAGACCGTGTAACTCACCATCATGCTGGATAGAGACTGGCGAGAAGTTTATGCTTGGACCAGATGTGGTGAGGGAAACTTCAGATAAGATCAAGATCATTCAACAACGAATGAAGGCAGCCCAAGATAGGCAGAAAAGTTATGCTGATAAGAGAAGAAGAGACTTAAAATTCTCCGTTGGTGACTTGGTGTTTGTCAAGATCTCTCCATTGAAGAGTGTAATACGATTTGGCAGGAGAGGCAAGTTGGCACCAAGATTCGTTGGCCCATTCCCTGTTCTTGAACTAGTCGGGAATTTGGCATATAGAATTGACTTACCAGAGAAAATGGCGGGAGTTCACAACGTATTTCATGTTTCCCAACTAAGGAAGTTCGTTCACGACTCAGATATGACTATTTCACCTGATCAGTTAGAGGACTTCGAAGTAGAACCCGAGGCGGTTGGGAACCGCAAGCCGGCCCGTATTGTCGAGCACGACATGAAGCAACTTCGAAGGAAGGCGGTGACGCTAGTCAAGGTACAGTGGGGCGAGGACGAGAATGATTGTACTTGGGAGACAGAGGAGAACATTAGGAGGTCACACCCAGAACTCTTTGCCTGGTAAGATTTTGACTTCGATTTAGTTTTCCGCATGCTAGGATAGGCTTGTTCGCTTGTTTTGCATGATTGATTGTTGTATGAGGTTGTTAGGCATGCGGGATCCTTTGTATGTTTTGGGTTAAGGAATTTCGGGGGCGAAATTTCTTAAGGGGGGAAGAGTGTAACGACCCGTAGTCTACGCATCATAGGATCGTATAATATTTATTTCTTTCACATACAAAGTCGTATGGTGATGTAACTTTGGGGGACGACTATTGGTGTCATTTCCCATGTTCATGATTTTTCCCGATTTTTAAATGACCATTTTACCCCTAGTTGACACTGTTTTGGCCATAACTTTTGACTGGAAACGAATTTTGACCTGAAACCACTTCCATTGGCTCCGGATGATGGTTTCTCTTTCCGTAGAGTGGTCATAATAGCCAAACGGACTTACCGTTTGGGAGATATGGCTGAAACAAGTTTCAGATGGTGAAAAACAGCTTAATTGGGCTTAACCGGGTGATTAGCAGCTAGGCCCAAGGGGAATTTCGGGTTTAGGGGTATATGGAGGCTGATTAGGGTTAGAAAACATTTCTTTAGACATTTTCCAGCTGCCACTTTCATTTCTCTTGACCTAGCCATGGCCTCCACTCTCTAAATCTCTCTAAAACACCCAAAAATCACTTTCTAATTGGAGATTAGGCATAGCAAACATCAAACCAAGGAGTATTAGCACGAGAACCGAGGTAGAGCTGCTGTGTAAGATTGGGAACAGCGCCAAATCAGAGAATATTTCAGTTTTGGGGTTCTAGTTGTGGCAAAGGTGAGTGATAGCATCGTTTTGACACTAATTACAGTTAATTAAGGGTAATTAGTGAAGATTAGCGAATTTATACGTAAATAAATTCTGGAAAAATTCTTAAAATTTTAAAATAATGTTTTAAGGCTCTGTTAGAAATTTGGGTTAATTTCGATGTGTTTTGCTAATCGTATGCTTAAAACATGATTAAGAGGGATTATAGGAAAATGTGAGGTTTTGGCCACTTTTGATCCATTTTGATTCATTTAAATTGTTGTTTGTTGCTTGTGGTTGCTGTTATATGTTGCTATGACCCTTTTGTAAGCTTTGTGATTGATTCCAATAGTTAGATTGGTCGAAAACGCCGTCGAGAGGCGTATAAACAGTTGCTGGGAAGTTGCAGAAAACTGCAGGGTATCTGACCGGATCGGATCGGATAAGGGAGACCCGAACCGAACCGATGTAAGGACTCCGACCCGATCCGCTGAAAGATGATGAGCACGAATCGATGGAGGTTATACTACCCTCTTACACGATCCGAATCCCTCGTGACCAGACAGTGCGACCCGAACCAGTGATGGCGATGCGACTTGGAGACTCCGACCCGACCCGTGTAGTCACTTCCGAACCGAATCGAGCACCACGAGACGACCCGAACCGGAGTTATGCACTGGAGGGGGCCGCCACGACCTGAGGATCACGATCCGATGGAGATAGGGAACTTGAACCGACCCGACCTGGGGAAGCTCAACACGACCGATCCGAACCAGAATGGTGCGATCCGACCCGGACTGAAGAGCTGATGGCACGACCAGTGGACACGATCCGATCTGAAGCAAGAGGAGGAGACCCGAACCAATCCGGTGATGACTGAGAACCCGAGATGCAAAGGTAGTCCAAAGGGAAGTTAGAGCTCAGGATCCAGATGGGAACCAACGAGTTCACTTCATGAGTTGGGCTTTGCTGCGGGACGCGTGCTAAGGAGTTATCGACGTCTATAGCTGTGGACCACTATGGTAGGAGGTACGAAGGCGTATTCAGGGCCATTATGGCATAGGTAGAACCAAGGGCTACGACCAATGAAGTGGGTCATTGAAATGTTTGGTCATGACTCCAAGTGTTCGGCTTGGTCACAGCAGGGTTTCTACAAGTCGGGATTCGTCGTTACCTCATTTTGTCTAGTGTTCCAAAGTGGTAGATATCGTATACTTTACGCACTGAGTGAGAGACGTGAGGATGGTTGCTATGCTTGATTGTTTGACATACACACCCCACCCCCGTATTCTTACACTATTCATTATGGCACCTTAGAGCATTGTACGGTATGTGGTACTAACTCTTTGGTTGCAGGTCCAGGTTCAGGTATGGTTTAGTATACCTGTTATTATTCTGTTTAGATGCTTATCGCTCATACCAGGCTTTATGTCTGACCCAGAGTTTTATGTCTCTTCTTATTACTCTGGGTGCTCACACGAGCAGACTAGAGACAGGTTAGCTGGTGATGCACGGGTAGATGGTCCGGAGACGAGCAGGAGGCTTCCACGTAATATATATATATATATATATATATATATATATATATATTATTCTCCCTGTGTTGTTGAAGATCACTGCTTGGGCATTGGTGGTGTATCTTCTACTTTAGTTTTCTTTTGTTAGAGACAGTAAATTTGGAAAGTTGTAATAAGCTGTATTTGGATTTCCGCTGCTCTGATGTTGACATTGATTATTAGTTATTAGCTTATGCACTGTCTCGCCTGTTTTATGTCAAGTATGTTATTATTATATTTTATCCCATGCGCTGTGAGACATTCTACAGGTTCCTCGTTTAGTTCATTCCCTTCTTTCTACTCTTCCGACGACCGTTCTGTGCTAGCTGGGCATGTGTACAGCGCACTTTCGGAGGAAATGCAGGCTGGTGCGGGGCGGGCCGTCACAATATCAAAGCAACCAAAGCTCCCTCTTCTCTTTAATATCACACGATAGGACGTTTCATCCATCCCTTGCAATCCATGGATGATCTGCATTCCAAATTGTATCATGATCAGTTTCCCAAATACACTCAGATTGTATATCAATTACCCATCACAAGTTAAATTGTAATGACCCGCATTGTCAGAGGTATTATAATTAACTAATTTAATCATAGAAATAGTGATTTAGGGAATTAAATCGTCGTTAATTAAATTATAGTGAATGTTTAATTAAATTAAATAATAGAATAATATATTTAATTCAGAAATAATAAAACATATTGGAAATCACAATATTCTATGAACAGGGTCATCCCTAAGATTTAATTCAGCTTAGAGTTGAACTATATTGATGAATATATTCAACCGACGTCAGTTTGAACGTAGAATTATAATATAATTAAAATAGAGCGCGTAACGACGTGGCAGTTCGCTATTTGGCAATTTGAACTTCAACTGGATATACAGGGTTCATTTTAAATCGGATTTCTGTGAAACAAGAAACGTGTGGAGCTGGTGAAGTATATCTTTCTAGTGGAAGAGAAAAATCGGGATTTCGTCGTGTAGATTTAGAGTTACGTCCAAATCAAATTCTCAGAAATGCAACGCCCTGACCATAACGATTTAATTATATTTTTTATAAGGACTTAAATAGAAATCGAACATCGATATAACTCTGACGATGTAATATCGAGTTGTAAATCCATATAGGAATATTCTGAAGCTGTACGGTATTCCATGTGAACATAGACGATAATATTTAATTTTAAATATTTAATTTAATTATATTTATATATTTAAATAGGTTATTTAGGGCTTTAAAAATAGCCACTTTTGCAAACGAAGTCGGAATTCGACGAAACTAATTTTGAGATCTGCAACATCAAATTATTGCTATATTCCAAGTTCCTTGATTTTTAGAGTCACTGTGTGGCCGTACGGATTTTTAGAGTGAAAAACAATCAGTATTTTGACGGTTAAAAATACGCTGTGTGAGCAAACGGAGTCGGAATTCGACGAAACCAGTTTCGTTGGGACCGTAATGTCGAACTGTAGCTGCATGTCTAGTTTCGTGATTTTTGAGTATTGTATGTGGAGATAGGAATTTTTAAAGTGATAATCAAGTTAGAAAAGGAATATAAAAATATTATATTCACCCTATAAATACAACACAATCCCTCCTTAACCTAATTTACTTTTCACTTCTCTGGTCAATACTTTTGTGGCCGCCGAAGTTCTTCACTCACAGCAAAGACTTTGTTTCATAATTCAAAGTAAATTCAAAAGAAAATAAATAAATCCAAACGAGTATGTATTTGAAATCACAAGGGGAGTAGCTTCAGTTTCCTACCGGTTTTGTGCAATTCGAATGCTTCATATCGCAACTGGGTTTTCCGCAATACATCTAGGGTTCGAGATTTCTTATGAATGGAGTTTCAGATTGAAGAACGAGTATTGGATTTGAATCTATGATGGAGAAACGAGTTGTGTGGATATTTTTGGGTTGGATTTCAGGAGTTTTGATGTCGATCCTCTCCTGTATTGATGCACACTGGTTGAAGTTGGCCACCGAAGCTGGAGGAGTTCGATTGTGACAGGATGGGGACGGCGAGGTGTAGAAATCAAAGAGGAAAAAGGGCGCAAGTTCTAATAGCCGATGATGCGGTTCCGGTGCTGTAAATAGATGGCGGCGGGGGTTGATGTGAGTGGAGGTTCAGTTCGATTTGCAGGGAAGGACAATCTTCTGTGTGAAACGTATTATAGGTAATTAAATTAAAGGACTGATTAAGTTAAATAAACATAAATTACGGATTTATTTGGGTTTTTTTATGTACAGTGGTAGGAAGTAAAAAAAAGAAGAAGACGTCAGCTATGGTTTGTTATTGTAGTTGGTTTGTGGAATTTGAATAAGGAGGGAGGAGTGTCAGCGAAGTGGAGCTACAATGGGAACCATCTTCATGGTTTGGCAAGTTGTGTTTGTTTGTGGTTAAGATTTTCTTTTACTTTTTTGAATTCTTGAAGGGGTTGGGGTAAACCTAATAATTGACTGAAAGTGTTTCTTTTCCTGAACGTGATGAATTTCGAAAGGAAAATGGCATGTACGCAGAAGGGTATACATGAGCATTTGGGCCGATTAAAGAAGATAAGTGAGGCCCGATTTTCATAGACTAGTTTAAATTCTAATTCAATAATATACGAACTTGTTAAACTAATAATTTATCCATATGATATCAGAATTGAACGAAACAAGATCCGATGGGATCGTATGGACGGTGGCTACAGAATGGAAGTGACTGGAAGTTCATCGGAGCTCGTTACAATTTATAGCAAAATAAATTGTCCGTCTGAATCAAGCGATGGTTATTGTTATTAACGATGATCGTCCAATGTGAGTAAAACTCACCAACTGTGAACAGTTCTATTTTTATAATGTATATTTAGAACTGATAAATGATGACTGATTGCTGTGTGTTAACTGTTGGTTGACTTATTTGTATATTGATTGAAATCATAGATAACGATATATATATATATATATAAATCGTTAATCGAATATTGATTCTGTTTATCAAAATATTTTATATATGTGCTGTTTAACATCTGTGATGCAGGGAAACAGGTTGGAGGGGTCCAACTAGACCCCTCAATATTTATGATACTGTTCTATTCATATATTGTAATATATGATGTGATATATAATCTGTTTGATTATGTGTGTTAGAATGATGTTGATCATTGTGATTTGATATTTTAATATCATAAGAAACCCTGGGATGTAAAAAGGAATATTTCAACGTATATAGAAATAAAGGAATTATATAAAATTAACCGATTTTATAAAAGGAAATATTTTGAAAATAAAGTATTTAGAAAATAAATAGGAGATTATAAAGGAGAATATTTATTTAGAAAATAAATAGGATAAAGGAATATTTATTCAGTAAATGGATAAAGTAAATCAATTAGAGTAAAACAAACATAGTTATTCAGGTTAAGTTACCATTTAGCATGACTGCTAGCGTAATTCGCAGGGCTGCAGATAGCCTACGGGGTCGGATGTTTCCTGAGGGAATCAGGCGTAACCATTGTGATTGCTGCGATCTAGAGTCAAGCGAATGGAGTTAAATTCAATATAAATTATTCAAATAGGAGTTAAACAAATAGAGTTATTCAATTAGAGTAAATCAAAATGGAGTTAAACAGACATTAGAAACTGACTAGAGATTAATAAGTTGAATAGATTTCTGGTTATCGATCTGATGTTGGTTCCGGCCTTCGGGGTTTATACCAAGAGAATTGTTCTCCTACTAGTTTACAGTTAGGGACTGATAGTTGTGAAAGGATAGTGATATGTAAATAAACAAAAGGAAATGTTTTCCAGTGTTAATAATGTATATTTTCTAAACATAGAAAATAAGGAAATATATATATATATATATGTATAAATGTTAATGATGATTGATCGATATAATTTCCATCTGGAAATAATATCGTTGTTTGCACACGTATTTTCCTTGATAGTTAAATCACAGACTATCGAAGTTTTGACCATTTTAACGTTGTTAATATGGAGAGACTGGTTGGATTATTATCCGAAGAACCACTCTGTATTGGCATAAGTGTTGCGAATCATATATGCCAAAGGTGATTGAAGACGGAGTTATGCAAGGGCTATCCTATTTACAGAATAGTGCCTTCGGTTTGTCCAATCCCAGGACGACCTGTATGGAAGAATGTCTGACAGAGTATATTTAATAGATCGCGTAAGTTGATCTCTTCAAACATATTCACGTTTGGTGGAGGAGGAATTCGTTTCTCTTAGCTTTATACCCTTGATATTTTTGGATAAGTCAATTTGTTATTTGGAAGGTATGACGGTGTGACATTCAAAGTGAATGAAGATGTGACATGTAAAAGATAAGCGTAGCTTCTAGCCTCACATCCGGTAAATGACAAAAATCGGGCAGGCAACATGGCTAAGTTGGTCGCACCGAAGTAGGTTGTATAATCACCTATCTAGAGAATATTCTTTTGCTTCTTAAATCTATCAATGCTATCCCATATATATATATACAGGAAAGGTTGCTGATCCCCACCGTTGGTGATATACATTCGATACACTCAAGCGAAATGAGTTGTCGGTCATGTGTGGCTGAGTTACAAGACGTTTTTGTTGAACTCCAGTGTATCGTTCCTAGAGTACACTGATCGGAAGGTGGTTCCATACCTTGTCATAGATGGAAATCCATTACCCAATACGTGCTTGCGGTTTTGATTGTATACTATATATGTAGAACGTTAGATGAAAGCGTTTCTACTAGATGATTAATATATTGTGGCTGATAGACATTATTATAATATCAAAAGGTTTTTGATATAAAGATATTTTGGATTCTCATAAGGGAAAACCCGTTCCGTTATACGGCGTGGTCTTATGAGATATCGTTTAATGGCTCAATCTATTTTAAATTGTTTTACTCATACCAGTCCCATGACTGACCTGGAGTTTATTTTGTTTTGTTTTCCCTAAACTCTTGGGTGCCCAATTTTGTACGAGCAGTCAAGTAGTCAGGAATTTACAGATATATTGGAAGAGCTTGGAGCAGGAGGCTTCAGGATTATATAGCTATAGTTATTTCCGTTGTATTGTAAGTGCGTACTCTGATAATGTTATTGTAAACATATACTGATTTTATTTCAAGGATATGTTATCTATTATATGTTGTTCGTTCCGCTGTGAGGTTCGTGTTACTCTGATGATGATATTCTTCTTCTTCTTCTATTCTATAAGTTTCTATCTTATCTATTCTCACCCTCTAATTTCTTTCATTAATTACCGGGATTTTTCGATGTTTGGTTAGTCGTCATCGTGTTTATGTCGATAACCAAAGTCGTCAAAAACCTGGGTCATTACTCGGGTCATTAAAGTTTGTATCAGAGCTTAAGTTAAGAATTTACCTTGGCTCTGTGGCGTGACTCGGTAGAGATAGGGTTAGTAACACCCTAGATTGAGTTTGAGTGTATATATATGAGTGCGTATTTGTATTTGATATAAAAATGGTTTTATATTGTGGAGATTCATTGGCTGAGTTGTTTATGAGTTCTGGTCGATCAGTTTGATCCACTGTATCGGTAGGAGTAAATAAACACTTGAATATGATGGACCAACACAGTATGGATATGTGATATATTATCATATATAGGATATATTGGTTGTGATTATAATCAGATAAGATTATAAAATATGAAATGGTATGTAAATAACCAAGCAGAATTCATATAAGTAAAATATGTGAAATCAGATGAGTTAAATCTGAAATTAAAATCAGAATTGGAATTAAAATCCCAGAAATGGGAAAAGTTGTTGCTAGCAGATTTGGATTAAGTATATGAGAAATTTAAGATCCTAAGAGATTTTAAATTGTTTACATCATTATGAAGGATATTTTGAACTAATTTCAAAATGGAATATTCAGATATGGTTTTGAAAAGTGATATAGTATTGAACTCACTTCGATAGCAGGGAAATAACCCTGATGATGAATCGCGACATCATCAGTGCTCATTTCCAAGTTGCTAAGTGACGGATTACTACCAAGGAAATTGTTTTTGAATTGTTTGAGAAAAACAAGTTGTTTTGATACTTTGAAATAAATACTTTGATTTTTGATATGGTAAAGTGATTTGAAACTCCCAGGAAAAAGGCAGTTTGAATTTAAAAGCAATTGAATAAAAATTGTGAAGACAAACTGGAATGGAACCCAGTTAAGTGGAATTTGAATTGTAATAGAAAATATCAAGATAAAATGGGATTTGTAACATAGAGATTTTGAAATTATATTGGGTCAGGGAGTTAAGAGTTTGAAATCGAGATTGGAACTCGAATTGGAAATGAAGCTGGACTTGAGTATAAGCCTATGATTTGATTTGTGGGCAAAAACAGATTGGAAATTGATTAAGATGACATTATTATATGTGGATTGATAACTGGTGTAAGGGAAAAAGTTGATATACCCGACAAACAGGTACAAGTTTATATTTGATATAAGCATGAGATTTATGAGCCAAACCGGCAAGCCGCTTGGCTGTTTGATTTTCTTTTGGGTTGGAGAAGGCCCAGAGAGGCGATTTGGAGTTATGGCGAAATTTTCCGAAAATTTAAAGTGTTAGAAAATTTTCAGAATTTCTGAAAATTTTGGTTAGCTGGAATAAATTAATATTGAAATCAATATTAGTTGGTTCAGTTGAAACCAGAGATAAGGGGTAACGGATAAGCTTTTACCAAAAAGATAGGGTATGTCCTCTAACTTAGCAATTTCGAGGACGAGATTATTTTAAGTGGGGAAGAATGTAATGACCCGCATTGTCAGAGGTATTATAATTAATTAATTTAATTATATAAATAGTGATTTAGGGAATTAAATCCTCGTTAATTAAATTATAGTGAATATTTAATTAAATTAAATAATAGAATAATATATTTAATTCAGAAATAATCGAAAATATTGGAAATCACAATATTCTGTGAACAGGGTCATCCCTAAGATTTAATTCAGCTTAGAGTTGAACTATATTGACGAATATATTCAACCAACCTCAGTTTGAACGTAGAATTATAATATAATTAAAATAGAACGCGTAACGACGTGGCAGTTCGCTATTTGGCAATTTGAACTTAAACTAGATATATAGGGTTCGTTTTAAAACGGATTTCTATGAAACAAGAAACGTGTGGAGCTGGTGAAGTATATCTTCCTAGTGGAAGAGAAAAATCAGGATTTCGTCGTGTAGATTTTGAGTTATGTCAAAATCAAATTCTCAGAAATGCAGCGCCCTGACCATAACGATTTAATTATATTTTTTATAAGGAAATATCGAGTTGTAAATCCATATAGGAATATTCTGAAGCTGTACGGTATTCCATGTGAACATAGACGATAATATTTAATTTTAAATATTTAATTTAATTATATTTAAATATATTTATATATTTAAATAGGCTATTTAGGGCTTTAAAAATAGACACTTTTGCAAACGAAGTCGGAATTCGACGAAACTAATTTTGTTGATCCGCAACATCAAATTATTGCTAGATTCCAAGTTCCATAATTTTTAGAGTCACTTTGTGGCCGTACGGATTTTTAGAGTGAAAAACAGTCAGTATTTTGACGGTTAAAAATACGCTGTGTGAGCAAACGGAGTCGGAATTCGATGAAACCAGTTTCGTTGGGACCGTAATGTCGAACTGTAGCTGCATGTCCAGTTTCGTGATTTTTGAGTATTGTATGTGGAGATAGGAATTTTTAAAGTGATAATCAAGTTAGAAAAGGAATATAAAAATATTATATTCACCCTATAAATACACCACAATCCCTCCTTAACCTAATTTACTTTTCACTTCTCTAGTCAATACTTTTGTGGCCGCCGAAGTTCTTCACTCACAGCAAAGACTTTGTTTCACAATTCAAAGTAAATTCAAAAGAAAATAAATAAATCCAAACGATTATGTATTTGAAATCACAAAGGAAGTAGCTTCAGTTTCCTACCGGTTTTGTGCAATTCGAATGCTTCATATCGCAACTGGGTTTTCCGCAATACATCTAAGGTTCGAGATTTCTTGTGAATGGTGTTTCAGATTGAAGTACGAGTGTTGGGTTTGAGTCTATGAGGGAGAAACGAGTTGTGTGGATATTTTTGGGTTGGATTTCAGGAGTTTTGATGTCGATCCTCTCCTGTATTGACGCAGGCCGGTCGAAGTTGGCCACCGAAGCTGGAGGAGTTCGAGTGTGACAGGATGGGGATGGCGAGGTGTAGAAATCGAAGAGGAAAAAGGGTGCAAGTTCTGATTGCCGATGATTGGGTTCCGGTGCTGTAAATAGATGGCGGTTGGGGTTGATGTGAGTGGAGGTTCAGTTCAATTTGCAGGGAAGGACAATCATCTGTGTGAAACGTATTATAGGTAATTAAATTAAAGGATTGATTAAGTTAAATAAACAGAAATTAGGGATTTATTTGGGTTTTTATGATGTATAGTAGGAAGTAAAAAAAGAAGAAGACGTCTGTAACACCCCGAAAATTCTATAACTGTGAAATTAACAAATTAAAGTATAATTAATTTGAAATCAAAGAACTAAGGGAAACGGGATACGCCATTGCGTTCGTCTCGGAAAAATACGCGAAATAGAGTCCGAGTTTTCGAAAAACGGAGTCCGTATGAAGAAGATATGGCCTTCGGAAGTTTTGAATTAAATTTAAAATTCAAACAGAATAAAATAATAATTAAAAATCGGGCCCAATGGGCCAGGGCGGATAAACACCCGCCTAGGCCACCCAGGTCGACTGGGCTGTCGACCTGGGCTACCCATGTCGACAGGGCTGTCGACAGCCCTGTCGACAGGGCTGTCGACAACCCTGTCGACAGGGGTGTCGACCTGGTCGAGCCCAGTCAACCTGGCTGGCCAGGTCTGTGTTTGGCCGATTCTCTGTGGTCTGCTTTGTCATTAGGGCTAGGTGGTGGGTTCTAATTGGTCTCTCTATCTAATGAATGGCTATGATCAATCCAAGCAACATCAAGGGTCCTAATCAGTTCCTAACCTCTATATAAACAACCCTAGACTAAACCCTAATCTATTCATTCAAAATTAAGAACATAGCCGCCATGTTGCTGAGGAACGACTAAGAGTAGCTGCCAACTAGAGAAAGAATTAGGAAGAGAGTTCTAAAGCCTAAAGCAATTCAAGCAACCTAAGCCAATCAATTCAACAAAGGAATCATATCCCTAAATTAGAGAATTCGCCGCAACCATTGTAAGTAGAGTATTACTTTGGTATGAATAAACAACTGTGTTGATTTGTATGCTTGAATTGGGATAATAAAGTAATTCATATTTGTGCAAAATTATGTTATTCATTATAAAGAACTACATGCGGTAGTTCTATGCAAGTATACGCTTGGAATATTCGCAAATTATGTAATCTATGTTGAAGCTACATGTATGTAGTTGATTTAAGTTCATGCAAGTTTGGGATTTTGCTACTATGCCATCATGATGTATATTTTGTGCATAAATCAAGTTTGGTTGTTATAGTTCATATGAAACCATGTTGGAATTTTGACACCATAATCTATGTATTAAGTCATGCTTTTGTACTAGAAAACCTATTTGCAAACTTATGAATATGGCTAGGCTATGAATGATATTTGGCATAATTGAAATCCATGGTTAAGTCTATCTGGTTTACAAGAATTATATGATGACATATGTGGTACATAGTTAGGATTAGATTCAAAATCCCTTTTTGCAAGTTTACATGACTAAAGTAAGAACCATGATTTCATGTTAGAAATAATTACGCCATGCTTATGTTTGACATCATGCCATGCTTATGCTAGAAGTATTTATGCCATGCTTATGTTCGACATTACGCCTAAATAAAAGTATAGGTTCATGTTGTAGTTATGACTATGTGATTTTACATGCTTTGATTCATGTCACCTATGTTACCACTATGCAAGTACACCAGTTTCTATTTTGTATTTCCAACGTCATACTGCAAGTTCATGCGCTCACATTCCCCTCTTTGTGTAATTACGCTTTGAGCCTCCCCTTTTCGCATGGCTAAATTGGGCTTTAAAAGGCTAAGCCCAATATATAAACGGACATGTAAAACGGGGGAAAATAACGTTGGGTTAAAATTAATTAATGAATGAAAATATAAAATAGAAGGGCCCAAATTCAAGTATGGGTTGGGCCCATGATTGGTGTAACCTTTACACCATTAACTTAATAATGGGCCGCAAATATTTACATATAAGAAATAAAGAAGAATGACAAGATATGTAAATGTAGAAAATACGATGTGTTTAACCCGAGGTTGGATTGAGTTGTGATGTAAACCTGCCCGGAACCGCCCGGCTGTCCAGTAGTCACAACAATACCTATCCAATGTGGGAGGTTAAACATGGAGCCCAATAAGGACCCGAGGTTAGACTGAGTTGTGGCGTAAGACTGCCCGGAACCAACCGGCAACAGGCAGCCACAACAATACCTGTCTAATGTGAGAGGTCAGGGCCTTAATAAGACAATTAAGGCTGAGTCAGGATTGTTAGGATTAAGTGAACTAAAGACTTAATCAAAATGGAACATGCTAAACTAAACGGACTGGTGGGGTTAGGTTAGGAAACACTTAACCAACTTAGCATGTTGGCTAGAGATAGAAAACCTAGTAACGAGGGACCCTTTTCAGCAGTAACCCTAAAAGGTGTATCAGGATACCCTGGAACTAGGCAGGGTGGGGCACGCTTACTGGGCTGATTGTAAGAGGTCAAATCGACGGCGGTGGTGTAGCAGTGTAGGTTCTAACGGAGTGCGGGCGTGCACACACTCCGGTGCAGAAAAATAAGGCACTGGACACCAGTAGCATACCTGTGCACTCTAAGGTTGTGTCGGGTTGCCACTATGGGACTTGATACACCCCATGGTGGGACCAGCATAGGTAACTACGACATCGGGGGCCGTAAGACACATGTAACTATGCGAGTAGGAGCCGATCATCATAGAATGGATCACATCACCCAGATTATGGGGTGCCAGTTGGGAACTAGTTTATATGGGTTCAGAGATTAACATGGGGTACGATAGTATATTCGACCCTAGACAACTTAACCAAGTTATAATGCATGCCCACTTCCTGTTTATACTTATCATACCCATTTCTTTATTCATAGACAAAATAGTACTAGACTTACTCAGGCTTTATGTCTGACTCTGCTTTCCTTTCATCTTCTTTTCTTCCGTTCCCCCCCCCCCCCCCCCAGGTCCACAGGGAGGGAACACAGCAGCTTGACCAACCTTAGCATCCAGCTTGAAGAAGAGAAATGTATTGCTTGGACTTTCCTGTTTTGAACTATGGCTTTGGACAATCACTATGGGGACTTTGCAGTTTATCTATGTTTTATTTATGCTTCTTTAAATAATGTACTCAAGACAGATTATGAAAGTGTTATGTTATGTTTTTGGAAAGGATGTTGTTGTAACACGTATTTGACTTTATGAAATAAAAGTTTATTGTTCTTCCGCTGTTTACAAATATGTGTTCTTATATCTGTCTTGTATATCTGTGACTTGTACTTATAAACCTCCACCAAAATTAGGGCATTCCCTTTGAGAGTGACCCTAACGGAGGTGGGGTGTTTCACTTGGTATCAGAGCATAGGTTTACCAGATAAGATAAAAAGTTTTGAAAAATTATTTTCAAAAAAGGAAATTTAAAGAAGCATTTGTAAAAGAAAAATATTATTTTATTTTAAAAAGACAAAGTCCACTCCCCAAAGCCATAGGTACTTTCTCTTATCCTTCGTTTTGAATCTATCCTTTTTGTTTCAGCATGTCCCAAGAACTTAACTTGCCAGAAGCGGTACCAATACCTGGTTGGTTTAGACGGTTCTTAGAAGCAAGGGCCACTCAGCCAGGTCCTACCATTCCTCCTCCCACAGCGGAAGGAAATCATCCATCTGCAGCGGCACCTTTTCCTCCTCCTCCTCCTCGGGGAAACAATTTTGCTAAGATATGTAAAGATTTTAAAACTATGGGAGGAAGGGATTTCCATGGAACTGAGTCCTTCGTGGCAGCTAGGAATTGGCTGAAGGAAACGGAGGACCTATTCATCATCTTTGAAGTAGAAGATAGGCAAAAAGTACAATTGGCGGTATGGCTATTGAAGGGAGAGGCTTCCTACTGGTGGGAAGTCACTAATGCTGAAAGACCAGTGGAGACATGGGAGGACTTTAGGGCAAGGTTTGAGACCAAATTTCTCTCAGATGTAGAAAGAAGTTTGCAGTTGGAAAAATTCTTATTTCTTAAGCAAGGGGACAAGACAGTCAGAGAGTATGTGAATCAGTTCGATGAGCTGGCTAGGTTTGGGCTTGACCTAGTCAACACCCCGCACAAGAAGGCTCTCCGTTTCGTCAAAGGGTTAAATGAGCCATTACACAGTTTGGCTATGACCCATATACCCATGGGAGCCACGTATGAAAGATTGGTGCAAATGGCATTGTTGAATGAAGAGGATAAGGGCAAGAAGGAGACAAAGGCAGAAAGCTCTCAAGAGAAGAAAGAGGGTTTGCAGCCTAAGAAGACGGACTTTAAGAAAGGCGGGAAAGGCAACAAAGAGAAGAGGAAGTGTAATTTCTGTGGCAAAGTGGGGCACTTAGTAAAGGACTGCCGGAAAAAGAAGGCTAAGGAAAATGGTGGGTGCTTTTCTTGCGGTGAGACGGGCCATAGGGCTAAGGACTGCCCAAAGAAACGAGGACAGGGGCAGAGGGCTGGATCCACCCCAGGGGCACAGGTTCATGTGCTAGAAGCGCCACCTCTGCAACAGCGAGGTATAAATACTTCTGTAGAAAGTGTAGTTTATCTTTATGATCACCCCGTTCGCACTTTATTTGATTCTGGCGCATCACACTCCTTTATCTCGTCTGCTTTAGTAGAATCTCTGCACCTAAAAACTAGTATGGTAGAGGACCCCTTAATTGTTTCAAACCCAATTGGGGGCCCAGCTCATTTGTCTATGATCTGTTTGGGATTGAAAATTTCCATTCTAAGTGTAGAATTTCAATGTAGTGCCTTTGTTTTGGGCTTTTCGGGGTATGGTTTGATTTTGGGCATGGATTGGCTATCCAGTAATGGGGCCATCCTCGATTGTGAGAAAAGGGTTGTTAGGCTCCTAACCCAGCTCGGTAATACTTTGGAAATTTCTTGTAATCCCTCGCATGCGGTTATGCTTAGTTATCTTGAATCGCTAGATGCCTCTGTTGAAAATTTGAAATCAGTTAGAGTGGTCCGGGAATATCCGGATGTCTTTGAAGAGGTGAAGGGCTTGCCTCCGAAGCGGGAAATAGACTTCTGCATATATCTTGTAGATAATGCAAAGCCCGTTGCGTTGCCCGTTAGACATATGGCTCCACGAGAAAGGAAAGAGCTCAGTAAACAGATTAAAGAGCTTCTAGAAAAGGGGTTCATTAGGAGGAGCATTTCAAATGGGGCGCTCCGGTGGTGTTCGCTACAAAGGCGGATGGTTCACTCCGTCTATGTGTTGACTATAGGGAGCTCAACAAGCTAACGAAAAAGAATAGGCACCCTCTCCCTAGAATTGACGATTTATTTGACCAGCTTGTAGGAGCGTCTGTTTTCTCCCAACTTGATTTAGCGACCGGTTTTCATCAGCTAAGGGTGGCTGAAGATAGCATCGATAAAACGACGTTCAGAACCCCAGACGGCTTCTTTGAATGGCTTGTCATGCCTTACGGCTTGACAAATGCACCTGCTTACTTCGTGGATCTGATGAGTAGGGTATTTAGAGATTTCCTCAACAAATTCGTAGTGGTCTTCGTAGATGATATCCTTATCTTCTCAAAGAGTGAAGAGGAACATGCTCAACACTTAAGGGCAATCATGGAAACTTTGCGAGTCCATCAATTAAAGGCCAAATTCTCCAAATGTCACTTTTGGAGAAAAGAGGTGAGGTTCCTTGGGCACATAGTATCCAAACAAGGGTTAGCAGTGGACCCTGCTAAGGTAGTGGCGGTACAGGATTGGAAGACACCAAGGAATGCAACTGAGGTCCGAAGCTTCCTAGGACTAGCAGGTTTCTATCGGAAGTTTATAAGGGATTTTGCGAAAATCTCAGCTCCGCTCACGAAATTGACTAAGAAGAATCTAGTGTTCAATTGGGATTTGGATTGCGAGTTTGCTTTCCAACGACTAAAAAGGGCTCTTACAACAGCCCCAGTTTTGACGCTGCCAGATGGGAGCAAGATGTTCACTGTTTATACGGATGCGTGTGGGACAGGGCTAGGCGCCGTCTTAATGCAAGAAGGAAGGGTAGTAGCTTATGAAGGGAGGCAGTTGAAAGTACACGAAAAGAACTACCCAACCCACGACCTTGAGTTAGCCGCCATCGTCTTTGCACTCAAGTCTTGGCGACACTATCTCCTAGGTGAGAAGTTCGAACTTTACACTGACCATAAATCGTTGAAATATCTTTTCTCGCAGAAAGATCTTAACTTGAGGCAACAAAGGTGGATGGAGTTTCTTGCCTCGTACGATTTCGAAATCTCCTACACTCCGGGCAAAGGCAACGTAGTGGCAGACGCGTTGAGCCGAAAGAAATTGACCCTAAGCCCGTTGTTTGTTGAAAGACAAAGCCTAGAGTTTATAGCCAGCTTCGACTTTAGGCCTTCCTCCGATTTCGTACCAGGCTTGCTAGCATCTCTCGAAGTGCGCCCAACTTTAGTAGATTCAGTAGGGGCAGCACAACGCGAAGACCCTCAGCTTGTGGAAATGATTGATAGGCTAATTAGGGGTGAGACTTCAAGTCACCTCAACAGATACTCCATTGACGATAAGGGTTTACTAAGACGAGACGGAAGACTATGCGTCCCACAGACGAAAGATTTAATAAAGAAGGTTCTCGAGGAAACACATCACTCCAAGATGACGATACACCCAGGCGGAGATAAAATGTACAAAGATATAAAAAGGACTTTCTTCTGGAATGGCATGAAAAAGGACGTGGCGGAATTCGTTTCTAAGTGTATGGTGTGCCAACAGGTTAAGGCGGAACAGAAAAAGCCTGGCGGACTGTTACTTCCTCTGGAGGTCCCGCAGTGGAAGTGGGATAGCATCTCAATGGACTTCATCGATAGGCTGCCTAGGTCTAGGAGAGGCAACACTTGCATTTGGGTAATAGTGGATAGGCTTACTAAAAGCGCCCACTTTTTACCTGTCAAAAGTAAAAGAACTGCCTCATCCCTAGCATCACTTAACCTCAAGGAAATAGTTCGACTCCATGGAATACCATCTAGCATTGTTAGTGACCTAGACCCCATCTTCGCCAGTGACTTTTGGCGGAGTTTGCAAGAAGCAGTAGGAACGCAGTTATGCTTGAGCACAGCCTATCATCCCCAAACCGACGGCCAAACAGAGAGAGTGAATAGAGTTTTGGAAGACCTTTTAAGACTATGCGTCCTTGACTTCGGAGGGACATGGGAAGACCACCTTCCTTTGGTGGAATTTACCTACAACAACAGCTATCAAGCAACCATCGGAATGGCGCCCTTCGAAGCTTTATATGGAAGACCGTGCCGATCGCCCACTTGTTGGTGGTAGTCTACGGATAAGCTCATACTTGGACCAGACATGATCCGAGAGACTTCAGAGAAAGTGGACTTAATATGAAGAAGGATGAAGACGGCCCAAGACAGACAAAAGTCCTACGCCGACAAGAGGAGGACCGACCTTGAATTTGAAGTTGGAGACAGATTTTTCTCAAGGTATCACCGCTAAGGAACGTTGTTCGTTTTGGAACCACAGGAAAGCTAGCACCAAGGTTCGTAGGGCCATTCCCTATTATCGAGAAAATTGGGAAAATGGCCTATAGATTAGAGCTACCCGAGAAGTTGGCTGGAGTCCACAACGTTTTTCACGTTTCACATCTCCGAAAATGTCTACATGAGTCAGCTGAAGTGGTAGAGCCAAATATCCTCGAAGAGGCCGAAGTGGAACGCGAAGCAACCATAAGAAGAGTTCCAACCCGCATCTTAGGAACGGAAATGAAGAAGCTACGCAACCGCGAAGTCAAGCTCGTCAAAGTTCAGTGGAGCGACGCCGAGGGAGACGCGACTTGGGAAACTGAAGCTAGAATACGTACTGCCTACCCTTTTCTGTTCGAGGGTACATCCTTGATCTTTCTTTTTCCTTAAGTTGCGCTTTTATCTATCTTTTTAGGTATATTTCCTCGACCTTATCCTTTAGGTAGAAACTTTTTGGATGGAAACATGTAGTTGAAACATGTTATGGATGATGGTTGCAAGTGGTTGCAAGTGATTGCTAGTGGTTGCTCGTGGTTGCATATACACACACAATCTAGGTTTTAGATCGGCTCAGTCACTTCATATTGCATATGCATATATGTTTGCATTCGTATATGGTTGAACATTAATGTGTGGTCATGTGGATGTTGCATTTGAATTGAATGATTGTGCACTCATGTAGAATCAAGAATAGGAAAATTTGCATACATAATGGATTCATGGCACTTACATAATTCGCATTAAGGAGGTCAACTGAATCAGTAGACCGCCTGATTTTGCATTAGATAAGTTCATGTACGCACACACTTCGCATATGATCATGAAGCATTAGAAATCTTTTAAGCACAATGGATGCTCGTGTTTGATGGATGAGTAGATGGATGATTGGATGTTAGGATATACATTTTCCTACACTTGAAGATTTCGGGGACGAAATCCTTTTAAGTGGGGGAGAATGTAACACCCCGAAAATTCTATAACTGTGAAATTAACAAATTAAAGTATAATTAATTTGATATCAAATAACTAAGGGAAACGGGATACGCCATTGCGTTCGTCTCGGAAAAATACGCGAAATAGAGTCCGAGTTTTCAAAAAACGGAGTCCGTATGAAGAAGATATGGCCTTCGGAAGTTTTGAATTAAATTTAAAATTCAAACAGAATAAAATAATAATTAAAAATCGGGCCCAATGGGCCAGGGCGGATAAACACCCGCCTAGGCCACCCAGGTCGACTGGGCTGTCGACCTGGGCTACCCATGTCGACAGGGCTGTCGACAGCCCTGTCGACAGGGCTGTCGATAGCCCTGTCGACAGGGGTGTCGACCTGGTCGAGCCCAGTCAACCTGGCTGGCCAGGTCTGTGTTTGGCCGATTCTCTATGGTCTGCTTTGTCATTAGGGCTAGGTGGCGGGTTCTAATTGGTCTCTCTATCTAATGAATGGCTATGATCAATCCAAGCAACATCAAGGGTCCTAATCAGTTCCTAACCTCTATATAAACAACCCTAGACTAAACCCTAATCTATTCATTCAAAATTAAGAACATAGCCGCCATGTTGCTGAGGAACGACTAAGAGTAGCCGCCAACTAGAGAAAGAATTACGAAGAGAGTTCTAAAGCCTAAAGCAATTCAAGCAACCTAAGCCAATCAATTCAACAAAGGAATCATATCCCTAAATTAGAGAATTCGCCGCAACCATTGTAAGTAGAGTATTACTTTGGTATGAATAAACAACTGTGTTGATTTGTATGCTTGAATTGGGATAATAAAGTAATTCATATTTGTGCAAAATTATGTTATTCATTATAAAGAACTACATGCGGTAGTTCTATGCAAGTATACGCTTGGAATATTCGCAAATTATGTAATCTATGTTGAAGCTACATGTATGTAGTTGATTTAAGTTCATGCAAGTTTGGGATTTTGCTACTATGCCATCATGATTTATATTTTGTGCATAAATCAAGTTTGGTTGTTATAGTTCATATGAAACCATGTTGGAATTTTGACACCATAATCTATGTATTAAGTCATGCTTTTGTACTAGAAAACCTATTTGCAAACTTATGAATATGGCTAGGCTATGAATGATATTTGGCATAATTGAAATCCATGGTTAAGTCTATCTGGTTTACAAGAATTATATGATGACATATGTGGTACATAGTTAGGATTAGATTCAAAATCCCTTTTTGCAAGTTTACATGACTAAAGTAAGAACCATGATTTCATGTTAGAAATAATTACGCCACGCTTATGTTTGACATCATGCCATGCTTATGCTAGAAGTATTTATGCCATGCTTATGTTCGACATTACGCCTAAATAAAAGTATAGGTTCATGTTGTAGTTATGACTATGTGATTTTACATGCTTTGATTCATGTCACCTATGTTACCACTATGCAAGTACACCAGTTTCTATTTTGTATTTCCAACGTCATACTGCAAGTTCATGCGCCCACATTCCCCTCTTTGTGTAATTACGCTTTGAGCCTCCCCTTTTCGCATGGCTAAATTGGGCTTTAAAAGGCTAAGCCCAATATATAAACGGACGTGTAAAACGGGGGAAAATAACGTTGGGTTAAAATTAATTAATGAATGAAAATATAAAATAGAAGGGCCCAAATTCAAGTATGGGTTGGGCCCATGATTGGTGTAACCTTTACACCATTAACTTAATAATGGGCCGCAAATATTTACATATAAGAAATAAAGAAGAATGACAAGATATGTAAATGTAGAAAATACGATGTGTTTAACCCGAGGTTGGATTGAGTTGTGATGTAAACCTGCCCGGAACCGCCCGGCTGTCCAGTAGTCACAACAATACCTATCCAATGTGGGAGGTTAAACATGGAGCCCAATAAGGACCCGAGGTTAGACTGAGTTGTGGCGTAAGACTGCCCGGAACCAACCGGCAACAGGCAGCCACAACAATACCTGTCTAATGTGAGAGGTCAGGGCCTTAATAAGACAATTAAGGCTGAGTCAGGATTGTTAGGATTAAGTGAACTAAAGACTTAATCAAAATGGAACATGCTAAACTAAACGGACTGGTGGGGTTAGGTTAGGAAACACTTAACCAACTTAGCATGTTGGCTAGAGATAGAAAACCTAGTAACGGGGGACCCTTTTCAGCAGTAACCCTAAAAGGTGTATCAGGATACCCTGGAACTAGGCAGGGTGGGGCACGCTTACTGGGCTGATTGTAAGAGGTCAAATCGACGGCGGTGGTGTAGCGGTGTAGGTTCTAACGGAGTGCGGGCATGCACACACTCCGGTGCAGAAAAATAAGGCACTGGACACCAGTAGCATACCTGTGCACTCTAAGGTTGTGTCGGGTTGCCACTATGGGACTTGATACACCCCATGGTGGGACCAGCATAGGTAACTACGACATCGGGGGCCGTAAGACACATGTAACTATGCGAGTAGGAGCCGATCATCATAGAATGGATCACATCACCCAGATTATGGGGTGCCAGTTGGGAACTAGTTTATATGGGTTCAGAGATTAACATGGGGTACGATATTATATTCGACCCTAGACAACTTAACCAAGTTATAATGCATGCCCACTTCCTGTTTATACTTATCATACCCATTTCTTTATTCATAGACAAAATAGTACTAGACTTACTCAGGCTTTATGTCTGACTCTGCTTTCCTTTCGTCTTCTTTTCTTCCGTCCCCCCCCCCCCCCCCCAGGTCCACAGGGAGGGAACACAGCAGCTTGACCAACCTTAGCATCCAGCTTGAAGAAGAGAAATGTATTGCTTGGACTTTCCTGTTTTGAACTATGGCTTTGGACAATCACTATGGGGACTTTGCAGTTTATCTATGTTTTATTTATGCTTCTTTAAATAATGTACTCAAGACAGATTATGAAAGTGTTATGTTATGTTTTTGGAAAGGATGTTGTTGTAACACGTATTTGACTTTATGAAATAAAAGTTTATTGTTCTTCCGCTGTTTACAAATATGTGTTCTTATATCTGTCTTGTATATCTGTGACTTGTACTTATAAACCTCCACCAAAATTAGGGCATTCCCTTTGAGAGTGACCCTAACGGAGGTGGGGTGTTTCAACGTCAGCTATGGTTTGTTATTGTAGTTGGTTTGTGGAATTCGAATAAGGAGGGAGGAGTGTCAGCGAAGTGGAGCTACAATGGGAACCATCTTCATGGTTTGGCAAGTTGTGTTTGTTTGTGGTCAAGATTTTCTTTTACTGTTTTGAATTCTTGAAGGGGTTGGGGTCAACCTGATAATTGACTGAAAGTGTTTCTTTTCCTGAACGTGATGAATTTCGAAAGGAAAATGGCATGTACACAGAAGGGTATACATGAGCATTTGGGCCTATTTAAAAGATAAGTGAGGCCCGATTTTCATAGACTAGTTTAAATTCTAGTACAATAATATACGAACTTGTTAAACTAATAATTTATCTGTACGATATCAAAATTGAACGAAACAAGATCCGATGGGATCGTATGGACGGTGGCTACAGAATGGAAGTGACTGGAAGTTCATCGGAGCTCGTTACAATTTATAGCAAAATAAATTGTTCGTCTGAATCAAGCGATGTTTATCGTTATTAACGATGATCGTCCAATGTGAGTAAAACTCACCAACTCTGAGCAATTCTACTTTTATAACGTGTATTTAGAACTGATAAATAATGACTGATTGCTGTGTGTTAACTATTGGTTGAGTTGTTTGTATATTGATTAAAATCATAGATAACGATATATATATATATATATATATAAATCGTTAATCGAATATTGATTCTGTTTATTAGAATATTTTATATATGTGCTGTTTAACATCTGTGACGCAGGGAAACAGGTTGGAGGGGTCCAACTGGACCCCTCAATATTTATGATACTGTTCTGTTCATATATTGTAATATATGATGTGATATATAATCTGTTTGATTATGTGTGTTAGAATGATGTCGATCATTGTGATTCGATATTTTAATACCATAAGAAACCCTGGGATGTAAAAAGGAATATTTCAACGTATATTGAAATAAAGGAATTATATAAAATCAACCGATTTTATAAAAGGAAATATTTTGAAAATAAAGTATTTAGAAAATAAATAGGAGATTATAAAGGAGAATATTTATTTATAAAATAAATAGGATAAAGGAATATTTATTCAGTAAATGGATAGAGTAAATCGATTGGAGTAAAACATACATAGTTATTCAGGAGAAGTTACCATTTAGCATGACTGCTAGCGTAATTCGCAGGGCTGCAGATAGCCTACGGGGTCGGAGGTTTCCTGAGGGAATCAGGCGTAACCATTGTGATTGCTGCGATCTAGAGTCAAGCGAATGGAGTTAAATTCAATATTAATTATTCGAATAGGAGTTAAACAAATAGAGTTATTCAATTAGAGTAAATCAAAATGGAGTTAAACAGACATTAGAAACCGACTAGAGATTAATAAGTTGAATAGTTTTCTGGTTATCGATCTGATGTTGGTTCCGGCCTTCGGGGTTTATACTTAGAGAATTGTTCTCCTACTAGTTTACAGTCAGGGACTGATAGTTGTGAAAGGATAGTGATCTATAAGTAAACAAAAGGAAATGTTTTCCAGTGTTAATAATGTATATTTTCTAAACATAGAAAATAAGGAAATATATATATATATATATATGTTAATGATGATTGATCGATATAATTTCCATCTGGAAATAATATCGTTGTTTGCACACGTATTTTCCTTGATAGTTAAATCACAGACTATCGAAGTTTTGACCATTTTAACGTTGTTAATATGGAGAGACCGGTTGGATTATTATCCGAAGAACCACTCTGTATTGGCATAAGTGTTGCGAATCATATATGCCAAAGGTAATTGAAGACGGAGTTATGCAAGGGCTATCCTATTTACAGAATAGTGCCTTCGGTTTGTCCAGTCCCAGGACGACCTGTATGGAAGAATGTCTGACAGAGTATATCTAATAGATCGCGTAAGTTGATCTCTTCAAACGTATTCACGTTTGGTGGCAGAGGAATTCGTTTCTCTTAGCTTTATACCCGTGATATTTCTGGATAAGTCAATTTGTGATTTGGAAGGTATGACGATGTGACATTCAAAGTGAATGAAGATGTGACATGTAAAAGATAAGCGTAGCTTCTAGCCTCACATCCAGTAAATGACAGAAATCGGGCAGGCAGCATGGCTAAGTCGGTCGCACCGAAGTAGGGCGTATAATCACCTATCTAGAGAATATTCTTTTGCTTCTTCAATCTATCAATGTTGTCCCATATATATATACGGGAACAGTTGCTGATCTCAACCGTTGGTGATATACATTCGATACACTCAAGCGAAATGAGTGGTCGGTCATGTGTGGCTGAGTTGCAAGATGTTCTTGTTGAACTCCAGTGTATCGTTCTTAGAGTACACTGATCGAAAGGTGGTTCCATACCTTGTCATAGATGGAAATCCATTACCCAATACGTGCTTGCAGTTTTAATTGTATACTATATATGTAGAACGTGAGATGAAAGCGTTTCTGCTAGATGATTAACATATTGTGGCTGATAGACATTATTATAATATCAAAAGGTTTTTGATATAAAGACATTATGGATTCTCATAAGGGAAAACCCATTCCGCTATACGGCGTGGTCTTATGAGATATCATTTAATGGCTTAATTTGTTTTAAACTGTTTTACTCATACCAGTCCCATGACTGACCCGGAGTTTATTTTGTTTTGTTTTCCCTAAACTCTTGGGTGCGCAATTTTGTGTGGCCAGTCAAGTATTCAGGAATTTACAAATATACTGGAAGAGCTTGGAGCAGGAGGCTTCAAGATTATATAGCTGTAGTTATTTCCGCTGTGTTGTAAGTGTGTACTCTGATAATGTTATTGTAAACATATACTGATTTTATTTCAAGGATATGTTATCTATTATATGTTGTTCGTTCCGCTGTGAGATTCGTGTTACTCTGATGATGATATTCTTCTTCTTCTTCTTCTTATATTCTATAAGTTTCTATCTTACCTATTCTCACCCTCTAATTTCTTTCATTAATTACAGGGATTTTTCGATGTTTGGTTAGTCGTCATCGTGTTCATGTCGATAACCAAAATCGTCAAAAACCCGGGTCATTACATACATACTGTATTTGCGAATGCATTGTTACTTATGTATAACATGCTTAAAAATTTCATCCAAGAATCTAATGCATAAAAAGTGTATAACTTGCAACAGATTCAAACATTTGAAGAATATAATAAACATACCTAGAACTTGTTCAATAGAAAATCTTCTATCAACGTCCTTACAAACCATCTTCATAATCAGATCCTTCACCTCCTTTGACACATTCAGAAAAACCCCAATCAGAAACCTTAAATTACCTCTCTCCATAAAAAGGAAGGATCCCACTTATTTGAGGTACAAAATCACACCACAGCTCCAGACGTCGATCTTTTCGTCGTACTCTTTTCCTGACACTACCTCAAGGGCCACGTAATATGGAGTTCCGAAAAGACCCCTCATCTTTCCATTTTCGTTGAATGTGCCAGCACTGCCAAAATCAAGCAGCTTGAGGGTATTTTCGGAATCAAATAGAATGTTCTCAGGTTTGATGTCCCTGTGAGCGATTCCACGCCGATGGCAGATCGATTCTGATTTCATCAAGGGCTTCAGTATTTCGGCCGCCGCATTTTCTGAGAGAGGCACGGAAGAGGATATTTTAACGAATAGGCTAGGGCCGGAGCAAAGATCGAGAACCAGATGGATGCGACGGTCATCCTCGTAGACTGAGTGAACGTTGACGACATTAGGGTTTTCCAACGGCGGTGAGCTGAGTCATTTTCGCCTCCAGTCAGATGGAGTGGAGATCGAGAGGATCAGATATGATGGATTTATCAACGGATTTGACAGCAAAAGAGGCGCCATCGACGACGGAGGTACAATGATAGATTGTGCCGAACCGGCCGCTGTCGATTTCAGATCCGATGATGTAGTCTTGGTTTAATTCGGCGGACATTGACGTATACTTTGGAAGTATTTCTTTCTATGTAAATCATTTGAAATTTGAACTGAGAACGATGCAGAAAGGATAATGCTAGCACGACCAAAAAATTGCTGTGAAATTCACCGCATCTTAAAATATATGCGGCAGTAAATCACCGCAATTCACGGAGGAAAAAAGATCTAACGCCTAATACTACTGCCGCGTTTTCTAACATGCGAATTTCCAGTTGATTAAGCAATTTCAATGTAGAAATAGATTGTGTAAAATTGGTGTGGGTCCAATATATAGACGGAAGAGACGGTTATGATTGTGACTTGATCGGACGGCCTAGAATTCTTTTTGACCGTGCACATGGATTGCGCAAGAAATGCAGCAAAGCGCCCGCTTCTGCTGCATTTATGATCTTCCATAAAAAATTAAGGTATAGTTGGAAGCGGACGCACTTCGCGTGTGTTTTTGACCAAATAAAATCACCTGTCTCCAAAATTCTCTGTCCCCCTATATCCAACCAATAAACACCTCATAAATTCCATTTTTTTGCAATTAAACCTTTTTTATTCTTGGACTTAATTGCAAAAAGATAAAAATAAGATATTTTTGTTGGTTGGGTATTGAGGAACAGAGAACTTTGGAAACAAAGGATTAGCTCTCATTTTTGACCAAATTATATGCATTTAATGATTTAATAAAATATTCAACTATGTTTTTATTTTATTCTGAAATAATTTGCAGTTATCATGAATTTTATTTACATGTTTCGATCTTTAATTATCTTTTATTCGTGTGAAATTTGGATTTTGTTATCATGTAATAAAAAGAAAAAATATATAAGAAATTTGCTTGTTAAATCGATGGTTTTAGCTGATATTAAGTTTGGTAATATGTGCAGAAGATCATTTTGAATCTATAAAAATCTTTATTTGCTAGTATAAATAAATTACCTTGTTACCGAGTAAGGTCTGAAATATGACACAGGTACCCAAAATAAAAAATAGTAAGTTACGAAATTAAATCATGTTAAATAACCATTAAATATTATGGCTTTATATTGGACTATAATATTTCAATGGAATAGACCCAATAATTGACCTGACGGTCCATATCATGAACTTCCAAATAGCAATTTTGTCTATAATGCTAACTGTAGTGTTTAGCAAGTCGTATAAATAATTCATATCTTCCCACGAAAGTGACATACTTTTGCATTTACTTTGACAAAAAGAAAACGATTTCTACTTTCACATTGAAGCAGTACACATGCAAATTTCTCGTCTACTATTATGTATAAAGGCCACATGTTTTATCTACATAAGCGCTCAATTTGTGCATACAGACGAATTTTTAGCAATGAAAGAAAATGGATACAAACAGTCACATCCATGTGCAGATTCATGTATGTATATGTGTGTGTGTGTGTGTGTATATATATATATGTGTGTGTGTGTGTACTGTGTGTGTAGGGACGGAGGCACGTATATATTGGTCTGGGTAGTTGCCCCACCCAGAAAACGAAAATCGAAAAGAAAAAAAAATTCTCCCTCGTTCTCCAAAGCTCTTGTGTCTGGTCTCGAAATCGTCTCAAGAGAGTCCACTCCATGAAATAGTCTCGTCTACTCTAGATCATCTTCAAATGGACGATGAAGTTTTACCTAATTTCCAATTCTAAACCTTGATTTGTTGCTCGAATTTGTAATGGACTTAGAGTCTTCTACTGCACGAATCAAACTAAGATTTGTTGCTCAAATTTTAAACCTAGATTCATTGGATTTGCTATTCGAATTGATTCACTGTAATTATTCACTGGATTTGCTTTTCGAATTGATTCACTGTAATTATCCAGTTGATCATTTAAACCTAGATTTGTTGTTCGAATTTTAAACCTGAATTGTTCACTCGAATTTGAATCAAAACTGGAATTAGCAAGTTGCAACTTCAGTGAATTTTCCAAGTTTTCATTTTTGCCGTTATCATTTTTCAGTTTTCATTTTGCAGTTTTCATGTTTTATTTTTTGCAGTTTTCATTTTTCATTAGAACTGCAATTTTCGTTCGATGGAGGATTGTTGTAGAGTAAATAAAGAGTCTGATTTGTAGATATTTTTTATTTTAGATATGCACAAAAAATTTAAATGAAAATTGCAGTTTTCATGCAATTCTTGATCGCTTTCAGAATATGAGAACTCGGCGTGGTCAATATTAAAGTAGCATTAAGATCAATAATTGATCGTTTTTGTAATTAATTATTATGATGGATATATATATATAGTTATTCTTGTTTGTTGTTTAGAAATAATTATTCATACATATAATCATATGGTTAGCATAAAAAAGATTCCAGGGGCTGCCTCCCCTGAACCTCCGTAAGGAACAAGTTGGTCCTCCCAATGAACTTTTTTGGCTACGCCACTGTATATGTGTGTGTAGCTTCCTATAACTAACTGCATGTGTAAAGCCCAAGCATTGCATTGTTTAATGCATTTTTAGAATTAGATTCATGCTGACTGGATATATTGGGAAACAACAAAATGACTAAAAGAATGATTAAATATATCTCTATGTATGTTTACGCTAGTTCATCCAAGAAACTTATTGCTAGAAAATAAATAATTTTCTAACTAATGTTTTGTTGTAAACGAGTCTAAGTTTGAAAATAGGATTGAAACCACATAGACTTAATTTTGTTGACTTGATTTGAAATCAAAATTGAGTAGCATTTTCTTAAACTTGATTCAAAAACTATACCTAGACAGTTGTATGTATGAAAATCTTTCTTATAATGCTTTATGTGTAAGTTTAAGTTTTTCTTTAAACAGGAAAATAGCCTAAAGGACAAAATAAACAAAAAATTGTTCCATAAGGACAAAGGGAAAAAATTTATCCATAAGGACAAATGTTAGTGTAAAGGGAAGAATTATAGTGGGCCCCTGAATTCCAACCTTTACAGTATATTTTGTTCTTAATGATAAAATTTTGCCCCTTTATCCTTATGGAATTTTTTTTGTTCCTTTTGTCCTTGAGGGTAAAAACCCCTTCTTTAAAATACATATGTTTAGATTAGGATAAATAGTAATTAATGCAGTTTTATTTTTATATTTGACAAAGTAGGTTCTTTTATACATGTTGCAACACCAAGTGAAGTTAATGATTTATATGGTTGATTAGCATGAGCAACAAACATGTTAAGAATGACGAAATTATGCGCTTTGATTAACATGTAACAACGTTTATCCTCATGCTCATATCTTATCTTTATTGTATATAAATAAATATTACTTCCGTTATTTTAAAGTGTTTTCCAAGATTATTCAATAAAGTCTTCTTCATCTCAATTGATAAATGCCACATGTTCATGAACATGTGGCCTGGATATGGTTCATTTAAAGAATAACATCTCATATAAATGCCCATTGTATTCATTGTAAACCTTGTACCTTTTTTTGTTCTCCCTTAATAAAGCTTTATTTTTCTTCCTTATTTATTTTTGCATTTTCATGGCAATTTGAGTTGTCTAGTCAATTAAATTTGATAGAACACAAATTTCAATTTCATTTAATTTTCTCATTAGCGATTGATCGTTTGGTTAGATTCAATGGTAATTCTAATATTTACTTTTAACTTGTTTTATTATGTTTTTCAGTTTTTAATTCTAGTATTTTGTTTTGTTATTCAGCTACTGTTCTTACAATTTTGAGTTTTCCACTTTTCGAGGATTTTCTTTTAAAGGACAAACTTTGCAAAAAAATTGATTAAAAGTATGGAAAGTTTCAAAATTAGGGAGAATGACACTTTTACACTAAAGGTGGAATTCAGGGGGCCTACTAACATTTTGCCATTTACACCATCATTTGGCCTTCTCACTAAATTCTAAACTTTCCATACTTTTCACCAATTTTTTTATTAAGTTTGTCCTTCTCCCTATTTTCCACTTTTCTTTATTTATCTTTGTATTTGACAATAGTTAAGCAGTTTAATTCCTATAGTAATATTTTCTGATTCGATTCAGATAGATTAGAAAGATTAATTATCTCAAAATTGAAATTTGCCTTTTAGTTGATTCAATTAGTTTTGATAAAAACTAAATTCCAATTTTAGTTTCTAATACAGAAATCTCTACTATTATCTATAACATTTTATAACTCGTCTAAGATTTTAAACCAAATCTTTGTGTTCGACCTGCATACTACATATTTATGCGCTTGAAGTAATTTACAATAAACTTTCGCTTTTATAATTTATAGAAAAGCAATAGACAATATTTTGGCCCCGTTGTCGTGTGTTTAAGTTTTGAAATTTATTTTATTTCACTTCAGGCCAACTCAGCGCTGATTTAGTTGGAATACACCGATGCAATATCAAATTGCGTCGGTACACGTGTAAACTGGCGCAATCTTGGATTGCACCAGTTTACTAAAAAGGAAAAAATTGCTCTCATCCGGAGCGCAATCCGAAATTGCGCAAACTGGCGTGCATGTATCAACAAGAATAACTTCATTATCACGAAATGATGTTCACAATGTGCACAATAACTTCAGTGCAATCCCACCTATCATCACTTCTATATAGTCAACGTCTCCATTATCATAACCCTTAACCCGAATCGTGCTACTGCCTCGTACCTCATCATCCATAATTCATCTCCAGCAAAATGCTAACAAAACAATCACCTTCATCACCGATTCTCCAAACGAACCGTGAATGACCTTCTGCGTGTTTTAATCGTGACCCCAGAAGAACTCAACACCCCATCTACCATCTACAACCTAGAGCTCAGCCTCAAATCCGAATACATAAAAACTCAAATCAAACACAAACCCTAAAAATCCGATTACTGAAACCCCAAATCAAATCAAATCAAATCATCGGATAGTTCAATCGAGAAAAAAAGAAGAAGGGAATTTGCGGTTGTTATAAAAAGCTTGGATTAGTTGATTTTTATTTTATTTCCTCTGGTTACGTGTTAGACTAAGCGTGTTGATGTAATTGATCGGATTTATGTCAATGAGAGCAGAGTGTGTGTCTTGCAGAGTACAACATTGCGGTATGTTTTTCTTTTGTTTTAGTGCATTGTTATATGATGGTTTGTGAGTGTAACATTAGGCCTTTTTTTTGTTCAGTCCGTTTATGGTTTTGCTAAGTTCCTAGTTTTTTTTCCTTGTTCGAGAGCATTGTTTCGAATTATTTATTTTGAAATATTATTTACTTATTTTTATTTTCAATTTGCAATCTCTTTGTTTTTCATCAAAAAACAATCACAAAAAAGAAAAAAAGAAAAAACCAAAGTGAAATGAAGTGAAGAGTTCAAGCAACGTGATAGGATTCATGGGTCAAACGGTTGCATACATCTGAGTTTGAATCGCTTGTGCTACTCAATTGCTTTGGATAAACTGCCATACCCCAACTATAAAATTTCTTAAACTTTACAGGTGTTACTGCTTAAAAAAAAATGCTTGTAAAAACAAGTGGCTGAAATTGCAACAAAATCGACATTGCTTGTACAGCTTTTATTTTCAATTATTGTTTGAATATTTTGCTTGTATTCGGAATAAATTTAGTTATAAGCAAAGCCCTTAACAAACATTACATGAGGAAGTCATTACCTTTCCTTGACTCGAAAACAATTAAGTTCTGTCATTTGCATACACCGTAAACTTAAATAAAATTTGATTAGATATTGGAATTAAGATCAAAACTCATGCTTATTACGAAAAATAAATTTAGTTAAATATCTTAGATTTAAAAAATCATTTTGATAATTTAATTATAAGAATATTCAATCAAATTTCTTTTGTAAAGCACGTTGATATGTATTACATTAGGAATTTACTGATATTATAGCAATTTTAAAACTAATTTAACTCTTTAATTTATCTATTTAATTTGATTTGCAAAATATTTAACAAAAAATGTGTATTTTTTGAAATTGATTCTCTTAAGAGTTAGATCACAGATATGTAGTAGTAATTGAACTACTAGCAAACAGGTTGCATACTACCCGTAAAACATTAATCTTATTCAGTTTTGAACGGCTATAGAACCCTCTTCCATTTCGAATTGAGATTGTCAACTAAAATATCCTTGAGTATGTCATTTAGTTGGAATAAGATCCAAGTGTGTCAGCCTTAATTCTAGGATTTTTTTTATTTGCATTTAACAACACTAAGTGGAAAAAGCTTTAGCCACCGTAATTCTCATAAGGGGTCTCAAATAAACCAAAAAATTTCGAACGAGGCAAATAAAAAAATGAATAAATAAAAAATTTCTAAATCACAACGTGGGAGAGGATAGACCCTTGCCTCTACGAGATCAGTGCTATCCAACTAGGACAATTTAACCTTTTGTATAAGCTTTCAACCAACTGAAGAAAATCATTTTGAGCTTAAACATTCTTTTCTTCAAGGGGTATTAAAATTTACTAATTCCAAAAATGTCTATGAGTTTCTTAGTGAATTTGAATTGTATGCATCCATAACTAAAATGCAACAATTATCCAATTAATCTATTGAACTAAGGCTAATTCCATTCGTACTACTTGAAGTGCTAAAAATGGTTAAATTCTCTTCCAAAACATTCAATAAGAAGTTGGAATGAATTTTGTTACTTTATTCATGAATATGCTTTTCCCATTTCATAAAACTTTAATGTTCAAAAATGAAATAAATCAATTTTCTCAAAATAAGGTAAGATTTTTTTTCAAAATATTTTGAGAGATTCAACCAATTATAATATAGTCGTTCTCATCATGCAATCTCTGAACAACACTTGTGTTAAATTTCATATGAAGGCTAGAACTATAACACTAAAACATAACTAGAATTTATGTGTGGAGGAGAATATATGTCTAAACAACAGATGAAGCTTGTAAATTCTTAGAGGATTATTCAAAAAGTGACATGCAATGGGGTCAATTCATGTTCTCACCATGCATCTATTAGAGAAGTGTATGTCGTGGATCCAAATCACCTTCCCTTAGAAATTCTAATCCCTCAAATTGAAGAAGAACTACCCTATTATTACTCTCAAGACAAATCAATGCTACGGCCCAAAATAGTTCATACTCATCCACATATAATCCTAGTTAAAGGAATCATCCAAATTTCTCTTAGTTAAACCCTAATAATTCGAAGAACCCATCTTATATGCAACCCATGAAGCGAATCTAAATTATCAAGATCCATTTTATAGTCCCCAAACTTCTCAAGTTTCATCTCAATCCAAGCCTTCGAGTCAACTATATAGGCATTCTAACTTTCAATCATCAACTCAGTTTCCTCAATCTTCTCAATCTTCACAAGGAATTATTCGATTAGAAAAACAAATAAACAATTAAGATGCTGAAATTAAACAAATGATGAATATGATGGAGGAACTAATGAAAAGTAATGGGAAAGGAAAATTTCCTAGTCAACACGATGTGAATCCAAAATATAATTCTCGTATTGTGAATTCTTATGAGGACAAAACCTATGATTCAGCCAATGCTGTCACCACCTTTAGGTTTTGAAAACAAATTGATAACAATATCAGCAATCCCGATGAACCTACAAATTCGACCCCATTCGAAAGCTTGACACTCATTCAACAGCTACTAATGCCAATTCTTCTTAATATTCCAAATCGTGATCGTCCTTAAAAGTTAGCAATCCCAACAATTATCATTCTGATGTTGGCAAACCCAATACATCTTCGACAACTGATGTTGGCAATACCAGCATTTAATCTTCTACACCATACCACCTTCACTTCCCAGGCGACACCCTCTTCATTAAACAATCAACTTTATAAAAGTGTGTATAAACCAGTAGGTCTATATCCTTATAAACTCAACAACAAGAAGAAGAGTGCTAATTCAAAAAAATTCTTGAAATCTTCAAACAAGTTCATGTAAATATTATGTTCTTGGATACCACTAAACAATTTCTCATATGCCAAATGTCTCAAAGAGATAAGCACCCGTAAACAAACCACTAATGTTCCTAAAAATGTACTCTTGACTGCAAATAAACGTTTTAAATCTCAAATATTAGTCAATTTCGTCTTTAGGATTTTAAAGACTTGATCGCATATTGGGGAAGACCTCAGACGATATGAGTCTAACTAAGGTGTTTGTCTAATTTTTTTAATCTCGAATCTGAAAGCTTATATTGGAACAATCTCGGAGTATATGATATGTTAAAAGCAAGTATTAGTACACAACATTTTTTATGAATAATATTATACAAATAGCAACTTAAACTTGAATTGCAAGATCACTTCATTGTTCTCAATTTACGAAAGAACATTTGCATCCATAAATCAAAATATGCTTAAAATATAATAATAACACAATACAAATAGACTAGTGCTTACAACTTGTGAAACATGAACATGGGTTTTTGTTAGACATAGAATATAAAAAATGTCAAAAACACTATATAACTCAACATAAGTAAAACATAAAATGCATAATTTCATAGGTAACATGTATGTAAAAAATGATTAATATGAAAACCATAAGCATTGTAGAACATATATGACATGACCTGAAACCCCCATCGGCCTAAACCGAACGAGAATACAGATAGTTTGAGAACACGACACATCAAAACACAAAAACAATAGAATCTTTCTTTGCTTTTACAACAATTTACAACATAGTACAAGAATAACAGAGTGTGAAAAAATTAAATATACAACGGAAATACAATAGTCAGAGAATAAATAAATTACATAGCAGCAGAAATGTAAAATATGAATACATTGTAGTGGAAAACATTAACTAATACAGCTGAAGGCAAATTACAGATATAGAGCTTTCCGAATATAGCTCCAGCCATAACCCAGGATCCTGTTAAAAGAAAAGAATTTGCAAAACCAAAACTACTGACTGTCCGTGTGGAAAATATGGGCACCTAGAGTTTAGGTAGAAATAATAAACTTCGGGTCAGTCATCAGACTGGTAAAAGAGCTAAAATATTTATTGAAATTTTACTTTAAAATAGGGTAAATCACGGGACCACGCTGTATAACATGGAACGAGTTTACTTCCATGAATACATTGAAATAAAACAATTAATAAACAACGCAATACCTTTTGGAAAAACGAATCTATTATAAGACTCATGTCCCATCACACAATGCAACACAAGATGGAGGATAGAGTTTTACCTCATAATATTCAAGGATGCTTGGTACGCTTTAAAATAAATATTTTGATATTCATATTAGTGCATAGCGTGTAAAGAAATATGAATATAAATGTATCAATCGTAGACGGCATAGTACCCTATCCTACTATGTCGCCATATCGGTTTACAACTAAAAACCGAGAGTGGCATATTGGAAATTGGATTCCATCCATGAGTTGAGGCAAAGGATCTTCCTCACCGGCTTCGGATCACCTATAGCAAGATGTCCAGGATCACACCTATGGGAAACCCTTCGTTAGCGGCAGGGACTGTCAACACTTAACGTTTGTGAATTATTTATTCTTGAACAATATGTTTTCTGGTCCTATCGCACCTACAACCTGGTCAGTACATCGACCATATGAGCCTTTTGCAGATCTATATCCGAGGGCCCTCACTATCCATCATCCACATAAGCAAAATGTCTAGGCTCCATACCATGACCTCACTCATAGCTAGAAAGAAACGCATGTCCTCCATACGGTCCTCATGCCTTTTTGACTCATACCGAGGTGTGAAGCTCGCGAATTAACGCTATACACAAAGCGGTGCTATCTCATAGCCGTGCATTGATCATCACCTACAAGGCCCTAATTTTCAATAAAAGCCTTGATCCTTGCATCTTAGCATGCCACCTTGTCAATCCATACCATACCATTGATTCCTACTAATATATAGCCTCTAAGCTCATATGTCAGAGAAGAGTGTTAAGCACGAGAATAAATTCTCTGCCATCAAACAGATATATATTTAGTAGAGATCACTGAATATAACACAAAGTATAATATCAGACATACAATCTATTTACAAGTCCGTTCTAGGTCTGAACGAAACCGGAGGCACCTTATTCCTCATCACATATGTCCAATACCAAAGAGAGGTCCTCGCATATCCAGTCGATTTCCAAGTATATTTGGACGACCACCACTTATAACCTCGACTTGGGTGTACTTTCCAAGTGAGACATCAGTAATAGCCCAAACGATGTGAAGATCTCTGGTATTCAACTACCGTTTTCATTCTTCGACTTGTAATCGTTGTAACAATTATTAAGAATGGGTTAAACCCGGTCTTTCTGAATAACTGGCTCATCTTTGATAAATACACAAAGCTAGCACACATCTCATTCCAATCCAGAATATTCTTTTATTCAAATATTCTTATTCATTTAAGGAAGGTTCCAGTTAATTTTATCAAAAACTTCCCATTAATTTTATCAAAAATCAATATTATTTAACCTTTTTGTTAAATCTTCCTTGGGATATCATTTCAAAAGATTTTATTATATCTTTTTCACACCTTAAACCAAATTAAAGTTTATACAACTAGTCAGGATTATCGAGCCTTACCAAAGTAACCATTTATTTTATTATTCCCAGTCCCAACCTATTCATCCCATGGAGCATAACTGGAGGTACTCCATATTTAACACCCATAGTATTATCGGTAACTTCAATTACCATTTAACGTTTAAATCTAATTAAAGATTTAACTATCACATGGAGTAAAATTGGTGGTACTCCATCTCGAATACTTCTCGAACTTGGTCAATTTAATTATCACTTTTCACATTTTAATCTAATTAAAGATTCATTAAAACTCCAACTTAGTTTTGATCTCAAAAAGCATTACTTAATGATTATTGAACTTTTTAGGAAATTAATCACGTCATTAATTGGGTTAACGAACGAATGTCTTTTAAAACATCACTCACGGTAAACCCAAAATCATATTCCATTTAATATGGAATCTTCACGAAAATCTGAACAATTTATAATCAATATAAATTTCCGTATCCGACCAATAGTGTAAATGGAATAACGGTAAAGCCTTTTAAATTCCACAAATAGTAAATGCCTTCCTTCACAGAAGCTCATCTCGATTATTATTAATCAAATTTCATTCAATTCCAATTTAATTAAATAAACTTGAAAACTTCATTAAATCTTAGTTAAAAGATTCATTCCTTTCACAGCTGGGTTCAAGAACAATATTATTTAAGATACCATCCACGACAAATCCAAATCCAATTTGATATTACTTATAAGATCTTAAATGGAAATCATGTCGACTTACATTCAATACCAAATTATGAAACTAACAGATATCGTATCGGAATAAGGATATCTATATCTTCCAAATTCCTTAATAATATCCGTATAATTATGGAATTCAATATCAAAATATCCGAAGATAATTTGCATTCAAAATCCATTCCAATTTATTCAATGGAAAACTCTGGTTATATTAAATCCATTTACAAATCCAATTTATTAATTTGAAATCATTGGAGTTTTACTCTGGTTGTTAATTAGTTCATTCAGATAAAAATATTCTTTATCTTCTCAAAACCGAGAATATTTCGTCCAAAATCTTTCCAAATTAATTATTATGATTTTACATAATTTATTTATATTTTTAATAATTTTATTAAGGTTGTAATGACCCGAAAATTTGGTCCAATTTGAGCTGACCAAAAACACAAGTCCAACCCCAAATTAAACTGAAAATCAGGAAATTAATAGAAAGAAAACAGAGGGTGAGAATATATAAGATAGAAACTTAGGATAGAAGAAGAAGAAGAACACAATATTAGAGTAACACGAACCTCACAGTGGAACGAATAAATATATTTCATAACATAACTTTGAAATACAAATCTGTACTTGAATATACATATCATTATCAAAGTACAACACTTACAACACAGTGGAAATAACTATAACTATATGATCCTGAAGCCTCCTGCTCCAAGCTCTTCCAGTATATCTGTAAATCCCGACTACTTGACTGCCCGTACAAATTTAGGCACCCAAGAGTTTAGGGAAACAAACAAATAAACTTCGGGTCAGTCATGGGACTGGTGTGAGTGAAACAGTTTAAAACTGTTCAAGCAGGTAATCGATATCTCATAAGACCACGCCGTATAACAGATCGGGTTTTTCCCTTATGAGAATCCAAATATCGTTATATCGGAAACCTTTAGATATTATAATAATGTCTATCAACACAATATAATAATCATCTAGCAGAAACGCTTTCATCTCACGTTCTACATATAAAGTATACAATCAAAACCGCAAGCACGTATTGGGTAATGAATTTCCAACTATGACAAGGTATGGAACCACCTTTCGCTAGTGTACCTCTAGAGAGGAATACATTGGGTTCAACAAGAACATCTTGCAACCCGGCCACACATGACCGACCACTCATTTCGCTTGAGTGTATCGAATGTATATCACCAACGATTGGGATCAGCAACCGTTTCCCGAATGGGACAGCATCAACAATAGATTTTTAGAAATAAATGAAACTCCAGATCAGGTGATTTTACACCCTACTTCGGTGTGACCGACTTAGCCATGCTACCTGCCCAATTTCTGTCATTTACCGGATGTGAGGCTAGAAGCTACGCTTTATCATCACATCAGATTCACTTTGAATGCCACATCGTCAAATCCATAAAATCATCGATTGACGTCCTCAACCATACATTATGTGTTAGCTAAAAGAAGTTTCCTTCTCCACTTCCACTCTTGGTACGGTTGGAGAAATCAATATACCTGATCGTCTGGAAATACTCTGTCAGACATCCGTCCATACAAGTCATCCAGGAAGAGGATGAACCGAAGGCACTATTCTTTAAACAGGATAGCTCTTGCATAACTCCGTCTTCAATTTCCTTTGGCATATATGATTCGCAATGCTTATGCCAATACAGAGTGGTTCTTTGGATAATAATCAAACCGGTCTCTCCATATGAACAACGTTAAAATGGTCAAAACTTCGATAGTCTGTGATTTAACTATCGAAGAAAAACAGGTGTGCAAACAACGATATTATTTCCAAATGGAAATTTATATCGATCAAACATCATTCAACATTTATCTCTTTATTTCATTAATTTACTTATCTCCTGTTTCCGTATATTCAATATTTCTTATTTTCTAAATTTGGAAAATATACGTTACTAACAATGGAAAACATTTCCATTTCTTGTTTTCTTTATTAGAAAACATTTCTGGTTTCTTATTTGGAAAACATTTCCAAAGCTTCTTCATTGGACTTAGACAGATGTTTAAACAAACCATCACGATGCCAACTCAAATCATTTCCTTTAATTACTAAATTCATTTAACCATCCTTTACTATCGAACCTTAACCATTCCTTAGTTAAAAAATAAAGTCAATCAAGTTGGGGTAATACTACATCTCAGACCTTAACTGAACAACGTTTCTAACCTTGAAATAGACAAAGTTCACCCTTCTAATTCTTTAACAGACTTCCTTACGTAACTCTCTTTCAAATCTTTTCTATTCGATAAGGTATATTTGATAACTCTATTCAATTTATTCTATTCACTTAACTCTTTTGATTTAACTCTAACTCTATTCACTTAACTCCTATCGAATAAACTATATTCGATAACTCTTTTACTTCTATTTGAATAAACTATATATTCGATTAACTCTTTTTACTTTCTATTTGAATAAACTATATTCGATTAACTCCTTTATTCTATTCGAATAAACTATATTCGATTAACTCCTTTTACTCTGTTCGAATAAACTATATTCGATTAACTCCTTTTACTCTCTATTCGAACAAACTATATTCGATTAACTCCTTTTACTTTCTATTCGAATAAACTATATTCGATTAACTCATTTTACTCTATTCGAATAAACTATATTCAATTAGTTCCTTTTACTCTATTCGAATAAACTATATTCGATTAACTCCTTTTACTTTCTATTCAAATCACTAATATTCGATAACTCCATTTGAATAACTCTAGTTCGATTTACTCTAACTGGTTTAACTCTAACTGGTTTAACTCTAACTGGTTAACTCAAATTCGAATAACAAATATTCGATCAACTCTATTCAACTAACTCGACTCGACTAACCCCTTTCGAATAACTAATTTGATTTACTAACTTTCGAATACCATATTCGATTTAACTCCTTTATTCGCTTTATAAAGATTTCCCTTTTAACAGCGTTCATTCATTTTAAAGATTTACTTTTAGTAACGGTTCCCACTTTAAAATGATTTCCTTCTTATAACAGTTTCCTTTTTATAACGTTTTTCCCTTTTTCTAAATATCTCCTAATTATAAATATTCCAATTTATAAATATTTCTTATTTATAAATATTCCATTTATAAATATTTTATTTTCAAATATCACTTTGAAAATATTCCCTTATCAACATTTCGGTATGTTATGGTATTCAACATATCAAATCACGATGATCAGTATCTTCCAAACACATATAATCGATAACAGATTATATATCACATCATATATCACAATATATGAAAAATAGTAAAATAAATGTTGAGGAACCCCGTTGGGTTCCTCCAACCTGTTTCCCTGCATCACAGATGTTAAACAATATAGATAACTTCTCTTTCAGTTCCATATGATATATTTTGTTAAACAGAATCAATATAGAAATTCAACTAACTGACTAGCAGTTCAATCAAACAATCAACACACAGTCAATCAGCCAATATTTAACAGTTCTAAAAATACAACATGAAATTATAAACTGTTCAGAGTTAGTGAGATTTACTCACATTTGCAGTTCATCGTTTAAGAACTGTAAACTATTTATTTGATTTGAATCAAACAATTTATTTCGCCATAAATTCAAATGAGCTCCAATCCATTTCCAGTCAGCTTCATGGTGTAGCCACCCTCCATACGATCCCAACGCAACTTATGGTTCGTTAATCTGATATCGTACGTAGAAAATACGACGTTACGAAGTTCATACACTATTTAAATTAAATAAACTTGAATTTCAAATGAATTGGGCCTTTACCATTAAAACAAGCCCATCCTCTTTTCAACATACCAGACCCGAACCCGCTAATTTCCCTTTTCTTCACCAATACACGTTTAACTCCAGGAAACCCAAAACGCAGCCACTTACAATCCTTCCCCCACCTCGTTCTCCTTCATTTCAATATGAAAATTCAAACAGGAACCACCACCATTCTTCTCTTGACGTCCTCTTACTTCCCGACGCAATTTCCAACAGCCCACATCATTTCCGTCGAACCACTCGACAGCTCCAGGTTGCGACAGCAACCACCACCGAACCCCCTAAGACCACCATACATCGAAACCCCACTCAACCACAGACCCAAATCCAAACTCGATTTCAAGAATCATAGCCCTAAATTCATGAATTCGTGAGCCCTAGGTGCTCTATTGATCCACGCTGCGAGAAATAGGGTGTTCGAACCCTTCAACAGTTGTATCAAAATGAGAAGGAGAGTTCAAGGATCACTAATATACAAGTGTCTTGATTTATTGATTTCATTTTGATTTGTTCTTGATTTTTATATCTCGTGATAATTTTCTGAAAGAAGAAAGAAGAGAACAACGGGATTTTCGACCGTGGGAAACAATGAATTAGGTTTAGGAAGTTAATGATATTATATAGGATTTTTTTAATAATTTAATATTCGATTATTTTATTAAATTATAAGTAAACGCTATTTTTCTGTGTCCTCTAAAATTCCTGTGATCACATATGATACCTAAAAATCATGAAATTTGACATGCAGCTAGAGTTCGACATTACGGTCCCAACGAAACTGGTTTCATCGAATTCCGACTTCGTATGCCCACATAGCGTATTTTTAACTATCAAAATACTGACTGTTTCTCACTCTAAAAATCCGTACGGCCACACAGTGACTCTAAAAATCACGAAACTGGAAATCTAACAACTATTTGACATTGCGGATCTAATAAAATTAGTTTCGTCGAATTCCGACTTCGTTTGCAAAACCGGCTATTTTTAAAGCTCTGGGTGACCCATTTAAATATATAAATATATTTAAATATAATTAAATTAAATATAAATAAATTTATATTATCGTATGTATTCACAGTGGAATACCATACAGCTTCAGAATATTCCTATATGCATTTCCAGCTTGATATTCACTTCTGGGTCAACCCGATATTCAATTTATATTGAATTTCCTTTTTAAAAATATAAATAATTCCTTTATAAATTATAAAGGAATTCCACAGCGACTTTTCTAAAATTTGATTTGGACGTAAATCAAAATATACCCGACGAAATCCAGATTTTTCTCTTCCACTAGAAAGATATACTCCACCAGCTCCACACGTTTCTTGTTTCACAGAAATCCGGCTTAAAACAGACCTTGTACATTCAGTTGAAGTTCGAATCGCCAATTTACGAACTGCAGCGCCATTTCGAGCTCGTTTATAATTATATTATAAACAATACGTTCAACTGTCGTTTATATAATATATTCGTTATTCAAATTCAATTCCAAGCTGAATTAAATATCACAGATGATCCAGTTCACACCATATCGCCATTTCAGCCAATTCTGATTATTTCAGAATTAATTATATTATTTAATTTATTATTTTAAATTAAATATTCACCATTATTTAATTCAACGACCATTAAATTCACTATATCACAATTTATATAATTAAATAAATTAATTATAATACCTCCGCCAATGCGGTTCATTACAATCTTCCCCACTTAAAATAATTTCGTCCTCGAAATTGCTAAAAGGTAGAGAACGACCCTATCGACTGGTTAGAACATATTTGTTCACTTCTTTCATTTAGTTTCAACTGAACTAATTTAATTTCAATTAAATATTGATTAATTCTTATTAACGAAAATTTTCAAAAAACCTTAAAAATTTCTAACGCCTTAACTTTTCAAAAAATTTCGCCAGCACCTCCTTTGTACTGGTCAATCGGTCAAACTCCCACTCGCCTCTCTGGGCCATCTCCATCCCAAAAGAAAATCAAACAGCCAAGCGGCTTGCCAATTCGGCTCATAAATCTTATATCCAATAGAAATATAAACTTGTACCTTTTGTCGGTATATCATTATATCCTTTTCCACCTGTTATCAATTCAGCGGATACAAGGGTCATCCCAATCAAATTCCAATCTGCTTTTATCCACAACACAACCATTCGCTTATATCCGAGCCAAATATCATTTCAACTCGAGTTTCTTCTCGATTCCCAACTCTCAACTTGATTATCACATTACACTTCAAATTTGAATCTCACAATCCAATTTGTCTTGATATCTTTCTAATCCAATCTCAGTTACCACTTTACTGGCTTTACTTTAATTCAATTTTGCTTTCACAAATTTCTGTTAAATTTGTTTTTGTAACGACCCAAACTCGCCCTTGCGGGAAAGTCCGGATTGTTATGAGAACAACACACATCAGAACACAAACTAAAGAACATTTTATTGCTGATTACAACAATTACATCAGAGTACAAGAATATGACAGAGTATGAATAGATGTTACACAATAGAAATACATTCATATCAGAGTTTTAGAATACATCTCAATAGCAGCGGAAAAATAATACAAATATACAACTGGAAGGAATACACGGATACGGAGCTTTCCGAATACCGCTTCAGCTGTAAGCCAGGATCCTGTAAATATATCTGCAAAAAGCTACTCGTCTGCCCGTGTGGAAAATATGGGCACCCGAGTTTGCCAGTGAAACAAACTACAGGTCAGTCATGGGACTGGTATGAGAAATCTTAACTTAACTTATCTAATAATAAGGCTAATCACAGGACCATGCCGCTAACGCGGAACGGGTTTACTCCATTGGATTGCCAGTGCATAAAATAAAGTAAATCGTTAAACAACGCAATGCTTTTTAGAAAAATGAAACCATTATAAGGCCCAAGTCCCATCACACATTGCAACGCAAACCGGAGGATAGGGTTTTACCTTATAATGATTAAAAGATGCTTGGTACGATAAAACGGATTTAGTATTAGTGTGTATATGTTTTAATAAAAACATTTCAAATACAAATGTATCCATCCTAGACTGCATAGTACCCCATCCTACTATGTCGCCATACTAGTTCTACAATCAAAACCGCAAGGTCGTATTGGGAATTGGATTTCCATCATGAGTAGAGGCTAGGGGTAACCTCCTCTCCGATTCGAGACACTCTAGCAAATGCCTCAGGATCCCCCGCAGTGAACCCTTGGATCTTCAGGGCCGGTCCCCGCCAATCGGCAGTGGATTGGTTATGCCTGAACACACGCTTCCCGGTCCCTTTGGACCTATAGTATGACCACTAACGGCCTATAAAAATCCGAGGCGCCTCAAAATCCATCATCCACATAAGTAAAATGTCAGCCAGTTTAAGCACCGACATCACTCCTAGCTAGAAAGGAACGTGTGCACTCCCTGCAGTCCTAGTCCCGTTTTTGACTCATACCGGGGTGTGAGGCTCGCGAAGTCACGATATACACAAAGCTATGCCGTAATAGGCTATGCTTTGATCATCCCACAAGGACCTGCTTTTCAACAAAAGCCTTGATCATTTGCATCTTGGCGTGCCACATTGACAATCCACGTCATGCGATTGATCACTATTAATATATACCAGGGTGTTAAGTAGAGAATAAATCCTCCACCACCAAACAGACATACATTAACAGAAATCGATTTAATTCACATGGAACGAAATCCAATGTCAGACACGCATCCATTTACTGGCTTATGCTCTGGGTCTGAGCGAAAACCAAATCCGAACAATCAACCATAGTCCGGACGGCCACCACTGAAGCCCTTTCAAGGTAGCTACTCCCATCAAGGGTTTCTGTAGCAACACATCCATCCGATGTGAAGATCGTCGGTCTTCCACCACCGTCTTCATCTTCGACTCTTCATCATCGTAGTAATTATTCGGAATGGGTTAAACCCGGTCTTCCCGAATAACTCACGTATTTTATAATTAAAAATCAAGTACTATAAGAACACATCCAACGCCTCATTCCAATTCAGAATATTCTTCTAATAAAATATTTGCATTATCCTATCAAAGATAAACTCTTTAAAATTATTCATAAATATTACTTTTAAAGATTTATCAAAACTTTATTTTGGTTTTAAATACCAAAAATCACTATTCAATTATTATTTAAATTTAAGAAATTAATCTTATTTTTAACTGGGTTAAAGAACTAATGTCATTTAAAACATAGTCCGCGGTAAACTCAAAATCATCTTCCATAAAATATGGAATCTTCACAGTAATCAAATCAATATATAATCGTTATAAATTTCTGTATTCGACCAATAATATAAATGGAATAACGGTAAAGCCTCTTAAATTCCGTATGTAGTATCGGTCTTCTTTTACAGAAGCTTATCTCGGTTATTATTAATTCAAATTCCATTCAACTCCAATTAAATATATTAAATTGGAAAACTTTACTTTTGGAAAATTCCCATTTAAATCTTAATAAAAGATATGTAAATACCAAATCATATTTTTACTGTCAGTTGGGTTAAAGAACACATGTCACTTAAAAACATGGTTCACAATAAACCCAACTCACATTTCATCTTATTTCAGTTACTAGATATAATTGAAAACTTTTAATAATCTTAAATTAAAAGATTGTTCTTTTCATACGGGTTAAGAACAGTGTTATTTAAGACACTATTCACGACAAACCCAAAATCCAAATTATTTAATTAAATTTCAATTAATTATTAAATAATTGGAAAACTTCATTAAATCTTAATTTAACGATTTATTCTAGTAAATAACTAGTTCGTTTCAATTAAAATATATTTTTCTAAAATATATTCTTTTCTAGAATATTTTCTTTTCTAGAATACTCTTGATTGGAATGTGACTCAATCAACATCCATATATTGCATGTAATCGATGAGAAATAACTATCTAGCATCCAAATAACAACCAGAGTGGATTCTACACTAAATATTGGGACTAGTGTAGGCAAATATCATCCCAACACCCGTGCGGGGTTTCATCCAACAATCAAATAACAAATTATTTGTACACTTGGGCGATGTGTAAAAATTATCGACCCAATCACATAAACAAGTCGGATGACTTGTAAATGGAAGTGTAATACTCAGTTTGAATATACCCAACATTATAATTAACACATCAAACATTTCAACATCACAGACATATGTTTCAATTCTTTTTATTTTAAACAGGTGACAATAAGAATCTTAACTCTTATTTATTTACCAAAATGCATATTTTTGGTCTCATTCATTTTTAATGACAAAATGAATATTTTACTTCATCTTTTTTTACAATGATAAAAATGTCACTTTTATTCTAATTCTTTTAAAGTGACAAAATTGGATACTTTTGTCTAATCCTTTCCAATGTAACAAATTATGCAAATTTTATCTAATATTTTCCAATGTAGCAAAACATGTTAATTTTGTCTAATCTTACCAATGTAACAAAATATGTTAATTTTGTCTAATCTTACCAATGTAACAAAATATGTTAATTTTGTCTAATCTTTTATACGATCAAAATGTAATCTTTCTTCTAAATGAACAAAAATGTATATTTTTGTTTTAATCCTTATTAATGACAAAAATGTGATCTCTCTTCGTTTTTTTTAATATGACAAAAATGTCCATTTCTAATTCATTAACTTTTAATGTATTAAAAAAAATATACATTTCATTTGATAATCAAGTTTTGACCAGAAGTGGATATTTTTGGTGAAATTCTTTTAAGTGGCCAAAAATTGAATATTTTGGTGAAATTCTTTCTAAAGGACAAAATGAATATTTTTTATATCCATAGAAATGAAATCTTTTATTTCTTTATTTACATGAAAATGCAACCTCTTCTTTTCATTCTTTGATTACATACAAAAATTGTAATTTGTTATTCTTTTCTTTGAATACATATAAAAATGTACTTTCCTATTTCTTTCTTGAATATAAGATTTTAATGTTAATATATTTTGCTTTGTCAGAATATGAACATTTCTCTAATATTCTATTTTACATTAAAAGGTAGATTTTTAATGTCAACATATTCTGCTTGTAAAAATATGATCATTTTTCTAATTCATTCTTAATATACAAAAATGTCCATTTTGTCTAATTCATTTAATATACAAAAATGTCCTTTATTTCTAAGTGACAAAAATGTCCTTTTAAATTTCCTATACGTAAAATGTTAACAAAATGTGAATTTTGTTATAATCCTTTTAATATTAACAAAATGTATATCTTAACTTACATAACATGTTCACCAAAAATGTAATTTTTCTTCACTAACATATTTTAACACAAAAATATATGTTCTTATTACATCCTTTGTAAATGAATAAAATGTACATCTTTGTTTAATTCTTATTGACGAATACTAACTATATAGAAATGTAATTTTACATGTTAACACATTCTAATCAAGGTTTTATTCTTTTTAATGATCCATTTTCATAAAAATGTAAATTACATATTCACAAGTTCCCGATCAAAGATTCATTCTTTTTAATGAATTATAATTATCATTAAAATGCAAATTATATTTTAACATCTTTTCAAACAAAGATTCCTTCTTTTTAATGAATTCTAATTATCATTAAAAATGTAAATTATATGTTAACATCTTTCCAAATGAAGATTTCTTCTTTTTAATTTTAAATGTTATTCTTTTCACCAACATGTTCTAATTACCCAAAATGTTACCTTTGTCTAACAAAATATAATTAACCAAAACGTGAATTTTGTCCTTTATAATCTAATTAACCAAAATGTTAATTTTGTCCTTTATAATCTAATTAACCAAAATGTAAATTTTGTCCTTTATAATCTAATTAATCAAAATGTAAATTTTGTTACTAATCAAGTTTTGATAAAAATATGTAAATTTTCATTCCACCAAACAATGTTATTTTATTTCACAAATCATTCTTTGACAAAATATGTTATTCTTTTTCATTAATCATTCTTTTGATAAAAATATGTTTCTCTTTATTTCTATAAGCATATTTTGACAAATAAAAATGTTTCCTTTTTATTTACATAACAAGCCCCTAATCTAAAATGTCATTTTTATTTGCATGACACATTTCAAATAAAAATGTAATCTGTATTTGTCTAACCAATTTCAAATCAAAATGTCAATTTGATTTGCATAATACTTTTCAAAAAAAAAAAATTGTTGGTTTTATCCAAATAAAAGTGTTGTTTTTATTTCCACAACTAGTTTCTAATCAAAAATGTAAATTTGATTTGCATAACATCTTTCAAATAAAAGTGTTGTTTTTAAACAAAGTTGAAACCTTTTAAATTACCAAACAAAAGTAAATTCTTTTTTTTTAAACAAATGTAAATTCTTGATATTAACAACTAAAGTTAATTCTATTTGTTAACAAACAAAAGTTAAATCTTTTTAATTAACAAACAAAGTTACAACCTTTGTATTTCAATTAAAGGTGAAATCTTTTATTTAACAAACAAAAGGTGATATCTTTTATTTATCAACAAAAGTTACAATCTTTTTAAGTTTACAAACAAAACGAATATTTTTCATATATGGATTCAGAATAGAATTTAGATCCACAACTTAGATTCAATCAAAAAGGGGGATTCTGGTTTTACAAGACCAGATCTATCACACACGAACAGTACAAACATTCACCAACCACAAATAATAAAATTTAGTTACAACAATCGCAGACACGATTAAATACATACGTATATATGAAATTCAAACAACGAGAAATAAAACTAAATTTTCAAAAATAGAAATCTCACCGATGATTAAAATTCTGATCAGTTCAGAACTAGAATTTGACCAAAGTTTGATATGATCAGTTTCAGTTCTCATCAACGTCATGTCGTAGATCTCCTCTTTACGATTTCAACGCTTTCAGTTTCGTTCGATTTCGTTGCTGTATGGATGAGTTACAGGATTTTAAAGATTTGATAATATTAATAAATTTAAACCAATCCTTCTTAATAACCTTTCTTCCCCTTTATTTCTTTCTGTATCGTTTAAACCCATCAACGTCACCTTGAACTCCTCCATCCCACCGCCGCTACAGGTGATCGACCATCAATCCAGGACCACCACACCACTCGCCGACGCACCACCTTCCTCCATCATGAACTTTGCCGAACACGAGGCCACCTCCACGCCAGAAAATCACCACAAGCCCGGCGACTTTGAGCCCCAATTCCACACAATCCAGATCTCGAAACCCAATCTCATCCGTACCGATTTGTTGCTCTCACTTCGCTTTTGAATTCTCGAATTAGAATGATGGTTTAATTCGAATTGTTTTGAGGGCAATTACGATTTAGAAATTAGGTTAGGCTATGAGATAATATATAGGGGTAGGTATTTTTTAATTAGGCCCCTAGGTTATTAGAGCCCTTTTTATTAAAATCTGATGTTGCTGAATTTTATTTACAATTATGTCCCTTTTGTTAAATTTAAAAAGGAAATTTCCATTACTTTTCAAATTATAACACATGTTATAATTCATTGCAAATTCTCATTAATTTATCTAATTCAGTCTAATTCCTCTTTGTTAAAGCTTTTGCAATTTATACATATGTTTATTGTAAATTTATTTCTCTTTCATTTAACCTATGTTTGCAAAGTTACACTTGTTATTCTATTTTTTTTCACAAAAGGATTACATCTGCATCTTTTAGCAAACATTTACAAATCTAGACATTTTATGAACATATATAATTAATTAAACTTAAGTAGGCACATACTCAAATTAAATTTGAAACAAGATAAATAATGTAGAAGGGTTTGTGAAAAAGAAAGCTCCCATCTAGCCAAAGATTCAATAACAAATTAGGTCCAATTGTCAAACATGGAATAGAATGTTAACTAAATATTTCCCTTTTTCTTTCAATCAATAATTTATTCGTAAAAACATGGTAGGAACCAGCAATTTAATATTATCCTTATTTTTAATTGGCATAGTTTATATTGGAATGGTTAATGCATATCAATTAATTTTTCGTTTTAAACTAATAACAAAGACTTGTTAATGCATCTTGTGAATTATTTCTTCCCTTTTTTTTTCTTTATAACATAAAAATGTTGTTTTGTCTTTTATACAGATATTTATGTTATATATATATATATATATATATTGTATATGGTTCTAGAGAATTCATACAAAATATCTTTAAAATTTATTATTATTACCTTTTTTCTTGTTTTAGAATTAAAACAAAATTCCTCTTTTAACTTCAAATTTAACTTTACTCTTTTTCTTTTCTTTCCATAACTTGAAACATAACATAAAACACTATTTAATACTATTCAAAATAACACAAACATAAAAATGAACAATTTTAAGAAATCAAACATAAATTCTTCACTTTAACTATGCACAAATGTTTTATACATCATCATCACTTTTTTTTATATTTATAACATTTTATTTCCATTTCAATTTTCAAAAAATATTTAATATCATTATTACTAATTTATTGGTGGTTTCCCAATTCAGTATCCCTTAAAATGGGGTTGTTACAGTTTTTTATTCAACAGTCTTTCCCTGGGTGTTTTTAAATAGTTTACTCTTTTCAAAAATCAAAATTTTCTTTTTGAACATGTCACTGAGCCCTTAATTAATATTCCATTAGTTAAATTACTTCTCTATTTCTTTATCAATATTTGTTAACAAAATATTTTCAATAACCATATTGGCCTTTTATATTATTTGGAAAACATTTCCGAATATCGCCTTCCTTTATTTTCTAAACTTTAGAAAATATATGCTGTAATAACCCGGAAATGCGAGCCAGTTTTAAATTTTTATTTTGGCAATTTTAGTGAATTTTGCATATTTAAAATGAATTATTTTAAATAATAACAACAAGAAATTTATTTTGAATATCATTCGAACGTATATATTTGTATACATCGTTGTTAGAATATAAATATTTATTTTAAAATATAAAAGGAATTGAAAATGGCGCGGTAGTTCGATAATTCGATTTCAAACTTCAAATGAATGTACAGGATTCAAAATAAACCGGATTTTGGGGAAACCAAAAATAATAGGATCTATTTGAGAATATCTTTCCAACGAATCCGAAAAATCAAAATTTCATAGCAGGGATCAAAAGATATGTCCAGTTGAAAATTCATAATAATCGCTATGGAATTCAGGCCCTTAAAAATGGAAATTTTGCAAACGACCTCGAATTTCGACGAAACCTCTTTTGTTGGATCCGTGATGTCAAGTTATTTCTATGTTTCAAATTTCATAATTTTTCGATTCGATATGTGAGCGTGGAAAAGGAAAATGCGTTTGACCAGTTTTAGTTGATTTTAATCGAATGGAAAATGACCATTTTTCCAACGGTCTCAGAATTCGACGAAATTAGTTTTGTTAGGACCGTATCGTCAATACGAAGCTAGAAAATATTTTTCGGGAATTTTTCGAGTTAGTATGTGACCCCGGTAAATTGAAACGCGCGTTCAAATTCAATATATAGAGTTATATGTTGATTTTGACAGAAACTGATCGAAACAGTCGAATTAGCTTACGATACATATCCCACTGTGTTCGGAATGGGGGTAATTAGCTATGGGCGACACGCGGTGGGCCTCGTTTCGAGGTCGAAATAAAAAGTCAACTTTTTATAATTAAAATAATAATATAATTAAATTATATTTATACTTAACCCCCCCTTTACTCTTCATTCAGAAAAAAAGAAAAAAAATCCCGTTCGACTTCGATCACAGATCCACCCTCCCTACGCCTCCACCACCGTCGACGGAAGTCTCCCCCAGCCGCCGCACCGCCTAACTCTGCTTCCCCCTCCCTCCTTCTTCCCCTCCAGTGCTTCGACGCAAAAAGACCTTCCTCCATTCCATCGACCGAGCCTCCTCGTCCCGCTCTCTTCCCCCTCTGCCAAGGCCACGCCGCCGCATCAGGTGGAGCAGCGCCACCTCAGACGCCTCCAGGTTCAGGCACTCACACCCCCTCGGACGATTGGAATGTTGTAAGCTTTTTTTTTATTCGTTAATTTTATTTATTTTAAAACATGAAAGAAGGAATTCTTAAAAGAATGAAAGAAGTGATTTCATATGAACGATATTAGTATAAAAATATGATTTTTATAGTATAGAGAAAATAAAAATATGATTTTTATATTAAAGGAAGACGTAAAAATATGATTTTTATATCATAGAAAGATTAAAGATAGAATTTTTTATAAAAGGAAGATAATAAAAATATGATTTTTATATAATAGAGAACATAAAAATATAATCTTTATATTTGAAAAGGCGAAATCTTTATATTTGAAAACGCGAAATATTTATAAATGGAAAGGGGAAATATTTATATAAAGAATAGCGTGATAAAAAAATATAATCTTTATTATATGAACATCGATGAAAAATAGAATTTTTATCTATATAGTAGCGATATAAAAATAGATTTTTATCTATATAATAGCGTTGTGAAAATAGAATTTTTATCTATATAGTAGCATGTAAAAATAGAATTTTTATCTATATAGTAGCGATATAAAAATAGGATTTTTATATACATAGCAACATATAAAAATGTGATTTTATATATGTAGTGGCTACGGACAACGAAAGTGACAAAAAGGCGGGAACTACAAGATTTCCTACAGTGGAAGTGTCGTGGAAATGAGATAGCTTTGGTGAGAACTTCTCACTTTAAATTTCCTTTTCTAGTTATAAATATATACTAGGATGCAGACGGTGTTTAGTAGCACCCGACACCATTGTCCACAGACCATGGACTTGTTTGTTTGGTTGTGTAGTTGGTTAGATTATTTGATCTAAATTTGGTTGTTTGGTGAATTGAAATTGGTTTGATTGATATGTGTATGGCGTGGGCCATTACTAGACCGGGGATAAGGCTAGGCCTTATCCCGTTTCTAGTATCGTGCCGTTATGCCGCCGAAATTTTCTAAAATAGGTTAGAAAATAAAGATATCATTTTATTTATTAAATGAACCGAATAGAATATTCATAGGTTGAATAAAATAATTCGATCGTTAAAAATATAATTTTTAACGTGAATGTGAATAAATAAATATTTATTTACAAACCGGACGGTTTGTTTATGTACACTGATTTGACTAACATTGATTGGGACGATAAATTTTACACATCGCCCAACTTCACAAATAAAAAATCTATGTTTGTTGATTTGAAACCCCACACGGGTATTGGGATAAAATACGACATACACTAATCCCAATAATTAGTTGTATGTCGATCGATGGATCGACAGGCTGTTATAAGCGTTAGATATCTATATTTGATGCTTATACAGTATAGTGCACTTTGGATGATGGTTGATTATTTATCGTTGCTATTATATACATGTGTTGTATGGAATCCATATGATTAACTTTATATGGTAATTGACTGGACCTCATTCCTATTTAGAAAATAAAGAATATTATAAAATAAAGGTTCATGTGTTGACAGTACTCATCCGTTGAGATTAGTCATGCGTTGAACGAAATATTTTAACAATAAAATGTACATCTTTATCATATATAAAATTAGAAACTAATTGGAAAATAGATAAGATGAGTGGTCTCCTGGATGTTGATATGATGTTGGTTTCGGCCTTCGGGGTTAGTATTTAGGGAATCGTTCTCTTACTAATTTACAGTTGGAGTCTGATTTGAAATCAAACGATAGATACCATAATTTTTATAAAATATATTAAATAACAAAAATAATCACACGTGGACAATACTCATTCGTTGAGTTTAGTCATGTGTTGACAAAAATATAGATTCACGTATTGAATAGGATAAATATTCATTTGTTTAATGGAATAATGGAATTATTGAAATATATAAAGCCGTATTGATTAGAGACGTGCTATTTTGAAGTGAACGATATTTATATCGATTATATTCGTTTTTATATTTGAATTGAATTGAATAGAAAATGAATTTGAATTGAATTGAATAGAAAATGAATTTGAATTGAATCTAATAGAAAATTAATTTGAATTGAATCGAATAGAAAATGAATTTGAATTGAATCGAATAGAAAATGAATTTGAATTGAATCGAATAGAAAATGAATTTGAATTGAATCGAATAGAAAATGAATTTGAATTGAATCGAATAGAAAATGAATTTGAATTGAATCGAATAGAAAATGAATTTGAATTGAATCGAATAGAAAATGAATTTGAATTGAATCGAATAGAAAATGAATTTGAATTGAATCGAATAGAAAATGAATTTGAATTGAATCGAATATAGAAAACGAATTTGAATTGAATTGAATAGAAAATGAATTTGAAATAGAATTGAAATCGATTTGAATTTGAAATGAAAGTTGAAATTGTTTTTGAAACAAATTTGAAACGATTTATAAAATTCGTTTAAAAGGGGAAATCGACGAAATATATATAATATATATTATATATATAATGGCCTGAATAGAACGAGCCGCGCCGCGGTAGTTCGTAAATTTCAACCATTGACTTCGAACGGACATTACGGTAGATCCGACCGTCGGATTCTCCTAAAACCGGAACCGTTGGGTTCGTATCGAGAAGAGCTTTCTAACGAATATTAGAAATTTGAAATCTAACGGTTGGATTTGGAGATACGTCCAAATCAAATTTGGAAAAGGTCGATGTAAGTGCAGTTCGATGGCCGTTGATGGAAATCGACTGTACGGGCCTTGATAAAATTATTAAAAATAGTAATAATTTGTGTAAAATCATAAGAAATGATTTAGGAAAAATTGGGATGAAAAACTCCATATTTGAAAAGATAAAAATAGTTTTTTTATCGAAATGAACTAGGTTTAAACTGAAATTAAAACCCATTTATTTTTAAATAAATAAATTGGATTTGAAATGGGTTTTAAATAGAATTGATCTGTGGGTTTATCATGAACAGTGTTTTAAATAACACTTGTTCTTTAACCCGTCAATAAATGGAATGTGATTTGGGTTTATCGTGAACTGTGTATTAAATGACATTAGTTCTTTAACCCAGAAAAGGGAGTTTTAATGAATATGCAATTAGATTGAAATGTGAATTGATAATTTAAATTATCAAATTTGGAAAATGAGCGAGAATGGAGTATCACTAGTTTTGCTCCAAAGCGATGGTTAGATCTTTAATTAGATTTGAACGTGAAATGGTAATAAATTTTACCGATATCACCATGGTGTTAGATATGGAGTATTACCAGTTTTGCTTCATGGGATGAATAGGTTGGGATTGGGAAATAAAATAAATAATTACTTCGGTGCGGTTCGCTAATCTCGACTAGTTTGGAAAACCATAATTTGGTTTGAAATGACATCCAAAGGAAGATTAAAGAATAAATTCAAAGAATTTATCTTTGATAAAATTAATGGGAACCTTTCCCTAAGAATTGAAATTTAGAAACTAGCTGTAGGTTAGTTAAGAAGAATGGTTTCCTGGGTTTTGATCTGATGTTGGTTTCGGCCTTCGGGGTTAATATTTGGGGAATTGCTCTCTTACTGATTTACAGTTAGCGACTAATGAATTGGAATGAGGCGTATGTTGTGTTTGTGTAACATTTGTTTTTAATATATGTGGGTTGTTCGGAAAGGCCGGGGCTATACCCATTCTGAATAACCGATTCGACGATAAGTCGAAGATGATGACGGTGGTCGAAGACCGGAAGTCTTCACACCATTTGGGTGATTACTGATGATCTTGATTGGGCTGTACACCCAAGATGAGGGAATCAGTTAGTGGTCGTCCAGACGTACTTGGAGATCGATGGATATGCAAGGAAAGTGCCTCCGGTTTCGTTCAGACCCAGAACGAACTTGTAAATGGATTGTGTGTCTGACATTGGATTTTATTCTATGTTGATTGATTTCTGTTAAATATATATCTGTTTGGCGGCGGAGAATTTATTCTCTTGCTTTACGCCCTTCTCTGAGACATACGAGCTTAGAGGTTATATATCAATAGATATCAATCGCATGGCATGAATTGCCTGTGTGGCACGCTGAGTTGCATGGATCAAGGCTTCTGTTGAAAAGCAAAGTCTTGTGGTTGATGATCAAAGCACGGCCTTTGTGGCGTAGCTTTGTGTATAACGTGAATTCGCGAGCCTCACACCTCGGTATGAGTTAAAAACGGGATAAGGACTGCGGGGAGAGCACGACGTTTCTTTCTAGCTTTGGTGTTGTCAGTGACTTACCGGCCCTAACATTTATATACTTTTCACCTATGTTGTTGTTGGATGAGGCGCCTCGATTTTAGGTCTGTAAGGACCGGGAAACGTGTGTTCAGGAATAACTAATCCTCAAACGTAAGAGAGGACCGGCCGTGAAGATCTTAGGGTTACCCAGAGTGTGTAGTCCTGGGACATTTGCTAGAGTGTCTCGAAGCGGAGAGGAGTTGCCCCTTGCCTCGACTCATGACGGAAATCCAATTTCCAATACGTGTATCTTGGTTTTATTTGTAGAGCCTAGTATGGCGACATGATAGATGGTACCCATGCCGCCTAGGATTGATATTTATGATTGAAAATGTTTTTACACTATACACTTATTATAGTATCAAATGATTTGTTTTAAACGTACCAAGCATGTTTGGCTATTATAAGGGAAAACCCTATCCTCCGGCTTGCGTTGCATTGTGTGATGGGACCTGGGTCTTATAATAGCTTCATTTTTCGAAAAAGCATTGCGTTGTCTTCTCTATGCACTGGTATTCTTGGGAGGAAACCCGTTCCGTGTTATATGGCGTGGTCCCTTGAATTACTCTCTTTTAAAGTAAAGTTTTGAATAACTATTTTAGTTCTCACACCAGTCACATGACTGACCTGGAGTTTATTGTTTTAACCTAAACTCTGGGTGCCCTTATTTTTGACATGGGCAGCTAGTAGTTTTGGTTTTGCAGATTTATATTCACAGGATCCTGGTTTACAGCTGGAATGATATCCGGAAAGCTCTGTATCCGTATATCACCTTCAGTTGTGCTTGTATTATTTTCCGCTGCAATGTAATTTATTGTAATCTCTGATATTTATCGAATGTAATTTATTCAATTATACTCTGTATATTCTTGTATCTGATGGAATTGTTGCAATAGCAATGAAATGTTCTTCCGTCTGCGTTCTTTTATGTGTTGTTCTCAAAGTATCCACTCTTTCCTTCACGGGGAAGTAACGGGTCCTTACATTTGGTATCAGATCTTTGGTTTACAGAGCTAGAGAATAAGACACATTAGAACCATACGAAAGAATTCATCAGATATTGGATTTGTAATATCCAATTAGAATGACTCTTTAGAGATAGGATCAGTAGTATCCTAGAACGGGTGTGAAGAGTATATTTTTCAATTGAAAACAATATTGTTTTGAAAATTTAAACCAGTTTATACGTATTTGAATATTTACTTATTTTGAATTTGGACAATCCAATATATAAAGATTTTGCATATACGTGTCATGAACGTATATTCGTAGTTTTAATATACTGGATAGATACAAATACACATTCTAGACACCCGGAGATGGTTCTGATGATTGATCGATCATCATCAGAACTTATTTTCGAGTTTCGAAGGTGTGATTTCTATATATTTCCATTAGACTGGTGTGAGAACCAAAACTTATATAGCTAGATTTATTGTTGTGATTTGGCATCAAAAACATGATTTTCTGTATATATGTATCAAAATTATGAATTTGATACGTTAATCCACTAATTGATTGATGTTTGTGTTGTTTGTTTATTTATTTGATAATTTTGAACCATTTAGCCTAATTGTACCGAATATTGAATTGTATTGAAAATTGGTCGCATTTGCTTGCATATACATGTACTTACATTGAACAGGTCATAGAAAGGAGGCTAGAGCAGAGAAATAAAATTGTTTTCCCGACAAATAGGTACATGTTTACTATAATTTACTGTTTTGTTTGGGTGATGATGATTTTATGAGCCGATTGGCTAGCCGCTTGGCTTTTTCTTTTTCTTTTTGAGATCAGAAGGCCTGTATGGCAATTTCGGGATTTTCCCGGTGCTCCCGCTGCAGGGGAGGTTATGGCGAAATTTTTCGAAAATTTAGGGTGTTAGCCAAATTTTTGAAAAATTGGAAAAGTTCTTAGAAACTGAAAAGTTGAAGAACTTAGGCTGTAATCAAAATAATGGAAGTTGAGTTGGTTTGTAAAACAACTTTCGGCTTCGTTCCTTTTCGGGGACGAAAAGTTTTAAGTGAGGGAGATTGTAATTACCCGGAAATGCGAGCCAGTTTAAAATTTTTATTTTGGCAATTTTAATGAATTTTGCATGTTTAAAATGAATTATTTTAAATAATAACAATGAGAAATTTATTTTGAATATAATTTGAACGTATATATTTGTATATATTGTCGTTAGAATATAAATATTTATTTTAAATTATAAAAGGAATTGAAAATGGCGCTGTAGTTCGATAATTCGATTTCAAACTTCAAATGAATGTACAGGATTCAAAATAAACCGGATTTTGGCGAAACCAAAAATAATAGGATCTATTTGAGAATACCTTTCCAACGAATCCGAAATATCAAAATTTCATAGCGGGGATCAAAAGATATGTCCAGTTGAAAATTCAGAATAGTCCCTGTGGAATTCAGGCCCTTAAAAATGGAAATTTTGCAAACAACCTCGGATTTCGATGAAACCACTTTTGTTGGATCCGTGATGTCAAGTTATTGCTAGGTTTCAAATTTCATAATTTTTCGATTCGATATGTGAGGGTGGCAAAGGAAAACGCGTTTGACCAGTTTTAGTTGATTTTAATCGACTGGAAAATGACCATTTTTCCAACGGTCTCAAAATTCGACGAAATTAGTTTTGTTAGGACCGTATCGCAAATACGAAGCTAGAAAATATTTTTCGGGAATTTTTCGAGTTAGTATGTGACCCCGGTAAATTGAAACGCGCATTCAAATTCAATATATAGAGTTATATGTTGATTTTGACAGAAACAGATCGAAACAGTCGAATCAGCTTACGATACATATCCCATTGTGTTCGGAATGGGGGTAATTAGCTATGGACGACAGGCGGTGGGCCTCGTTTCGAGGTCGAAATAAAAAGTCAACTTTTTATAATTAAAATAATAATATAATTAAATTATATTTACACTTAACCCCCCCCCTTTACTCTTCATTCAGAAAAAAAGAAAAAATCCCGTTCGACTTCGATCTCAGATCCCCCTTACGCCTCCACCACTGTCGACGGAAGTCTCCCCCATCCGCCGCACAGCCTAACTCCGCTTCCCCCTCCCCCCTTCTTCCCCTCCGGTGCTTCGACGTGGAAAGACCTTCCTCCATTCCATCGACCGAGCCTCCTCGTCCCGCTCTCTTCCCCCTCTGCCAAGGCCACGCCGCCGCATCAGGTGGAGTAGCGCCACCTCCGACGCCTCCAGGTTCAGGCACTCACACCCCCTCCGACGACTAGAATGCTGTAAGCTTTTTTTTATTCATTTATTTTATTTATTTTAAAACATGAAAGAAGGAATTTTTAAAAGAATGAAAGATGTGATTTCATATGAACGATATTAGTATAAAAATATGATTTTTATAGTATAGAGAAAATAAAATTATGATTTTTATATTAAAGGAAGACGTAAAAATATGATTTTTATATCATAGAAAGATTAAAGATAGAATTTTCATAAAAGGAAGATAATAAAAATATGATTTTTATATAATAGAGAACATAAAAATATAATCTTTATATTTGAAAAGGCGAAATCTTTATATTTGAAAAGGTGAAATATTTATAAATGGAAAGGGGAAATCTTTATATGAAGAATAGCGTGATAAAAAAATATATTCTTTATTATATGAACATCGATAAAAAAATAGAATTTTTATCTATATAGTAGCGATATAAAAATAGAATTTTTATCTATATAATAGCGTTGTGAAAATGGAATTTTTATCTATATAGTAGCGATGTAAAAATAGAATTTTTATCTATATAGTAGCGATATAAAAATAGGATTTTTATATACATAGAAACATATAAAAATGTGATTTTATATATGTAGTGGCTAGGGACAACGAAATTGACAAAAAGGCGGGAACTACAAGATTTCCTACATTAGAAGTGTCGGGGAAATGGGATAGCTTTGGTGAGAACTTCTCACTTTAAATTTCCTTTTCTAGTTATAAATATATACTAGGATGCAGACGGTGTTTAGTAGCACCCGACACCATTGTCCACAGACCATGGACTTGTTTGTTTGGTTGTGTAGCTGGTTAGATTATTTGATCTAAATTTGGTTGTTTGGTGAATTGAAACTGGTTTGATTGATATGTGTATGGCGTGGGCCATTAATAGACCGGGGATAAGGCTAAGCCTTGTCCCGTTTCTAGTATCGTGTCGTTATGCCGCCGAAATTTTCTAAAATAGGTTAGAAAAATAGAGATATCATTTTATTTAATAAATGAACCGAATAGAATATTCGTAGGTTGAATAAAATAATTCGATCGTTAAAAATATAATTTTTAACGTGAATGTGAATAAATAAATATTCATTTACAAACCGGACGGTTTGTTTATGTACATTGATTTGACTGACATTGATTGGGACGATAAATTTTACACATCGCCCAACTTCACAAATAAAAAATCTATGTTTGTTGATTTGAAACCCCACACGGGTATTGGGATAAAATACGGCATACACTAATCCCAATAATTAGTTGTATGTCGATCGATGGATCGAAAGGCTATTATAAGCGTTAGATATCTATATTTGATGCTTATACAGTGTAGTGCACTTTGGATGATGGTCTATTATTTATCGTTGCTATTATATACATGTGTTGTATGGAATCCATATGATTAACTTTATATGGTAATTGACTGGACCTCATTCCTATTTAGAAAATAAAGAATATTATAAAATAAAGGTTCATGTGTTGACAGTACTCATCCGTTGAGATTAGTCATGCGTTGAACGAAATATTTTAACAATAAAATGTACATCTTTATCATATATAAAATTAGAAACTAATTGGAAAATAGATAAGATGAGTGGTCTCCTGGATGTTGGTTTCGGCCTTCGGGGTTAGTATTTAGGGAATCGTTCTCTTACTAATTTACGGTTGGAGTCTGATTTGAAATCAAACGATAGATACCATAATTTTTATAAAATATATTAAATAACAAAAATAATCACACGGGGACAATACTCATTCGTTGAGATTAGTCATGTGTTGATAAAAATATAGATTCGCGTATTGAATAGGATAAATATTCATTTGTTTAATGGAATAATGGAATTATTGAAATATATAAAGCCGTATTGATTAGAGACATGCTATTTTGACGTGAACGATATTTATATCGATTATATTCGTTTTTATATTTGAATTGAATTGAATAGAAAATGAATTGGAATTGAATCGAATAGAAAATGAATTTGAATTGAATCGAATAGAAAATGAATTTGAATTGAATCGAATAGAAAATGAATTTGAATTGAATCGAATAGAAAACGAATTTGAATTGAATCGAATAGAAAATGAATTTGAATTGAATCGAATAGAAAACGAATTTGAATTGAATCGAATAGAAAACGAATTTGAATTGAATTGAATAGAAAACGAATTTGAAATAGAATTGAAATCGATTTGAATTTGAAATGAATGTTGAAATTGTTTTTGAAACAAATTTGAAACGATTTATAAAATTCGTTTAAAAGGGGAAATCAATGAAATATATATATATATATATATATATATATATATATATATATTATATAATGGCCTGATTAGAACGCGCCGCGCCGCGGCAGTTCGTAAATTTCGACCATTGACTTCGAACGGACATTACGGGAGATCCGACCGTCGGATTCTCCTAAAACTGGAACCGTTGGGTTCGTATCGAGAAGAGCTTTCTAACGAAAATTAGAAATTTGAAATCTAACGGTTGGATTTGGAGATACGTCCAAATCAAATTTGGAAAAGGTCGCTGTAAGTGCAGTTCGATGGCCGTTGATGGAAATCGACTGTACGGGCCTTGATAAAATTATTAAAAATAGTTATAATTTGTGTAAAATCATAAGAAATGATTTGGGAAAAATTGGGATGAAAAAATCCATATTTGAAAAGATAAAAATAGTTTTTTTATCGAAATGAACTAGTTTTGAACTGAAATTAAAACCCATTTATTTTTAAATAAATAAATTGGATTTGAAATGGGTTTTAAATAGAATTGATCTGTGGGTTTATCGTGAACAGTGTTTTAAATAACACTTGTTCTTTAACCCGATAATAAATGGAATGTGATTTGGGTTTATCATGAACTGTTTTTTAAATGACATTAGTTCTTTAACCCAGAAAACATAGTTTTAATGAATCTGCAATTAGATTGAAATGTGAATTGATAATTTAAATTATCAAATTTGGAAAATGAGCGAGAATGGAGTATCACTAGTCTAGCTCCACAGCGATAGTTAGATCTTTAATTAGATTTGAACGTGAAATGGTAATTAATTTTACCGATAACACCGTGGTGTTAGATATGGAGTATTACCAGTTTTGCTTCATGGGATGAATAGGTTGGGATTGGGAAATAAAGTAAATAATTACTTCGGTGTGGTTCGCTAATCTCGACTAGTTTGGAAAACCATAATTTGGTTTGAAATGACATCCAAAGGAAGATTAAAGAATAAATTCAAAGAATTTATCTTTGATAAAATTAATGGGAACCTTTCCCTAAGAATTGAAATTTAGAAACTAGCTGTAGGTTAGTTAAGAAGAATGGTTTCCTGGGTATTGATCTGATGTTGGTTTCGGCCTTCGGGGTTAATATTTGGGGAATTGCTCTCTTACTGATTTACGGTTAGCGACTAATGAATTGGAATGAGGCGTATGTTGTGTTTTTGTAACATTTGTTTTTAATATACGCGGGTTGTTCGGAAAGGCCGGGGTTATACCCATTCTGAATAACCGATTCGACGATAAGTCGAAGATGATGACGGTGGTCGAAGACTGGAAGTCTTCACATCGTTTGGGTGATTACTGATGATCTTGATTGGGCTGTACACCCAAGATGAGGAAATCAGTTGGTGGTCGTCCAGACGTACTTGGAGATCGATGGATATGCGAGGAAAGTATCTCCGGTTTCGTTCGGACCCAGAACGAACTTGTAAATGGATTGTGTGTCTAACATTGGATTTTATTCTGTGTTGATTGATTTCTGTTAAATATATATCTGTTCGGCTGCGGAGAATTTATTCTCTTTCTTAACGTCCTTCTCTGAGACGTACGAGCTTAGAGATTATATATCGATAGATATCAATCGCATGGCATGAATTGCCTGTGTGGCACGCTGAGTTGCATGGATCAAGGCTTCTGTTGAAAAGCAAAGTCTTGTGGTTGGTGATCAAAGCACGACCTTTGTGCCGTAGCTTTGTGTATAACGTGAATTCGCGAGCCTCACACCTGGGTATGAGTTAAAAACGGGATAAGGACTGCGGGGAGAGCACGACGTTTCTTTCTAGCTTTGGTGGTGTCAGTGACTTACCAGCCCTGACATTTATATACTTTTCACCTATGTGGCTGTTGGATGAGGCGCCTCAATTTTAGGTCTGTAAGGACCGGGAAACATGTGTTCAAGAATAACTAATCCTCAAACGTAAGAGAGGACCGGCCCTGAAGATCCAAGGTTTACCCAGAGTGTGTAGTCCAGGGACATTTGCTAGAGTGTCTCGAAGCGGAGAGGAGCTTGCCCCTTGCCTCGACTCATGATGGAAATCCAATTTCCAATACGTGTATCTCGATTTTTTTTGTAGAGCCTAGTATGGCGACATGATAGATGGTACCCATGCCGCCTAGGATTGATATTTATGATTGAAAATGTTTTGACACTTATTATAGTATCAAATAATTTGTTTTAAACGTACCAAGCATGTTTGGCTATTATAAGGGAAAATCCTATCCTCCGGCTTGCGTTGCATTGTGTGATAGGACCTGGGTGTTATAATAGCTTCATTTTTCGAAAAAGCATTGCGTTGTCTTTTCTATGCACTGGTATTCTTGGAAGGAAACCCGTTCCGTGCTATGCGGCGTGGTCCCTTGAATTACTCTCTTTTAAAGTAAAGTTTTGAATAACTGTTTTAGTTCTCACACCAGTCACATGACTGACCTGGAGTTTATTGTTTTAACCTAAACTCTGGGTGCCCTTATTTTTGACACGGGCAACTAGTAGTTTTGGTTTTGCAGATTTATATTCACAGGATCCTGGTTTACAGCTGGAATGATATCCGGAAAGCTCTGTATCCGTATATCACCTTTAGTTGTGCTTGTATTATTTTCCGCTGCTATGTAATTTATTGTAATCTCTGATATTTATCGAATGTAATTTATTCAATTATACTCTGTATATTCTTGTATCTGATGGAATTGTTGTAATAACAATGAAATGTTCTTCCGTCTGCGTTCTTTTATGTGTTGTTCTCAAAGTATCCGCTCTTTCCTCCACGGGGAAGTAACGGGTCCTTACGTCATTAACGTATATTCGAAGTTTTAATATACTCGATTGTCCAAATTCAAAATAAATAAATATTCAAATACGTATAAAGCGATTTTAATTTTTTTTTTAAAAATTGTTTTCATTTGAAAAATATACTCTTCACACTCGTTCTAGGATACTACTGATCCTATCTCTAACGAGTCATTCTAATTGGATATTACTAATCAAATATCTGATGAATTCTTTCATATGGTTCTAATGTGTCTTGTTCTCGAGCTCTGTAAACCAAAGCTCTGATACCAAATGTGACGACAAGGAATTTCGCTCGATCCGAATCAGTCGTTTAACCGATCTAGACCGTTCGAAACCCCTGATCGTTTTGAGAACAGGACAAATTGGAACGCAAACGGAAGAACATTTCATTGTTTATTACAACAATTCCATCAGAATACAAGAATATACAGAGTATAAATGAATAAATTACATTCAATAAATATCAGAGATTACAACAAATTACAGAGCAGCGGAAAATAATACAAAGCACAACTGAAGGTGATATACAGATACAGAGCTTTCCGGATATCATTCCAGCTGTAAACCAGGATCCTGTGAATATAAATCTGCAAAACCAAAACTACTAGTTGCTCGTGTAGAAAATAGGGGCACCCAGAGTTTAGGTTAAAACAATAAACTTCAGGTTAGTCATGTGATTGGTGTGAGAACTAAAACAGTTATTTAAAACTTTACTTTAAAAGAGAGTAATTCAAGGGACCACGCTGTATAACATGGAACGGGTTTCCTCCCAAGAATACCAGTGCATATCAATAAACAACGAAATGCTTTTTCGAAAAATGAAGCTATTATAAGACCCAGTTCCCATCACACAATGCAACGCAAGCCGGAGGATAGGGTTTTACCTTATAATAGCCAAACATGCTTGGTACGTTTAAAAACAAATCATTTGATACTATAATAAGTGTATAGTGTCAAAACAATTTCAATCATAAATATCAATCATAGACGGCATAGCATCCCATGCTACTATGTCGCCATACTAGGCTCTACAAATAAAGACGAAACATCTCGTATTGGAAATTGGATTTCCATCATGAGTCGAGGCAAGGGGCAAGCTCCTCTCCGCTTTCGAGACACTTTAGCAAATGCCTCAGGACTACACACTCGGGGCAATCCTTGGATCTTCAGGGTCGGTCCTCTCTTATGTTTGAGGATTAATTATTCCTGAACACACGTTTCTCGGTCCTTACAGACCTAAAATCGAGGCGCCTCATCCAACAACCACATAGGTGAAAAGTATATAAATGTCAGGGCTGGTAAGTCACTGACACCACCAAAGCTAGAAAGAAACGTCATGCTCTCCCCGCAGTCCTTATCCCGTTTTTAACTCATACCGAGGTGTGAGGCTCGCGAATTCACGTTATACACAAAGCTGCCATGTAGGCCGTGCTTTGATCATCAACCACAAGTGTAACAACTCGGAATTTTGGGGCCAATTTAAAATTTTATTTTAAGGAAAGTATTTATGAAAATGCGTCAGAATTTAAAATTTTCATTATTAAATTAAATTATTAAAGTAAAAAAAAAGATAACAATAAATTAAATTCTGACAATATATGTATATATATCTTTGGCTGTCCTCTTAAATATTTCCCATGTCAATTCAAAATGTAACTTTTAGGAATTCAAAACGTATATTACATGTTCAAAACCTTTATTAATAAGTCAATTTTAAAATGAGAAAAGTTGCGAGCATTCATTTCTGACAATAATATTCAATGCTGTAGTGTTAGTTCGGATTTCTAATAAATAGTATTAATCTAGCATTCATTCTTTCCATTTTATCCTCTCTCTCTTTCATTGTTATCTACTTTTGAAATTTGAAAAGAAAAATAAATGTGTCATTATAGCGTGTAATCAAAAGGGGATTTAAGGAAACATTTATAAAACACAATTAAAACATAAAACATATTTATTCATAATGCACATGCATGATTTTTGGAATAAAAACAAAACTTTGTCCCACTGTCGAATTTGTAGTTACCTTGAATTCTCACAAGTATTTCTGGAAATGATTTATTCCTGAAAACATTGCCTTGTTGGTTACATGCTGAAAATGGTTGATATATATATATATATATATATATATATATATACACACTCGCCAAATAATAGACTTGCTGAATTTCTTTGCATAAAAAAAAAGAGAGGTGTTACAGAAAGATAAATAATTAAAATTGATATGTTTTAAATGGTCTTAATCTAGTACAGGTAAAATTTATTTAATTATGGAATATATGCTTGAGTATATAAGTTGTTACATAATAGCTTTATATTAAAGCAAATATACACACTATTTCATAGGAAAAATGTAAATGATAAATTTGGACGATTCAAAAATATTCCAAATATATTAAGGAACAAGATATTAATTTGTACATGTTGTGATGAGACATGGAAAGCAAATGAAAGGCATAAATAATGAATTTAATAAGATATATTAAAAAAATTAACCAAATATGGATATGGGTGGAAATGAATATAGGCGGAAATAAATGCCATTATTCTTAATTGGTGTTGGAGTTGAATCAACTAAATCTAGAAAGATTCCAATGTATTTTCTAAAAATTGTCATTCACTACACTTTTTATTCTGAAATTTGGAAAATTAATAATATAATATTATATATATATTCCCTCATAAAACAAATCCTAATTCATTCTATACCCTAGCCGCCGTCATCTACAGTTTTCATGGCCTAAACTCTTCAAATCTTTCTCCTCCAAATCCTTTCAATCCAATCATGAACAATCAAAACTTAATGAGCGAAAAAGCAAGAGCTAATCGAGATCTTCATAATCATACGGACAAGATCAAGTTTGGTGAAAGGAGTTGCTTGAATTTGGGCTCCAAACTCAACGCGTTCGAGGCGGGTTTCAACAGCAAAGGGGATTTTGAATTAGGAACGATTCATGGTGGTAAGAGTTAAAGCTCGAGGCGTCAACATAGGCTATGTAGATCGGCGGTTAAGGCCTTCAGTGGTGGTGCGTTTTGGGAGCAAAAAGCACGGTTTTTGGGTTCCAGGAAACCATGGTAGAAAGAAGAAGACGATGACTTAAAAATGAAATTAAGGGTAATTAAAAATTTAATGAATTTATTTATTAATTTATGTTAAAAGGGTAATCAATGTTTATAAATCAATATCTTTTTGATACGAGGACCGTTTTACGAACCGTCAGTTGCATTGAAATCATGACAGCGAGATCTATGACATGGAAAAGACTAGCACAGAAAAGGAGCTATCTACAAATAGGATGGTGAGATTTCTAGATTTAAAATTAAATTAAAATTATTTATTTATTTTGATTGTGATTGTATATTGATGCACCGTCTGTATAAAAGTTAGATTTACTGATTTGTTGTGATGATGTTTATTTGCTGAATCATATGTTCTTGTTCACATAGAACTTGTCATTTCATTAGAAAATGTTACAATAAAATAAAAGAGATTCATTTTATTAGAAATGGTTACACTAAAATGAAATTTTCATTTTGGTTAGAAATAAAAATGTCACTTTGGCGAAAAGTATTATATTAGATTTGATATGTCACTTTAGTTAGGAAAAAAATTTACATTAGAATTAAATTGTCAATTACATTAGAATTAAATGTCAATTATGTTAGGATTAAAAATGCCATTTAAGTTAGGAAAGTTTAATGTAAATTAAAATAAAAAGATTCATTTTTTTATCGTATAAAATGTGAACACAATTAAAGGTTCATTTTATTTGAAAGAAATGTTAACATAGTAATAGGTTCATTTTATTTGAATAGAAAGTTAGCATAACAAAAATAATCATTTTTGTTATACAAAAAGTTAGCAAAACAAAAGTTCTATTTTGTTATATAGAAAGTTAGCATAACAAAAATAATCATTTTTGTTATATAAAAGTTAGCAAAACAAAAAGTCCATTTTTGTTATACAAAGAGTTATCAAAATAAAAGGTCCTTTTTTTTTTTGTAAAAAGGTTATCAAAATAAGTTTAACATTGAAATTACATTTTTATGTATAGATGAATCATTTAGAAGATTAAATGTTGCATTGGAGAAAATAACGTTTTTAGTCAAGAATGTCGCATTAGAGAAATAATAACATTTTTAGTTAAAATATTTATATAGATTAAAAATCATATTTTTGTTGAAATGTTTGATTAGATTAAAAGTTCAACATTTTTTATTATAAATGTTACATTAGAAGAAATCAAAATTTTTGTTAAAAGAATGATCATTAGTATATAAATACATTTCTTTGTATATAATGAACATTAAAATTTAAAATAACATTTTTCTTAGAAATGTACATTAAAATTAAAAATAACATTTTTCTTAAAAATGTATATCGAGATAAAAAAATACATTTTGCTCAGAAATGTATATTGTGAATAAAAATAACATTTTTTTTTGAAATGCATATTGAGATTAAAAATAACACTTTTGTTAAGACATGTTATATTAGATTAGAAATGTCATTTGTTTAAGGAATGTTATATCAGACAAAGAAATATCATTTATGTTAGAATCATGTCATGCTATGTTTGAGATTGAAATTGTAACACCCCACGCCCGCTATGGTCACTCACTAAGGGAATGCCATAGCATCGGTGGAGTATTTTAGTGAATATAGAACAGAAAAATTTCACCAAGACAGATATAAATAGCACTTGAAATTTAAAACATCATCTCATAACAGCGGAAATAAACATGTCTGGTTACATCATAAAACCATGATAAAAGTCAAGTACAATATCTGTCAAAATAAAGAAGTACATAATCCCACTCTCTCATACAATAGCCATAACAAAAGAAAAGATAACTGGATAACTGGAGCTTTACATCTACCCAAGCTCCTAAAGACTGGAACAGCAATCCGATCAAGCTCTACTACTGCTAGGATCCACCGTAGGACCTGAGGGTTGGGAAAAAGATAAAAACAACGGGGTCAGACATAAGTCTGAGTGAGTCCTATAACTTTAACAATACAATCATTAAAGTAACCAGAGAAGACATAAACTTGACCTACGGTAATATCTGGGGATGAATGGCTACACTAAGCAGCTTGGTAGACTTAGGATAAACTAAGATAACCGTCAGGACGCATCTACCCACCCAAGGATAATTACTAACTGCACCACACCAGTCATTCCTACTTAAAGGTTGATCCCCTCCAAGGTCTTAGAAAGTTTCCCCAGTAGTTTCATGTACTCCTAGCCCACTACATAGGTGCCGTCTGCCCCTATCTCCACTAGGTGTACCCAGTAATTCTTACCCAGTAGTTTCGTGTACCCCTACATAGGTGCCGTCTGCCCCTATCTTCATTAGGTGTACCCACTACTCCCCAAGCGATCGGCTCCCTACCGTAGATACCCGTGCTGGTCCCACAGTGGGGTGTATCACTCCCCTAAAGTGGCTACCCAATACTTACGGTGCACGGCTTTATATCTACACGATGCAACAACGGCTTATCTACCAGCCCGGGCCCACACACGCATATGAAACCCGTTGGACTTGCGTTGCCACCGCTAACCCGTTTTGGCCTCTTATAATCAAGCCCGATATGCGTGTCCCGTCACTCGACATGGGTCGAGCCCACAAAGATACGTTTGGGATATTGGTTGAAATGGGCCCCCACAAGCTACCCACTTAAGCTTGTCAAATATCTAGTGTATCCCACCTAACCCTTTAATCATGTTTAATTACATGTTTCCACTTGGTTAAGTATTCTAATCGTATTTTCTATTGCCACCCAAGGCAACCCACTAGATTCCACATGCCACCCAAGGCAACCACCAAATTTCCTCATGCCACCCAAGGCACCCACTTAACCCCTCATGTCCCACTACATGCTATTATTGTTAAGTGTTTCTTAATTAATTAAGACCGTGATCTCCCGTAAAGGCCTCCCACATTAGACTGGCTGTTATGACCGCCTGGTTAAGCCGGTAGAATCCGGGCAGTCTTACGTCATAACAGAGTCTAACCTCGTGTCTTTACCTTAATCACGTATTTAATTTATGGCTAAGACCTCTCACATTGGGCTGACATTTGTAGCAACTGGTTAAGCCGGTCGGGTCCGGGCAGTTTTACACTACAAATGAGTCCAACCTCGTGTCTTAGTCGATTAATTACACCTAATTAATCACCCCCATATTAATTATCCCTAATTAATATCAAGTTTTCCATAACATGGGTAGACCTAACTCAATAGGTAAATTCCCATGGGGTAGACCTAACTCAATAGGTAAATTCCCACTTATGGTAATTTATTTTTATGGTATGCTTAATCATACCCAATCATTCATTTATTAACATATTTACCAACCCCATCGTTCCCCACGTAAATCGTTCTCATTTCGTGACATAAATAAGGGGAAGATCATCACAAATATCATGGGTTTAGCATATAACTTTGTCATGGGTTAAGAGGATGTCAACTTGCATATATGAGCATATATTTACCCAACTACATATAACCCAAACTTGCATATTATCATACACATGATTTGCATAACATGTTGCATATGAGCTTGCATATTATCATACACATATCTTGCATAACATGTTGAACTTGCATATAGGCATACTCATAACTTGCATAACATGTTAAACATGCATTTAAGCATACACATAACTTGCATAAGCATTCACATACTTGCATAAGCATCCACATACTTGCATAAGCATTCACATACTTGCATAACTTGCATATCATGTCATTTAAGCATATACATATCTTGCAAAAGCATTCATATACTCGCACAAGCATGCATAACTTGCATATCACATAAATCTTGCATTTAAACATATACATGACTTGCATAAGCATCCATACACTTGCATAAGCATGCATAACTTGCATATCACTTTCAACTTGCATTTAAACATATACTTAACTTGCATATCACTTTCAACTTGCATAACTCACTTTGCTAAACATGCATAATTCCACTTATTAAATATGCATAAATCCACTTGTTAAACATGCATATATCAACTTGTTAAACATGCATAAATCAACTTATTAAGCATGCATAAACCAACTTATCAAATATGCATAAACATAGAACAACATAGAGTAACATATCATTATACATGATTCAAACTCACTAATCCGCATTTAAGACCATAAGTCTCATTACACCCAATCTACTTACTTTAACAATTGATGTTAAAGTGATAGAAACTCACCAAACTCAAGATTAGCAACCTTATGAAGTAGGATTAGTTGCTAACTATGAAGATAATGATGATTAAAGATTGATTAGAGAGGAATTAGCTTGCAACTTTCTTCTTAGATTAGTGGAGGCTTCTCTTAGGATTTAATTTGGCGGCATGAGGCCATTATTTCTATTTTTGGCAAGGATTAAGGTAGGTTTAGGGTGTATTTATAGATTAAGAGAGTGTTTTAGGCCCTTGGATTAACCCTAGATTAATTTAGGACCCTTAGATTTAGGAAATCTCTAGAACCAGCCCTCCAAGCCAGCCTAGAACCCAACCTGGTGCACCCAGGTTCACTGAACGGTGCCACCCTGTCGACAGGCAAGTCGACAGGCATGTCGACACCCCTGTCGACAGGCCTGTCGACAGCCCTGTCGACATGGGTTGGGCGGGAAGCTTCCCGCCTGACTCCGCCTTGCCCATTCCAAATCTGAATTTTTAAATTTTTAAATCTGTTTTAGTTTTGAATTTTCTGCAAACTTCATCGGGCCATAACCGGGCCATACGGACTCCGATTTTCGCAAACTCGGACTCTATTTCGCGTATTTTTCCGAGACGAACGCAATAACGCAGCCCGTTACCCCCAATTCCCACGTCTGAGATTATTTATCCTATAATTAGTGAATTTTAGTATTAACTAAAATTCGGGGTGTTACATTCTCCCCTCCTTAAGGGATTTCGTCCCCGAAATCTCTAAGCTAGGGAGAATGCATATCCTACCATCCAAACAACCATCTACTCAAATCATCAACCACGGGCATCCATTGTCCTTAAACAGTTTCTAATGATGTATGAGCATATGCAAACGGTGTGTGTATATGTTCCCTATCTAATGTATGAACATATGCAAACCATGATAGTGCCATGCATCCATTATGTATGCGAGAAAAACCCTATCGACACATACAATATCTACATGAGTGCACAATCATTCACCAAAATGCATCATCCATGTGATAACACAACCATTATACATCCATAAATATATCTTCCTACACACAATTTTATGCAATATGCAATATGAAGTGACTGAGCCGATCTAGTGCCTAGAGTGTGTGTATATGCATCCACGAGCAACCACTAGCAAACACTTGCATCCACTTGCATCCATCAACCATAACATGTCTCAAACACATGTTTCAACCATAGGTTTACCCTATCTAAAGGTCAAAGGTACTAACGAGAGGACATACCAAAGATAAGATAAGTACTAGACAAGCGATAAAGGAGAAAGTAAAGACATACCCTCAAAAAGAAATGGGTACAATGAACGCATCTTCGCTTCCATCTCCCAAGTTGCGTTGCTCTCATCTTCTCCCCATTGCACTTTGACTAGATGAACCTCTCGATTCCTCAATTTCCTAGTCTCTGACCCAAGGATACGAGTAGGAGCTCGTCGAATCGTTGCATCACGCTCAACCTCTACATCTCTAAGCAAGCTTGGCTCTACCACCTCTGCGGTCTCATGTAAGCACTTCCTCAGATGTGATACATGGAATACATCATGAACACCACTAAGTCTGTCGGGCAACTCCACCCTATATGCCATCCGTCCAATCCTTTCCTTGATAGGAAACGGCCCAACAAACCTTGGTGCTAACTTCCCAACGGATCCGAAGCGAACAACATTTCTCAACGGAGATACCTTAACAAAAACCATGTCCCCAACCTCAAACTCAAGATCCGTCCTTCTCTTGTCCACATAAGATTTTTGCCTATCCTGCGCTGCTTTCATCCTTCTTCGAATCAAGTCAATCTTCTCAGAAGTCTCCCTAACCATATCGGGCCCCAACAAGATCTTATCCGTAGATTCCCACCAACATGTAGGTGATCGACAAGGCCTTCCATAGAGAGCTTCGAAAGGAGCCATACCAATACTGGACTGAAAGCTGTTATTATATGCGAACTCCACCAATGGAAGATGCTCTTCCCATGTACCTCCAAAATCTAGGATACAAAGTCTCAAAAGGTCTTCTAGAACACGATTCACCCTCTCAGTCTGGCCGTCTGTCTGAGGATGATATGCGGTGCTCAGACACAATTGAGTCCCCACTGCTTCTTGCAAACTTCTCCAGAACTCGCTAGTGAAGATAGGATCCCGATCACTCACTATGCTAGAGGGTACCCCATGCAATCGAACTATCTCTCGAAGGTATACAGAAGCTAGCCATGGAGCGGTCCTCTTGCTCTTCACAGGTATGAAATGGGCGCTCTTAGTAAGTCTATCTACCACTACCCAAATTCCTGTATTACCCTTTCTCGACCTGGGTAATCCGTCAATAAAATCCATCGAGACGCTATCCCACTTCCATTGCGGAACCTCCAATGGGTGAAGCAACCCACCTAGTTTCCTTTGCTCCGCCTTCACTTGCTGGCACACCAAACATCGAGCGACATACTCGGCCACATCTTTCTTCATACCGGCCCAGAAGAAAACCCTCTTCATGTCTTGGTACATCTTGTCCCCACCGGGATGAATGGTCATCCTAGAACGGTGTGCGTCATCAAGAATAGCCTTCCTCAAACCCTCGTCTTGCGGTACGCAAAGTCTACCGTCTCTACGCAAGCACCCCCTATCGTCTAGGGTGTACCTACTCAAATGGCTGGACGACTCCCCCCTTATGAGCTTCTCTACTAACTCAACCAACTGGGGGTCGACCTTCTGTGCTTCTCCAATCCGCCCCAAAAGAGTAGGTCTAACTTCCAAAGAAGCTAGCAAACCGGGTACATAATCAATGGAAGGTCTGAAATCAAACATCGAGATAAACTCCAAGCTTTCTCGTTCCACGAACAATGGACTCAAGGACAACCTCTTCCTGCTTAAGGCGTCCGCCACCACGTTACCCTTGCCAGGGGTATACGATATCTCGAAGTCATAGGATGCTAAAAACTCCATCCATCTTTGCTGTCTTAAGTTTAGATCCTTCTGAGAGAACAAGTACTTCAAAGATTTATGGTCAGTGAACAACTCGAATCTCTCACCCAGAAGATAATGGCGCCAAATCTTAAGCGCAAAAACAATAGCGGCCAGCTCTAGATCATGGGTAGGGTAATTTTTCTCATGTGCTCTCAACTGCCTTCCACCATAGGCTATTACCCTTCCCTCTTGCATTAAGACTGCGCCAAGCCCTGTCCCACAGGCATCAATATAGACAACAAATGGCTTGCTCCCATCTGGCAACACTAAAACTGGAGCGGTGGTTAAAGCTCTCTTTAACCGTCGGAACGCATCATCACAATCTACGTCCCATGTGAAAACAAGATTCTTCTTTGTTAAGCGGGTTAATGGGGCTGATATCTTCGCGAAGTCTTTAATGAACTTCCTATAATAACCCGCCAACCCTAAGAAACTTCTTACTTCGGTAGCATTCTTCGGAACCTTCCAATCCTGAATTGATACTACCTTCGCGGGATCCACAGCTATCCCTTCCTTGGAGACCACGTGCCCCAAGAATCGTACTTCCTTCCTCCAGAAGTGACATTTAGAGAATTTAGCCTTAAGGCTATGTGCTCGAAGAGTCTTCAACACTTCCCCAAGATGTAGGGCATGCTCTTCTTCACTCTTAGAAAATACTAAGATGTCATCCACAAAGACCACCACGAATTTATTAAGGAACTCCCTGAACACCCTACTCATCAAATCAACAAAGTATGCAGGGGCGTTCGTCAACCCAAATGGCATCACCAGCCACTCATAGAAACCATCCGGAGTTCTAAAGGCAGTCTTGTCTATGCTATCCTCAGCCACCCTCAACTGATGAAACCCCGTGGCCAAGTCCAACTGAGAAAATACTGAAGCGCCAACCAACTGATCGAAAAGATCATCTATCCTCGGCAATGGGTGTCTATTCTTCTTTGTGAGCTTGTTGAGTTCTCTATAGTCTACACAAAGTCTGAGGGACCCATCCGCTTCGTAGCAAATACTACTGGAGCACCCCACTCCGATATGCTCCGTCTTATGAACCCCTTCTCAAGCAACTCCCCTACTTGCTTATGGAGTTCCCTCCTCTCACGAGGAGCAATGTGGCGCACTGGTAAAGATACCGGTTTAGCATTATCCACCAAATATATTCGGAAGTCAATCTCCCGCTTCGGAGGTAAGCCCTTCACCTCCTCAAACACATCCGGATATTCCCGGACTACTCTCATAGATTGCAAACTCTCGACCGAAGCGTCAAGCGATTCAAGATAACTTAGCATAACAGAGTCCATGGGATTACAAGAAATCTCGAAAGTGTTACCCAAGCGGGTCATCAGCCTAACAACTCTCCTTTCGCAATCAAGAACGGCACCATTACTGGATAACCAGTCCATGCCCAAAATCAACCCATAGCCCGTGAAGCCCAACACAAAAGCATCACATCTAAACTCAATGCTAAGTATAGAAATCTTCAAACCCAAACATATCATGGACAAATAAGTGGAGCCCCCAATTGGGTTTGAAACAACCAAGGGATCATCTACCAGACTGGTGTCTAAGTGTAGTAACTCAACTAATGATGATGAAATAAAGGAATGCGATGCGCCTGAATCAAACAATGTACGGACAGGATGATCAAGTAGAAAAACCAGACTTTCAACGGAAATAGTTCTACCTCTCTCCTGAATCGGTGGAACCGCGAGAGCCTGTACTTGCCCCCTAGCCTGACTCAGTGCCATAAGAGCTTGCACCTGTCCTCCTGAGGTAGATCCCGTCCTTTGCCCCTTCTTAGGGCAATCCTTCACTAAGTGCCCTGCTTCGCCACAGTGGAAGCAGCCGATCTTCTTCTTCTTGCGACAATCCTTGCTTAGGTGGCCAGGTGTCCCACAATTGAAACACCTCTTCTTCTTATTCTTTCCACCGTTGCCTTTCCCACCTTTGCTTTGCTGTTGTTGAGGTCTCTTTTGATCTCCGTTCTTCTCGGGTGCCTTATTAGCATTAGGACCCTTCTCTTCCTCATACATGAGTGCCATGTCAACTAGCTTCTCAAAGGTGGCCCCCATAGGGATGTGAGTCATAGCCAACCCATGCATAGGTTCATTCAAGCCTTTCACGAACCTCAAAGCTTTCTTCTCCGGTGTATTCACCATGTCTAGGCCAAACCTTGCCAATTGATTAAACTTGTTAACATATTCCTTCACCGAAAGATTTCCTTGCTTCAGAGTCAAGAATCTTTCCATATACAAGTTTTCCTCCGCCCTTGAGAGAAACTTTGCCACAAATCTTTGCCTAAAATCCGCCCAAGAGTCAACCGGGCGTTCTCCATTAGTAACCTCCCACCAGAATGAGGCCTCTCCCTTCATTAACCAAGCAGCCAACTTGACTTTCTTCCCTTCTTCCATCTCAAAGATATATATCAACTCTTCCACCTCTTTAAGCCAATCTCTAGCCTCCACAAAGGTTTCAGATCCTTGAAAAGGTTTCCCTCCCATAGCTTTAAACTCCTTGCAAGTCTTAGCAAAAGTATCCGTGCGAGGAGGAGGGGGAGGAGGAAGATCGGGTGCTACGGTTGGTGGAGGAACATTTGCTGGACCCGTAGTGGTGGACCTAGCCTCCATCAATCTCCTATACCATACTGGTACCGTCACACCCTCCGGAAGATTAAGATTTTCGGCCATGCTGAAACGAAAAAGGAAAGATTCAAAACGGAGAATTCGAAGGATATAGATATGGCTATTGGGGATTATGCTTTTCTTTCAAAAACTTTTCTCTTAAAAGACATGTTTTTGAAAATATCTTTCCCAAAAATGTTTTAGAAAAATAGTTTTCTAAAAATTTTATCTGTTCCGGTAACCTTTGCTCTGATACCACGTGTAACACCCCACGCCCGCTATGGTCACTCACTAAGGGAATGCCATAGCATCGGTGGAGTATTTTAGTGAATATAGAACAGAAAAATTTCACCAAGACAGATATAAATAGCACTTGAAATTTAAAACATCATCTCATAACAGCGGAAATAAACATGTCTGGTTACATCATAAAACCATGATAAAAGTCAAGTACAATATCTGTCAAAATAAAGAAGTACATAATCCCACTCTCTCATACAATAGCCATAACAAAAGAAAAGATAACTGGATAACTGGAGCTTTACATCTACCCAAGCTCCTAAAGACTGGAACAGCAATCCGATCAAGCTCTACTACTGCTAGGATCCACCGTAGGACCTGAGGGTTGGGAAAAAGATAAAAACAACGGGGTCAGACATAAGTCTGAGTGAGTCCTATAACTTTAACAATACAATCATTAAAGTAACCAGAGAAGACATAAACTTGACCTACGGTAATATCTGGGGATGAATGGCTACACTAAGCAGCTTGGTAGACTTAGGATAAACTAAGATAACCGTCAGGACGCATCTACCCACCCAAGGATAATTACTAACTGCACCACACCAGTCATTCCTACTTAAAGGTTGATCCCCTCCAAGGTCTTAGAAAGTTTCCCCAGTAGTTTCATGTACTCCTAGCCCACTACATAGGTGCCGTCTGCCCCTATCTCCACTAGGTGTACCCAGTAATTCTTACCCAGTAGTTTCGTGTACCCCTACATAGGTGCCGTCTGCCCCTATCTTCATTAGGTGTACCCACTACTCCCCAAGCGATCGGCTCCCTACCGTAGATACCCGTGCTGGTCCCACAGTGGGGTGTATCACTCCCCTAAAGTGGCTACCCAATACTTACGGTGCACGGCTTTATATCTACACGATGCAACAACGGCTTATCTACCAGCCCGGGCCCACACACGCATATGAAACCCGTTGGACTTGCGTTGCCACCGCTAACCCGTTTTGGCCTCTTATAATCAAGCCCGATATGCGTGTCCCGTCACTCGACATGGGTCGAGCCCACAAAGATACGTTTGGGATATTGGTTGAAATGGGCCCCCACAAGCTACCCACTTAAGCTTGTCAAATATCTAGTGTATCCCACTTAACCCTTTAATCATGTTTAATTACATGTTTCCACTTGGTTAAGTATTCTAATCGTATTTTCTATTGCCACCCAAGGCAACCCACTAGATTCCACATGCCACCCAAGGCAACCACCAAATTTCCTCATGCCACCCAAGGCACCCACTTAACCCCTCATGTCCCACTACATGCTATTATGGTTAAGTGTTTCTTAATTAATTAAGACCGTGATCTCCCGTAAAGGCCTCCCACATTAGACTGGCTGTTATGACCGCCTGGTTAAGCCGGTAGAATCCGGCCAGTCTTACGTCATAACAAAGTCTAACCTCGTGTCTTTACCTTAATCACGTATTTAATTTATGGCTAAGACCTCTCACATTGGGCTGACATTTGTAGCAACTGGTTAAGCCGGTCGGGTCCGGGCAGTTTTACACTACAAATGAGTCCAACCTCGTGTCTTAGTCGATTAATTACACCTAATTAATCACCCCCATATTAATTATCCCTAATTAATATCAAGTTTTCCATAACATGGGTAGACCTAACTCAATAGGTAAATTCCCATGGGGTAGACCTAACTCAATAGGTAAATTCCCACTTATGGTAATTTATTTTTATGGTATGCTTAATCATACCCAATCATTCATTTATTAACATATTTACCAACCCCATCGTTCCCCACGTAAATCGTTCTCATTTCGTGACATAAATAAGGGGAAGATCATCACAAATATCATGGGTTTAGCATATAACTTTGTCATGGGTTAAGAGGATGTCAACTTGCATATATGAGCATATATTAACCCAACTACATATAACCCAAACTTGCATATTATCATACACATGATTTGCATAACATGTTGCATATGAGCTTGCATATTATCATACACATATCTTGCATAACATGTTGAACTTGCATATAGGCATACTCATAACTTGCATAACATGTTAAACATGCATTTAAGCATACACATAACTTGCATAAGCATTCACATACTTGCATAAGCATCCACATACTTGCATAAGCATTCACATACTTGCATAACTTGCATATCATGTCATTTAAGCATATACATATCTTGCAAAAGCATTCATATACTCGCACAAGCATGCATAACTTGCATATCACATAAATCTTGCATTTAAACATATACATGACTTGCATAAGCATCCATACACTTGCATAAGCATGCCTAACTTGCATATCACTTTCAACTTGCATTTAAACATATACTTAACTTGCATATCACTTTCAACTTGCATAACTCACTTTGCTAAACATGCATAATTCCACTTATTAAATATGCATAAATCCACTTGTTAAACATGCATATATCAACTTGTTAAACATGCATAAATCAACTTATTAAGCATGCATAAACCAACTTATCAAATATGCATAAACATAGAACAACATAGAGTAACATATCATTATACATGATTCAAACTCACTAATCCGCATTTAAGACCATAAGTCTCATTACACCCAATCTACTTACTTTAACAATTGATGTTAAAGTGATAGAAACTCACCAAACTCAAGATTAGCAACCTTATGAAGTAGGATTAGTTGCTAACTATGAAGATAATGATGATTAAAGATTGATTAGAGAGGAATTAGCTTGCAACTTTCTTCTTAGATTAGTGGAGGCTTCTCTTAGGATTTAATTTGGCGGCATGAGGCCATTATTTCTATTTTTGGTAAGGATTAAGGTAGGTTTAGGGTGTATTTATAGATTAAGAGAGTGTTTTAGGCCCTTGGATTAACCCTAGATTAATTTAGGACCCTTAGATTTAGGAAATCTCTAGAACTAGCCCTCCAAGCCAGCCTAGAACCCAACCTGGTGCACCCAGGTTCACTGAACGGTGCCACCCTGTCGACAGGCAAGTCGACAGGCATGTTACCCCCAATTCCGAGACGAACGCAATAACGCAGCCCGTTACCCCCAATTCCCACGTCTGAGATTATTTATCCTATAATTAGTGAATTTTAGTATTAACTAAAATTCGGGGTGTTACAGAAATATTCAACATGTTAAAATAATGGTTTATTATTTATGATAATTTAAAATGATGTTACACTGCCATTAACAAGTTACCCGACTTGTTGATGTTGATTGGGACGATTATTTTCACACATCGCCCAAATGCACAAAATTATTTGTTGGTTGAAACCCCACACGGGTCTTGGGATGATATTCTAACACACATCTCCCTTGTGATTAATTATAAATGCACTCTGGCTGTTATTTGTTGGTTAATGGTTATTTATCGTTTATATGCTATGTTTGGAAATCCATATAACTTAATTTATATGGAAGTTGATTGAGTCGCATTCCAATTAAGAATTAAATAATATTTTCATACAATAAGGAATATTTTATTTTTGTATAATAAGGAATATTTTATTTAAAGCAATGAAACTTATAATTAGTAGTAAAGTACATTTTAAGATAATGAAATATTTTGGAATAAAGAGGTAATTATATTTTTTGGAATCAAGGATATCTTAGAAGAAAGAATATTTCAAACTAATTTTTTTTCAGTATGCTAATTTCTATTAGGGATTACAATTGTACGTGGACACGAGGTTAGGCTACATTTGTGGCAGAAGTCTGCCCGGACCCAACCGGCATATCCAGCAGCCACAGGTGTTGGGCCTAATGTGAGTGGTCCAAGTGCACAAATATGAAACAGGCCATGACACGAGGTTAAGCCCAACTTATGGGATAAGTCTGCCCAGAACCAACCGGCATATCCAGCATCCACAAGTCGCAGGCTTAATGTGGGAGGTCTGGCCCAGTATAATATATAAATGAATAAGATAACGAATTAGGCTATTTAATCTATTTTAAATAGTAATGTCATTTTAACCCGAACGTGTTTAAATTTAGATTTAATGAAGTTTTCCATTAATTCATAATTAATTGGAATTAAAATAAGATAAATTGGATTCTTGGGTTTGTCGTGAACGGTGTCTTAAATAACACTGTTCTTAAACCCAGTTGAGAAAAGAATAAATCTTTTAATTAAGATTATTATAGTTTTCAATTATATTTGATAATTGAAATAAAATGTAATGTGAATTGGGTTTATCGTGAACGGTGTTTTTAACGACATTTGTTCTTTAACTCAATTTACAATGAAAATATAATTTGGAGTTTATAAATCTTTTATTTAGATTTAATGGAAAATTTCCAAAAGTAAAGTTTTCCAATTTAATATATTAATTTGGAATTGAAGAGAATTCGATTTAATAAAGGATTTATCTGTGATAAGATAATGTGAATATTTTATTTAAAAGAATATTCTGAGTTGGAATGTGGCGTATGATGTGTTTTTTTAACACTTTTTTTTTAATTATAAATACGCGAATTATTCAAAAAGACCGGGTTTAACCCATTCTGAATAATTACTACGACGATCAAGAGTCGAAGATGAAGACGGTGGTTGAAGACCATTGATCTTTACATCGAATGAATAAGGACTACTAATGCAGTGGACTGGGTTGCTCCCAGGACAGGGTTGAAGTAGTAAATGTCCGGACGTATTGTTGATTGTCCGGATATGCGAGGAATAAGGTGCCTCTGGTTTCGTTCAGACCCAGAACGGACTTGTAAATGGATTGTATGTCTGACGTTGTATTCCTTTATATTGTATTCGTTGGTCTTTGCTAAATATATATCTGTTTGGTGGTTAACACCCTTCTCTAAGACGTACGAGCTTGGAGGTTATATATTCACAGAAATCAATGGTATGGTATGGATTGACAATGTGGCATGCCAAGATGCATGGATCAAGGCTTTTGTTGAAAAGCAGAGCCTTGTGGTTGATGATCAAAGCACAGTCTCTTTAGACATAGCTTTGTGTATATCGTGACTTCGCGAGCCTCACACCCCGGTATGAGTCAAGAACAGGATATGGACCGTAGGGAGTGCATACGTTTCTTTCTAGCTAGAGTGGTGTTTGGGCTTTAGCACGGCCCGACATTTTACTATGTGGATTTTGGATTGAGGTACCTCGTTTTTATAGGCCGGAAGTGGTCACATTATAGGTCCAAAGGGGCCGAGAAACGTATGTTCAGGAATTGCCAATCCACTACCGTTAGGTGGGGACCGACCTACCATTCCAAGGGTTCACTGCGGGGGATCCTGAGAGTCTGAGACATCTGCTAGAGTGTCTCGAATCGGAAGAGGACGATCCCTAGCCTCGATTTCATAACAGAAAACCAATTTCCAATACGACATTACGATTTTGATTGTAAACTTATATATGGTGACATAGTGTATGGTACCTATGCCGTCTAAGATTAATACAATTATGTTGAAATGTTTTAAATATATATATACACACTAATAATTATATCGTTTTTACGTATCAAGCATCTTTTGACCATTATAAGGTAAAACCCTATCCTCTGGTGTGCGTTGCATTTTGTGATGGGACTTGGGTCTTATAATGGTTTCATTTTTCTAAAAAAAAGCATTGCGTTGTTTAACGATTTACTTTATTTTATGCACTGGCAATCCAATGGAGTAAACCCGTTCCGCGTTAGCAACGTGGTCCTGTGATTAGCCTATTTATTAGATTAGTTAAGTTAGATTTCTCACACCAGTCCCATGACTGACCTGTAGTTTGTTTCACTGGCAAACTCGGGTGCCCATAATTTTCCACACGGGCAGTTGAGTAGCTTTTTGCAGATATTTATTTCTTTAGCAGGATCCTGGATCAAAGCTTAAAGCTGTGTCCAGAGCATAGGAAGCCTTCCGCTGTATCAGTTTATTTTTCCGCTGCAATGTATTAAATCTTTTGTAATTTATCTTCCGCTGTAAAATAATGTACTCTGATATTCTGTACTCTGATGTAACATTATTGTAATGTAATAAAAGTCTTCTGTTATTTGTTCTAATGTATTGTGTTCCCAAAGTTAACGTATGCGAGTTTTGAATGGTCTTGGTCGATTTTGCGATCGATTAAGTCCGGGCAAAATCCTTGTCGTTACAGTTGGTATCAGAGCTCTGGTTAGCTCAAATCTTTGGGGTACAACTCGTTAGAACTGAACAGATGACTCATCAGAGATTGGATTAGTAATATCTAATAAGAATACTCATTAGAGATAGGATCAGCAATATCCTAGAATGTGAAAAACTCATTAGAGATAGGGTTAGTAATGCCCTAGAATGAGTTGAGAGTGCCAAGCTTATGATTAACGTATTTATGTTATATTTAATCGAATCTTAGGAAATATGGTTTTTAAATATATAAAAGTTATATATTTGATAAGTTAATCACATAATGAAAATTTTTGAAACCAATAAAAGAATAATATTGAGCTACTTAATTAAACAACTTTTAGCTTCGTTCCTTTTCAAGGACGAACAGATTTTTAAGTGGGGGATATTGTAACAACCCGGAATTTTGGGGCAAATTTAAAATTTTATTTTAAGGAAATTATTTATGAAAATGCGTCATAATTTAAAATTTTCATTATTAAATTAAATTATTAAAGTAAAAAAAGAAGAAGAAAGATAACAACAAATTAAATTCTGACAATATATGTGTGTATATATATATATATATATATCTTTGGCTGTCCTCTTAAATATTTCCCCTGTCAATTCAAAATGTAACTTTTAGGAATTCAAAACGTATATTACATGTTCAAAACCTTCATTAATTAGTCAATTTTAAAATGAGAAAAGTTGCGAGCATTCATTTCTGACAATAATATTCAATGCTGTAGTGTTAGTTCGAATTTCTAATAAATAGTATTAATCTAGCATACATTCTTTCCATTTTATCCTCTCTCTCTTTCATTGTTATCTACTTTTGAAATTTGAAAAGAAAAATAAATGTGTCATTATAGCGTGTAATCAAAAGGGGATTTAAGGAAACATTTATAAAACACAATTAAAACATAAAACATATTTATTCATAATGCACATGCATGATTTCTGGAATAAAAACAAAACTTTGTCCCACTGTCGAATTTGTAGTTACCTTGAATTCTCACATGTATTTCTGAAAATGATTTATTCCTGAAAACATTGCCTTGTTGGTTACATGCTGAAAATGGTTGATATATATATATATACACTCGCCAAATAATAGACTTGCTGAATTTCTTTGCATAAAAAAAAGAGAGGTGTTACAGAAAGATAAATAATTAAAATTGATATGTTTTAAATGGTCTTAATCTAGTATAGGTAAAATTTATTTAATTATGGAATATATTCTTGAGTATATAAGTTGTTACATAATAGCTTTATATTAAAGCAAATATACATACTATTTCATAGGAAAAATGTAAATGATAAATTTGGATGATTCAAAAATATTCCAAATATATTAAGGAACAAGATATTAATTTGTACATGTTGTGATTAGACATGGAAAGCAAATGAAAGGCATAAATAATGAATTTAATAAGATATATTAAAAAAAATCAACCAAATATGGATATGGGTGGAAATGAATATAGGCGGAAATAAATGCCATTATTCTTAATTGGTGTTGGAGTTGAATCAACTAAATTTAGAAAGATTCCAATGTATTTTCTAAAATTTGTCATTCACTACCCTTTTTATTCTAAATTTTGGAAAATTAGTAATATAATATTATATATATTCCCTCATAAAACAAATCCTAATTCATTCTATACCCTAGCCGCCATCATCTACTGTTTTCGTGGCCTAAACTCTTCAAATCTTTCTCCTCCAAATTCTTTCAATCCAATCATGAACAATCAAAACTTAATGAGCGAAAAAGCAAGAGCAAATCGAGATCTTCATAATCATACGGACAAGATCAAGTTTGGTGAAAGGAGTTGCTTGAATTTGGGCTCCAAACCCAACGCGTTCGAGGCGGGTTTCAACAGCAAAGGGGATTTAGAATTAGGAACGATTCATGTTGGTAAGAGTTGAAGCTCGAGGCGTCGACATAGGCTATGTAGATCGGCGGTTAAGGCCTTCAGTGGTGGTGCGTTTTGGAAGCAAAAAACCTGGTTTTTGTGTAATGACCTGCATTTTTCGATGATATATTAATTTATTAGTTAATTATTTAAATAGAGTTTAGAGGATATAATGGTCGTTAACTAAATTATAAGGAATATTTAATTAAATATAATAATTAAATAATATATATAATTCTGAAATAATCAGAATTAGCTGAATTGACAATATAATGTGAAGGGGGCAATTCAAAATATATATTTCAGGTTAGAGTTGAATTATATTGACGAATATATTCAATCGACGATAGTTTGAACGTATAATTATAATATAATTAAAATTGAGCTTGAAATGGCGTTGTAGTTCACGATTTGGCGATTTGAACTTCAACTGAATGTACAGGATTCGTTTTAAGTCGGATTTCTGTGAAACAAGAAACGTGTGGAGCTGGTGGAATATATCTTTCTAGTGGAAGAGAAAAATCGGGATTTCATCGTGTAGATTTTGATTCACGTCCAAATCAAATTTCAGAAAAGGTTGCTGTAGAATTCCTTTATATTTTGCAATGCTTTATTTACGTTATAAAAGGATTTTCGATATAAATTGAATATCGAGATAATCTGGAATCTGAAATATCAAACTGTAAATTCTGATAGGATATTCTGGAGCTGTACGATATCATATGTGAAGATATACGATAATATAAATTTATTTGTATTTAATTTAATTTTATTTAAATATATTTATATATTTAAATGGGTCATCCAGAGCTTTAAAAATAGCCACTTTTGCAAACGAAGTCGAAATTCGACGAAACCAGTTTTGTTGGATCCGCAATATCAAATAGTTGTTAGATTTCCAGTTTCGTGATTTTTGGGTATCATATGTAATCACGAGAATTTTTAGAAAGCAAAATGAATATATAAATGAGCATATACCGAGAATATTCCCTTTTTTTAAAAATATCTAGATATTTGTTTCCTTTATAAATACCCCTCTTAGAATTTCTAAACCTAAACACTTCATTGCAGAAGTCAATCGAGCAAGAAATGTGCCGCATCATCTTTCTTTCTCCACTGTAATATTTCCATCTTCATAAATCAAACTAAAATAGAAATAAAATTCCTTAAATTCTAAAACCAGTTCCAATGATTTCCTCGTGGCAGAAGCTTCATTTTTGGGTAATACTTGAAGGATGCGGTCAAATTTCTGAACCGTGGTTTTATGAAGAGCGAACCTAGGGTTCGACTTTTCGGCGTTGGTGGTGATCAGTTGGAGAAAAGGAGTTGGTATTTAGGTTTAGGATGTGAGGGACTTTCGATTTATGGTAGTAGTGAAGGGTTCGGTTCTTGTTTGCTGTCGACGGGGTCTAGGAGCAGCGCGGGGAGCTCGGCGTCGAGTCTGGCTCAGGGAGGTTCGGGAGATGTGGTTTCTGATGGGGTACCAGATGGTGGTGGTGGCGCCCTGCGTTGGTGACCGGAGTAGTGGTGGTTGGTGGTCAAACATCGGGTCAACGTCGGTTTTGGGTTTATGGGAGTATCGGTTTCCTGGAAATCGAATTGTGTTTGGGGGAGAAGGGATTTAAAGTGGGTCACGGGTTAAGGCCTAGAAGGGAAGTGGGCCGGGGTTTAAAATGGTAAAGGCCATATGCTTTATTTATAACTTAAAGTCCTATTTAATTTGTGTTCAACTTGTGATGATGATAACTTACACATACGATATCAGATTGATGAACCGTAAGTTGCGTTGGGATCGTATGGACGGACTCTACACAATGAGACTGACCGCAAGTCCATCAGAGCTCGTTACAATTTATGGCGAAATAAATTGTCCGACTGAATCAAATAACGATTTATCGTTCTTTAACGATGAACTGCAAATGTGAGTAAAACTCACCAACTCTGAACAGTTATATTTTTATAATGTATTCTTAGAACTGTTAATCACCTGTTGATTGCTGTGTGTTGGTTGATTGATTGAACTGCTAGTCAGTTAGTGAAAATTATATATATATATGTAATTATATATATATATAAACCATTAAATATTTATATATTAATTCTGCTATCAGAATAATTTATATTGAACTGAAAGTAATGATAATCATATTGTGTAACATCTGTGTATGCAGGGAGACGGGTTGGAGGAATCCGACTGGATTCCTCAACAGTTATTTTATTGTTTTTCATATATTGTTATATAATGTGATATAAAATCTGTGGGCGATTATATGTACTTGGACAATATTGAACATCGTGATTTGATATGATAGAATACCATAACATACCGAAATGTTGATAAGGGGATTTTCAAAGTGATATTGAAAATAAAATATTTATAAAATGGGATATTTATAAATAAGACATATTTATAAAGTGGAATATTTATAAATAGGGCATATTCATAAATTTGAATATTTATAAATAGGAGATACATAGAAAAAGAAAATAATTTCAAAACATTTTCTTTTGAATGGAAAGGCCTGTGTGGCGGGTTTGGGGATTTTCCCGATGCTCCCGTTACAAAGGAGGTTATGGCGAATTTTTCAGAGAATTTAAGGAGTTAGAATATTTCAAGAATAAATTTGAAAAGGAAATATTTGTAAACCATTTACAAATAGAATTAAAAAGGAAACGTTATAAAAAGGAAATCATTTTTAAAGTGTAGAACCGTTATTTAAAAGTATATCTTTTCAAATGAATAAAACGTTGTTAAAAAGGAAATCTTTATAAAGTGAATAAAGTAAATCGAATATGTTATTCGAAAGGAGTTAAATCGAATATGGTATTTGAAGGGAGTAAAATCGAATATGGTATTCGAAAGTTAGTAAAACGAATATGCTATTCGAAAAGGGGTTAGTCGAGTCGAGTTAGTTGAATAGAGTTAACCAGTTCAGTAGAGTTAACCAGTTCAATAGAGTTAACCAGTTCAATAGAGTTAACCAGTTGAGTTAAGTAAGTCAAGTTAACCAGTTGGGTTAAGTAAGTCAAGTTAACCAGTGAGTTAGGTAAGTCAAGTTAACCAGTTGAGTTAAGTAAGTCGAGTTAATCGAGTCGAGTTGATCGAGTTAGAGTTACTCAGTTATAGTTAATTGATTAGAGTTAAAACGAACTAGAGTTAATCAAATATAGTTATTTGAGACAGAGTTAGTCAAACATATTATTCAGGGTAAGTTGCCATCTCGTACGACTGCTCGCGTAATTCGCAGGGCTTTAAATAGCCTAAGGCGGTCGGATGTTTCCTGAGGGAATCAGGCGTAACCATTGTGATCGCTACTATCTAGAGTTGAGCGAATGGAGTTAAAGAATATAGAGTTAAGCAAAATTAGAAACTGACTAGAGATTTATAAGTTGAATGGTTTCCTGAGTATCGATCTGATGTTGGTTTCGGCCTTCGGGGTTTATGCTTAGGGAGTTGTTCTCTTGTTAGTTTATAGTTAGAGTCTGATAGTTGTGGAAGGATAGTGATACGTAAATAAACAATGGAAATGTTTTCCAACGTTGATAACAAATATTTTCTAAATATAGAAAATAAGGAAAACATGTATAGATATACATGATGATTGATCGATTGACATTCCATTCGGAAATAAGATCGTTTTTTGCACACGGACATTTTTATTTGATAGTTAAATCATCGACTATCAATGTTTTGACCATTTTACGTTGTTAATATGGAGAGACCGGTTGGATTATTATCTGAAGAACCACTCTGTGGCATAAGCGTTGCGAATCAAGTATATTGAATATATTGAAGACGGAGTAAAGTGCAAGGGCTATTGTATAAGTCTTAGATAACAGTGCCTAAGATGGATGTACTGAATAGTGCCTTCGGTTTGTCCAGTCCCAGGACAACTTGTATGGACGAATGTCTGACAGAGTATTCCTAACGAATCTTATATATGATCTCTTCAATGTATTACGTTTGGTGGCGGAGGAATTCGTTTCTCTTAGCTTCATACCCGTGATACCGTTAGGGAAATCGATAATGATTTGGCGGGTATGACGATGTGTTATTCCAAGTAAATGAAGATATGATGTGAAAAGATAAGCGTAGCTTCTAGCCTCACATCCGGTAAATGACAGAAATCGGGCAGGCAGCATGGCTAAGTCGGTCGCACTGAAGTAGGGTGTATAATCACCTATCTAGAGAATATTCATTTGCTTCTTTAATCTATCAATGCTGTCCCATATATATATACGGAACGGTTGCTGATCCCAACCGTTGGTGATATACATTCGATACACTCAAGCGAAATGAGTGGTCGGTCATGTGTGGCTGAGATATGAGATGTTCTTTTTAAACTCCAGTGTATCGTTCCTAGAGTACACTGATCGTAAGGTGGTTCGATACCTTGTCATAGTTGGAAATCCATTATCCAATACGTGCCTGCGATTTTGATTGTATACTATATATGTAGAACGTTAGATGAAAGCGTTTCTGCTAGTTGATATCTATTTGTGCATAGACATTATTATAATATCAAAAGGTTTTTGATATAAAGATATTTTGGATTCTCATAAGGGAAAAATCCGTTCCGTTATACGGCGTGGTCTTATGAGATATCATTTACTTGTTCAAATGTTTTTAAACTGTTTTACTCATACCAGTCCTATGACTGACCCGGAGTTTACTTTGTTGTTTTCCCTAAACTCTTGGGTGCCTAAATTTGTACGGGCAGTCAAGTAGTCGGGATTTACAAATATACTAGAAGAGCTGGAGCAGGAGGCTTCTGGATCATATAACTATAGTTTATTTCACCTGTGTTGTAAGTGTTGTACTCTGATAAGTGCTATTGTATACATAACTGTTATATTTCAAAGTTATGTTATATATTATATGTTATTCGTTCCGCTGTGAGGTTCGTGTTACTCTGATGTTGTGTTCTTCTTCTTCTACTTCTATTCTAAGTTTCTATCTTATCTATCCTCACCCTCTAATTTCTGTCATTAATTACCAGGTTTTTTCGATGTTTTGGTTATTGACATCGTGCTTATGTCGATAACCAAAGTCGCTCAAAATCCGGGTCGTTACAGTTGGTATCAGAGCTTAAGTTAAGAATTACTTGGCTCTGTGGCGTGACTCGGTAGAGATAGGGTTAGTAATACCCTAGATTGAGTTGAGTGTATATATACGAGTGCATATTTGTATTTGATATAAAAATGGTTTTATACTGTGGAGATTCATTGGTTGAGTTGTTTATGAGTTCTGCACGATCAGTTTGATCCACAGTATCGGTAGGAGTAAATAAACACTTGAATACGATGGACCGGCATTGTATGGATATGTGATATATTATCATATATAGGTAGTGATTTTAATCAGATAAGATTATAACATGTGAAATGGTTATATATAAACAATCAGAATTCATATAAGTAAAGTATATGAAATAAGATGAATTAAATATGAATTTAAATCAGATTTGGAATTAAAATAAGGAAATTTTAAGTTCCTAGGAGATTTTGAGATGTTTTCAAAATGGATGTATTTAGTAAGGGTTTTGAAATGATATAGTATTGAAATCACTTGGGTCGCTGGAAAATAATTCCGATGATGACTGCGCAGCATCATCAGTGTGATTTTCGAGTTTCTAAGTGGTGGATTACTACCAAAGATTTTGATTTGAATTGTTTTAAGAAAACAAGTTGTTTAGAAATTCAAAGGTTTTGAATAGGTATTATGATTTCAAATTGATTTGAAATTTTCCCAGGAATTTAAGTTCTAGAAATTAAAATTTAACTTGTGAAGTTAATTCGAATGGGATGGTAAAAGTAAATAATAAACCAGAACTTAACTTGAGATGATAGGTTAAGAAAAACTGGAAGTGATTAGAGAATAATCTGGTTTTGGATTTGAAATGATAAGTTGAGAGTTTGGAATTTGAAACTCAAATTTGAAATTGAAATTCGGCTTGAATAAGCGAATGGTTGTGTTAAGAATAACTTGGTTGGAGTTGATTGGGATGACATTTGTATATGCCGAGTTGATGACAGATGGTAGGGATATAATGATATGCCCAACAAAAAGGTACAAGTTTATATTTTATATGAGTTTGGAATTTATGAGCCGAATTGGCAAGCCGTATGGCGTTTTGATTTTCTTTGGGGTTGAAGAAGGCCCAGAGAGGCGAGTTGGAGTTTGAGCTATTGACCAGTACAAAGGAGGTGCTGGTGAAATTTTTCGAAAGTTTAAAGTATTAGAAAATTTTCAGAATTTTTGAAAATTTTAGTTAGTCGGAATGAATAAATATTTTAGTCGATATTAATTGGTACAGTTAAAATCAGAAATAAGGGGTAAACAAATCTTAGGAATTCCAATAGGTAGGGTCGTCCTCTAACTTAGCAATTTCGAGGACGAAATTATTTTAAGTGGGGAAGAATGTAATGACCCGCATTTTTCGACGATATAATAATTAATTTATTTAATTATTTAAATAGAGTTTAGAGGATATAATGGTCGTTAACTAAATCATAAGGAATATTTAATTAAATATAATAATTAAATAATATATATAATTCTGAAATAATCAGAATTAGCTGAATTGACAATATAATGTGAAGTGGGCAATTCAAAATATATATTTCAGGTTAGAGTTGAATTATATTGACGAATATATTCAATCGACGACAGTTTGAACGTATAAAATATAATTAAAATCGAGCTTGAAATCGCGCTGCAGTTCGCGATTTGGCGATTTGAACTTCAACTGAATGTACAGGATTCGTTTTAAGTCGGATTTCTGTGAAACAAGAAACGTGTGGAGTTGGTGGAGTATATCTTTCTAGTGGAAGAGAAAAATCGGGATTTCATCGTGTAGATTTTGATTCACGTCCAAATCAAATTTCAGAAAAAGTCGATGTAGAATTCCTTTATATTTTGCAACGCTTTATTTACGTTATAAAAGGATTTTCGATATAAATTGAATATCGAGATAATCTGGAATCTGAAATATCAAACTGTAAATTCTGATGGGATATTATGGAGCTGTACGATATCATATGTGAAGATATACGATAATATAAATTTATTTGTATTTAATTTAATTTTATTTAAATATATTTATATATTTAAATGAGTCATCTAGAGCTTTAAAAATAGCCCCTTTTGCAAACGAAGTCGGAATTCGACGAAACCAGTTTTGTTGGATCCGCAATATCAAATAGTTGTTAGATTTCCAGTTTCGTGATTTTTGGGTATCGTATGTAATCACGAGAATTTTTAGAAAGCAAAATGAATATATAAATGTGCATATACAGGGAATATTCCCTTTTTTTTAAAATATCTAGATATTTGTTTCCTTTATAAATACCCCCCCCCCCCTTAGGATTTCTAAACCTAAACACTTCATTGCAGATTTCAATCGAGCAAGAAATGCGCCGCATCATCTTTCTTTCTCAACTGTAATACTTCCATCTTCATAAATCAAACTAAAATAGAAATAAAATTCCTTAAATTCTAAAACCAGTTCCAATGATTTCCTCATGGTAGAAGCTTCATTTTTGGGTAATACTTGAAGGATGCGGTCAAATTTCTGAACCGTGGTTTTACGAAGAGCGAACCTAGGGTTCGACTTTTCGGCGTTGGTGGTGATCAGTTGGAGAAAAGGAGTTGGTATTTGGGTTTAGGATGTGAGGGACTTTCGATTTATGGTAGTAGTGAAGGGTTCGGTTCTTGTTTGCTGTCGACGGGGTCTTGGAGCAGTGCGGGGAGCTCGGCGTCGAGTCTGGCTCAGGGAGATTCGGGAGATGTGGTTTCTGATGGGGAACCAGATGGTGGTGGTGGCGCCCTGCGTTGGTGACTGGAGTAGTGGTGGTTGGTGGTCAAACATCGGGTCAACGTCGGTTTTGGGTTTATGGGAGTATCGGTTTCCTGGAAATCGAATTGTGTTTGGGGGAGAAGGGATTTAAAGTGGGTCACGGGTTTAGGCCTAGAAGGGAAGTGGGCCGGGGTTTAAAATGGTAAAGGCCATATGCTTTATTTATAACTTAAAGTCCTATTTAATTTGTGTTCAACTTGTGATGATGATAACTTACACATACGATATTAGATTGATGAACCGTAAGTTGCGTTGGGATCGTATGGACGGACACTACACAATGAGACTGACCGCAAGTCCATCGGAGCTCGTTACAATTTATGGCGAAATAAATTGTCCGACTGAATCAAATAACGGTTTATCGTTCTTTAACGATGAACTGCAAATGTGATTAAAACTCACCAACTCTGAAAGTTATATTTTTATAATGTATTCTTAGAACTATTAATCATCTGTTGATTGCTGTGTGTTGGTTGATTGATTGAACTGCTAGTCAGTTAGTGAAAATTATATATATATATATATATATATATATATATATATATATATATATATATATGCAATTATATATATATATATAAACCGTTAAATATTTATATATTTATTCTTCTATTAGAATAATTTATATTGAACTGAAAGTGATGATAATCATATTATGTAACATCTGTGGATGCAGGGAGACAGGTTGGAGGAATCCGACTGGATTCCTCAACAGTTATTTTATTGTTTTTCATATATTGTTATATGATGTGATATAAAATCTGGGGGCAATTATATGTACTTGGACAATATTGAACATCGTGATTTGATATGATTGAATACCATAACATACCGAAATGTTAATAAGGGGATTTTCAAAGTGATATTGAAAATAAATATTTATAAAATGGGATATTTATAAATAAGCAATATTTATAAAGTGGAATATTTATAAATAAGGCATATTTATAAATTGGAATATTTATAAATAGGAGATACATAGAAAAAGAAAATAATTTCAAAACATTTTCTTTTGAATGGAAAGGCCTGTGTGGCGGGTTTGGGGATTTTCCCGATGCTCCCGTTACAAAGGAGGTTATGGCGAATTTTTCAGAGAATTTAAGAAGTTAGAATATTTCAAGAATAAATTCGAAAAGGAAATATTTGTAAACCATTTACAAATAGAATTGAAAAGGAAACGTTATAAAAAGGAAATCATTTTTAAAGTGTAGAACCGTTATTTAAAAGTAAATCTTTTCAAATGAATAAAACGTTGTTAAAAAGGAAATCTTTATAAAGTGAATAAAGTAAATCGAACATGTTATTCGAAAGGAGTTAAATCGATATGGTATTCGAAGGGAGTAAAATCGAATATGGTACTCGAAAGTTAGTAAAACGAATATGCTATTCGAAAAGGGGTTAGTCGAGTCGAGTTAGTTGAATAGAGTTAACCAGTTCAGTAGAGTTAACCAGTTCAATAGAGTTAACCAGTTCAATAGAGTTAACCAGTTGAGTTAAGTAAGTCAAGTTAACCAGTTGGATTAAGTAAGTCAAGTTAACCAGTTGGGTTAAGTAAGTCAAGTTAACCAGTGAGTTAAGTAAGTCAAGTTAACCAGTTGAGTTAAGTAAGTCGAGTTAATCAAGTCGAGTTGATCGAGTTAGAGTTACTCAATTATAGTTAATCGATTAGAGTTAAAACGAACTAGAGTTAATCAAATATAGTTATTTGAGATAGAGTTAGTCAAACATAGTATTCAGGGTAAGTTGCCATCTCGTACGACTGCTAGCGTAATTCGCAGGGCTGTAAATAGCCTAAGGCGGTCGGATGTTTCCTGAGCGAATCAGGCGTAACCATTGTGATCGCTGCGATCTAGAGTTGAGTGAATGGAGTTAAAGAATATAGAGTTAAGAAAAATTAGAAATTGACTAGAGATTTATAAGTTGAATGGTTTCCTGAGTATCGATCTGATGTTGGTTTCGGCCTTCGGGGTTTATGCTTAGGGAGTTGTTCTCTTATTAGTTTATAGTTAGAGTCTGATAGTTGTGGAAGGATAGCGATACATAAATAAACAATGGAAATGTTTTCCAACGTTGATAACAAATATTTTCTAAATATAGAAAACAAGGAAAACATGTATAGATATACATGATGATTGATCGATTGACATTCCATTTGGAAATAAGATCGTTGTTTGCAGACGGACATTTTTATTTGATAGTTAAATCATCGACTATCAATGTTTTGACCATTTTACGTTGTTAATATGGAGAGACCGGTTGGATTATTATCTGAAGAACCACTCTGTATTGGCATAAGTGTTGCGAATCAAGTATATTGAATATATTGATGACGGAGTAAAGTGCAAGGGCTATTGTATAAGTCTTAGATAATAGTGCCTAAGACGGATGTACTGAATAGTGCCGTCGGTTTGTCCAGTCCCAGGACAACTTGTATGGACGAATGTCTGACAGAGTATTACTAACGAATCTTATATGTGATCTCATCAATGTATTACGTTTGGTGGCGGAGGAATTCATTTCTCTTAGCTTCATACCCGTGATACCGTTAGGGAAATCGATAATGATTTGGCGGTTATGACGATGTGATATTCCAAGTAAATGAAGATATGATGTGAAAACATAAGTGTACCTTCTAGCCTCACATCCAGTAAATGACAGAAATCGGGCAGGCAGCATGGCTAAGTCGGTCCCACCGAAGTAGGGTGTATAATCACCTATCTAGAGAATATTCATTTGCTTCTTTAATCTATCAATGTTATCCCATATATATATATATATATATATATATATATATATATATATATATATATATATATATATATACGGGAACGGTTGCTGATCCCAACCGTTGGTGATATACATTCGATACACTCAAGCGAAATGAGTGGTCAGTCATGTGTGGCTGAGTTACAAGATGTTCTTGTTGAACTCCAGTGTACCGTTCCTAGAGTACATTGATCGGAAGGTGGTCCATACCTTGTCATAGTTGGAAATCCATTATCCAATACGTGCTTTCGATTTTGATTGTATACTATATATGTAGAACGTGAGATGAAAGCGTTTCTGCTAGTTGATTTGTACATAGACATTATTATAATATCAAAAGGTTTTTGATATAAAGATATTTTGGATTCTCATAAGGGAAAAACCCGTTCCATTATACGGCGTGGTCTTATGAGATATCGTTTACTTGTTCAACTGTTTTTAAACTATTTTACTCATACCAGTCCCATGACTGACCCGGAGTTTACTTTGTTGTTTTCCCTAAACTCTTGGGTGCCTAAATTTGTACGGGCAGTCAAGTAGTCGGGATTTACAGATATACTAGAAGAGTTGGAGCAGGAGGCTTCTGGATCATATAGCTATAGTTTATTTCCGCTGTGTTTTAAGTGCTGTACACTGATAAGTGCTATTGTATACATAACTGCTATATTTCAAAGTTATGTTATATATTATATGTTATTCGTTCCGTTGAGAGGTTCGTGTTACTCTGATGTTGTGTTCTTCTTCTTCTTCTATTCTAAGTTTCTATCTTATCTATCCTCACCCTCTAATTTCTTTCATTAATTACCAGGATTTTTCAATGTTTTGGTTATCGTCATCGAGCTTATGTCGATAACCAAAGTCGCTAAAAATCCGGGTCGTTACATTTTGGGTTCCAGGAAACCATGGTAGAAAGAAGAAGACGATGACTTAAAAATGAGATTAAGGGTAATTAAAAATTTAATGAATTTATTTATTAATTTATGTTAAAAGGGTAATCAATGTTTATAAATCAATATCTTTTTGATACAAGGACCGTTTTACGAACCGTCGGTTGCGTTGAAATCATGACAGCGAGATCTACGACATGGAAAAGACTAGCACAGAAAAGGAGCTATCTACAAATAAGATTGTGAGATTTATAGATTTAAAATTAAATTAAAAATATTTATTTATTTATTTTGATTGTGATTGTATATTGATGCACCGTCTGTATAAAAGTTAGATTTACTGATTTGTTGTGATGATGTTTATTTGCTGAATCATATGTTCTTGTTCACATAGAACTTGTCATTTCATTAGAAAATGTTACAATAAAATAAAAGAGATTCATTTTATTAGAAATGGTTACACTAAAATGAAATTGTCATTTTGGTTAGAAATAAAAATGTCACTTTGGCGAAAAGTATTATATAAGATTTGATATGTCATTTTAGTTAGGAAAACGAATTACCTTAGAATTAAATTGTCAATTACATTAGAATTAATTGTCAATTATGTTAGGATTAAAAATTCCATTTAAGTTTGGAAAGTGTAATGTAAATTAAAATAAAAAGATTCATTTTTTTATCGTATAAAATGTGAACACAATTAAAGGTTCATTTTATTTGAAAGAAATGTTAACATAGTAATAGATTCATTTTATTTGAATAGAAAGTTGGCATAACAAAAATAATCATTTTTGTTATATAAAAAGTTAGCAAAACAAAAGTTCTTTTTTGTTATATAGAAAGTTAGCATAACAAAAATAATCATTTTTGTTATATAAAAGTTAGCAAAACAAAAAGTCCATTTTTGTTATACAAAGAGTTATCAAAATAAAAGGTCCATTTCTTTTTTGTAAAAAGGTTATCAAAATAAGTTCAACATTGAAATTACATTTTTATGTATAGATGAATCATTTAGAAGATTAAATGTTGCATTAGAGAAAATAATGTTTTTAGTCAAGAATGTCGCATTAGAGAAATAATAACATTTTTAGTTAAAATATTTATATAGATTAAAAATCATATTTTTGTTGAAATGTTTGATTAGATTAAAAGTTCAACATTTTTTTATTATAAATGTTATATTAGAAGAAATCAACATTTTTGTTATAAGAATGATCATTAGTATATAAATACATTTCTTTGTATACAATGAACATTAAAATTTAAAATAACATTTTTCTTAGAAATGTACATTAAAATTAAAAATAAAATTTTGCTTAAAAATGTATATCGAGATAAAAAAAATAAATACATTTTGCTCAGAAATGTATATTGTGAATAAAAATAACATTTTTTTTTGAAATGCATATTGAGATTAAAAATAACACTTTTGTTAAGACATGTTATATTAGATTAGAAATGTCATTTGTTTAAGGAATGTTATATTAGACAAAGAAATATCATTTATGTTAGAATCATGTCATGCTATGTTTGAGATTGAAATATTCAATACGTTAAAATAATGGTTTATTATTTATGATAATTTAAAATGATGTTACACTGCCATTAACAAGTTACCCGACTTGTTGATGTTGATTGGGACGATTATTTTCACACATTGCCCAAATGCACAAAATTATGTGTTGATTGAAACCCCACACGGGTCTTGGGATGATATTCTAACACACGTCTCCCTTGTGATTAATTATAAATGCACTGTGGCTGTTATTCGGTGGTTAATGGTTATTTATCGTTTATATGCTATGCTTGGAAATCCATATAACTTAATTTATATGGAAGTTGATTGAGTCGCATTCCAATTAAGAATTAAAGAATATTTTCATACAATAAGGAATATTTTATTTTTGTATAATAAGGAATATTTTATTTAAAGCAATGAAACTTATAATTAGTAATAAAGAACATTTTAAGATAAAGAAATATTTTGGAATAAAGAGGTAATTATATTTTTTGGAATCAAGGATATCTTAGAATAAAGAATATTTCAAACTAATAAATATTTTTTTTCAGTATGCTGATTTCTATTAGGGATTACAATTGTACGTGGACACGAGGTTAGGCTACATTTGTGGCGGAAGTCTGCCCGGACCCAACCGGCATATCCAGCAGCCACAGGTGTTGGGCCTAATGTGAGTGGTCCAAGTGCGCAAATACGAAACGGGCCATGACACGAGGTTAAGCCCAACTTGTGGGATAAGTCTTCCCGGAACCAACCGGCATATCCAGCATCCACAAGTCGCAGGCTTAATGTGGGAGGTCTGGCCCAGTATAATATATAAATGAATAAGATAACGAATTAGGCTATTTAATCTATTTTAAATAGCAATGCCATTTCAACCCGAACGTGTTTAAATTAAGATTTAATGAAGTTTTCCATTAATTCATATTTGATTGGAATTAAAATAAGATAAATTGGATTCTTGGGTTTGTCGTGAACGGTGTCTTAAATAACACTGTTCTTAAACCCAGTTGAGAAAAGAATAAATATTTTAATTAAGATTATTATCGTTTTCAATTATATTTGATAATTGAAATAAAATGAAATGTGAATTGGGTTTATCGTGAACGGTGTTTTTAACAACATTTGTTCTTTAACTCAATTTACAGTGAAAATATAATTTGGAGTTTATAAATCTTTTATTTAGATTTAATGGAAATTTTCCAAAAGTAAAGTTTTCCAATTTAATATATTAATTTGGAATTGAAGAGAATTCGATTTAATAAAGGATTTATCTTTGATAAGATAATGTGAATATTTTATTTAAAAGAATATTCTGAGTTGGAATGTGGCGTATGATGTGTTTTTATAGAACTTGTTTTTAATTATAAAAACGTGAATTATTCAGAAAGTCCGGGTTTAACCCATTCTGAATAATTACTATGACGATCAAGAGTCGAAGATGAAGACGGTGATTGAAGACCGGTGATCTTCACATCGAATGGATAAGGACTACTGATGCAGTGGATTGGGTCGCTCCCAGGACAGGGTTAAAGTAGTAATTGTCCGGACGTATTGTTGATTGTCCGGATATGCGAGGAATAAGGTGCCTCCGGTTTCGTTCAGGCCCAGAACGGACTTGTAAATGGATATTTTTTTTATTAATTAATTTAATTGCATAAAGTTGACTTTTACCTACGACCTCGAAACGTGGCCCACCGCCTGTCGTCCATAGCGTTTTACCCCCATTCTGAACACAATGGGATATGTATCGCAAGCTGATTTGATCGTTACAATCAGTTTCCGTTAAATTTACATTTAAATCACTAAATTGAATTTTAAATGTACATTTCAAATTACCGGGGTCACATGCTAACTCTAAAAATTCCTGAAAAATATTTTCTAGCTTCGTTTTGACGATACGGTCCTAACAAAACTAGTTTCGCCGAATTCTGAGACCGTTGGAAAAATGACAATTTTCCAGTCGATTAAAATCAACTGAAACTGGTCAAACGCGTTTTCCTTTGCCACGCTCACATATTGATTCGAAAAATTATGAAATTTGGAATCTAGCAATAACTTGACATCGAGGATCCAACAAAAGTGGTTTCGTCAAAATCCGAGGTCGTTTGCAAAATTCTCATTTTTAAGGGCCTGAATTCCATAGCGACTATTCAGAATTTTCAACTGGACATATCTTTTGATTCCCGCTATGAAATCTTGATTTTTCGGATTCGTTGGAAAGATATTATCAATTAGATCCTAATGTTTTTGGTTTCACTAAAATCCGCATTGTTTTGCACCCTGTACATTCAACTGAAGTTTGAAATCGAATTATCGAACTACCGCGCCATTTTCAATTCTATTTATAATTATATATAATTATTTATATTCAAACGACGACGTATATAATATATACGTTCGAATTCTATTCAAAATAAATTTCTCGTCGATATTATTTAAAATAATCTATTTTAAATAGTCAAAATTCGCTAAAATTGCCAAAATAAAAATTTTAAACTGGCCCAGATTTTCGGGTTGTTACAATCTCCCCCACTTAAAACTTTTCGTCCCCGAAAAGGGACAAAGTCGAAAGTGGTTTGACTAATCAACTCTACGTTCGACCTGGCTTCCATTCTCCAACTTTTCAGTTTCTGAGAATTTTCAAATTTTTCAAAAATTTCAAAAATTTGGCTAACACCCTAAATTTTCGAAAAATTTCGCCATAACCTCTCCTGCACCGGGAGCATCGGGGAATTTCAAATAGCTTCCCCGGTCCTTCAGATCTCAAAAAGAAAAAGAAAAAGCCAAGCGGCTAGCCAATAGGCTCATAAAATCATCATCACCCAAACAAAATAGTAAATTATGTAGTAAACATGTACCTATTTGTCGGGCAAACAAATTTTATTCTCTGCTCTAGCCTCCTTGCTATGACCTGTTCAATATAAGTATATGTATGCGAGCAAATGCGACCAATTCTCAATATAAGTCAATATTTGATTCAATTAGGCGTAATGGTTCAAAATTTATCAAACAACTAAACAAGCAACACAAACATCAATCAATTAGTGAATTAGAGTTTCAAATTCATAACTTTGATACATATAAAGAAAATCATGTTTTGATGCCAAATCACAACAATGTATTCTAGCTATATTAGTTTGGTTCTCACACCAGTCTAATGGAAATATATAGAAAATCACACCTTCGAAGCTCGAACATAAATGTTGATGATGTGATCGCTATCATCAATATCATCTTCGGGCGACTAGAGTGTGATGCTATATCTATCCAATATATTAAAACTTTGAATATACGTTTGCAAGGCGTATATGCAAATTCTTTATATACTGAATTGCCCAAAATCAATATAAATAAATTATTCAAATACGTGTAAAACGATCTAAATTTCAAAACAGAATTGTTTTCATTTGAAAAATATACTCTTCACACTCGTTCTAGGATACTACTGATCCTATCTCTAACGAATCATTCCTATTGGATATTACTAATCCAATATCTGATGAATTATTTCGTACGGTTCTAATGTGCCTTGTTCTCTGCTTTGTAAACCAAAGCTCTGATACCAACTATGAAAACCCGTAACTTCCTCGTTAAGGAAAGCGTCGGATAGTTCGAGAACAAGCCACAACAGAACACATACAGAAGAACATTTCATTGTATATTACAACAATGCATCGGATTACAAGAATATACAGAGTATAAATGAATATTACACAGAAATATCAGAGATTTAAATTACATTTAAATACATAGCAGCGGAAAATAATACAATACACAACTAGAAGAGATATACGGATACAAAGCTTTCCGGATATCGTTCCAGCTGTAAACCAGGATCCTGTGAATATAAATCTGCAAAACCAAAACTACTGGCTGCCCGTGTCAAAATAAGGGCACCCAGAGTTTAGGTTAAAACAATAAACTCCAGGTCAGTCATGTGACTGGTGTGAGAACTAAAACAGTTATTAATCTTTATTTTAAATCATTAGGTAAATCAAGGGACCATGCCGTATAACACGGAAAGGGTTTCCTCCCAAGAATACCAGTGCATAAAACAAACAGCGCAATGCTAAATAAAGAAAAATGAAGCTGTTATAAGACCCAGGTCCCATCACACAATGCAACGCAGCCGAGGATAGGGTTTTCCCTTATAACAGCCAAAGAATGCTTGATACGGTTAAAACAGATCGTTTGATACTATTATAAGTGCATAGTGTATAAAACAACTTCAAATCATAAGTATCAATCATAGGCGGCATGAGCGCCCCATCCCACTATGTCGCCATACTAGGCTCTACAAATAAAATCGCAAATGTCACGTATTTGGAAATTGGATTCCCATCTATGAACCGAGGCAAAAGATAGTCCTCAACCGATTCGTGACTCTCTAGCCCGAGCCACAGGGTCAGAGCGCATAGACCCTTGGAGCGACAGGGCCGGTCCACCGATGTGGATTAAACTTAAACCCTGAACATGCGTTCCCCCGCCCTATGGAGCGTAAATGAGCCAACTAAATGACTCCATCGGTTCGAGAATGACCGATCGATCCGAGGCGCCTCGCAACAACAACAACCACATAAGTTAAACTCGTCAGGGCGTGTAAAACCACTGACGCCGCTTCTAACTAGAAAGAAACGCATGCCCTCCCTGAGGTCCGTCTCCCGTTTTTGGTTCATACCGGGTGTGAAACCCGCGAAGTAAACGTTACACAAAGATACGCCACAAAGGCCTTGCTTTGATCATCACCACAAGACTTTGCTTTTCAACAGAAGCCTCGATCAATTGCTACTTAGGCATGCCACACAGGCAATTCACTCCATGCGTTTGATATCCATCAATATATAACCCCTGAGCTCGTACGTCTCAGAGAAGGGCGTTAAGCAAGAGAATAAATTCTCCGCCGCCAAACAGATATATATTTAATAGAGATCAATCACACGGACTAAAATCCAATGTCAGACACACAGTCCATTTACAAGTCCGTTCTGGATCTGAACGAAACCGGAGGCACCTAGTACCCCGCACATCCATCGATCTCCAAGTACGTCTGGACGATCACTAACTGTTTCCATCTTCTTGGGTGTACAGCCCAATCAAGATCATCAGTAATCACCCAAACGACGTGAAGACCTCCGGTCTTCGACCATCGTCTTCATCTTCGACTTATCGTCGTATCAGTTATTCAGAATGGGATAAACCCGGTCTTTCCGAATAACTCGCGTATATTTTAAATAAGTGTTACACAAACACAACATACGCCTCATTCCAATTCATCAATCACTAACCGTAAATTAATCAAGAGAATAATTCCCCAAATTTTAACCCCGAAGGCCGAAACCAACATCAGATCAATATCCAGAAAACCATTCTGCTTGGCTAACCGACAGTTAGTTTCTAAATTCACATTCATAGGGAAAGGTTCCCATTAATTTTATCCAAGATAAATTTCTTGAATTTATTCTTTAATCTATTTTTGAATATCAATTCAAACTAGTCGGGATTAACGAGACTTACCGGATTAATCATTTGTTCTAATTTCCCAATCCCAACCTATTTATCCCATGAAGTAAAACTGGTAATACTTCATATCTAACACCACAATGTTATCGGTAAATTCAATTACCATTTCATGTTCAAATCTAATTAAAGATTTAACTATCGCCTGGAGTAAAACTGGTGATACTCCATTCTCGATTATTTCAATCTAATTAAAGATTCATTAAAACTCCACTTAGTTTTAATCGTTAACTGGGTTAAAGAATCAGTGTCATTTAAAACACGGTTCACGATAAACCCAAAATCACATTCATTAATTATCGGGTTAAAGAACGAGTGTTATTTAGAACACTGTCCACGATAAACCCAATAATCAATATCAATTCCATTCCAATTAAATATTATTTAATTGGTACACTTCATTAAATCTAAATAAAAAGATTTAATCTTTTCTCAATTGGGTTCAAGAACAGTGTTAGTGAAGACACCATTCACGACAAACCCAAATCACATTTGATATTCAATATAAGGCTCTGAATAGAAAATATATCGGCTTATATTCAATATCAAATTCTATGATTAACAAATGTCGTATTGGAAATAACGATATAAATATATATCTTTCAAATTTCCGTAACAACATCCGTAGAATCACGAATTCCAACATCGAAATATTCCGAAGACAATTTCGATTCAAATCCACTCCAATGTAATCATTGGAAATTCTGGTTATTTTTAAAACCCCTTTTAAATTCAATTTATTTCTTTAAAAATAAATAGAATTATAATTCTAGTTCAAAACTAGTTCATTTCGATAAAAATCTATTTTTATCTTCTCAAATATGGAGTTTTTCACCCCAATTCTTTCTAAATCATTTCTTATGATTTTACACAAATTATTACTGTTTTTAATAATTTTATCAAGGCCCGTACAGTCGATTTCCATCAATGGCCATCGAACTGCACTTACAGCGACCTTTTTCAAATTTGATTTGGACGTAACTCCAAATCCAACCGATAGATTTCAAATTTCTAACATTCGTTAGAAAGCTCTTTTCAATACGAACCCAACGGTTCCGGTTTTAGGAGAATCCGACGGTCGGATCTCCCGTAATGTCCGTTTGAAATAAATGGTCGAAATTCACGAACTGCCGCGGCGCGGCGCGTTCTATTCAGGCCATTATATTATATATATAATATATATTTCGTCGATTCCTATTTAAAACGAATTATATAAATAGTTTTAAATTCGTTTCAAAAGCAATTTCAACTTCCTTTTCAATTCAAATCAAAATTGAATTCTTCTTTATAAATTCGTTTTAAAATTCATTTCTATTCAATTCAAATTTCAATTCAATTTGAATTCATTTCAATTCGTTTCAATTCAATTTGAATTCGTTTTCAATTCAATTCATTTCGAAATCGTTTTCAATTCAATTCATTTCGAAATTGTTTTCAATTCAATTCATTTCGAAATCGTTTTTAATTCAATTCATTTCGAAATCGTTTTTAATTCAATTCATTTCGAAATCGTTTTTAATTCAATTCCTTTCGAAAGATGTTTTCTATTCAATTCAATTCAAATTGGTTTTCTATTCGATTCAATTCAAATTGGTTGTCTATTCGATTCAATTCAAATTGGCTTTCTATTCGATTCAATTCAAATTGGTTTTCTATTCGATTCAATTCAAATTGGTTTTCTATTCGATTCAATTCAAATTGGTTTTCTATTCGATTCAATTCAAATTGGTTTTCTATTCGATTCAATTCAAATTGGTTTTCTATTCGATTCAATTCGAAATCGTTATATATTAAATTCATTTCGAAATAGTTTTCAATTCAATTCATTTCAAAATGAATAAAATCGATATAAATATCGTTCACGTCAAAATGGCGTCAATCTAATCAACACGGCTTCATAAATTTCTATTTTCAAATATTCTATTTCAAATATTTCTTTTTCAAAATAGTTGTTATTATCAAAATATTTCGTTCAACACATGACCAATCTCAATGGATGAGTATTGTCAACACATGAACCTTTATTTTATATTGATAAAGATGTAAATTTTATTACTAAAATATTTCGTTCAACACATGACCAATCTCAATGGATGAGTACTGTCAACACATGAACCTTTATTTTATATTAATAAAGATGTAAATTTTATTACTAAAATATTTCGTTCAACACATGACCAATCTCAATGGATGAGTACTGTCAACACATGAACCTTTATTTTATATTAATAAAGATTTAAATTTTATTACTAAAATATTTCGTTCAACACATGACCAATCTCAATGGATGAGTACTGTCAACACATGAACCTTTATTTTATATTAATAAAGATGTAAATTTTATTACTAAAATATTTCGTTCAACACATGACCAATATCAATGGATGAGTACTGTCAACACATGAACCTTTATTTTATATTATTCTTTATTTTTCAAATTGGAATGAGGCCCAATCAATTACCATATAAAGTTAATTATATGGATTTCATACAACACATGTATATAATAGCATTGAAAAATAATCAACCATCAACCAAAGTGCCCTACACTGTATAAGCATCAAATTTTGATATCTAACGCTTATAACAGCCTGTCAATCGATCGATCGACATATTTAACCAATCAGGATGAGTGAACTTCAAATTTCATCCTAACACCCGTGTGGGGTTTCAAACAATCAAACACATATTTTATTTGTGCAGTTGGGCGATGTGTAAAATTTATCGACCCAATCAATATCAGTCAAATCAGTGCATATAAACAAATCGGCCGATTTGTCTTTAAATATCTATTTATTCACTTTCACGTTAAAAATTATATTTTTAACGATAAAATATTTAATTTAAAATATGAATTTCTATTCAGTTCATTTATTCAATAAAATTGATATTTTTATTTTTCTAACATATTTTAGAAAATTCGGCGGCATAACGGCACGATACTAGAAACGGGACGAGGCCTAGCCTTATCCCCGGTCTAGTGAAGGCCCACGCCATTCACACATCAATCAAACCAATTTCATTTCATTAAACAAACAAATTTCAATCAAATACTCTAACTAATTTTTGCAATCAAACAAACAAGTCCATGGGCTGTGGACGATTGTGTCGGGTGCTACTAAACACCGTCTGCATCCTACTATATATACATAACTAGAAAAAGAAATTGAAAGGTGAGAAATTCTCACAGAAAGCTATCCTAGCTCCACGTCACTTCATTGATAGAAATCTTCATCGCTATCGCATCTTCGTCATCTTCGTTGCCCGTAGCCACTACATATATAAAAATCACACATTTTTATGTTTGCTGATGTCTTTAAAATAAAAATCACATTTATATTTATTCACTTTCAATTTAAAAATCATATTTTCACTTCGTTGTTCGATATATATAAAATCACATTTCAAGAAGATAGATTCCGCCTTTATAAAAATAAAGATTTCGCCTTTTCAATTTAAAGTTTTCGCCTTTATAAAAATAAATTTTTCGCCTTTATAAAAATAAAGTTTTCGCCTTTTCAATTTAAAGTTTTCGCCTTTTCAAAAATAAAGTTTTCGCCTTCATAAAAATAAAGTTTTCGCCTTCATAAAAATAAAGTTTTCGCCTTCATAAAAATAAAGTTTTCGCCTTCATAAAAATAAAGTTTTCGCCTTTATAAAAATAAAGTTTTCGCCTTTTCAAAAATAAAGTTTTCGCCTTTATAAAAATAAAGTTTTCGCCTTTATAAAAATAAAGTTTTCGCCTTTATAAAAATAAAGTTTTCGCCTTTTCAAAAATAAAGTTTTCGCCTTTATAAAAATATCATTATAAAAATCACATTTTTATTTTTCTACCTATATAAAGATGATATTTTTAATATTCCTATCATGTAAAAATTATATTTTTAATTCTCTACATAAACAAAAATCATATTTTTACGCCTTCTATATAGTAAAGACTATATTTTTAATACTTTAAAAATATAAAAATCATATTTTTATTACTTTAAAAATATAAAGATCATATTTTTACTTGAATAAAATCTTTTCTCTTTCCTAAATCGTATCTCTTCATTTTTTTTTATTCACGAAAATCGGATTAAACTAACAAAATATTTACAATAAATTAACATAAATCCAAAATAAATAAATAAAATAAAAGAGGATGGAAGCTTACAGCAAAGGGGGGTGAAGAAGAGGGATCGGAGGGGGGGGTGCGCGTCGGAGTCGAGGTGGTGGCCAGCAGGGGCGTGCGGTGGTCAGGCTCGACTTGGGCTAGGGTTTCTCTGTTCGAGATCGGCGGCTGTAGGCCTTCGCGAGAGGGGGCGTTGGAGCAACGGTGGAGCGGAGGAGGTCGAGCGGGGCGCGGTGGCTTGGAGCAGGGTCCGGCGACGTTGATCGATCGGCGGTGGTGGCGGCAAGGCCTGGCGACTAGGTCTTCGTTCGAGCGTTTTTTTTTCTTTCTCTGAATCGATTTGAAGATGAATTATAATGGGGGGGGCAACGTGAAATAAGGGGGAGAGAGATATTTTTTTTTATTAATTAATTTAATTGCATAAAGTTGACTTTTACCTACGACCTCGAAACGTGGCCCACCGCTTGTCGTCCATAGCGTTTTACCCCCATTCTGAACACAATTGGATATGTATCGCAAGCTGATTTGATCGTTACAATCAGTTTCCGTTAAATTTACATTTAAATCACTAAATTGAATTTTAAATGTACATTTCAAATTACCGGGGTCACATGCTAACTCTAAAAATTCCTGAAAAATATTTTCTAGCTTCGTTTTGACGATACGGTCCTAACAAAACTAGTTTCGCCGAATTCTGAGACCGTTGGAAAAATGACCATTTTCCAGTCGATTAAAATCAACTGAAACTGGTCAAACGCGTTTTCCTTTGCCACGCTCACATATTGATTCGAAAAATTATGAAATTTGGAATCTAGCAATAACTTGACATCGAGGATCCAACAAAAGTGGTTTCGTCAAAATCCGAGGTCGTTTGCAAAATTCCCATTTTTAAGGGCCTGAATTCCATAGCGACTATTCAGAATTTTCAACTGGACATATCTTTTGATTCCCGCTATGAAATCTTGATTTTTCAGATTCGTCGGAAAGATATTATCAATTAGATCCTAATGTTTTTGGTTTCACTAAAATCCGCATTGTTTTGCACCCGGTACATTCAACTGAAGTTTGAAATCGAATTATCGAACTACCGCGCCATTTTCAATTCTATTTATAATTATATATAATTATTTATATTCTAACGACGACGTATATAATATATACGTTCGAATTCTATTCAAAATAAATTTCTCGTCGATATTATTTAAAATAATCTATTTTAAATAATCAAAATTCGCTAAAATTGCCAAAATAAAAATTTTAAACTAGCCCAGATTTTCGGGTTGTTACATAACCAGAGCTGGATTTTTAAATGAGGTCAGTTGCAGCTTAACCTATAAGTTGTCTCTTAACCATGCATGACCAGAGCTTGGATTTTTAAATGAGGTTAGAGACACACTTATGAATTAATTATATTTTTTATCATTTTCAGCTTTAAATAGAAAAACTCCTCGGTATATTAACCAATATGAATGACAGAAATGTGGTAAGTACAGAAATGGATTGTGAAATGAATTTCTAAATTAATTATATTATGAAATATGCTCGATTGTACTGGGATCAAAAAAAAATTCAATTATCACAGATTCCAAAAAAAATAACATAGTCCAATTATGAAATATTTTAAATAGTTTTAAATTCGTTTCAAAAGCAATTCCAAAAAAAATAACATAGTCCAATTATGAAATATTTTAAATAGTTTTAAATTCGTTTCAAAAGCAATTTCAACTTCCTTTTCAATTCAAATCAAAATTGAATTCTTCTTTATAAATTCGTTTTAAAATTCATTTCTATTCAATTCAAATTTCAATTCAATTTGAATTCATTTCAATTCATTTCAATTCAATTTGAATTCGTTTTCAATTCAATTCATTTCGAAATCGTTTTCAATTCAATTCATTTCGAAATCGTTTTCAATTCAATTCATTTCGAAATCGTTTTTAATTCAATTCATTTCGAAATCGTTTTTAATTCAATTCATTTCGAAATCGTTTTTAATTCAATTCATTTCGAAAGTTGTTTTCTATTCAATTCAATTCAAATTGGTTTTCTATTCGATTCAATTCAAATTGGTTTTCTATTCGATTCAATTCAAATTGGTTTTCTATTCGATTCAATTCAAATTGGTTTTCTATTCGATTCAATTCAAATTGGTTTTCTATTCGACTCAATTCAAATTGGTTTTCTATTCGATTCAATTCAAATTGGTTTTCTATTCGATTCAATTCAAATTGGTTTTCTATTTGATTCAATTCAAATTGGTTTTCTCTTCGATTCAATTCGAAATCGTTATATATTCAATTCATTTCAAAATGAATAAAATCGATATAAATATCGTTCACGTCAAAATGGCGTCAATCTAATCAACACGGCTTCATAAATTTCTATTCAGTTCATTTATTCAATAAAATTGATATTTTTATTTTTCTAACATATTTTAGAAAATTCGGCGGCATAACGGCACGATACTAGAAACGGGACGAGGCCTAGCCTTATCCCCGGTCTAGTGAAGGCCCACGCCATTCACACATCAATCAAACCAATTTCATTTCATTAAACAAACAAATTTCAATCAAATACTCTAACTAATTTTTGCAATCAAACAAACAAGTCCATGGTCTATGGACGATTGTGTCGGGTGCTACTAAACACCGTCTGCATCCTAGTATATATATATAACTAGAAAAAGAAATTGAAAGGTGAGAAATTCTCACAGAAAGCTATCCTAGCTCCACGTCACTTCATTGATAGAAATCTTCATCGCTATCGCATCTTCGTCATCTTCGTTGCCCGTAGCCACTACATATATAAAAATCACACATTTTTATGTTTGCTGATGTCTTTAAAATAAAAATCACATTTTTATTTATTCACTTTCAATTTAAAAATCATATTTTTACTTCGTTGTTCGATATATAAAAAATCACATTTCAAGAAGATAGATTCCGCCTTTATAAAAATAAAGATTTCGCCTTTTCAATTTAAAGTTTTCGCCTTTATAAAAATAAAGTTTTCGCCTTTATAAAAATAAAGTTTTCGCCTTTTCAATTTAAAGTTTTCGCCTTTATAAAAATAAAGTTTTCGCCTTTTCAAAAATAAAGTTTTCGCCTTTATAAAAATAAAGTTTTCGCCTTTATAAAAATAAAGTTTTCGCCTTTATAAAAATAAAGTTTTCGCCTTTAGAAAAATAAAGTTTTCGCCTTTATAAAAATAAATTTTTCGCCTTTTCAAAAATAAAGTTTTCGCCTTTATAAAAATAAAGTTTTCGCCTTTATAAAAATAAAGTTTTCGCCTTTTCAAAAATAAAGTTTTCGCCTTTATAAAAATATCATTATAAAAATCACATTTTTATTTTTCTACCTATATAAATATGATATTTTTAATATTCCTATCATGTAAAAATTATATTTTTAATTCTCTACATAAACAAAAATCATATTTTTACGCCTTCTATATAGTAAAGACTATATTTTTAATACTTTAAAAATATAAAAATCATATTTTTATTACTTTAAAAATATAAAGATCATATTTTTACTTGAATAAAATCTTTTCTCTTTCCTAAATCGTATCTCTTCATATTTTTTTTATTCACGAAAATCGGATTAAACTAACAAAATATTTACAATAAATTAACATAAATCCAAAATAAATAAATAAAATAAAAGAGGATGGAAGCTTACAGCAAAGGGGGTGAAGAAGAGGGATCGGAGGGGGGGTGTGCGCGTCGGAGTCGAGGTGGTGGCCAGTAGGGGCGTGCGGTGGTCAGGCTCGACTTGGGCTAGGGTTTCTCTGTTCGAGATCGGCGGCTGTAGGCCTTCGCGAGAGGGGGCGTTGGAGTAACGGTGGAGCGGAGGAGGTCGAGCGGGGCGCGGTGGCTTGGAGCAGGGTCCGGCGACGTTGATCGATCGGCGGTGGTGGCGGCCAGGCCTGGCGACTAGGTCTTCGTTCGAGCGTTTTTTTTTCTTTCTCTGAATCGATTTGAAGATGAATTATAACGGGGGGGGGGGGGGGCGGCAACGTGAAATAAGGGGGAGATATATATATATATATATATATTATTAATTAATTTAATTGCATAAAGTTGACTTTTACGTACGACCTCGAAACGAGGCCCGCCGCCTGTCTTCCATAGCGTTTTACCCCCATTCCGAACACAATGGGATATGTATCGCAAGCTGATTTGATCGTTACAATCAGTTTCCGTTAAATTTACATTTAAATCACTAAATTGAATTTTAAATGTACATTTCAAATTACCGGGGTCACATGCTAACTCTAAAAATTCCTGAAAAATATTTTCTAGCTTCGTTTTGACGATACGGTCCTAACAAAACTAGTTTCGCCGAATTCTGAGACCGTTGGAAAAATGACCATTTTCCAGTCGATTAAAATCAACTAAAACTGGTCAAACGCGTTTTCCTTTGCCACGCTCACATATTGATTTGAAAAATTATGAAATTTGGAATCTAGCAATAACTTGACATCGCGGATCCAACAAAAGTGGTTTCGTCGAAATCCGAGGTCGTTTGCAAAATTCCCATTTTTAAGGGCCTGAATTCCATAGCGACTATTCAGAATTTTTAACTGGACATATCTTTTGATTCCCGCTATGAAATCTTGATTTTTCGGATTCGTTGGAAAGATATTATCAATTAGATCCTAATTTTTTTGGTTTCACTAAAATCCGCATTGTTTTGCACCCGGTACATTCAACTGAAGTTTGAAATCGAATTATCGAACTACCGCGCCATTTTCAATTCTATTTATAATTATATATAATTATTTATATTCTAACGACGACGTATATAATATATACATTCGAATTCTATTCAAAATAAATTTCTCGTCGATATTATTTAAAATAATCTATTTTAAATAATCAAAATTCGCTAAAATTGCCAAAATAAAAATTTTAAACTGGCCCAGATTTTCGGGTTGTTACATAACCAGAGCTGGATTTTTAAATGAGGTCAGTTGCAGCTTAACCTATAAGTTGTCTCTTAACCATGCATGACCAGAGCTTGGATTTTTAAATGAGGTTAGAGACACACTTATGAATTAATTATATTTTTTATCATTTTCAGCTTTAAATAGAAAAACTCCTCGGTATATTAACCAATATGAATGACAGAAATGTGGTAAGTACAGAAATGGATTGTGAAATGAATTTCTAAATTAATTATATTATGAAATATGCTCGATTGTACTGGGATCAAAAAAAAATTCAATTATCACAGATTCCAAAAAAAATAACATAGTCCAATTTCTATCACAAATTTTCACTGTTTATTCACGATGATTTTAAAAAAAATTATCAAACTCTCCACATTAATATAGAATTATCATGGATGGCAGAAAGATGACAGATAATGAAGGTGGACGTGAAATAATTGCCAGTTCAAAGATATTATGATAAACGTTCAACCATCATGAAAAAATTTAAATAAAATCCTCTCTTGTTGTGAAATATACTTCAGTCACAATTTCATCGCAATTTCAAATTCTGATAATATGTTTTGATGAATTATAAATACAGTTCAATTCGGATATTGATTTCAATTTCTGAATGAATAATCAATAAATAATTTTAAAATTGAAAATCAATTACAAGAGGAAATTAAACAGATTTAAAAAAAATTGAATCTATACAGGGTGATAATTCAAAAACCAGATGAGTGAAAAAGTGAAACACCCCACCTCCGTTATGGTCACTCTCAAAGGGAATGCCCTAATTTTGGTGGAGGTTTATAAGTACAAGTCACAGATATACAAGACAGATATAAGAACACATATTTGTAAACAGCGGAAGAACAACAAACTTTTATTTCATAAGTCAAATACGTGTTACAACAACATCCTTTCCAAAAACATAACATAACACTTTCATAATCTGTCTTGAGTACATTATTTTTAAAGAAGCATAAATAAAACATAGATGAACTGCAAAAGCCCCATAGTGGATTGTCCAAAGCCATAGTTCAAAATAGGAAATTCCAAGCAATACATTTCTCTTCTTCAAGCTGGATGTTGAGGTTGGTCAAGCTGCTGTGTTCCCTCCCTGAGGACCTGGGGGGGGGGGGAAACGGAAGAAAGAAGACGAAAGAAAAGTAGAGTCAGACATAAAACCTTAGTAAGTCTAGTACTACTTTGTCTATGAATAAAGAACTGGGTATGATAAGTATAAACAAGAAGTGGGCAAGCACTATGAACTTGGTTAAGTTGTCTAGGGTCGAATATACTATCGTACCCCATATTGATCTCTGAACCCAAATAAACTAGTTTCCAACTGGCACCCCATAATCAGGGTGATGTGATCCATTCTATGATGATCGGCTCCTACTCGCATAGTTCCATGTGTCTTACGGCCCCCGATGTCTGTAGTTACCTATGCTGGTTCCACCATGGGGTGTATCAAGTCCCATGGTGGCAACCCGACACAACCTTAGAGTGCACAGGTATGCTACTGGTGTCCAGTGCCTTATTTTTGTGGCACCCCATAATCAGGGTGATGTGATCCATTCTATGATGATCGGCTCCTACTCGCATAGTTCCATGTGTCTTACGGCCCCCGATGTCTGTAGTTACCTATGCTGGTTCCACCATGGGGTGTATCAAGTCCCATGGTGGCAACCCGACACAACCTTAGAGTGCACAGGTATGCTACTGGTGTCCAGTGCCTTATTTTTCTGCGCCGGAGTGTGTGCACGCCCGCACTCCGTTAGAACCTACACTGCTACACCACCGCCGTCGATTTGACCTCTTACAATCAGCACAGTAATCGTGCCCCACCCTGCCTAGCTTCAGGGTATCCTGATACACCTTTTAGGGTTACTGCTGAAAAGGGTCCCCCGTTACTAGGTTTTCTATCTCTAGCCAACATGCTAAGTTGGTTAAGTGTTTTCTAACCTAACCCCCACCAGTCCGCTTAGTTTAGCATGTTCCATTTTGATTAAGTCTTTAGTCCACTTAATCCTAACAATCCTGACTCAGCCTTAATTGTCTTATTAAGGCCCTGACCTCTCACATTAGACAGGTATTGTTGTGGCTGCCTGTTGCCGGTTGGTTCCGGGCAGTCTTACGCCACAACTCAGTCTAACCTCGGGTCCTTGCTGGGCTCCATGTTTAACCTCCCACATTGGATAGGTATTGTTGTGACTACTGGACAGCCGGGCGGTTCCGGGCAGGTTTACATCACAACTCAATCCAACCTCGGGTTAAACACATCGTATGATCTACATTTACATATCTTGTCATTCTTCTTTATTTATATGTAAATATTTGCGGCCCATTATTAAGTTAATGGTGTAAAGATTACACCCACCACGGGCCCAACCCATACTTGAATTTGGGCCCTTCTATTTTTTATTTTCATTCATTAATTAATTTTAACCCAACGTTATTTTCCCCCGTTTTACACGTCCGTTCATATATATTGGGCTTAGCCTTTTAAAGCCCAATTTAGCCATGCGAAAAGGGGAGGCTTATGGCGTATACACAAAGAGGGGAAGGTGAGCACATGAACTTGCAATACGACGTTGGAAATACAAAATAGAAATTGGTGTACTTGCATAGTGGTAACATCGGTGGCATGAATCAAAGCATGTGAACTTGCATAGGTTTAACTACAACATGAACCTATATTCTTATTTAGGCATAATGTCAAACATAAGCATGTCATAAATATTTCTAGCACAAGCATAGCATAATGTCAAACATAAGCATGTCATAAATATTTCTAGCACAAGCATAGCATAATGTCAAACATAAGCATGGCATAAATACTTTTAGCATAAACATGGCATAAGTAAAGTTCAATTTGTTCATGGCATAAACATAAACAAGTCATGTTCATAAGGTTTCTACATGTTTACAAAGGGAATACTTTGTTACTAACACAAAAGCATAGTTCAACTTAATCATGATTTAAGTCTAATCATATAACAACGGTATAAACATACTTATGCATAAATATTCCTAATCATGGTGTTTGCTTTAAACTGGCAAAAAGGGGATTTTTGAGTCTAACCTAGCCATGTCTCACATATGTCATTTTAACAATATAGAACTAGCATGGATTTCGATTATGCCAAATATCATTCATAGCCTAGCCATATTCATAAGTTTGCAAAAGCATGACTTAATACATGATGCCTAATTCTCAACATAATTTCATATGAACTATAACCAAACTTGTTTTAATTACATACAAATATACATCATGACGCCATAATAACAAAGCCCCAAACTTGCATAAATTTCAATCAACTACATACATGTAGCTTCAACATAGATTACATAATTTGCGCAATATTCCAAACGTATATTTGCATAGAACTACCGCATGTAGTTCTTTATAATGAATAACATAATTTTGCACAAACATGAATTACTTCCCTTGCCACAATTCAAGCATACACATCAACACAGTTGTTTATTTATACCAAAGTAATACTCTACTTACAATGGTTGCGGCGAATTCTCTAATTAAGAGATATGATTCCTATGTTGAATTGATTGGCTTTAGGTTGCTTGAATTGCTTTAGGCTCTAGAACTTTCTCCCTAATTCTCTCTCTAGTTGGCGGCTACTCTTAGTCGTTCCTCAGCAACATGGCGGCTATGTTCTTAATTTGAATGAATAGATTAGGGTTTAGTCTAGGGTTGTTTATATAGAGGTTAGGAATTGATTAGGACCCTTGATGTTGCTTGGATAGATCGTAGCCATTCATTAGGAAGAGAGACCAATAAAAATCCGCTACCTAGCCCTAATGACAAAGCAGACCACAGAAATTCGACCACACACCGACCTGGCCAGCCAGGTTGACTGGGCTCGACCAGGTCGAGACCCCTGTCGACAGGGCTGTCGACAGCCCTGTCGACATGGGTAGCCCAGGTCGACAGCCCAGTCGACCTGGGTGGCCCAGGCGGGTGTTTTTCCACCCTGGCCCATTGGGCCCCACTTCGGAATATTTAATTATTTAATTCTGTTTGAATTTTAAATTTAATTCAAAACTTCCGAAGGCCATATCTTCTTCATACGGACTCCGTTTTTCGAAAACTCGGACTCTATTTCGCGTATTTTTCCGAGACGAACGCAATGGCGTATCCCGTTTCCCTTAGTTCTTTGATTTCAGATTAATTATACTTTAATTTGTTAATTTCACAGTTATAGAATTTTCGGGGTGTTACATTCTCCCCCACTTAAAAGGATTTCGTCCCCGAAATCTTCAAGTTAGGAGGAATGTATATCCTAACATCCAATCATCCATCTACTCATCCATCAAACACGAGCATCCATTGTCCTTAAAAGACTTCTAATGCTTCATGATCATATGCGAAGTGTGTGTGTACATGAACTTATCTAATGCAAAATCAGGCGGTCTACTGATTCAGTTGACCTCCTTAATGCGAATTATGTAAGTGCCATGAATCCATTATGTATGCAAATTTTCCTATTCTCGATTCTACAATGAGTGCACAATCATTCAATACAGATGCAACATCCATATGACAACACATTAAAGTTCAACCATATACGAATGCAAACATATATGCATATGCAATATGAAGTGACTGAGCCGATCTAAAACCTAGATTGTGTGTGTATATGCAACCACGAGCAACCACTAGCAATCACTTGCAACCACTTGCAACCATCATCCATAACATGTTTCAACTACATGTTTCCATCCAAAGGGTTTCTACCTAAAAGATACGGTCGAAGAAATATACCTAAAAAGATAAAAGCGCAACTTAAGGAAAGAGAAAGATCAAGGATGTACCCTCGAACAGAAAAGGGTAGGCAGTACGTATTCTAGCTTCAGTTTCCCAAGTCGCGTCTCCCTCGGCGTCGCTCCACTGAACCTTGACGAGCTTGACTTCGCGGTTGCGTAGCTTCTTCACTTCCGTTCCTAAGATGCGGGTTGGAACTCTCCTTATGGTTGCTTCGCGCTCCACTTCGGCCTC